>CM042690.1:190606855-193006855 GCA_023614405.1 Avena insularis
TCCTTCCCCACCTTGATATCCCTCCATGGACTCCGGTATTTGCCCCTCACTCCCTCCATTCATTGATATCTTGCCATTCCATTGCTTGAGCTAGGGAATGCCATGTCTAGGGCTACTTCTTTGGCTAGAACTGTCTAGGGAGATCTTGGTAGGCCTAGGAACCCTTGCTAGATTAGATTGACCCAATACATTGGTGGAATCCATGCCGTTGTGCTCCTAGATCTGAGGAACGCCATGTTCATGCTCACACCGGTACTACCGGTGGGGCACAACCGATACTTTCGGTGGGCACGACACCACCGGTAGTTCCGGCGGCTCACCAGAACTTCTAGCGCACACTATTTGGACTCCAACTTTGTACTATCTTAATCTCTCTTTGGTTTTCCTTTCGAACTTGTGCACTTACCCACCCTTTCCCTCCCTACCTTATGCTTTCTTCTCAGGGCAAGGTGGTTCCCGTGGTGGCTCTAAGCAGGCCCGTGCTTTATCGAGTGGTCCACCGGATATTGATGAGGATGATCTAGATATTGTGCATCTGGCTAGCCAGACTACCCGTCAGAGAGCTTTTGCTGAGCGCTGTGGTGCTGCAGCTGAAGGAAAGAGGCCTTATATAGCCTCCTAGAAGAGAACCACCACTGGGACCAACTCGAGCAAGAAGAAGATCTCTTCGTGGCCTCAACTTGCCTATGAGAAGTTTCGCAAGCAGGATCCATATGTTGCTTCCCGTGACCAGCTGTCCTGTGAGCCCTTCTTCCATACAAAGTGTCAAGAATAAATCTATCTTGAAGTATATGCCGCCAAGAAGAAGCATATTGTTGCCCCTCAGCAGCACATCAATGTGACTCTCATGGAGACCAAGCCTGCTTATTTTGGTGAAGCCCTTGAGCTATGAAGTAAGTTTGGCTGATCAAGATCATGGAGCATCGACATAATTATGATGAGAGGGCCATTTCTTAGTTCTACACCACTCTCTACATTGATACTGATCCTCAGGGTAGAACTTTTAAGTGGATGACTCATGACAAGTTGTTAACTGCCAAGTGGTCTGAGTTTGCTGATCTTCTTGGTTATCCCATTCAGCAGGGCAAGCGCGCTTATGGGTGGCACGTTCATAGGTCCAAGGCTTTAGCTCCTGAACAGTTGGGGCCTTTGTACATTGAAGGATGTGTGTGAATGGTCAGGTGGCTCATCTCCTTACCACCTCTGATATCATGCGCATAGTGTACCAAAACACCATTGCTCCCAAGGCAGGTAATTTTGATCAACTCCATGCCTTCCAGATTGATCTTATGTATTAGACTTATCACCACAGGAATTCTAAGGAGCGTCTTAATGTTATGGATTATCGGTTCCAAGAGATTTCGCTTGCACTGATTGAGAAGAGGTCATGTCCCTATGCTCCATACATTCAGACTCTTATCGATGCCAAGTGGTTGGAGGTCACCCACGAGCGCTTTCCAGAAGATGGTTGTACTATCCATGAAGAGAAGTCTCTCTGTGTGATGAAGCATGAGAAACCAAGGACTCAAGATGAGAGGGAAGTTGCTGCTTTGAGGGCTGCCAGGGATAATGTTGAGGCTTCAGGCCATGCTGGATCTAGTGATGGGGACTGTGCTGAGGCTTCTCCTCCACCTCGACTTCAGAGTCAGCCATCTAAGGCCAAGAAAATATTGAAGAAAGTCAAGAAGACCTTCTGTTTTCTTCAAGACCATGAGTATCAATCTTATGTTGCTCAGAGGAACAGTGTCAAGAGGGAGAAGGCAATCATGATGAAGCTTGATATTGAGGTATCTCATGAGTCTAGCTCGATCACCGTGCCCAAGGATCAATGGGTCAATGCTCATTGCAAGTGGACTAACAGTGATGATGATCCTGAAGTCACCAGCTCCTTTCCGCCCGCTTGGAACAACGCCACATGGGTCCCCGAGCCTTCTCCTCCGTATGTTGGTGGGTGGGGCGCGTAGATTGTTTACTTTTTCCCTTTTGGGCGTCTTGATGCCAAAGAGGGAGAAAGTTATCCTTTAGGGCTACGGGATTTGCATGGGTTGTGTCATGAGCTTGTTCTTTCTTTGATCCTTTTATGCTCGTGAACACTTGTCTTTTCTTATGTATGTTTGTGGACCTCTATTATTTGTATGTATGTGGACCTCCGTTATGTGTGCTTTTATGTGATTGAGACTATGTATTGTGACCTTTATGTGGTGTTTTAGTGGTTGGTTATATTGGGTGGAGCTATCTCATTTTATTATATATTGTCTCACCACATGGTTGTTGGTGCAAAGGTATGTCTCTCTCTCTTACATCTATTTCCTTGTACTTGTGTTGTTTTTGTAATGGTAAGGGGGAGTTCTCCCTTATGTGTGCTTGTTGCATTCTGATGCCCTACAAGTGCACAGGTTTGTTAGAGAATGTTTTCACGGAAGTATTAATTCTAGTTTTTATATCGATCACTATAAGGAGCCTTGGTAAGTGTTTTTATGTGGCGTTTCTATCACACTCAAGGTGTCATAGGTCTTGAGTGAATTTACTGCAACTTCTGGTGGTGGAAGGTTTTGCGTGAAAGATAGAGGAACTTTTCTTAAAAAATAAATAAGGATCAAATTGCATCAAAGTAAAGACGAGAAATGTGTTTAGAGATCCTGCAGATGAGAAGTTAGGAACGGAGAGAAACGGTTCATGGTGATAGTGAAAGTGCCAAATGGATAAAGTGGAATAACTGATAGTGATATTTATTATTTATAAGTGAGTAGGCAAGCAACCCATATACCGACTAGGAGTCCTCATGGCCAATTCATTCCAGCCCCAATAATCCATCTACCTGTTACCACGGCAATGGTCAGCACATTAATTAGGGTCTTGCAACCGGATCAAGGCTTTAATCTTGATGGTTCCTTAATGCCCTCGAGTAGTACTAGCTCCTCACTGATATTGGCCATGTCACTCGGGGGTCACCGATTCGCTAGCATACAAGCTCATACCTATGAGATCTTTGGATCATGTTACCTGGACCCTTAAATTAAATAAAAAGCATTAGGCGAACATATATAATCATTCTCACTATTTAATAAACACTACAACAATCACAAATGGATGGATTTAAAGGAGGCACGACACATCTCACCAATCCCCTACATCTCCCACACCTATGGGGATTTACTCAGACATGATAGGAAGACAAATCAAAAGCATAATTGTATTGCAAATAGGAATCATCTCAAAGTTATTATAGTGAACCACAATAACGATTGAAGATCAAATCAAATACAAACCAAAGGTAGATCAAAGTATCAAACCCTAATATTACAATTGCCAATCTCTCTCTCTCTCTCACTCTAAGTAATGATAGGGATGATGGTGGAGTGTGTGGTTGAGGAGTTGAAAATCGACGAGGGACGAGGGGAGGTTCTTCTCCTCTTCTAGATCTGATCTAACCCTCTCTAGGTGAGTTAGCGGCAGATGTGTTCTCTTCTTCGTCGTCTTTTTCATCTTGTTCCCTTCACAAAAGTTACTTGTATTGATATAATGGAGCTAGCGGCTTGTGGTACGAGCAGATGGTATGGGTGCATCCCGACCGTACCGCTGGTCATTAAGCTCTCTGAACACCTCCAATGAAAGGGGCTCCAATTGGGGATTTACTTCTTTAGGTGCAATTAGCCCATAAATGCTATCAGATCTTTAATAAATCTTCATTACCTGAAAACCATCACAAGAAACCAAGGATTCGCTAATTGCGACATTAACGTTAGTAGAAAGATGTAATCTTCAGTGAAATCTGACAATAAACAAGAGGAAAATCAATAGTAAAAAGTGATAAAATTTGGAGCTATCACATTCCATGAGCAATCTTTCATCTCTTGCACACATCTAGGGGGAGCTACTCTTACTTTACAAAAAGTTGTCATGTGTTGACCTTTATCTATGCAAATCTTATGGGGTTGTCATCAAACACCAAAAAGGGGGAGATTGAAAGGATATTGATTTCTCTTTGCATTTTGGTGTTGATGACAACTTCAATTGTGGTTTAATCATGTGCCTAAATTGCAGGTTTTTTCTACGGATAGTTTGGTGTGTGGACTCACCTCTTGAAGGATCATGAATACGGTGTCTCTTATTTGCACTTTTTCACCCTTTTTATTTTAGGGGACCGTACTATCAAGAGGGGGTCCACCTAGGAAGGTTATGGGAAATCATGCTTTCATGCATAGTCCATACTTGCACATCCACAACCCTCCTATTTTTCAGCGAGAGAGTGATGTTTCAAGGTGGATGAGCCTTTTCTGTCCTAACCAGAAGTACCAGCCAGGCGTCGGTAGTTACGCTCACATGGTTCTGTGGGGCTGGCCTAGAGGTAATTCCATCTCAAGATCTGAGGCTAGTTCCGCTCAAGTTCGATACACTTCATGTCCAAGTGAACTAATTGACGGAAATAGCATTAGAACCTAGCCCGGTAGTACCGGTCAGAAGTTTCAGTCGTCCCTGACTGGAACTTTCGGCCAGCACTACCAAGCCACACCTCTTGAGCGGTAGTACTGCTGGGCCCGGTAGTTCCGGTCTGGAACCTCGCGACCCCGTACTTCCGGCACTAGTTCTGTTCAAATTTTGCTTGGCATCTAGTTCGTTTCAGTACACTTCTGTCTCGAAGTGGCATATTTGCTAGAATTTGGACCAGAACTTCTGCTGGTAGTACCGGTTAGGAAGTCGTGCTTGCTGAGCTGGCTTTTCTGACCGTTCTGAGGAGCGGCTCCGAACCGTTGGAGTCTGCTCACCGGAAGTACCGGTCCTCCGCCGGTAGTACTGGTGGTGTCGCAGGGACAAAAATTGGTTTAGTTTGAAGGGGCCTATTTAAAGGCACCCTTCTTCCTCCTCTCATCTTATCTCTTCGTTTTCTCTCTCCTCCATTAATACAAGAGCTTCAACTTCCTAGATATCTCTCCCTAGCCACTCAAACCTCTTTATGTTTTGAGTAGTGGGAGAGGTGACCTAGATCTACTCTTCCACCAAAGGAATCGTGATTTCCCCCACCCATCCTTAGTGGATCTTGTTACTCTTGGGTTCTTGGAACCCTAGACGTTGTAGGGCATCCTCGGAGCTGGAGAAATTGTTGTGAAGCTTTGTTGTGTCATTGAGGGCCTCCAATTGAGTTGTGGAGTCTCCCCTCAACCTTGTTGTAAAGGTTTCGGTTGGCGCCTTCAGGGTCACCGGTTAGTGGATTGTGAGGCCGCCTTTGTGGTGGTGCTCATCGGAGAAGAAGGTGAGGCCTTTGTGGCGCTCATGTGACCTTGTGTGGCCCCAACACCTCTCCAACATAAACATAGATTCCTTGTAAGTGAACTATGGGAATTACATCTCCGTGTCCCCTTGTCGGTTTACTCGTTCCTCTCCTTTACTACTTGCAATTACCGTCTTGTTTACTTGTTGTATCATTTTCCATATAGGTTGCTCATCTAGTTGCATCTCTAGAGAACTTAATTTTGTGCAAAGCCAAAATTTGTAAGAAAATACTAAAAATTGGTAGTCTCCTATTCACCCCTCTAGTCGACCAAAGTTGGACCTTTCAACAGATCTAGCGACGATTCACAAGCCAAACCCTAGTTATGCTAGGAGCAGTGGATCAGGGAGTATAGGCTACAAAGGGAACATGCATCATATAGGATTACTATAACTATTGATAAAAGACTTTGGAATCTCATGTAACATGGAAAGAATTGAAATACTTTGAAATCATAAGATTATATCATGGTGGGTCTATGCTTGCCTTGTTTGTTGATACCCAACTATAGATCTTAACTAGCCTTGTACTTGGCTTGATTACAGTTGGTCAAGTATTGATCTTCGATCTTCGATGGTGTTGATCTGTGTCTTCGATCTGGAATTCTACTAGGAAGAACCAAAACACCATAAATAAAGGGAAATAATCAACACATGGCATCAATGCAATGCCCAATCAAGAATGGTGACATGAAAAGTTAAAGGGTGCTGAAATATAACCCTAAACAAGGTCGTTAGTTTAATTCGGGTTGAAACGCCCTAAAGATGGCATTTCACCCTAGATGCACCTACGGAATTGCTATTGCTCTTATAAAAAACTTCTTAATTAAAGTTGTTTAACAATGCATGATTATGATGCTATTGTGTAGATCTCATTTTTCTGAAATTTTTGATATATTATACATATTTTATGACTTAATATGAATTAGTTATTGATTTTAGAAGATTAAAGCATTTTCTAAAATTGTTTAAAGGTTTTATGACGTCAGCCTAATGTCAGCGGAGTGTCGGATACTTTCCTCACTGAGGATGTTCCAGCCTCAGTCACTGATGACAGGGGCCAAGGTCCACATAGGCTTTCCACCATGGCAAACCTTGCCTGAGGCCACATCACGGCCACGCAGACGCCACATCGACACCACCTTGGCGCCACGCGGGACTCGCCGACAAGAACTGCAGACGACAGCGGGGGATGGTGCTAGCGAGAAAGCGGGGCTATGGGGTTGCACGTGTTCGAATGAGTGGAACATAGGGAAACTATTAGTGGTCGCGCCCTTGGATTTGGGCCATCAGAGCGTCGCCTACGATGGCGTCTGACAGCAGTAGTCGGTGGTCTATGATGCAGAACCAAAGCATGGAGAGAGGGAGCAAGTGGAGGGGGTGCATGAGCACCAGATGCTCACCCTGACGATGCTGGTGAAGTCGATTTGGCCGGAAGAGGTCGGGTCAGCGATGACGGCGATCAGACATCTATGGGGAAGACACAATCAATTGGCTCGACTAGGGGAATCCCTGCTTGCGTATGTCGGCGAGGATGGCGGGGAGCTTAAGGCCGTGTCAGTAGAGGCCATAGGGGTTGAAGACGGCATGTGCATCGATGACTAGCCGCTAGGGTTCAGGCTCCGTAGCGAGGAAGCGAGAGAGAGGGCACAAGGGATAATGAGAGGATCAGGACGAGGTCGGGGCATCGCTGGGGTCTTATCCCCTTCTCCTGGGGCAGCGGTGGCATCGCAGCATCTACGAGGATCAACAGGGAGGGCACAGGCATGCAGCTGTTTCCCATTGTCTGCAAAGACGACGAGGTCGAAGGGGTAAGCTGGGCCGGACTGCGCTAGGCTGCTATTGGGCCAAAGGCTACTACGCACGGGCGGCATAGAGAGGGAGAGGAGAGAGATGGGTCGGGCTATCTAATGCTGGCTCTATTTTTCTTTTCCAAAAATCTTTTCCTAATTTTGTTTCTATTTTTCTCTTTACATTTCAAATTCTTTTACTCATTTGAAACATTTGAAAAAATACCAGAGAGTTCAAAATAAGTTGAAATACTCAGGGACCCTTGTAATCCATTTGGGCTCCATTATTTTTGATTTTTCAGAATACAAAACTATTTGAAGGTTACATAAGGGAGGGCACAAATTAGGGTTTTAGGATTTGTACTTATTTTCTTGTTTGCATTTTTTGTCTTAGCAAAATAGGTGATGCTCATGAATGCACAACCAAACCCTAATTAGGTTTTAATAAAACTAGGGTTGTTACACCTAGCTACCAAACGAGATGAATGAGTAAAGAGCAGAAAGAGGAACGAGGTAACTAAGAGTGGAGCACGCGAAGACATGGGATTTAGTTACCACAGTTCCTTCCTTTATAAGGGAAGTGTAGGGTCCGCAACATAGAAAACAAAAAAATTCCTACGGTGTGAACTACACGCCAAGATCTATCTACTAGGTACAAAGCAACAGGTGGACATACATCCAACGAGAACTTACCCTCGTAGACAACGAGCTTTGTAAACGAGTAGGAACTCATGGTTGATGTAGTCGTACACTTGCCGTTCTCAAGATCGTGAGGAAGTCCAGCAGGTCCGGCTCCAGCACGTCCATCAGATCCAGCTCCAGCAGCACCAAGTCCAGCACCGCAAAGCAGCGGTGCATCCGTGATCGCACACACGTCCGGTACCCCGACAACCTCCGTCCCTCGCTCTAGCAAAGCAGCGGAAGCAGCAACTCCTTTCCAGATAAAGCTACCGGGAACATGTATCTCTCTAATCCGAGACCGTGGGGAATAATACTAGAGGGGGAGAGAGATCCTTCACAAGGAGGTGTGTGTGAGAAGTGAGGAGGGGGTGGCCTTTTATAGGAGGAGGGGGTGCCCCTCCTTCATGGCCGGCGCATGGAGGGGGTGACCCTTCACCTCCTCCATTCATGTGGTGGTAACCCCTCCACATTAAAATGCCCCTTCACATTCTCTTTTAAAGTCTCCACTTTAAATGCATTAAATTTCTCCAAATTTAATGCTCTCTCATTAATAAAACTCTTTTATTATTTTATTCAGAATTGTGTTAATTACTTTAATTAACAAACATTCACATAAAACCCCTGCAACATTTCAATATTACATAAGCGTAACCAATTTCAGCAATTTCACCGAAGCAGTTTGGTGTCTATTGAAATAATTCCAGCTTTCTTAAATCTTTATCTGAAACATATTTGCTCCAAATGGTGTCGGTATCCCTTAAGTGTGTCACCCTACGGTTCGAATAATGCAGACATGATCGAGACCCCTCTCCGATCAATAATCGGCGGGACCTGGAGATCCATACTAACTCCTACACATTCAACGATGACTTCTGTGATCGTGAGAACCTTTAACGCTAGTAACTAAATCCCTTTGTCCCGTGATATATTACATGTCCGAGATTCGATCATCGGTATCTCCATACCTAGTTTGATCTCGTTACCGACATGCACTCTTTTCTTGTTCCCGTGATATAACATTCTAGTGATCACATCACTTGCTTGCAAGCTATTTCAATGTGATATCACCAAGAGGGCCCAGAGTATATCTATCCGTCATCGGGATGGACAAATCCCACTCTCGATCCATGAGCCTCAACATAACACCTTTGTAGAACTGAACCCACCTTTATAGTCACCATGTTACGGTGTGACGTTTGATGTTATCAAGATACTCTTCCGGTGTTAGCAATTAACATGATCTCATGGTCTAAGGATAAAGATTACTTCGTATGATGTTATAGCAATATAAACATAATGACTTTGATCGTAATGCTATACTTCGGATGAATGTTCATCACATCATTCCACCAATGGTGTGACCTTGTTATTAACAACATCCAATGTCCATGATCAGGAAACCTTGATCATCTTGTTAATCAACAAGCTAGTCTATAAGAGAGGCATAACTAGGAACCCTTTTTGTTTATTAAACACACATGTATTGATGTTTCCGATCAATACAATTCTAGCATGTAAAATAAACATTTATCATAAACATGGAATAAGATAATAACCACTTTATTATTGCCTCTCGGGCATATTCCTTGATCTCCCACTTGCACTAGAGTCGATAATCTAGTTTGAAAAACTTTGCATATTGAACACCTATGGTTTTACGGTGTTGCATATCTGTGATTGCTAGTGGTTAACATAATCTCCGGATCGGCAGTTCAGGTCCGTGTGTATTTGCATGTCTTTGCGTCTCGCATCACTCATTCTCAAATGAGATGGCATTGTATAAATTTGGTCCTTTGGTGAGACCTTTAGTTCGTTCGGCTCAAAATATGTTGATATTATTGTCACACAATATATCTTCATAGTATTAGCCCACTTTGAACCACACCTAGTTTGATAACAAACTACTTAACACAAATGCCCTCCTATGCTGCTACTATAGCAGTCATATACTTAGCCTTTTTGTTGTAGTATCCGTCACAATATCTCAACTTTGGAACTCATCCAAATCCATCATGGAACATCCTTTCCATTATATTGTGCCACCCATAGTCTAAATTGAGATAAATTTAATTTGTATCTTGTGACAAAACTAGTATCGATGTAACACTTTACAATGAACTACCTTTAACTATTTGTCACTTATACATGATATATTCTTAGTTCTTCCAAAGCTCATAAGAATATCTTCACTATTGTCCAATGATCACCTTATGAATCATTCTGGTATATGCTCATAACATTTAGAGCATAGGACATTCTGGATATATACATATCATGGTATAATCGATCAAAAATTTCATGTGATTTTACTCACCAAGTGTTGAAACACTTGAATCTTGATACAATCCTTTCCATGCAGCAAAAACCTTTCTTGTTGTTTCCATATTGAACCCTTTCAATATCTCATATTGAACCCTTTCAATATCTTATATATGTATGTCTGGCACAACCATATTAGTGCCTTAATCTATCCATATAGATATTGATGCCTAATATTCTGGGTTTGCCCAAGTCTTTCATTGAAATCTTATTTTAATGAAATCCTTAACTTGTGTCAATTCAAGATACATCATTTCCAATCAACAATATGTCCTCTACATAATGTATTACAAATATGTCTCAGCGCTCCCACTTAATTTCTTGCAAATGCAAGCATCTTCATCATCTCCGATGAATTTAAACTCTTTTAACAGTTTCATCATGGTGAAGATTCCAAATCCGCTATGCTTACTTCAACTATTGAAGTTTACATGCCCTTTTAGCACCCTTTGAATTAACAAAACCCTTCGGACCATGTCGTGTACATGTCCTAGGTTACCGTTCTATTAGAAGAACCTTGTTTTGTTTATTCAACTACCATATACCAAATTATATGTAGTGGTTGCTACATTAATCCGTCAAGACTATATATCGCTATGAAAGATCAAATCTTGTCATAGTCAACTCCTTGAACATTGTCGTAAACTTCTTTCTGACATGTCGACTATTTCATAGATGTTAAACATCCATGTCTTATTTCTTTATAGATCCAAACACGACCGATAGGCTTCACGCCTTTCTGGAGGGTCTTCCAAGTTCAGAAACTTGTTTTCTCGTGTATGGATACTATCACAGGTTCTATGACTTCTAGTCATTTTATGGAGTCAGGGCCCATCATTGCTTCTTTGCATGTAGTCGGTTCATCATTGTCAAAACAATAACGACTTGCTTATCAAATCTTACTATTTGATTCTTACCGGCCCACATGGTTCTATAGGAACTCTAATCTCCGAGATCACACCTTTTGTAATCACGAGAGCCATGAGCATTGTGGCCGCCACCGGGACACTTTTCGGCGCTGCGCTACTTAGCACATATAGCTAAGGTTCAACAACCTTATCAAAGTTCTATTGTCCTCCCACTTAATTTTTCACGAAAAATTCCTTCTCAAGAAACTTGACGTTCCAAGTAACAAACTCTTTTGTCCTCGGTGTTATGGAGAAATTCCCAACAAATTCTTTGGGATAACCTACAAAGACGTGCTTATCCGACTTTGGTTGTAAACATTTTACTTATGCATAGCATACCAAAATTTAAGAAAAGACAATTCGGGTTTTATCCCAAACCATAACTTATATGGTGTCATTTCAATGGATCACGATGGTGCTCTTTTCAGTGTAAAAGCGGTAGTCTCTAAAGCTTCAATCCTTAAAACATAATGGCAGTTTTATAAATGACACCCTTGATCTTACCATGTCAAACATGGTTTGATTTTATCTCTCGAATATGCCATACTCATATGGTTTATCGGGAAACACAAATCATGGAACAATTCCTCAAGTCTTAGGTGTTTTTGCTAAACATGTAACTCAAATATCTTCCTTTATGATCGAATCATAAACTCTTTATTTTCTTGTTACAATGATTTTCCACTTCATCTTGAAAGTCTTTGAACAATTTTCAAATGTTTCATACTTCTTCCTTATTAAGTAAATATACATATATATTCACTCAAATTTTTAGAGAAAGCATATGAAGCAAAAAGATCCATCGCATATGGCTACACATAATGGACTATGCACATCAACATGCACAATTTCCAATAAGCTAGTCATCCGTTCCTCTCTGGCCTATGGACGGAGTTTCAATTATCTCGAGGAAAGTCTCACATGCATCAATTGATCAAAATCAAAGGCTCCAAAAATCCATCAACATGGAGTTTCTTCATGTTTTCTTTCAAATATAATTTAAACAGTGATGTTACTTCATAAGTGATCTTTCAATCATTTGTCTTGCGACATTTTAGCAATAGTGTTTATGGATGTGATTTCTCCAACTAGACTTGTAAAAGTTCATCCATCCTTTATGGAATACGGTAATTATTTGAACAGCCGTTGTTCTCATGATACCGGAACAAAATAACAATTATTTAAACAAATCTTGAAGGCTTGGTTTGATGACAACGAAAAACACAATAACACTTTATTTGTTTTCGATGAACATCATCACTCATTCTCTTGCTGGTTACTTAGGCCATTGTAGTTCATGAATTGCGTTGTCCTGTATGACACTTCATACCAACCAATTCGGTATCCAATACTGGTATCCAATACCTAAGAACCACATTGTTTAACAAGCAAGGAATATAGCCATACATGTATATCTTCTATATACCTAAGTTGTACATCTCCAACCTTTTATTTTCTGCCAAATATTTTATAGATTCTCTTTCAGCAATTCCTTTTCTTTTAAAAGAATCTATCAACATCAATAGTGGTGTCATCAACATGACACATGGTACAAAGCGTATATAGTCAAATACTAATACCTTCGGACTTGCACTTTGAAGTGGATCACCATCATCAAATGTTTGGTGTTCTTTCAAAAATCCATTCTTTAGTAATCTATTAGTGTAGTAAACATTTTACTTACATCTTCTATTCATCCTTATCATGACAACTTTCATGATCAAGCTACTATAGCCTATAAGGAAGAATCGCGAGTATAATATCAGTTCCCAAAACCTTTTTGGTAGATTCGGATGCCTAGCATCTCCATCCTTCACAAATTCTCATACAATATGAGAACATGTATTTTGCTAAATTATACTCTATCATAATGCAACCAAAAACATTGTTTCAGATATCACAATATCTTTCACACATGATGGTTTCTGAAACAATTTCCAGCTCCAATATAATCTTGATATTAAAACAACTTTTTGAATATCAATAATCATGGAGGCAAACATGATACTTTAGATACTAACATTGGAATTCTTACTCTTGATTTAATACTACTTATTAAACTTCATGGAGTAAATAGAGTTTGCTGAAAGTTTGCAATAGGACTTATAAACTTTAAATTGACATTCAAAACAATACGATACTAGTTCGTAAAGTAAATATTCAGAATTCTATAGTTCTATTATCTCAAATAAAAACTAAGCATAAGGTAGAAAACGAATGCCAATGACTACAACAAACTATGCAAATTTACTTTGATTTAATTTATGACAAATTTGGTTCGACTAATCCAAATTAGAAATGAACTCCCACTCAAAAACAACATCCCTCGTGCCTTTTTGGTGATTACATGAACCAAATCGACTACACCAAGTCCGATCATCACGTGAGTTGATGTAGCTTCAAAGGCGAGCATCTATATGGGCATCATATCAACTATATGACTCATGCTTAACCTTTCGGTCCGTGTTCCGAGGCCATGTATGTACATGCTAGGCTCGCCAAGTAAGAACCTTAGTACTCGCATGTGTAAAACTGCCTTACACCCGTTTGTATGAAAGCGTAGAGTCGAGTACACCCGATCATCACGTGATGTCTCGAAATACAATCCACAAAACGGTGCATACTTAAGGAAGAACACATTTTTATCTTGATATCTAAAAGAGGGATCATCTTACAATGCTACAGAAAGCGCTAAACTAGCAGTATAAGATGCTAACATCTAATGTGTAAAGTGAGACGATATGGTCCATGCATTTGATCTCTATCACTTGCATCGTGGTATGATCTCTATCATTCCTTTGTGTGTAAGACCAAGGTCTATGGAACTTACACGTTGAGTGTGTTGTAAGAGTATCTATCATACATCTACTTACAACAATACCATATCAATACACTAGCCCAGCAACGATCTAAACTAGACGCCTCTAATTTATCAATTGCAAGTTTTACGTGGCTTAAGGCTTTCGGAGATAGAACCATTCTTACCTACGAACATGAACCAAAACGAGGATAACTAAGTTATTAGCAACTTGTTGTAAATCAGATATTGACTATAGTAGGAGGCAGGACACCCTTGACCACTTATGCAAAACAAGTTGCATGTCAGTCGTGGAACCGGTCTCATGTACGATGACATGTAAGGTTGGTCCGGGCCGCTTCATCCCACTATGCCACCAATATCCAAAATACATAGAAGATGCAATAACATGATCATCGCCACATATCAACATATATGTACTACCCATGCTAAGCACCTACGCATAGATCAGGCTCGATACCCTTTGTAGGGTCATGACATAGAAAACAAAAAAATCCTACGGTGTGAACTACACGCCAAGATCTATCTACTAGGTAAAAAGCAACGGGTGGACATACATCCAACGAGAACTTACCCTCATAGACAACGAGCTTTGTTAACGAGTAGGAACTCATGGTTGATGTAGTCGTACACTTGCCGATCTCAAGATCGTGAGGAAGTCCAGCAGGTCCGGCTCCAGCACGTCCATCAGATCCAGCTCCAGCAGCACCAAGTACAGCACAGCAAAGCAGCGGTGCATACGTGATCGCACACACGTACGGTACCCCGACAACCTCCATCCCTCGCTCCAGCAAAGTAGCGGAAGCAGCATTCCAGATAAAGCCACCGGGAACATGTATCTGCTAATCCGAGACCATGGGGAATAATACTAGAGGGGGAGAGAGATCCTTCACAAGGAGGTGTGTGTGAGAAGTGAGGAGGGGGTGGCCTTTTATAGGAGGAGGGGGGTGCCCCTCCTTCATGGCCGGCGCATGGAGGGGGTGACCCTTCACCTCCTCCATTCATGTGGTGGTAACCCCTCCACATTAAAATGCCGCTTCACATTCTCTTTTAAAGTCTCCACTTTAAATGCATTAAATTTCTCCAAATTTAATGCTCTCTCATTTGATAAAACTATTTTATTATTCTTATTCAGAATTGTGTTAATTACTTTAATTAACAAACATTCACATAAAACCCCCTGCAACATTTCAATATTACATGCAGAACCAATTTCAGCAATTTCACCCGAAACAGTTTCGGTGTCTATTGAAATAATTCCAGCGCTTTCTTAAATCTTTATCTGAAACATATTTGCTCCAAATGGTGTCGGTATCCCTTAAGTGTGTCACCCTACGGTTCGCGAATAATGCAGACATGATCGAGACCCCTCTCCGATCAATAATCGGCAGCGGGACCTGGAGATCCATACTAACTCCTACACATTCAACGATGACTTCTGTGATCGTGAGAACCTTTAATGCTAGTAACTAAATCCCTTTGTCCCGCGATATATTACATGTCAGAGATTCGATCATCGGTATCTCCATACCTAGTTTGATCTCGTTACCGACATGCACTCTTTTCTCGTTCCCGTGATATAACATTCTAGTGATCACATCACTTGCTTGCAAGCTATTTCAATGTGATATCACCGAGAGGGTCCAGAGTATATCTATCCATCATCGGGATGGACAAATCCCACTCTCGATCCATGAGCCTCAACATAACACCTTCGTAGCACTGAACCCACCTTTATAGTCACCCTGTTACGGTGTGACGTTTGATGTTATCAAGATACTCTTCCGGTGTTAGCAATTAACATGATCTCATGGTCTAAGGATAAAGATTACTTCGTATGATGTTATAGCAATATAAACATAATGACTTTTATCGTAATGCTATACTTCGGATGAATGTTCATCACATCATTCCACCAATGGTGTGACCTTGTTATTAACAACATCCAATGTCCATGATCAGGAAACCTTGATCATCTTGTTAATCAACAAGCTAGTCTATAAGAGAGGCATAACTAGGAACCCTTTTTGTTTATTAAACACACATGTATTGATGTTTCCGATCAATACAATTCTAGCATGTAAAATAAACATTTATCATAAACATGGAATAATATAATAACCACTTTATTATTGCCTCTCAGGCATATTCCTTTCAGGAAGTACATCTGTGTTGGAGGGGTTGAAAGGAATATGCCCGAGAGGCAATAATAAATGGTTATTATGATATTCCAGGTTTATAACAGATGTTTATTTCTCATGCTATAATTGTATTAATAGGAAACGTTAATACATGTGTATTTAATAAACAAATAGAAAGTTCCTAGTGATGCCTCTCATTACACTAGCTTTTTGATTAACAAATGATCAAGGTTTCCTGATCATGACATTGGATGTTATTAATAACAAGGTCACAACATTGGTGGAATGATGTGATGAACAAACTCCCAAAAGTATAGTAATACGACCATGCCATTATGTTCACACTACTATAACATCACTCAAAGCAACCCTAATCCTTAGACCATGAGATCACGTTAATTGCTGACTCAAGAAAAGTATTTTGATTACATCAAATGTCACTTCGTGACTGGGTGATTATAAAGGTGTCATTGGATACTTGGAAAGTGTACATGGCCGTCCTCTCGGTGATATCACATTAACATAGCTTGCAAGCAAGTGATAACGATCACTAAGAATGTTATATCATGGGAACGAGAAAAGAGTACTTGTTAGTAACGGGATCGAACTAGGTATAGATGATACCAAATGATCGTATCCCAAACAAGTAATATATCGCGAGACAAAAGGAATTGGTGACTGCGAATAAAGGTTCACGCGATCACTAGTTTATCGTTTGAGGTGGTGGGAGTCATTATGGATCTCCAGGTCCTGCTGATGATTATTGATCGGAGAGTGTCTCGATCATGTCTACTCAGCCCGCGAACCCATAGGGAAACACACTTAAGGGTAGCTGGCGCATTTAAGTGGATAGGGAATACCAGAGAAAATACTGGACAGTGCAGGAATTATTATGATATATCTGCTAAAATAGTTTCGGTATATCAAAATAATATCGAGGATTGGATTATCAATGTGTTCATTAAATGAAGTACTTATTAAATGAAGTGTTCATTGAATGAGTAGCATTAAATCAAGTGCTTTAAAAGGAAGTTTTAATTGCATGAATCTTGATTTTGAGTGGAGATTAATCATGAGAAAGTGGAGATGAATTTTGGGTGAGTGGAGCCTCCACCCACATGAATGAGGGAGAGGTGGGGGCACCCACCTTGGCCGCCGGCCAAGGAATGGGGCTTCCCCTCCCCCTATAAAAGGTGGGGTGGATCTCCCTCTCTCACACACACATCCTCTCCTCTGATACGTCCTTTGGTTGGCATCTTCCTCCCCCTTCTAGCCTTGGCCATTGCCAGCATGACGCTTAGACGAATCTCTGCTCAAGATCTTCTCCACCTCCACCACCACCATGTCATAGTGTTGGCAGAGTTCCAGGGATCCACTACTTTCGCTGTCGCGCTAGAGCGAGGGACAAAAGTCGTCAGCACACCATACGTGTGACCGATTATGGAGGCGCTGCACTTGTGGCATTGGGTCATCACATCCTTGAGGACGTCCATGTACACTCTACAACAACCACATTTGTTTGTGGGAACATTATCCCGCGTTACGGTCTTCGAGGATGAGTCCATCTGAAACTGTTACATGTATCTCCTAGATATGATCTTGGTGGTGGAAAATTTAATGAGAGATTGCATTAAATTTGGTAGAAAATTAATGCAAAGTGAGTGGAGTTGGTTTTAATGGAAGTGGGCTTAGTGGAAGCTCCACTCACCATTATGGATGGAGAGGTAGGGGCACCACCATGCCATGCGCATGGCCCTTTGGGGGCTGCCCCCTCCTCCTATAAAAGGAGCTTCCCTTCTCCTCCACTCTCACACCTTCTCGTGAAGGATCTCTCTACCCCTCTAGAAATTATTTTCCATGGTCTCGGATTAGCGAGATATATGTTCCCGGTGGCTTTATCTAGAAAGAAGTTGTTGCTTCCGCTGCTTTGCTAGAGCGAGGGACGGAGGTTGTAGGGTACCGGACGTGTGTGCGATCACAGATGCACTACTTCTTTGCGGTGCTAGACTTGATGGTGCTGGACCCGAAGGACTTCATCATGATCTTGAAATCGGCAAGTGTACGACTATATCATCCACGAGTACAACCTCGTAACGCTTTATCGCTCTTCAAGGATATGTTCTCTATAGATATAAATCCACCCATTGATTGTATCTAGGTAGATAGATCTTGGTGCTTAGTTGTTCACATCATAGAAATTTTTTTATTTTCTATGCTGCGAACCCAACTGAGGTTTGGGTGGATGGAAACTTTCCTCCAAAACATAGTGCAATGAAATTCTATTGGAAAAATTCCTAAGGATCCAACCCTACAAATCAAACGATGCACAAAGGAAAAATCCCTAAGAATTAAAATCCTCTCAAATTTCTTGGGATTCATTTGAATCAAATAATCTCTAAATGAGACGTATTCACTATTCTAAGAAAGTTATTTCACTACTCCATCATGTCGCAAAAGCATGCAGCTATCTTAGCATGAAATTGGACAGTGCTAATACTGCTACTACACCGAAATTGTGCTCCGTTGTTGTTTCAACAGTGGTGTTGCTAACTTGGTATGATGGTCATGTGAAAACCTTGTGACCAAAGTATGTCAGAACTTCCGCACGTGTTTATAATGTTTTTGCTAGAGTTTAGATTTTCTTGTGCAAAGTTTCTATTGTTCATCCTACATAATGTGTGCTCCTCGACCGTGCTTATGCACTCAAAACAATACATCCATGTTCTTTTTTCTAGAGATATATATCAATGTTATGGGAACTCTCTTCTTTTTACCCTCCTTATTTCCAAAATAGTGAGATACAAGGAAGAGAATAAACTGGACAAGGATATCAAGCAATCTACAGAGGGCATGCGAGGAGTTGCCGCCATTTGATTTGAAGAGGAGGGTTGTGAGTTGAGGTGACCTGAAGTCATGGGTGCCACTGATGTTCGAGAAGCGAGCCGTAGCCATGTATTGTTTTGGAAGATCAAAGTAGTCCATGTTTGAAAATTGGAATAGTAGCATGTGAAAATTTCTTCCTTTAGCTTAGGAAAAAATGTAAAAGTTTCTTCCTTTATCTGCATCACTCATCTTAATCATTTTAATCAGTTTCAGAAATGTATCGAGTTTGTTCATATGTTTACATATTTATACCGCCCATATTTTCTAAAGTGTTTTTACTATCCAGTTTTCTCAAATATTATATTCTTTATTTATTCAAGATAAAATGACCATGTTCACAGTTTGCTTTCTTTGGTAATGGCATTGTAATTCACTTATGGGCTCACGGTTAATATTTCTAACCCTCTTTCATGAAGGTAAGAATTAGAAAAGAAGACTACGCGGTTGACATACATAGACAAACTAGCTCGATTCAGTGTTCTTATGTTACTTGCTTTCCCTCTTGGTACTGGTGTGACCATCTGACCGTCTGAGTCACCTATTTACATAAATTATGTGATTCACAAACGGAGTGGTGCAGCAAGAAGCTTCGCCTGATGTTAATTTCAAGCGAAAAGGTGAAGGATAAACATAACGAGAAGGTTATATTCCCATCTGTTATTGTGGCCTTCAATACTTAGTTGCCATATATGAGTTTTTAAATTTTTATGGCTTGAGCTTTGAGAAATTACCAGATAAGTGTGTGATGCAAGTGACCAAGACTTTGAACAACTTAGATTTCACGGGCGCAAAGCGGGCCTAATCTTCTATTTTATTTATGGCAGCATTAGAACAAAATTAGAAAAAACTTAACGCTATACAATGTACAGTGACAAGATGAATTCTTAAAATACCTGCAATATCATCACACCTACCAAAACATATTATAGACGGCGAGGCGAAGCTCACGTGTCTGGCTAGTAACCTGAATACAGATGGGTTATTTGGCTCTAACGGAGATGCAGTTGTTGGAATGATTGTCCGTGATCACAAGGGAGAGATTATCATGTCGGGTCTTGTCGCCAATTATTCGCATGTCGTGATGCTTTGGGGGCTGAATTATCAGTTGTGTGGGAGGACATCTCTTTGGCCTTGCACTGGAGTAACAAACCCGTGATAATTGAGATGGATTGTATGTAGATAGTTTGCTTAATAGCAGCGAAGTCGGTCATTCAATTTACGCAATGATGGTCCAAGAGATAAAAACCTTGATGAATGTTAGACCAAGTTGTATTATTCATATTAGTAGATGTCAGAACTCTAGTAGCCATTACTTGGCAAATTATGCTAGAACTACTCCTCGAACGCGCAGTTTGGCTGGCCTCTATCCAGAGGGTTCAGTGAGCACCTGCCTCAGAGATTGTAATGCCGTTTGTTTTTAAGTAATACAAGATGATTCAAAAAAAAATGTTAGGAGTTGTACTGAACTTATGGTTTCGACATATGCCCGTCTTTCTCCCTTCTTTCGTATACCCCCAAAACAGCCTTGACAAAATTGCACTACTTCATGATAATTTACTTCAAAACACTGACAGCTGCACGTTGTTTAAGTTTTGTTTTTTCTTCAGAGATTGGCCAACATTTGTTTTTTTTTGGGGGGGGGGGGGCAGGGGAGATCGAGCGTTTCACTGCAGGAGAGGGGCCTGAAGAGAAGCTGGATCGAAGACTTTTTCTGATTGGGAAGACCAAATCTCTTTGGGCCGTCCCGGGCGACTTAGTTTTGGGCCTCCACTCCAGGGGAAAAAAGCTGCCCCTTCTCCCCCCTCCCCCCATCTCGCCGCCGGTAACATCGCCATGGCCGACGCTCCCGACGAGGAGCCCCCCGTCCTTCTCGACCGCGCGTCGCGCGCCACCCGAGGCAAGAGGTGTCCTCCTGCCCTCCTGGTTCTCCCTACGCCCTCTCTTTCCTACTTCTTACACTGTCTGTTCCTCCCGACTGCGCAGGATAACCAAGCTCGTCGAGGAGGAGGTCGAGAATGACGATGCTTTCTGGGGCCAGGCAGCCCTCAATGAGGTCCGTCCGTTGCGACCGTATCGTTTCTTCTCCTCTCCTGGAATCATCGTTCATTGTTCCTGAACGGCTCCGTTTCTTCTTCTTTTTCGCAGGAAGAGGAGGATGACAACTATCAAGAAGAGCAGGATGCCGGTGATGAGTTCGACAGTGATTTTGATAAATATGTGAGATCCCTTATTCTGCTCCTTCCAATCTGCTAATTTGCTTGCTTTATTGTAGCTTTCTTGGCCTTTTCTTTGTTCACAGTAAAATTTCTCACTTGCGTGTGCTAATTAACTCCTTTCCAGGTATCTGAACCTGATGGCGACCCAGAGAAGGAAGAACATGAGAGGTACACATGTTAGTTCATGAGCATATCAGAATGCAGTCATCTACTGTGCAATTACTCAATTATATATTCTACTCATGCCCCAACCATGGACCAGATTACCTATTAAGAAGCGATTATTTTTCCCTGGGAAAACCATGAAAAAGATGAAAGCCAAGAAGAAGAAGAAGAAGACGAAGAAGGTCATCAAACTAGAAGATGAAGGTACAATTGACGAGAGTCCTGACAAGGCTACTACATCCAAACAATCAGACTTACCCGATGACTTGGAGTCTGAGAAGATTGTCAGGAAGTCGACGAGAACATCTGTCGTCGTGAGACAAGCTGAAAGAGAAGCAATACATGCTGAAAAGCAAGTGACTGCTAGGGTTTGTATCCATTCACCAGCCCTACTTGCATTGCATTGTATACAGTTACTCTTAGTGTACATGGACAGTTGAAACTTGTACAAACAGATGACATTTTGAGGTTTATTGACTTGTTGTCCCTGCTTTATACTGCTCCAGCCAATTAAGAAGAGGAAAGAGGAAGAGGAAAAACGTATGACACAAGAAGAGATGCTTTTAGAAGCAGCTGAAACAGGTCTCCCCTGTTTTGTCTTTCTATCTTTTCCCAAAAATATATTGGGAACCTACTGGTGTTGATCGAGTATTTTAGTTATGACATATGTATGTATTTGTAGAGATCATGAACATGAGAAATCTTGAACGTGTACTGGCAAGAGAGGAGGAGGTGAAGAAAAAGGCTGTTGTTCAGAAAGCCGTGTATGATGGTCCTACAGTTAGATTTTACTCAAAAGATGGTAAGTCCTATATACACATCTGCTTACATGAAAATATTGAACTTAGAATGTACCCCTTTTCTGTCCGTCCTGTTCTCAGTGTAGCAATCCATATCCTACATGTGCTGATTAATGATTATGGTCATACTGAATTAGGGGACTCGCATCTGGAATTTATTAATGGGGCATCATTTGGGTCCGAACTCTGTACGACTTCAGCACCTTGTAAGTGTTGGAATCTCGTTGGTGATGTACCTTCTATTTTCTCTAACATTTACCATAAAATCTATGTGTGGTGTATGGAAGTTTGAATTCAGTATATTCTTGTATTTATTTTATTTGTTGCAGATCCAGAGAAACCTGTTTGTGCTGTGACAGGCCTTCCTGCCAAGTATGTTTTCTGTACACTGATTTATTCGTTCCTTATTGCATACTTGTATTGCTTGAAGTTGGTGTGTTCCTCCATGTTTTATACAAGTACAGCTTTTACTTCACTAAAATTATGCACATGTTCCTTTTGTTTAATAGCTGTATGTTTACAGTTAGATATTCTTGTGTTAGTTCGTAGTGGTTTGTTTTACTAGGATATACTTTGTTAGCTGCTTAGAGACTACTGGATTATGTATAATCTGATAATCCCTTGTAAATTGCATTGCTTGAATTCTGTTTGTGCACAGCCTTGTTTGAGCTATTTTGTCTTTCAGTGTATTCTGCCGTGATACAATAGCAAAGTTCGTTTGATTCAGTAATTTGAAACGGTCATACTCCTTGAGTAGTACACGTGAACTGATGCATGTTTACAGTTAGGTATTCTAGTGTTAGTTCATAGTGGTTTGTTTTACTAGGATATAATTTGTTAGCTGCTTAGACACTACTGGATTATGTATAATCTGATAATTCCTTATTAATTGCATTGCTTGAATTTTGTTTGTGCACATCCTTGTTTGAGCTATTTTGTCTTTCAGTGTATTGTGCCGTGATACAATAGCAAGTTCGTTTGATTCAGTAGTTTGAAACGGTCATACTCCTTGAGTAGTACACGTGAACTGATGCATGTTTACAGTTAGGTGTTCTAGTGTTAGTTCATAGTGGTTTGTTTTACTAGGATATAATTTGTTAGCTGCTTAGAGACTACTGGATTATGTATAATCTGATAATTCCTTATTAATTGCATTGCTTGAATTTTGTTTGTGCACATCCTTGTTTGAGCTATTTTCTCTTTCAGTGTATTCTGTCGTGATACAATAGCAAGTTCGTTTGATTCAGTAATTTGAAACGGTCATACTCCTTGAGTAGTACACGTGAACTGATGCATATTTAGAGTTAGGTGTTCTAGTGTTAGTTCATAGTGGTTTGTTTTACTAGGATATAATTTGTTAGCTGCTTAGAGACTACTGGATTATGTATAATCTGATAATTCCTTATTAATTGCATTGCTTGAATTCTGTTTGTGCACATCCTTGTTTGAGCTATTTTCTCTTTCAGTGTATTCTTTCATGATACGATAGCAAGTTCGTTTGATTCAGTAATTTGAAACGGTCATACTCCTTCAGTAGTACACGTGAACTGATGCATGGTGTTACGTGCTGAGACTGTGCTATGTCTCCATGATTTGTATTCCAAGTGATGATCTTATTGGAGGTGTTACTTCTTGCAGATACCGTGATCCAAAGACAGGATTGCCTTATGCAACAATGGCAGCATTTAAAATCATCCGGGAGAGGTACACTTTGTTGCTTTCCTCGGAACTTATAGTTTTTTCTTTGTCCCCGTGAAACAGTGGTTAGTGTCCGAATGTAGACTTGTAACATGCTAACATTGTGTGTGGATGCATGGGTTCAGTTTCCTGAAAGAGGAACCCGATAAGAAGAGGCCCAACATGTCAAGTATGGGAGAACTCTTCGACTCGATAACCGTCGAACATTCTACACCTAAGAAGAGAAGAATCGAGGCAAGATCACCTCTATCAGGTGACCCAAGGCATGGTGGACGCTTCAGACGAATGCCTGCCCTTGATATGACGGAGGAGGACTGAAGAGATCTTTGACAGCGTTGTTGCATATGATGATGGTGGTTTAATATGGTTGTCCAGAGATATCTGACTGCATGATTGCGGATGCTGCTGTCGCTGTGTTAGCATTAGGATCAGTTCATCCTAGATGTCCCGGACTTGCAGTTGCAGGCGTCTGCTTTTGATGATCATCTGCAGTTTTTTTTTCATTCTTTGATGTTGCCCATTGTGATATAAACAGAAGGAAAAAATATTTGGGCGATCTTGTAGACTTGTTAACAACTTCGATGTGTTTAGTACACTTGACGAGGGTAGTGTTTTTTTTTTCTTGATATAAAGAGATCTTTTATTATAACTCAAAAGTAACATCAATACGATACAAACAAGTAAAAAAATTGATTACTTAAAAAAATTGTGGGGAAAACAAATGAAAATTTACATCTACCATATGCATAACAAAGATGCAGACAGCTCTAAAAAAGAAAGGGAAGGAATAATCCCAACAAAGTACATGCGACAAACGGAAGTCGGCACGAGTAGTGAAGATGGTAGGAAAACTTCGGAAGAAATTCCTAAAATTCAAGCAAATCCCCGTTTGTCCTCGCGGGGGGACGACCATGCCGCGTGCTTGACTGACTTGCAAAGAACGCGGTGCATGCACTGCTCTGCAGTCTAGTGGAAAATGGTAGCTTGTCGCAGTCGCAGTCGCAGGACCATTTGATTAATTTGCCCGTCAGATTGAAAGGCAGGCCAGCCGGAGACAAGGACGTGGTTGACTTGAGACTGTTTGTATCTAGGCGCCGTTTGATGCACTTTTTTTTTATCATGAGTTTTGTAGACTCTTCTTTAGTTATGTATGGCTGTGTATGTAGAAAAAGTGTCTTTGGCTTCTGGGCACTAGTGATCTCTTTATTTTAAAAAGTTCAAAAATTTTAATTATAAATTTCAGAAAAGTCCTCTCTCTGGAAATTGGAAATTAAAATCTTCGTCTGGCAGTTGTTGCGCGATCGGCTACCCTCGGACATAGAGGTGGCCAAGCGGCATGGCCCTGGGGATGGCATGTGCTCACTTTGTGCGATCCCGGAGTCGGACACGCATATTTTGTTTACCTGTCCTGTCCCGTGGCTCGCTTCCTATGTAACTTCACTCATGAGGCTCTAGGACCTGACTGGGAGCCCTTTGACCTGGGAGAGTTCCTGGAGGCCAATGCAAACCGTACCGGTAAGAGGAGGTATATCTTCTGGTTAGTGTTTGCAGCGATGATATGGACCTTATGGACCTCTGACTTGATCATAGAGCGTCCCTTTCTGCGCTGTGCCTCTGACTTGATCTTCAAAATTCTGTTTTTTTTTGTAGTAGTGGTACCGCTGTGTAGACAGCGAGACCGGGAGCGGCTGGACGAGATGATGGAGCACCTGATAGCGGTGGCACGCCGACTAGCTACACCGTCTGGCCGCTGAGAGCTTCCCCCTCGGAGGGAGCTGACTCTTGTATATGTGTGTGTGCGCCTGGCGCTTGTGTTGGGTGTTCGTTGCTTGCTGCAACATGAGTGGTGTATGGTCTCGGGCTATTTTTCGTTGACTTGTACTGGATATTATATGAATGTTGATTTATTTATAAAGCCGAGCGCATGGCTGTTTCGAGGAGGAGGAAGTTTCACAAAAGTCTGAAAACAAATCCGGACATAGTCAATGAAGCATCCTATAAGCATGCAAAATCACACTGCGATTGCACTGTGAGCTACACAAAAATGATAAAATATGATAAATTTGGATATTTGAAAATATATGTATTCAAATCCACACTTCTACTTATCATTTCCGTGTAGCTTAAAATACTAAGTATTTGAAATTGTACCTATCGGCTAGCCCGAACCGACAGCACCGGTCAGCTCATCAGGGACCGACGGATTAGCTGCGCTGCGAGCTGCATGGATGAGTTGCGCTGCCGATAAGTACTCTATATCCATGTATGTGAGCATAGATGTATGTATAGTTCTGAGCAGAGCATGACATGCATGGATGAGCTGCGCTCCCGCTGCATGCGAAGAACTTATCAGCCCACGGTGAGCAGACAGGTCTAGTCGGGCGACTAGCACTCCCAGCCGACAGGC
Organism: Avena insularis; assembly: GCA_023614405.1. Lineage (NCBI taxonomy): Eukaryota > Viridiplantae > Streptophyta > Magnoliopsida > Poales > Poaceae > Avena > Avena insularis. The sequence goes on from CM042690.1 coordinate 190,632,950, forward strand.
CTGTCGGCCGGTGTTGGGCCGAGGCCCTATCGGCCTACGCTGCACCGAAGCAGTGCTATTTCTGAAAATGTTACGTATTATTTCTAAAAATAAATAAAAATGTATTATTTAAAATAAAAAAAATCATAAGGAGGAAGTATCTTGAACCATTTGATAGAGTCAGGTCCCGAGTAGACGAGGGTGACCGCGGGAGTGGACTAGAGTGGCTTAATTGCTGTTCGGGTCCAAATTTCCAGCCACGTACGGCACCTATGAAGCTAGTCGTCGTTGACTGCTAACGCAAGGGGATCGGCGAGCGAATATTCGGTTACACGTGTACATGTGACAATGTACTAGAGCTCCTATCGCCCGTGTCTCTGTGGTGTGGGACAGGTAGCTCCTCGATCGAGTAGCCCTCCCGCCCAAAATAAATAAATAGAGCCTTCCCGCCAGCAGCATCCTCATCCCAATCCAGTTTCGAAGAGAAGCTGCAGCATGCCCATCGTCTTCCTCTTCCTCCTCTACTAGGTAGCTGCTACCACCCTCACAGAGCTCTTCTTCTCCATTGGTCCCTGCCTGTTCTTCCGGTGAGTCCCGTTTCCTCAGTTATTTCTCTCTTAATAAGTTGCCATTTACTCCATGCAAGATTTCGGATTTCATTTAATTACTCTCTCTATTCACAATTACCCGTTTTGGGTTTAGTCAAAGTCAAGCTTTATAAAGTTTGATCAATAATATAAGAAAAAATATTAACATGCATGATTTTCACTGCATATAATATGAAAATATAGTTTATAACAATTGTAATACAATAGTTTTTATATTGTTAATGTTGATATTTTTTTTTAAATATATGGTTAAAGTTTATAAAGTTTGACTTTGACTAAACCTAGAATGCGAGATAATTGTGAATGGAGGGAGTACTTATTGGCGTAGTATATGCTTTGCGGCGGATCAGTTTTCCTCTCTCGCGATAGCTAGCGTATTCATTTCATATGATAATTACAAAATCAATTAGTCATGGAGTACTGCTCACTGCTCGTCATTTTCATTCTATACACTTAAAAAAAAAATACTCCCTCCATCTCAAAATAGATCTAGCAAATTTGTTTAAATTTGGATGTATCTAATAAAATAGTGTCTAGATACATCAAAATAAAATTTAAACAATTTTCAGACGTCTATTTTGGGATGAGGAAGTGTGGTCATGCATCTAGTGTAGAGGTAAACAGACGGGTCCCATTTGATTTGTGCTAACTGGCATCGCATCACGGGCCAGATGGCCCCTTCCTATCCTAGTAGTACCTTCGTCAAGCCAATCGAATCTTCCAAATTTAGCCTTTCTTTCTTTCCTTCTAGCTGAGCTAGAGTCTGTGAGTGGAGGGAGTATCCCAAACTGAAAAAGGCGCATCAGATCACGCAAACCTGTGATTTTGACTTGTCCACCCATGCATGCTCCCTCATCATATAGGTCCCTACCACCGGCAAAGCATCATGGACCGGAGCTCGTGAACCCATACCCATGGAGATTTGGGAGGCCTTGACTACATTGTCACTGTCAACCTTTCCAACCCACGAAGACCTGGGTGTCTCGTTGATGGCGACACCTTTTGTCTCCTCGTTTGACAACCCCTCACCAATCCCTAATTTGTATGGAGTAGATTTTTTCCGAAAATACAATCACCGTTGAATAGTAGTACACGTAGTAGTAACAAACTCTGGATTGCGTGTGAGATAATAAAGAATATCCTCCGGGTATATTTTTTATCTCCACCCAATGTAAACGGAAATAAACAATACAATTGGCACCCGTTAACTTTCGCAGTAAAATCGTAACAGTCCCGGGAAGATACGGCTGTCGTTTGTTCCCAACAACGAGCAGTCAACAACCAGGACTCTATTTATCCTCGCTGCCCTCGCGGTTCGATCGATCGTGCTAAACTAAACAGCTCCATCGAATAGTTACCGACCCCTTCTCTTCTCAACAGAAGCTCTCGATCGACGATCTCCGGCGAGATGGCGCGGGAGCAGCTGGAGGTGCTGTCGGCCCTGGACGCGGCCAAGACGCAGTGGTACCACTTCACGGCGATCGTCATCGCCGGGATGGGCTTCTTCACCGACGCCTACGACCTCTTCTGCATCTCCCTCGTCACCAAGCTCCTCGGCCGCGTCTACTACTACCGCGCGGGGTCCCCGGACCCGGGATCCCTCCCGCCCAACGTCGCCGCCGCCGTCAACGGGGTCGCCTTCTGCGGGACGCTCTCGGGCCAGCTCTTCTTCGGCTGGCTCGGCGACCGGATGGGACGCAAGCGGGTCTACGGCATGACCCTCATGTGCATGGTGCTCTGCTCCCTCGCGTCCGGCCTCTCCTTCGGGTCCACGCCCGGCAGCGTCATGGCCACGCTCTGCTTCTTCAGGTTCTGGCTCGGATTCGGCATCGGCGGCGACTACCCCTTGTCGGCCACCATCATGTCCGAGTACGCCAACAAGAAGACGCGCGGGGCGTTCATCGCCGCCGTATTCGCCATGCAAGGGTTCGGCATCCTCACGGGAGGCGTCGTCACGCCGTCTCCGCCGCCTTCAAGGCCGCCTTGGACGCCCCCGCGTACCAGGACGGCGCCGTCGCCTCCACGCCGCCGCAGGCCGACTACGTGTGGCGCCGCATCCTCATGTTCGGCGCCATCCCGGCACTGCTCACCTACTACTGGCGGATGAAGATGCCCGAGACGGCGCGATACACCGCGCTCGTCGCCAAGAACGCCAAGCAGGCCGCCGCAGACATGTCCAAGGTCCTCCAGGTCGACATCGCCGCAGCCCCCGAGGAAAAGAAGACGCCGCAAGCGACCGGAACTCGTTCGGCCTCTTCTCGTCCAAGTTCCTGCACCGCCACGGCCTCCACCTGCTCGGCACGGCCACATGCTGGTTCCTGCTCGACATCGCCTTCTACTCGCAGAACCTCTTCCAGAAGGACATCTTCACGGCCATCAACTGGATCCCCAAGGCCAAGACCATGAGCGCACTCGAGGAGGTACACCGCATCGCGCGCGCCCAGACCCTCATCGCGCTCTGCGGCACCGTGCCGGGATACTGGTTCACGGTGGCGCTTCTGGATCCAGCTGGGCAGATTCTTCTTCATGGCCGTCTTCATGCTCGGGCTCGCCTTCCCGTACCACCACTGGACCACCCCGGGCAATCACATCGGCTTCGTCGTACTCTACGCGCTCACCTTCTTCTTCGCCAACTTCGGGCCCAACTCCACCACGTTCATCGTGCCCGCCGAGATCTTCCCGGCCAGGCTCCGGTCCACGTGCCACGGGATCTCCGCCGCGGCGGGCAAGCTCGGCGCCATCATCGGGTCCTTCGGCTTCCTCTACCTCGCGCAGAACCAAGATCCCAAACTCGTGGACCATGGGTACAAGGCCGGGATCGGGGTCAGGAACTCGCTGTTCATTCTCTCCGCGTGCAACTTTCTCGGGATGGCTTTCACGTTCCTCGCGCCAGAGTCCAACGGCATCTCGCTCGAGGAGCTCTCCGGCGAGAACGACGACGAGACCACGACGGCGCCGGCGCACGCCAGGACGGTGCCCGTGTGACAAGATCGATCGTTCGATCGCGTGGAATATCAGCTGCTGCTTGGTCGGATGTACGGTTGGATCCTCGGGGGGCTACACGTGTACGCGTGCACGTAGCAGTCGTCCAACCAGGAGTATTAGTATAACTTTTCCAAGTTAATTATAGCTAGAGTTGGTAAATCAAGATGCGATGGATCGATGCTGTCAGTCTGTAGTAGAGTACACTCGTGTTTAGTAGATCGATGGACAGAGTGGGTTGAGTTGTAATATGTTTACCGAGTTCAAGGACGTAATTTTGTCTCGGCCATGCATTTGACCATTGTCAAGAATATATGTACTCTCAAAGTTCTACGTCTTCCACATACCCATCTTCATAGTTTGATTAGTCAGAGAGACAATACTTTACGTCATCCTTGTTTATAATACCCTCTCTATTCTAAATTATTCGTGAATTAGATATCACGGATTTGTCTAGATTCGTACCGTCATATCCTAGAGTTCGCGTCTTCTCCATCGATAGATCACGGTCTCCTGGCTGGCGTTCGTTCGGATGGGAACACAGGGATACCCAAGACTGAAAGAGACTGATGATGTTTGAAAAATCTCGCCTCCAGCGCCGGAACAGCGTACCAGTTGCGGCGTTGTTGACAAGTGACTGCTTCTGAGTGCAACGTATCGGAGAAATATAACTAAAGCGTGATAGGAATAGGATAGCAGTGACTGAATTTCGGAATGGAAGGATTAACCACTGGTTGGCAAGGCCTAGACTAATTTGTATGGCATGCATATTTGCATGACCTTCAGTGGTCCACATGCACACACCGCACTCCACTTGTCCATCACAGCAGGTAGGACGGCGACGCCGTCAGCTCGTCGGCCTACCAATGTTGAACTCAACTCGAGCAGCAGCTGCTGCCGCTGCCGGCGACCGGTCAGTCGGTCAAACTCACACCCATTGCTTTGCCTTTCTGTCTTTCTTGCGATGAGCTGGGCTGATGCAAGCATGAGTGGACACTGGAGCACTACGACGATGATCCACTAGGTACATTACTACACAAGTTGCCGCATAAATACAATGAAGAGAAATATACTCCTACCAGCTAGCATAAGTACGTACACACTGTTGTTTGTAGTGTATACTGGATAACACTGAACACAACTACTTCGAACCGACACGTGCAGCCGTGCAATTTAATTTTTTGACAAATCCTGATGTTTACAAAAATTATGCCGTCTGAGAACCAAACTATTTCGCAATCGGACACCTAGATTAGGCGCCGTAGAGGAGGTTTTCGTTGACGAAGCAGGTTGGCACTACGGAGAGTTGGCACCACGCCTTATGACACCAAGCCACTTGAGCCACTCCGTGGCGCAAAAAACTTGCCACCGACCTGCACAATTTCGCTCCAAACCTCTATAGCACCGAACTCAAGGGGCAGATTTTGAGCATTAGTTTTGTTCAAAAATAATAATGCAGTTGTGGTCGATTTCGCTAAGTGCTGCTGCATCTGCATGCAAAGAACCTGACATCTGTGTTAGACTCTGTATACGATAAGAGTAGGAGTCCTACGTGTAAACGTATGGTAATGAAACTTTGTTAATCCTATTATATAAACTGATCTGGACATCTTTGTGCAAAGCGTGCTAGCACCTTGACTGGGATTGGGAGTTGGCTGGACGAGACTCCTTGCTTCCTGGTCGGTAGCCTGTTGGCTGATTGCCCAGTGAATGCTTTTGTTTAATAAAGCTCTCTAATTTCCCCCTAAAAAAAACCTGACCTGGGTCAAGGTTATTTGCTCCAATCTCATTGTTTTACATGGTATTAGATTAGATTACGATGGCTTCTGCTGCCCTGCCACCGCCGCGCCGGCCCCTGCCCCTGCCTCGCCCTTCCTCGCCGCACACCCCTTAGCGTGGTGGCAAGCCCGGTTTCTTCGGACCACGCCTCCGGGTCCTCTCCCGCAGCCGCATGCGGTCGGAACGACTCCTCCATCATCAGCCGTCGGCCCTGGTGTAGAGGGCGATCTGCCACCGCGGGTCTCCTACGACGGCCCTTCTTCCTCGACCTGCGTGACTGCGCCGCCACCATATGGTGGTCCCACACCCGCGCCCACGTACGACGCCCCTGCACCGACCTACGGGTTACGGCGCCCTGCCGACACCGCTGTCTGCCTGGCTGGCTCCACCCTACGGTGCGCCACCTCCGCAACCTTATGCGGTTCCTCTGGCGCTGCACTATGGGGCAACATCCTCATCTCCCAATGGGGCCCCGACTGCACCGATCTACGGTGCCCCGGCCGCCGCTCCCTATGGAGCCTACCCGTCATCGGCGTATGATGGTGTCGCGCCTGCCTACAGGGCATCCTCGGCGACCGCTGCCCCTGCCCCCTCTCTGGAGACGGCCCCGCCGATGGGATTCTACGCGTCACAGACGTTGGCTCAAGCTGATCATGTTGCGGCGCCGTCGCCCTTCTACTTCTCGCACCTCATCCCGGTGAAGCTCACGCCGGACAATTACTTGTCTTGGCGTGCACAGTTGCTGCCGCTCCTCCGGAGCCGCTACTTGGAGGGGTACGTCGGCGACTCACTACCGTGCCCACCGACGTATCACACGTGGGTGGCCCGGGATCAGTCAATCCTCTCTACTATCCAGTCTTCGCTCATGTTGAGCGTCTCGCAACTGGTCCTCTTCGCCACTACGTCTCGGGATGTGTGGACGGCGCTTCACACCAGCTTCGCCTCTTAGTCTCAGGCGCGTGCTCATGTTATTCACACCGAGATGGGTGAGACCAAGCTCCGCGAGCTCAGCATCACGGACTACTTCAACAAGATGACCGGCCTCTCCAGCACACTGGCCTCCATTGGCCAGCCGCTTCGCCCCGAGGACTTCACCACCTACATCCTGAACGGCTTGGACAACGACTATGATAATCTCGTGGAGAACGTCAATGGTCGCGACACTCTGCTTCAGCCTCGTGAGCTCTACTCGCGCCTCCTCGGTCGTGAACAGCGTGTCAAGGCGCGCCATGCCTCCCCGAGCTTCTCCTCCGCCAACGCCATAGCTCGCGGTAAACCCCAAAAGGTGTCACAGGCTGGTGGCAAGCCGGCACCGCACCTCAGCAGGCCCCGCGGCCCCCATCACGGGCTGTGGTCGTCCACGCGCTTGCTGCCCTTGTTGTGGTACCCAGCAAGCATGCTAGATGTGTGGCCTTGAGGGACATATCGCCTCCCGTTGTCATCGACGCTTCAAGCAGGACTTCCTCTGCATTGGCAACAATGGCAAGGGCAATGACAAGCAGGCTGCCGCTGCCGTGGCGGGTAACGGGCACGGGTACACTTCGTCCTACTCCATTGATCTGGCGTGGTATATGGACATGGGGTCTACCAATCACCTCGCGAGTGATATGGGCAAGCTCTCCACCCAGGAGCCATGTCGTGGTCATGATTAGGTTCGCACCGCCAATAGAGCAGGTATGCGCATCTCACATGTTAGTCAGGTCTCTCTTCTTGCACATAACTCTAGAACACTGCATCTTCTTAATGTCCTTCGGGGTCCTTCTGCTAGACATAGTTTGTTGTCTGTTCCTCAACTTACTCGTGATAATAATGTTGAATTTCACCGTTTCCATTTTTCATCAAGGATCGGGACACGAGAGTCGTTCTGCTTAGAGGTCGCCTTCGCCATGGCCTATATGCGCTTGATGCACCGTTTGCGCCGTCATCGCCACATGCTCCCCAGGTGTTCAGTGGTGTTCGTGTGTCATCGACGCACTAGCATGCGCAACTTGGTCACCCTGCTACTCCCATAGTTCGTCATATTCTGCATCGTTGTAAACTTCCAGATGTATCCAAAAAAATTGATGAAACTATCTGTGATGCCTGTCAGCAAGGCAAGAGTCATAAGCTTTCGTTTTTAGAGTTGAGTCGTGTTGTTAAACATCCTCTTGATCTTGTGTTTTCTGATCTATGGGGACCTGCCCAACGTATGTTAGTGACCACAATTATTATGTCAGTTTTATTGATGCTTATAGTCGGTTCACTTGGCTTTATCTTATTAAGCGTAAATCTGATGTGTTCGATGTTTTTATTCAATTTTCATCACATGTTGAGCGTCTCCTTAAGCATAAAATTATTCATGGTCAATCCGACTGGGGGTGAATATCACAATCTAAATTCGTTTTTTAACAAGCTTGGGATCTCGTACCGTGTCTCTTGTCCTCACACACATCAGCAGAATGACACCATTGAACGTAAGCATCGCTATCTTGTAGAGACTAGCCTTAATTTATTAGCGCATGCCTCCGTTCCGTTTTGGTTTTGGAGTGATGCTTTTTCTACCGTTTGTTTTTGATAAATAGGCTTCCTTCACGACTTCTGCAAATAAAAACTCCTCTTGAGCTCTTGCTCAGTGGCATCCCAGATTACACGTTTCTTAAGGTTTTTGGATGCGCATGTTGGCCTCATCTTCGTCTATATAATAAGCATAAACTAGAGTTTCGGTCTAAAAAGTGCGTCTTTCTTGGGTATAGTTCCCTTTATAAAGGGTACGCGTGCCTACATGTTCCCACTAATCGCGTTTGCATATCTCGTGATGTCATGTTTGATGAGAACGTGTTCCCTTTTTCTGCACTTCCGAACAAATCCACCACTCCTACACCACCTGTACACTCCACTATTCCTTCGCCTGATCATTTGTAGATGTTGCATATACTCCTGCATTGCTTCCTAACTATGTTGCATGTATCGTACACGGTGCTCGCCTCGAGCTCCTCGATGATCAGGCGACAGACAACGATCACGTACAGGACGACGATCCCGTGCATGCTCCATGCATGCTGGGACCATCCCGCCAGCCTGCTGCTTCCTCGCTCGCGGCAGCTACGCCCGCTGCAACCCCGCCTGCGGCGGCCTCGCCCGGCCCAACGCCCATGTTGGCCGCCTCTGCTCTGGCTCCTAGCGGGCCGTCTTCGATCGTCCTGACACTTCCTGGCTCCCCATCGCTAGGGGCCTCCTCATCCGGCCCAGCATCACCGACCTCGGCGTCACCTGCGCCTGACTCGGTGTCGCCTACGTCACATGTGTCTGGCTTGTCGCCACCAGCACCACCTGTTGCTGAGGCTCTTCGCCCTTGCACACGTAGTCAGGCTAGAATTTTTTGTCCGAAGAAGCGCACAGATGGTACCATTGCGTGGATTGCTGCTTGCATGGCCCATGTTGTTGCTAATCCCATAGCTGAACCCCGACAATTTCAGGTTGCTCTTGGTATTCCTCACTAGCGTGCTGCGATGGAGCAGGAATTTCAGGCACTTCTGAAGAATGATACTTGGCAACTCGTTCCTTCTGTTTTTGGTGTCAATATTATTGATTCCAAGTAGGTATTCAAGGTTAAGAAGCATGCTGATGGTTCTATTGAACACTACAAGGCACAGTTAGTTGCTAAAGGCTTCAAACATAGGTATGGTCTTGATTATGAAGACACGTTCAACCCAATTGTCAAGCCTACTACCATTTGTTTGTTGCTCTCTTTGGCTATTAATCGAGGATGGTCTCTTCATCAGCTTGATGTGCAGAATGCCTTTCTGCATGGAATTTTGGAGGAGGAGGTTTATATGCGTCATCCCCTAGGTTTTGTTGATCCCGCACGTCCTCAGCATCTCTGCCACCTTGTTAAGGCTTTGTATGGACTTAAGCAGGATCCTCGTGCATGGCATGCACGTCTTGGATCTATTATTCGGGCTCATGGGTTTTTTCCATCCACTGCTAACATGTCCTTGTTCCTTCTTCAGCGTCCTGAGGTCACAATGTATCTGCTGGTTTATGTTGATGATACCATCCTCATCAGCTCCTCTGATGCTGATGTTGATCATCTCTTGTGTGTGCTGAGTGGTGATTTTGTTGTCAAGGACTTGGGTGCCCTACACTACTTCCTTGGTCTGGAGGTCTCACGGTCTTCTGCTGGGTTGACTCTCACTTAGCACAAGTATTCTTTGGACTTGCTGCGCCGTACTGGTATGTTGAAGTGCAAACATGCTACCACTCTTATGTCTGCTACTGATCGGTTGTCTACTCTTGATGGCTCTTTCGCCTGATGATGCTACTGAGTACCGCAGTCTTGTTGGTAGTCTGCAATACCTCATTATCACCAGACCAAATGTCTCTTATGTAGTCAACTGTGTGTGTGTGAGTATCTTCATGCGCCCAGGACATCTCAATGGTCATCTGTGAAGCGTATTCTGTGCTACATCTGTCTCACTGCCTCGTATGGATTGCTTCTCCAGCATGCACCGTCTTGTGATCTCTCAGCCTTCTCGGATGTGGATTTGGCTAGCAGTCCTGATCACGGGCGATCCACAGGGAGCTATGCAATATTCTTTGGTCCTAACTTGATCGACTAGAATACGCGCAAACAAGCTATAGTATCTCGCAGCAATACTGAAGCTGAATACAAGGCGGTTGCTAATGCCACAGCTGAGCTCATATGGGTGTAGTCCTTATTGAGAGAGTTGGGAGTCTCTCGAGATCATCATCTAGTCTTTTGGTGTGACAACATCGGTGCTACATACCTTTCATCTAATCCGGTATTTCATGCCCGAACAAAACACATGGAAGTTGGCTATCACTTTGTTAGGAAAAGTGTTGCAAAGAAGCTACTCTATATCAAGTTCATCCCCTCCAAAGATCAACTTGCTGACATCTTCACAAAGCCTCTTCCATAGCCACAGTTTGTAGGTTGTAGGTGCAATCTCAATCTTCTGGATCCTAAGAGAGGTTGAGATTGAGGGAGGGTGTTAGACTTTGTATACGATAAGGAGTAGGAGTCCTATGTGTAAACATATTGTAACGAAACTATGTTAATCCTATTATATAAATTGACCCAGGCTAGCAGTCTGGGTCAAGGTTGTTTGCCCCAATCTCATTGTTTTACAACCTGAAGTTTCGGTCAACTTGCTTGCCACCAGTGTAAACAGGCCAGGCTCAACTCTGCTGCCTACTACTCCCTCCGTTTCAAAATATAAAATGTTTTAGCTTTGTGAAAGGAGTGTATTGCTTAGGCCAAAATATATCGAGACCGTTGGGGAACCCCAAGAGGAAGGTATGATGAGCACAACAGCAAGTTTTCCCTCAATTATGAAACCAAGGTTATCAATCCAGTAGGAGCAAGGAAACACCTCAAAGGTGTTGCTAGCTGAACTTTGGCAGGGCGCACTACCGGTGCCAGCAGCAACGTGGAGACCTGCACAACACAACCACAAAACTTTGCCCCCAACTTGCGATGAGGTTGTCAATCTCACCGGTTTTGCTAAAAACAAAGGATTAAACGTATCGAGTGGAAGAAAGTAATAGTTTGCAGAAAGTAAACAGAAAACAGTAAACAGTTGTAGATTGATGGTAAAAGAAAGGACCGAGGTCCATAGTTCTCTAATGGTGGCTCTCCTTAATATAGATGACATGTTGGGTGAACAAATTACAGCGGGGCAATTGACAAACATCGAGAAAGCAATCATGCATATACTACTCATCTTTACTCCTTTAAGACTTGATTGGGCATTACAACATTATACATAGACCGTAATTCAACTATATCTATGACTAATAATCCACCTTCAGGTTATCATCCGAACCCCCTCCAGTATTAAGTTGCAAGCAACCGATAATTGCATTACGCATTGCGTGTAAAGTAAACAATACGATTGTTCTATGAACAAAGAATTGTTGTTTTCTCCCTAGTAGCAACAACACATCTAGTACCTTAGAGATTTCTGTCACTTCCCCAGATTACTAGAGGTATGAACCCACTATCGAGCATAAATACTAACTCTTGGAGTTGCTAGCATCTACTTGGCCAAGATAGCTACTAACAACGGAAAGCATGCAAGATCACAAATAACAAAGACATGATAGAATCAATAATCAATCTGAAATAGCATCTCAATATCCATCAAATCCCCGCAAACACAACATGCAGAATTACAAATAGATGATATTGATCATGAATGGAGCTCACAAGATCTAAACATGATAGCACAAAGGAGGAGAACCAGCCATCTAGCTACTACATGGACCCGTAGTCCAGAGATGAACTACTCACGCATCACACCGGAGGTGTAACACCCTCGAATCGGCCCTATGCAGATTTCAGCGATTCCCGCCAAACCCGCATAGAAACGATTCAAGGACGCCCACCAGGCACTTGCGTGCGGGTGGAACACAAAGTAATACCATTACACATTAGTCCATGATAGAACCCACAGAACATATATATATACAACAACGACTCCATGAGTCAAGAATACAGATATACAGTACAAAGATCCAAATCACCTCGAAAACGATACGACATCCAAGTATGGATAAGATGCAAATGGGGCTAAGAGCCCTGAAGAATAACCAATGACGTCCATAACCTTGCCCAGGCCAAGCCGGAAGGGTAACCCTGCTAACAACGTCGATCTCAAACCTGCTAAAATAAAAGGGGTGCCGACAAAGGGCAAAGGAAAAAGAGGCGTCGATCTTGAGAGGCGATGCAGCGAGGCTAGAATTCGGCGGCTCTCGCCTACATAGGTATGGTGGACTGAAGCGGCAGCGCAGCATGCACTAAACAACCTATAGAGACTTGATAAACTGTCGGCTATTAGAGAGAGATAAGAAACACCTATTCGAGACCAAACTTATACTAACACCAATCATACCCATCCTGGTATTCCCCCTCGAGACCAACGAGGAAGTCAAACCAAGGAACTCACACAGCTGTTAGTTTTATTCATTCCATTATAGTTGCAGCACTTACTAGTCAGATATAGATAGCACAAGTCATCGTGATATCGAAAGCAGTGGGCAATTTTAGGTAACCATTCCGTTGTAGTTGCAATACTTACTAGGCAAGTATAACATGACATTATACACTCCAATTCCACCGGTTGTTGGCACTTTTATTATCCATTCCATTGTAGTGAAGCTGATTACTAGTCACATATTAAGTCAAATTTATAGCACTACTTTAGTTGTGCTTGTCTATGATCGAGATACTGTGCTCCAAGTCGTCCATAACCGTGGACACAGCTTTTCGAAGATTTACCTAGGGTGCACAAATAGCAACACACACGATCAACCTCGGAAAAACCAAATCAAAACCCAGCGAGGCTTTCACGACAAAGCAATCACAGGATTCATAAAATATTTCAGGGGCACCCACTAAGCTACCATAGCGAAGTTGACCGGCTCGAGCGGACCGGGGTTTCGTCAATGGCTGTAACGATGGCGCCCATAAAAACCACTACTAGAAAATTACTCCGTCCCCGGAAGTTAGAGGTGGCTTTATCTTCTGATGCCTCTAACCTCGCCCTTTGTCCCCGGAGTGTTCTCTCGACGATCACGGACAATGACCTCTTGTTAGTGGTGTCGCGAGGATCTACACGCAGCTAGAAGATTCAGATCGCCGACCTTCTTCCCGGTACCATGAGGCGGATCTCGAGGGCGAGATCCCTTGTTAGTGGTGTTGAATTGTGGCGCCCCGCAAAAACCACTACTAGAAAATCGCGTTGTTTTTGTGCATTGCATCATCATGACCGCATGCTCATGTCATCATGCCACATTGCATTTGAGCATCGTCATCATCATGCATGGGTTTTGTCTAAACTATTTTCGAAAAGTCTGTTTTTGTTTTCTAAACGCCCCGTCTTTATTTCAAATTAAAACCCGGGCCTACGGAATATTTTGTTTTGTCTATCAACGGTTTTCAAAAGCCCCGTTTTAAACAATAGAACATTTAAATTAATTTTGGGAGGCAGCCAGCCAGGCCCGAAAGCCCAGTCGGCCACCTCCAGATAAAATCTATCTAACCCTGTCGAACCCCAAACCCCTTTGCTACCAAATACCCTACCCAGCCCTATCCTACCCAGCCCCTCCACCTTACTCCCTCCACAGTGGCCTCCGTCACCCATTGTCCACCTCACCCCAGCCGCCACCTCACCTGGCCAATCTCAGGCCTCCACCTCACCGACCCCACCCTGAACCCACTACACCTACGCGCCCTGCTCCGTTCGCCTGCACCTCGTGACCGACACGCACGCCCCTAACGCCTGCCGTGCGCACACCGAGACTCACCCGCTCCGCGCCCCTGGCGCCAATCCTCTTTGCTCCCGCCCACCTGGTCGCCCCCACCGACCCCGCACGCAACCCCATGTCCACCATCCGCCGCCAACTCCCGCACATCCCCCACCTACCCCGCTCCTTGGGCCCACCCACGTGAGCAACACGGAGTGACCACGTCCCTCCCCACCTACCGTGTCCTTGGTGTTCTCCTCACCTCCGCCCTGCGCCCTGCCACGACCCAGGGCTTGCTCCTCGCTCGCCCGCGCCTCCCTCCCTAGATCCCTGCCGCCACGTGCCGGCCGCCGCTCCTTCCGCCGGGGCCCTCCCCTGCGACCCGTTCCGCCTGCCCCAGCTCGCCGAGCCCACCCCCTGAGCACCTTCGGCTGACGCGCTCGCGTTCACCGCCGTCCGTGCCGCCAGGGCCGCCTCCCGCCTCTCCTCACGAGCGACATCGCGCCCTTCCTCGGTGTCCCCGTCTCCGGCCGGGTCCGCACCTCCGGCCGCCCGCACCTCCAAGTCCGGCGCCCCTCCGCTTCTCCTCGTTCTCGGTGGCCTCGGTCTGCGCGCGAGCCGTCGCCCGCCGGCCCCGCCTCCCCGTGTTCGACGCCCTCCCGGGCGCTCTCTGTCCTGAACTCGAGCTCCTCGGCGTCGTCGTCACCGCCGTAGACGCCTTCTTCTCTGCCTCGCTTCCTCTGGCCGCACGCGCCCCTTCCTTGTCGATCTTCCGCGCGGCGCCGTCGTACGTCGCCGCCTCCGCGCTGCTCGCCATCGGTGTGCCTTCTGCAGCACCGCCCGGAGCCGCGTCGCCCTCCCGCTGTCTTCCCGGAAGACCATCTCTGGTGCCCCGCATCCAAGGCCGCCGCCCTGGCCAACCTCGCCATCGTCCGAACCGACACCGTGCGCCCCGCGGCCTTCTCGGTTGTTTAACCCCCTAGCTCCTGTTGAAAACGTGTTGTTTTATCGCAATGTGTATATGTGGTGTAGTAGTATTGGAGAGGTGGTGTTGGTGAAACCTCCCTGTATCACATGTGTCAAGATCTTCTAAAGACCCGAGGATCTTCGTATTGGACACCAAGATCTTCTTCGCAGACCTGGAGGATCCCTAGGGCGCCAAGTACGCCGACATGGGACCGACGAGTTCACCGAGTCCAAGCGGCACGATCTCCTACCGAAGATTCCCGGACGCCAAGATCTACCTCACGGAGCGTCGAGACCCCCGTAACCGGAGCAGTCCTGGACACCAAGATCTACCAGCGCTGAACCCCAAGACCGACATCGTCACCCGAGTACTTCGACAAGAACGCCAAGTACGCCGACATGGAACCGACTAGTTTGCCGAGAACCTCTCCTGGACCCGATGACCGCTAAGATCGCCACACGGAACGACAAGCGCTTCGTCTCGGATACGCCAAGTACTTCCTCGAGGACGCCAAGTTCTTCACCCCGAATGCCAAGATCGACTCGATGGCGCGGACCCGACAAGATCTTCGCGACGACAAGATCGACACCAACCAGGGAGAATCCGATGCGCCCCGACGCCGAACCAAGTCCTTCTTCACGGAACGCCAAGATCTACTCTGTTATCCGAGAATGATCCCGCCGAGACCGAACCCCAGATCCGGACCCTGAGACCCGACCCCGAACCCCTCGGAGCCCAAGTTCGCCGAACCCTAATGTGATTCTCTATCCGAGACCCCCATTATTTTTATTATATGACATTATCGACTGTCGCATATTAAATTGTTCATCTCGCATGCATATCATAATCATGCGGATCTTCTGCCGTAGTATTAAATATTGCATCCGGTGTTTCTTCTAGTGTTTGCTTCTTCGCGGATTAGGCCGATGAGTTGATGCGAGCATCGACAAGTTCTCCGGGTATGATCCTTCGGCAGTGTTTCCCAGGCGAGCATCTCTCCCCCTTCTACCTATTTTGCATTTTTTAGTCTTTATTTCCTCCTGTTGATCTATTGTTATCCGTGTTGCGATGCTTTAGTGTTCTGTACCAGATATATTCCGTGCAACCTTTATATTGCCTTGGACACATCCTATTGCCTGTTGTTTGATAGATAGTCGGACTTGCGAGTCGTAGTTGCTTGCTCAGGTGCTGCTTTGCGTCGTTCTTGTTCCACCGTTATTGGAAGGTTGACACATGCTTAATGGTGGAGATGCTTAACGGTGGAGTTGATCATGGCTTACATTATAACTTGTTAATTAAAATGCTGGAAATAGATATAATGCAGAGGCAACGGTGGGTAATAGTCAATATTTGGTTTTTTACCGCCCACTTGTGTCCACCTAGGACCCGAGTTCTTGTCACCTATTCCGAGATCGAGCGCGCTAACCACAGGTGGGGTGTGTGGGCACCCCCATCGGCTTACTACCTGATTTCAAAGTATTGTACCGGGGGCCACAAGTAGTTTGGGGCTTTATTACTATCATGTACTTATGCCATGCTTTACTGCTTTATTTAAGATTGTGCGTGGAGCACTTGTACTGTTTAGGATGTGGAATGTTTTTGCGGTATCGACAAGCCCAGTCACACTTTCAGGTTCGATCGTTCTGACCATTGGCACAAACCACAGGTGCATTCGAGCCGGTCGACTTTGTTCTGGTAGGTTAGTGGGTGGCCCCATGTACTTGCTTTGGGTGCAGGAAGCGTCATGACTTAGGCCCCGACATACCGATGGGTGTATGTTAATTGATCCGGCAAAAGGGTCGAAGTGTGTGTGGATACTTTGGTGCACCCCTGCAGGGTTAAATATTTTCGAAAAGCCGTGTCCGCGGTTATGGACGACTTGGAGCACAGTTTCTCGATCATAGACAACTATAACTAAAGTTTACTGTTATAATTGACCTGTGTCCGAGATGAATAGCAAGTGGGATAACTGCCATGGAAAGATTAAATAAAACTGCCAACCGTGTGAGTTTCCTCGGCTGGACTTCCTCGTTTGGTCTCGAGGGGGAATACCAGGATGGGTATGTTTGGTGTTAGTTTCAGGTTGGATCCGGATAGGTCTTTCTCATCCCTCTCCGATAGTCACCAGTGATACCGAGTCTCTATAGGTTGTTTAGTGCCGCTGCGCTGCCGCTTCAGCCCATCATACCTATGTAGGCAAGAGCCGCCGAATTCTAGCCTCGCCATTACTGGCCTCAGTACTGACGCTCCTCTTTTTCCTTTGCCCTTTGTCGGCACCCCTTTTGTTTTTGCAGGTTTGAGCTCGACGTCGTTAGCAGGGTTACCCTTTCGGCTTGGCCTCGGCAGGGTTATGGACGCCATTGGTTATTCTTCAGGGCTCTTAGCCCAATTTGCATCTTGTCCGTACTCGGACGTTGTATCGATTTCAAGGTGATTTGTATCTTTGTATTGTATACCTGTATTCTTGACTCGTTGAGTCGCTGTTGTATATATATATATATCTGTTCTGTGGGTCCCATCGAGGACTGTTGTGTAATGGTATTACTTCGTTTTCCACCCGCACGAAAGTGCCTGGTGGGCGTCCTTGAATCGTTTCTATGCGGGTTTGGCGGAAAGGGCTAAAACTTGCATAGGGCCGATTTGAGGGTGTTACAGAGTGGTATCAGAGCTCAGCAGTTGCGATACCCCACAAGTCCAGCCTGTAGGATAACCCAGCTAACGGCCGAAGCAGAGTGTCAAAACTATTTTTGAAAAAAAAAATCGGTTGGATAGGTCTGATTAGGTCTGCTTTTACTCCTTACCCCTCTGTTGTTCTCCTCTTACCCCAGCGTGTTTTGAATCTGGTCTCTTATCTTTTCTTCGAGTCCAGGAATTCTCGTGGGTGGATTTTCCGTCGTACCTTTAGGGTTCGCTTCCTCCTTTGGTAATGGTGTTTCTACTTCCGGACTTCATGCTATCTAAGGAATGTTCATCTGTTGGACTTCTCTTTGTTCCTTGTTGTGCCTTCAGGTGTTTTCCGACACGACGACATCCTCTATGCCAGATCCGATGCAGAGTGTGCCTCACTCCTTGTTTCCGAATCTCGTTTGTCGAGATCTTCAGTCTAATCCCGAGAGTTGGTTGCATAATTCACCTATTCGTGTGTAGAGTAATGGTTTGGGTGCGCGATGGACTGATCACCATCCGACTACTCTTATCATTCGCTTTCGTATATCGAATCGGTGGATCAAGCAATTACTCCGTCCCCAGAAGTTAGAGGTGGCTTTATCTTCTGATGCCTCTACCTTCGCCCTTTGTCCCCGGAGTGTTCTCTCGACGATCACGGACAACAACCTCTTGTTAGTGGTGTCGCGAGGATCTACACGCAGCTAGAAGATTCATATCACCGACCTTCTTCCCGGTACCATGAGGCGGATCTCGAGGGCGAGATCCCTTGTTAGTGGTGTTGAATTGTGGCGCCCGGCAAAAACCACTACTAGAAAATCGCGTTGTTTTTGTGCATTGCATCATCATGACCGCATGCTCATGTCATCATGCCACATTGCATTTGAGCATCGTCATCATCATGCATGGGTTTTGTCTAAACTATTTTCGAAAAGTCTGTTTTTGTTTTCTAAATGCCCCGTCTTTATTTCAAATTAAAACCCGGGCCTCCGGAATATTTTGTTTTGTCTATCAACGGTTTTCAAAAGCCCCGTTTTAAACAATAGAACATTTAAATTATTTTTGGGAGGCAACTAGCCAGGCCCGAAAGCCCAGCCGGCCACCTCCAGATAAAATCTATCTAACCCTGTCGAACCCCAAACCCCTTTGCTACCAAATACCCTACCTAGCCCTATCCTACCCAGCCCCTCCACCTCACTCCCTCCACTCGCAGCGTGCCACGTCACCCCGCTGTCCACCTCACCCCAGCCGCCACCTCACCTGGCCAATCTCAGGCCTCCACCTCACCGACCCCACCCTGAACCCGCTACACCTGCGCGCCCTACTCCGTTCCACACCCGACCGGACGACCGCCCCGCCCCTAACAGCCGCAAGAAGACGCACACCGGGCCTCACCCCGCTCCTGCCGCACCCCCTGGCGCCAATCCTCTTTGCTCCCGCCCACCTGGTCGCCCCCACCGACACTGCACGCAACCCCACGTCCACCATCCGCCGCCAACTCCCGCACATCCCCCACCTACCCCGCTCCTCGGGCCCACCCACGTGAGCAACACGGAGTGACCGCGTCCCTCCCTACCTACCGTGTCCTCGGTCGCGTTCCCCTCGCTTCGCCTCCACCCCGACGGACGCCGCCGCCCCGCTCGCCACCCTCTCCTCCTCCTCGCCGCCATGTGCGCCCTGGCCCGCCGCCCACCTCTGCTCACCGTCCGCCGCCAGGACCGCGCGCCCTGCCCCGACCCCGAGGACCGCTCCTCGCTCGCCCGCGCCTCCCTCCCCAGATCCCTGCCGCCACACGCCGGCCGCCGCTCCTTCCGCCGGGGCCCTCCCCTGCGACCCGTGCCGCCTGCCCCAGCTCGCCGAGCCCGCCCCCTGAGCACCTCCGGCTGACGCGCGTTCACGCTGTCTGCCGCCAGACGCCTCCGCCTCTCTCGCGGCGGCGTCGCCCTTCCTCGGTGTCCCCGTCTCCGTCCGGGTCCACCTCTGGACGCACGCACCTCCAAGTCTGGCGCCCCTCCGCTTCTCCTCGTTCTCAGCGGCCTTGGTCCGCGCGTGAGCCGTCGCCCGCCGACCCCGCATCCCCGTGTTCGACGCCCTCCCGGGCGCTCTCTGCCCCGAACTCGAGCTCCTCGGCGCCATCGTCGCCGCCGTAGACGCTTTCTTCTCCGCCTCGCTTCCTCTGGCCGCACGCACCCCTTCCTCGTCGATCTTCCACGTGGCACCGTCGTACATCGCCGCCTCCGCGCCGCTCGCCATCGGTGTGCCTTCTGCAGCACCGCCCGGAGCCGCGTCGCCCTCCCGCTGTCCTCCCGGAAGGCCGCCTCTGGTGCCCCGCATCCAAGGCCGCCGCCCTGGCCAACCTCGCCGTCGTCCGTACCGACACCGTGCGCCCCGCGGCCTTCTCTGTTGTTTAACCCCCCAGCTCCTGTTGAAAACATGTTGTTTTATCACAATGTGTATATGTGGTGTAGTAGTATTGGAGAGGTGGTATTGGTGAAACCTCCCTCCATCACATGTGTCAAGATCTTCTGAAGACCCGAGGATCTTCGTATTGGACACCAAGATCTTCTTCGCAGACCTAGAGGATCCCTAGGGCGCCAAGTACGCCGACATGGGACCGACGAGTTCACCGAGTCCGAGCGGCACGATCTCCTACCGAAGATTCCCGGACGCCAAGATCTACCTCACGGAGCGTCGAGACCCCCGTAACCGGAGCAGTCCTGGACACCAAGATCTACCGGCGCCAAACCCCAAGACCGACATCGTCACCCGAGTACTTCGACAAGAACGCCAAGTATGCCGACATGGAACCAACCAGTTCGCCAAGAACCGCCAAGATCGCCACACGGAACGACAAGCGCTTCCTCTCGGATACGCCAAGTACTTCCTCGAGGACGCCAAGTTCTTCACCCCGAATGCCAAGACCGACTCGATGGCGCGAACCCGACAAGATCTTCGCGACGACAAGATCGACACCGACCAGGGAGAATCCGATGCGCCCCGACGCCGAACCAAGTCCTTCTTCGCGGAACGCTAAGATCTACTCCGTTATCCGATAACGATCCCACCGAGACCGAACCCCAGATCCGGACCCTGAGACCCGACCCCGAACCCCTCGGAGCCCAATTTCACCGAACCCTAATGTGATTCTCTATCCGAGACCCCCATTATTTTTATTATATGACATTATCGACTGTCGCATATTAAATTGTTCATCTCGCATGCATATCATAATCATGCCGGATCTTCTGCCGTAGTATTAAATATTGCATCCGGTGTTTCTTCTAGTGTTTGCTTCTTCGCGGATTAGGACGATGAGTTGATGTGAGCATCGACAAGTTCTCCGGATATGATCCTTCAGCAGTGTTTCTCAGGCGAGCATCTCTCCCCCTTCTACCTATTTTGCATTTTTTAGTCTTTATTTCCTCCTGTTGATCTATGGCTATCCGTGTCGCGATGATTTAGTGTTCTGTACCAGATATATTCCGTGCAGCCTTTATATTGCCTTAGACACATCCTATTGCCTGTTGTTTGATAGATAGTCGGACTTGCGAGTCGTAGTTGCTTGCTCAGGTGCTGCTTTGCGTCGTTCTTGTTCCACCGTTATTGGAAGGTTGACACGTGCTTAATGGTGGAGATGCTTAACGGTGGAGTTGATCATGGCTTACATTATAACTTGTTAATTAAAATGCTGGAAATAGATATAATGCAGAGGCACTGGTGGGTAATAGTCAATATTTGGTTTTTTACCGCCCACTTGTGTCCACCTAGGACCCGAGTTCTTGTCACCTGTTCCGAGATCGAGCGTGCTAACCATAGGTGGGGTGTGTGGGCACCCCCATCGGCTTACTACCTGATTTCAAAGTATTGTACCGGGGGCCACAAGTAGTTTGGGGCTTTATTACTATCATGTACTTATGCCATGCTTTACTGCTTTATTTAAGATTGTGCGTGGAGCACTTGTACTGTTTAGGATGTGGAATGTTTTCGCGGTATCGACAAGCCCAGTCACACTTTCGGGTTCCCAGTCGTTTACAGCCATTGGCACAAACCTTGGGTCCGTTCCGGAGCCGGCCGACTTTGTTGCGGGTAGCTTAGTGGGGTGGCCCCCATGTACTTGCTTTGGAGTGCAGGAAGCGTCATGACTTAGGCCCCGACATACCGATGGGTGTATGTTAGCGATCGCAAAAGGGTCGAAGTGCGTGTGGATACTTTGGTGCACCCCTGCAGGGTTATATCTTTTCGAAAAGCCATGTCCGCGGTTATGGACGACTTGGAGCACAGTTTCTCGATCATAGACAACTATAACTAAAGTTTACTGTTATAATTGACCTGTGTCCGAGATGATAGCAAGTGGGATAACTGCCATGGAAAGATTAAATAAAACTGCCAACCGTGTGAGTTTCCTCGGCTGGACTTCCTCGTTTGGTCTCGAGGGGGAATAACAGGATTGGTATGTTTGGTGTTAGTTTCAGGTTGGATCCGGATAGGTCTTTCTCATCCCTCTCCGATAGTCGCCAGTGATACCGAGTCTCTATAGGTTGTTTAGTGCCGCTGCGCTGCCGCTTCAGCCCACCATACCTATGTAGGCAAGAGCCGCCAAATTCTAGCCTCGCCATGTACTGGCCTCATTACTGACGCTCCTCTTTTTCCTTTGCCCTTTGTCGGCACCCCTTTTGTTTTAGCAGGTTTGAGCTCGACGTCGTTAGCAGGGTTACCCTTCCGGCTTGGCCTAGGCAGGGTTATGGACGCCATTGGTTATTCTTCAGGGCTCTTAGCCCAATTTGCATCTTGTCCGTACTCGAACGTTGTATCGATTTCAAGGTGATTTGGATCTTTGTATTTTATACCTGTATTCTTGACTCGTTGAGTCGCTGTTGTATATATATATCTGTTCTGTGGGTCCCATCGAGGACTATTGTGTAATGGTATTACTTTGTTTTCCACCCGCACTAAAGTGCCTGGTGGGCGTCCTTGAATCGTTTCTATGCGGGTTTGGCGGAAAGGGCTAAAACTTGCATAGGGCCGACAACGACTGGGAACCCAAAAGTGTGACTGGGCTTGTCGATACTGTGAAAACACTCTGCATCCAAAACAGTACAGGTGCTCCACGCACAATCGTAAATAAAGCAGTAAAGCATGGCATAAGTACAGGATAGTAATAAAGCCCCAAACTAGTTTGTGGCCCCAAGAAATAAGAAATGAATCAAGCTCTGTCTAAGGGGGATTCATAGACTCTCCCGTATGTGGATAGTGCGAATAGTCAAGGAACAGGTATCAAGTACTCGGGACCTACGGGACACAAACGAGCGGTTAAAAACCAAATATTTGCTATTGCCCACCGATGCCTCTGCATTAGTTATAACTATTCCCAGCATTTTAATCAAGTTGTATTTAAAGTCATGATCATCTCCACCATTAAACATGTGCCAACCTTCCAACAACGGTAGAGCGACAACAACGTGAAGCAACACCTGAGCAAGCAACTACGACCCGCAAGGCCGACTATCTATCAAACAATAGGCAATAGGATGTGTCCAAGGCAATATAGAGGCTGCAAGGAATATAAAGGGTGCACGGAAACTAAAACATCGCAACACGAATAGAAATAGATCAATAGGAGGAAGTAAAAACTATAAATGCAAATAGGTAGAAAGGGGGAGATTGCTCGTCTGGGAAACACTGCCAGAGATACACCGGAGAACTTGTCGATACTCGCATCCACTCAATGGCCTAATCCGTAAAGAAGCAAATCACTAAAAGAAACGTCGGAAGCACTATTTAATACTACGACAAAAGATCGGGCATGATGCGTGTATGATGCATGACATGGCAAAGATGCGATGCAACTAGGCAATATTAAGCGGAACCAGGGTCCCGACAATTAATTAAGTGGTTCATGTTGTTTAGATACCCCGCATTTAAATATTGTCTTAACAAGGCAAAGCATGGCATTGGTTCGCTACACAAATTTAAATGGGGGCCAATATAAGACTAGAATAGCCCACATATTGCTTCCATATTTAATTATGAGTGAATCGACATAATGCCCCTAATCCAATGAATATGTATGAGATCATGAATGATTTAATGCAACAAGATATATATAGATGGCAATTGAAAAAAATAGGGTCGGGTTAGATAGGGGTCACACATCGGATCGACGGTCTTGGTGCGACGTGGTTCAGGTTCGGTCTCGCCAGGATCGGTGCACTCGGGGTCTCGGCTATCTTGGTTCAGGGTCGGAGAACTTGGCGTCCGACGTCATTGCCTTCGGTTTTCCATATGGGAGTTCTTGTCATCCGGGAATCTTCAAGCCTCAGCCATCGTATCCGAGAATGATCTTGCAGTACATGAGGAAGATCCTGTCAGGCGATGACGAGCTAGGGTCTTGACTTGGCGGAGAGAAGGCATTGATTCAATTGTAGCCGAGGAGGTTCGAGGACCCATCTATCAACCACAGGTACTACATGGTATCACCATACCATCCGTAGAACAACACCACTCCACACGGCAGGAACACGTCTCTGGCCTACGCGGCGCACGCAGGGCGGAAGGAGACCGGTCGCAGGTCTTGGCGGCGTGCGGGCCAGGCTGGCTCCGGCGTGACAGGGAACAGGCGGCGGGGCGAACTTGGCAGCGGGGCGCTGGAGGCTGACGAGGACGAGGCGGTGACGAGGTCACGAGATCGCACGAGCTTGCCGGGCTCGACGACGAGACAGACGTTGCGGGGGTGGCGTGGGGCGAGGTACCACGCAGGACAGCGGCTCCACGGTGGGGAAACGGACATGGGCGATGCCGGTGCGGACGAGGATCCGTGCATCGGTAGCGGCGGTCGACGGTCTTCGGGGCCGAGCGGCCCGACAGGGACTCGCAGGGCACGGAGACACTAGTCGAGGAAGATGGGGCTCGGGGAGGGTCGCTGGTGGCGGAGGCGCATGGCGGATCTTGCTCAGAGGTCGCCGGCGTGGCCACGGTAGTGGGCGAGGAGAAGCGGAGGGAGAACTGCTGGCGGCGGCCAAAGCCCACCAGGAAAGACAGGAGGTAGAGGCGGCCATCGATCGCGAGGTTGGTGGGGACTCGATGGGACCGAAGGAGGAGTCTCGGGCCTCGAGGGCAAAGGAGATCGAAGCAAGGCGGGGTGAACGGGTGTAGCACCCCGGATAAAACCACTACTAGAAAATCGCATGTTAAATAAAAATACTTGTGCATCATCATGACATCAGCATGCATCTATTTGATTAAAACTATTTTGCTAAAAGACCTACTTTGTTTTCTATATTAATATCCTCCCCTTTTTATTCAAACACAAACCCGGGTCTCCGGAATATTTTGCTTTGTCTACCAACGGTTTTCAAAAGCCCCATTTTAAATATTAAAACTTGTATTATATTTTTAGGGGCAGCCGTACCGGGCCGATCCAACCCAGTCGGCCACCCCAGTACAAAACCGGACTACCTAAACCCTTTTCCTACCCCAACCTAATCTACCCACTCTGCCTCCACCTCATCCCACCCAATCGATGCCCGCCACCTCACCACTTCCCCAACTCCCTCCACTCCCATGCCGCCACATCAGCCCCTGGCCCCACCTCCTCTCCACCCCACCCCACACAAACACCAGCACGCCACACCAGCCCGCCGCCTGGTCCCACCCGTCAGTCGGGGCGCTTTCCCCCACCAACCACTCCCCATCCCCACGCACCGACCCGCCCCGGCCCACCACCACCAAACCGCCCACCTGCCTCTCCTCGCGTGGGCCCGCCCCCACCTGCTCCCCGCGGTTCACGCGCCCGCAATCCCCGCCGCCAGGACCCCCTCGCCCCGCTCGCCCCGCCTCCACCTCCGCCCTCCCCTTCCTCCTCTCTCTCTCCCGCAGCCGCACGCGTCCACGAGCAGTCCCGCGCCCTCTGCCTCGCCCTGTCCCGTGCCGACCCCGCCTCTGGTCGACCGCCGTCGCGAGCTTCCTCCTCCTCGCTGCCCCAACCTCCTCGAACCACCACCACCGCCGCGCTTGACCTCCCCGCGGAAGAGCTCGCCGACCGCGCGTCCTCGCCCTTCGCCTCTCTGCATCTCCGGCCGCCCCGGGCCCGCATCCCTGCCGCGTCGCCTCCCCCGAGCCCGACCGCGACCTGCCGCCCGCGCGCCCCAACGCCGGCCCTGCCAGCAGACCCGCCGCCGGCCTCCCCGTCTCCTCCTCCGCCTGGTGCTTCTACGCTGGACCTACCCGCAGGCCCCCGTGGCACCTCTGCATCCTCTCCAGGCCGCCCAGCTCGGCACCGCGAGCTCCTCCTCGGCCTACCTCGTCGACGCCTTCTCCCTGCAACCACCTCTGCCCGGTGACCTCGTCTCTGGCCGCCGTGGACCCTCTGCCTTCCGCTCGCCACGCCGGCATCCTCGCAGCGGCCGCCCGTTGCCAACCGTCCAGATCCCGGTGCCGACCTTGTGCCCTCTCTGCCGGCACGCACGCGTGCATGTCATGTGCTAGTGTGTTCCTATGGGATCCTAGAGGTTTCTTTTCTGTTGATTAGTGAAAGTTTTGGGTAGGCATCCATGCGCCCTCGCAGCTATCTTCCAAGATCTCCGTCAAGTTTTCTAACAAAGCCTTGTACTCCTGAGGTGATAAGAAGCGCCACGAACTCCTCGTCGACAAGACCGGCTTGATGCCAAGGATATCAAAGGTTGTTCATGAAGCCACTCGAAGACCACGGTGCCTCGATTTCTTCCCCATCAATCGAGCCGAAACCTCAAGATCTCCGACATGGATAAGATGACCGGACCCCAAAGACCGAACCCGACCCGCCAAGTTCTTCCACTCGGATCCGAGGACACCGAGACCCCGGTGCGACAAGTACTCCTTCTCGGACGCCAAGTTCGCCGAGAACCCGGATGCCAAGGTCACCGACACGGAACGACAAGACCTCCTTCCCGCACCGATGCCGACGACGTCGCACGCCAAGTTCTTCTTCCCGAACGCCAAGACCGACCCGATACGAGGACCCGACAAGATCTTCGTGACGACAAGATCGGCACCGACCAGGGCGGATCCGATGCGCCCCCGACGCCAACCAAGTTCTTCTTCTCGAATGCGACAAGATCGACTTTCGTTGTCCGAGACCGATCTCGTCGAGCCGTTCTCCCGTCGAACCCTGAGACCGACCCCGAACCCCTCGGAGCCCAAGTTCGCCGAACCCTAATGTGTTCCCCTATCCGAGACCCCTCATATTTCTATAATATAAGATATTGATATTGTTGCATATTAATTGTACATGCTTGCATACATATTGTGTGGTTTGGGGGGCCTTATGCCGATTCACCATATAATTAAATATGGAGACCATATGCGGGCTATTCTAGTCTTAGTTTGTCTCCATTTAAATTTGTGTAGCGAGCCGGTGCTGTCTTCCGCCATGTTAAGACAACATTTAAATTGCGGGGTATCTAAACAACATGAACCTTCTAAATAAATGTCGGGACCCCGGTTCCGTTTAATATGACCTAATTGCATCGCATCTTGCCATGTCATACATCATACATGCATCATGCTCGATCTTCTGCCGTAGTAATAAATAGTGTATCCGGTGTTTCTTCTAGTGCTTTGCTTCTTCACGGATTAGGCCGATGAGTTGATGCGAGTGTCGACCCGATCTTCGGATGAACCTTCGGCAATGCTTTCAGGCGAGCATCTCCCTCTTTCTACCTATCTTACTTTTATAGTATTTATTCCCTCCCGTTGATCTATTGCTATCTATGTTGCGATGCTCTAGTTTCGCACCCGTGATATCCCTTGCAGCCTTATATTGCCTTGGACACATCCTATTACCTGTTGATTGGTAGATAGTTGGACTTGCGCGTCGTAGTCACTTGCTCAAGTGCTGTTGCGTGTCGTCAAGTACCACAGTTGTTGGAGTATGCCGCATGTTTAATGTTGGAGATGGTCATGGCTTTAATTACTGTTTAATAACTAAAATTGAAAGTAGGTAAATGCAGAGGCACCGGTGGGTAATAGACAATATTTGGTTTTTAACCGCTCACTGGTGTCCCGTAGGACCCCGAGTTCTTGACACCTGTTCCGAGATCGAGCGCGCTAACCACAGGTGGGGTGTGTGGACACCCCCATCGATTAGTACCTGATTTCAAAGTATTGTACCGGGGGCCACATGTAGTTTGGGGCTTTATTACTATCCTGTACTTATGCCATGCTTTACTACTTTATTTAAGATTGTGCGTGGAGCACTGCTTTATTTAGGACCGTGACACGTTTTCATGTCGACAAGCCAGTCACACTTTCGGGTTCCCGATCGTTTGACCGTCTACACAAACCCTGAGTCCGTCTCGGAGACCGGCCGACTTCGTTGCGGTAGCTTAGTGGGGTGGCCCCCATGTACTTGATTTGGGTCTGGGAAACGTCATGACTTAGGCCCCGCCGACATACCGATGGGTGTATGTTAACTGATCTGGCAAAAAGGGTCGAAGTGCGTGTGGATACTTTGGTGCACCCTCAGGTTAAATCTTTCAAAGCCGTGTCCGCGGTTATGGACGACTTGGAGCACAGTTCTCGATCATAGACAACTATAACTAAAGTTTACTGTTATAAATTGACTTGTATCCGATATGACTAGTAATCAGCTCCACTACAACGGAATGGCTAAATAAAAGTTCCAACAACTGCTGGGTTTGGGATATCTCATGCTAATCGTATCTGACTAGTAAGTGTTGTAACTTCTAGCGGAATGATTAACTAAAACTGCCCACTGCTTATTATATCAGGATGACTCATGCTATCTATATTTGACTAGTAATTGCCGCAACTATAACGGAATGAATAAAATTGCCAACTGTGTGAGTTCCTCGGTTGACTTCCTCGTTTGGTCTCGAGGGGGAAATACCAGGATGGGTATGTTTGGTGGTAGAATCAGGTTGGTTCCGAATAGGTCTTTCTTATCCCTCTCTGATAGCCGACAGTTATCTCGAGTCTCTATAGGTTGTTTAGTCCATGCCGCGCTGCCGCTCAGTCCACGATACCTATGTAGGCGAGGACCGCCGAATTCTAGCCTCGCCGTGTACTAGCCTCAGTACTGACCGCTCTCTCTTTTTCCTTTGCCCTTTGTCGGCACCCCTTTTGTTTAAGCAGGTTTTGAGATCGACGTCGTTAGCAGGGTTACCCTTCCGGCTTGGCCTGGGCAGGGTTATGGACGCCATTGGTTATTCTTCAGGGCTCTTAGCTCAATTTGCATCTTGTCCGTACTCGGACGCTGTATTGTTTTCAAGGTGATTTGGATCTTTGTATTGTATATCTGTATTCTTGACTCTTTGAGTCATTGTTGTATATATCTGTTCTGTGGGTTCCATCGTGGACTAATGTGTAATGATATTACTTCGTTTTCCACCCGCACGCAAGTGCCTGGTGGGCACCTTTGAATCGTTTCTATGCGGGTTTGGCGGGAATCGCTGAGACTTGCATAGGGCGGTCGAGTGTTCTGAGTGGTATCAGAGCTCAGCAGTTGCGATACCCCACAAGTCCAGCCTGTAGGATAACCTAGCTAACGGCCAAAGTAGAGTGTCAAAACTATTTTTGAAAAATCGGTTGGATAGTTCTGATTAGGTCTGATTTTACTCCTTATCCCTCTGCTGCTCTCCTCTCACCTCTGCGTGTTTTGAATCCGCTCTCTTCTCTCTCTTCGAGTCCAGGATTTCTCGTGGTTGGGTTCCATCGTATCTTCAGGGTTTCGCTTCCTCCTTTGGTAACGGTGTTGCTACATCTGGTCTTCATGCTATCCGAGGAATCCTTCGTCTGGTGGACTTCTCTTTGTTCCTTCTCGTGCCTTCCGGTGTTTTCCGACGCGACGACATCATCTACGCCAGATCCGATGCAGAGTCTGCATCACTACTTTGTTTCTGAACCTCGATTGTCGAGATCTTCAGTCTGATTCCGAGAATGGCTACACGCTTTTCTACTGATTGTGCGGAGTAATAGTTTGGGTGCGTGATGGATTGGCCCCCATGCCGACTACCCCTTCTATTCGCTTTTGTACATTGAAGTGGATGAGAATGCATCGGTTCCCTCTTTCTATCGAAGCTAGAGGTGGCTTTATTTGTTGATACCTCTACCTTCGACCTTTTGTTCCTGGAGTGTTCTCTCGATGATCACGGACAACGACCTCTTGTTAGTGGTGTTGCGAGGATCTACACGAAGCGAGGAGATTCAGATCGCCGACCTTCCTTCCGGTACCATGAGGCGGATCTCGAGGGCGAGATCCATTGTTAGTGGTGTCGAATTGTAGCACCCCGGATAAAACCACTACTAGAAAATCGCATGTTAAATAAAAATACTTGTGCATCATCATGACATCAGCATGCATCTATTTGATTAAAACTATTTTGCTAAAAGACCTACTTTGTTTTCTATATTAATATCCTCCCCTTTTTATTCAAACACAAACCCGGGTCTCCGGAATATTTAGCTTTGTCTACCAACGGTTTTCAAAAGCCCCATTTTAAATATTAAAACTTGTATTATATTTTTAGGGGCAGCCGTACCGGGCCGATCCAACCCAGTCGGCCACCCCAGTACAAAACCGGACTACCTAAACCCTTTTCCTACCCCAACCTAATCTACCCACTCTGCCTCCACCTCATCCCACCCAATCGATGCCCGCCACCTCACCACTTCCCCAACTCCCTCCACTCCCATGCCGCCACATCAGCCCCTGGCCCCACCTCCTCTCCACCCGACCCCACACAAACACCAGCACGCCACACCAGCCCGCCGCCTGGTCCCACCCGTTAGTCGGGGCGCTTTCCCCCACCAACCACTCCCCATCCCCACGCACCGACCCGCCCTGGCCCACCACCACCAAACCGCCCACCTGCCTCTCCTCGCGTGGGCCGCCCCTGCTCCCGCAGTTCACGCGCGCCACCAATCCCGCCAGACCCCTCCCCCGCCCGCCTCCACCTCCGCCTCTCCTCCTTCTCCTCTCTCTCCCGCCAAGACGTCGTCCACGAGCAGTCCCCGCGCCTCTCGCCTCCTCCCGTCTGCCCCGCCTCGGCCGGGCCGCCACGAGCTTCCTCCTCCTCGCCGCCCCAACCTCCTCGAACCTCCACCACTGCCGCGCTTGACCTCCCCGCGGAAGAGCTCACCGACCGCGCGTCCTCGCCCTTCGCCTCTCTGCATCTCCGGCCACCCCGGGCCCACATCCCGCTGCCTCCCGAGCCCGACCATGACCTGCCGCTACTCTAACGCTGCCCGCCAGGCAGACCCGCCTCCCTGCCTCCTCCTCCCTTGGTGCTTCTCTACTGGACCTACCCGCAGGCCCCCGTGGCACCTCTGCATCCTCTCTAGGCCGCCCAGCTCGGCACCGCGAGCTCCTCCTCGGCCTACCTCGTCGACGCCTTCTCCCTGCAACCACCTCTGCCCGGCGACCTCATCTCTGGCCGCCGTGGACCCTCTGCCTTACGCTCGCCACGCCGGCATCCTCGCAGCGGCCGCCCGTTGCCAACCGTCCAGATCCCGGTGCCGACCTTGTGCCCTCTCTGCCGGCACGCACGCGTGCATGCCATGTGCTAGTGTGTTCCTGTGGGATCCTAGAGGTTTCTTTTCTGTTGATTAGTGAAAGTTTTGGGTAGGCATCCATGCGCCCTCGCAGCTATCTTCCAAGATCTCCGTCAAGTTTTCTAACAAAGCCTTGTACTCCTGAGGTGATAAGAAGCGCCACGAACTCCTCGTCGACAAGACCGGCTTGATGCCAAGGATATCAAAGGTTGTTCATGAAGCCACTCGAAGACCACGGTGCCTCGATTTCTTCCCCATCAATCGAGCCGAAACCTCAAGATCTCCGACATGGATAAGATGACCGGACCCCAAAGACCGAACCCGACCCGCCAAGTTCTTCCACTCAGATCCGAGGACACGGAAACCCCGGTGCGACAAGTACTCCTTCCCGGACGCCAAGTTCGCCGAGAACCCGGATGCCAAGGTCACCGACACGGAACGACAAGACCTCCTTCCCGCACCGATGCCGACGACATCGCACGACCGACGTTTTTCTTCCCGACACGAGGACCCGACAAGATCTTCGTGGACAAGATCGGCACCACCAGAAGCGGATCCGATGCGCCCCCGATGCCAACCAAGTTCTTCTTCTCGAATGCGACAAGATCGACTTTCGTTGTCCGAGACCGATCTCGTCGAGCCGTTCTCCCGTCGAACCCTGAGACCGACCCCGAACCCCTCGGAGCCCAAGTTCGCCGAACCCTAATGTGATCCCCTATCCGAGACCCCTCATATTTCTATAATATAAGATATTGATATTGTTGCATATTAATTGTACATGCTTGCATACATATTGTGTGGTTTGGGGGGCCTTATGCCGATTCACCATATAATTAAATATGGAGACCATATGCGGGCTATTCTAGTCTTAGTTTGTCTCCATTTAAATTTGTGTAGCGAACTGGTGCTATCTTCCGCCATGTTAAGACAACATTTAAATTGCGGGGTATCTAAACAACATGAACCTTCTAAATAAATGTCGGGACCCCGGTTCTGTTTAATAGGACCTAATTGCATCGCATCTTGCCATGTCATACATCATACATGCATCATGCTCGATCTTCTGCCGTAGTAATAAATAGTGTATCCGGTGTTTCTTCTAGTGCTTTGCTTCTTCACGGATTAGGCCGATGAGTTGATGCGAGTGTCGACCCGATCTTCGGATGAACCTTCGGCAATGCTTTCAGGCGAGCATCTCCCTCTTTCTACCTATCTTACTTTTATAGTATTTATTCCCTCCTGTTGATCTATTGCTATATGTGTTGCGATGCTCTAGTTTCGCACCCGTGATATCCCTTGCAGCCTTATATTGCCTTGGACACATCCTATTACCTGTTAATTGGTAGATAGTTGGACTTGCGTGTCGTAGTCACTTGCTCAAGTGCTGTTGCGTGTCGTCAAGTACCACAGTTGTTGGACTATGCCGCATGTTTAATGTTGGAGATGGTCATGGCTTTAATTACTGTTTAATAACTAAAATTGAAAGTAGGTAAATGCAGAGGCACCGGTGGGTAATAGACAATATTTGGTTTTAAATCCTTTGGTGTCCCGTAGGACCCCGAGTTCTTGACACCTGTTCCGATATCGAGCGCGCTAACCACAGGTGGGGTGTGTGGACACCCCCATCGATTAGTACCTGATTTCAAAGTATTGTACCGAGGGCCACAAGTAGTTTGGGGCTTTATTACTATCCTGTACTTATGCCATGCTTTACT
The DNA here is from genome assembly GCA_023614405.1 of Avena insularis. NCBI lineage: Eukaryota > Viridiplantae > Streptophyta > Magnoliopsida > Poales > Poaceae > Avena > Avena insularis. The sequence continues at coordinate 190,665,439 of CM042690.1, forward strand.
GCTTTATTTAAGATTGTGCGTGGAGCACCTGTACTGTTTAGGACCGTGACACGTTTTTTTGTCGACAAGCCCGGTCACACTTCGGGTTCGATCGTTTACCGTCTACACAAATCTGAGTCCGTCTCGAGACCGGCCGACTTCGTTCGGGTAGCTTAGTGGGGTGGCCCCCATGTACTTGCTTTGGGAAGCGTCATGACTTAGGCCCCCGACATACCGATGGGTGTATGTTAACCGATCCGGCAAAAGGGTCAAGTGCGTGTGGATACTTTGGTGCACCCTGCGGTTAAATCTTTTCGAAAAGCCGTGTCCGCGGTTATGGACGACTTGGAGCACAGTTCTCGATCATAGACAACTATAACTAAAGTTTACTGTTATAAATTGACTTGTATCCGATATGACTAGTAATCAGCTCCACTACAACAGAATGGCTAAATAAAAGTTCCAACAACTGCTGGGTTTGGGATATCTCATGCTAATCGTATCTGACTAGTAAGTGTTGTAACTACAACGGAATGATTAACTAAAACTGCCCACTGCTTATTATATCAGGATGACTCATGCTATCTATATTTGACTAGTAATTGCCGCAACTATAACGGAATGAATAAAATTGCCAACTGTGTGAGTTCCTCGGTTGACTTCCTCGTTTGGTCTCGAGGGGGGAAATACCAGGATGGGTATGTTTGGTGGTAGAATCAGGTTGGTTCCGAATAGGTCTTTCTTATCCCTCTCTGATAGCCGACAGTTATCTCGAGTCTCTATAGGTTGTTTAGTGCATGCCGCGCTGCCTCTCAGTCCACCATACCTATGTAGGCGAGGACCGCCGAATTCTAGCATCGCCGTGTACTGGCCTCAGTACTGACCGCTCTCTCTTTTTCCTTTGCCCTTTGTCGGCACCCCTTTTGTTTAAGCAGGTTTTGAGATCGACGTTGTTAGCAGGGTTACCCTTCCGGCTTGGCCTGGGCAGGGTTATGGACGCCATTGGTTATTCTTCAGGGCTCTTAGCTCAATTTGCATCTTGTCCGTACTCGGACGCTGTATTGTTTTCAAGGTGATTTGGATCTTTGTATTGTATATCTGTATTCTTGACTCTTTGAGTCATTGTTGTATATATCTGTTCTGTGGGTTCCATCGTGGACTAATGTGTAATGATATTACTTCGTTTTCCACCCGCACGCAAGTGCCTGGTGGGCACCTTTGAATCGTTTCTATGCGGGTTTGGCGGGAATCGCTGAGACTTGCATAGGGGCGATTCTGAGGGTGTTACAACGGGGTAGGTGGCGACGCACTGGCTCGCGTGCGGGAGAGGCGCGGGGGGTTCGGGGTTGCATCACGAGGTGGGGGACTTGGTCAGCAGGGTGAGGCCGGGCTCGCGTGGCTTCTACGATAGGTAGCGGGGCGAGCCTATGTGTGTGCACGCGTACGGCAACGGTGTACACTGCGGTAGTGTGTTTGCTCGCGTGTTGTCTGCTATGTCGCTTGCTCACGTGCGGCCGCGCCTGTTTGGTTAGGTAGGTGTGTGTCTGCTGTGTGCATTAGTCGAAGCTAGGGTTGGTCGGGTGGGTGGCGTCTGTGGTTGGGTGGGCTAGGGTTTGGTTGGAACTAGGGTTTGGTCTAGACTTAGATCTAGGGTCAGGATTAGCCGGGATGGTAGGCTGCTGCCGGTTGGGCCCTTTGGGCCTGACCGTTGGCGGTCTCCCCTGAAACAAAAATAGTTTATATTTTTATTTAGTTTGAAATATTCTTTTGTAAAATAGTTTAGACAAATAAAAGATCTGACGGACCAAGGTTTTAATTTGAAATAAAGACGGGGGCATCTAGAAAACAAGATAGGCTTTTACAAAATAGTTTTAGGCAAATATATGCAGGATGACATGACGATGCTCAAATGCAATTTGGCATGATGACATGAGCATGTGGTCATGATGATGCACAAAATAAAAACAACACGCGATTTTCTAGTAGTGGTTTTAACGGGGTGCTAGAGGAGGCTTGCATGGTGATGAAGAAGGCCTCCAGGGTGAATTCCCCTCTCCGGCAGGGTGCCGGGAAGAGCTTCAGATCCCTCCCGATCTAGGGATGGAGATGACAGCGGCTATAGACTCTTTCGTGGAAATTTGATCGGGTATTTAGGGTTTCTGTATCGGAGGCATCTTATAGGCGAAAGGGGAGGCCGGTGCTTGAGGCAGACCCCCTGGCGGGCTGCCAGCCGGGCCATGCGGCCAGGTGGTGTGGCGGCCCCCTGGCCCCTCTCCGTCTCGTATTCTGGCTCCTTGTGTCCCTCAGTGAAAACTGACTTTGGCTTTTGTCCCGTCCAATTCTGAGAATATTCATTTTCTGACTTTTTTGGAACCAAAACAGCAGAAAACAGGCAGCTGGCACTGTGGCTCTTGTTAATAGTCCAAAAAGTGTATAGAAAGTACTCCAAAGTGTGGAAAAAACATAAGAAAGTAGATAAAACCAAGCATGGAACATCAAAAATTATGGATACGTTAGCAACGTATCAACATACCCAAGCTTAACTCATGCTCGTCCTCGAGTAGGTAAGTGATAAAAAGAAAGAATAATTTTTGAGGTGACATGCACCATCATAAACTTGATCAAAGTATTTGCAAAACATTTATAGCTGGGATCATAGTACTTCAGTCATAACATGAAAGATAAAGTTCTAACAATAAGACAAAGCAACTATGTTGCAACATGAAAAGGCACAAACAAAAGATTCATGAATAACAATGCTTTGCAAGACGTTTGTTTGTTTCACATAAAGAAAACATAGCATAGTGGCATTTAGCTTGTCCCTCATAGAGTAGCAAACATAAATGCATAGGACACCTTCGAATTTCATAAGAGTGACTAGATACAATTAGTTTAAAACAAGCAATATTAAAGTTATGCATCAATCAACAAGTCTTGGGACAATGCACATACAACTAAGAATGGCCACTATGCTCTCAAAGTAGGTGCATAAAGATAGAAGGTGGAGACTCAACATAAAAGTAAAAGAAATGCCTTCATAGAAGGAAGTAGGGATTCAAGTTTCATAAAGAGCTTCCAAAAATTATGGTACTTATTAGCTTTCAGCTCTCATTTCCCCTATCATAAGCATCTTGAAGGTGATTAAGGTTAAAGTGACACAACTAACAAGATATGCATGACAAGTTATAAGCCGAAATCTCATGCCCCTTACTTACGAAGACCGAACCTCATGCTACTCAACTTTAGTCACAAGTAAGCTCTTGTCATTGTAAGTACATATGTATCATAGAGAACCGCCAACGGGGTACCCCTTGCACATGATACAGGAGTTATCCCATAATCAAAATGATAAGGCAAGCAGACAATGAGCATCTCAGCGATCTTTTTATTTGCTATTTGCACAGGTTTTTATTGAGGATGCTTCATAGAGTGCTCATTATGGTTATGCTGCAAGTTTCCACCATGATTAGTCATGGATTAGGCTAGAGGCCCAGGCGTTTATCTAACACAAATACAAACTCCATGAACTTACAAGTTCCCCTGTTATTTCACACCGTCGGGATCCATAAGCAAAATAACATGATATCAACGGGGTACAAAGTACAAGTGCAATGTTGAAAGCGTTCCCCATGATACATGGTTGTGCTAACTTAAAATTATAAAGCGCAAGCATATACGCAACAAAGATGGATGCAATGGTTCAAGTTTATTAAGTGCAAGAAAGTAAAGTGTGCCATCAAGTTCGTGAGAGCTTTAATCACTAGTTTTCTCATAACAAGTTTAATTCGGAAGGTAGACAAAAATATGAATATACTTGGAATAGCATATGCTAATAGGTAGGTATGGTGGAATCTTTGGAATAACTTGGTTTTAGGAGTTGGATGCATGAGTGGAACTCACACTTGGTTATGGAGGCTAGCATAAGACTGGGAGCGACCAACTAAGAGAGCAATAATGGCCATAATCATGCAGAGCGACAAAACATCATTAATAAAAGCATAAAGTGATACTACAAGTTGAAAACTAAAGGATCATAAAGGCTATGGTGACTTGGGATAGTCATAACATGGTGTGAACATGTGCCAAGTCAGCCTAAATAAAACATCAAAGGAGAATACCACAATACTATGCTTTAATATGCTAAAACAACGCATGATTATTCCAAGGCACATTAAGCAATCTCAATTGTTTATAACAAGTCATGCTACAGGAAAGAATACTAAGCATAAAGCCAAACAATATTAAGCATGGCATGACAAAGCATAGGCTACAGTCAAAAACAAGCTCTCTTTACCACTTAAGCATGAACTTTCCTACTCTTTTCCAATCCAAACCAAACTATTTGAAAACCAATGCATGAAAGAGGGGGTACAACCAATTTATTCAGCAAACTAAGCAAACCAAGCAAACAAAAACAAAAACAAAAATGAAAAAGAAGACGCTCCAAGAACAACACAATTGTGCATGAAACAATATAAATGAAGCGTTTGGAAGAAATCTGGGATTTTTATTGATGAAGAAGGGGATGCCTTGGGCATCCCCAAGCTTTGACGCTTGTACTTATTAGATATTTCTTGGGGTGACATGCGTGGCATCCCCAAGCTTGAGCTTTAGTCCATCCTTCATCTCATTACTCATTCCTTCCATACACCTGAAATTTTTCCTTCATACAAAACTTCACACAATCTTTATTAGCAACATCAGCGCACTCAAGATAATAAGTCTTTAGGTTCAGTTCCAACACCAATAAAACTTTCATTAAAACACAAGCTATTGTAGCACTTCCCTCAAAAAGCTCAATTCCTCAAAAGAACTCAAAAAGGAACAAACAAGAAGCAAATGCAAATAATGGCAGAAATCTATCAAAACAGACCAGCAGGTAAAGACGAATTGTTTCGAAGACCTTTTGTTGCTCAAATCAAAAAGTGTTGAACTAACGAAAGTTAGATAACAACCTGGGGCAGAAGCACAAAAATTCACGCCTCAAAAGGACGTACAGAGATTTTACACGAATTTTTACGGTGAAGCACAAAAATCTGTTTCGGGACAGCAACTTTCCCAATCATTACTTCTCTCTCATTAGAGGTTACTCTTGGTACAAAAAACAAATAAAAAGGATAATGAGCAGCTATTACTGAATCAATAACTTTCAAGACTCATCTAAAACTTTTGGGTTATCTCCCAATAAGTACTTTTCTTTAACGCCTTTAAGTTAGGCTTGATAGTTTGAGAAGATGCTCATATAAGAAATATGAATTGAAGTAAAAGAGAGTATCAAGAAGCAAATTCAAAACACATTAAGTCTAACCCACTTCCTATGCATAGGAATCTCGTATGCAAATAAATTCACAAAGAACAAAGTGACATGCATAGGAAGATAAAACGAGAATAACTTCAAAACTTTCAGCACATAGAGAGGTGTTTCAATACCATGAAAACTTCTACAACCATATTTTCCTCTCTCATAATAATTTTCAGTAGCCTCATGAATAAACTCAACAATATAACTATCACATAAAGCATGTTTTTGATGATCTACAAACACTAGAGCTTTATTATAAACATTTTCAAAAGAATCCTCAGGAACATGACATTCATCCTCCTTTGGTAAGCATGGGGGACAATCAAATAATGTAAGGGGTAAAGAGTTACTCCTATTAGAAGGTAGGGATGGGTAGATACATTCTTTCTCCTCTTGATCATCACTCTCCTCCTCTTTTTCATCCAATGAGCTTCCAGTTTCAGCAATTTCTTCTTCCATAGGCTCCTGCAAGGCATTAGTCTCTTTCATTGGTGGAGAGCATTTATTAAGATATTCAAGAATATAGCCATTTTCTCCTTGTAATTATCAAAGCAAAATTTAAGTATATCATAAACCTCATATTTATAAGGTGAAACATCAGTATTTTCAAGCAAACTAGCAAGTTCAAATGCACCTTCCAAGCAATAAATTCTTCAATTTTTTCCACATCATAAAAGTCATAGTTTCCCATAACATAAGAAGATATGGTAACATTATCATTATACTCACATTGAAAAGGGAGGTGTTTATACCTCCTACAACAACAAGATTTATCAAAGCAATAAGTAATATTATAAGTAGAGCACACATTTATAGCAATGGTATACAATTTATCAATTTGTTCCCATAAGTGTTTCCCTTGTTGTGACAAGCGGTGTTCCTTATAATAATATTTTTGTTCTTCCGTGAACCCACCTTGCCAATAAGATTCAGTTTCAAAGAAACCAACCCTTGATAGAAAGCATGATAAAGCAATACAATAACAGACCAATGAAAATAACAACTATAGTAGGAACTAATTTTTTTTGTGTTTTTGATAAAGAAACAAGCAAACAAAGCAAAAATAAACTAAGCAAAACAAAAACAACAAAGTAAAGAGATTGGTTATGAGGGACTCCCCTTGTGAAGATGTCCTTGACTCCTCGGCAACGGCGCCAGAAAATCAGTTGCTTAGCCCAAAATATATCGAGCCCGTTGGAGAACCCCAAGAGGAATGTATGATGAGCACAGTAGCAAGTTTTCTCTCGGTTATGAAACCAAGGTTATCAATCCAGTAGGAGCAAGGAAACACCTCAAAGGTGTTGCTAGCTGAACTTTGGCAGGGCGCACTACCGGTGCCAGCAACAACATGGAGACTTGCACAACACAACCACAGAACTTTGCCCCCAACTTGCGATGAGGTTGTCAATCTCACCGGTTTTACTGAAAACAAAGGATTAAACGTATCGAGTGGAAGAAAGTAATAATTTGCAGAAAGTAAACAGAAAACAATAAACAGTTGTAGATTGATGGTAAAAGAAAGGACCAGGGTCCATAGTTCACTAATGGTGGCTCTCCTTAAGATAGATGACATGTTGGGTGAACAAATTACAGCGGGGCAATTGACAAACATCGAGAAAGCAATCATGCATATACTACTCATCTTTACTCCTTTAAGACTTGATTGGGCATTACAACATTATACATAGACCGTAATTCAACTATATCTATGACTAATAATCCACCTTCAGGTTATCATCCGAACCCCCTCCAGTATTAAGTTGCAAGCAACGGATAATTGCATTAGGCATTGTGTGTAAAGTAAACAATACGATTATTCTATGAACAAAGGATTGTTGTTTTCTCCCTAGTAGCAACAGCACATCTAGTACCTTAGAGATTTCTGTCACTTCCCCAGATTACTAGAGGCATGAACCCACTATCGAGCATAAATACGAATTCTTGGAGTTGCTAGTATCTACTTGGCCAAGATAGCTACTAATAACGAAAAGCATGCAAGATCACAAATAACAAAGATATGATAGTGTTTGACTCGAGAAAAACGTCTAGAGAGTAGAAGGGTGCTACTTTGGGGAAGAAGATGGTAGCGTGTTTTTCTCATGCGCCGGGGTAAAAAAAAGAAGTGCGGGCGTGCCAGTGTACCGTAGTACACAAAATAAAGGTAGGGAAGATGTATTTCATTAATCTCTCTTGGAGAAACAAAGTACAAGATCCCTAATACATTGCGCTCCGTGGCCTGCTTGCGCGGCCAGTCTGACTGTGGCGATTGCGATCTCCTGGTTCCTAGGGCCTCGGAAGGTACCCGGTTAATTACTCCCGTGGGTTACGCCGCGAGACACCTCCGATTAAGCCATGTGGTCGTCTTCGTCGTCTTTGCTTCGCGTTCTCCATGCATGATGTGGTGGTGGTGTGCGTGGGCGACGGCAGAGCCCGTGTCCTCGTCGGTACACGCGCCGCGAGTAGCGTGGCCTTTGCTCCGGCCACGCCCGCCCTCGTCGTCGTTCCTCGTCGGTCTTGACGGCGTCAATGTAGTTGGAGTTCAAGTAGCATGGGTCCGCTCAGCTGGGACTTCTCGACGACCAGCAGCCTCGTCGGGGTGCGCAAGGGGTATGCCTCGCGGGAGTAAGTGTCGATGGAGATCGGTGTCGGTGTGAAACCGACACACGTGTAAGTCGGTGGCGCAGCAAATGTGGTCAACGCCTCGTCTTAGCCCGACGCCGAGTTCACGGCAGTCGATGTGACCGAAGATGCCGTCTCACGGGCTCGTGGAGAAGTAGTATCAGAAGCGTGGCAAGGTTGTGCAGCTGCAATAGCCACCCACGGGTCCTCTGAGTTGCTGGTCTGCCAAGCTTAGCTAGCTTGACATACACGTCTTAGGCATGCGTCAGGACATGTACACACTCGTATGTACTCCCTCCGTTCTAAAATATAAGATATTTTAGTTTTGTGAAGGGAGTGTATCTAGACCCCTTTTAATGTCTAGGTTTACTTCAAATCTAAATAAACCTAGACACTAGAAGCGGTCTAGATATACTCCCTTCACAAAGCTAAAACATCTTATATTTTAGAACGGAGCGAGTAGCTAACAAGCGCGGCGACGGCTTGGAAGCCTGCCACCATGCAACGACGCGAACTTGCCGTCGAGGATCGATGATCGCCACGAGCTGAACTCCGTCCGTCTTCACGTACGCGCTCAGAATCATGCACTCACTCCATCTCACGTGATGCTCCAGCATGGGATGAGCTTCATGTCTTGATATACGTCTGGCCTCCAGGTCCGTACGCCATGGGACGCCAAGGACGACTGCAGGGCACGAGATGCCAGCGATAAGCACGACCAGATCACGCCCCGCGCTAGCCGGTGCCGGCATGTCGATGCCACTCTAGCGTCTTCATGGTTTATGGAGGCGATGCCAGTGAAGCCTCTACGTCATCGTCGCATCATGTTACGCATCGGCAGACGGTACGCCGGCAGCATCCCAACTCTCGTGGTGGGCACGGTTCACGTCCGTGGAGAAGAAAGCCCCCGACGCTGCGGTCTTCGGCACCATTAGGAGTGAAGATGCCGCCGGCTGCATACCTTCATCACCGTTCCACCCGGCACCATCATCTTTGTGCGGATGGCAACCAGGCTGCTCAGCGGCAGCCGCGGTCCCTCGTCTTTGGCATCACTCGTGGAGTTGGTTGTGGCGCCCGAGCTGCACGCCTACGGCTCACGGAGATGGATATGGCGCCGAGCAGCACGTCGGCAGCACGCGTCGCTTGTCTTCAGAGTGGCTTGCCGGGATCACAATCTCTTTGATGTGGAGAGGGCGCGGTGAGTGGAGATGGCGCCGCTGCGCGCTGGCTGCCTCGACACCGTCGCTTACGGGTCGTAGAGGTGGATATGGCACCAATCTCGCGTCGGCCGCCACACGCCTTTGAGGCCGTCGTCTTGGGCGCGGCTTGTGGTGATGAAGATGGCACAGAGGACACCGGGCTGCACACCGGCAGCCCCGACGCCGCCACCTTCGGCGCCTTTCACCAGAGTGGAGATGGCGCAGCCACGCCACCTCCTTCATCACAGCCAGCATTGATGGAGATGGTGGTGGCGCCCAGCTGCACGCTAGAAGCCCGGATGCCGTCGTCTACGGCTCGCGGAGATGGAAACGGCCTTGTCTCCGTTGTCACCGTCGTCTTGGGTGGCGCCGCTCCTTTTGGCAGCCCGGACGTTGTTGTCGGGCCATGCATGAGTGACACCTGTGTCATCGTCTTCGGAGTCAGGGACAGCCCGCTCCCCAGCCGGCAGCACGCCGACACCGATCACGTGCTTGGTTCCATTTTGCTAAATAGCTAGCATTGATGTGTTTGCACGGTCCACGCATCTGAAGTGCATGGACGTATGTACACGTATCAGGCATATATACTCGTTGGGCACAATTAGGAGCTAAGCTCCAGCCACCCCGGTGGTGTTGTTGTTTGTGGTGAAGGTGGTAGACTGGTAGCGAGCTACACATGGGTAGCGTTGGCATCGTCTTCTTGGCACGGTTCTGAAGGTGAAGATGACGACCGGGCTGCGCGCCGGCACCCGCCATCTTCAGCCACCCGTCGTCCTCATCGAAGATGAGACCGAGCTGCACATCCGCAACCCCAATGTCGTCGCCTACGACCACACAATATTCACGGAGATGGCTCTGGGCTGCATGACGGCAGTCCGTCGCCTATGGCTTGTGTAGGTGGAGATGGCACCGGCTTGCACGCCGGTAGCCCCAACGCGGTTGCCTTCGGCGTCGTGGAAAGGGCGCCGGGCTGCATGCCGGCGGCCCCTATGCCGCCGCCTTGGGTGTCGTGGGTGGAGAGGACGCCAGGCTGTGGGCCGGCAGCCTCGACATCGTCATCTTGGGCGTCGTGGAGAGGATGCCGGGATGCACGCCGGCAGCATCGTCGCCATCCTCGGCTTGAGTCATGGCTGGTGGCCGCGGAGATGGCGTCTGGCTGCATACCGGAAGCCCCGGGACCGTCGCGACCGTTGTCTTGGTAGCGCTGGAGATGGCGCCGGGCTTCACGCCGGCAGCCGCGCGCCCTCGAAGCCGTCGTTCTTTAGCGGATGGCAACCGGGTTGCTCGACGGCGCCGCTCCGCAGGTCGGCAACCCGGACGTAGTCATCGGGCCGCACATGAGCGGCACCTGCGTGGAAGTCGGAGACGGTCCGCTCCCCGGCAGCACGCCGACGCCATCATCATCCGTCAAGTTTGAGGCAGGCAAGGCCTCCCACTGGTTCTCGGCAGCACCTCGACGTTGGCGGGCTGCTCGCCAGCAATACCTTGATGTCGTCGTCGTCATCCACGGCATGACCCGCGGCTGTGGGTTGCGCGCCGGCAGCCCCGTCCATCACGCGTCTCTTCCCGCGGCAGTGAGCAAAACCTCGGCTCCTAGCGAGATGCATGTGTGCAGGAGTGCTGGGGAGAGAGAAAGAAATAATAGAGAGTCAACCTGTATGCTCACCGTCAGAAATCATCGGCTTCACCTCCATGGCGTCTCCTCCTTGCTACTGATCAATATGTGTATGCGTATGGTATTTTTGATTGGGATGCTAGCTTGTGTATGGAAATTTGTATATGGGGTTCTGGTTGTGGAATCGTGTAGGTGTATGGGATATTGGGTCGGTGGCTGGATGAGCGCGGTGGTCGCCTCCACCGGCTATGAGCGCTCTGCCTCCAGGTACAAAGTCCTGCCTCTCCAGGAGCGAGAGCGGTATAGCTTGGTGTCTTCGGCCGGGTCTCCTCCCGGTTGTCCCCTCCTCTGGGTACGAGCTGTGTATGGTCTCCTTTTATAGGCAGCTAACGACGCCTGGTGGATAGCGACGGAGCGCCTGATTCTTCCGAGTTTGTTTGCTCGGCATGCTTATCTTATCGCCCGTTTATCGCCCGTGCTCCGATGAAACCGCGGCCGTTACAGTGTGCTTCAAGCTGGGATGATTATCTCATCGTCTGGATACGTACGTGAATCGGTATCAGCTAGTACAATACACGTATATGCTGTCGGCCGGCCGGCCATACTCTAGTTATACATCTTTGTATTTTGGCACACATGTGTACACATAAGCAAGAATTGACCGATCAATCGAATGACCAGCCACGTGCGTTCATGTACACGGCTTGCTTATTGCTCATACACCACATACTAGTATGTCAATTAACATGGGCGAAACTAGTTAATCAACGACACCAGTATGTATGCACATACCCGATCAAGGGCATGTATACCGAACCTCCGTTTCTTCCCGCTTTTTTTATGTCGAGCAGTAATCTACTGCACTGGACTAGTACAAAATCACATCGAACAAATGCCCCCCCCCCCCGCCCCACCAAGTAGAGTTTGATCGCGAAGTGAATCAAACTCGACTTGGTGAGAAACTAATTTGGCACAAATATTTCATTGCAGCCTTGGTTCATCATATAGAGGTGGCGTGGGTAAAACCTTCCACGTTCATTTCCGTTTGAGAAAATTTGCTGGGCCATGTAGCAGCTATGGCACCAACCAACAAAACTTCCTCAGTTTGTCTCCGTTGCGCGGCGAAATACCATGACGTGTCTCGGGAGAAAATTTATCGACCCAGTCGTGACCGCATAGCAATAGCGGTGCCAACCGACTAGATCGAAGGGTTTCACAGATTCATGCTTAGCCGCACTGGCGCACTGCACTGCTCCCATATCTTCATGTGTCTGTAGATAAGACGTCGGAAAGACATCAGCGTCGATACCAACCCGGTGTTGCCGGTGTAGGCTGGTGGAGGCACTTGAAGTTGAAGGAGCTCGGAGTATCGTGCTCGCCCCATCATCGTTCCGCTTGTAAAAGCAAAAAAAACCAAGCATATGGCCGAGAATTTGCTCGAGGTGGCATGTCGGGTAGACCACGCGCTGATCAGCTTAGTGCAGATATGTATATCCGCACTTGATGAGTTGGTTGGGGCCATATATGGCAGTAGCCAACCAACCATATTTGCTTCATCTTCGCTCGATGGCGAAATAACATGCCATGTCCTGAAGACAGTTCATTGATCCAGTCATGACTGCTTAGCCGATGCGGTGCCCGCCGACTAGACCAAAGGGTTTCACAGATTCGCACTAACCGCACTGGTGTGCTGCACTGCTCCCGTATCTTGGTGTGTTGATGTAGATGGGGCGCCGGTAAGCCGTCGGCGTGAACGTCGTGGCATGGAGACTCCACCTGTAAGGTGGAGATAGCGTCGTCCCGCATGCATCGCCCTTGACGACGAGGTATCCCCGTAGTGATGACGGCCTGGGGATGGAAGTGCCCCCGGTATTGTTGATGTAGGGCGGTGTCGAGAGCTCTCGATGATGTACCTGTTCCAACTTGAGGGACAAAGCAACCAAGGCAAAAAAACGCGAGGAACAATGCAAACAAAAGGTTTTGGGTTTGTGTTTTTAAAATGTTGGCTTTCCCGTTATACACTAGCTATATGTGTGATATCCGAAAAAACCGCCAAAGGACTTGTCATTGGGAATCGTCGCAAGACCATGACGATCATAACTTGCCTTTCCGTGTATGTGTGTGGAGACGCCGTCTTCGGACATTCTCCCGAGAGGCAATAGAGAATCATGCTCTAGCCCATCATGGTACCGAGGAACCCCACAGCTCAATCATGCCCCCTGCTCGTCGCCCCACGAGCCCAGAGACTTGGGCATGGTGGACGGGGGTAACTGGTTTTGGGATGACAGCTTGGGTTTTTCCATGCCTTCTTGAGGGGTGGTGAACAACTACCTTCCGCCTTATTTCCGTTATTTGCTTGATATACTCCGGACCATCAGACTTGATTTTTGAACTTCTGGATATTCGTCCTCTTGAGAGGATTGCTTGCAAGGGCCATTTGGATGGCCATGGACCTTGTTGATTGCTTGAACTTGTGATTTTCTTTGACTTGAACTTCCTTTGGATTCTTTCCTTGCTTTCTTGTGAGCCTCCCGAGAACTTGGAAGATAGCCATTCACCTTGGTGGACTACGACACCCTCTGGCACTCTATCTGGGGATTCTGGTGGCACACCCCAGGGTTGTCACGCGGCTACGCACCAAATTGGGTAGCCCTTTCATGATCTTTTCCTATGGTCTTCTCTAGGGTGTGAGTCCATGTGAACATGTGGCCTGGCTGGAAGATGGTGGCGTGGAGCCTTAGTATGATAAAGTGCCCAAGAATCTTCTCCGCCGGCTCCGGGAGCATACACTTGGTACGTATCGTTCTTAGTGGGTGTGAGAGCCGCTCCACTTGCAACTTGACACATTGTGCCACCCTCCGACAAGCCCTAGGGTAGAGAGATCTTCCATCACAAGCGTGGTACGATGAGTGACATGGGTATACCTTACATGTACTCGAGCTTGGTATATACGGCCCAAATACGTACAGGCCCACGGTGTCGCCAAGGCCCCGATGGAGGGACTCGAGTAACCTATGGACTCTCAATTGCTTGAAGGACAAGAAGAAGGTAAAGATAGAAAGTTTAAAGGGGAAAACCCTAACTTGTAACCGACTCGGCCTGCTACCCAAGACCTAGCCTATCTATATAAAGGCTAGGAGGGGGCGGCGAGGAGGACACACGCAACCCTAGTTTTTGCAACCCTCGCCAGATTTCATCTGCGCATCATTGTAACTTTCGACTCCCTCGATAATTCCACGAGCAGACAAGCAGGAGTAGGGACCTCTACGAGGCCTGAACCTGGGTAAATCCTTTGTCCCATGTGTGCTTGTTTGCTAGCCGATAGATGTCTCCAGCGCTCCCTCCTTCTCCAAAACCCAAGTCCATAACAATGGGCATTGACGAGTTAAACCCTCGTCAATGAGGGAAAGCCAGTTTTTGTTGTTGTTAGGGGAAAACAAATATCCATGTTATGCAAGAGAGGATGCATCATGGATCTGAGCCGACCGAAGAATTCTCCATAGAAAATCGAAAGAGAAAAAAATCAACGAAAGAGGCAGATCTTTAACAAAAATATTTTTTAAGAAACCTTCCGTTGATTGGAGGCATGGGCCGGGCTCCTTGAGGATCAACCAGCTGGTATGCACCCCCGTCGTAGACTTGCTCGATGGCGTAGGGTCCTTCCCACTTTGGCTCGAACTTCTCCTTTATCTTGTGCTTGACGACGATGGGGCGCCTGAGGACAGGCACTAGCTCGCCCTTCCGGAAGACCCACTGCTTGACGAGCTTGTCGTGGGATCTCACCATGTTCCAGCGATAGAGCTCTGGGTTTTGCACGGCGTTGAGTCGCTCCTCTTCTAGGGCGTCAAGCTCCTGGAAATGCAGTTGTACCGTGCTCAAAAAGGGCAAGTCGTCTTTAGGGCATGTCCAAGTGGTGAAGGCAATAGAGAGTTGCACGCCGAAAGCCTCAGGCATGGTTCGTGGTGGAGAAAGTGCCAGCGAGCTACGCGCCACCAACATCGACACCATCATCTTTGGCATGTCTCGTTGGAGCGGTAAGGATGCGGAGTTGCCCACCAGTAGCCTGTGACACCATTGTCTTTGGTAGGTCGGTGTACATGAAGATGAAGGAACCGAGAGTGCACTGGTTGCACGTATGCAACCCCGCCACCATAGGTATTCATCAACAACCGGAAGTCCCGATGATGTGTCTTGGGCGCCATGGAGAGGGTGTCGGGGTGCACGCCGGCAGCCTCAACACCATCGCCATCTTCAAGTCCTGTCTTCTCCATGCACTTGGTGTAGACGGTGGTGATGTGATGATGAAGTGGAAGGTGGGGCAGTACATTCGTTGCCCCGGTGATGCTTAGCCTTGTCCCCCGGCTTGTCGATGTACGATGATGAAGATGTCTAGCCTTGTGGGCTCAGACAGGTGTGTGGCCTTCGCCTCATCGGTCCCTGGCTTGGTGGTATCCGCCTCGTCGGTGTCGGACTCGATGGCTTGCCTTTGCCTTATCGGTACCCGGCAAGATATGAAGACAGGTGTGTGGCCTTCGCCTTGTCGGTGCCTGGCCTGCTGGTGTCCGCCTCATCGGTGTCGGACTTGATGGCTTTCCTTTGCCTCATCAGTTCCCGGCAAGATATGAATTGCTCGAAGGGTGCACCTAAAGTTGCTCTCCACACCTAGGAGGGGATGAAGGTCATGGTGGAAATGCAACTCATGTGCGATCCTGAGATCTCCATCCTTGAGTGGGGCGAGGGTTCCCCTCACCATCTTGATGTCATGACCAACGGTTCCAACATGAGGGCATGTTAGGATGCCCCCTTGCGCATGTCGGATGGGTGAAGCTTGGCATTGAGGCACCAATGTATGGCGCTCAGGTTGAGGACGATGGTTAGGGGCTTGGTATCTCATCCAACCCCCAGCTTGTGTTGATGATGAACTTGGCGCTCCTTGCTCATGGAGACGCCTCTGGATGCTATTAATTTGATCTTGCAAGCGGCGAAACTCCTGTCGTAGGTCTTCTCCGCATGGCGCAGGTGCCTCATTCCAAAAAATGGCAAACCTGTTGTCGTTGGGGATGGGACGGCCATTGACCGCCGAAGTGTGGCATCATGGTGCACACATGCTTCTTCGCGGATCTTAGGGCTTGATAAAGAGCGTAGGGCCTGGCGAAACAGACTCCTTATGGGAGTATCGTTTCCAGAACTCCTTCATGATGGCTCTTGTCACCACCAGCTTGACCTCCGACGGCTCAGCGCTCATGCATGTGAACACCTTGTCCGCGAGGTCCCTTGCACCGAGGGACCGATCTTCCGCAAGCACTGCGCTCTTAGTGATGCGGGAGCTTAATTGCTGGTGGAGTCGTTGTACCTTGCGGTACTTCCTCCTATAGTTCCTTAGTGGATGCGGGCCTTTTGACAAACGAGCGTTTATCATAAGCCTCCGCAGGTCACCGGAGGTGGCTTCCAAGCCACCAAGAAGCTCAACTCCGGTGCGCCTAGTCAATAGCGTTGGCAGCTCCGAGTACAAAGGCTGGGTAGGGATGTGAAGTGAAGCCACACCAGCCCTCTTGGAGGCGGCATTGGAATAGAGGAGTTGGAGTACCCCCATGCCCCCTTTGATGTCGTGTCCTATTGACTCCTTCCGCAGGGCACACGCCTTGAGCCTCAACTCGCGGTGCTCCTTCTTGACCATGACGGATGCCCGCCTTTGCGCCTTCTTGGATTGCACGGTTTGGAACCACGCTGGCTCCTGGGCTTGGTGCATGTACATCTTGGCGGTGACCTCGATGACAACCATGGATCACCCAGGGCTCTGTATTGGTGGCATGGGAGAGTCCTCCTGCATGAAGAGGACTCTTGATCAGCGGAGCTCCACGCTGTTGGCTTGTCATGCAGAATGTTGTGTAGGTTGGGTGAACGGGCGAAGACAATTCTGACGACCACAGCGGAGCAAAGATGGGAGGAGAACCAGGTCCCACCGGGCATGCCAATTTGTTTGACACGAGAAAAACGTCTAGAGAGTAGAAGGGTGCTACTTTGGGGAAGAAGATGGTAGCGTGCTTTTCTCATGCGCCGGAGTAAAGAAAAAGAAGTGCGGGCGTGCCAGTGTACCGTAGTATACAAAAGAAAGGTAGGGAAGATGCATTTCATTAATCTCTCTTGGAGAAATAAAGTACAAGATCCCTAATACATTGCGCTCCGTGGCCTGCTTGCGCGGCCAGTCTGACTGTAGCGATTGCGATCTCCTGGTTCCCAGGGCCTCGGAAGGTATCCGGTTAATTACTCCCGTGGGTTACACCGCGAGACACCTCCGATTAAGCCATGTGGTCGTCTTCGTCGTCTTTGCTTCGCGTTCTCCATGCATGATGCGGTGGTGGTGTGCGTGGACGGCGGCAGAGCCCATGTCCTCGTCGGTACACGCGCCGCGAGTAGCGTGGCCTTTGTTCCGGCCACGCCCGCCCTCGCCATGTAGGTGTATGGGATATTGGGTCTGTGGCTGGATGAGCGCGGTGGTCGCCTCCACCGGCTATGAGCGCTCTGCCTCCAGGTACAAAGTCCTGCCTCTCCAGGAGCGAGAGCGGTATAGCTTGGTGTCTTCGGCCGGGTCTCCTCCCGGTTGTCCCCTCCTCCGGGTACGAGCTGTGTATGGTCTCCTTTTATAGGCAGCTAACGACGCCTGGTGGATAGCGACGGAGCGCCTGATTCTTCCGAGTTTGTTTGCTCGGCATGCTTATCTTATCGCCCGTTTATCGCCCGTGCTCCGATGAAACCGCGGCCGTTACAGTGTGCTTCAAGCTGGGATGATTATCTCATCGTCTGGATACGTACGTGAATCGGTATCAGCTAGTACAATACACGTATATGCTGTCGGCCGGCCGGCCATACTCTAGTTATACATCTTTGTATTTTGGCACACATGTGTACACATAAGCAAGAATTGACCGATCAATCGAATGACCAGCCACGTGCGTTCATGTACACGGCTTGCTTATTGCTCATACACCACATACTAGTATGTCAATTAACATGGGCGAAACTAGTTAATCAACGACACCAGTATGTATGCACATACCCGATCAAGGGCATGTATACCGAACCTCCGTTTCTTCCCGCTTTTTTTTATGTCGAGCAGTAATCTACTGCACTGGACTAGTACAAAATCACATCGAACAGATAAAATCAATAATCAATTTGAAATAGCATCTCAATATCCATCGGATCCCCGCAAACACAACATGCAGAATTACAAATAGATGATCTTGATCATGAACAGAGCTCACAAGATCTAAACATGATAGCATAAAGGAGGAGAACCAGCCATCTAGCTACTACATGGACCCGTAGTCCAGAGATAAACTACTCACGCATCACACCGGAGGCTTGCATGGTGATGAAGAAGGCCTCCAGGGTGAATTCCCCTCTCCGGCAGGGTGCCGGGAAAAGCTTCAGATCCCTTCCGATCTAGGGATGGAGATGACGACGGCTACAGACTCTTTCGTGAAATTTTGATCGGGTATTTAGGATTTCTGTATCGAAGGCATCTTATAGGCAAAAGGGGAGGCCGAGGGGGTGTCGGAGGCGGCCAGACCACCCCCTGGCACGGGCCAGGCTGGGCCGCACGGCCAGGTTGTGTGGCGGCCCCCCGGCCCCTCTCCGTCTCGTATTCTGGCTCCTTGTGTCCCTCGGTGAAAAACTGATTTTGGCTTTTGTCCCGTCCAATTCCGAGAATATTCATTTTCTGACTTTCCTGAAACCAAAAACAGCAGAAAACAGGCAGCTGGCACTGTGGCTCTTGTTAATAGGTTAGTCCAAAAAAGTGTATAGAAAATACTCCAAAGTGTGGACAAAACATAAGAAAGTAGATGAAACCAAGCATGGAACATTAAAAATTATGGATACGTTAGCAACGTATCATGTATCTAGACCCCTTTTAGTGTGCAAGTTCATATAGGTTTGGAGTGGATCTACTCACTAAAAGAGGTCTAGATACACTCCTTTCACAAAGCTAAAACATCTTATATTTTGAAATGGAGGGAGTACCAGCTACCAGTAGACACATCGGGAAAAAGTCACTCGTATCGCTCCCCGCGGGCGGCCCAAGCGCTAACCCTAACTACCAACCGCCAGCCCCGCCCCCACACGCTCCTCCCCACCGCCGCTGGTCTCGGAGGCACGCACCGGCGGCGGCGGGCCTCTCTTTCCCGATCATGAGGTGGGTTGCGTGGGGCAATGTAGTCGAGCGATGGCTCGGGCGATTCGGCGTGCCGGTGAGGCGTAGGTCGGCAGGGCATGGGTCGGTGAAGCACGCTACGTATGGGGGCGGCGTGCGCACGGCGTCGGGGCGGTGGCCTAGGGGCGGCGGCTGGCAGGTCACATCCGACAGGCCCGATCTGAGCCTCTGCGGGCCTGTGCTCGGGTCTCGTCGCCAAGGTCGGGCAATGGTGGTCTGGTGTCGTTTCTAGCCGTGTGGGAAGACAGCGACCACACGCGTGGAGACTAGGGCGAGCAAGGTACTGCGGAGGAGCGTGGAGTGTGGAGCGATGGCGGCATCGGAGGTTGCCTAGGCAGGCCAATCGGGCTAGGAGGGGAGTGTTGATTGGCGTTGGGTGAAAACCTTGTTTCCGGTGCTCAACCGGAGCGGGCAATGGTGACATCCACGGATGACATCATCTTCTTGAAGACGTTGCTTCGGTGGCTTGATCCTCTCCTCCGCTTGTTGTTCTTGCTCCCGGGGAAACCTTAGGTCCAGATCTTCTGGATTGGACAATGATGGCGTTCCATGCCATTCTCCTCCTTGGAGGCATTGTTTGTGGAGAAGACGCCGGTTGGGGGACCAGTGGTTGGTGGGGTGGTGGCATTCCGTTTTGGCCGGTGACCGCCAATGCTGCGGCGCGACAGAAGGGGCTAGCGACAGACGATGTTGCGGCGCAACTGTTTGCAAGGGCTGCCGGCGACCGGCAATGTTGTGGCGCAACAATGGCAGCCAACAACCGGCAATACTGCGGCGTGGTTGATTAGGTGGGTTTGTCGACGACCGGCGATTTTGCGATCCGGACGGGCTCCTGGGTTGTGGTGTTGTAGGTGTGGGCTCGTCCCGGTTGTCTTGGTTTTTGCCTGGTTTTCCTGATAATAAACCAGGTTGTGTGAGGTTTTCAGGTCTGGTTTACCTATAAACTGGATCATTTTGGTCATCTTCGTCATTCAAAAAAGAAAAGAAAAAAGGGTAGACGCGTGCAATTGTGCCCTGTGGTCAACCCTTGTTGATTTCCTATAGTAACTAGGTAGCATTGCAATGGTCATTCCTAAGCCCCGAATCAAGTTGTAGAGAGACATGACAATGTAGGTGTAGTGGCTTTTTGCCGGTAGTGGGCTTTTTGCCCGTAGATGGAGGCGGCGCCAGGGCTCTGTGCAGCCAGATCTATGGTGTTCTTGGTCTTCTCGTTGGTCTCCTCTTTGTCCTTGGTGGGTGGGAGGCGACGGCGGCGACCACCGTCACCATGAATAAAGCTGCGTCGGTTGCTGGTGTGGTTCTCCAGCAGCCTGATCTTGGGTCATCTCTGGCCGGTCGTGGCGGCGGGGGGAGGTGGCCTAGTTCGGGTGGGCTGGAGGGACACACCGCGGCTTCGAGTTACTCTGTGGCGCTAACGGGTGGCGCCAGGAGGTTGCTGAGCCTCCTTCTTCTTCGCGCTTCAGTGGTTGAAGCCAGCGGCAGGAGGAGGGATCTCGGTGGCTCGGTCATAAAACTCGTATTCTTCTTCGCGACGTCAACGGCGACTAACCCTCCCTCCATCTCTCGGTCTGCCGTGGTGGCGAGGGAAAGATGGGGGAAGGATCTGAAGCTAAAGATGTCGTCGAAGGATGGGGTTGTTTGGTGCTCCCAGGCAGCGATGATGCGATTCCTCCGGCGTTCTCCAAGAGGAAGTTGTCTACTACCCGCTACCTTCGGCCTTGAGGAAGGCCACGCCGAGCTCGTGAGGCCATCTGAAGCTTCTTCAACGCCTCGGTGACCTTTGTTCTCCCTCCATGGCATCCGTCGGCGTCGGCCAAGTGGTTCGTCCCGGTCGACGCGGTTGTGGCTAGAGGCCAGCTTGCTGCGGATTGTAGGGACTTGATCGCGTTTTTCACAAACCTCCAAGGTGCTACGTGCAAAGTTGAGGGACCCTAGTGTAATTTTACTTTTTTCTGGTCCTTTCTGTAAGATGTACCCACCGCTCTGGTTAATTGCAGCATCTGGGTCCTTTGGGACCTTTCCTGGTTCAAAAAAAAAAAGACGTACTCCCAAAGAGTATTTAGGTTTTAGTAATTTGTTTATATTATATACTAGTTCCGTTAAAAAGGCCTATACTGTGGGACGGAGGTAATGCCATAGAAGTACTAAGATGAGGTATTAAGCAGGATTTCCCAATAACGGAGTTGTGCTTTGACTATCCAGAATGCAGAATATATCTTTCACCGTATCCAAGTAGCACAAATTTGGGAGTACAGCGTGCTGCTTTATCCATACATAACACGGTAACACAAGTACACAACGCCATGATGATTGTGCAGATGGGCCTTCAACTTCACAGTAGGCAAAACTGCCAGCGACACAAAAATTAAAAAATATATATAACACAGCAAAATTACAGTCAAAACTCCCCGTGTGCAAAACAAACAATATTTTTTGCCTAGCAGAATCTGAAGCCACTCACATTGGCTAGAGAACAAACAGTAAAATTTTGAAATTACAGGTCTATCTGCTGTGGAAAGCTAGCTTGTCATCCTGGTGTCTACCTCTTCTAACTAGGCATGCGCTCGTCCTCTCGTTACTAATACACGGAACTCGATCTAGCCTATGCTCCCTTGACTTTACGTGATGGAGGCCGTCTGAATATGTTTATAAGATCGTCGAGGCCCTGTTCAAGAGAAAAATGTGATCTCAGTTATAGGCAAAGAGAGATTCAGATTATGTTAAGAGAAATGAATCGGTCCATACCCGTGTAGTGATTACAAGGAAACTGAAGAGAACAATTAGATAGGAACCAAGCACCAGAAGGAACAACAGATCAAAAGTAACACTTGCAACCTGTGGATTGAAGAGGCAGAGGCTGAATTAGGTAACTTCAATGCGGTGACCATATCACAAAAGCAACTTATAAAGTGAGATAAGACTTAAAATTTGAAGCAAGTAATCAGGGAATTAACCTGCAGCATAACACATCATAAGGCACTGAACAACTTAGGCATATGCTCAGTACAATTTTAGGTTATTTCATTCTAAAATTAATGACTATATATCCTGACATGAAGAAGTGACATGAAGCTACACCCTTACCTGATATACATTTAAAGTTGATTTTGTTGCATCATAGAAAGTGAACAAGCCATCAAGGACGTCATTTTGAACATGCACATCAGCAGTATGCTCCGATAGTTCCTGAACAAAGATATGGTGTCATGGCCTCCGAGAAAACTGTCTACAAGGTGAACTAGATAAAAGCAGATGCATAACCTTTTTAAGTGCCGCGATAAAGGGATCATTCTTCTGAAGAAAAGGTGCAACCCGTGGAGTTCGTGAAAAAAGATCCAGCCAGGACTGGATGTAGTGAGGACTGATGGCTAAGCTGCTGCTCTCAGCAAAAACTTCAATGTTCCTTCCTCTCAATCCATAGATATGTCTCTGCAGAGAGGTATAATTAGTATACCGGACTTTGTCTACTTATAGAAGTGCTGCTTCAGAAAGAGCAAGAGGCAGCCAGTAACTTTAGTTCTTCCAGTCACTCATCATGGCAGCATTTTGTATATCAAAGGACTTTTTGCATCACATTCAAACACGCTACCTGAATAACTTGAAACCAACGTAACATAGATGAACAGAAGAATCTCCTAAACTGGCATCTCTACTCAGCTAGACATTTGAGTGTACGTGATGAACCAAAGTACTTACATGAACTTCTCTGTTGACATATTTCACAAAGCAACATCGAAAAAGAGAAGCTTCATGCTAAGTGTTGAACAGTTAAATTTTACATGCATGCTACTGCTATAGATTTTTTTTTTAAAATTAAGCAAGCTAAATACTTAATTGGTCTACACTAACACCTTTAGCCAGAAAAATAAATATTGAATGAATATTTGTTCAAGCACTGAGTCGAGATGTATAACAGAATTGGCCACTTGCCAGCTTTGGAGATTCCACATGGAATTAAAAATGTATAGAAAACATCAACACCTCTAACTGTGAAGAAACCATTATGTCATCAACATTATCTAACTAGTGCACAAAGCAAAATAAATAATTTCCGGCGCAAATAATTTAGCTTACTGCGAGACTCTCAGAAACTAATTTGACAGTTCTTGTTATCGACTCAACATCTGCTGATTCTCTGCAGCAACAAAGCATACAAGTATAATATTAGAAACTAGGACAGTGAAAAGAGAAATAGGACACATTAGAAGTGGCATACCTCGTGTCATACAGACCACCAGTGCTTTCCAAAAATTCAGGAGGGGTAGACAATTCCGAAAGAGTTAGTGCAGTCACCCTAAACCTCGAGAATTGCTCGTGTTCCCATGCTACCTGCAGATTGCGAGCATGTCATATCAGCAATAAATATATCAAAGCCACCATGCTATTGCAGATGGCTTAGATATCTTCAAGGTTGATGCAAGATTGATTATCTCAAATCCTGATGGGATACAAAGCTAACGATGGATGCTATACAATCCTTCAAAAAGCAAGAAGAACATACTCTAGAATTTGACACATTGATCTTCTTGTGCTTGATGGCAACTGAAATGCCCATTTCCTTGGAGACATCTGAAAAATCCTGAGAGCAAACAAATTTGGAGTTGTAAATGACTTTTGTTCTTTTGCAGACAACTGAGATTATGGACCAAAAAGCTTGAAACAGTCATCGTACTTCAAAGATTTGCTTGATGTAGGGATTCTCTGGAGGCTTTGATACATGCATCCAGAGATCACTGCTCCAGGAACCAACACTATTCAAGCAAATTGCATAGTCAATGCTTTCGCGTACACGCTGATCGAAACTTCTAAGCCACTGTACCAAAATTCAAAAAAATGCAGTGGTGAGTTGACCAAGAATCTGCAACAGAAGACTTTCATCATGGGCAATATGAGAATGATTACTAACCTTGCTAGTTCCATTGTAGTTGTAGGGTCCACCAGATGTTAAGCCAAAGAGAAGATTAAACTTGCCTCTGGTCTTAGGATTTGAATAGAGGCGTGAAAAAATTCGCGAAATTTCTAGGAGAGCCACAGCTCCACTTCCATTGCTGTCGCTTCCCACAGAAAGCGCCTGAAAAAATGTGTATTATAAAAGATATCTAAAATAATATCAAAGAAGATTCTCGAAACTCTTTTGGGTGACATACAGGTGCAGCACCAAAGGTGTCATAGTTTGCGACTATGGCAATAGTTGGAAGCTGTTCAGCATCACCCTCTCCTTTCAACCCAGGTAACCATCCCTGCAATTCAAAGATATTCAACTCAGTCATGTTGACATCTCATGAAACAACATGAAACACACTACTAGTTTCTTAAGCCAGATATCCGGTGTAACAATCACTTCCAGCAAACAGCTAGCCAATCATGCTGGTCTATTTTATTTTCCAAACAAAACATATCTATAAGATGTTACAGTGAACTATAGAGCAAATAAGGTCAATCTGATAAACGGTGAAGTAGAGAGTAATTACATATTGGAGTGACTACCTGAATATTTGAAATGGTTGGAGATGACACCTTTCTAGGTTCCGCCGATGGCACTATAAGCTTGTATCTACAAGTCCACACGAAGACAATTAAGACCATGCAGGAGGCTAACAATCTAAGACATGTGTTACACAGGTAATAGTGCAAAATGCTGGACACTCGAGAGTATGATCAGTTTTGTCTTCAAGTATTACCCTCCGGTTGATGCAGAGGCCGGCTGACCAGAAGAGGCAATTTTACGGATATCTTCCAATAGATTATCCATACTGTCGTCATGGAAAGCGAAATACACCGGAAACTACATGGAGTAATGCACATGATTTAGGCAAAATATTATCATATGATAAAAGTAGATCGCTGAAAAAAGAGGGAGACAGGACATACTTTGACTGGAAACAACAATTAACAGGAGCAAATCCAAAAGAAAAGTCATGATATATGAAAATAACATTATACAACAAAGGGGGCCAAAATTGTTGGTGAACTACCAATAGCAATTTAAAGGGTACATGTTTCAAAACAAGAGAGAAGGTACCACTCAAGATTTCAAATGCAACTATAATACTCCCTCTGTCCCGAATTACTTGTCACGTATTTGTCTAGATAGGCATGTATGTAGACGCGTTTTAGTGTATAGATACATGTAAATCTAGAAAAATCTGCGACAACAAATTCAGGACAGAGGTAGTATAAATTATGTTCAGCAATGCAACCAATTCCCACAGAGATTGCAGAAGCTGACTGCACATTTATTGTGCTAAAATACAGCGTGTGCGGTTTCAAGTGCTATATCCATGGAGCTATGTGATACACCTAAATAGCTATTGAATAAGCAAGGAAACATATGTATTTCAAGCAAAGGTAGAATGACTCAGAAATTAATAACTTACTGGCACTTCTTGATGCAAGAGCAATTTTTCTAGCTCAGCCAGCACACTCTTTGGTTGCCCCTTGTCATCGTTGCTCCCCTCACCATTCTTATTGGTGAGGTTTGTCGGGAGTAGAATGAGCAAGCCTCCAAGATGCTTTTTCTCTGCCAGGTACTCTGAGTAGTAGGGAATGGAACAACAGTTTGTCACCCATACAGATCGAAACTATTAATTCAAGCAGATTTCACGTGCCAAACAATTAATACTGCAGCCCAAAAATTGAAAGAACATGCTATTTTTCAGATGGCTCATACATGATGAAACACCATCGCTGAGCCCTGATTAATGTTGTTTACACACGTCATGATTCAACAGTTTGTAATGCCACATGAGTGAGCTTTTAAAATTTGGCAAGAGTAAGTAGCAAACTAGCCAGGTGACAACTAAAGGCATACTTGAACGACAAGCATAGAGCTTATCCTGTCGGTCATCTGGTTGCTCTAACTAAACGAGCAGGGTATAGCAATACCGGAATCTTAGAAGATCGGAAAGGATATCGCCAACACCATGCATCTCGATCCAGCAGATAGGGAGTATCTAGGCAATGCGAAGTGGCGCATAGATCGAACGCAATTCTAGCTAGAGCCGGGGAAGAGCTCGTCTGCTACAGCGTACTGGTACAACGAGGAGTCGGGGAGGGAGAGTAGGAGGGAGGAGTACCTCGGATGAAGGAGAGCGGGAGTTCCAGTAGCGGCGCGACGAGCGCGGAGCGGGAGAGGTCGGCCCCCGCGGGGAGCGGGAGCGCAGCGGCGTGATGGTTCAGCGCGGCGGCGCGAGAACCGAGCGGGGCGCCGGCGAGGTCGTACTGGATGAGGCGGTAGACGCCGACGGCGGCGGCCGCGTCGCCGAGCTCAACGCAGGCGAGGAGGACGAGTAGGACGGCGAGCGCGGAGGAGACGGAGGCGAGCACCTCGCCGGAGGGAGGCATGGCCGGCGCTGTGGGGTTTTGGAAGCGGGGCGGAGATGCAGATGCAGCCGCTGCCGCTGCTGCCGATCTGATTGTATCAGACTCGTCAATCAAACCAGTCCTCCTCTCACGACCTCACCTTCACCTTGCACGGAGGTGGCGGCGTGGATTCGCTTGATATTTTCTTTGGTTTTCTGGGTTCTTTTGCATAAGCTTTACCATGTGCGTTCTAATCGTGGATTTGTATTGATAACATCTTTTGCATACATAATGGAAGAGGTCATATGCTAGTTGCCGTAGTGCATCAATTAATTATGGCCGGTCCATGCCTGGAACACGAAATATCATTGTAACTCTTTAACGTGTTCAGTAAGAGCGCAAGAGCGTCTATATTGGCAGCCCTCCGAGCATCTCTAACCAAGCCTCGCTAAATGTAAAGGGCGGATACAGGTGACGGTAAATCTTGTTTAGGTTCGAAAATAGCCGGCGTAAAACGAAACCCGCAAATGCGAACTGTGAATCTTTCATAGTTCGTTTTTGCGGGCTTCGTTCTGCGCCGGTAATTGTCGTGGTGGTGTCACGGTAGATGTCATGGATAGACTAAAGGTGGGGACAAGATGCACTAGAGGAATTTAGAGAGAAATAGTGTGGTGATTTCACACACGGATGTTTGTATTTGATTCACTTTCAAGGTTTACAAGTGTTCCTTGAACTGTATTGGAGAGAGGAGGAAAAAGGAACTCTCTTACTCTCGCCACTAGCTAGCCCTCAGAAACATACTAGTAAAACTCAACCAACTAAAGATCTCCCAGTCAAAGATCAACCCCTTCTACAGATGCCCTAGCCCTCCTTATATAGGGATGACTTGGTCTCCAATTAGGGCATACGTGGAGACATATTTCAGGAAATATGCCTCTTCCCAAAATAGTAAGCCGACCAGGTCACTTTTGCCCAGCGTCATCCATGCAGAGGCTACGTGAGCCTCTGCGGTGTCCGCGTCATCCGACACAGGCATCGTCACCCTTGTCGACCACGCCTCGGTGGTCACGGCCTCAATAAACCGCTCACGCTCTGCGTACAGTGGTCACCTTTTGACCAGCGAGATACCTTCCTTCTCTTGCAAGCTTGATATAACCCGGATCGTGCCTAGTTGATCCGGCACACCTGTACCTGCATACAAGTTACATAAATCCCGCCGGCATACGACATAAGTCGGCCGGGACTTAGTTAGACGGACATCCTCTGGTCCGGGTCACTCCGTGATTCGGCCTGCCTTGAGGTGACTCGGCCAGCATTCTCTTTGACCTTGTCGTACCTCGGCTAACTCGGCCATTATATCCCGGCGTGACCCTACCCAGGGTATCCCCCCAACATTAATCCCCGAAGCTGGTGCGGTCTTAGCTGCCTTAGCCGCTAAGGCCACATCAGGTTCAATTTCACCGAGCTTTTTGCTCCGAGTTACATTGTATCCCGGATTTCATTGAATATCTTTTTCGTTGGCACATTCCGAGTTTTCACTCGCTGGCCGGGTCATCCCATAGTTATCCGGGTTACTCTTTCTTCTCTCGTACGCTTGCCCACGTCCTACGTGGAGGGTAATCATTATTTTGCCTCATTTTAAGGGCCTGCATCAGTAACCGCCACAGTTATTTGTTGGAGATATGCCCAAGAGGCAATAATAAAGTGGTTATTATTATATCTTTATGTTTATGATAAATGTTTACATCCCATGCTATAATTGTATTAACCGGAAACATTAATACTTGTGTGTTTTATAAACATAAAAGAGTCCCTAGTAAGCCTCTTGTTAAACTAGCTTGTTGATTAATGGATGATCATGGTTTCCTGATCATGGACATTGGATGTCGTTAATAACAAGATCATATTATTAGGAGAATGATGTGATGGACACACACCCATAGTAAGCATAGCATAAGATCAAGTCATTAAGTTCGTTTTGCTACAAGCTTTCAAATGCATAGTAACCTAATCCTTCGACCATGAGGTTATGTTAATCACCATCACCGGATGGGTACTTTGATGACATCAAACACCGCTCAGAATCGGGTGGTTATAAAGGTGTCATTGGGTATTCTGAAAGTATGTGTTGAAGCGCATGGACCAAGATTGGGATTTGTCCATCCATATGACGGATAGATATGCTCTGGGCCCTCTCCGTGGAATGTCATCTAGTTAGCTTGCAAGCATGTGACTAGGTCACAAGGGATGACATATCACGGAACGAGTAAAGAGTACTTATCAGTAACGAGGTAGAACTAGGTATGAAGATACCGATGATCAAACCTCGGATAAGTAGAGTATCGCGTGACAAAGGGAATTGGTTTCGTATGTTAATGGTTCTATCGATCACGAAGTCATCGTTGAGTATGTGGGAGCCGTTATGGATCTCCAGATCCCGCTAATGGTTATTGATCGGAGAAGTGTCTCCATCATGTCTGCATATTCACGAACCGTAGGGTGACACACTTAAGGTTCGAAGTTGTTTTTAAGTAGATATGGAATGTGTGTTGGAGACCGAATGTTGTTCGGAGTCTCGGATTGGAACCGGGACATCACGAGGAGATCCGGAATTGTCCGAAGAATAAGATTCATATATTGGGGATCATTTTCTAAGTTAGGAAATGTTCCGGAGTGTTTGTATGGAGATTCTAGAAGATTTCGGAATGTTCCGGAAGGTTCTAGGAGAATTCTTGGAGTTTGCTTGAAAACCAAGAAAGGATCAAGGAAGTCCAAGTGGGGCAAGACACGGATTCGTGGGGGAGGAGGATTCCTCCCCCCTTCCCAATCCGCCGGCCAAGGGAGAGGGGAGTCCTACAAGGACTCGACCTCCCCATGGCGCCTCCCTCCTTTAAATAGAAGGGAGGGGGCGCCACCCCCTAGGACTCTCCCATAACAAATCCTAGCCACCGCCTCTCTCCTCCTCCTTCGCTCTGCTCTGGCTTAGGCGAAGCCCTGCAGAATTCTCTACTCCACCACCACCACCACACCGTCGTGCTGCTGGGATTCCGTGGAGAAGATCTACTACCTCCGCTGCTCGCTGGAACGGGTAGAGGAAGGTCTGCTTCGACTCCGCACGTGTGACCGACTGCGGAAGCGCTGTCGGAATGTGGTGCCGGAAGGATCGTCCACACGATCTTGAGATCGGCAAGTGATCGACTACATCAACCCCGAGACCTAATCTCGTAACGCTTTCGGATCTACGAGGGTTAGTACAGATCTATCTCGTTGCACATATCTAATAGATTAGATCTTGGCTTTTATCTAGATTAGATCTGGGTTTTGTTCGTTCTTGCGGTAGAAATTTTTTGTTTTCCATGCTACGAACCCATCAGTGGTATCAGAGCCTTGTCTATGCGTAGATCTGTTGCACGGTTAGAACACAATGGTTTTGTGGGCGTTGGTGCTCGTGCCGTCTTTTGCTTTGTGTACTTTGCATCTTGCGGTATGGTGGGATGAAGCGGTTCGGGCTAACCTTACATGTCATCGCACATGAGACTTGCTCCACAGTTGACGTGTAACTCGTATTGCACAAGTGGCTTTGTGGGTGTCTGTCTCTCCCATCGTAGTATAGATCCATTCTACACTTTGCACTTGATAGCACTTGTATCAACGTTGTGGTTCAGTTTCGTAGGTAAGATCCGTTCTTATTCGAAAGCCCCAAACCACGTAAAACATGCAAAGAAAATTAGAGGCATCTAACTTGTTTTTGCAGGGGTTTTGTGATGTGATATGGCCATCATGTGATTGTGATTATATTTGATGTATGCAATGATCCTTGTTGTAATATGGCAACCGGCAGGAGCCTAATGGTTGTCTTTAATTCTGTTAAGACCTGCGTGTCTATTCATCTTGTAATAGCTTTATTCCAAGTAGTTGTAATAGTTTCTAGTGGTGATGGATAACCATGAAGCGGCGCCACTGACCTTGACGCAATGCTGGTGATGATGGAGATCATGTCCGTGCTTTGGAGATGGAGATCAAAGGCATAAGAAGAAAGGGCCATATTAAATCACACTAATTATGAATTGCCTGTGATGTTAATCCTTTATGCATCTTGTATTGCTTAGATCGTGACGGTAGCATTATAAGATGATCCCTCTCACTAAATATCAAGTAATAAAGTGTTCGTCCTTAGTAGGCACCGTTGCTAAGACTCGTCGTTTCGAAGCATCTCGTGATGATCGGGTGTGATAGATTCTACATGTGCATACGACGGGTGCAAGCCAGATTTGCACATGCGGATACTAAGGTTAACCTTGACGAGCCTAGCATGTACAGACATGGTCTCGGAACACGGAATACCGAAAGGTAAAGCATGAGTCATATGGATAATATGATGAACATGTTGATTGTTCGCCTTTGAAGCTACATCATCTCACGTGATGATCGGACTTGGTGTAGTGGATTTGGTTCGTGTAATCACTAAAACAACTGGAGGGATGTTGTTTTAAGTGGGAGTTTATTTGTAATTTGGATTAGTCGAACTCAATTTATCATAAACACAATCAAAGTGAATTTGCATAGTTTGTTATAGTCATTGGCATCCGTTCACCACCTTACGCTTAGTTATAGTTGAGATAGTGGAACTATAGAAATTCTGGATATTTGCTTTACGAATTGGTATCGTATTGTTTTGAGTGTCAATCTAAAGTTTAAAAGTCCTATTGCAAACTTTCAGCAAAATCCGTTTACTCTATGAAGTTTAATAAACAGTATTAAATCAAGAGTAACAATTCCAGTGTTAGTATCTAATGTATCATGTTTGTCTCCATGATTCTTGATACTCAAAAGATTGTTTTTAATATCAAGTTTATCTAAGAGCTGAAAGCAATGTTTCAGAAACCATCATATGTGAAAGGTATTGCGATATCTAAAACAATATGTTGGTTACAACATGATAGAGTATATGTCCTCATATTTGATGAGAATTTGTGAAGGTTGGAGACGCATGTCCTAATCCTCCAAAAGGTTTTGGAAAAGAAACATTATACTCGCAATTCACCTTTATAAGCTATAGCAGCTTGATCATGAAAATTGTCATGATAAGGATGAATAGAAGATGTAAGTAAAATGTTTACTACACTAAAAGATTACTAAAGAATGGAATTTTGAAAGAATGCCAAACATTTGATGAAGGTGATCCCCTTCAAAGTGCAAGTCCAAAGGTATTAGTATTTGACTATACACACTTTGTACTATGTGTCATGTGAATGACACCACTATTGATGTTGATAGATTCTTTTAAAAAGAAAAGGAATTGTTGAAAGAGAATCTATAAAATATTTGGCAGAAAAGAAAAGATTGGAGATGTCCAACTTAGGTAAATAGAAGATACATGTTATGGTTGTATTCCTTGCTTGTTAAACAATGTAGTTCTACGGTATTGGATACCGAATTGGTTGGTATGAAGTGTCATACAGGACAACACAATTCATGAACTACAATGGCCTAAGTAACTAGCAAGAGAATATGTGATGATGTTCATCGAAAACAAACAAAGGATTGTTGTGTTGCTCGTTAACATCAAAGCTTGCCTTCAAGATTTGTTTCAATAATTGTTATTTTGATCAGGTATTATGACGACAAAAAAATTGTTCAAATAATTACTGTATTCCATAATAGATGGATGATATACAAGTCTGGTTGGAGAAATAACGACCATAAAACTAATGCTAAAATGTCGCAAGACAAATGATTGAAAGATCACTTGCGAAGTGACATCACCGTTTAAATTATATTAGGGATACATGAAGAAACTCCATGTTGATGGATTTTTGGAGTCTTTGATTTTGATCAAATGACGCTTGTGATACTTTCCTGGAGATAATTAAAACTCCGTTCGTAGGCCAAAAGAGGAACGGACGACTAACTGATTGGAATTTGTACATATTGATGTTTATAGTCCATTATGTGTAGTCGTGGGCGATGGATTTCAACTTCATATGCTTTCTCTGAAGATTTGAGTGAGTATATGTATATACTTACTCAATAAGGAAGAAGTATGAAACATTTGAAAATGTTCAAAGACTTTCAAGATGAAGTGAAAAATCATTGTAACAAGAAAGTAAAAAAGTTTATGATTGGATCCTAAAGAAAGATGTTTGAGTTACAAGTTTAGCAAAACACCTAAGATTTGAGGAATCGTTCCATGGATTTGCATTTCCCAAAACACCATAGAAGTATGAAGTGTTCAAGATATGTAATGAAACCTTGTTTGACATGGTAAGATCAAAGGTGTCATTTATAAAACTACCATTATATTTTAAAGATTAAAGCTTTAGTGACTACCGCTTTTACACTAAAAAGAGCTCCATCGTGATCCGTTGAAATGACACCATATAATTCATGGTTTGGGATAAAACCCAGGTTGTCCTTTCTTAAATTTTTGGTATGCTAGGCATAAGTAAAGTGTTTACAACCAAAGTCGGATGAGCATGTCTTTGTAGGTTATTTCGAATAACCATTGGGTATTCCTCCATAACACCGAAGACAAAAGTGTTTGTCGCTTAGAATGTCGAGTTTCTTGAGAAGGAATTTTGGTGAAAAGTTAAGTGGGAGGACAATAGAACTTTGACAAGGTTGTTGAACCTTGGCTAATATGTGCTGAGTTAAGCGACATCGGAAAGTGTCCCGGTGGCAGCAACAAAGCTCATGGCTCACGTGCCTCAAAGGTTGTGGTCACGGAGATCTAAGTTACTATTGAACCAAGTAGGTCGGGTAAGTAATCAAATGCCAAGATTTGAGAGTTAAATCATTGTTGTTTGACAATGATGAACCGACTACATGCAAAAGAAGAAATGATGGGCCCTGACTTCGTTAAGTGGCTTGAAGCCATAAAATCCATGATAATTCCATACACGAGAAATCATGCTTTGAATTTAAAAGACCCTCTGGAAAGGTGCAAGACCTTACAGTCGTATATGGATCTATAAAGAAATAGACATGGATGTTTCACATCTATGAAATAGTCGACATGTCGAAAAGATTTTACGACAATGTTCAAGGAATTGACTATGATAAGATTTGATCTTTCATAGCGATATTTAGTCTGGACGGATTAATGTAGCAACCACTACATATATTTTGGTATATGGTAGTTGAACAAACAAAACAAGTTCTTCTAATAGAATGGTTACCTAGGATGTGTCCATGAAACGATCCAAAGGGTTTTGTTAATTCAAAGGATGCTAAAAGAGTATGCAAAACTTCAATGGTTGAAGTGAGCATCGCGGAGTTGGAATCTTCACCATGATGAAACCGTTAAAAGGTTTAATTTCATCAGAGACGATGAAGATGTTTGCATTTTGCAAGAAATGAAGTGGGAGCGCTAAGACATATTTCTAATACATTATGTGAAAGACATATTGTTGATTAGAAATGATGTATCTTTTATTGACACAGGTTAAGAATTTCATTTCGATGAAAGACTTAGGCATAACCCAAGAATTAGGCATCAATGTCTATATGGATAGATTGAGGCGCTAATATGGTTTTGCCAAATGTACATAGATAAGATGTTGAATGAGTTCAATATGGAAACAACAAGAAAGGTTCTTGACGCACGGAAAGAACTGAATCAAGATTCAAGTATGTTGACACGAGATTCAAGTGTTTTGACACTTGGTGAAATCACAAGAATATTTTGATCAATCTTTGAGATGTACACATCCAGATATGTCCTATGCTCTAAATGTTATGAGCATATACCAGAATGACTCATAAGATGATCATTGGACAATAGTAGGGATATTCCTATGATCTTTGGAAGAACTAAGAATATATTATTTATATAGTAGTGACAAATAGTTCATTGTAAATTGTTGCATTGATACTAGTTTTGTCACAAATTAAGTTTATCTCAATTTAAACTATGGGTGGCACAATGTAATGGAAAGGAAGTTCCATATCGGATTTGGTTGAGTACCAAAGTTAAAACATTGTGACAGATACTACAACAAAAGGCTAAGTATATGACTGCTATTGTAGCATCAAATGAGGGCATTTGCGTTAAGTAGTTTGTTATCAAACTAGGTGTGGTTCATAGCGGGATAATACTATGAAGATACATTGTACGACAATTGTATCAACATGATTTAATCCCAAGGAACTAAAGGTCTCACCAAAGGACCAAATTTATACAATGCCATCTCATTGGAGAATGAGTAATGCGTGAGAGGCAAGGAAATGCAAATACACACGGACACGGAAGTGTCGGATCAGAAGATTATGTTTACCACTAGCAATAGTGTCTATACAACACCAGAAAGCCATAGGTGTTGAATGCACAAATTTTTAACTAGATTATTGACTCTAGTGCAAGTGGGAGACTGTTGGAGATATGCCCAAGAGGCAATAATAAAGTGGTTATTATTATATCTTTATGTTTATGATAAATGTTTACATCCCATGCTATAATTGTATTAACCAGAAACATTAATACTTGTGTGTTTTGTAAACATAAAAGAGTCCCTAGTAAGCCTCTTGTTAAACTAGCTTGTTGATTAATGGATGATCATGGTTTCCTGATCATGGACATTGGATGTCGTTAATAACAAGATCATATCATTAGGAGAATGATGTGATGGACACACACCCATAGTAAGCATAGCATAAGATCAAGTCATTAAGTTCGTTTTGCTACAAGCTTTCAAATGCATAGTAACCTAATCCTTCGACCATGAGGTTATGTTAATCACCATCACCGGATGGATACTTTGATGAAATCAAACACCGCTTCATAACTGGGTGGTTATAAAGGTGTCATTGGGTATTCTGAAAGTATGTGTTGAAGCGCATGGACCAAGATTGGGATTTGTCCATCCATATGACGGATAGATATGCTCTAGGCCCTCTCGGTGGAATGTCATCTAGTTAGCTTGCAAGCATGTGACTAGGTCACAAGGGATGACATATCATGGAAGTAAAGAGTACTTATCGATGAGGTAGAACTAGGTATGGAGATACCGACGATCAAACCTCGGATAAGTAGAGTATCGCGTGACAAAGGGAATTGGTTTCGTATGTTAATGGTTCTATCGATCATGAAGTCATCGTTGAGTATGTGGGAGCCATTATGGATCTCCAGATCCCGCTAATGGTTATTGATCGGAGATGTGTCTCCATCATGTCTACATGTTCACGAACCGTAGGGTGACACACTTAAGGTTCGAAGTTGTTTTAAGTAGATATGGAATGTGCGTTGGAGACCGAATGTTGTTCGGAGTCTCGGATTGGACCCGGGACATCACGAGGAGATCCGGAATTGTCCAGAGAATAAGATTCATATATTGGGGATCATTTTCTAAGTTAGGAAATGTTCCGGAGTATTTGTATGGGGATTCTAGAAGGTTTCAGAATGTTCCGGAAGGTTCTAGTAGATTTCTTGGAGTTTTCTTGGAAATCAAGAAAGGATCAAGGAGTCTTTGTGGGGCAAGACATGGATTCGTGGGGGAGGAGGATTCCTCCCCCTCCCAATCCACCGGCCAAGGAGGGAGGGGAGTCCTACTAGGACTCCCCCTCCCATGGCGCCTCCCTCCTTTAAATAGAGGGGAGGGGGCGCCACCCCTAGCACTCTCCCATAACAAGCCCTAGCCGCCGCCTCTCTCCTCCTCCTTCCCTCTGCTCAGGCTTAGGCGAAGCCCTGCAGAATTCTCTACTCCACCACCACCACCACACCGTCGTGCTGCTAGGATTCCGTGGAGAAGATCTACTACCTCCACTGCTCACTGGAATGGGGAGAGGAAGGTCTGCCGACTCACTTGCGTGTGACCATTGCTGAGCCTTGCCGAAATGTGGCGCCGGAAGGATCGTCCACACGATCTTGAGATATTACTGTTGCTACTAACCCATCTTGAGATTTTTTGTTTTCCATGCTACGAACCCATCATTATTGTCAGATATTACTGTTGCCCACGTCACATCGTGTCTGTCTCCTTGTTAACTGTATCACCATGTTACGTTGTGGGATCCCCTGCGCCCTATGGCCCTTCCTGTGGCTCATCATTGATTGGCTGATCCGGATTGTACACGGCCACACCATGTGGCTCTTCCGCACAGCGCGATCCCACTACCCCTCCTGGGCGTGGTTAAATAGGGGAGGGCGTGCCCCTTGGGTCTTTTCCACATTCTTGCGTCCCTGTGCCTCTTCTTCTTCTTCTTCCCACCAACTGCGCCGCCGTCGCCGCACCTGCTTAGCTGTGCCGCCGCTGCCCCGCGCCGTTCGCATCGGCGTCGCCGCATCCCACACGCGCGCGGGTCGCGCCAGTGCCCCCCCCCCCCACGCCCGATAGGGCGGTGAGATAGTGACCTAGAAATGACGGAGGAGGAACTTCGTCATGAATAGGAGATGGAGGAGGGCGGAGAACGCGGCGTGGCGCCTAGGCGGGTCCTAGGTATGCGGGGCGATCTCGTGGCTATGACGTCGCATTGCGTATCCCGGAGGGCGTCATCACCCGCCTTGCCGCCGAGGAACTGGCTCCCTCACCCAATCCAGGTGAGTTTGTAGTATTCCTCTCCCACTTCCAGCGTGGGTTCGGCCTCCCTGTCAGCGACTTCTTCCATGACTGGCTCAACATCTACGAGCTTCAGCTGCATCATCTTCCGGCGAACGCCATCACGTCTCTCTCTGCCTTTGCTTCCACCATCGATGGCTACACCGGATTATGGCCCAGTAAGGAGCTCTGGATCCGGTTCTTTGGTCTGCGCCGGAACGTGATTCCGAATAGAGAGCTTGACCCGGAGGACAAGCAGCTCACACAGTTCGGCGCAGCTTCTATCTCTCCTTGGAAACAGTCCGTCTTTCCCCGAGTCACGGGGCTTGACTCTTGCAAGAAATGGCACAACTGAAGGTCTGATCCGGCTGCTCCCCTATGATCTGGGTCCTCCTAATCCGGATCTCTGGGACCAGATCCCCAAGAAGCCCACCGTCCTGGCGAACCAAGTGAACAAAAGGTTCCAGGAGCTGAAGGATCTGGGATTGCGCAACGAGGACGCAATGATCACATTCGTCCGCAACAGGATCTCCCCTCTCTAGAAACGCACTCATAAGCTCTGTCACATGAGTTGGCGCCTTGACCCCAACCGAACCTCCTCATTCGAGTTGAGCAACACCGAGATTTTCTGCCGGGTCAAGGCCCTCTTCACCACCAACAAAAAGTTCACCGCTGAATGGGTGTGGGGGATCGAGCACTTCTGCCGAGATAGGCTTCCTCCTGCAGTAAATCTCGTGCTCCAATCCTTTTCCGAGTTAAATTATATGTCGGAATTTATTGTATGTTTGATCCCTTCGCATTTTCTCTCTTAGATGTTTCTTCAGCAAACTCTTGAGGATGGCACCGAGCCTTCTCTCAAGTGGGCGTCGGATCGAGATGTCCCGGACAAGGAGGAGCCGGACTAGGAGATGTTCCTTCCGTTCCCTGATGCGACCAAGCAACATACCGGTAAACTCTCTTCTATTAGAGATTGGCCTGAGGATGAAGATGATTCCGACGTTGAGGTGATGGAAGCATTTGATGTTGTCCCCCTTTCTTACGCTTTTCCAGCATCAGCTAACCCCGGTGGGCAGATCCATGAAGATCCTCCCCTCGCTACGGGCGAGCCTGTCACTGTTGCGCCAAAGAAAAGGGGAGCTGCATCTGCTTCTTCTTCTGAACCTTCCAAACCAGCGAAGAGACGAAAGAAGTCTGCAGACAAAGCTGCCACCAAGCCTACGACTAAGGCCATAACTCGGAGGGATCGCAAACCCAAGGAGCCTTTGACCTTAGACGAGTAAGTCACTTCTTCCTTATCCAATTTTCTGCTTCATGATTTGCTATTCATTTGTTCTTCCTTTGTTATAATTTCTTATCACTCATCATTTGATTCGGCAGAGCCGCGGTGGAGGTTCCTCAGAGCGGATCTGGCATTGCCTCGCTGCTCCGACATAGCCCTTCTCCCCCTCATGGCGATGATTCTCGCCCGCTGATCCCCATTCAGGAGGGTTCAGCAGCTGCTCCGGGTTCGAGCCCACCTCGTCTAGGGGAAGACAACCTCGGAGCAGGGGGAACTGGCTCTGCCGAGGCAGCAGCAACCACCACTTTGGCTCCACCACAACCAACTTCATCCGAGATACCAACAGCACCTCCGCCAAAACAAAAATCAGCACCAGCATCCGCGCCCGGCGGCAGACAGCAAGAAGACAAGCATCAGCAACAGCACCAAGTCCTTCCGCCTCGTCCGAGTCTTCCAAGGCTCGGCGAGAAGGCACCAGCAGCACCAAGGCTAGCACTAAGGCAGCTCCCAAGGACAAATCCGTCGCAGCAACCTCAACTTCTCAACAGTAGCCCAAGGGCAAGAAGGCTCCTGACACCGCCAAGGCAGCGTCTATCGAGGCTGGACAGCGCACATTTGCGTCCATGCTTTCGAAGAAGACCCCTGTGAAGGACACCTCTGCCGGGTCGGTGATGATCGCCTTCGTTTTGCACGAGCCCATTGCTGTTGCCTAGGTTGAAAGGAGGGAAGCCCATGCTAAGGGTTTGGTTGCGCCCCACATGCTTAGCGGGGAACGCTATCCTCTGACCTTGATCGAGTTTGTTAACAACTGGAACAAGGCAGAGTTTGTCCATAATGACGATCTCTCGGAGAAGTTTGGGCCTGCCGAGTTTGCTACGCAGATGAACACTACCGCTAAGGCAATCAACCTTGCAGGTCGGATGATGGAGGTACGCTATTTCGCCTTTTCCTTAACATGTACTAGATATTAGTGATATAATCATTAGTCCCCGAGCCTCCGGGGGAGTAACTTGTTACTCGGCCAGATGCTCCTTAGAGAATTAGTGTAGCTCGTGACTTCGAATATGCACACACCTAGAGCCGGGTTAAGTTCCGCTTGGCCTGGATCTTGTACACTTCGAATATGCACACACCTAGAGCCGGGTTAAGTTTCGCTTGGCCCGGATCTTGTACACTTCGAATATGCACACACCTAGAGCCGGGTTAAGTTCCGCTTGGCCCGGATCTTGTACACTTCGAATATGCACACACCTAGAGCCGGGTTAAGTTCCGCTTGGCCCGGATCTTGTACACTTCGAATATGCACACCTAGAGCAGGTTAAGTTCCTTGGCCCGGATCTTGTACACTTCAAATATGCACACACCTAGAGCGGGTTAAGTTAACTTGGCCCGGATCTTGTACACTTCGAATATGCACACACCTAGAGCCGGGTTAAGTTCCGCTTGGCCCGGATCTTGTACACTTCTAATATGCACACACCTAGAGTCGGGTTAAGTTCCGCTTGGCCTGGATCTTGTACACTTCGAATATGCACACACCTAGAGCTGGGTTAAGTTCCACTTGGCCCGGATCTTGTACACTTCGAATATGCACATGACCAAGCTATCCTTTTGTACTTTTTTAGGTGACCACCAATCGCCGGAGTGCCGAGTTTCAGCGTCTCTTGGATACTCACAAGATGTTGCGCGTGAAACATACTATGCTTCTTGCCGAATACGAGAAAAGGGGTAAGTTTTCTCCTTGGCATTTTTCCCATTCCTCTTCTTCTTTTTCCGCCAAACTAATCTGATATTCAGATTGTGCATCTGGAGTGGAGGCTGAGAACATCCTTATGAGGAAAAATTTGGATCAGATAAAGGGTAAGCCATTTTGCTTAATCTCCCTCTGCACCCTATCTTTCTTTCTTCTTGGCTCGGCAAATATTCATACCTCGGCTTTGCCGGGTCAACAAACTATTTCAGCATCTCTTGAAGATAGTGTGCCCGTGCCTGCTATGATGCTGCATTTTCTCGAATAAGCAGGGCAGCACCAGGCCGAACTCAAGAAGAAGGATGATGAGCTTGCCCTCCTCCGGACCAAGGGTGAATAGATTGCCAAGCTTAAGGTAGAGATGAAGAAACTCAAGGCACTCCACAAATCCGAGATGGATAAAGCTGGCCAAGATTTCTCCGAAGAGCAAGAGCGTCTGAAGCTCCAAATTGCCAAGGACCAAGAACTGCTGAAAGAGGTCGACGTCAAGCTTGAGTCGGCGAATGCTGAACTTGTGCAACTCCGGGAGAGGCGCGACAACTGCACTAAGGAGCTGACCCGGGTCCACAGCCATATTTCTCGTAAGTTCTTTTCCTTCAACCGACGTTGATCTTTTCGGGTCTACTTCCTTTACTTACTCCACTTGTCTTGTTTTTCAGACAAATTTCCGGAGGGTGATGTCATTGCATCCAATGCCGTTACCAAGTTCTGCCAGCAGAGAGGTACTCCATCTAGTCCTGGCACCATTCCTCTTGATCTGGAGGATTTGATAGTCAGCTTGTCCTCCCGAGTCGAGATCGTGAAGAACTATGGCAAGGATATCTTGGATGTAGCGATCCGGATCTTCAATGCCTTTTGGCCTGAAGAAGATACTCTGGAGGGGGCTACTGCTCTTCTTGCCAAGCTAATGGAGTGCGAGACCCTGCTCGATCTTTGGAGGGAATCCGCTGGACGTGCCGGAGCTGAAATCGTCCTCCACTATGTGCTCACATGGTATGAAAAGATAAACTTGAAGCTTCTCGAGCGCATGCGCACCGGATCAAGGTGGTCCACTGACCCGGATTGGATTGCTCGGTGCAAGGCTTGCGCCCATAGCCTCATTCAATACGCCCCCATCCATCAATGGAATAAGGGACCAAGTTTCCTCGGTGCTGTCGACGACGAATATGTCGAAGAAGTTTCAGGTGAGGAAGAAGAGGACGAAGCCTCGGATGTCGAAGAGGATGAAGACGAAGCTGAAGCCGAGGCCGGAGCTGCACCTGCTGGCGCTGAGGTTCCTCCTCCTACTGCTCCTTGATTAGAAACACTTGGCAGTTTAACAGATCCCCGGTATGCCGGGTGCAAATGTATTAAGCACATCAGTTATATTTTGCTACTAAGTTGTTTGTGCCGGATTTACTCGGGTGTAGTCCCCGAGTTTCATTTTCTTGTTCCTCCAATTTCTTGGCTCGGCTCGTGTCTACCTTGGTTCGGTTTTATGACATACGAGTCCGAGTTTCAAAAATTGACTTAACAATACTTGGAAACTTTAGAATTAGCTCAAAATAATTCAGCATAATAAAAACAAGGTAATCATAAAGTTAGTCAAAATAACAAATGTCGGCTCGATTAAGTTCTTTTCCTTAGTCGTTTTCCGTGTGCTACGCAATTCCAAACATGTTCTCTTGCTTGCCATGAAGCCAAATCTTGTTGGACAGCAGCAAATCGAAGAGTTGAGTTTTTGGTGCTCACACACTACTAATCCGGCTTAGGTAGAAACAACTTACACCATCCAACATAAAAATAAATAACGAATACAGGAAACAACAAATACCACTAAGGCAGTCCCCGAGTTACTGCTCGAGGTGCCAAGATTTCATTAATAAGCTCATTGCCGGCATACATACCGACATATGAGAGACTCAGATACACACACTTCTTTGATAAGTGTAGAATGGTCGAAGTAGAGCTACATTCCATGGACGCTTAGATTCCTCGCCGGACCTGTCCGCCTTGTTCTTCTCCTGTGGTTTTGCATCGATGAGATAATATGAGTCATTGTGCAATGCTTTGCTCATAATGAATGACCCTTCCCATGGGGGGATAGCTTATGCATGCCGGCAGTACGTTGTACCAACCGGAGCACCAGATCACCTTCCCAAAAGACTCGGGAGTTAACTTTCCAGCTATGATAGCGCCAAAGATTTTGCTGATATATGGCGGATCTGGACAATGCCAATTCTCTCGCTTCTTCCAGCAGATCAACATCATTTTGCCGAGCTTCTCGCACTTTGGCTTCTGTGTATTGGGTGACTCTGGGTGAATCATGCTCTATGTCGGCTGGTAATACAGCTTCTGCCCCATATACCAGAAAGAATGGCGTATAGCCTGTTGATCGATTCAGAGTTGTTCTTAAACTCCACAGTACCGCTGGTAGTTCTTCTATCCAGCACCCCGCTGATTTTGCAGCGGCTCAATGAGCCGGGGTTTTATCCCGGATAATACTAATCCGTTGGATCTTTCCACTTGTCCGTTCGATGCAGGGTGGGCTACCGAGGCAACGTCCAGCCGGATCTTTTTATCTCGGCAGAATCGTGCAAATGCTCCTTTAGCAAAATTTGTGCCATTATCTGTTATGATATTGTGAGGATAGCCGTATCTCAAGATGATATCTTTGAGGAATGTTACGGTCGTAGCTCCATCACATTTTCTTATTGGCTTCACTTCAATCCACTTTGTAAACTTGTCCACCATAACCAAGATATGGGTCATATTTTCCCTTGCTGGTTTGAACGGGTCAACCATATCTAAACACCATACGGCAAATGGCCAGGTGATTGGTATGGTCTTGAGCTCCGACATTGGCTTATGTGTCTTGGTTGCATACCTCTGACAACCATTGCATTTTATCACCAAATCTTCTGCTTGTTCTAAGGCACTTGGCCAGTAGAATCCATGCCGGAAAGCTTTTGCCACCAATGCTCTGGATGAGGCATGATGCCCACATTCCCCTTGATGTATACCCCGGAGGATGTCCAGCCCTTCTTTCAGGTCAACACATCGCTGGAGGACATTAGTGACACTTCTCTTGTATAGTTCGGCGTTGATGATTGTGTACGCCTTTGCGCGCCTCTAAATTTGCTTGGAAAGCACCTCTTCACTGGGCAAAGTTCCATCCTTCAGGAATTGAAATATGGGCAGCGCCCAAGCTAGTATAGCTCGTACTGGGAACATCTCCTCATCTACTTCCATTTGCTCCACTGGCATAACCTCGGCCGGATCATGCTGCACAGTCCCGGGGTTCTGTGAAGCAGTCCCCGGGTTTCCTAAACCACTTCCCATGTCAATGTCCATGGGTACAGCTCCGGACTCCGGGTCTGCCGGGATATAGATTGAGTCGGTTTCTGGGGACGGCCTGATAGATGGTTTTCTGAGGTGCTCCAGTGCTACACCCGGTGGAATTGCTTGTCGGGTTGATCCGAGCTTCGACAATACGTCGGCAACCTCGTTTTCCAGCCGGGGTACATGGTGAAACTCGCATCCCTCAAAGTACCCAGATATCTTTTGCACATGGAATCTGTACAATGCCATGTTTGGATCAAGAGCGTCCCACTGCCCCGAGACTTGCTGAACTACCAAATCTGAGTCGCCAAAGCATTGGATCCGACGTATTCCAATTTCTTTTGCCACTTTAAGCCCATGCACAAGTGCTTCATATTCAGTGACATTGTTCGACGCGTCGAAATGGATTTGCAGCACATACTTCAGCTGGTCGTTCTTTGGCGAGGTAAGTACCACTCTGGCGCCTAACCCGGTTTTCGTTTTTGATCCGTCAAAGTGCATT
This sequence comes from Avena insularis, assembly GCA_023614405.1. Lineage (NCBI taxonomy): Eukaryota > Viridiplantae > Streptophyta > Magnoliopsida > Poales > Poaceae > Avena > Avena insularis. The sequence goes on from CM042690.1 coordinate 190,709,054, forward strand.
CTCCAGTAATTCGGATCTGGTAATGGTGGTTCGATTTGCATCTCGGCCCAATTTACAAAAAAGTCGGCCACAGCCTGAGACTTGATCGCATCTCTCCTGTCGTATTGTGGAGCATAAGGGGCTAGCTCAATTGCCCATTTTGCAATTCGGCCGCTTGCATCCTTGTTACTCATTATCTCAGATATGGGGGCTTCACATATCACTTTGATGGGGTGTTCTTCAAAGTAGTCCTTTAGCTTCTTTGCTGACATGTATACACCATATGCCATTTTCTGATAGTGAGGATAGTTTTGTTTTGATACGGATAACACCTCGCTCAGGTAATAGACTGGCCTCTGCACCGACTTACCTTCTTCGTCGCGCTCTACCACTACCACTGCACTTACAACTCGGTTGGTTGCGGCTATATAGAGCAACATTGGCTCTTTCGATAGTGGAGAGGCTAACACTGGTGTTGTGGCTAACATTTTCTTTAATTGGATAAAGGCTTCGTTGGCCTGCGGCGTCCATATGAACTTATCCACTTTTTTCATTAGTTGATAGAGAGGTAATGCCTTTTCTCCCATTCGACATACAAACCGACTTAAAGATGCCAGGCAACCAGTGAACTTCTGGACATCATTAAGACACTTCGGCAACTCCATTCGCTCTATGGCTCAGATTTTAGTTGGGTTAACTTCGATACCTCGGCTGGATACAAGAAATCCGAGTAATTTTCCAGCCGGGACACCGAAGGTACATTTTTCCGGGTTAAGCTTCATCCGGAATCGTCTCAGGTTCGCGAACGTTTGCCTGATATCATCAAGGAGCGTTTTGCTTTCCTTGGTCTTTATAACCACATCATCCACATATACTTGCACATTTCCACCAATTTGATTGTGCAAACACTTTTGCATACATCTTTGGTACGTTGCCCCTGCATTACGTAAACCAAAAGGCATGGTAAGATAGCAATAAGCCCCATACGGGATGATAAATGCAATCTTTATTTGATCATTCAGATTTAGGGGTATCTGGTGGAAACCAGAATATGCATCTATGAATGACAACAGTTCACACCCCGCAGTTGAATCTATGACCTGATCTATCCTTGGCAGTGGGAATGGATCTTTTGGACACGCCTTATTCAGGTTCGTGTAATCGATACACATACGCCAAACCACTGCAACATTCGGATCATCTTTCTTCTTTTCCACAAGCACCGGATTAGATAGCCAATCCGGGTAAAGCACTTCCATGATAAACCCAGCTGCGGGGAGCCGAGCTATCTCATCCCCAATGACTTTTCTCCTATCTTCGGCGAAGCGGCAGAGAGGTTGCTTCACCGGCCTTGCTCCGGGTCTCACATTCAAAGAGTGCTCGGCCAACTCCCTCGGAACACCTTGCAAGTCCTGTGTGGACCAAGCAAAGATATCCCGATTCTCATGGAGGAAGTTGACAAGCTCGCTTTCCTATTTGTCATTTAACCCGGCACCAATTGTTACGGTGCGCTCTGGGAACAGATCATCAACAGGCACTTTCTTCGTATCCTTCGTTGCTTGAAACGAAACACTTCCATGCGGGTTACTCGGTAGCGGCATATCTTGCTTTCTTGGACTAAGCCAGTGCCGCCACTTCCTGTATCTTTCTTTTCTCTTGCACAATCACGAGTGACTCGGCTAGGTTAGACCCGGCGGACACACACTCAATGGAACATCGGAAATCTCCAGCTATGGTAATTACCCCATTTGGCCCGGGCAACTTCATCTTCAAGTAACTGATGTGACAACTTGCCATGAACTTGTTCGTGCACACTGCCGAGTAACGCAGCGTGATCGACTTTCTAAGTTCACCACTTCAAACTCCAAATTTTCAGTTCGAGATTATCTCGTCTTAGAATAACACATCGACTCGGACTTTGCCAATGGGCTCACAGGATATGCCTGGCACAATACCATGAAACGTTGTTCTGGTAGCCTAGAGCATGTTCTCCGAGATACCCAACTTGCGCATTGTGTCCGCATACATGATATTGATGCTGCTGCCATTGTCTATCAGCACCTTAGAAAATCTCACATTGATATTTGGCCCGATGAATGTTGGGTCCAGCACTAACACATACGAACCGGGGCTAGGCATAATCTTAGGGTGATCCTTGATACTCCAGGTCATTTCCTGATCCAACCAAGGCATATACCTTGTCATTGTGGGTATTACCGCGTTCACCTCCATATGTCGGCGCTGCAAACTCTTTCTATCTGTTTCCTCTGTGGTAAACACACAGTAACTCTAGTGATGCTCTCTGTATTCATTTCTCCCCTCATTTCCGGGATACCTCTGATCTGGCTGAGGTTGGTTTTCTACCTGATGCACTGCATCCCTTCTTTCATGATTTTCATACCTCGGCGGAGGGGGAGGCAACATTAACTGTTGTGTGTTCGCTCCGGAGAGCAATTGCTACCGGGGTAACTCCTACCGAGGTTGATCGTTTCGAGGTGCCTGAGCATTGCCCGAACCACTTTGTTCTATCTTCCTCATCCACTCACATTGCTGAGTCGTGTGACCCACCGGATTACTCGGATTTGGCGTGTGAAACTTACACGGTTGATCCAACATTGCTTCATAGGTATACCTCTGACGGTCCTTCTTTTCTTGCCACTGTTTCTTCTGCTCTGGCGTCCAAGTTTTCTTGCCATCATTTCTTGGAGTCCATTGTTGTCCTCTAGTTTTCTGACACTGATTACTCCCTGCTCCGGGTTGATCTTGATTTACAGCAGCAACTTCTTGCAAACTGTATCTGTAGTCCGGTCTATCATCTCTTCTCTTACCCTGATAATCATTTTGCCGGGATGATCCAGCTCCATCTCTCTGATAGTACTCCTCATTTGACACAAGTCTAGGTTGAGTTGGATCACCCAAGGCATATGAATCTGCAATCCAGATTGTCTCTGCCAGTGTAGTTGGCATATCCCTTTGTAGCCTTTGCCACAACATGCTTGCATATCTACACCCTTGTGCAAACCAAGCTATTTCCTGTGACTCGATCACACCCTCACATGAGTTTCTCACTGTGCACCACCAGGTTAAGAACTCCCGGTCCATCTCATTTGGTCTCTGCTTGCACATTGCTAGGGTCTATGGCCTATTTGGCCTCTGATACGTGCTCGAGAAGTTGCTTACAAACATTTCCTCAAAATCAATCCAACAGTTGATACTTCCGGGTGGCAAATTGTTTAGCCATACCCTTGCTGGCCCCTCCAGCATTTGATGTACGTATCTCACAACCCATCTCAAGTTGCCTGTTGCAATTTTCACCGCCGTAGCGTAGTTGATCAACCAATCCTCTGGCTTCGTGCTACCGTCATATGTTTTCGTGCCTCTGGGTAACTGAAAGTTCGGTACCGGAGGCTCCTTCATGATTCGGGGCCCAAAACACGCCGGACCCGGAGGACCTTGACACTCAATTTGCTCCGACCTATAAAGCCGATCCAGCTTCAACCTGGCATCGTCAGGCATCAGGTCCCTGCTTCCCAATCTTGACCCTATCACATGATAATCTGGCCTTGGGTATCCTACGTTTACCATTTCCGAATCTCCATCATTATATCTGTCTTGCTCTCATGGAGCGCCTCTCTGTTGCATACCTCGGCCGGCACTTTGCTCTTGTTGTGGTATATTCCGCTGCTGTGGTTGCCCTGCTCTCGCCGAGTTGTGCTGTCCGGCATTGCCGTTTATAGCATTTCCTTGACCGACATTGCCTTGGTCGCGGTTACCTTGGCCAGCCTCACCTCGGCTGACACTTCGTCGATCATCATTCGCCTACATTGCTTTTCCTTTTCCTGCCCTCGTCGGGTCATATGGGAGTATCTGTTTGTTTCTCCTCACCGAGGTTACTACCTCTTCTCTTCTTGGGTCTCCGTGAGGGGATGACACTGCTCCAGCTGATTTTTCCGGGTTACCTACAGCTGAATGAACGATTTTGGATGCCCCAGCCCTTGTCGGGTTTGCCCTGAGCAACTCTTCATTTTGTTTGTTCGCGATCCGAACTAACTCATTGACTCTTTCCTGCTGTCTTTGCCGGGCTTCACCCGTCAAACCCTCTAACTCGGATGCAGCTGCATCCGCTGCTCTGAGGTTCTTCTTGGAGTCTTGTACTTGGCAGCCCATGACAGAAAGTTCTCTGACTCCTCAACTCTAGTATCACCCTCTTTGTTCATTTCACTGATGAGGTTTTTCCCTTTTACTTTTACAGCATCTACCTTATTTGCTCTTGCATACTCACGTAGTGTCATGTTCAACGACTGCTAAGCCGCGGCTATCTTTTTTGCACCCTCTAGTATTTTCTGCCTAGTCTCCTCTAGCTCGGCCTGTGCCTGAGCCGGATCTACTACAGGTGCTATGGGGCTCTCTAGGCTATCTATTGCCTGCTGCAGCACATTCTCAAGCCTCTCTAGTGGAGGACCTCTACTTTTCCTTGGTGCCTTTGGTGTTACCTGTGGATCTGGTGCCGGATCCTTGCTCGCGCTAGTGCCAGGCGCTGTCATCATTACCTCGATGCGGTGAGGGGAGCGAGTGATACGCGCCCCCTGAACCACGCTAAGGGGTGGCTCGCCTCCCTCGACGACATGCCGCGGGTGAACGCACGACACATCGATAATGACATAGATCTTGTGCGCGCCGAGCTTCACGAAGAGGCCGTTGCGCGGGAGAGGTCGCTTGCCGAAGCAGCCAGCGTTGTCGCTGACAAAGTCCAACGCTCCAAAGCGCTGAACAAGCCCGGAGACGATGCGTTCGCCGGTGCCGATGAGGTTTCCCGTCCGGATCTTCACTCCTGCTAGCGCCGCATGCCCCATGGTGGGCGCCAACTGTCGTGGTGGTGTCACGGCAGATGCCATGGATAGGCTAAAGGTGGGGACAAGATGCACTAAAGGAATCCAGGGACGGATAGTGTGGTGATTCCACAGACGGATGTTTGTATTTGATTCACTTTCAAGGTTTACAAGTGCTCCTTGAGCTGTATTGGGGAGAGGAGGAAGAAGGAACTCTCTTACTCTCGCCACTAGCTAGCCCTCAGGAACATACTAGTAAAACTCAACCAACTAAAGATCTCCCAGTCAAAGACCAACCCCTTCTACAGATGGCCTAGCCCTCCTTATATAGGGGTGACTTGGTCTCCAATTAGGGCATACGTGGAGGCATATTCCAGGGAATATGCCTCTTCCCAAAATAGTAAGCCGACCGGGTCACTTTTGCCCAGCGTCATCCATGCAGAGGCTACGTGAGCCTCTGCGGCGCCCGTGTCATCCGACACAAGCATCGTCACCCTTGTCGGCCACGCCTCGGTGGTCCTGGACTTTGTCCGCTTTGCTCACGCTCTACGTACAGTGGTCACTTTTTGACCAGCGAGATACCTTCCTTCTCTTGCAAGCTTGACATAACCCGGATCGTGCCTAGTTGATCTGGCCACACCTGTACCTGCATACAAGTTACATAAATCCCGCCGGCTACGACATAAGTTGGCCGGGACTTAGTTAGGCGGACATCCTCCGGTCCGGGTCACTCCGTGATTCGGCCTGCCTTGAGGTGACTCGGCCAGCATTCGCTTTGACCTTGCCGTACCTCGGCTAACTCGGCCATTATACCCCGACGTGACCCTACCCGGGGGTATCCCCCCAACAGTAATTTTCGAACGGTAAACAGAGTTTTGCATCATCAGCATTTCATAGTTTTGAAACATATTTTGTATGTTCTGCATCATTGTTCAGCAGTGTCATGATCAAAGCAACCCAAATATAGTCCGTGCAAAGTACAACCATACGATCCAAAATATAGATCAAGCTAAATCGTCGGCGCCGCCCTCACCATCACCACCATCAGTAGGAGCGCTCATAGGAGTCTCACCTACGACAAATGATGATGGAGCTGATACACCGGTTGTGCAACACGAGGCATAAGTTGGAAGAACTTATCTTTGATGTGCTGCCAATAGCGCTTGCCGGTTTGGTCCGTGCTAGTCACGGCGTCGATGGACACTTGCGACCATGCCCGCACCAAGCAAACTTCTTCGATCTCGGTGTAGTTCACCACACGTTTCTTCTTGGCCTTCTGTCATTGGATGGCATCAAAGACTTCCTCCTCGATCTCCTCCAACTCAGGATCCTCCTCTTCCTCGTCGTCCCCCTCTTCGTCGCCATACGGTAGCTGGTTGGCCGTGATGTCGACCTCAGTCTCGTTCATCATTTGCATGAATGAATTTGGCACCGCATGAGGGTCGTAGCTGCGTAGTTTGTAGACATCAACATCGGGCGGTAGACGGAGATGTCGATGGACTCGTGGAGGAAGATGATGGACATACCTTGGCTACGCATCAAGCGGTACTAGCGACGCGACGAGCGGGAGGGGGGTCACGGGCGGAACTTGCGACGCGACGGGCGGAGAAGGTGCGGCTGAGCGGTGCACGACCTGCTTCCGCCGGATGCCCGGCTTCCTGCCCTCGCAACGGTGCCCTTCTTGGCACGCGGGGGAGATGCAGCCAGCGATGCGCCGATGTTCCCCCATCGCTTCGTCTTCAGGGCTTTGTCGATGCTAGGGTGGCTGGCTAGAGTGGCAGCAGGGTGGCTAGCTAGAGGGGTGACGACGATGGGGGAAGAAGATCCAAATTGAGCGGCGGGGGGTTGCCTGTAGTGGCGCGGTGTTGGTAGCGGCTGGCGCAACCTCCGTGGGCTCCATCGGTTCAGTTCCGGTGGACTGAGGTGCCAGAGAGCGAGTCAGACGGGAGATCAACGGTGGCGGAAGCAGGAAGGAGGGGAGATGAAATGTCCTGTCCCGTGCAAACGGCTCTCGTGATCTGAGGCTCATTCGGTTGACCCTGCGCCGAACATATAGGGTTTGGCGCTTTCAGTTCCTCTGACAGTGGCGACTGATTCCGTCACCTTCTACGGGGTTCATTAGAGCAACCATTTGTCACTCAAATGGAAAACAAGCGGTTATTTTACAGTTTTGGGCTATTTACAGTCTTCATTAGAGATGCTCTTAAAGCAGCTCTAATGGAACCTGTAAACGTGCTGGAACTGTAAAAATTTGGCGAGTTTACATGTCTGTGAGGAAACAGTCACTCTATCGGAGACCAAAAAAGAGGCCGGCCCGTATACTTGTTTTCAGTTTCCCGTTAAAACCCACGTTCGCATGGTATATATGCCGACCGCCCTGGCGTTTACGGGTTGAAAACCCTCACTCTCTTCTCCCTTTTGTCATCGTCATCGCAAGCTCGTCCTTTTCCTGCAAGCAATTACAGCTGTTGCAGCTCCGGATCAGCGAGATGTCGAGCTGCCGCTCGCACTTTGGGATGGGAGGGGCGCGTAGGAGGTGGGGCGACGGAGACCGCCCCCGTGCCGGTGCGGCGAGCTCTCTGACGAGGAGCGTGCGCGACTCTTCTGCTCAAACGGGGCGAAACGTAGGGAGACACAGAGGTGGACGAACTGCGGCCTCCGTCCTCCACCAAGCCTGCACTGGTTCGCGCTTCCGCTGGAGCCCTACTGCGCGCCCTCGCTGGAGTCGGTCCTTGATACGTGCATTTTGCATCATCAAAATAGTGACTTGTATGATATGTTTAGAATGATATTTGCCATGATCCATCATTGTTTATACATGTTTTAGATGATTTATAGGACCTTCTTACTCACGAGGGTTTAACTCGTCAATGCCCATTGTTATGGACTTAGGTTTTGGAGAAGGAGGGAGCACTGGAGGCATCAATCGGCTAGCAAACACGCACACAGGGACGTAAGGTTTACCCAGGTTCAGGCCTCGTAAGGTCCCTACTCCTGCTTGTCTGCTCTTGGAATTATCGAGGGAGTCAAAAGTTATAGGGGGTGCGCAGATGCAATCTGGCGATGGTTGTGGAAACTAGGGTTGTGATTGTCCTCCTCGCCGCCCCTCCTAGCCTTTATATAGATAGGCTAGGTCTTGGGTAGCAGGTCGAGCCGGTTACATATTAGGATTCATCCTTTGAACTTTCTATCTTAAGATTCTTCTTGTACCGCAAGCAATCAGAGAGTCCGTGGGTCACCCAAATTCTGCATTGGGCCTTGGCAACGCCGTGGGCTTCTGCCGTATTTGGACCGTATATACCAAACTCGAGTACCTGTAGGGTATACCCATGTCAGTAGCCCCCGAGTGTCCAGTGGAATCGCAGATTTGACTGGAGACTTTATGAAGTCTTTTGAGTGCATGACTGAGCATTTTTTCGAGTGTTCTGTTTGTGTCATAGGGATGGTTGATATATGTGCCTGATTTATCTGATGTATCAGTATCAGTTAACTGCCTTAGGGAAAAACAACGCAATCTACTCAAACTCAAGTCTCCAGACTCGAATTCGGAAAAGTGCTGGCGTAATTTGACTTAGGCCGTAGAGGTCTTACAGGAGTCGAATTCCAGTGTATAAATGTGAGCACTCGATGCGTTCGTCAAGGCATGTTCATCGTACCTGCAGGCACAGATATATTTCTGATAGTACGCAGTTGATGCGTTGCCAGGCCTTATTCAGGTCTTATCTTCATGCTACAAGCGTGGCATCCGAATTTTTGTCATCATGGAGATGATTCAAGTGACCCAGGAGACGTAATCTCTTTGTAGGGAAAATATGTGGCGGAGTCGCCATGGCTTTCGAGTGTGGATGTTATCAACACACAGTATGATGTACACGGAAAAATAATCATAGGGTGCACGACCAGCGCTCCCTATGGGAGTAGCCCCCGAGTGCCTATTCGAGTCGTAGACTCGAGTGGGGACTAAAAACATTTTGCGACTGTTGTCATCTTTTCTTGTTTGTTTCAGTCGAATGTACTTCCAGCGCTCCCTATGGGAGTAACCCGTAGTTCACAATCGAATCGTTAATTTGAGTGATGGGTTTTTGATGACCCACAAGTATAGGGGGTGTATCGCAATATTTTCGATAAGTAAGAGTGTCGAACCCAATGAGGAGCAGAATGTGTTGATTAGTGGCTTGGAGCAGGAATTCTCTATAAAATTTAGCAAATGGATTTTTAGGGTTTTTTGATAATGCAGATAAATAAAGTACGAGTAAATAAAAGACAATAATAATAAATGAAGTGAGTGGCCCAATCTTTTATTTAGCAAAGGACAAGCCGGCTGTATTACTTAAGATGACCAAACGTTCTCGAGGACACACAGGAATATCGTCAACTGCTTTTGCTTCATCTAGTTGATTAATCTTCTTTAGTTTGCTAAGTGTTGTGTGGGTGAACCTGTGCTAATGTACCGACCTTCCTAGGACTAATACATACTTGTGATTATACCCCTTGCAAGCATCCGCAAGTACAAGAAAGTAATTAAGATAGAAACCTAACCACAGCTTTAAACTCTAAGACCCCGACATCCCTTTTGCAAAGGTTTCCTAATGGGGGTTCTGATGGGTTCGTAGCATGTAAAACAAAAAAATTCTACCGCAAGAACGAACAAAACCCAGATCTAATCTAGATAAAAGCCAAGATCTAATCTATTAGACATGTGCAACGAGATAGATCTGTACTAACCCTTGTAGTTTCCAAAGCCTTGTTCGAGATCGGATCTCGTGGTTGATGTAGTCGATCACTTGCCGATCTCAAGATCGAGTAGACGATCCTTGTGGCGCGTGCTAACAGCGCTTCACAGACAACACACGCATGGAGTCGGCGGACCTTCCTCTCCCGTTCCAAAGAAGCGGAGGTAGTAGATCTTCTCCACGGAATCCCAGCACGACGGTGTGGTGGTGGTGGAGTAGAGAATTCTGCAGGGCTTCGCCTAAGCCAGAGCAGAGCGAAGGAGGAGGAGAGAGGCGGCGGCTAGGATTTGTTATGGGAGAGTCCTAGGGGGTGGCGCCCCCTCCCTTCTATTTAAAGGAGGGAGGCGCCATGGGGAGGTCGAGTCCTTGTAGGACTCCCCTCTCCCTTGGCCGGCGGATTGGGAAGGGGGGAGGAATCCTCCTCCCCCATGAATCCGTGTCTTGCCCCACTTGGACTTCCTTGATCCTTTCTTGGTTTTCAAGCAAACTCAAGAATTCTCCTAGAACCTTCCTAACATTCAAATCTTCTAGAATCTCCATAAACACTCCTAACATTTCCTAACTTAGAAAATGATCCCCAATATATGAATCTTATTCTCCGACAATTCGGATCTCCTCGTGATGTCCGGATCCAATCCGAGACTCGAACAACATTCGTCTCCAACACACATTCCATATCTACTTAAAAACAACTTCGAACCTTAAGTGTGTCACCCTACGGTTCGTGAATATGCAGACATGATGGAGACACTTCTCCGATCAATAACCATTAGCGGGATCTGGAGATCCATAACGGCTCCCACATACTCAACGATGACTTCGTGATCGATAGAACCATTAACATACGAAACCAATTCCCTTTGTCACGCGATACTCTACTTATCCGAGGTTTGATCATCGGTATCTTCATACCTAGTTATACCTCGTTACTGATAAGTACTCTTTACTCGTTCCGTGATATGTCATCCCTTGTGACCTAGTCACATGCTTGCAAGCTAACTAGATGACATTCCACGGAGAGGGCCCAGAGCATATCTATCCGTCATATGGATGAACAAATCCCAATCTTGGTCCATGCGCTTCAACACATACTTTCAGAATACCCAATGACACCTTTATAACCACCCGATTCTGAAGCGGTGTTTGATGTCATCAAAGTACCCATCCGGTGATGGTGATTAACATAACCTCATGGTCGAAGGATTAGGTTACTATGCATTTGAAAGCTTATAGCAATACGAACTTAATGACTTGATCTTATGCTACGCTTACTATGGGTGTGTGTCCATCACATCATTCTCCTAATGATATGATCTTGTTACTAACGACATCCAATGTCCATGATCAGGAAACCATGATCATCCATTAATCAACAATCCAGTTTAACAAGAGGCTTACTAGGGACTCTTTTATGTTTACAAAACACAGAAGTATTAATGTTTCCTGTTAATACAATTATAGCATGGGATGTAAACATTTATCATAAACATAAAGATATAATAATAACCACTTTATTATTGCCTCTTGGGCATATCTCCAACAGTCTCCCACTTGCACTAGAGTCAATAATCTAGTTAAAAACTTGTGCTTTCAACACATATGGCTTTCTGGTGTTGTATAGACACTATTGCTAGTGGTAAACCTAATCTTCGGATCTGACACTTCCAGGTTCGTGTGTATTTGCATGTCCTTGCGTCTCTACGCATTACTCATTCTCCAATGAGATGGCATTGTATAAATTTGGTCCTTTGGTGAGACCTTTAGTTCCTTGGGATTAAATCATGTTGATACAATTGTCATACAATGTATCTTCATAGTATTATCCCGCTATGAACCACACCTAGTTTGATAACAAACTACTTGACGCGAATGCCCTCATTTGCTGCTACAATAGCAGTCATATACTTAGACTTTTGTTGTAGTATCTGTCACAATGTTTTAACTTTGGTACTCAACCAAATCCGTTATGGAACTTCCTTTCCATTACATTGTGCCACCCATAGTTTAAATTGAGATAAACTTAATTTGTGACAAAACTAGTATCAATGTAACAATTTACAATGAACTATTTGTCACTACTATATAAATAATATATTCTTAGTTCTTCCAAAGATCATAGGAATATCCCTACTATTGTCCAATGATCATCTTATGAGTCATTCTGGTATATGCTCATAATATTTAGAGCATAGGACATATCTGGATGTGTACATCTCATAGAATGATTGATCAAAATATTCTTGTGATTTCACCAAGTGTCAAAACACTTGAATCTTGTGTCAACACACTTGAATCTTGATTCAGTTCTTTCCGTGCGTCAAGAACCTTTCTTGTTGTTTCCATATTGAACTCATTCAACATCTTATCTATGTACATTTGTTAAAACCATATTAGCGCCTCAATCTATCCATATAAACATTGATGCCTAATTCTTGGGTTATGCCTAAGTCTTTCATCAAAATGAAATTCTTAACATGTGTTAATAAAAGATACATCATTTCTAATCAACGATATGTCTTTCACATAATGTATTAGAAATATGTCTTAGCGCTCCCACTTAATTTCTCACCAAAAATTCCTTCTTAAGAAACTCGACACTCTAAGCGATAAACAATTTTGTCTTCGGTGTTATGGAGGAATACCCAATGGTTATTCGAAATAACCTACAAAGACATGCTCATCCGACTTTGGTTGTAAACACTTTACTTATGCCTAGCATACCAAAAATTTAAGGAAGGACAACCTGGGTTTTATCCCAAACCATGACTTATATGGTGTCATTTCAACGGATCACGATGGAGCTCTTTTCAGTGTAAAAGCGGTAGTCACTAAAGCTTTAATCTTAAAATATAATGGCAGTTTTATAAATGACACCTTTGATCTTACCATGTCAAACAAGGTTTCATTACATATCTTGAACACTCCATACTCCTATGGTGTTTTGGGAAATGCAAATCCATGGAACGATTCCTCAAATCTTAGGTGTTTTGCTAAACTTGTAACTCAAAATCTTTATGATCCAATCATAAACTTTTTATTTTCTTGTTACAATGATTTTCCACTTCATCTTGAAAGTCTTTGAACATTTTCAAATGTTTCATACTTCTTCCTTATTGAGTAAGTATATACATATACTCACTCAAATCTTCGGAGAAAGTATATGAAGTTGAAATCCATCACCCACGACTACACATAATGGACTATATACATCAATATGTACAAATTCCAATCAGTTAGTCGTCCGTTCCTCTTTTGGCCTATGAACGGAGTTTTAATTATCTCCAGGAAAGTATCACAAGCTTCATTTGATCAAAATCAAAGACTCCAAAAATTCATCAACATGGAGTTTCTTCATGTATCCCTTTCAATATAATTCAAACGGCGATGTCACTTCGCAAGTGATCTTTCAATCATTTGTCTTGCGACATTTTAGCATTAGTTTTATGGTCGTTATTTCTCCAACCAGACTTGTATATCATCCATCTATTATGGAATACGGTAATTATTTGAACAACCTTTTGTTGTCATAATAACTGATCAAAATAACAATTATTGAAACAAATCTTGAAGGCAAGCTTTGATGTTAACGAGCAACACAACAACCCTTTGTTTGTTTTTGATGAACATCATCACATATTCTCTTGCTAGTTACTTAGGCCATTGTAGTTCATGAATTGTGTTGTCCTGTATGACACTTCATACCAACCAATTCGGTATCCAATACCGCAGAACCACATTGTTTAACAAGCAAGGAAAAAAGCCATAACATGTATCTTCTATATACCTAAGTTGGACATCTCCAATCTTTTCTTTTCTGCCATATATTTTATAGATTCTCTTTCAACAATTCCTTTTCTTTTAGAAGAATCTATCAACATCAATAGTGGTGTCATTCACATGACACATAGTACAAAGTGTGTATAGTCAAATACTAATACCTTTGGACTTGCACTTTGAAGTGGATCACCTTCATCAAATGTTTGGCATTCTTTCAAAGTTCCATTCTTTAGTAATCTTTTAGTGTAGTAAACATTTTACTTACATCTTCTATTCATCCTTATCATGATAACTTTCATGATCAAGCTGCTATAGCTTATAAAGGGTGAATTGCGTGTATAATGTTTCTTTTCCAAAACCTTTTGGAGGATTAGGACGACTAGCGTCTCCAACCTTCACAAATTCTCATCAAATATGAGGACATATACTCTATCATGTTGTAACCAACATATTGTTTTAGATATCGCAATACCTTTCACATATGATGGTTTCTGAAACATTGATTTCAGCTCTTAGAGAAACTTGATATTAAAAACAATCTTTTGAGTATCAAGAATCATGGAGGCAAACATGATACATTAGATACTAACACTGGAATTGTTACTCTTGATTCAATACTGTTTATTAAACTTCACAGAGTAAACGGAGTTTGCTAAAAGTTTGCAACATGACTTTTAAACTTTAGATTGACACTCAAAATAATACGATACTAGTTCGTAAAGCAAATATCCAGAATTTCTATAGTTCTACTATCTCAACTATAACTAAGCGTAAGGTGGTGAACAGATGCCAATGACTACAACAAACTATGCAAATTTACTTTGATTGTGTTTATGATAAATTGAGTTCGACTAATCCAAATTACAAATGAACTCCCACTCAAAACAACATCCCTCGAGTTGTTTTAGTGATTACACGAACCAAATCCACTACACCAAGTCCGATCATCACGTGAGATGATGTAGCTTCAAAGGCGAACAATCAACATGTTCATCATATCATCCATATGACTCATGCTTTACCTTTCGGTATTCCGTGTTCCGAGACCATGTCTGTACATGCTAGGCTCGTCAAGGTTAACCTTAGTATCCGCATGTGCAAATCTGGCTTGCACCCGTCGTATGCACATGTAGAATCTATCACACCCGATCATCACGAGATGCTTCGAAACGACGAGTCTTAGCAACGGTGCCTACTAAGGACGAACACTTTATTACTTGATATTTAGTGAGAGGGATCATCTTATAATGCTACCGTCACGATCTAAGCAATACAAGATGCATAAAGGATTAACATCACAGGCAATTCATAATTAGTGTGATTTAATATGGCCCTTTCTTCTTATGCCTTTGATCTCCATCTCCAAAGCACGGACATGATCTCCATCATCACCAGCATTGCGTCAAGGTCAGTGGCGCCGCTTCATGGTTATCCATCACCACTAGAAACTATTACAACTACTTGGAATAAAGCTATTACAAGATGAATAGACACGCAGGTCTTAACAGAATTAAAGACAACCATTAGGCTCCTGCCGGTTGCCATATTACAACAAGGATCATTGCATACATCAAATATAATCACAATCACATGATGGCCATATCACATCACAAAACCCCTGCAAAAACAAGTTAGATGCCTCTAATTTTCTTTGCATGTTTTACGTGGTTTGGGGCTTTCGAATAAGAACGGATCTTACCTACGAAACTAAATGACAACGTTGATACAAGTGCTATCAAGTGCAAAGTGTAGATTGGATCTATACTATGGTGAGAGAGACAGACACCCGCAAAGCCACTTGTGCAAAGCAAGTTACACGTCAAGCGTGGAGCAAGTCTCATGTGCGATGACATGTAAGGTTAGCCCGAGCCGCTTCATCCCACCATACCGCAAGATGCAAACTACACAAAGCAAAAGACGGCACGAGCACCAACGCCCACAAAACCATTGTGTTCTACTCGTGCAACAGATCTACGCATAGACACGGCTCTGATACCACTGATGGGTTCGTAGAATGTAAAACAACAAAATTTCTACCGCAAGAACGAACAAAACCCAGATCTAATCTAGATAAAAGCCAAGATCTAATCTATTAGACATGTGCAACGAGATAGATCTGTACTAACCCTTGTAGTTTCCAAAGCCTTGTTCGAGATCGGATCTCGTGGTTGATGTAGTCGATCACTTGCCGATCTCAAGATCGAGTAGACGATCATACGGCGGCGTTCGGCGCTTCATGAACAGTCCTGCGTGCGAGTCGAAGCAGACCTTCCTCTCCTGTTCCGGTGACGTGGAGGTAGTAGATCTTCTCCATGGAATCCCAGCAGCACGACGGTGTGGTGGTGGTGGTGGAGTAGAGAATTCTGCAGGGCTTCGCCTAAGCTAGAGCAGAGCGAAGGAGGAGGAGAGAGGCGGCGGCTAGGATTTGTTATGGGAGAGTCCTAGGGGTTGGCGCCCCTCCCTTCTATTTAAAGGAGGGAGGCGCCATGGGGAGTTCGAGTCCTTGTAGGACTCCCCTCTCCCTTGGCCGGCGGATTGGGAAGGGGGGAGGAATCCTCCTCCCCCATGAATCCGTGTTTTGCCCCACTTGGACTTCCTTGATCCTTTCTTGGTTTTCAAGCAAACTCCAAGAATTCTCCTAGAACCTTCCGGAACATTCCGAAATCTTCTAGAATCTCCATACAAACACTCCGGAACATTTCCTAACTTAGAAAATGATCCCCAATATATGAATCTTATTCTCCGGACAATTCCGGATCTCCTCGTGATATCCCGGATCCAATCCGAGACTCCGAACAACATTCGGTCTCCAACACACATTCCATATCTACTTAAAAACAACTTCGAACCTTAAGTGTGTCACCCTACGGTTCGTGAATATGCAGACATGATGGAGACACTTCTCCGATCAATAACCATCAGCAGGATCTGGAGATCCATAACGGCCCCCACATACTCAACGATGACTTCGTGATCGATAGAACCATTAACATACGAAACCAATTCCCTTTGTCACGCGATACTCTACTTATCCGAGGTTTGATCATCGGTATCTTCATACCTAGTTCTACCTCGTTACTGATAAGTACTCTTTACTCATTTCGTGATATGTCATCCCTTGTGACCTAGTCACATGCTTGCAAGCTAACTAGATGACATTCCACCGAGAGGGCCTAGAGCATATCTATCCGTCATATGGATGGACAAATCCCAATCTTGGTCCATGTGCTTCAACACATACTTTCAGAATACCCAATGACACCTTTATAACCACCCGATTCTGAGCGGTGTTTGATGTCATCAAAGTACCCATCCGGTGATGGTGATTAACATAACCTCATGGTCGAAGGATTAGGTTACTATGCATTTGAAAGCTTATAGCAATACAGACCTAATGACTTGATCTTATGCTACGCTTACTATGGGTGTGTGTCCATCACATCATTCTCCTAATGATATGATCTTGTTATTAACGACATCCAATGTCCATGATCAGGAAACCATGATCATCCATTAATCAACAAGCCAGTTTAACAAGAGGCTTACTAGGGACTCTTTTATGTTTACAAAACACACAAGTATTAATATTTCCTGTTAATACAATTATAGCATGGGATGTAAACATTTATCATAAACATAAAGATATAATAATAACCACTTTATTATTGCCTCTTGGGCATATCTCCAACAGGTTCAGGTTTCTATCACTCCGGCAACCCCTACGATTAGTAGCCAAATACACAATGCATTCCCCTAGGCCCATATAGGTGAAGTGTCATGTAGTCGACGTTCACATGACACCACTCGAAGAAATACACCACAACTTAAATATCAAACCATTGAATCTTTCTCAACACAATTCCACTACTAACAACATGACTTCTCCCATGTCCTCAAGAACCAAACGAACTACTCACAAGACATCATATGGATCAAGATCAAAGATGAAATAATGATATGTAACAATCTGAACATAAACGATAATTCAATGGTTCACTCAATAGCATCAACTACAAGGAGTAATCAACACCGGGAAAGTTTCCCCTAAGAACTATGCAAGATTCAACCCAATTGTTACAGCGGTATGAAGTGGTGATGATGGTGCTGGTGGAGATGATGGTGGTGATGATGATGATGATGATGATGATGATCCCGATGAAGTCTAGCTTGATGGTGGTGTCAATGGCGACGATCTCCCCTCTCCGGGAAGGAATTCCCTCGGCAGAATTTTGTCTGCCGGAGAGATATTTCTCTCTCGGTGTTTTCTGCCCCATAGAGGCGGCAAAATCTTTCTATGTTCACTTCCCCCGGTATTAGGGTTCCGTGGGGATAATATACGCAAAAGGGGAGAGCCTGGAGTGGGTTAGGGCGGCCACACCACCTGCTGACGCGGCCTAGGGCTGCCCGTGCCAGGGGGTGGTGTGGGCCCTATGTGGCCCATCTCCACTCCCCCTTCTGGCAATCTTCGTCTTCTGGAAAAATAGAATTTTCCATGTATTTTCCCGGATTTTCTGATCTTCGCGAATTTCGCCTCCAAACAACACCTTTTCCATCAGAACTTTGACTGTAGCTGTCCATGCTCCAAAAGTTATCAACCATGCAAAAACAGATGAAATTACATAAGTATCATCTCTTAATATGAAATATATCAATGAATAACAGTAAATTATGATATAGAATAGTGAAGCAAAATGGACGCATCAACTCCCCCAAGCTTAGACTTCGCTTGTCCCCAAGCAAAAACTGAGCTCAATAAACATGACCTCAGGTTTATGGAGTGAAGAGCCGATAAAAGAATACAGACAAGAAGCATCACATTCATCAATATATAAATCATAATAGAAGACAACTCACTATTATATAAGTTAACTTGCAATAAGTAAAGGAAACACTATAAAGATACATAAAGTAAATAACAATTGGTAATGGCAAACTTAGCTCTTGGTCGAAGAATAGTTGACAATTTGTAGGAGTTCACACATAAAGGGGGTTTTCAATGATAGCTTTCAAAGTAATAAACACTAAGATAAGAGCAAATGTGCAAAGCAAGGAACATAAGAAACATGATTGAATAAATCATCATATGAATGAATGAAACACAACAACTCAAAATACTTGCTGAGATAGAAGGGAATAGGTTTACTGACTCAACTAAAAAGATAGGCCCTTCGTAGAGGAAAGTAGGGATTTCAAGTTTCATAAAGAGCTTCCAAAAATTATGGTACTTACTAGCTTAAGCTCTCATTGACCCTATCATAGGCATATTTAGGTGATTAAGGTTAAAGTGACAAAACTAAGAGGATATGCTTGACAAGTTATAAGTTGAAATCTCATGCCCCTTACTTACGAGTACCGAACCTCATGCTACTCAACTTCAGTCACAGGTAAGATCTTGTCATTGCAAATACATATGTATCATAGAAAACCGCCAACGGGATACCCCTTGCACATGATACGGGAGCTATCCCATAATCAAAATGACAAGGCAAGCAGACAATGAGCATCTCAGCAATCTTTTTATTTGCTATTTGCATAGGTTTTTATTGAGGATGCTTCATAGAGTGCTCATTATGGTTATGATGCAAGTTTCCACCATGATTAGGCATGGCTTAGGCTAGCGGCCAGGCGTTTCTCTAACACACATACAAACTCCATGATCTTACAAGTTCCCCTTTTATTTCACACCGCCGGGATCCATAAGCAAAAGAATCATGATATCAACGGAATATAAGTGAAATGTTGAAAGCGTCCCCCATGATACATGGTTCTGCTAACTTCAACTTATAAAGCGCAAGCATATACGCAACAAAGATGACCACAATGGTTCAAGTTTATTAAGTGCAAGAAGTAAAGTGTGCCATCAAGTTCGTGAGAGCTTTAATCACTAATTTTCACATAACAAGTTTAATTCGGAAGGTAGATAAAAACATGAATTTACTTGGAATAGCAATAGTGCTAGTAGGTAGGTATGGTGGACACAAATGGCATATGTTTTGGTTTAAGGATTGGATGCACGAGAAGCATTCCCTCTCCATACAGGGTTTAGCTAGCAAGGCTGGGTATCAAGCATAAAAGTTGAAGGAAACAAACAAACATACAAGTGATAAAAACAAACATGCAATCTTCCTTGGAAGCACAAAAGAACTTAACTAGAGAATACTAAGCTTATGAGCAAATGAAGAAAGATGATGATGAAATTATATTCTTTTAAGAGTACTTCTATCTTTTTATTCAATTCTCATAAAAGTGTTGCTACCGACCGAGCCAGGTTTGCCAAAACCAACTAAATTAACTCAATGATCCTAAAGTGATACCAATACTAATAACAAGATCAATCATATAATCATAAACTGGAAACTAATATAAGATATGCAAAAGAGTAAATGATAAAACTTCTAATTAATATTCCATAACAGCACTCACACCAAGGGATACATAGATATCTAACAAGAGGGGGGACACTTCCATAATGCAAACCATCCTACATGATAAGTTCTCTATTCATGATATGACTCTACTAAAAAGGTAAAAAGATAGAAGATATTGATGTGATACCGCAACACTCCCCCAAGCTTGGAACAAACCAAGGGGATGCCAAAACCTAATGATGAATTACTCCTTCGGTGGTGGTGGTGTTCTCTGGTCATCGTCCGACTTCCAAGGTAAGGGCTCCCCATCAACAAAAGACATCGTGGTCTCCAACAACCTGAAACTTTCAGCAGCACTTATGCGTTTAAACCTAACCTCGTACTCACGGTTTTGATTATGCATGTCGTAGATCTGCGCTTGTAGTTGGTTGGTTGTTTGGTGGAGCAAGAGAATTTCATCCTTAAGCTTGGCAGTCTCCTTATGGTGCTTGGCGATGAGTTCGGAACAAATCTTATGGATGATGTCCACTTCGTGTTCCGCCATCTTCCTGTACCTAAAGACTTCTTGCTCTAGTGCTTCTATTCTATCCTCCAGACTTCCTTCACCTTTAGGGCCCTGAACCTCTTTTATTTGTACCTCCCCATCTTTGAGCAACAACTTCTTGGGATGAATCTTCAACTCACGCATGTACAGGTTGATGATATTCGCAGAAGAATCTTCCTTGGTTGATCCTGAGGAAAACATGGTGGCTCCAAAACTGGGACTCTACCTGTCAGAAACAGATCGAAACGAAAACACGGCAAGAACAAGATACACGAACCTCGGGGGATCTGGGGGATTATATATTACGAATTTTTACAACGAAAGGAAGGTACTAGGAGAAAACGGGTCGGAGACGGAGTCCGAGGTGGCCACACCACCTGTTGGCATGGCCAGGGGGCTCGCACCAGGGGGTGGTGTGAGCCACCCTGGCTCTGTTTCCGTCCCTCTTTCACTTTGTTGCTTTCCTTGTTGGATAAAAACTGCAAAAATATAACTTGACAAAATTTTCGCGGAACTTTTCTTACCATAACTATTACCTATTCGAAAGCGGACTCCGCAGGTCTCTGAATTTGGTCTTTGATAAATTTTTCCGGAGTTACTACTTGAATAGCATCAATATCTTCATTGTAAGAATCTCTAGCAATATAGTGCTTGAGTCGCTGACCATTCACCACTTGTGTAGTGTTATCTTTTAAAGAAGAAAATTTTATTGCACCTGAACGATATACTTCTTCGATAACAAAAGGTCCTTCCCATTTTGAAAGTAGTTTCCCTGCAAAAAATCTGAGACGAGACTTATAGAATAGAACTTTCTCACCAACATGGAACTCCCTCTTAAGAATTCTCCTGTCATGCCATCTTTTAACTTTTTCCTTAAAGAGTCTAGCATTCTCATATGCTTCACTCCTCCATTCATCCAACGAACTTAAGTCAAATAATCTTTTCTCACCAGCAAGTTTATAGTCTCTATTAAGTTCTTTCACTGCCCAATAAGCTTTGTTTTCTAATTCTAAAGGCAGGTGGCAAGCTTTCCCATAAACCATTTTGTAAGGAGACATTCCCATAGGATTTTTATAGGCAGTCCTATAAGCCCATAAAGCATCGCTCAACTTTTTAGCCCAATTTTTTTGGAGATCTATTAACAGTCTTTTGCAAGATAGATTTAATTTCTCTATTTGATAGCTCTACTTGCCCACTAGTTTGAGGATGATAAGCTGAAGCAATTCTATGATTAACATCATATTTAGAAAGGGTCTTTCTAAAACCACCATGAATGAAGTGAGAGCCTCCATCAGTCATAAGATACCTAGGCACTCCAAACCTAGGAAAGATAATATCCTTAAGCATTTTTAAATAGGTCTCCCCATCAGCAGTTTTTGTAGGTATGGCTTCTACCCACTTAGTAACATAATCAATAGCAACAAGAATATGGGTATAACCTTTTGAAGGGGGAAAAGGACCCATAAAGTCGAACCCTCAACAATCAAATGGTTCAATAACTAGAGAGTAATTCATGGGCATATCATTGCGTCTAGAAATGTTACCAACTCATTGGCA
Organism: Avena insularis; assembly: GCA_023614405.1. Lineage (NCBI taxonomy): Eukaryota > Viridiplantae > Streptophyta > Magnoliopsida > Poales > Poaceae > Avena > Avena insularis. Next base: position 190,730,841 of record CM042690.1, read on the forward strand.
CTCATCACAAGATAAGACAAATTTTCTTGCATCTTTAAAAAGGGTAGGCTAGTAAAAACCTGATTGTAGTACCTTATGTGCAGTTCTATCTCCCGCATGATGTCCTCCGTAGGCACTACCATGATATTTCCGCAATATTTCCTTTTGTTCATATTCTAGAACACATCTTCGCATAATACCATCTACTTCTTTATATAAATGTGGGTCATCCCAAAAATAATGTCTCAAATCATAAAAGAACTTCCTTCTTTGCTGAGTTGTAAAAGTTGGAGGCAAATACTTGGAGACAATAAAGTTAGCATAATTAGCATACCAAGGGCTCCTTCGCGAGCTTACCCCTACTACAGCCGACTATTCATTTGGGAAACTATCATTAACATGCATAGGATCAAAAGAGATGTTTTCCAATCGAGATAAATTATCAGCAACAGGATTTTCAGCACCTTTCCTATCTACAATATGTAGGTCAAACTCTTGTAAGAGCAGCACCCATCTAATAAGCCTAGGCTTAGCATCCTTATTTGTCATAAGGTACTTGATAGCAACATGATCAGTATGAATGGTAACTTTTGAGTCAACAATATAAGGTCTAAACTTATCACAAGAAAAGACAACAACTAAGAATTCTTTTTCAGTAGTAGCATAATTCTCTTGACCAGTGTCAAGAGTCTTACTAGCATAATGGATAACATTTAACTTTTTATCTACTCGTTGCCCAAGGACAACACCTACAACAAAATCACTAGCGTCACACATGATTTCAAAGGGTAAGCTCCAATCAGGTGGTTGAACAATATGAGCAGTAGTTAAAGCCTTCTTTAGAGTTTCAAAAGCTTCCTTACAATCATCATAAAAAACAAAGGGTACATCCTTTTGAAGAAGATTAGTGAGGGGTTTTGATATCTTAGAGAAATCTTTAATAAACCTTCTATAGAAACCAGCATGACCAAGGATACTACAAATACCTTTGATGTCTCTTGGACATGGCATTTTCTCAATTGCTTCAACTTTAGCTCTATCAACTTCTATGCCTCTTTCGGAAATCTTATGTCCGAGGACAATCCCTTCATTGACCATGAAGTGGCATTTCTCCCAATTAAGAACAAGATTAGTTTCTTCACATCTCTGCAAAACTTTATCAAGGTTGTACAGACAATTATCAAAAGAAGTTCCATAGACGGAAAAATCATCCATGAATACTTCCACAATTTCCTCACAAAAACCATGAAAGATAGCAGACATGCATCTTTGAAAAGTAGCAGGAGCATTACACAAACCAAAAGGCATACGTCTATAAGCATAGGTTCCATAAGGGCATGTAAAAGTAGTTTTTTCTTGATCTTGCTGTTTAACAGCAATTTGAGAGAACCCAGAGTATCCATTAAGAAAACAAAAATGGGTCTTTTTAGATAACCTTTCTAATATTTGATCAATAAAAGGAAGTGGGTAATGATCTTTCTTAGTAACTTTGTTAACTTTTCTGAAATCAATGCACATCCTATAACCTACTACTATTCTTTGGGGAATAAGCTCATCATTATCATTAGGCACAATGGTAATTCCCCCTTTTTAGGGACACAATGAACATGACTAACCCATTCACTATCAGCAATAGGATAAATAATATCAGCATCAAGGAGTTTTAATACCTCGTTTCTTACCACTTCCTTCATCTTAGGATTTAAACGACGTTGATGTTCTACCACTGGCTTTGCATCTGGTTGTATATTGATAGCGTGCTGACATATAGTAGGAGAAATCCCCTTTAAATCATCCAGAGTATAACCCATAGCTCCTCAGTGTTTCTTCAATACCTCCAATAATCTTTCCTCTTCCTTCCCTGAAAGTTTAGAACTAATAATAACAGGATATATTTTACTATCATCAATGTAAGCATATTTAAGATCGTCAGGTAAAGGTTTTAGATCAAAGACCGGATCTATTTTTGGTGGCAATGTGGTACCCAAATCTTCCACAGGCAAGTTATGCTTAAGCATCTTTGGTTGACGACGGAGAATCTCGTCAATCTCATTTGTTTCTTCCATGAAGATTTCACTTTCGTGGTCTTCCATAAATTGCTGCAAAGCATTGTTAGGAGCAAGAGAAATAGAAGCAAGTTGTTCAACTCTATAATCCTCATTAGGGGCTTCATTTTCACAAGGAACTTTAGTAAATTTTGAAAAATTAAAGTCATAATATTCCCCATCAAATTTAGTTAAAATTTTCCCTTTTACAGTCTATAATGGCTCCACATGTGTTCAAGAAAGGTTTACCAAAAATGATAGGATAGGTTTTACTAGCAGCTGAACCAAGTACTAGAAAATCAGCAGGATATTTAATCTTACCACAAAGAACTTCCACATCTCTTACAATACCAATTGGAGAGATGGTCTCTCTATTAGAAAGGTGAATAACCACATCAATCTCTTCTAGTTCGCAAGGACTAATTTCATGCATGATTTCTTTATAAAGCTCGTAAGGAATATCACTTGAACTTGCACCAATATCACATAAACCATAATAGCAATGATCACCAATTCTAACATAAAGCACATGGATAGTAGCCTTTTTTGTTTTATTTGGATGTGAGACGATATTAGAAGCATCCTCAAAGAAGACAATGTGTCCATCTTCTACACTTTTAGTGACAAGGTCTTTCACAATTGCTACAGCAGGTTCAATGTTTATTTGTTCATCAGGTTTTACAGTTCTCTTTGTACTTTATTGATTACACTAGTTATCATAGGATGCTCCTTTACCTTATTCGGGAAGGGTATTTTCTTGATATAAGGTTCGGGTAAGATGTGATCAATAGTGCAAAATTTAGTACTTCTAACAGGAACATAATCAAAAATATCTTTATATGGTGCATGATACTTGTTCCAATCCTTTTTCAGAATTTCAATATAAGAGGCAAATGCCTTAAAACAATTTGCAATAACTTGAGAATCGAGACCATAAGCATTACTAATATTATGAAAGTCATCAGTTCCTATAAAAGATTCAATGCATTCATAATCATAATTTATACCTGACTTCCTTCCTTTCTCATTCTCCCATGCTTCAGCATTGTCTTGGATACGGTCTAGAAGATCCCATTTAACTTCTTCTTCCATGCATGTAAATGATCCAACACAAGAAGCATCCAATAAATCCTTATCATGGAGAGAAAGCCTTGCATAAAAGTTATTGATAATAATATTGTTGGGGAGCTCATGAATAGGACATTTGAGCATTAGTAACTTCAATCTCCCCCAAGCTTGGGCTATACTCTCTCCATCAAGAGGCCAAAAGTTGTTTATTTGATTCCGATCTTTATGGATCTCACTAGGAGGATAAAATTTTGAATAAAAGAGAGGCACTATTTCCTCCCATTCAAGAGATTGGCCATTCTTCAGCAGCTTATACCATTCCTCAGCTCTTCCTTTCAGTGATAATGAGAATAACTTCTTCTTGACTTGATCTATTGTAATGCCTACACACTTAAACAACCCGCATAATTCGTGTATAAAGAGCAAATGATCACCGGGATGGACAGTTCCATCTCCAAAATAGTAGTTATCAAAAACACGATCAATAATTCTTGTAGGTATTTTAAAAGTATCATTCTCAGCAGGTGGTGGTTCATCTACTACCTTAGCAGTGGTAGTAACATTACGAAATAAGAAACTCAGCGAATTATCCATATTGAAATAAAGCAACTAACCGAAGTAAACAATACTCACAATAGAAGTTTCCTTTACCATTTCCACTCTCCAATAGCGCTTCACTCCCCGGCAACGGCGCCAAAAAATATTCTTGATGACCCACAAGTATAGGGGGTGTATCGCAGTATTTTCGATAAGTAAGAGTGTCGAACCCAACGAGGAGCAGAAGGTGTTGATGAGTGGCTTGGAGCAGGAATTCTCTGTAAATACTTAGCAAACGGATTTTTAGGGTTTTTTGATAATGCAGATAAATAAAGTACGAGTAAATAAAAGACAATAATAATAAATGCAGCGAGTGGCCCAATCCTTTCTTTAGCAAAGGACAAGCCGGTTGTATTATTTAAGATGACCAAACGTTCTCGAGGACACACGGGAATATCGTCAAGTGCTTTCGCTTCATCTAGTTGATTAATCTTCTTTAGTTTGCTAAGTGTTGTGTGGGTGAACCTGTGTTAATGTACCGACCTTCCTAGGACTAATACATACTTGTGATTATACCCCTTGCAAGCATCCGCAAGTATAAGAAAGTAATTAAGATAGAAACCTAACCACAGCTTTAAACTCTAAGACCCTGACATCCCTTGTGCAAAGGTTTCCTAACAGGGGTTCAGGTTTCTATCACTCCGGCAAACCCTACGATTAGTAGACAAATACACAATGCATTCCCCTAGGCCCATATAGGTGAAGTGTCATGTAGTCGACTTTCACATGACACCACTAGAAGAAATACACCACAACTTAAATATCAAACCATTGAATCTTTCTCAACACAATTCCACTACTAACAACATGACTTATCCCATGTCCTCAAGAACTAAAAGAACTACTCACAAGACATCATATGGATCAAGATCAGAGATGAAATAATGATATGTAACAATCTGAACATAAACGATAATTCAATGGTTCACTCAATAGCATCAACTACAAGGAGTAATCAACATCGGGAAAGTTTCACCTTAGAACTATGCAGGATTCAACCAAATTGTTACAACGGTATGAAGTGGTGATGATGGTCCTGGTGGAGATGATGGTGGTGATGATGATCCTGATGAAGTCCATCTTGATGGTGGTGTTAATGGCGACGATCTCCCCTCTCCGGGAAGGAATTCCCCTAGCAGAATTATGTCTGCCGGAGAGATATTTCTCTCTTGGTGTTTTCCGCCCCGTAGAGGTTGATGGGGGAATACCAATCGGGGTATGCCCACGAAGTGGAATCGCCAGCTGGAGCGAGCCGACTGAAGCCTAACCCATGGCGGATCGACTCGCCAAGTACATCGGCAACGCGTCTTGGACCAGGCATACCTTGTTGGGCGCAAGATAGCGACTCCTATAAAAAGGCCCATTAGCACTTGTAAACCCTAACTGGCTGCATATATAAAGCCACCAGGGGCACCCCCACGGGGGACAGAACATTACATCTCTTCACACCATATTAGATCTAGTCTCTCCCTCTACAAGCCAACTCGATCCTCGGGGACTACTCCTAGGCATACTGCGTGTGCACATGGTTCCACGACCGTGGATCGCCACGCTTGGGGACTCGCCACCGCGGATTCGTCCTCGCATACTCAACACGCTCGGGGACTCGCCACCGCGGATTCGCCCTCGCGTACTCAACACGCTCGAGGACTCGCCACCGTGGATTCGTCCTCACGTACTCGCCATCACGGACTCGCCCTCACGTACTCAACACGCTCGGGGACTCGCCACCGCGGACTCGCCCTCGCGTACTCAACATGCTCGGGGACTCGCCACCGCGGACTCGCCCTCGCATACTCAACACGCTCGGGGACTCGCTACCGCGGACTCGCTCTCGCGTACTCAACACGCTCGGGGACTCGCCACCACGGATTCTTCCTCGCGTACTCAACACGCTCGAGGACTCGCCACCACGGATTCGCCCTCATGTACTCGCCACCGCGGACTCGCCCTCGCGTACTCAACACGCTCGAGGACTCGCCACCACGGATTCGCCCTCACGTACTCGCCACCGCGGACTCGCCCTCACATACTCAACACGGTCGGGGACTCGCCACCGCGGACTCGCCCTCGCGTACTCAACACGCTCGGGGACTCGACACCGCGGACTCGCCCTCGCGTACTCGCCACGCTCGGGGACTCGCCACCGCGGACTCGCCCTTGCGTACTCGCCACGCTCGGGGACTCGCCACTTGCGGACTCGTCTCGCGTCTTCCCTGCACCGACTTGGCAACTTCACCATCGACGATTTGGTGGCCTCCACGCCCTCTACGACAACAAGTGTACAAGGCGCCAGCCAAACTTCTCCAAGGGGCGACTTCGTCCAATGACGACTCGCCCGACACATTGACTCGCCTTGGCAATTTGGCTACTTTATGAGCTATTTCTCTGTTTCAGGAGCTCGCCAACGACTCACCATCGACTCTACCCTGGAATCACCTGCACAGATTTGGCGTCTTGAAGTCATCGCCGAGTCCCTGACACGCTCGAGGACTACTGATGGGGGAATACCAATCGGGGTATGCCCACGAAGCGGAATTGCCAACTGGAGCGAGCCGACTGAAGCCTAACCCATGGCGGATCGACTCGCCAAGTACAGCGACTGGCACGTACTGGACCTAGACGCCACGCCGACTGGAGGCCCAAGATAGCGACTCCAATAAAAAGGCCCATTAGCACTTGTAAACCCTAACTGGCTGCATATATAAAGCCACCAGGGGCACCCCCACGGGGGACAGAACATTATATCTCTTTACACCATATTAGATCTAGTCTCTTCCTCCGCCTACGGCGGCTCCATGTAAACCAATCTATGATCTTATACTGGATTGCTAGCAGGACGTAGTGATCCTCCACCGAGGGGACGTGAACCTAGGTACATCGCGTGCCAATCTTGCTCCCGGATTCTCCTACGTCGCCTTGCCCTTTCCTCCATGTAAGCTACCCTGTAGCATCTACCGTGGTCAATTCCATGACAGTTGGCGCCTACCGTGGGGCAAGCGGTGCTTGGAGGAGATGATCCGGGCGGGATACCTCACCTTCAACATCGATTAGATCGCATCCGGCCAATTCATCCGCTTTACTGCGTCCATCTTCGTCAACTCGCGACGCCAGATTTGATCTTCATCGGCTCGAACGTGCAACACAAGATCCAGTTCAATTGATCGGCTATCGGTGATCATGGATGCGCGTGATCTGTGCACTCACCGTGTAAAATTCACTGTATCAAGGCCAAGGGCACGCGTGTGACCTACTGACTTCAAGATGGAAACAAACTGCATCTAGTCTGATCGATTTGGAGCAGCTGCACGCAAGCACAAAAACTCTAGTCCAAGGGAAGAGCAATTTGTTCAACTCATAATCGGTGACACCTTTCCTCTTCTCTTTGATTATTAGTATTTAATTATTAGTATGTATGAATTACTTTGGATTGTGAAGACGATTAGATCAATCGGTAAATCATAAGTTGATCCGTTATAAAAATTCTTTGTCTACTTTGTATCCCTGGTTTGTACGATCAGGTTTTGTTCTCAATTAAATTAAGTAAGATCATATAATTATATACGGATACTAATTTCTCGTTTTTGGTCTATGCGCAAGGAGCACAGCCACTGCACGTCGACACAAGGCGACTAGAAATTAAGGCTTGGCGACTTAAGCTGCGCACGCGAGCACCTCAACGACAACACACTGATGAAACATGCCCGACTGACTCTGCCCCGCGAAGGTCCGATCGGACGTGCTATCATGAGCTTGTCCGATGGATCAAACAACTGCTCTACCGCAAACTTCTTCAACTTTTCGCCGTCGTGGCTGCCTACAACTTCGCCTGCGACGACTCGACTATGGAGGATATTTTTCTCCCACTCAATTTTATTTTAAGTATTTCATTCGTAAACTGATAATATTGTTACAGAATGTGTGTTGATGTGTATGTGCGAGGAACAAGCAAACTGCGCTTTTCAGCTGTACAGATGCGCGGTTGCTCACCCGACCATGTCCACCGCGTTGACTCCCTTCTGGCTAAATGCTGTACTAAGGGATTCACCTCGCCTGTCGCGGGCTCGCCGCCCTCGCGGACTCTCCACGCTCGGGGACTTGCCTCGGCTTTCGTGGACTCGCTGGCCTCACGTACTCTCCATGCTTGGAGACTCGCATCACCTGTTGCAACTCTCCCTCGGGGACTCGCTCGCCACGGGCACGCCAAGCTCGGGGAATCGTCCATCGCCGACTCGCCATAGCGCAACCTTCGTCCGCCGCGTCGACCTCGTGTCCGCCGCGTCGACTTCGCTCTAGCGCGACATCCGCCCGCCGCATCGACCCCATGTCCGCCGCGTCGACTTCGCCACAGCGCGACCTCCGTCCGCCGCGTTGACTCCGTGTCCGCCGTGTTGACTTCGCCATAGCGCGACCCCATCCGCCGTGTCGACCTCGTGTCCGCCGCGTGGACTTCGCCATAGCGCGACCGCATCCGCCGCGTGACCATATGTCCGCCGCGTCGACTCCGCCAAAGCGCGGCCTCCCTTCGCCAAAGCGTGACCATACGTCCGCCGCGCCGACCCCGTGTCCGCCACGTCTACTTCGCCAAAGCACGACCTTCATCCGTCGCGTCGACCCCGTGTCCGCCGCGTCGACTTCGCCAAAGCGCGACCATACTTCCGCCGCGTCAAATCTTTCCGGCTATGTCGAATGCGAACGCCGCACCTACTAAGGGACCTTCATCGTCCGAGTCACCAGAGAGGGTCGCATGCCACGCTGCATGGACTCACCACTGGGCGTCTCTTCCCCCCGGGAAATTCAATTTGCCTTTGTCAACCTTTGAAAGAGCGACTCGCAATAGCCAAGTAGTGCGGACGAGGTCTCGCAAACCGAGCCTCGGATCGTCCACGAAAAACGCTAACCGAGAGCCATCATTGGAGTCGCCTTGCTCGACTGGCCTTCCGGGCCAAGACAAATGGCAATGCTACACAAACAGCACCATGTCCTCCTCAACCTTAGATAGTGCGACTCACGCGGCCAAGTTCTGCGGACGAGGACTCGCAAACCAAGCCTCGGATCATCCAGGAAGAACGCCAAGCCGAGAGCCATCTTTGGAGTCGCCAAGCGAATGGCCCCCCGTGCCAAGACGAGAGACTCGCTAACAAAAACAGTGCAATCAACGTCATCGCGGACTCGCAATCATCGCGGACTCGCCACACTCAGGGACTCTCCCCTCGCGAACTCGCAATCATCGCGGACTTGCCACACTCGGGGACTCTCCCCTCGCGGACTCGCAATCATCACGGTTTTGCCATACTCGGGGACTCTCCCCTCGTGAACACGCAATCATCGCGGACTCGCCGCACTCGGGGACTCGGCGCGCTCCAGACAGCGGCACTCGCCGGTCGTCCAACCTCGCCACTCGCCGCACTCCAGACAGTGCCGAGCGCTACTCGCCATGCTCGAGAACAACCTCTACTATGCATCTCTAAAGAGCCTCAAGTCGCCTCTACAAGCCAACTCGAGCCTCGGGGACTACTCCTAGGCATACTGCGTGTGCACGTGGTTCCACGACCGTGGATCGCCACGCTCGGAGACTCGCCACCGTGGATTCGCCCTCGCATACTCAACACGCTCGGGGACTCGCCACCGCGGATTCGCCCTCGCGTACTCAACACGCTCGAGAACTCGCCACCGCGGATTCGCCCTCACGTACTCGCTATCGCGGACTCGCCCTCACGTACTCAACACGCTCGGGGACTCGCCACCACGGACTCGCCCTCACATACTCAACACGCTCGGGGACTCACCACCGCGGACTCGCCCTCGCGTACTCAACACGCTCGGGGACTCGCTACCGCGGACTCGCCCTCGCATACTCAACACGCTCGGGGACTCGCCACCACGGATTCTTCCTCGCCTACTCAACACGCTCGAGGACTCGCCACCACGGATTCGCCCTCACGTACTCGCCACCGCGGACTCGCCCTCGCGTACTCAACACGCTCGAGGACTTGCCACCGCGGATTCTCCCTCATGTACTCGCCATCGCGGACTCGCCCTCACGTACTCAACACGCTCGGGGACTCGCCACCGCGGACTCGCCCTCGCGTACTCAACACGCTCGGGGACTCGACACCGCGGACTCGCCCTCGCGTACTCAACATGCTCGGGGACTCGCCACCGCGGACTCGCCCTCGCGTACTCGCCACGCTCGGGGACTCGCCACACTCGGAGACTCGCCACCGCGGACTCGCCCTCGCGTACTCGCCACACTCGGGGACTCGCCACTTGCGGACTTGTCTCGCGTCTTCCGTGCACCGACTTGGCGACTTCACCATCGATGATTTGGTGGCCTCCATGTCCTCTACGACAGCAAGTGTACAAGGCGCCGGCCAAACTTCTCCAAGGGGCGACTTCGTCCAATGACGACTCGCCCGACACATTGACTCGCCTTGGCGATTTGGCTACTTCATGAGCTATTTCTCTGTTTCAGGAGCTCGCCAACGAATCACCATCGACTCCACCCTAGAATTACCTGCACCGATTTGGCGGCTTGAAGTCATCGCCGAGTCCCTGACGTGCTCGGGGACTATTGATGGGGGAATACCAATCGGGGTATGCCCACGAAGCGGAATCGCCAACTGGAGCGAGCCGACTGAAGCCTAACCCATGGCGGATCGACTCGCCAAGTACAACCTAGCGTCTCGGACCCCAGACATACGCCCATTTGATCGAGGCCCAAGATAGCGACTCCAATACAAAAGCCCATTAGCACTTGTAAACCCTAACTGGCTGCATATATAAAGCCACCAGGGGCACCCCCACGGGGGACAGAACATTACATATCTTCACACCATATTAGATCTAGTCTCTCTCTCCGCCTACGGCGGTCCATGTAAACCAATCTATGATCTTATACTGGATTGCTAGCAGGACGTAGCGATCCTCCACCGAGGGGACGTGAACCTGGGTACATCGCGTGCCAATCTTGCTCCCGGATTCTCCTACGTCGCCTTGCCCTTTCCTCTACGTAAGCTACCCTGTAGCATCTACCGTGGTCAATTCCATGACAGAGGTGGCATAATCTTTCTGTGGTTGCTCCCCCCGGTATTAGGGTTCCGTGGGGGATAATATACGCAAAAGGGGAGAGCCTGGAGTGGGGCAGGGCGGCCACACCACCTACTGGCGCGGCCTAGGGCTTCCTGTGCCAGGGGGTGGTGTGGGCCCCCTGTGGCCCATCTCCACTTCCCCTTCTGGCAATCTTCGTCTTTTAGAAAAATAGAATTTTCCATGTATTTTTCCGGATTTTCTGATCTTCGCGAATTTCGCCTCCAAACAGCACCTTTTCCATCAGAATCCTGACTGCAGTGGTCCATGCTCCAAAAGTTATCAACCATGCAAAAACAGATGAAATTACATAAGTATCATATCTTAATATGAAATATATCAATGAATAACAGTAAATTATGATAAAGAATAGTGATGCAAAATGGACGTATCAGTTTTCGTGAAGCTTATATACCTGCATAAAAATTCTGTCGGGTGCGCGGCCAGCGCTCCTGTTAGGAGTAGCCCCCGAGTGCTTAGTTGAGTCAAAGACTCGAGCAAGGACTAAAGTAGTCAAAATATTCTTCTGCTGGAAACTATGACGTCAGTGCTGACGACGTGATGACTTCAGTTGCCCGTGTGAGCGGCTTTGATGGGACATGACGAGCGGTGGGTCCCACTTTTTGACTTCGATTTGACTAGGCGTGCGTAATCTTCTGTTTTAACTGCGTCTCCTTGATTTCCGCGCGTTTGGGAGTAGTGGGGGGCGGTTCGTGATTCACCTTCGCCACGCGTCGATGACGATGTGCGCCATGCGTCCAGTAGGGTTTCTGCTGGCTGTTGGATGACATCCTCGAGGAGGTTAAGTAGCAGCGCAGCCATGGGCACCAGCACCGCCGGAGCTAGGAAGAAGAAAGGTGCAGGCACCCGCATCACCAATGGCTCCTGGCGCGCGTTTGTCATCAAGTCTTCCGAGCTGCACACTCTTCGTCAAGATGGAGCGCTTCCTTCTACGGAAGATGATTCTCGAGTGCCTGGCGACGAGGTAATCCCCCGTCCCCTTGCGGGTTTCCGAGTGATGTTCCTTGCATTCATCATTCGAGGTTTCTCTCTCCCCTGCATCCGTTTGTTAGGGGTCTTCTCTGCTTCTATGGGCTCCAGCTGCATGAGCTGTCCCCAAATTCGATTCTTCATATCTCTTGTTTCATCACTTTCTACGAGTGCTGGCGCGGAATCGAGCCGCACTTCGGTCTCTTCAAGAAGCTTTTTAAGCTTAAGTGTCAGTCGGGGTCGGGTTCAGTAGTCTACGATGTAGGAGGCTGCGGGATCCACGTTGACTCTTCCTCCACCTACTTTGATATCAAGCTCACCGCGTCTGTCCAAGGGTGGAGAGATAAGTGGCTCTACATCCACGACTAGAAGGCCGCCGGAGAGCACTATAGACTCGCGCCTTTCGATCCCGTGGTGGCTTGCAAGAGGAGGCGCTCCTGGAAAAATGCCGTGATGACCAGCGAGTCCGAGGAGACGAAGATGTTGTATCAGCGTGTCTGTGACCTCGAAGGCCGCATAGGCAAGGAAGAGGGTGGCACTACGCTCATTCACGCGTGGCTGCGCTGCCGCATCCAGCCTCTGCATGCTAGAGTCCATCCGATGTACTGCTGGATCGGTGCCGACGATGTCACTCGCATATCTGCGGATGGCATTTCTACAAGTGAGGCAGATAGGAGGTTGCGACTGGTGACCAAGTACACCGCCAAGGAGGATCTTCCAGGCGAATTAGTCGTGCCCCCTTTCGATGCCAGCAACCCTCCACCTAAGGTAGAGATTTCCTGTGAAGTAGTCTTCAGTTTTTGATTGGTTGCCAAGTGCTTAATATTTATTGATGTTTTCTTCTAATTGTAGGACTGGAAAGTGGCCTCCAACTTTCCTCCTCTGCCTAAAGGGGTTATCCCGCGTGAAGCGGTGGAAGAGGACGAGTCGGAGTCGACCGTCCCAATTGAAGAAGAGGAGGAAGCCCCCGAGTCCAGTGGCCACAACACTCGCAAACATTCGTGCAACAAGGATTCTGACGCCTCCTCGCCGACGATGCCGGAGGGTCCTTCTACTGCTTCAGAGGAGCCCATCCCCGCCGTTCGTGTGTGCGCCATGGCTCCTCCCACTCAGAAGAAGATGCTACTGCCAAAGGAGTCGTCAGATGAATCCTTTGACCTCAACAAATTCAACTGGTGAGTTTTAATATCTACGAGTTCGTCTAGTTTTCTTTGAAGTTGCTTTTCTAAAGTGGTGCTGGACACGTTTTGCAGTCAAAGAGCATCATCGTCTTCTAACGACGTCCAATTTGTGAAAGAGTCTGGAGTCGCAGACTCCAAGACCAAGGAGGTGGCCGCACGGTCTCCTTATCCTCTAGTGGCGGCCCACTCCGGCGCCAATTCTTCTAGCTCCCCACATGCTAGGGAGCACCAGATGGTTGCACGGACGACTGCGCGACAGTCATCTTCAGAGTCCCTGGAGGAACATGTGAGTGCCCTTTTTGTTGATTGGCAGCCGAATTTGTATTCAAGCTTGGGGAGATTGAATGGGCTCATTCATAAAAATCATGATCATGGTATTCCTAAAATTATTATTTTAATAAACTTCTATGTCAGATTACCTCACGATCTTAGGAACTTTCTAGATAATTCCTCTGAAGGAAGTTTCTCTAATAGAACTGAAAAAAAAGCATGGGACTTATTGGATACTATTGCTAAAAATTCTAAATCTTGGAATCTTGATAAAGGTAACTGATGTGGGTATACCTTACAGGTACTCGAGTTTGGTATATACGGCCTTATCTAGCAGAAGCCCACGGTGTTACCATGGCCCAATCCAGGATTTGGGTGACTTACGGAGACTCCGACTGCTTGCGGCACAAGGCAAGCTTAAGATAGAAAGTTTACAGGGACAAACCCTAATTTGTAACCGACTCGACGTGCTACCTGAGACCTAGCCTATCTATATAAAGGCTAGGAAGGGGTAGCGAGGAGGACAATCACAACCCTACTTTCCACAACCTCGCCAGATTGCATCTGTGCACCCCCTGTAACTTTCGACTCCCTCGATAATTCCAAGAGAAGACAAGCAGGAGTAGGGTCCTCTACAAGGCCTGAACCTAGGTAAACCTTGCGTCCCTGTGTGCTTGTTTGCTAGCCGATTGATGCCTCTAGCGCTCCCTCCTTCTCCAAAACCCAAGTCCATAACAATGGGCATTGATGAGTTTAACCCTCGTCAAATGGCGCTGTCTGTGGGAATTGGGAGTGCTGATGTCACGACTTCTTTGGCCCCGTCAACTGCGATCTACAACTCTGCAACAGTAGAGATTCGCCTCCTCTTCGGTGCCTTCGACTTCACCGTCCACACACCGGCCACTCGCCCGGCTTTAGAGTCCATGGGCCAAGGTATCGGCCTAGCAATCGGGAGCTTAAGCTTCCAAGTTGGTCAGCTAGGCACACTTCGCCTCCCTGACCAGCCAACGGTTCCTGCGATTGCGTCAGCATCGTGGTTTCCACCGCCGATCAGCACCCTAAGCGAACTCAACAACTCGGCAACAGTCGGGAGCACGGACAGCGACAGCAGTCGCGAATCCAATCTGGGTGATATGGCCACAAAGGATGGGGCCTACGGCTCCGGATCTGAAAGCTGCGGAAGCAACAACTTCCCCAATCACTACATGTGCACCGTCATCAACGCAGGCGACACCAGCGTCAATCGCGAAAACACCTGTACTGGTCCGACCAACGGCAACATCCCAGTCGCGAACGGTGGTCCCGCCAACAACGCACCCACCAACAACGGGACGGAAGGAGACCCGCATCTCACGGCGAATGAGCGCACCGAAGAGCACATGCTGATCAAGCTCAATGACAACAAGTGGGACCGCTGTCGAGAAGCTCTAAGGATAATCCTCTACCTCCAAACTCATTGCAAGACATGCTGATGGGTTACCATTGGCTGCTGAAGGAAGAATACAAGCGCCAACAACAAGTAATCATGCAGCTCGATGCGCGCAGAAGGGCGGCGGACGAGTCGAGCCTTCAACGGGCTCAGCTCTCTTCCATAGGAGGATCCTCCTCCAAGGGCAATGACCATGTGGCCGCCAAGAGGCGCTCTCGACTGGCCCACCTCACCGATAAGGAGCGAGAAGATTGGGGAACCCCAAGAGGAAGGTATGATGAGCACAACAGCAAGTTTTCCATCAGTTATGAAACCAAGGTTATCGAACCAATAGGAGCAAGGAAACACCTCCAAGGTGTTGTTTCCAACTTAGAATCCTGCACAACACAACCATAGAACTTTGTCCCCAACTTACAGTGAGGTTGTCAATCTCACCGATTTTGCTGAAAATAAAGGATTAAACATATTGTGTGGAAGATAGTAATAGCTTGTAGAAAGTAAACAAAAAACAGTAAATAGCTTCTAAATTAATAGTAAAAGAAAGGACCGGTATCCATAGTTCACTAGTGGTGATTCTCCTTAAGATAGATGACATGTTGGGTGAACAAATTACAGCAGGGCAATTGACAAACATCGAGAAAGCATACATGCATATACTAATCATCTTGACTTCTGTGAGATTTGATTGGGCATTACAACATTATACATAGACTGTAATCCAACTACATCTATGACTAATAATCCACCTTCAGGTTATCATCCGAACCCCCTCCAGTATTAAGTTGCAAGCAATGGATAATTGCATTAAGCATTGTGTGTAAAGTAAACAATACGATTATTCTATGAACAAAGGATTGTTGTTTTCTCCCTAGTAGCAATAACACATCTAGTACCATAGAGATTTCTGTCACTTCCCCAAATTCCTAGAGGCATGAATCCACTATCGAGCATGAATACTCCCTCTTGGAGTTGCTAGCATCTACTCGGCCAAGATAGCTACTAACAACGGAGAGCATGCAAGATCACAAATAACAAAGACATGATAGAATCAATAATGAATCTGAAATAGCATCTCAATATCCATCGGATCCCCACAAACACAACATGTATGATTACAAATAGATGATCTTGATCATGAACGGAGCTCACAAGATCTAGACATGGTAGCACAAAGGAGAAGAACCAACCATCTAGCTACTACATGGACCCGTAGTCCAGGGATGAACTACTCACGCATCACACCGGAGGCAGGCATGGTGATGAAGAAGGCCTCCAGGGTGAATTCTCCCCTCCGGCAGGGTGCCAGGAAGAGGTTCAAATCCCTCCCGATCTAGGGATGGATATGATGGCGGCTACAGACTCTTTCGTGGAATTTTGATCGGGTACTTAGGGTTTCTGTATCAGAGGCATCTTATAGGCGAAAGGGGAGGCCGAGGGGGTGCCCTAGGCGGCCGCACCACCCCCTGGCGCAGGCCAGGCCTGACCGCACGGCCAGGATGTGTGGACGGCCCCTGGCCCCTCTCTGTCTCGTATTCTGGCTCCGTGTCCCCCTCGGTGAAATATTGACTTTGGCTTTTTGTCCCGTCCAATTCCGAGAATATTCATTTTCTGACTTTCTTGGAACCAAAAAACAGTAGAAAATAGGCAGCTGGCACTGTGGCATCTTGTGGATAAAACATAAGAAAGTAGATATAAAACAAGCATGGAACATCAAAAATTATAGATACGTTAGCAACGTATCAACATCCCCAAGCTTGACTCCTACTCGTCCTCGAGTAGGTAAGTGATAAAAAGAAAGAATAATTTTTTAAGTGACATGCACCATCATAAACTTGATCAAAATATTTGTAAAACATTGATATCTGGGATCATAGTACTTTAACATAGCATGAAATATATAGTTCTAACAATAAGATGTAGCAACTATATTGTAACATGAAAAGGCACAAACAAAAGATTCATGAATAACAATGCTTTGCAAGACGTTTGTTTGTTTCACATATAGAAAGCATAATGAGAATGGTATTCAGCTTGTCCCTCATAGAGTAGCAAAACATAAATGCATAGGACACCTTTAAAGTTCATAAGGGTGAGTAGATACAAATAGTTTAAGAACAAGCAATATCAAAGTTATGCATCAATCAACAAGTCTTAGGATAATGCACATTAAACTAAGAATGGCCACTATGCTCTCTCAATAGGTGCATAAAGATAGAAGGTGGAGACTCTTCATAAAAGTAAAAGAAAGGCCTTCATAGAAGGAAGCAGAGATTCAAGTCTCATAAAGAGCTTCCTAAAATTATGGTACTTATTAGCTTTTAGCTCTCATTGCCCCTATCATAAGCATCTTGAAGTGATTAAGGTTAAAGTGAACAAACCATGGAGTATATGCTTGACAAAGTATAAGTTGGAAATCTCATGTCCCTTGAATACGAGTGCCGCTCCTCATGCTACTTAAGTTTAGTTACCAGTAAGTTCTTGTCATAGTAAGTACATGTGTATCATAGAGAACCGCCAACGGGGTACCCCTTGCCCGATGATACAGAAGAATCCCCATATCAAAATGACAAGGCAAGCAGACAACGAGCATCTCAGCAATCTTCTTATTTACCATGGGAAAATGGTGCTTTTTTCTCTCTTTCCTCTTTTCTCATCTCTTTTTTTTCTCCTTTTCTCTTTTTCTCTTTTTCTCAATCTCTGTCTCTTTTTTATAAGAAGAATGCTTCATAGGTTGCTCATTATGGTTATGATGCAGGTTTCCACCATGATTAGGCATGGATTAGACCAGCGGCCCAGGCATTTCTCTAACACACATACATAACTCCATGGACTTACAAGCTCCCCTTTCACTTCACACCGACGACATCCATAGACAAAAGAGCATGATATCAACTAGGTACAAAGTACAAGTGCAATGTTGAAAGCGTTCCCCATGACAGCATGGTTCTGCTAATCCCCAACAAATAAGTGCAAGCATATACAACATAGACCACACAATGGTTGAATAACTTGGTTTTATTTGGAGTTGGATGCATGAGTGGAACTCACACTTGGTTATGGAGGCTAGAAAAAGACTGGGAGCGACCAACTAAGGGAGCAATAATGGCCATAATCATGCAAAGCGACAAAACATCATTAATTAAAGCATAAAGTGATATTACAAGTCGAAAACTAAAGGATCAGAGAGGCTATGGTGGCTTGGGATAGTCTTAACACGGTGTGAGCATGCGCCAAGTCAACCCAAATAAAGCATGAAAGGAGAATACCACAATACTATGCTTTAATATGCTAAAACAATGCATGATTCTTTCAAGGCACATTAAGCAATCTCAATTGTTTATAACATGTCATGCTACAGCAAAAATCACTAAGCATAAAGACAAAAAAATACCAAGCATGACATGAAAAAGCATAGGCCACAGTAAAAAACAAGCTCCTTTTACCACTTAAGCATGAACTTTTCCTACTCTTTTCCAATCCAAACCAATCTATTTGAAAACTAATGTATGAAAGAAGGGGCCCAACCAATTTATTCAAGAAAACTAAGCAAACTAAGCAAATTAAAACCAAAACCAAAAATAAAGATGCTCCAAGAAGAGCACAACTGTGCATGAAACAATAAAAATAAAGTGTTTGGAAAAAACCTGAGATTTTTATTGATGAAGAAGGGGATGCCTTGGGCATCCCCAAGCTTTGACGCTTGTACTTCTTGGATATTTATTGGGGTGACATAGGTGGCATCCCCAAGCTTTAGCTTTAGTCCATTCTTCATATCATTACATCATTCTTTCCTTACACCTGAAATTTTTCCTTCATACAAAACTTCACACAATCTTTATTAGCAACATTAGTGTACTCAAGATAATAAGTCTTAGGGTTCAGTTTCAACACCAATAAAACTTCCATTAAAATACAAGCTACTGTAGCACTTCCCTCAAAAATCTCAATTCCCCAAAAAGAACCCAAAAAGGAATCAACAAGAAGCAAATGCAAATAATGGCCGAAAACTGTCAAAACAGACCAGCAGGTAAAAACCAATTTTTTCGAAGACCGTCTGTTGATCAAATCGAAAAGTGTTGAACTAACGAAAGTTGGATAACAACCTGGGGCAGAAGCACAAAAAATCACAGCTCAAACCGACGTACAGAGATTTTACACGAATTTTTACAGCAAAGCACAAAAATCTGTTTTGGGACAACAACTTTCCCAAGCATTACTTCTCTCTCATTAGAGGTTACTCTTGGCACAAAAAGCAAATAAAAAGGATAAGGATAGGTTATTACAGAGGTTATAACTTTCAAGACTCATCTAAAACTTTTGGTTTATCTCCCAATAAGTACTTTTCTTTAACGCCTTTAAGTTAGGCGTAAGAAGCAAGAAAAGAATCAAGTATTCTCAAATGAAGAAGCATTAAGATCAAATTTTGTTTTAATAGGAGAGGCAAAAGGAGTCTTCTCTCTATTCTTAGGGAAGTGTTCTATACCTTTCTTGAGTGGGAGTTGATATGTAATGGTGCCTTCTTTCATATCAATAATGGCACCAACAGTTCTAAGAAAAGGTCTTCCCAAAATAATAGGACAAGAAGCATTGCATTCAACATCCAAAACATAGAAAT
The DNA here is from genome assembly GCA_023614405.1 of Avena insularis. Classification (NCBI taxonomy): domain Eukaryota; kingdom Viridiplantae; phylum Streptophyta; class Magnoliopsida; order Poales; family Poaceae; genus Avena; species Avena insularis. Next base: position 190,750,104 of record CM042690.1, read on the forward strand.
CCACGGGGACATAAGCATTGTTAACCATAATAAGAACATCATTAATACTCCCCATGAGTTTCTTTTTAGCATTATCATCAAGTGGGACATTTAAATAACAATCTTCCAATGGTGGCAAATCAAGCATTTCATAAATCTTTCTAGGCATGATAGAAACACTACTATCAAGATCACATAAAGCTTTGAGATCAAAATCATTCACTTTCATATTAATGATGGGTTCCCAACCATCTTCTAGTTTTATAGGAATAGAAGCTTTATGTTTCATCTTTTATTCTTTAATTTTTATGAGAGCATCAATAATGTGTTTTGTAAAGGCCATATTCATAGCACTAGCATTAGGACTTTTAGCAAGCTTTTTTAGGAACATAATAACTTCAGAGATGTTGCAACCATCAAGATCAAAATCATAATTATCATCTAAAGTAGTAGAGCTATTGTTTCCCATATTTCAAAGAATTTCAGCATTTTTATTAGAAAAGGTTCCATTGGGTTTACTAGCTTCAACATTAGTGGTAGTGATAGTAGAAATACTAATTTTTCTAGCAATTTCATCTTCTCTTTCCCACTTAGCATGCAATTAAGCTAATAGTCTAACATTTTCATAAATTCTAACTTGTATGGCATTAGTAGCAGCAAAGGGATTTTTAATAGTTTCAGGTTTAGCAGCCATTTTATTAAAAGAAGATTGTACTTCAGCCAATGATGCTATATTTCTTTCAGCATTAGAGAGTTTTTCCTTAATAGTTTTATTGAAAGCAGTTTGTTTACTAATAAAATCTTTAAGCATAACTTCAAGTTCAGAGGGTGCACTTCTATTATTGTTGTAGGAATTTCCATAAGCATTACCATTGTTGGGAGGATATGGCCTATAATTATTATTACCAAAATTATTCCTATAGGCATTGTTGCTAAAATTATTATTTCTTATAAAGTTCACATCAGCTTGCTCTTCTTGAGCAACCAAAGAGGCTAAGGGAACATGATTTGGATCAATATAAGCTTTTCCATTAACAAGCATAGACATAATAACATCAATTTTATCACTCAAGGAGGAGGTTTCTTCAACAGAATTTACCTTCTTACCTTGTGGAGTTCTCTCAGTATGCCATTCAGAATAGTTAACCATCATATTATCCAGAAGCTTTGTTGTAGCACCCAAAGTAATGGTCATAAAGGTACCTCTAGCAGCAGAATCCAGTAGATTTCTTGAAGAATAATTTAGTCCTGCATAAAAGGTTTGGATAATCATCCAAGCACTCAGTCCATGAGTGGGACAATTCTTTCCCAAGCTTGAGCAACATGTTCATTATCAGATTGTTTAAATTTAATTATTTCACTTCTCATAGATATAATCTTAGCAGGAGGATAGTATTTTCCAATGAAAGCATCTTTGCATTTAGTCCAAGAATCAATACTATTTCTATTTAGGGATTGCAACCATTCTTTAGCTTTTCCTCTCAAAGAGAAAGGAAACAATTTAAGCTTAATAATATCTCCATCTATATCCCTATGCTTTTGCATCTCACAAAGTTCAACAAAGTTATTTAGATGAGCAGCAGCATCTTCAGTACCAATACCAGAAAATTGTTCTCTCATAACAAGATTGAGTAAAGGAGGTTTAATTCAAAGAAAGTAGCTTCAGGAACAAGTGGAGCAATAGGTGTGCACATGAAATCATTGTTGTTGGTGCTACTGAAGTCACACAACTTAGTGTTTTCAAGAGTAGTCATTTTTTTGTGTTTTTAATAAAGAAAGCAAACTTAGTACAACTATTTTTTTGTGTGTTTTTGATAAAGAAACGAGCAAACAAAGCAAAAATAAACTAAGCAAAACAAATAAAACAAAGTAAAGAGATTGGTTATGAGGGACTCCCCTTGTGAAGATGTCCTTGACTCCTCGGCAACAGCGCTAGAAAAATAGCTTGATGGCCCAAAATATATCAAGCTCGTTGGGGAACCCCAAGGGGAAGGTATGATGAGAACAACAACAAGTTTTCCCTCAGTTATGAAACCAAGGTTATCAAACCATTAGGAGCAAGGAAACACCTCCAAGGTGTTGTTTCCAACTTGGAATCCTGCACAACACAATCACAGAACTTTGCCCCCAACTTACAGTGAGGTTGTCAATCTCACTGGTTTTGCTAAAAACAAAGGATTAAACATATTGTGTGGAAGATAGTAATAGCTTGCACAAAGTAAACAGAAAACAGTAAATAGCTTGTAGATTGATAGTAAAAGAAAGGACCGGGATCCATAGTTCACTAGTGGTGATTCTCCTTAAGATAGATGACATGTTGGGTGAACAAATTACAACGGGGCAATTGACAAACATCGAGAAAGCATACATGCATATACTAATCATCTTTACTTCTATGAGATTTGATTGGGCATTACAACATTATACATAGACCGTAATCCAACTGCATCTATGACTAATAATCCACCTTCAGGTTATCATCTGAACCACCTCCAGTATTAAGTTGTAAGCAACAGATAATTGCATTAAGCATTGTGTGTAAAGTAAACAATACGATTGTTCTATGAACAAAGTATTGTTGTTTTCTCCCTAGTAGCAACAACACATCTAGTACCTTAGAGATTTCTGTCACTTCCCCAGATTCCTAGAGGCATGCACCCACTATCGAGCATAAATACTCCCTCTTGGAGTTGCTAGCATCTACTCGGCCAAGATAACTACTAACAATGGAGAGCATGCATGATCACAAATAACAAAGACATGATAGAATCAATAATCAATCTGAAATAACATCTCAATATCCATCGGATCCCCGAAAACACAACATGTATGATTACAAATAGATGATCTTGATCATGAATGGATCTCACAAGATCTAGACATGGTAGCACAAAGAAGAAGAACCAACCATCTAGCTACTACATGGACCCGTAGTCTAGGGATGAACTACTCACGCATCACACCGGAGGCAGGCATGGTGATGAAGAAGGCCTCCAGGGTGAATTCTCCCCTCCGGCAGGGTGCCAGGAAGAGCTTCAGATCCCTCCCGATCTAGGGATGGAGATGACGGCGGCTACAGACTCTTTCATGGAATTTTGATTGGATACTTAGGGTTTCTGTATTGGAGTCATCTTATAGGCGAAAGGGGAGGCCGAGGGGGTGCCCTAGGCGGCCGCATGATGACCCACAAGTATAGGGGGTGTATCGCAGTTTTTTCGAGGGAAGTGAAACCCAATTTATTGATTCGACACAAGGGGAGCCAAAGAATATTTATAAGCCTTAACAATTGAGTTGTCAATTCAGCTGCACCTGGAAACAATCTTGCTCACAGCAGTTTATCAGTAGCAACAGTTTTGTAGTAGGAATAGTAAAGTAGCAGCGACAGTAAAGTAAAGACAATAGTAACAATAGCAGTAAACAATAGGATTCGAGTGCGGTAGGCATAGGGATGGCTGGACGGGCGTTGCATGGACAAGACAATTCACATAGCAATCAGAACATAGGGCAATTGCAGATAAATAAGATAAAACATCCAAGTACTAGATAATCCTAGGCATGTGTTCCATATATAGTCATACGTGCTCGCAATGAGAACTTGCACACCATCTTTTCTCCCGCCAGCCCGTTTGCAGCGGGGCCTCAAGGGAACTACTGGCAATTAAGGTGTTCCTTTTAATAGAGCACCGGAGCAAAGCATTAACACTCCGTGAACACATGTGATCCTCACATCAAAGCCATTCCCTTCCGGTTATCCCTATTTCTTTCACTTCGTGGCCATAGGTTCCGGACAACAACGTGTGTATACAACTTGTAGATAAGACCAGAAAAAATACTATCATAATGAATCAATAACATGTTCAGATCTAAAATCATGGCACTCGGGCCCTAGTGACAAGCATTAAGCACAACAAGTCGCAACAAAGTCATAAAGCACTAATACAAGATACTAGGCACCATGCCCTAACAATCTGATGCCATTACATGAACGATCTCATCCAATCCCTACCATCCCCATAGCCTACAGGGGATTACTCACTCATAGATGGGGAAACATGGATGGTCGATGGAGAAGCGATGGTGATGATGATGGCGATGATCTCCTCCAATTCCGTCAGAATAGGTGCCGAACTGAGTTTGGTGCTGTTTAAATGGGATCTGGTGGTGGCGGCGTGAGCGAACTCCTTCAGGAAAACGCCGACCCCCAGTTTTTAGGTCGAAGGCTTCTTATAGGCGAAGAGAGACCAAGGGGTGCCTGGGGGCCCACACCACCGGCATGGCTCGGCTGGCCGCGCCACTGTGTGGTGTGGCCACCCCCTGGCTCTTCTCCGTCTCGTATTCTGGCTCCTGGAGTCTTTGGGTGAAATAGGATTTTCTGCATATTTTCCGAGATTTTTCCTGATAGTTGATTTTCTGCACAAAAAGTAGACACCAAGGCAATTCTGCTGAAAACAGCGTCAGTCGCGTTAGTTGTATCCAAATCACACAAGTTTAGAGGAGAAACAATAGCAAAAGTGTTCGGGAAAGTAGATACGTTTTGGACGTATCAACTCCCCCCAAGCTTAGCTTATTGCTTGTCCTCAAGCAATTCAGTTGGAAACTGAGTGCGATAAAAGAACTTTCACGAACACATTTGCTTCATATGATGCATATATTCTCAGCATGTGACCAACTACTTAGGCAATTCATAATAAAGGGTATGCTACCGAGTCTACTTAATAGTCAATGCAAGCTATGAATAGAATCCAACTCAAAAAAATAAGTAGCATGAAGCATAAACATAAACAACATTACAATGCTCATAATAAGGTATGATAGAGTGGTATCTCGCTTGCCTTTGATTATGAATGCCAAGGCACCTCTGAAGTTCAAGTGATGACTAGAAGTAAAGATATAAAAGATACAAGCATCAAAGTCATAACACAAATAATCAAGTAATGAGACAAGCACAAAGAATGACAACTATGCTCTCAAGAAGGTGCTCGGAGAATGTGTGGAGACTCAACAAGTAAAAGAAAAGGTTTTGAATAATTTGAAAGGCTTCCAAATGCTAAAAGTATGGTACTTGTTAGCTTTGAGCTCTCATTGCCCTATCATAAGCATCTTTAAATGGTTAAGGTTAAAGTGACACAACTAAGATGATATGCTTGACAAGTTATAAATCGAACCCTCATGTCCCTTACTTACGAAGACCGATCCTCATGCTACTCAACTTCAATCACAAGTAAGCTCTTGTCATTGTAAGTATATACATATCCTAGAGAACCGCCAACGGGGTACCCCTTGCACATGACACGGGAGCTGTCCCATAATCAAAATAACAAGGCAAGCAAACAATGAACATCTCAGCGATCTTTTTATTTACTATGTGCATAGATTTTTATTGAGGATGCTTCATAGAATGCTCATTACGGTTATGCTGCAAGTTTCCACCATGATTAGGCATGGCTTAGGCTAGCGTCCCAGGCGTTTCTCTAACATACATACAAACTCCATGATCTTACAAGTTCCACTTTTATTTCACACCGCCGGGATCCATAAGTAAAATAACATGATATCAACGAGGTACTAAGTACCAATGAAATGTTGAAAACGTTCCCCATGAAACATGGTTCTGCTAACTTCAACTTATAAAGCGCAAGCATATACGCAACAAAGAAGGACGCAATGGTTCAGGTTTATTAAGTGCAAGAAAATAAAGTGTGCCATCAAGTTTGTGAGATCTTTACTAACTAACTTTCTCATAACAAGCAAACATTTTATTCGGAATAAAACAAGGCATAATGAATATGCGTGGAAGTAGCAAATGATGCTAATAGGTAGGTATGGTGGACACTTTGGAAATATTTGGTTTAGGGAGTTGGAAACTTGAGCAAAACATGCTCAGTGTAAGTGAAGGCTAGCAATAGTAAGGGAGCGACAATCAAGAGAGCAATAGCTGTCATAATCATGCTTGCAACAAAACATGACTAATCATGGCATGAAAGTGATTCAAGATCGTCAAGGCAAAATAATTCATCAAGGCTTAACTGATTATTATAGTCATGTGCATGCGTGAGCATGTGCCAAGTCAATTCAAATGAAACATTCATAGGAGGATACCACAGTGTCATACCAAGTTATGAATAGAATAATGCAAGCAAACATTCATAAGACATGCTACAAACTATTAGCGAGCTGGAGCTAATCAAAAGAAAGCAAGAACTACTAAGCATCCAAAGATAACATACACCCTACACGAACAGGCTAAGCAAGCCCACAATGATGAGTATATGTACAAAAATGAAAACTAATAGAGTTCGTTACCAACCTCTTACCACGCCTCAAGTTGTCATTAATCCTCATTATTGCTCTTCACTTGTGTGGCTTGAATAATAATATGAAACCAATATCCACTGAGGACTGCTGAACCCTGTAGCCAACTTACAAAAACCAAAGAAGAATGACAAATATTTTTGGTCTTTTCGATTTTTTTAAAACAAGAACCGAAGAGGAAAACAAGCAAAGCAAAATATTTTTGGGTTTTTTCGAATAGTTCAAACAAATAAAATAGGGAAAAACAAACCAAGGCAAAAAGAAGAAGCAAACCAAAGAGAATCAACAGAAATATTTTGGGTCTTTTTCTGTTTTAGAAAGCAAAAGCAAAGAAAGAACGAAAACTAAAGAGAGAACGAAACATGAATATAAAAAGTACCGACGCAACATGATATGGAGATGAGTGCGGTGTCGACGTACCTCCCCCCAAGCTTAGGCTTTTGGCCTAAGTGGGTATCAATCCCATGCTGGCCAGGATGAAGTGTCACCGTGGTACGACGAAGAGGTCCCCTCGTCCTGGTGCGAGCTCGAGTACGTCCCTCCATAATGCACAGAGTAATCATAGGAGGGCACATCCTCCTGGTGCTGCTCGTGGAAACCCAGCAAGCGAAGCTTCTCATCCACCTCCTCCTTGGAGCGCGACCACGGTCTCCTATGAACACTAAACAAAGAAGGTTGTGGCAAAAGGATCTCCCTTTCATCCCCGTCAGTGAAAAGCATCCTATATACTAGATTGTTCAAATCAGAAGTAGCAGTGACAAAGTGATGAGTTTTCATAGCAACAAGGTCAAGCCTCTGTGACGCCAGTACAGTATCATTGGGATCTACTAAAAGACCCAATGCATTGACTATACGCGAGGCAATGATGCCCCCATAGATAGGCCCCTAGCAGCTAGGCGGCGAGCAATAAGCGAGCCCAGGTTGTACCAAGTATCATTGTTAAGCGCAACAGCAAGGAATGCTAAGTGGTAGTTGGAGATATTACTTGTGTTCTCCCTACCCAGTACGCTAGTAGCAAGATAATATGCAAAGTATCTAAGAGCAGGGTGTTGGATATTTCTTATCTTTCCGTATTGCGCCACGCGGTCATCATCATTGGTCACCCCTCGGTAAAGCTCCAGCAAATCAGCGGGTTGCCCTTGAATTTTCTTCATGGTCCCTGTCATGCTTACACCTACAATACTGCAAAATCTCTCCAAAGGCATGGTGAAAGGAAGATTATAAATTTTGAAAGAGACAGTCGGCTGATAGGATGTGTTAGTAAACGTGAAGCTCTCAACGAAGGTTTTAGTGAGCATAGCGTATTGCTCACTCTCATCTTGCATATATGAGGTCAAACCAACCCTCTCAATCAGTAGCAAGAAATCATCAAGAATACCTGCAGCTTGTAAGAAAGTAAAACAAGGAAAAGTAGATGGGTGAGCATCCCCATCATCCCTTTCATTACCAATACGAGTTGCAATGATGTCTTTGTTGTATGATGGCCTAAACTGAGAGGCCGATCTTGAGGGCCTCGACCTCCTAGGTGCATCACTCTCAAATATCTCTCCAAAGGTATGGTTGTTCATGCTTGGTATTCTGAAATTTAAACACCTATTAAACAAGTGATTGCAAAGTAAATATAATGAAGGATTCTACTCATAGGGACTTGTAAGAGGCCTAAACATGCATCAAAACTATATCTCTAAGCATCAAACAAGCTTACAAGCTCTCAAAACCTGTCACCTACATCAGCAAAATACTCAAGATATAATCCACTAAACACAAATCTACTTGGACAAGGGGAGGAGTCACATACCAAGGAACAAATGCTCCAAATTTCAGCAAGAAAGATGGGCTGAGCAAGGAGATCGAAAAAATCGAGAGCAAGCACAACAAGGACGCGATTTTGAGCAATGAACTGGAGCTTAATCGGGAGAGAGAAGAAAGTGGAAGGTGAGAGAGTTAGTGGGGGGCAGGGGTGGCCCACACCAGGGCATCGCGCCACCCAGGGCAGGCCGTGCCACCAGGTGGTGTGCCTTCCTGGTGGGTCCCCCTGGTACCTCCCAGGCACTCCTCTGCCCCTTTTTTCACGTAAAAATTTAACATGAATTTTCTGGGATTTTTCGAGACATTTTATTTTTGGGAAATTTTCAGAAATAGAAGAATGATTTTCTGACAGACAGATTTTTTTTGGAAATGATGCAATGACAAAACAAGGCTAGAACTACAGAAGTTCTAAGACACTCTAACATGCAAGCACCTAATAACAAAGAAAACTAAACAAAAGCAAAAACTAAAATGGACAGAATATAAGTAAACGGAGATAATCATAGTGAAAACGTTGTTTTGTTCAATGAAATCCTTTTGTTAACAAGGTTGATCAGGTCTTGTTACCAAAACAATTCCATATGAGACAAAACTTTGTATTCCACTAATGATTATGTTACCTCAACCTTGATAGCAATGGTCCCAATCATAATAGTTTCAATTTTTTCTATTGGTATGGGAAAATATATTTCTCCAACTTGAATGCCCTCAACATGTTCAATTGAATTCAAACCATAAGTTCTTTCAACCTTCTTGGGGAAATAGACAGTATGTTCCTTGTCATTCACATTGAAAGTCACCTTTCCTTGATTACAATTAATAACAGCTCCTGTAGTATTAAGAAAAGGTCTCCCAAGAATAATAGACATATTATCATCTTCAGGCATTTCAAGTACAACAAAATTAGTTAATATCAAGGAATTATGAGCCACTTGAACAGGTACATCCTCACATATACCCACAGGAATAGTGGTAGATTTATCAGCCATTTGCAAAGATATATCAGTTGGTATTAGTTTTTCTAGTTGAAGCCTCTTATAGAGAGAGAAAGGCATAACACTAACTCCAGCTCCCAAATCACACAAAGCCGTTGTAACATAACTGTTCTTAATAGAGCAAGGGATAGTTGGAATCCCTGGGTCTCCAAGTTTCTTAGGAACCTTACCATTGAAGGAATAATTAGCAAGTAAAGTAGAAATTTCTTCATTAGGATCTTCCTTTTATTTGAGACAATATCCTTCATATACTTTGAGTAAGGAGGCAATTTAATAGCATCAGTCGAAGGAATTTGCAAGAATAAAGGTTTCATCCACTCACAAAACTTATTATAGTGTTCATCTTCCTTTGACTTGTGTTTCTTATCAGGGAAAGACATAGGTTTTTGGACCCAAGGTTCTCTTTCACTACCATGTTTCTTAGCAATAAAATCTTCTTTGGTGTATTTAGTATTCTTAGTGTGGTTTTCAGGTTCTTCCTCAACTTTCTCTTCATTAGGAGCTTCATTTTCTTCATTACCACTTTCAGTTTCAGCATCAGAGATAGATATACTATTAGGATCTAAAGCAGGTTCAGAGGGTTCTACAACAGTTTCATGTTTCTTTTTCCTTTTCTTACGAGTAGAACCACTATTTTCAGCTTGTTGAGAATCCTGCTCAATTCTTTTGGGATGCCCCTCAGGATATAGAGGATCCTGGGTAGCAGCTCCACTTCTAGTTCTAATTTCATAAGCATGTTTTTTTAGCAGCATTAACTAGCAAATCGTTTTGCACTTTAACGAGTTGATCTATTTGAGTTTGAACCATTTGAAAGTGTTTAACAATCATTTTAACATCATTAGAGGTTCTTTCCACAATATCTTTCAACTCAACAATAGCTCTAGTGTTTTCCATTAGATGATTTTGCACCCTTTTATTAAAATTATCTTGCTTAACAAGAAAGATATCGAATTCTTCTAAGCATTGATCAGGAGGTTTAGAGTAAGGGATATCACCTTCATCAAAGTGTTGGAGAGAGTGTACCTCAATAGTGGATGAGTAGGGGATAGGCTAACATAATTCTTCTATAGGAGGTAAATTCTTGACATCTGCAGCTTTAATTCCCTTCTCCTTAAGACATTTCTTAGCTTCCTTCATTACTTCATCATTCAATTCAATAACTCCCCTCTTCTTTGATGTTGGAATAGGCACCAGAATTGTAGGTTCAGGTACAATTACTTCAGGTATAGCTTGTTGAGGAGGAGTCCAATCTTCATAGTTCTTACTTATTTTAGACATTAATTCCTCAACTTCCTTGGGAGTCCTATTCCTGAAAACACAATCAGCACAACTATCTAAGTATGTCCTAGATTCTTCGGTTAGTCCATTATAAAATATATCAAGAAGCTCATTCTTAGGTAATGGGCTTCCAGATTGTGCATGAATCAAAGCACAAAACCTTGCCCAAGATTTGGGCAATACCTCTTTTTCTCCCTGTTTAAAATCAAAAAGTTCCTGCAAAATAGCATGTCTGGCACTAGGAGGAAAATATTTCCGCAGGAAAGTACTAATCAAGCAATCAGGGCTATCAACAGATCTAGGAGGTAAATTACTAAACCAAGTTTTAACTTCTCCTTTCAGTGAAAAGGGGAAAATATTAGCAACAAAGTAAGTACGCATCTTAATATCATCAGAAAACAAGCCACTCATGGTAGAAAGTTCATTCGTATGTGCTACCGCACTTTCATTCTTAGTCTCACAAAAAGGTTCTTTCTCAACAATAGATATGTAAGATAGATCGAGAGAGAAATCATAATCTTTATCTGTAATGTTTATGGGAGAAGCAGCAAACTTAGCAATAGGAGACAATTTGGGTCTAATAGTACACCTCTCAAGGAGACTCTTAGCAACGCTCCTATCATGGGTGTTTTTACATTCTTTAATAAATTCATCGGTCATCTCAACATAACCATCTTCAATATCATAACTCTCACTAGACTCAGGTGAACTAACATGTGTGGTAGTGTCTTCATTAGGAGTTTCGGTATTTCCAGCTATAGTTCTAGCTATCATAGCATCTAGGAAAGGACCTAATGAACCACTCTTATCAAGCACAGTAGAAGCAGCATCATAAGCATCAGAAGTTTCAGATTCAGCAGTAGTAGCAGTGTGTGTGTATGATGACCCACAAGTATAGGGGGTGTATCGCAGTATTTTCGATAAGTAAGAGGGTCGAACCCAACGAGGAGCAGAAGGTGCTGGCTAGTGGTATGGATCAGGAATTCTCTGCAAATACTTAGCAAACGGATGATGATGATGATCCCGATGAAGTCTAGCTTGATGGTGGTGTTGATGGCAACGATCTCCCCTCTCCGGGAAGGAATTCCCCCGGCAGAAATCTGTCTGCTGGAGAGATCTTTCTCTCTCGGTGTTTTCTGCCCCGCAGAGGCGGCAGAATCTTTCTGTGGTCGCTCCCCGAGTCTTAGGGTTTCGGGAGGTTGATATACGCCAGAGGGGAGAGGCTGGAGTGGGCCAGGGTGGCCACACCACCTCTAGGCGCGACCTAGGCCTGCCCGCGCCATGGGGTGGTGTGGGCCCCCTGTGGCCCATCTCCACTCCATCTTCTGGCATCCTTAGTCTTCTGGAAAAATAGGATTTTCCATATATTTTCCCGGATTTTCTGATCTTCGCGAATTTTCCCCGCAAACAACACCTTTTCCATTAGAATCCTGACTGCAAACTTAGCTCTTGGTCGAAGAATAGTTGATAAATTGTTGGAGTTCACAAATAGCTGGTTTTTCAAAGATAGTTTTCAAAGTAGTAAACATCAGGATAAGAGCAATGTGCAAAACAAGGAGCATAAGAAACATGATTGAATAAATCATCATATGAATGAATGAAACACAACAACTCAAAATACTTGCTGAGATAGAAGGGAGTAGGTTTACTGACTCAACTACAAAGTAAAAGAAAGGCCCTTCAAAGAGGGAAGCAGGGATTGCAAGTCTCATAAAGAGCTCCCAAAAATTATGATACTTACTAGCTTTCAGCTCTCATTGCCCCTATCATAGGCATCTTTAGGTGATTAAGGTTAAAGTGATAAAAAATGAGGATATGCATTGACAAGTTATAAGTTGAAATCTCATGCCCCTTACTTATGAGTACCGATCCTCATGCTACTCAACTTCAGTCACGAGCAAGCTCTTGTCATTGTAAATACATGCGTATCATTGAGAACCGCCAACGGGGTACCCCTTGCACATGACACAGGAGCTATCCCATAATCAAAATTACAAGGCAAGGCATAAAGGAGCATCTCAACGATCTTTTATTTGCTATTTGCATAGGTTTTTATTGAGGATGCTTCATAGAATGCTCACTATAGTTATGCTGCAAGTTTCCACCATGATTAGGCATGGCTTAGGCTAGCCCCGAGCCAGGCTTTCTAACACACATATAAACTCCATGATCTTACAAGTTCCACTTTTATTTCACACCGCCGGGATCCATAAGCAAAAGAACATGATATCATCTAGGTACAAAGTACCAAATGAAGTGTTGAAAGCGGTCCCCATGATACATGGTTCAGCTAACTTCAACTCATAAAGCACAAGCATATACACAACAAAGAAGGACCCAATGGTTCAAGTTTATTTAAATGCAAGAAAGTAAAGTCTGCCATCAAGTTCGTGAGAGCTTTAATCACTAATTTTCTCATAACAAGTTTAATTTGGGAGGTAGACAAAACAAGAATTTACTTGGAATAGCAATAATGCTACTAGGTAGGTATGGTGGACACAAATGGCAAAGGTTTTGTTTTAAAGGAGGTGGATGCACGAGAAGAATTCCCTCTCAGTACAGGTTTTTGGCTAGCAAGGCTGGGTAGCAAGTACAAGAGTTGAAGGAAACAACCAAACATACAAATGATAAAAACAAACATGCAAACTTCTTTGGAAGCACAAAAGATCTTAACTAGAGAATACTAGACTTATGAGCAAATCAAGAAAGAAAGATGATGAAATTATTTTTCTTTAGAGTACTACTATCTTTTTCTTTTCAACTCTCGAAAAGGTGTTGCTACTGACCGAGCTAGGTTTGCCAAAACCAACTAAATTAACTCAATGATCCCAGAGTGCTACCAATACTAACAACAAGATCAATCATATAACCACGAATTGAAAACTAACATAAGCTATGCAAAAGGGTGAATGATAGAACTTCTCATTAATATTCCATAACGGAAACTCACACCAAAGGATACAAATCTAACGAGAGAGGGGACACTTCCATAATGCAAACCATACTACATAATAACTCCTCTATTCATGATATGACTCTACTAATAAGGTAAAAAGATAGAAGATAGTGATATGATACAGCGTAACTCCCCCAAGCTTGGAACAAACCAAGGGGATGCCAAACCTGATGACGAATTACTCCTTAGGTGGTGATGGTATCTTCTCATCTTCGTCCGTCTTCCAGGGTAAAGGCTTCCCATCAACAAAGGACATCGTGGTTTCCAACATCCTGAAGCTTGCAGCAGCACTTATGCGTTTAAATCTAGCCTCATACTCACACTTTTGATTTTGAACGTCATAGAACTGTGCTTGCAGTTTGTTGGTTGTTTGGCGGAGTGAGAGGACTTCGTCTTTGAGTTCAGTAGTGTCCTTCTGGTGCTCGGTGATGAGTTCGAAACAAATCTTATGGATGATATCCACTTCACGTTCTGCCATCTTCCTGTACCTAAAGACTTCATGCTCCAGTGCTTCCATCCTGTCCTCTAGACTTCCTTCACCTTTAGGGCCTTGAAACTCTTTAATCTGGACCTCTCCACCTTCGAGCAACAACTCCTTGGGATGAATCTTCAATTCTCTCATGTATGCGTTGATGATATCTTCTAAGGAATCTCCCTTGGATGATCCAGAGGAAGACATTGTGGCTCCAAATCTGGGATTCTACTTGACAGAAACAGATCGGAACAAAAGAACGACGAAAACACGATATACGAAGCTCAGAAGATCTCGGGGGTTATATATTACGAAGTTTCATGTCAAAAGGAAGGTACTGGGAGAAAATGGGTCGGAGACGGAGTCCTGGGTGGCCTCACCACCAGGTGGCGCGGCCAGGGGTGGGCCCACGCAAGGGGTGGTGTGGGCCACACTGGCTCCTTTTCTGCCCCCTTTTCGCTTCGTAGCTTTCCTTATTGACTGAAAACTGCAAAAATATAGTTGGATAGTATTTTCGCAGAACTTTTCTTACCAGAACTGTTACCTAGTTGGAAACGGACTCTGCAGGTCTCTGAATTTGGTCCTCAATGAATTTTTCTGGAGTCATAACTTGAAAGGCATCAACATCTTCATTGTAAGAATCTCCAACAATATAGTGTTTGAGTCGCTGTCCATTCACTACTTGTGTAGTATTATCTTTTAGAGAAGAAATTTTTATTGCTCCTGAACGGTATACTTCTTCAATGATGAAAGGTCCTTCCCAGTAGCTTACCTGCAAAAAATCTAAGATGAGACCTATACAATAGAACTTTCTCACCAACATGAAATTCTCTCTTAAGTATTCGCTTGTCATGCCATCTTTTAACTTTTTCCTTAAAGAGCCTAGCATTCTCATAGGCTTCACTCCTCCATTCATCTAAATAACTTAAGTCAAATAATCTTTTCTCACCAGCGAGCTTACAATCTCTATTTAGTTCTTTCACTGCCTAGTAAGCTTTGTGTTCTAACTCTAAGGGTAAGTGGCAAGCTTTCCCATAAACCATTTTATAAGGAGACATTCCCATAGGATTTTTATAAGCAGTTCTATAAGCCCATAAAGCATCATTCAACTTCTTAGCCCAGTTTTTTCTAGACCTATTAACAATCTTTTGCAAGATAGATTTAATTTCTCTATTTGATAACTCTACTTGCCCGCTAGTTTGAGGGTGATAAGCTGAAGAAATTCTATGATTAACATCATATTTAGCGAGGGTCTTCCTAAAACCGCCATGAATGAAATGAGAACCCCCATCAGTCATGAGATACCTAGGCACTCCAAACCTAGGAAAGATAACGTCCTTAAGCATTTTTAGAGAGGTTTCCCCGTCAGCACTTTTCATAGGAATGGCTTCTACCCACTTAGTAACATAATCAACGGCAACAAGAATATGAGTGTAACCCTTTGAAGGAGGAAAAGGACCCATAAAGTCGAATCCCCAACAATCAAAAGGTTCAATAACTAGAGAGTAGTTCATAGGCATTTCATTGCGTCTAGAAATATTACCAACACGCTGACATTCATCACAAGATAAAACAAGTTTTCTTGCATCCTTAAAAAGGGTAGGCCAGTAGAAACCTGATTGTAGTACCTTTTGTGCAGTTCTATCTCCTGCATGATGTCCTCCATAGGCGCTACCATGACATTTACGCAATATCTCTTTTTGCTCATATTCTGGAACACATCTTCGCATAATACCATCAACTCCTTCTTTGTATAAGTGTGGGTCATCCCAAAAATAATGCCTCAAATCATAAAAGAACTTTCTTCTTTGCTGAGCTGTAAAAGTTGGAGGCAAATACTTGGAGACAATAAAGTTAGCATAATCAGCATACCAAGGGCTTCCTCGAGAGCTCACCCCTACTGCAGCTAACTGTTCATTTGGGAAACTATCATTAACATGCATAGGATCAAAAGAGATGTTTTCCAAGCGAGATAAATTATCAGCTACAGGATTTTCAGCACCCTTCCTATCTACTATGTGTAGATCAAACTCTTGTAAAAGCAGTACCCATCTAATAAGCCTAGGCTTAGCGTCCTTCTTTGTCATAAGATATTTAATAGCAGCATGATCAGTATGAATGGTTACTTTTGAGTCCACAATATAGGGCCTAAACTTATCACAAGCAAAAACAACAGCTAGAAATTCCTTTTCAGTAGTAGCATAATTCCTTTGAGCAGCGTCTAGAGTCTTACTAACATAATGGATAACGTTAGCTTTTTATTAATACGTTGCCCAAGGACAACACCTACAACAAAATCACTAGCATCACACATTATTTCAAAGGGTAAACTCCAATCAGGTGGTTGAACAATAAGGGCTGTAGTTAAAGCCTTCTTAAGGGTTTCAAAAATTTCCTTACAATCATCATAAAAAATGAAAGGTACATCTTTTTGAAGAAGATTAGTAAGGGGTTTTAATATCCTAGAAAAGTCTTTAATAAACCTTCTATAGAATCCAGCATGACCAAGGATACTACGAATACCTTTGATGTCTCTTGGGCATGGCATCTTCTCAATTGCCTTAACCTTAGCTCTATCAACTTCTATGCCTCTTTTAGAAACTTTATGCCCAAGAACAATCCCTTCATTAACCATGAAGTGGCATTTCTCCCAATTAAGAACAATATTAGTTTCTTCACATCTCTGCAAAACTTTATCAAGGTTGTGCAGACAATTATCAAAAGAAGTTCCATAGACAGAAAAGTCATCCATAAACACTTCTACAATTTCCTCACAAAAGCCATGAAAGATAGCAGACATGCACCTTTGGAAAGTAGCAGGAGCATTACATAAACCAAAAGGCATACGTCTATAAGCATAAGTTCCATAAGGGCAAGTAAAAGTAGTTTTTTCTTGATCTTGTTGCTTAACAGCAATTTGAGAGAAACCAGAATAACCATCAAGAAAACAAAAATGGGTCTTTTTAGACAACCTTTCCAACATTTGATCAATAAAAGGAAGCGGGTAGTGGTCTTTCTTAGTAACTTTATCGACTTTCCTAAAATGATGCCCATCCTATAGCCTACCACTATTCTTTGAGGAATAAGTTCATCATTATCATTAGGAACAACGGTAATACCTCCCTTTTTAGGAACACAATGAACAGGACTAACCCATTCACTATTAGCAATAGGGTAAATAATACCAACATCAAGGAGTTGCAATACCTCATTCCTTACCA
Organism: Avena insularis; assembly: GCA_023614405.1. Lineage (NCBI taxonomy): Eukaryota > Viridiplantae > Streptophyta > Magnoliopsida > Poales > Poaceae > Avena > Avena insularis. The sequence continues at coordinate 190,767,126 of CM042690.1, forward strand.
CTTCCTTCATCTTAGGATTTAAACGTTGTTGGTGCTCCACTACTGGCTTCGCATCTGGTTCTATGTTGATAGAATGCTGACATATAGTAGGTGAAATCCCTTTCAAATCATCTAGAGTATAGCCCATAGCTCCTCGGTGTTTCCTCAAAACTTCCAATAATCTTTCTTCTTCCTCCCCTTAAAGTTTAGCACTAATAATAACATGATATATCTTTTTATCATCAATAAAAGCATATTTAAGATCACCAGGGAGAGGTTTTAGATCGAAAACCGGATCCTTTTTAGGTGGCATCGTGGTACCGAAGTCTTCCACAGGCAAGTCGTGCTTAAGCATCTTAGGTTCATCACGGAGGATCCTGTCAATCTCATTCCTTTCTTCCATGAAGATTTCACTTTCATGATCTTCCATAAATTGCTGCAAAGCATTGTTAGGAGCAAGAGAAATAGAAGCAAGTTGTTCAACCCTAAAATCCTCATTATGGGTTTCCTCTTCGCAAGGTTCTTTAGTAAATTTCGAAAAATTAAACTCATAAGATTCCCCATCAAATTTAGTCAAGATTTTCTCCCTCTTGCAATCAATAATAGCTCCACAAGTACTCAAAAAAGGTCTACCAAAAATGATAGGGTAGGTTTTACTAGCAGCCGAACCAAGTACTAGAAAATCAGCGGGCTACTTAATCTTACCACAAAGAACTTCCATGTCTCGCACAATACCAATTGGAGAGATGGTCTCTCTATTAGCAAGGTGAATAACCACATCAATCTCTTCCAACTCGCAAGGACTGATCTCATGCATAATTTCTCTGTAAAGCTCATAAGGAATAACACTTGAACTTGCACCAATATCACATAAACCATAATAGCAATGATCACCAATTCTAACAGAAAGCACATGAACACTAGCCTTTTTAGTTCTATTGGGATGTGAAACAATATTAGAAGCATCCTCACAAAAGACTATGTGCCCATCTTCTACGCTTTTAGTGACAAGGTCTTTCACAATTGCTACCACAGGTTCAATGTTTATTTGTTCATCAGGTTTTACAGTTCTTTTTTCACTTTTGGTGATTACATTAGTTATCATTGGATGATCCTTTACCTTTTTGGGAAGGGAATCTTCTCGATATAAGGTTCAGGTAAGATGGGGTCAATAATGCAATACTCGGCACTTCCAATAGGAGCATAGTCAACAATATCTTTGTAAGGTGCATGGTACTTGTTCCAACCCCTTTTTGGAATTTCGATATAGGAAGCAAAAGCTCTAAAGCAATTCGTAATAACTTGCAAATCAAGACCATAAATATTACTAATATTTTGAAAGTCATTAGTTCCCATAAAAGATTTAATGCATTCATAATCATAATTTATACCTGACTCTCTACCTTTGTCATTCTCCCAAGCTTCAACATTGTCTTGAATACGGTCTAGAACATCCCATTTAGCTTCTTCTTCCATGCGAGTGAATGACACAGCACAAGAAGCATCCAATAAATCTTTATCATGTAGAGGGAGCCTTGCATAAAAGTTATTGATAATAATATTGTTGGGGAGCTCATGAATGGGACATTTGAGCATTAGTAACTTCAATCTCCCCCAAGCTTGAGCTGTACTCTCTCCATCAAGAGGCCAAAAGTTGTATATTTGATTCTGATCTTTATGAATCTCACTAGGAGGATAAAACTTTGAATAAAAGAGAGGCACTATTTCCTCCCATTCCAGAGCTTGACCATTCTTCAGCAGCTTATACCATTACTCAGCTCTTCCTTTTAGTGATAATGAGAATAACTTCTTCTTAACTTGATCTATAGTAATACCTGCACACTTGAACAACCCGCATAATTCGTGTATAAAGAGTAAATGATCACCGGGATGGACAGTTCCATCCCCAACATAGTAGTTATCCATAACACGATCAATAATTCTTGTAGGTATTTTGAAAACATCTTTCTCAGCAGGTGGTGGCTTATCTACTACCTTAGCAGTGGTAGTAGCATTACCAAATAAGAAACTCAGCGAATTATCCATAACAAAAATAAAGCAACTAGCAGAAGTAAATAATACTCACAGTAGAAGTTTCCTTTACCAGTTCCACTCTCCAATAGCGCTTCACTCCCTGGCAACGGCACCAGAAAATAGTCTTGATGACCCACAAGTATAGGGGGTGTATTGCAGTATTTTCGATAAGTAAGAGTGTCGAACCCAACGAGGAGCATAAGGTGCTGGCTAGTGGTATGGATCAGGAATTCTCTGCAAATACTTAGCAAACGGATTTTTAGGGGTTTTTGATAAAGCAAGTAAACAAAGTACGAGTAAATAAAAGGCAGTAGGAATAAATGCAGCAAGTGGCCCAATCCTTTATGCAGCAAAGGACAAGCCGGTTGTATTTCTTAAGATGACCAAATGTTCTCGAGGACACATGGGAAGACTGTCAAGTGCTTTCGCTTCATATAGTTGATTAATCTTCTTTAGCTTGCTAAGTGTTGTGTGGGTGAACCTATGCTAATGTACCGCCCCATCCAAGACTAATACATACTTGTGATTATGCCCCTTGCAAACATCCGTAAGTACAAGAAAGTAATTAAGGTAGAAACCTAACCACAACTTTAAACTCTAAGACCCTTACGTCCCTTGTGCAATGGTTTCCTAACGGGGGTTCATGTTTCTGTCACTCCGGCAACCCCTACGATTAGTAGCCAAATACACAATGTATTCCCCTAGGTCCATATAGGTGAAGTGTCATGTAGTCGACGTTCACATGACACCACTAGAAGAAGTACACCACAACTTAAATAACAATCTATTGAATCTTTCTCAACACAACTCCACTACTAACAACAAGACTTCTCCCATGTCCTCAAGAACAAAACAAACTACTCACAAGACATCATATGGTTCATGATCAGAGATGAAATAATGATGTATAACAATCTGAACATAAACAATAATTCAATGGTTCACTCAAGAGCATCAACTACAAAGAGTAATCAACACCGGGAAAGTTTCCCCTATGATCTATAGCAAGATTCAACACAATTGTTACAGCAATATGGAGATGGTGATGAGGGTGCTGATGGTGATGATGGTGATGCTACTGATGATGATCCCGATGAAGTCTAGCTTGATGGTGGTGTTGATGGCAATGATCTGACCTCTCCGGGAAGGAATTCCCCCAGCAGAAATCTGTCTTTTGGAGAGATCTTTCTCTCTCGGTGTTTTCTGCCCCGCAGAGGCGGCAGAATCTTTCTGTGGTCGCTCCCCGAGTCTTAGGGTTTCGGGAGGTTGATATACGCCAGAGGGGAGAGGTTGGAGTGGGCCAGGGTGGCCACACCACCTCTAGGCGCGACCTAGGCCGGCCCGCGCCATGGGGTGGTGTGGGCCCCCTGTGGCCCATCTCCACTCCATCTTCTGGCATCCTTAGTCTTCTGGAAAAATAGGATTTTCCATATATTTTCCCGGATTTTCTGATCTTCGCGAATTTTTCCTGCAAACAACACCTTTTCCATTAGAATCCTGACTGCAGCGGTGCATGCTCCAAAAGTCATCAACCATGCAAAAATAGATGAAATAACATAAGTATCACCTCTCAATACGAAATATATCAATGAATAATAGTGAATTAAGACATAGAATAGTGATGCAAAATGGACGTATCAACTCCCCCCAAGCTTAGACTTCGCTTTAAGCTTAAACTGAGCTCAATAAACATGACCTCAGGTTTATGGAGTGAAGAGTCGATAAAAGAATACGGACAAGAAGCATCACATTCATCAAATACATAGATCATAGTAGAAGACAACTCACTATTATATAACTCAACTTGCAGTGAGTAAAGGAAACACAATAAAGATACATAAGGTGAGTCATAATTGGTAATGGCAAACTTAGCTCTTGGTCGAAGAATAGTTGATAAATTGTTGGAGTTCACAAATAGCTGGTTTTTCAAAGATAGTTTTCAAAGTAGTAAACATCAGGATAAGAGCAATGTGCAAAACAAGGAGCATAAGAAACATGATTGAATAAATCATCATATGAATGAATGAAACACAACAACTCAAAATACTTGCTGAGATAGAAGGGAGTAGGTTTACTGACTCAACTACAAAGTAAAAGAAAGGCCCTTCAAAGAGGGAAGCAGGGATTTCAAGTCTCATAAAGAGCTCCCAAAAATTATGATACTTACTAGCTTTCAGCTCTCATTGCCCCTATCATAGGCATCTTTAGGTGATTAAGGTTAAAGTGATCAAAAATGAGGATATGCATTGACAAGTTATAAGTTGAAATCTCATGCCCCTTACTTATGAGTACCGATCCTCATGCTACTCAACTTCAGTCACGAGCAAGCTCTTGTCATTGTAAATACATGCGTATCATTGAGAACCGCCAACGGGGTACCCCTTGCACATGACACAGGAGCTATCCCATAATCAAAATTACAAGGCAAGCAGACAGTGAGCATCTCAACGATCTTTTTATTTGCTATTTGCATAGGTTTTTATTGAGGATGCTTCATAGAATGCTCACTATAGTTATGTTGCAAGTTTCCACCATGATTAGGCATGGCTTAGGCTAGCGGCCCAGGCGTTTCTCTAACACACATATAAACTCCATGATCTTACAAGTTCCACTTTTATTTCACACCGCCGGGATCCATAAGCAAAAGAACATGATATCAACTAGGTACAAAGTACCAAATGAAGTGTTGAAAGCGGTCCCCATGATACATGGTTCAGCTAACTTCAACTCATAAAGCACAAGCATATACGCAACAAAGAAGGACCCAATGGTTCAAGTTTATTTAAATGCAAGAAAGTAAAGTGTGCCATCAAGTTCGTGAGAGCTTTAATCACTAATTTTCTCATAACAAGTTTAATTTGGGAGGTAGACAAAACAAGAATTTACTTGGAATAGCAATAATGCTACTAGGTAGGTATGGTGGACACAAATGGCAAAGGTTTTGGTTTAAAGGAGGTGGATGCACAAGAAGAATTCCCTCTCATTACATGTTTTTGGCTAGCAAGGCTGGGTAGCAAGTACAAGAGTTGAAGGAAACAACCAAACATACAAATGATAAAAACAAACAAGCAAACTTCTTTGGAAGCACAAAAGATCTTAACTAGAGAATACTAGACTTATGAGCAAATCAAGAAAGAAAGATGATGAAATTATTTTTCTTTAGAGTACTACTATCTTTTTATTTTCAACTCTCGAAAAGGTGTTGCTACTGACTGAGCCAGGTTTGCCAAAACGAACTAAATTAACTCAATGATCCTAGAGTGCTACCAATACTAACAACAAGATCAATCATATAACCACGAATTGAAAACCAACATAAGCTATGCAAAAGGGTGAATGATAGAACTTCTCATTAATATTCCATAACGGAAACTCACACCAAGGGATACAAATCTAACGAGAGAGGGGACACTTCCATAATGCAAACCATACTACATAATAACTCCTCTATTCATGATATGACTCTACTAATAAGGTAAAAGGATAGAAGATAGTGATATGATACCGCGACACTCCCCCAAGCTTGGAACAAACCAAGGGGATGCCAAACCTGATGACGAATTACTCCTTAGGTGGTGATGGTATCTTCTCATCTTCATCCGTCTTCCAGGGTAAAGGCTTCCCATCAACAAAGGACATCGTGGTTTCCAACATCCTGAAGCTTGCAGCAGCACTTATGCGTTTAAATCTAGCCTCATACTCACAGTTTGGTTTTGAATGTCATAAAACCGTGCTTGCAGTTTGTTGGTTGTTTGGCGGAGTGAGAGGACTTCGTATTTGAGTTCAGTAGTCTCCTTCTAGTGCTCGGTGATGAGTTCGGAACAAATCTTATGGATGATATCCACTTCACACTCCGCCATCTTCCTGTACCTAAAGACTTCATGCTCCAGTGCTTCCATCCTGTCCTCCAGACTTCCTTCACCTTTAGGGCCTTGAACCTCTTTAATCCGGACCTCTCCACCTTCGAGCAACAACTCCTTGGGATGAATCTTTAATTCTCTCATGTATGGGTTAATGATATCTTCTAAGGAATCTCCCTTGGATGATCCAGAGGAAGACATTGTGGCTCCAAATCTGGGATTCTACCTGACAGAAACAGATCGAAACAAAAGCACGACCAAAACATGATATACGAACCTCGGAAGATCCGGGGGGTTATATATTACGAAGTTTCATGTCAAAAGGAAGGTACTGGGAGAAAACGGGTCGGAGACGGAGTCCTGGGTGGCCTCACCACTAGGTGGCGCGACCAGGGGTGGGCCCATGCCAAGGGGTGGTGTGGGCTACCCTGGCTCCTTTTCCGCCCCTTTTTCGCTTTGTAGCTTTCCTTATTGACTGAAAACTGCAAAAATATAGTTGTGATTTTCAGTTTATAGTCTGTCAAGCATATAACTCAGATTGGACCTCACTTTCACCTTAACCACATTAAAGATGCTTATGATAGGGGCAATGAGAGATCAAATCTAATGAGTACCATACTTTCAGCATTTGGAAGCCTTTCAAACTTTTCAAAACCTTTTTCATTTCCTTGTTGAGTCTCCACATATTCTTTGAGCACTTTCTTGAGAGCATAGTGGCCATTCTTAGTTCTATGTGCATTGTCCCAAGCCTTGTTGATTGATGCATACCTTGATATTGCTTGTTTTAAACTATTTGTATCTAGTCACTCTTGTAAACTTTGAAGGTGTCCTTTGCATTTATGTTTGCTAATCTATGAGTGACAAACTGAATGCCACTATGCTATGTTTTCTTTATGTGAAACAAACAAACGTCTTACAAAGCATTGTTATTCATGAATCTTTTGTTTGTGCCTTTTCATGTTGCATCATAGTTTCTTTGTCTTTCATGTTATGATTGAAGTACTATGATCCCAGCTTTGAATGTTTTACAAATACTTTGATCAAGTTTATGATGGTGCATGTCACCTCAAAAATTATTCTTTCTTTTTATCACTTACCTACTCGAGGACGAGCAGGAGTTAAGCTTGGGGATGTTGATACATTGCAAATGTATCTATAATTTTTTATGTTCCATGCTTGGTTTTATCCACTTTCTTGTGTTTTGTCCACATTTTGGAGTACTTTTCATATGATTTCTTGGACTAACCTATTAACAAGAGCCACGATGCAGTTGCTTTTTCTGCTGTTTTTGGTTCCAGGAAAGTCGAAAATGAATATTCTCAGAATTGGACGGGACAAAGCCAAAGTGCCTATTTTCCGAAGACTCAGGAGCTGAATACGATATGGAGGAGGGCCGGTGGCCACACCCTCCCAAGCTTGCTGGCTGGCAGCCCAGGCATGGTGTGGTGGCCCCAGGCACCCCCTCGGTCTCCCTCTTCGCCTATAAGAAGCCTTCTGACCTAAAAACTCTAGGGGGTTCGACGTTTTTCCAAAAGGAGTTCCTCTCCGCCGCCACCACCAGATTCCACGAAACACGTAAACTCCGTTACGGCACCTGCCGGGATGGGGAATTGGAGGAGATCATCGCCATCATCATCACCATCGCTTCTCCATCGACCATCCATGTTTCCCCATCTATGAGTGAGTAATCCCCCGCTGTAGGCTATGTGGATGGTAGGGATTGGATGAGATTGTTCATGTAATGGCATCAGATTGTTAGGGCATGGTGCCTAGTATCTTTTATTAGTGCTTTATGACATTGTTACGACTTGTTGTGCTTAATGCTTGTCACTAGGGTCCGAGTGCCATGATTTTAGATCTGAACATGTTATTGATTCATTATGATAGTATTGTTTCTGGTCTTATCTACAAGTTGTATACACACGTTGTTGTCCGGAACCTATGGCCTGGCGATGTAAATCGGGATAACCGGAAGGGAATGGCTTTGATGTGAGGATCACATGTGTTCACGGAGTGTTAATGCTTTGCTCGGTGCTCTATTAAAAGGAGCACCTTATTTGCCAAGAGTTCCTAGAGGCCCCGCTGCAAATTTGGCAGGACAAAAGATGTTGTGCAAGTTCTCATTGCGAGCACGTATGACTATATACGGAACACATGCCTAGGATTGTCTAGTACTTGGATGCTTTATCTTATTTATCTGCAATTGCCCTATGTTCTGATTGCTATGTGAATTGTCTTGTCCATGCAACGCTCGTCCATCCATCCCTATGCCTACCGTTTTCGAATCCCTTATTCTTGCTTTTGTTACTATTGTCTTTGCTTTACTACTGCTGTTACTTTGCTATTCCTACTACAAAACTATTGCTACTGATAAACTGCTGTGAGCAAGATTGTTTTTCCAGGTGTAGCTGAATTGACAACTCAGTTGTTAAGGCTTATAAATATTCTTTGGCTCCCCTTGTGTCGAATCAATAAATTGGGTTTCACTTCCCTCGAAAATACTGCGATACACCCCCTATACTTGTGGGTCATCAAGACTACTTTCTGGCGCCGTTGCTGGGGAGCATAGCTTTATTTATCAAGTCCACTTGGATTCACTATTGTTCAAGCTAAGTTTATTTTCGCCTTGTTTGCTTGTTTCTTTATCAAAAATACAAAAAAAAGTAGTTCCTACTCTAGTTGTTATTTTTGTTGGTCTGTTATTGTCTTGCTTTATCATGCTTGTTGTCAATGGTTGGTTTCTTTGAAACTGAATCTTATTGGCAAGGTGGGTTCATGGAAGATGAAAAATATTATTATAAGGAACACCGCTTGTCACAAAAAGGGAAACACTTATGGGAACAAATTGATAAATTGTATACCATTGCTAGAAACATGTGCTCTACTTATAATGTTACTTATTGCTTGGATAAATCTTGTTGCTGTAGGAGGTACAAACACCTCCCTTTTCAATGTGAGTATAATGATAATGGTACCATATCTTCCTATGTTAAGGGAAATTATGACCTTTATGATGTGGAACAAATTGAGGAATTTATTGCTTGGAAGGGTGCATTTGAACTTGCTAGTTTGCTTGAAAATATTGATGATTCTCCTTATAAGTATGAGGTTTATGGTATACTTAAATTTTGCTTTGATAATTACAAGGATGAAAATGGCTATATTCTTGAATATTTTAATAGATGCTTTCCACAAATGGAAGAGACTAATGCCTTGCAGGATCCTATGGAAGAAGAAATTGATGAACCTGAAATCTCAATAGATGAAAAAGAGAAGGAGAGTGATGAACAAAAGGAGGAAGAATGGATTAGCTACCCATACCTACCTTATAATGAGAGTAACTCTTTATCCCTTATATTATTTGATTGTCCCCCATGCTTACTAAAGAAGGATGATTGTTATGTTCCTGAGGATTCTTTTGAAGATGTTTATGATAAAGCTCTAGTGCTTGTAGATCATGAAAATCATGCTTTATGTGATAGTTATACTGTTGAGTTTATTCATGAGGCTACTGAAAATTATTATGAGAGAGGAAAATATGGTTGTAGAAGTTTTCATGGTATTGAAACACCTCTCTATGTGCTGAAAGTTTTGAAGTCACTCTTGTTTTATCTTCCTATGCCTGTCACTTTGTTCTTTGCGAATTTATTTGCATACACGATTCCTATGCATAGGAAGTGGGTTAGACTTAAATGTGTTTTGAATTTGCTTCTTGATGTTCTCTCTTACTTCAACTCATATTTCTTATGAGAGCATCCTCTCAAACTATTATGCCTGAAGATGATAATATGTTTATTATTCTTGGGAGACCTTTTCTTAAACACTGCAGGAGTTGTTATTAATTGTAATCAAGGGAAGGTGACCTTCAATGTTAATGACAAGGAACATACTGTCTATTTCCCCAAGAAGATTGAAAGGACTTATGGTTTGAATTCAATTGAACATGTTGAGGGAATTCAAGTTGGATAAATATATTGTCCCATACCAAGAGAAAAATTTGAAACTATTATGATTGGGACCATTGCTATCAAGGTTGAGGTAACATAATCATTAGTGGGATACAAAGTTTTGTCTCATATGGAATTGTTTTGGTAACAAGACCTGATCAACCTTGTTAACAAAAGGATTTCATTGAACAAGACAATGTTTTCACTATGATTATCTCCGTTTACTTCTATTTTATCCATTTTCAGTTTTTGCTTTTGCCTAACTTAAAGGCGTTAAAGAAAAGTACTTATTGGGAGATAACCCAAAAGTTTTAGATGAGTCTTGGAAGTTATTACTTCAGTAATAACCGCTCCTTATCCTTTTTTATTTGTTTTGTGTGCCAAGAGTAACCTCTAATGAGAGAGAAGTAATGATTGGGAAAGTTGCTGTCCCGAAACAGATTTCTGTGCTTCACCGTAAAAATTCGTGTAAAATCTCTGAACGTATTTTCGAGGCGTGAATTTTTCTGCTTCTTCCCCAGGTTGTTATCTAACTTTCGTTAGTTCAACACTTTTTGATTTGAGCAACAGAAGGTCTTCTAAAAAATTCGTCTTTACCCGCTGGTCTGTTTTGACAGATTTCTGCCATTTTCTGCATTTGCTTCTTGTTGGTTCCTTTTTGAGATTTTTGAGGAATTGAGATTTTTTAGGGATGTGCTACAGTAGCTAGTGTTCTAATGTAAGTTTATTTGGTGTTATAACTGAACCTTAAGACCTATTATCTTGAGTGCACTAATGTTGCTAATAAAGATTGTGTGAAGTTTTGTATGAAGGAAAAATTTCAGGTGTATGGAAGGAATGAGTAATGAGATGAAGGATGGACTAAAGCTCAAGCTTGGGGATGCCACGCGTGTCATCCCAAGAAATATCCAAAAAGTACAAGCGTCAAAGCTTGGGGGATGCCCAAGGCATCCCCTTCTTCATCAATAAAAATCCCAGGTTTCTTCCAAACGCTTCATTTTTATTGTTTCATGCACAGTTGCGTTGTTCTTGGAGCGTCTTCTTTTTCGTTTTCATTTTGTTTTTTGTTTGCTTGGTTTGCTTAGTTTTCTGAATAAATTGGTTGGACCTCCTCTTTCATGCATTGGTGTTCAAATAGTTTGGTTTGGTTTGGTTTGGTTTGGAAAAGAGTAGGAAAGCTCATGCTTAAGTGGTAAAGAGAGCTTGTTTTTGACTGTGGCCTATGCTTTGTCATGCCATGCTTGATATTGTTTTGGCTTTATGCTTAGTATTCTTTGCTGTAGTATGACTTGTTATAAAGAATTGAGATTGCTTAATGTGCCTTGGATGAATCATGCGTTGTTTTAGCATATTAAAGCATAGTATAGTGGTATTCTCCTTTGATGCTTTATTTGGGTTGACTTGGCGCATGCTCACACCATGTTATGACTATCTCAAGTCACCATAAGCCTTTATGATCCTTTAGTTTTCAACTTGTAGTATCACTTTATGCTTTGATCAATGATGTTTTGTCGCTCTGCATGATTATGGTCATTATTGCTCTCTCGTTTGTCGCTCCCTTACTATTGCTAGCCTTCACTTACACTGAGTGTTTTACTCATGTTTCCAACTCCCTAAAACCAAATATTGCCAAAGTGTCCACCATACCTACCTATTAGCATCATTTGCTACTTCCGTGCATATTCAATATGCCTTGCTTTCTTTCGAATAAAATGTTTGCTTGTTATGAGAAAGTTAGTTAGTAAAGCTCTCACGAACTTGATGGCACACTTTATTTCCTGCACTTAATAAACCTGAACCATTGTGAACTCTCCATGAAAGTTATATGCTTGCAAATTATAGGCTGGGGATTAGCAGAACCGTGCTGTCATGGGGAACGCTTTCAACACTTGTAAATATATACCCAGTTGATACCTTGCTCTTTTGTTTGCGGATGTCGTCGGTGTGAAATAAAAGGGGCGCTTGTAAGTCCATGGAGTTATATATGTGTTTTAGAGAAACGCCTGGGCCGCTGGTCTAATCCATGCTGACATGGTGGAAACCTGCAGCGTAACCATAATGATATCTATGAAGCATTCTTCTTATAAAAAAGAGAGAGATAGCTATTGAGAAAAAAAGGAGAGATTTATGAAAAGAGGAAAGAGAGAAAAAAGCACCATTTTCCCATGGTAAATAAGAAGATTGCTGAGATACTCATTGTCTGCTTGCCTTGTTATTTTGATATGGGGATTCTTCCGTATCATCGGGCAAGGGGTACCCCGTTGGCGGTTCTCTATGATACGCACATACTTACGATGACAAGAACTTACCGGTAACTAAAGTTGAGCAGCATGAGGAGCGGCCCTCGTACTCAAGGGACTTGGGATTTTCAGTTTATAGTCTGTCAAGCATATAACTCAGATTGGACCTCACTTTCACCTTAACCACATTAAAGATGCTTATGATAGGGGCAATGAGAGCTCAAATCTAATGAGTACAATACTTTCAGCATTTGGAAGCCTTTCAAACTTTTCAAAACCTTTTTCATTTCCTTGTTGAGTCTCCACATATTCTTTGAGCACTTTCTTGAGAGCATAGTGGCCATTCTTAGTTCTATGTGCATTGTCCCAAGACTTGTTGATTGATGCATACCTTGATATTGCTTGTTTTAAACTATTTGTATCTAGTCACTCTTGTAAACTTTGAAGGTGTCCTTTGCATTTATGTTTGCTACTCTATGAGGGACAAGCTGAATGCCACTATGCTATGTTTTCTTTATGTGAAACAAACAAACGTCTTGCAAAGCATTGTTATTCATGAATCTTTTGTTTGTGCCTTTTCATGTTGCATCATAGTTTCTTTGTCTTATTGCTAGAACTTTGTCTTTCATGTTATTATTGAAGTACTATGATCCCAGCTTTGAATGTTTTACAAATACTTTGATCAAGTTTATGATGGTGCATGTCACCTCAAAAATTATTTTTTCTTTTTATCACTTACCTACTCAAGGACGAGCAGGAGTTAAGCTTGGGGATGTTGATACATTGCAAATGTATCTATAATTTTTGATGTTCCATGCTTGGTTTTATCCACTTTCTTGTGTTTTGTCCACACTTTGGAGTACTTTTCATATGATTTATTGGACTAACCTATTAACAAGAGCCATGCGGCTACCATTTGTTTCTGCTGTTTTTGGTTCCAGGAAAGTCACAAAATGAATATTCTCGGAATTGGACGGGAGAAAAGCCAAAGTGCCTATTTTTCCAGAAGACTCCAGGAGCCAAAAGCGAGAGGCAGGAGGAGGGCAGGGTGGCCACACCCCCTGTAGCCAGGCTGGCTGGCCGCGCCAGGGCATGGTGTGGTGGCCCCAGGCACCCCCTCGGTCTTCCTCTTCGCCTATAAGAAGCCTTCTGACCTAAAAACTCCAGGGGGTTCGACGTTTTTCTAGAAGGAGTTCCCCTTCGCCGCCACCACCAGATTCCATGAAACAACACCAGAAACTCCGTTCTGGCACCCTGCCGGGACGGGGAATTGGAGGAGATCATCGCCATCATCATCACCATCGCTTCTCCATCGACCATCCATGTTTCCCCCATCAATGTGTGAGTAATCCCCCGCTGTAGGCTATTGGGATTGTAGGGATTGGATGAGATCGTTCATGTAATGGCATCAGATTGTTAGGGCATGGTGCCTAGTATCTTTTATTAGTGCTTTATGACTTTGTTGCGACTTGTTGTGCTTAATGCTTATCACTAGGGCACGAGTGCCATGATTTCAGATCTGAACATGTTATTGATTCATTATGATAGTATTGTTTCTGGTCTTATCTACAAGTTGTATACACACGTTGTTGTCCGGAACCTATGGCCCCGAAGTGACAGAAATCGGGTTAACCGAAAGGGAATGGCTTTGATGTGAGGATCACATGTGTTCATAGAGTGTTAATGCTTTGCTCCGGTGCTCTATTAAAAGGAGCACCTTAATTGCCAGTAGTTCCCTAGAGGCCCCGCTGCAAACGGGCTGGCAGGACAAAAGATGTTGTGCAAGTTCTCATTGCGAGCACGCATGACTATATACGGAACACATGCCTAGGATTGTCTAGTACTTGGATGCTTTATCTTATTTATCTGCAATTGCCCTATGTTCTGATTGCTATGTGAATTGTCTTGTCCATGCAATGCCCGTCCATCCATCCTTATGCCTACCGCACTCGAATCCCACTGTTACTACTTTTGTTACTACTGTCTTTGCTTTACTACTGCTGTTACTTTGCTATTCCTACTACAAAACTGTTGCTACTGATAAAATGCTGTGAGCAAGATTGTTTTCCAGGTGCAGCTGAATTGACAACTCAGTTGTTAAGGCTTATAAATATTCTTTGGCTCCCCTTGTGTCGAATCAATAAATTGGGTTTCACTTCCCTCGAAAATACTGCGATACACCCCCTATACTTGTGGGTCATCAGCCCACCCCTGGTCGTGCCACCAGGTGGTGAGTCCGCCCCGGACTCCGCCTCCGACTCGTTTTCTCCCAGTATCTTCCCTTTGATATGAAACTTCGTATTATATAACCCCTCGGAGCCCCGGAGGTTCGTATATCGTATTCTCGTCGTGTTTTTGTTTCGATTTGTTTCTTCCAGGACATACTCTTTGAAGGTTTAGAAGCACAATGGTGTTCGCCAAGGATAAAGGGAAGGAGCCTATGGAGGAAGATCTCCAAGACCCTAAGCAGGGGCTGGTACCTTTAGTCTCTTGCCCTGCATCAACGAAAGCCCTACGAGTCACTAAGGAGTTCTACGATAAGTACCAAGACTTGAGGAGGAGGGTGGACATGCTTCAATGGGAGAATAATAGGCTTCGCAAGATGCTGGAAGATTTCCTCACGTCAACTAAGAAAATATTACCACCACCACCGAAGGAGTAACTCGTCATCAGGTTTGGCATCCCCTTGGTTTGTTCCAAGCTTGGGGGAGTGCCGCGGTATCACATCACTATCTTCTATCTTTTTACCTTTTTAGTAGAGTCATATCATGAATATAGGAGTTATTATGTAGGATGGTTTGCATTATGGAAGTGTCCCCTCTCTCGTTAGATATGTATCCCTTGGTGTGAGTTGCCATTATGGAATATTAATGAGAAGTTCTATCATTCACTCTTTTTCATAGCTTATATTAGTTTTCAATTCGTGGTTATATGATTGATCTTGTTGTTAGTATTGGTATCACTTTGGGATCATTGAGTTAATTTAGTTGGTTTTGGCAAACCTGGATCGGTCAGTAGCAACACCTCTTTTGAGAGTTGAAAGAAAAGATAAAAGTACCTTTAAAGAAAAATTATTTCATCGTCTTTCTTTCTTGATTTGCTCATAAGTTTAGTATTCTCTAGTTAAGATTTTTTGTGCTTCCAAGGAAGATTGCATGTTTGTCTTTATCACTTGTATGTTTGTTTGTTTCCTTCAACTCTTGTACTTGCTACCCAGCCTTGCTAGCCAAAAATCTGTATTGAGAGGGTATTCCTCTCGTGCATCCACCTCCTTTAAACCAAAACCTTTGCTATTTGTGTCCACCATACATACCTAGTAGCATTATTGCTATTCCAAGTAAATTCTTGTTTTATCTACCTCCCAAATTAAACTTGTTATGTGAAAATTAGTGATTAAAGCTCTCACGAACTTGATGGCACAGTTTACTTTCTTGCATTTAATAAACTTGAACCATTGGGTCCTTCTTTGTTGCGTATATGCTTGCTCTTTATGAGTTGAAGTTAGCCGAACCATGTATCATGGGGACCGCTTTCAACACTTCATTTGGTACTTTGTACCTAGTTTATATCATGTTCTTTTGCTTATGGATCCCGGCGGTGTGAAATAAAAGTGGAACTTGTAAGATCATGGAGTTTATATGTGTGTTAGACAAATGTCTGGGCCGCTAGCCTAAGCCATGCCTAATCATGGTGGAAACTTGTAGCATAACTATAGTGAACATTCTATGAAGCATCCTTAATAAAAACCTATGCAAATAGCAAATAAAAAGATTGCTGAGATGCTCACTGTCTGCTTGCCTTGTCATTTTGATTATGGGATAGCTCCTGTGTCATGTGCAAGGGGTACCCCGTTGGCGGTTCTCAATGATATGCATGTATTTACAATGACAAGAGCTTGCTCGTGACTGAAGTTGAGTAGCATGAGGATCGGTACTCATAAGTAAGGGGCATGAGATTTCAACTTATAACTTGTCAAGCATATCCTCTTAGTTGTGTCACTTTAACCTTAATCACCTAAATATGCCTATGATAGGGGCAATGAGAGCTGAAAGCTAGTAAGTATCATAATTTTTGGGAGCTCTTTACGAGACTTGCAATCCCTGCTTCCCTCTTTGAAGGGCCTTTCTTTTATTTTGTAGTTGAGTCAGTAAACCTACTCCCTTCTACCTCAGCAAGTATTTTGAGTTGTTGTGTTTCATTCATTCATATGATGATTTATTCAATCATGTTTCTTATGTTCCTTGTTTTGCACATTGCTCTTATCCTGATGATTACTACTTTGAAAGCTATCGTTGAAAAACCAGCTATTTGTGAAATCCAGCAAATTATCAACTATTCTTCGACCAAGAGCTAAGTTTGCCATTACCAATTCGAATTCACTTTATGTATCTTTATTGTGTTTCCTTTACTTATAACAAGTTGAGTAATATAATAGTGAGTTGTCTTCTATTATGATCTATGTATTTGATGAATGTGATGCTTCTTGTCCGTATTCTTTTATTGACTCTTCACTCCATAAACCTGAGGCCATGTTTATTGAGCTCAGTTTCTCTTGGGGACAAGCGAATTCCAAGCTTGGGGGGAGTTGATACGTCCATTTTGCATCACTATTCTATGTCTTAATTCATTATTATTCATTGATATATTTCGTATTGAGAGGTGATACTTATGTTATTTCATCTGTTTTTCCATGGTTGATGACTTTTGGAGCATGGACTGCTGCATTCACGATTCTGATGAAAAAGGTGCTGTTTGGAGGCAAAATTCGCGAAGATCAGAAAATCCGGGAAAATATACGGAAAATCCTATTTTTCCAGAAGACTAAGGATGCCAGAAGACGGAGTGGAGATGGGCCACAGGGGGCCCACACCACCCCATGGCGCGGGTAGCCCTAGGCCGCGCCAGGAGGTGGTGTGGCCACCCTGGCCCACTCCAGCCTCTCCCCTCTGGCGTATATCATCCTCTCGAAACCCTAAGACTCGGATCGCGACCACAGAAAGATTTCGCCGCCTCTGCAGGGCGGAAAACACCGAGAGAGAAAGATCTCTCCGGCAGACAGATTTCTGCCGGGGGAATTCCTTCCCTGAGAGGGGAGATCGTCGCCATCAACACCACCATCAAGCTGGACTTCATCGGGATCATCATCATCATCATCACCATCAACACCCTCATCACCATCTCCATATTGTTGTAACAATTGCGTTGAATCTTGCATTAGTTCATAGGGGAAACTTTCCTGGTGTTGATTACTCTTTGTAGTTGATGCTATTGAGTGAACCATTGAATTATTGTTTATGTTCAGATTGTTATACATCATTATTCCATCTCTGATCATGATCCATATGATGTATTGTGAGTAGTTCGTTTTTGTTCTTGAGGACATGGGAGAAGCCTTGCTGTTAGTAGTGGAGTTGTGTTGAGAAAGATTCAATAGATTGTTATTTAAGTTGTGGTGTACTTCTTCTAGTGGTGTCATGTGAACGTCGACTACATGACACTTCACCTATATGGGCCTAGGGGAATGCATTGTGTATTTGGCTACTAATCATAGGGGTTGCCGGAGTGACAGAAACCTGAACCCCCGTTAGGAAACCATTGCACAACGGACGTAAGGGTCTTAGAGTTTAAAGTTGTGGTTAGGTTTCTACCTTGATTACTTTCTTGTACTTACGGATGTTTGCAAGGGGTATAATCACAAGTAAGTATTAGTCTTGGATGGGGCGGTACATTAGCACAGGTTCACCCACACAACACTTAGAAAGCTAAAGAAGATTAATCAACTATATGAAGCGAAAGCACTTGACAGTCTTCCCATGTGTCCTTGAGAACGTTTGGTCATCTTAAGTAATACAACCGGCTTGTCCTTTGCTGCATAAAGGATTGGGCCACTTGCTGCATTTATTCCTACTGCCTTTTATTTACTCGTACTTTGTTTGCTTGCTTTATCAAAAACCCCTAAATATCCGTTTGCTAAGTATTTGCAGAAAATTCCTGATCCATACCACTAGCCAGCACCTTCTGCTCCTCGTTGGGTTCGACACTCTTACTTATCGAAAATACTGCGATACACCCCCTATACTTGTGGGTCATCAAGACTATTTTCTGGTGCCGTTGCCGGGGAGTGAAGCGCTATTGGAGAGTGGAACTGGTAAAGGAAACTTCTACTGTGAGTATTGTTTACTTCTGCTAGTTGCTTTATTTTCGTTATGGATAATTCGCTGATTTTCTAACTTGGTAATGCTACTACCACTGCAAAGGTAGTAGATAAGCCACCACCTGCTAAGAATGATGTTTTCAAAATACCTACAAGAATTATTGATCGTGTTATGGATAATTACTATGTTGGGGATGGAACTATCCATCCTGGTGATCATTTACTCTTTATACACGAATTATGCGGGTTGTTCAAGTGTGCAGGTATTACTATAGATCAAGTCAAGAAGAAGTTATTCTCATTGTCACTAAAAGGAAGAGTTGAGGAATGGTATAAGCTGCTGAAGAATGGTAAAGCTCTGGAATGGGGGGAAATAGTGCCTCTCTTTTATTCAAAGTTTTATCCTCCTAGTGATATTCATAAAGATCAGAATCAAATATACAACTTTTGGCCTCTTGATGGAGAGAGTACAACTCAAGCTTGGGGGAGATTGAAGTTACTAATTCTCAAATGTCCCATTCATGAGCTCCCCAACAATATTATTATCAATAACTTTTATGCAAGGCTCCCTCTACATGATAAAGATTTGTTGGATGCTTCTTGTGCTGGATCATTCACTCGCATGGGAGAAGAAGCTAAATGGGATGTTCTGGACCGTATTCAAGACAATGCTGAAGCTTGGGAGAATGACAAAGGTATAAAGTCAGGTATAAATTATGATTATGAATGCATTGAATCTTTTATGGGAACTAATGACTTTCAAAATATTAAAAATGCTTATGGTCTAGACTCTCAAGCTATTGCTTCTTATTTTAAGGCTTTTGCTTCTTACATTGAAGTGCCTAAAAATAAGTGGAATAAGTATCATGAACCTTATAAAGATATTGCTAAGAGTGTTCCTGCAAGAAATACTGAAGTTCATACTGCTAATCATGTTTTACCTGAACCTTATATTGAGAAAATGCCTTTTCTAGTTAAGGTAAAGGAACATTCTATGATAGCTAGTATGGTTAATGAAAGTACAAGAAAAGCTGCTGAACCTGATAAACAAATGGTTGATGAACCTATAATAGTAAATGTGGAAGACTTTGTCACTAAATATGAAAAAGAGGGACACACTATCCTTTGTAAAGATACCTCTAATATTGTTTCACATAGTAGTGTTATGAGAGCTAGCATTCCTGTGTTTTCTGTTAGAATAAGTGATCATTGCTATGATGGTTCTTGTGATAGCTATATTGTTAAGTTTATGAATGATACTGAAAGTTACTATGAGAGAGGGAAAAGTGTTCTTATGCATCTTAATAATATCAAGTTTCCTCGTTTTATGCTGAAAGTTGCACTTCTTTTGCCTTCTTATGCAAGTTGCCTCTGGTTTCAATAACTTGTTTGTTTACAAAATTCCCTTGCATAGGAAGTGGGTTAGACTTAAATGTGTGTGTGTTTTTGCTTCTTAATGCTCTCTTTCACTTCAATTCATATCCCTATGAGAGCTTCTTCAAAATTATCATGCCCATCTTAATGGCTATAAAGAAAGAGCTTTATGGGAGACAACCCAATTTGTTTTTGCTTTTAGTTTGTTTTTGTTTATTTGAGTCTTGGAAGTTATTACTTTGGTAATAACCGCTCCTTATCCGTTTTGTTTGGTTTTTGTGTCAAGATCAACCTCTAATGAGAGAGAAGTAAGATTTGGGGAAGTTGTTGTCCCGAAACAGATGTTTGTGCTTCACCGTAAAAATTTGTGAGAGATCTTTGTATGTCGAATTGAGCTGTAATGTTTTTTGCTTCTGCCCCAGGTTGTTATTTAACTTTCGTTAGTTTTGCACTTTTTTATTTGAGCAACAAAAGATTTTCGAAAAAATTGATCTTTACCTGCTGGTCTGTTTTGACAGATTTTGCCACTCTTGCATTTGCTTCTTTATTCGATTTCCTTTTTGAATTATTTTTGGGTTTTCGGAAGGAGTTGCTACAGTATCTTATGTTTTGATGGTTTTCAGTTGAAGTTGGACTCAAAAGGTTTTATCACTTCACTTATACTAATGTTGCTAATGAGAACCGTGTGAAAGAAATTTCCAGGTAGTGGAGATAATGGTGTAATAAGGAAGAGAAAGGTTTTATGACTCAAGTAATAAGAGTATGAAGATGAAGATATCGATGATATTCAAGTGATGACTCTGAAAGAATCTACTAGATACCAAATTCAGAGACCTACAGAGTCTGTCTCCAAATAGGTAACAGTTCTGGTAAGAAAAGTTCCGCGAAAACACTATCCAACTATATTTTTGCAGTTTTCAGTCAATAAGGGAAGTTACGAAGAGAAAAAGGGACGAAAACAGAGCCAGGGTGGCCCACACCACCCTGTGGCGTAGGCCCACCCCTGGCCGCGCCACCAGGTGGTGAGTCCGCCCCGGACTCCGCCTCCGACTCGTTTTCTCCCAGTACCTTCCCTTTGATATGAAACTTCGTATTATATAACCCCCCGGAGCCCCCGAGGTTCGTATATCGTATTCTCGTCGTGTTTTTGTTCCGATTTGTTTCTGCCAGGACATACTCTTTGAAGGTTTAGAAGCACAATGGTGTTCGCCAAGGATAAAGGGAAGGAGCCTATGGAGGAAGATCTCCAAGACCCCAAGCAGGGGCTGGTACCTTTAGTCTCTTGCCCTGCATCAACGGAAGCCCTACGAGTCACTAAGGAGTTCTGCGATAAGTACCGAGACTTGAGGAGGAAGGTGGACATGCTTCAATGGGAGAATAATAGGCTTCGCAAGATGCTGGAATATTTCCTCACGTCAACTAAGAAAATATTACCACCACCACCGAAGGAGTAACTCGTCATCAGGTTTGGCATCCCCTTGGTTTGTTCCAAGCTTGGGGGAGTGTCGCGGTATCACATCACTATCTTCTATCTTTTTACCTTTTTAGTAGAGTCATATCATGAATAGAGGAGTTATTATGTAGGATGGTTTGCATTATGGAAGTGTCCCCTCTCTCGCTAGATATGTATCCCTTGGTGTGAGTTGCCTTTATGGAATATTAATGAGAAGTTCTATCATTCACTCTTTTTCATAGCTTATATTAGTTTTCAATTCATGGTTATATGATTGATCTTGTTGTTAGTATTGGTATCCCTCTGCTAAAGAATGGTTGAATTCCTTAACTAGGAATAGTATTGATTCTTGGACTAAGTGCAAAGATGCTTTCATTGGAAAATACTATCCTCCTGCTAAGATTATATCTATGAGAAGTGAAATAATGAAGTTTAAACAATATGATAATGAGCATGTTGCTCAAGCTTGGGAAAGAATGAAATCTTTGGTAAAGAATTGTCCCACTCATGGACTGACTGCTTGGATGATCATCCAAACTTTTTATGCAGGATTGAACTATTCTTCAAGGAACCTATTGGAATCTTCTGCTGGAGGTACCTTTATGACCATCACTTTGGGTGCTGCAACAAAACTTCTAGACAATATGATGGTTAATTATTCTGAATGGCATACTGAGAGAGCTCCACAAGGTAGGAAGGTAAATTCTGTTGAGGAAACTTCCTCCTTGAGTGATATGATTGATATTATTATGTCTATGCTTGTTAATGGGAAAGCCCATATTGGTCCAAATAATGTTCCTTTAGCCTCTTTGGTTGCTCAAGAAGAGCAAGTTGATGTGAACTTCATAAGAAATAATAATTTTGGCAATAATGCTTATAGGAGTAATTTTGGTAACAACAATTATAAGCCATATCCTCCCAACAATGGTAATGCTTATGGAAATTCTTACAACAATAATAGGAGTGCACCCTCTGAACTTGAAGTTATGCTTAAAGACTTTATTAGTAAACAAACTGCTTTCAATAAAACTATTGAGGAAAACTCTCTAATGCTGAAAGAAATATATCATCTTTGGCTGAAACTCAATCTTCTTTGAATAAAATGGCTGCTAAACCTAAAACTAATGATAACCCCTTTGCATCTACTAAAGCTATACAAGTAAGAATTGATGAAAACGTTAGACTATTAGCTGAATTACATGCTAAGTGGGAAAGAGAAGATGAAATTACTAGACACATTAGTGTTTCTACTATTACCACCACTAGTGTTGATGCTAGTAATAGTTCTACTACTTTAGATGATAAATTTGATTTTGATCTTGATGGTTGCAATATCTCTGAAGTTATTAAGTTCCTACAAAAGCTTGCTAAAAGTCCTAATGCTAGTGCTATGAACATGGCCTTTACAAAACACATTACTGATGCTCTCATAAAGATTAAAGAAGAAAAGATGAAACATAAAGCTTCTATTCCTATAAAACAGGAAGATGGTTGGGAACCCATCATTAATATGAAAGTGAATGACTTTGATTTCAAAGCTTTATGTGATCTTGATAGTAGTGTTTCTATTATGCCTAGAAAGATTTATGATATGTTTGATTTGCCTTCGCTTGAAGATTGTTATTTGAATGTCCCACTTGATGATAATGCTAAAAAGAAACTCATGGGGAGTCTTAATGATGTTTTTATTATGGTTAACAATGCCTATGTCCATTTTGATTTCTATGTTTTGGATGTTGAATACAATGCTTTTTGTCCTATTACTTTGGGAAGACCTTTTCTTAGAACTGTTGGTGCCATTATTGATATGAAAGAAGGCACCATTAAATATCAACTCCCACTCAAGAAAGGTATAGAACACTTCCCTAAGAAGAGAGAGAAGATTTCTTTTGCCTCTCCTATGAAAACAAAATTTGGTCTTAATGCTTCTTCATTTGAGAACACTTGATTCTTCTTTCTTGCTTCTTATGCCTAACTTAAAGGCGTTAAAGTAAAGTACTTATTGGGAGATAACCCAAAAGTTTTAGATGAGTCTTGGAAGTTATTACTTCAGTAATAACCGCTCCTTATCCTTTTTATTTGCTTTTTGTGCCAAGAGTAACCTCTAATGAGAGAGAAGTAATGATTGGGAAAGTTGCTGTCCCGAAACAGATTTCTGTGCTTCACCGTACAAATTCGTGTAAAATCACTGAACGTCTTTTTGAGGCGTGAATTTTTGTGCTTCTGCCCCAGGTAGTTATCTAACTTGCGTTAGTTCAACACTTTTTGATTTGAGCAACAGAAGGTCTTCGAAAAAATTTGTCTTTACCTGCTGGTCTGTTTTGACAGATTTCTGCCATTTTCTGCATTTGCTTCTTGTTGGTTTCTTTTTGAGTTCTTTTGGGGAATTGAGCTTTTTGAGGGAAGTGATACAGTAGCTAGTGTTCTAATGGAAGTTTATTTGGTTTTAGAACTGAACCTTAAGACTTATTTATCTTGAGTGCACTAATGTTACTAATAAAGATTGTGTGAAGTTTTCTATGAAGGAAAAATTTCAGGTGTACGGAAGGAATGAGTAATGAGATGAAGGATGGACTAAAGCTCAAGCTTGGGGATGCCACGCGTGTCACCCCAAGAAATATCCAAGAAGTACAAGCATCAAAGCTTGGGGATGCCCAAGGCATCCCCTTCTTCATCAATAAAAATCCCAGGTTTCTTCCAAACGCTTCATTTTTATTGTTTCATGCACAGTTGTGTTGTTCTTGGAGCGTCTTCTTTTTTCATTTTTGTTTTGATTTTTTGTTTGCTTGGTGTTATTAGTTTTCTGAATAAATTGGTTGGACCCCCTCTTTCATACATTGGTTTGCAAATAGTTTGGTTTGGATTGGAAAAGAGTAGGAAAGTTCTCCCTTATGTGGTAAAAAGAGCTCGTTTTTTACTGTGGCCTATGCTTTGTCATGCCATGCTTGATATTGTTTTGGCTTTATGCTTAGTATTCTTTGCTGTAGCATGATTTGTTATAAATAATTGATATTGCTTAATGTGCCTTGGATGAATCATGCGTTGTTTTAGCATATTAAAGCATAGTATAGTGGTATTCTCCTTTGATGCTTTATTTGGGTTGATTTGGCGCATGCTCACACCATGTTATGACTATCTCAAGTCACCATAAGCCTTTATGATCCTTTAGTTTTCAACTTGTAGTATCACTTTATGCTTTAATCAATGATGTTTTGTCGCTCTGCATGATTATGGCCATTATTGCTCTCTTAGTTTGTCGCTCCCAGTCTTTTGCTAGCCTCCACAACTAAGTATGAGTTCCACTCATGCATCCAACTCCCTAAACCAAGTTATTCCAAAGAGTCCACCATACCTACCTACTAGATTATGCTATTCCAAGTATATTCATGCTTTTGTTTACCTTCCAAATTAAACTTGTTATGAGAAAACTAGTGATTAAAGCTCTCACGAATTTGATGGCACACTTTACTTTTCTTGCTTTTAATAAACTTGAACCATTGTGTCGTCTATGTTGTATATGCTTACACTTATTTGTTGGGAATTAGCAGAACCATGCTTTCATGGGGAACGCTTTCAACATTGCACTTAGTACTCGTACCTAGTTGATATCATGCTCTTTTGTATATGGATGTCGTCGATGTGAAAAGAAAGGGGAGCTTGTAAGTGTTGGGGGGATACCCCCGGATAGGTTCACACCGGGGTATAAAGGCCGAGTTAGCCGAGGTACGGCAAGGTCAAAGCGAATGTTGGCCGAGTCACTTCAAGGCAGGCCGAATCTCGGGGTAACCCGGACCAGGGGATGTCCACCTAACTGGGTCTCAACCGACTTAAGCCGTAAGTAGGATGGATGAATCTAGCTTGTATGCATGAACAGGTGTGGCCGGATCAACTACGATCCGGGTCATGTTAAGCTTCTAGGAGAAGGAAGGTATCTCGCTGGTCAAAAGTAACCCCGGTACGCATGGCATGAGCGAAGCGGACAGAGGCAGGACCACCGAGGCGTGGCCAACAGAGGTGACGACACCAATGTCGGCCATGAGAGAGGCTCACATAGCCTGCATGGGTGACGGAGGAAAGCGACCCGGCCATTGTTTTGGGAGGAGGCATATTCCCTGGAATATGCCTCCACGTATGCCCTAAGTGGAGACCTAGCCACCCCTATATAAGGAGGGCTAGGGCCTCTGTAGAACGGGTTGGTCTTTGACTGGTTGATCTCTATTGGCTAGATTTTACTTGGTTCCTGAGGGCTAGCTTGCGGTGAGAGTAAGAGAGTGCATTCTTCCTCCTCTCTCCAATACAACTCGAGGAGCACTTGTAATCTGTGAAGGTGAATCGAATATAAAACTTCTGTGTGTGGAATCACCACACTATCCCTATCTGGATTCCCCTAGTGCAATTAGTCCCCACCTTTAGCCTATCCATGGCATCTGCCATGACACCACCACGATAGTTGGTGCCCACCGTGGGGCTAGCGGCGCTAGCAGGGGTCAAGATCCGGACGGGAAACCTCATCGGCACCGGCGAACGCACCGTCTCCAGGCTCGTTCAGCGCTTTGGAGCGCTGGACTTTGTCAGCGACAACGCTGGCTGCTTCGGTACACGCCCACTTTCGTGCAACGACCTCTTCGTCAAGTCGGCGCACACAAGGTCTACGTTGTTGTCAATGTGTCGTGCGTTCATCCGCGGCACGTCGTCGAGGCAGGGGAGCCACCCCTTAGCGTGGTTCACGGGGCACGTATCACTCGCTCCCCGGACCGTGCTGAGGTGATGATGACTGCGCCTGGTGCAGGCGCAAGCAAGGATCCGGCACCAGATCCGGAGGTAACGCCTAAGGCACCGAGGAAAGGTAGAGGTCCTCCACTAGAGAGGCCTAAGAATGTGCTGCGGGAAGCGATGGATAGCTTGGCAAACCCAGTAGCAGCAGTGGTAGATCCGGCCCAGGCACAGGCCGAGCTAGAGGAAACTAGACAAAAAATTCTAGAGGGAGAAAAAAAGATAGCCGCGGCTCAGCAGTCGTTGAACATGACGCTGCGTGAGTATGCAAAGGCAAATAAAGTAGATGCTGTAAAAGTGAAGGGGAGAAATCTCATGAGTGAAATGAACAAAGAGGGTGATACTAGGATTGAGGAGTCAGAGAACTGTTTATCCATGGGGCTGCCGAAGTATAGTACCCCGGCAAAAAACCTCAGAGCAGCGGATGCAGCTGCGTCCGAGTTAGAGGGTCTAACGGGTGAGGCCCATCAAAGACAGCAAGATAGGGTCAATGAGTTGGTCCGGATCGCGAACAGGCAAAATGAGGAATTGCTCAGGGCTAACCCGGAGAGAGCTGGGGCCTCCAAGATCGTTCATTCGGCGGCGGGTAACCCGGAGAAATCCACTGGAGCCGCATCGTCTCCTCATGGTGGTCCTAAGAGAGAAGAGGTGGTAACCTCGGCCAGAAGGAACAAACGAATCGTCCCGTACGACCCGACAAGGGCAGGGAAAGGAAAAGAAGTACAGAGAAATGATGATCGACGAAGTGTGAGCCGAGGTGAAGCTGGCCGAGGTAACCGTGACCAAGGCAATGCCGGTCAAGGAAACGCTATAAATGGCAATGCCGGATAGCGCAACTCGGCAGGACAACCGCATCAGCGAATATACCAAGGCAAGAGCAAAGTGCCGGCCGAGGTATGCAACAGAGAGGTGCTCCACGAGAGCAAGACCGGTATAACGATGGAGATTCGGAAATGGTGAACGCAGGATACCCAAGGCCGGACTATCATGTGATAGGGTCAAGACTGGGAAGCAGGGACCTGATGCCTGACGATGCCAGGTTAAAACTGGATCGACTGTATAGGTTGGAACAGATTGAATGTCAAGGTCCACCGGGTCCTGCGTGTTTTGGGCCCCGGATCATGAAGGAACCACCAGTACCTAACTTCCAGTTACCTAGAGGCACAAAGACGTATGACGGCAGTACTAAGCCAGAGGATTGGTTGATAAACTATGCTACAGCTGTGAAAATTGCTACAGGCAACTTGAGATGGGCTGTGAGATACGTACCCCAGATGTTGGAGGGGCCAGCAAGGGTATGGCTAAACAATTTGCCGCCCGGAAGTATTAACTGCTGGATCGATTTTGAGGAAATGTTTATCAGCAATTTCTCAAGTACGTATCAGAGGCCAAATAGGCCACAGACCCTAGCTATGTGTAAGCAGAGACCGAACGAGACGGACCGGGAATTTTTAACCCGGTGGTGTACCGTGAGAAACTCGTGTGAGGGTGTGATAGAGTCACAGACCATAGCATGGTTTGCGCAGGGATGCAGATATGCAAGCGAGCTGTGGCAGAAGTTGCAAAGAAAAATGCCAACCACATTGGCAGAGATGATTCAGATTGCTGATTCGTATGCTTTGGCTGATCCAACTCAACCCAGGCTCGTGTCAAACGAGTCAAATGAGGAGTACTACCAGAGAGATGGAGCCGGATCATCCCGGAGGAATGATTACCGAGGTAAAAGAAGAGATGACAGACCAGATCACCGCTACAGTTCGCAACAAGTTGTAGCTGTGAATCAAGATCAGCCCGGAGCAGGGGCAATCAACGTCAGAAAACTGGAGGGCAACAATGGACACCGAGAAATGATGGCAAGAAAACTAGGACGCCAGAGCAAAAGAAACAGTGGCAAGAAAATAAGGATCGTCCAAGGTATACTTATGAGTCATTGTTGGATCAGCCGTGTAAATTTCACACGCCAAATCCAAGTAACCCAGCGGGTCATACGACAAGGCAATGTGAGTGGATGCGTAAAATAGAACAAGGTGGCTCGGGGAATGCTCAGGCACCCCGGAATGATCAACCTCGGCAGGAGTTACCCCGGTAGCAATTGCTCTCCGGAGCGAACACGCAACAGCTAATGTTGCCTCCCCCTCCGCCGAGGTATGATAACCATGAGAGAAGGGATGCAGTGCATCAAGTAGAAAACCAGCATCAGCCGGATCAGAGGTACCCCGGAAATGAGGGGAGGAATGAGTACAGGGAGCATCATCAGAGTTACTGTGTGTTTACCACTGAGGAAACAGATAGAAAGATCTTGTAGCACCGACATATGGAGGTGAATGCGGTAATGCCAGCAGTAACGAGGTATATGCCATGGTCGGACCAGGAAATTACCTGGAACAAAAAATATCATCCCAAGCTTATGCCAAGTCCTGGTCCGTATGCGCTAGTGCTGGATCCGACATTCATTGGGCCAAACATCAATGTGAGGTTCTCCAAGGTACTGATTGACAATGGCAGTAGGATTTACATCATGTACACGGATACAATGCGCAAGTTGGGTATCTCGGAGAACATGCTCCAAGCTACAAGGACGACTTTCCATGGCATTGTGCCAGGCATCTCTTGTGAGCCCATAGGCAAGGTCTGGGTTGACGTATTGTTCGGTATGAGAGATAATTGTCGAACTGAGAATTTGGAGTTTGAAGTGGTGAACTTAGAAAGTGCGTATCACGCGTTACTCGGAAGACCAGCACTGAACAAGTTCATGGCAAGCTGCCACATCAGTTATCTAAAGATGAAGTTGCGCGGGCCAAATGGAGTGATTACCATTGCTGGAGATTTCCGACGTTCCATTGAGTGTGCGCCAGCCTGGTCTAACCTAGCCGAGTCACTCGTGATTGTGCAAGAGAAAAGAAAAATCCAGGAGGTGGCAGCGTTGGCTCAGTCCGCGCTGCAGTATATGTTGGCGTTGAGTAATCCGCATGGTAGCGTTTCGTTCCAAGCCACAAAGGATACCAAGAAAGTGCCTATTGAGGATATGTTCCCAGAGCGCACCGTAACAATTGGTGCCGGGTTAAATGATAAATAGGAAAGCGAGCTCGTCAACTTCCTCTGTGAGAATCGGGATATTTTTGCTTGGTCCACACAGGACTTGCAAGGTGTTCCGAGGGAGTTGGCCGAGCACTCTTTGAACGTGAGATCCAGAGCAAGGCCGGTGAAGCAACCTCTCCGCCGCTTCGCCGAGGATAGGAGAAAAGTCATTGGAGATGAGATAGCTCGGTTACTAGCAGCAGGATTTATCATGGAAGTTCTTTACCCGGATTGGCTATCTAATCCGGTGCTGGTGGAGAAGAAGAAGGATGATCCGAATGTGGCAGTGGTTTGGCGTATGTGTATCGATTACACGAACCTGAACAAGGCGTGTCCAAAAGATCCATTTCCACTGCCAAGGATAGATCAAGTCATAGACTCAACTGCTGGATGTGAACTGTCGTCATTCATTGATGCATATTCTGGTTTCCACCAGATACCTCTGAATCCGGATGATCAAATAAAGACTGCATTTATCACCCCGTATGGGGCTTATTGCTATCGCACCATGCCGTTTGGTTTATGTAATGCAGGGGCAACGTACCAAAGATGTATGAAGAAATGTTTGCATGACCAAATTGGTCAAAATGTACAGGTGTATGTGGATGATGTGGTTATGAAGACCAAGGAAAGCAAAACGCTCCTTGACGATATTAGGCAGACATTCGCGAACCTAAGAAGGTTCCGGATGAAGCTTAACCCGGAAAAATGTACCTTCGTGTCCCGGCTGGAAAATTACTCGGATTTCTTGTATCTAGCCGAGGTATCGAAGTTAATCCAACTAAAATCCGGGCCATTGAACGAATGGAACTGCCAAAATGTCTTAACGATGTCCAGAAGTTCACTGGTTGCCTGGCATCGTTAAGTAGGTTTGTATGTCGGTTGGGAGAAAAGGCATTGCCTCTCTATCAACTCATGAAAAAGTCGGACAAGTTCATTTGGACGCCGCAGGCCAATGAAGCCTTTATACAATTAAATAAAATGTTAGCCACTGCACCGGTGTTAGCCTCCCCACTATCAAAGGAGCCAATGTTGCTCTATATAGCCGCAACCAACCGAGTTGTAAGTGCAGTAATTGTGGTAGAGCGCGACGAAGAGGGTAAGTCGGCAAAGGCCAAAGGTATTATCTAAGCGAGGTATTGTCAGCATCAAAGCAAAATTATCCGCACTATCAGAAAGTGGCGTATGGTGTGTATATGTCGGCAAAGAAGCTAAAACATTATTTTGAAGAGCACCCCATCAAAGTAATATGTGAAGCTCCCATATCCGAGATAATGAGTAACAAAGATGCAAGTGGCAGGATTGCAAAATGGGCAATTGAACTAGATCCCTATGCGCCACAATATGACAGAAGAGAAGCAATCAAGTCTCTGGTTGTGGCCGACTTTTTTGTGGACTGGGCCGAGGTAAAATATGTACCACCGCTACCAGATCCGAACTACTGGAGGATGCACTTTGACGGGTCAAAAACAAAAACCGGGTTAGGCGCCGGAGTTGTGCTTACCTCGCTAAAGAATGACCAGTTGAAGTATGTGTTACAGATCCATTTCGCAGCGTCGA
The DNA here is from genome assembly GCA_023614405.1 of Avena insularis. Taxonomy (NCBI): domain Eukaryota; kingdom Viridiplantae; phylum Streptophyta; class Magnoliopsida; order Poales; family Poaceae; genus Avena; species Avena insularis. The sequence continues at coordinate 190,797,578 of CM042690.1, forward strand.
ACAATGTCGCCGAATATGAAGCACTTGTGCATGGGCTCAAAGTGGCAAAAGAAATTGGGATACGTCGGATCCAATGCTTTGGCGACTCGGGTTTGGTAGTTCAGCAAGTGTCGGGGCTGTGGGACGCTCTTGATCCAAACATGGCATTATACAGATTCCATGTGCAGAAAATATCTGGTTACTTTGAGGGATGCGAATTTCGCCATGTACCCCGGGTGGAGAATGAGGTTGCCGACGTATTGTCGAAGCTCGGATCAACCCGACAAGCAATTCCACCGGGTGTAGCATTAGAGCACCTCAGAAAACCATCTATCAGACCGTCCCTAGAAACCAACTCAATCTACGTCCCGGAGGATCCGAAGTCCGGAGCTGTGCCCATGGACATTGACATGGGCTGAGTTGCCTCCAAACCCGGGGACTGCCTCAGCGAACCCGAGGACTGCCTCGCAGGACCCGGGGACTGCTCAGCGTGATCCGGTTGAAGTTATGCCAGTGGATCAAATGGAAATTGATGAGGATGTGTTCCCTGTGCGAGCAATACCAGCTTGGGCACTACCTATATTTCAATTCCTGAAAGATGGAACTTTACCCACTGAGGAGGTGCTATCTAGGCAAACTCAGAGGAGAGCAAAGGCATACACGATCATCAATTCCGAGCTATACAAAAGGAGTGTGACCAATGTCCTCCAGCGATGTGTTGACCCGGAAGAAGGGCTTGACATCCTCCGAGATATACATCAAGGGGAGTGCGGGCATCATGCCTCGTCCCGAGCCTTGGTGGCAAAAACTTTCCGACATGGATTCTACTGGCCAAGTGCCTTAGAACAAGGTAAGACACGTGAGAAAATGCAATGGTTGTCAGAGGTATGCTACCAAGACACATATGCCAATGTCGGAGCTCAAGACCATACGAATCACATGGCCATTTGCCGTATGGTGTTTGGATATGGTTGGCCCGTTCAAACCAGCAAGGGGGAATATGACTCACATTTTGGTCATGGTGGATAAGTTTACAAAATGGATCGAAGTGAAGCCAATAAGAAAATGTGATGGAGCTACAACCGTGACATTTCTCAAAGACATCATCTTGAGATACGGTTATCCTCACAGTATCATAACTGATAATGGCACAAATTTTGCTGAAGGAGCATTTGCACGATTCTACCGGGATAAGAAGATCCGGCTGGACGTTGCCTCGGTAGCTCATCCTGCATCGAACGGACAAGTGGAAAGATCCAACGGATTAGTACTGTCCGGGATAAAACCCCGGCTCATTGAGCCGCTGCAAAGATCAGCGGGGTGCTGGATAGAAGAACTACCAGCGGTACTGTGGAGTTTAAGAACAACTCCGAATCAATCAACAGGCTATACGCCATTTTTTCTGGTATATGGGGCAGAAGCTGTATTACCAGCCGACATAGAGCTTGATTCGCCTAGGGTCACCCAATACACAAAAGCCGAAGTGCAAGAAGCAAAGCAAAATGATGTTGATCTACTAGAAGAACGAGAGAATTGGCATTGTCCAGATCCGCCATATATCAGCAAAATCTCCGACGCTATCATAGCCGGAAAGTAAGCCCCCAAGTCTTCTAGGAAGGCGATCTGGTAGTCCGGTTGGTACAATGTACTGCTGGCATGCATAAGTTATCCCCCCATGGGAAGGGCCATTCATTGTGAGCAAAGCACTGCACAATGATTCTTATTATCTTATCGATGCAAAGCCACAAGAAAAGAACAAGGCGGACAGGTCCGGCGAGGAATCTAAGCGTCCATGGAATGTAGCTCTACTTCGTCCTTTCTACACTTAGCAGAGAAGTGTATGTATCTGAATCTTCTCATATGTCGGTATGTATGCCGGCAATGAGCTTATCAATGAAATGTTGGCACCTCGAGCAGTAACTCGGGGACTGCCTTAATAATATTTGTTGTCTTTTATTATTTATACATCAGCTGGAGTAAGTTGTTCTACTTAACTCAGATTAGTAGTGTGTGAGCACCAAAAACCCAACTCTTCGACTTGCTGTTGTCCAACAAGAATTGGCTTCATGGCAAGCAAGAGAACAAGTTTGGCATTGTGTAGCACATGAAAAACGACTAAGGAAAAGAACTTAATCGAGCCGACATTGGTTTTTCGGACTAACCTTGTGTTTACTTTCAAATTATTATGCTGAATTATTTTGAGCTAAGCCTAAAAGTTTCCAAGTATTGTTAAGACAATTTTTGAAGCTCAGATTCGTAAGTCATAAAACCTAATCAAGGTAGACACGGGCCGAGCCAGAAGATTGGACGAACAAGAAAATGAAACTCGGGGACTACGCCCAAGTTAATCCGGCATAAAAACTTAGTAGCAAAATATCACATGTGTACTGGATACAATTCCACCCGGCATATCGGGGATCTGATAAATTTTAAAGTTTTTTCACTTAAGGAGCAGCAGGAGGAGGAAGTTCGGCGTCATCTTCGCTGTCATCAATGTCCGAGGCATCGCCCTCTTCGTCCTCATCCGAGCCATCTTCAACGTTTTCAACGTTTTTGTCACCGGCGGCTTCCAGGAAGCTCGGTCCCTCAGTCCATTCATGAATGGGAGCATATTCGATGAGGCTATGGGTGCAAGCCTTGCGCCGAGCTACCCACTCCGGGTCACTGGTCCATTTGGATCCAGTGCGCATGCGCGCTAAGAGGTTGAGGTCGATCTTCTCGTACTACGTAAGTACATAGTGGAGAACGGTCTCAGCTGCGGCGCGTCCAGCGGATTCCCTCCAGAGGTCGAGTTGGGTCTCGCATTCCATCAACTTTTCAACAAGAACTGTGGTTCTCTCTGGAGTGTCTTCTGCAGGCCAAAACGTGTTGAAGATTCGGACTGCAACGTCAAGGATATCCTTGCCATAGTTCTTGATGATTTCCAAGCGAGATGACAGGCTGACCAACAGGTCCTCCATGTCATAGGGAATCTTTTCAGCGTCAGGAGCAACGGGAGTACCCCTCTCTCGGCGGAAATTAGCACCAGCGGCGCTCGCAATGGTAGTTCCCTATGGAAATTTGCCTGAAAACGGGATAAGAGAAGCAGGTAAAGAAAAGACATGTGAAGTAACCCGGAGAAATATGCCAGATAAGGGAAAGGAACTTACGTAAAATATGGCTGTGGATCCGAGTCAACTCCCTGGTACAGTCATCACGCCTTTTGTGAAGCTGCACAAGTTCAGTGTTCGCCGACTCAAGCTTGACGTCGGCCTCCTGGAGTAGTTCTCGGTCCTTGGCAATTTGGAGGTTGAGGTGCTCGCGCTCCTCGGTGAAATCTTGGCCAGCCTTTTGAAGCTCGGATTGGTGCTGCGCTTTCAATTTCTTCATCTCTGCTTTGAGCTTGGCAATCTCATCATCCTTGGTTTGGAGGAGGGCAAGCTCATCGTCTTTCTTTTTGAGCTCGATGTCTCGCTTGTTCGAGAAAATGCAGCATCATATCAGGCACGGGCACACTATCTTCCAGCGATACTGAAATAGTTTGTTAACCCAGCAAAGCCGAGATATGAATGTTTGTTGAGCCAAGGAGAAAAGGAGATAGAAACCAGAGCAAGGTCGCACAAAAGTAACTTACCCTTGATCTGGTCAAGCTTCTTCCTCATTATGGTATTCTCAGCTTCCACCCCAGCTGCGAAAACCGAATGATGGGTTAGTTCAGCAGAAAAAGATGAAGGAAAATAGAAAAATGTCAAGAAGAGAACTTACCCCTTTTCTCGTGCTCAGCGAGAAATGCATTATGCTTTGCGAGCAGCATTTTGTGAGTGTCCAGGAGACGCTGAAACTCAGCGCTCTGGCGATTGGTGGTCACCTGAAACGAGTACAAAAATATAGCTTAAGCCTTGTGCATATTCGAAGTGTACAAGCTCCGGGCCAAGTGGAACTTAACCCGGCTCTAGGTGTGTGCATATTCGAAGTGTACAAGATCCGGTCCAAGTGGAACTTAACCCGGCTCTAGGTGTGTGCATATTCGAAGTGCACAAAATCCGGGCCAAGTGGAACTTAACCCGGCTCTAGGTGTGTGCATATTCGAAGTGTACAAGATCCATGCTAAGTGGAACTTAACCCGTCTCTAGGTGTGTGCATATTCGAAGTGTACAAAATCCGGGCCAAGTGGAACTTAACCCGGCTTTAGGTGTGTGCATATTCGAAGTGTACAAAATCCGGGCCAAGTGGAACTTAACCCGGCTCTAGGTGTGTGCATATTCGAAGTGTACAAAATCCGGGCCAAGTGGAACTTAACCCGGCTCTAGGTGTGTGCATATTCGAAGTGTACCAAATCCGGGCCAAGTGGAACTTAACCCGGCTCTAGGTGTGTGCATATTCGAAGTGTACAAAATCCGGGCCAAGTGGAACTTAACCCGGCTCTAGGTGTGTGCATATTCGAAGTGTACAAAATCCGGGCCAAGTGGAACTTAACCCGGCTGTAGGTGTGTGCATATTCGAGGTGTACAAGATCCGGGCCAAGTGGAACTTAACCCGGCTCTAGGTGTGTGCATATTTGAAGTTATCAAGGAGCTACGTTAGTTTTCTAAGGAGCATCCGGCCGAGTAACAAGTTACTCCCCCGGAGGCTCGGGGACTAATGGTTATATCACTAATATCTACAGCATGCTAAGGAAAAGGTGAAGTAACATACCTCCATCATCCGACCCGCAAGGTTAATCGCCTTAGCGGCTGTGTTCATTCGAGCAGAAAACTCGGTGGGACCGAACTTCTTCGGAAGATCGTCGTTGTGGACGAACTCCGCCTTGTTCCAGTTGTTCATGAACTCGATCAAGGTCAGAGGATATCGTTCGCCGCTGAGCATGTGGGGCGCCACTAAACCCTTCGCATGCGCCTCCCTCCTCTCAACCAGGGCAAGGGCCAGGCTGGTGTGCAAAACAAGTTGTTGCGCATCAGCTGGCTTGGCAGGGGTGTCTTTCGGTGCTGGAGGCTTCTTGGAAAGCATGGATGCGAGAGTGCGCTGTCCAGCCTCGACGGACGCTGCCCTGGTGGCGTCAGGGGCTTTTCTGCCCTTGGGCTGCTGAGAGGAGGAAGTGGTTGCAGCAGATTTACCCTTGGGAGCTGCCTGGGTACTTTCTCACCGAGACTGAGATGACTCGGACGAGGCGGAGGGGCTTGGCGTTGCTGCTGTTGCTTTTGTTGCTGGTGCTGGAGTTGGTGCTGGGGTTGATGCTGGTGTTGGTGCTATTTTCTTCTTCGGTGGAGGTGCTGAGGCAACCTTGGTGGTAGCTGGTTGCGGCAGAGCCGAAGTGGTGGTGGCCGTTGCCTCGGCAGAGCCAGTCTCCCCCACTCCAAAGTTGCCCTCCTCTTGACGAGGTGAGATGGAACCCGGAGCAGCCGCTGAACCCTCCGGGATTGGGCTCAGCAAGCGTGAATCGTCATTGCGAGAGGGAGAAGGGCTGTGTCGGAGCGGGGAGGCAATGCCGGATCCACTCTATGGGACCTCCACCATGGCCCTGCCGAATCAAACAGTGTCAGATGAGAAACTATAACAATAGAAGAGCGAGTAAATGGCAGAGGGAAAAGAGGTTACTCATCCGAGGTCAGGGGCTCCTTGGGCTTCCGAGCTCTTCGTGCTAGGGCCTTGGTTGCGGGCTTGGAGGCTGTTTTGTCCCCGGACTTCTTTCGCCTTTTGGTTGGCTGAGAAGGTCCGGAGGAAGAAGTGGATGCGGCTTCCCTTTTCTTCTTCGGCGCAACCGGAACAGGATCACCCACAGCAAGGGGAGGGTCCTCATGGATCTGCCCACCGGGGTTAGCTGATGTCGGAAAAGCATAAGAAAGGGGGACAACGTCAAATGCTTCCATCACCTCAACATCCGAGTCATCTTCATCGTCGGGCCAATCTCTAATGGAAGAGAGTTTACCGGTGGGTCGCTTGGTCACATCGGCCATTGGGAGGAACATCTCCTGATCCGGTTCTTCCTCGTCCGAGGTCTCCCGGTCAGGCGCACATTTGAGGTTGGGATCAGTGCCATCCTCGATAGTTTGCTGAAGGAATTGCTAAGGGAGAGAAAAGACGACAGAGTTAAAAATACAACAGCGACCGACATAAGATTTAATTCGGAGAAAGTTTGCTGCACGAAGCTTACCACGGGAGGAAGCTTATCTCGGCAATAGTGCTCAATTCCCCACGTCCACTCAGAGGAGAAGTCCTTGTGGGTGGTGAAGAGGGCCTTGACCCGACGATAGATCTCTGTGTTGCTCAACTCGAAAGACGAGGTCCGGTTGGGGTCGCGTCCCAAGCTCATATGGCACACTTTATGAGTGTGTTTCTGGAGAGGGGAGATCCGGTTGCGGACGAATGTGATCATGGCGTCCTCGTTGCGCAACCCGAGCTCCTTCAGCTCCACGAACCTTTTGTTGACCTGGTTGGCCAGGACTGTGGGCTTCTTCGGGATAACGTCCCACAACTCCGGGTTAGGAGGACCCAGAGCATAGGGGCGAAGCCGGATCAGGTCTTCGGTACCGTCATTCCGAACATAAAAGAAAGTCCGGGCCCATCCCTTGCAGGAGTCCAGCCCGGTAACCCGGGGAAAGACGGAGAACCTCCAGGGAGAAATGGACGCAACACCGAACTGTGTAAGTTGTTTGTTCTCTGGCTCTAGATCAACATTCAGAATTACGTTCCGACGAAGGCCAAAGAACCGGATCCATAGCTCCTTTGCGGGCCATAATCTGGCATAGCCTTCGATCGTGGAGGCGAAAGCAGAGAGAGATGTGATGGCATTGGCAGGAAGGTGGTGCGGCTGGAGTTCGTAGGTATTCAACCAGTCATGGAAAAAATCGCTAACGGGCAAACCGAATCCCCGCTAGAAGTGTGACAGGAACACCACATACTCACCCGGATTGGGTGAGGGGGCAAGTTCGGCGGAGGTGAGGCGTGCAGTGACGCCTGCGGGGATGCGCCTGGTGCGGTAGAGCCAATCCAGGTCATCCTGGCAGACCCAGGATCTAGCCCACGCACCATAGTCCGCCGTCGCAGCGTCTTCCTCCATCTCCTTCTCGGCGACGGTGAGCTCCTCCTCAGTCATCTCGAGTTCGCTGCCCTCACTGGCGCTAGCGGCGGTGGGGGGCAGTGGCCTAGCCTGACAACGACCCGTGGCAGAGGAGGTGCGCAGCGGCGATGGCGACGCAGATGCGTGTGGAAGCAGTGCGGTGGCGGCGCTGCTACTCAGACGCGGTGGCGGCTGCGCTGTCGCGGGAGAAGACGAGGAAGAAGAAAGGGCAGAGGGGCGCGGAAATGGGGAAAGGACCCAAGGGGCGCACCCCTCCCCTATTTAACCGCTCCCTCAGCTAGGTCAGGGGATCACGTTTGCGGGCGGGCCACATCGTGTGGCCGTGTACAAACCAGATTGACCAATCAGCATCAAGCCACACGGAAGGCCACAGGGCGCAGCGGATCCCATGATGCGACGCATTGATGCAGTTAATGAGGAGGCAGGCGTGACGTGACGTGCGCAAAGTAACTCCTGACAATAACTGTGGCGGTTACTGTTGCTGGCCCTTAAAATGAGGCAAACCTAATGATTAGCCTCCACATGGGGAAGTGTACGAGAGAAGGAAGAATGACCCGGATGAGATTGTGGTAACCCGACCAGCAAGTGAAAACTTGGAATGTGCTAAGGGAAAGTAAACCCATGGAATCCGAGATGAGGAGATAGCTCGGAAATGAATCTCAATACACGGTGAAATTGAACCTGTTGTGGCCTTAGCGGCTAGGCAACTAAGACCGCACCAGCTTCGGGGACTAATGTTGGGGGGATACCCCCGGATAGGGTCATGCTGGGGTATAAAGGCCGAGTTAGCCGAAGTACGACAAGGTCAAAGCGAATGCTGGTCGAGTCACCTCAAGGCAGGCCGAATGTCGGGGTAACCCGGACCAAGGGATGTCCACCTAACTGGGTCTCAACCGACTTAAGACGTAAGTCAGATGGATGAATCTAGCTTGTATGCAGGAACAGGTGTGGCCGGATCAACTACGATCCGGGTCATGCCAAGCTTCTAGGAGAAGGAAGGTATCTCGCTGGTCAAAAGTAACCCCGGTACGCACGGCATGAGCGAAGCGGACAGAGGCAGGACCACTGAGGCGTGGCCGACAGAGGTGATGACGCCAATGTCGGCTGACACAGGCGCCGTAGAGGCTCGCGTAGCCTCTGCATGGGTGACGCGGGGAAAAGCGACCCGGTCGGCTTACTATTTTGGGAGGAGGCATATTCCTGGAATATGCCTCCACGTATGCCCTAAGTGGAGACCTAGCCACCCCTATATAAGGAGGGCTAGGGCCTCTGTAGAACGGGTTGGTCTTTGAATGGTTGATCTCTATTGGCTAGATTTGACTTGGTTCCTGAGGGCTAGCTAGCGGTGAGAGTAAGAGAGTGCATTCTTCCTCCTCTCTCCAATACAGCTCGAGGAGCACTGATACATTGCAAATGTATCTATAATTTTTGATGTTCCATGCTTGGTTTTATCCACTTTCTTGTGTTTTGTTCCAACTTTGGAGTACTTTTATTATGATTTCTTGGACTAACCTATTAACAAGAACAGCAGATGCCACCTGCTTTTCTCATTGTTTTTGGTTCCGGAAAGTTAGAAAATGAATATTCTCGAATTGGATGGGACAAAAGCCAAAGTGTCTATTTGGAAGGGATCAAGTGCCGAATCACGAGACGGAGAAGGTGGGGGGCCACACCACTGGCAGCGGCCAGGCTCACGCCAGGGGGTGGTCTGGCCGACCTCAGCACCCCCTCGGCCTCTCCTTCCACCTATAAGATGCCCTCGGGACGAAAACCTGAAGTACCCGATCAAAAATCCACGAAGAGTTCTGAGTCAGCCGTCATCTCCATCCCTAGATCGGGAGGATCTGAAGCTCTTCCGCACCACGGAGAGGGAATTCACCGAGGCCTTCTTCATCACCATGCAAGCCTCCGTGTGATGCGTGAGTAGTTCATCCTTGGACTACGGATCCATGTAGTAGCTAGATGGCTGGTTTCTCCTCCTTTGTGCTTTCATGTTTAGATCTTGTGAGCTCTGTTCATGATCAAGATCATCTATTTGTAATCCATACATGTTGTGTTTATGGGATCCGATGGATATTGAGATGCTATTTCAGATTGATTATTGATTCTATCATGTCTTTGTTATTTGAGATCTTGCATGCTTTCCGTTGTTAGTAGCTATCTTGGCCAAGTAGATGCTAGCAACTCCAAGAATTAGTATTTATGCTCGATAGTGGGTTCATGCCTCTGGTAATCTGGGGAAGTGACAGAAATCTCTAAGGTACTAGATGTGTTGTTGCTACTAGGGAGAAAACAACGATCTTTTGTTCATAGAACAATCGTATTGTTTACTTTACACGCACTTCGTAAAGCAATAATCTGTTGCTTGCAACTTAATACTAGGGGGGGGGGGCTTCAGATGATAACCTGAAGGTGGATTATTAGTCATAGATGCAGTTGGATGGCGGTCTATGTATTATGTTGTAATGCCCAATCAAGTCTCAAAGGAGTCAAGATGATTAGTATATGCATGTATTGCTTTCTCGGTGTTTGTCAATTGCCCCGTTGTAATTTGTTCACCCAGCATGTTATCTACCTAAGGAGAGCCACCTTTAGTGAACTATGGATCCCAGTCCTTCTTCTTTACATACAATCTACAACTGTTTACTGCTTTGTGTTTACTTTCTGCAAACTTTTACTTCTTTTCATTCGATACGTTTAATCCTTTGTTTTCTGCAAAACACAGTGAGATTGACAACCTCATCGCAAGTTGGGGACAAAGTTCTGTGGTTGTGTTGTGCAGGTCTCCACGTTGCTACTAGCACCAGTAGTGCGCCCTGCCAAAGCTCAGCTAGTAACACCTTTGGGGTGTTTCCTTGCTCCCTCTTGGTTCGATTAAACCTTGGTTTCATAACTGAGGGAAAACTTGCTGCTGTGCTCATCATACCTTCCTCTTGGGGTTCCCAACGAGCTCTACGTCGATCGTCGAGCGCATCAAGCTATTTTCTGGCGCCGTTGCCGGGGAGTCAAGGACATCTTCACAAGGGGAGTCCCTCATAACCAATCTCTTTACTTTGTTGTTTTTGTTTTGCTTAGTTTCTTTTTGCTTTGTTTGCTTGTTTTGTTCTTCGAAAACCCAAAAAAAAATGACTACTCTTGAAAACACTAAGTTGTGTGACTTCACTAGCACCAACAACAATGATTTTATGAGCACACCTATTGCTCCACCTGTGGCTGAAAATACTTTCTTTGAGATAAAACCTGCTTTGCTCAATCTTGTTATGAGAGAACAATTTTCTGGTATTGGTAATGAAGATGCTGCTTCCCATCTAAATAACTTTGTTGAACTTTGTGAGATGCAAAAGCATAGGGATATAGATGGTGATATTATTAAGCTGAAATTGTTTCCTTTCTCTTTGAGAGGAAAAGCTAAAGAGTGGTTGAATTCCTTAACTAGGAATAGTATTGATTCTTGGACTAAATGCAAAGATGCTTTTATTGGAAAATACTATCCCCTGCTAAGATTATATCCATGAGAAGTGAAATAATGAAGTTTAAACAACTTGATAATGAGCATGTTGCTCAAGCTTGGGAAAGAATGAAATCTTTGGTAAAGAATTGTCCCACTCATGGACTGACTGGTTGGATGATCATCCAAACTTTTTATGCAGGATTGAACTATTCTTCAAGGAACCTATTGGATTCAGCTGCTGGGGGTACCTTTATGACCATCACTTTGGGTGCTGCAACAAAACTATTGGATAATATGATGGTTAATTATTCTGAATGGCATACTGAGAGAGCTCCACAAGGTAAGAAGGTAAATTTTGTTGAGGAAACCTCCTTGAGTCATAAGATTGATCTGATTATGTCTATGCTTGTTAATGGGAGATCCCATATTGATCCAAATAATGTTCCTTTAGCCTCTTTGGTTGCTCAAGAAGAGCAAGTTGATGTGAACTTCATAAGAAATAACAACTTTGGCAACAATGCTTATGGTAATAATGCTAATAGGAACAATTTTGGTAACAACAATTATAGGGCCTACCCTCCTAGTAATACTTATGGCTATAATGGTAAACCTAAATTACCTAGTGAAGGAAGAATTTAAGAAGTTGAAAGAGCCAATAAAAACTTCATGCAAATGCAATATGAGCAAAAAAAAACTATTTACTAAAACTATGGAGGAACAATCTATCATTTTGAAGAACATTAGCCATCAACTTGAGAGTCTAAATAGGGAAATTCCTAGTTTACAATTGAAACTCTCTAATGCTGAAAGAAATATATCATCTTTGTCTGAAGCTCAATCTTCATTGATTAATAAGATGGCTGCTAAACCTGAAACTAATGAGAATCCCTTTGCATCTACTAATGCCATACAAGTAAGAATTGATGAAAATGTTAGACTATTAGCTGAATTACATGCTAAGTGGGAAAGAGAAGATGAAATTGCTAGAAACATTAGTGTTTCTACTATTACTACCACTAGTGTTGAGGCTAGTAATAGTTCTATTACTTTAGATGATAAAGTTTATTTTGATCTTGATGGTTGCAATATCTCTGAAGTTATTAAATTCCTACAAAAGCTTGCTAAAAGTCCTAATGCTAGTGCTATGAACATGGCTTTTACAAAACACATTACTGATGCTCTCATAAAGATTAAAGAAGAAAAGATGAAACATAAAGCTTCTATTCCTATAAAACAAGAAGATGGTTGGGAACCCATCATTAATATGAAAGAGAATGACTTTGATTTCAAAGCTTTGTGTGATCTTGATAGTAGTGTTTCTATTATGCCTAGAAGGATTTATGATATGCTTGATTTGCCTCCTCTTGAAGATTGCTATTTGAATGTTCCACTTGATGCTAATGCTAAAAAGAAACTCATGGGGAGTCTTAATGATGTTCTTATTATGGTTAATGATTCCTATGTCCCCGTTGATTTCTATGTTTTGGATGTTGAATACAATGCTTCTTGTCCTATTACTTTGGGAAGACCTTTTCTTAGAACTGTTGGTGCCATCATTGATATGAAAGAAGGCACCATTAAATAAAAAATCCAACTCAAGAAAGGTATAGAATACTTCCCTAAAAAGAGAGAAAAGATTTCTTTTGCTTCTCCTATGAAAACAAAATTTGGTCTTAATGCTTCTTCATTTGAGAACACTTGATTCTTTCTTTGCTTCTTATGCCTAACTTAAAGGCGTTAAAGAAAAGTACTTGTTGGGAGATAACCCAAGAGTTTTAGATGATTCTTGGAAGTTATTACTTCAGTAAAAACCTCTCCTTATCCTTTTTATTTGCTTTTTGTGCCAAGAGTAACCTCTAATGAGAGTGAAGTAATGATTGGGAAAGTTGCTGTCCCGAAACAGATTTCTATGCTTCACCGTAAAACTTCCTGAGAGAGTTCTGTACGTCGGATTGAGCTGTAATGTTTGTGCTTCTGCCCCAGGTTGTTATCTAACTTTCGTTAGTTCAACACTTTTTGATTTGAGCAACAGAAGGTCTTCGAAAAAATTCGTCTTTGCCTGCTGGTCTGTTTTGACAGATTTCTGCCATTTTCTGCATTTGCTTCTTGTTAGTTCCTTCTTGAGTTCCTTTGGGGAATTGAGATTTTTGAGGGAAGTGCTACAGTAGCTAGTTTTCTAATGGAAGTTTATTTGGTGTTAGAACTGAACCTTGAGACTTATTTATCTTAAATGCACTAATGTTGCTAATGAGATTGTGTGAAGTTTTGTATGAAGGAAAATTTTCAGGTGTATGGAAGGAATGAGTAACAAGATGAAGGATGGACTAAAGCTCAAGCTTGGGGATGCCACACGTCTCACCCCAATAAATATCCAAGAATTACAAGCGTCAAAGCTTGGGGATGCCCAAGGCATCCCCTTCTTCATCAATAAAAATTCCAGGTTTCTTCCAAATGCTTCATTTTTATTGTTTCATGCACAGTTGTGTTGTTCTTGGAGCGTCTTCTTTTTTGTTTTCGTTTTGGTTTTTAGTTTGCTTGGTTTGTTTAGTTCTCTGAATAAGTTGGTTGGAACCCCTCTTTCATACTTTGGTTTGCAAATAGTTTGGTTTGGTTTGGAAAAGAGTAGGAAAGTGCATACTTTTGTGGTAAAAAGAGCTCGTTTTTGACTGTGACTATGCTTTGTCATGCCGTGCTTAATATTGTTTTGGCTTTATGCTTAGTATTCTTTGTTGTAGCATGACTTGTTATAAACAATTGAGATTTCTTAATGTGTCTTGGATGAATCGTGTGTTGTTTTAGCATATTAAAGCATAGTATAGTGGTATTCTCCTTTGATGCTTTATTTGGGTTGACTTGGGACATGCTCACACCATGTTATGACTGTCACAAGTCACCATAGCCTTTATGATCCTTTAGTTTTTAACTTGTAGTATCACTTTATGCTTTGATCAATGATGTTTTGTCGCTCTGCATGATTATGGCCATTATTGCTCTCTTAGTTTGTCGCTCCCAGTCTTTTGCTAGCCTCCACAACAAAGTATGAGTTCCACTCATGCATCCAACTCCCTAAACCATGTTTTTCCAAAGAGTCCACCATACCTACCTACTAGCTTATTCTATTCCAAGTATATTCATGCTTTTGTCTACCTTTCACTTGTTATGAGAAAACTAGTGATTAATGCTCTCACGAACTTGATGGCACACTTTACTTTTTTGCCTCTAATAAACTTGAACCATTGGGTCCTTCTTTGTTGCATATATGCTTGCGCTTTATAAGTTGAAATTAGCAGAATCATGTTTCATGGGGAACGCTTTCAACATTGCACTTGTACTTTGTACCCCGTTGATATTATGTTCTTTTGCTTACGGATCCGTGATTGTGAAATAAATGTGGAACTTGTATGATCATGGAGTTTGTATGTGTGTTAGAGAAACGCCTGGGCCGCTAGCCTAAGCCATGCCTAATCATGGTGGAAACTTGCAGCATCACCATAATGAGCACTCTATGAAGCACCCTCAATAAAAACCTATGCAAATAGCAAATAAAAAGATCGCTGAGATGCTCATTGTCTGCTTGCCTTGTCATTTTGATTATGGGAAAGCTCCCGTATTATGTGCAAGGGGTACCCCATTGGCGGTTCTTAATGATACACATAGACTTACAATGACAAGATCTTACTCGTGACTGAAGTTGAGTAGCATGAGGATCGGTCTTCGTAAGGAAGGGGCATGATATTTCGGTTTATAACTTGTCAAGCATATCCTCTTAGTTGTGTCACTTTAACCTTAATCACCTTCAAGATGCTTATGATAGGGGCAATGAGAGCTGAAAGCTACAAGTACCATAATTTTTGGAAGCTCTTTATGAGACTTGAATCCCTACTTCCTTTTACAAAGGCCTTTCTTCCACCATTATATTGAGTCTCCACCTTCTATCTTTATGCACTTACTTTGAGAGCATAGTGGCCAATCTTAGTTCTATGTGCATTGTCTCAAGACTAGTTGATTGATGCATAACTTGTTATTGCTTGTTTGAAACTATTGTATCTAGTCACTCTTATGAACTTTGAAGGTGTCCCATGCATTTATATTTGCTACTCTATTGAGGGACAAGATGAATACTTTTATGCTATGTTTTCTTTGTGTGAAACAAACAAACGTCTTGCAAAGCATGTTATTCATGAATCTTTTGTTTGTGCCTTTTCATGTTGCATCATAGTCTCTTTGCTTATTGTTAGAACTTTGTCTTTCATGTTATGATTGAAGTACTATGATCCCAGCTTTGAATGTTTTGCAAATACTTTGATCAAGTCTTTGATGGTGCATGTCACCTCAAAAAATTATTCTTTTTATCACTTACCTACTCGAGGACGAGCAGGAGTTAAGCTTGGGGATGTTGATACATTGCAAATGTATCTATAATTTTTGATGTTCCATGCTTGGTTTTATCCACTATCTTGTGTTTTGTTCCAACTTTGGAGTACTTTTATTATGATTTCTTGGACTAACCTATTAATAAGAGCCATAGTGCCAGCTGCCTGTTTTCGGCTGTTTTTGGTTCCAGGAAAGTCAGAAAATGAATATTCTCGGAATTGGACGGGACAAAAGCCAAAGTGCCTATTTTTCCGGAAGGGATCAAGTGCCAAAATACGCGATGGAGAAGGGCTAGGGGCCGGCCACACCACCTGGCCACGCGGCCAGGCCTGGCTGGCCGAGGTGTCAGCCGACCCCAGCACCCCCTCGGCCTCTCCTTCCGCCTATAAGATGCCCTTGGGATGAAAACCCTAAGTACCCGATCAAAAATCCACGAAAGAGTCTGTAGCCGTCGTCATCTCCATCCCTAGATCGATAAGGATCTGAAGCTCTTCCCGGCACCCTACCGGAGAGGGGAATTCACCCTAGAGGCCTTCTTCATCACCATGCAAGCCTCCGGTGTGATGCGTGTGTAGTTCATCCTTGGACTACAGATCCATGTAGTAGCTAGATGGCTGGTTTCTCCTCCTTTGTGCTTACATGTTTAGATCTTGTGAGCTCCGTTCATGATCAAGATCATCTATTTGTAATCCATCCATGTTGTGTTTGCGGGGATCCGATGGATATTGAGATGCTATTTCAGATTGATTATTGATTCTATCATGTCTTTGTTATTTGAGATCTTGCATGCTTTCCGTTGTTAGTAGCTATCTTGGCCAAGTAGATGCTAGCAACTCCAAGAGTTAGTATTTATGCTCGATAGTGGGTTCATGCCTTTGGTAATCTGGGGAAGTGACAAAAATCTCTAAGGTATTAGATGTGATGTTGCTACTAGGGAGAAAACAACGATCTTTTGTTCATAGAACAATCGTATTGTTTACTTTACACGATTAAATAAGCAATAATCTGTTGCTTGCAACTTAATACTAGAGGGGGTTCGGATGATAACCTGAAGGTGGATTATTAGTCATAGATGCAGTTGGATGGCGGTCTATGTATTATGTTGTAATGCCCAATCAAGTCTCAAAGGAGTCAAGATGATTAGTATATGCATGTATTGCTTTCTCGGTGTTTGTCAATTGCCCCACTGTAATTTGTTCACCCAGCATGTTATCTATCTAAGGAGAGCCACCTCTAGTGAACTATGGATCCCGGTCCTTCTTCTTTACATACAATCTACAACTGTTTACTGCTTTGTGTTTACTTTCTGCAAACTTTTACTTCTTTCCATTTGATACGTTTAATCCTTTGTTTTTCGCAAAACACGGTGAGATTGACAACCTCATCGCAAGTTGGGGACAAAGTTCTGTGGTTGTGTTGTGAAGGTCTCCACGTTGCTACTAGCACTTTGTGCAAAGCTCCAAAGCTAGTAACACCTTTGGGGTGTTTCCTTCCTCCTACTGGTTCGATTAAACCTTGGTTTCATAACTGAGGGAAAACTTGTTGTTGTGCTCATCGTACCTTCCTCTTGGGGTTCCCAACGAGCTCTACATCGATCGTCGAGCATATCAAGCACTTGTAATCTGTGAAGGTGAATCGAATATAAAACTTCTGTGTGTGGAATCGCCACACTATCCCTCCCTGGATTCCCCTAGTGCAATTAGTCCCCACCTTTAGCCTATCCATGGCATCTGCCGTGACACCACCACGATAGTAAGTCCTTGGAGTTATGTATATGTGTTAGAGAAACGCCTGGGCCGCTGGTCTAATCCATGCTAACATGGTGGAAACCTGCAGCGTAACCATAAAGAGTTGTCTATGAAGCATTCTTCTTATAAAAAAAGAGTCCTATATTGAGAAAAAAAGAGAAAAAGAAAAAAAAAGATTATGAACAGAGGAAAGAGAGAAAAAAGCACCATATTCCCATGGTAAATAAGAAGTTTGCTGAGATGCTCATTGTCTGCTTGCCCTGTCATTTTGATATGGGGATTCTTCCGTATCATCGGGCAAGGGGTACCCCGTTGGCGGTTCTCTATGATACACATGTACTTATAATGACAAGAACTTACCGGTGACTAAACTTGAGTAGCATGAGGAGCGGCCCTCGTATACAAGGGACATGAGATTTCTGACTTATACTTCGTCAAGCATGTACACCATAGTTTGTTCACTTTAACCTTAATCACTTCAAGATGCTTATGATAGGGGCAATGAGAGCTGAAAACTATAAGTACCGTAATTTTTGGAAGCTCTTTATGAGACTTGAATCCCTACTTCCTTCTATGAAGGCCTTTCTTCCACTTATATATTGAGTCTCCACCTTCTACCTTTATGCACTTACTTTGAGAGCATAGTGGCCATTCTTAGTTCTATGTGCATTGTCCCAAGACTAGTTGATTGATGCATATCTTGATATTGCTTGTTTTAAACTATTTGTATCTAGTCACTCTTATGAACTTTAAAGGTGTCTATGCATTTATATTTGCTACTCTATGAGGGACAAGCTGAATGCTATTATGCTATGTTTTCTTTATGTGAAACAAACAAACGTCTTGCAAAGCATTGTTATTCATGAATCTTTTGTTTGTGCCTTTTCATGTTGCATCATAGTTTCTTTGTCTTATTGCTAGAACCTTGTCTTTCATGTTATGATTGAAGTACTATGATCCTAGCTTTGAATGTTTTACAAATACTTTGATCACGTCTTTGATGGTGCATGTCACCTCAAAAATTATTCTTTCTTTTTATCACTTTCCTACTCGAGGACGAGTAGGAGTTAAGCTTGGGGATGTTGATACATTGCAAATGTATCTATAATTTTTGATGTTCCATGCTTGGTTTTATCCACTTTCTTGTGTTTTGTCCACACTTTGGAGTACTTTTATTATGATTTCTTGGACTAACCTATTAATAAGAGCCACAGTGCGGTACATTTTCTGCTGTTTTTGGTTCTAGGAAAGTCGAAAATGAATATTTTCGAATTGGGGGACAAAAGCCAAAGTGCCTATTTTTCGAAGTCATCATATGCGAGAATCACGAGGCGGAGAAGGGTGGGGCGGCCACACAACCTGCTTGTGGCCAGGCTCAGCCCATGCCGAGGAGGTGGTGCAGCCGACCCAGCACCCCCTCGGCCTCTCCTTTCGCCTATAAGATTCCCTCGGGACGAAAACCCTAAGTACCCGATCAAAAATCCACGAAAGAGTCTGTAGCCGTTGTCATCTCCATCCCTAGATCGATAAGGATCTGAAGCTCTTCCCGGCACCCTACCGGAGAGGGGAATTCACCCTAGAGGCCTTCTTCATCACCATGCAAGCCTCTGGTGTGATGCCTGGGTAGTTCATCCTTGGACTACGGATCCATGTAGTAGCTAGATGGCTGGTTCTCCTCCTTTGTGCTTTCATGTTTAGATCTTGTGAGCTCCGTTCATGATCAAGATCATCTATTTGTAATTCTGCATGTTGTGTTTGTGGGGATCGGATGGATATTGAGATGCTATTTCAGATTGATTATTGATTCTATCATGTCTTTCTTATTTGAGATCTTGCATGCTTTCCGTTGTTAGTAGCTATCTTGGCCAAGTAGATGCTAGCAACTCCAAGAGTTAGTATTTATGCTCAATAGTGGTTTCATGCCTTTGGTAATCTAGGGAAGTGACAGAAATCTCTAAGGTACTAGATGTGTTGTTGCTACTAGGGAGAAAACAACAATCCTTTGTTCATAGAACAATCGTATTGTTTACTTTACACGCAATTCGTAAAGAAATAATCTGTTGCTTGCAACTTAATCTTTGGAGGGGTGGGATGATAACCTGAAGGTGGATTATTAGTCATAGATGCAGTTGGATGGCGGTCTATGTATAATGTTGTAATGCCCAATCAAGTTCCAAAGGAGTCAAGATGATTAGTATATGCATGTATTGCTTTCTCGATGTTAGTCAATTGCCCCGCTGTAATTTGTTCACCTAGCATGTTATCTATCTTAAGGAGAGCCACCTCTAGTGAACTATGGATCCCGGTCCTTTTCTTTTACATATAATCTATAAACTGTTTACTTCTTTGTGTTTACTTTCTGCAAACTATTACTTCCTTCCATTCGATACTTTTAATTCTTTGTTTTCAGCAAAACTGGTGAGATTGACAACCTCATCGCAAGTTGGGGACAAAGTTATGTGGTTGTGTTGTGCAGGTCTCCACGCTGCTACTAGCACTAGTCATACTGCCAAGGCATTTAGCAACACCTTTGGGGTGTTTCCTTGCTCCTACTGATTCGATTAAACCTTGGTTTCATAACTGAGGGAAACTTGCTGCTGTGCTCATCATACCTTCCTCTTGGGGTTCCCAACGAGCTCTACATCAACACTGAGCCATCAACGTTCCAGTCCTGAAATCGGAAAAAACATTAGTATAAAGGACACCTAGCAGGCAATCAAAAATCAAAGAAAACTTCATAGAGAAATCCACCTCAGGCGGAGGATTGCTGGCGCAGAATGGAGGCACGACTAAGTCACCCGAGAGATCCTCCTTGGTGGTGTACGTGGTCAGCAGTCGAAACCTCCTGTCTACCTCACCAGAAGAAATGCCCTCTGCAAAAATGCGAGTGACATCACCAGTACCAGTCCAGCGGCACATCGGATGCACCCTAGCCTGCAGAGGATGTACTCGGTGACGCATCCAAGTGCGAATGAGATCTGCACCTTCTTCTTCTTTTCCTATGGGGCGTTCAAGGTCGCAGACACGCTGATACAGGGTCTCTGTTTCCTCGACTTCGGCAGGCATCACAATGTTTTTCCAGGACCTTCTCCTCTTGCAGGCCACCACCGGATCGAAGGGTGCGAGTCCGTAGTGCTCTCCATCGGCCTTCTGGTCGCGGATGTAGAACCACTTCTCCCTCCATCCTTGGACAGACGTAGTGAGTTTGATGGAGAAGTAAGTGACGTTGGAGTCAACGTGGATCCCACAGCCTCCTATATCGTAGACTACCGAACACGACGCCGACTGACGTTTGAGCTTAAAGAGTTTTTTGAAGAGTCTGAAGTGTGGCTCAATTCTGAGCTAGCACTCACAAAGAGTAATGAAGCAGGCGATGTGGAGGATAGAGTTTGGGGTCAGCTGTTGCAGCTAGAGCCCATAGAAACAAAGAAGACCCCTAACAAACAGATGAAGGGGGAGAGAAAGACCGCGAATGATGAACGCAAGGAACATCACTCGAAAACCCACAGGAGGACTGGGGATTACCTCATCGCCGAGAATGCGAGAGTCATCCTCCGTGGTAGAGAGCGCTCCGTCCTGGCACTGGGTGAACAGCTCAGAGGACTTGATGATGGATGGGCGCCATGACCATTGGTGACACGAGTCCCCGGGCCCTTCTTCTTCCCAGCTCCGGCGGCGCTGGTGCCCGTGGTAGCGGCGCCTTTCTTCTTGTCCGCAACAACGGCAGCCGCAGATCCAGTGGCGGAGCCTCCCTTCTTCTTGCCCATCTTGCGCTGGCGGTGCGAGCGCATGAAGTAGCTGGGGAACATACGGAGTTGGTATAGTGACACAAAGGAGATGCGAGCAATGGAACAACAAGAGCAGCAATGGCAGAGGTGCACGAACGAGAAGAAGATGTGGGAAATTACCGCACGGTGAACCTCTACTTAACCTCACAGCAGATGCCATCCAACGGCCAGGAGAAAACTACTCCGACGCGTGGCACAAATCGTTGCTGATGCATGGCAAGGGTAACCCACGAACCGTCACCCCACTCCTCCCATTACGCGCGAGAATCGAGGAGACACAGTTAAACCAGAAGATTACGCATGCCTGGTCAAGTCCAAGTTAGAAAATGGGACCCACTACTCGTCACGTCCTGTCAAAGCCGCTCACGCGAGGAACTAAGCTCATCTTATCGTCAGCACTGACGTCATCAACTCTAGAAGGAGCACATTTTGACTACTCTAGTCCTTACTCGAGTCTTCGACTCGACCAAGCACTCGAGGGCTACTCCTAACAGGAGCGCTTGCCGTGCACCCGAAGAACTTTGTAAAGACATCCAAGCATCACGAAAAACCCTTCACTCGAATGTATGATTCGATTGTGGACTTCGGGTTACTCCCATAGGGAGTGCCGAAAGCACATTCGACTGAAACAAGCAAAAGACAACAATAGTCACAAAATACTTATAGTCCCCACTCGAGTCTATGACTCAAATAAGCACTCGGGGGCTACTCCCATAGGGAGCGCTGGCCGCGCACCCTATGATTTTTCTTATACATTACACTGTGTGTTGATAACGTCCACACTCGAAGGCTATGGCGACTCCGCCTCATATTTTCCCTGCAAAGAGACTACGTCTCCTGAGTCACCTGAATCATCTCCGCGATGAGAGAAATTCGGATGCCACGCTTACAACATGAAGATAAGACCTGAATAAGGCATGTCAACGCATCTGCTGCGCCCTACCAGAAACAATCCATACCTGCAGGTATGATGAATAAGCCTTGACGGATGCGTCGAGTGCTCACACTTACACACTAGGATTCGACTATAAGACCCCCGCAGCCTGATCGAATTACACCAGCACTTTTCCAAATTCGAGTCCGGGGACTCGAGTTTGAGTAGATTGCATTGTTTTGCCCTAAGGAAGTTAACTAATCCTGATACATTGGATAAATCAGGCACGTATATCAACAATCCCTATGATACAAATCATATCACTCGAAAATATGCTCAGCTATGCACTTGAAAGACTTCATAAGTCTCCACTTGAATCTGCGATTCAACCGGACACTCGGGGCTACTGACGTGGGCATAGTGTAGGGTAACTGGTAGGCTACACTAGCGTAAAATCAAAAATTTCTACCGCGTCAACCAGGAATACTATTGTCATAAATCACGGGATTACTGCTAGACATGCAGTTGCGGAACTCGATGAAGCACGTCGCGGCAGTGTAGATCTTCTATGTCTCCTCCTTGTCCCCGTCCCACGAGCAGCTCCCCTTTGCGCGGCTCGTCCAAGTGTTATAGCTGCAGCACCTCCGAGGTATCCACACGTCCGGAGTGGAAAGTCACATGACAGACTGCTAGGTCTGCACGTGCAAGACAGGCGTAAGAGGAGTGACGGCTGGGTGGAATGCTCAACCCTATTCAGCTCGCCTCACTCTCTCTTATATAGGCATCCCCGGTGGGCTTCTACATTAGTAGCCCATTAGCAGCCTAAGCCTGGTTTAATTCGGATCCAATCCTCATTAGGCTTCCAGCCCCTAAAGTGTGTGACCCTATAGGTTCATACACGTATAGACATGACACGAGTACACTTACTCCGTCAATAGTTGGTAGCGGCCTCTAGCGAGACATGCCAACTCCTAAACACATATAAAGATCATTCGGATGAACCATCACAAGGTTGAGTATATGTCTTTACCTTTGCCCTACAATATTTGGTCTAGCTCCAAGCTGACCTCTCTTTCTCGATACTATGATTTGGAATCCCTTTACTAGGTTAACTATTAACCATATGTAGCACGGCCATGCATTTCTCGATCCGATCACTCGAGGGGCCCAGAGATATCTCTCTTAAGTAGAGAGGGGCAAATCCCATCTTGATTGACTGATGCCTTGCAGCATGTATCGGGACAAACCCAAAAGCTACCTTTATAACTACCCAGTTACAGAGTAGTGTTTGATAGCCCCAAAGTAGGTCGACCACATCTCAAGTACATGCGACAATCTCAGGTCTAACGACAAAATGTACACGATGTGTAGAGAGAGCTGCAAGTATTATTACCAGTCTCAAGTTGGGTCAGTCCAACCCCATGTTCATAACATGTGTCCACATAATTGGTTTGACATCTCCATGTCTATGACTTGCGAAACATAGTCATCAACCAATCGATGTGCTAGTCTAATATTCACATGTGTCCTCACATGAACTCCGACTAGGGACAACTATTAGATAACCATACAAGTAAAGAGTTTCACAAACAATTCACATAATTGCCAATCAATAAAAGTTGCCTGATATATGGATATTCAAGGAACATTATAAAATCTCATGGATACATATGAAATACAATCATCTCTATGATTGCCTCTAGGGCATATTTCCTTCAGTCTCCCACTTGCACTAGAGTCAATCTAGATAGTATCTAATACCTATTGCTCTTGTGTGCGCTTCATGCGCAGGCTACGGGAGTGGCTTTGTCAAGGGATCGGCAACATTTGAGTCCATATGTATTTTGCATAACATGACACTACCATCATTAATGAACTCACAAATTAGATGGTAACAGATGGCTCGGTGTTGATGTAGAGCTCGTTGGGAACCCCAACAGGAAGGTATGATGAGCACAGCAGCAAGTTTCCCTCAGTTATGAAACCAAGGTTTAATCGAACCAGTAGGAGCAAGGAAACACCCCAAAGGTGTTGCTAGCTGAGCCTTGGCAGGGCGCACTACCGGTGCTAGTAGCAACGTGGATACCTGCACAACACAACCACAGAACTTTGTCCCCAACTTGCGATGAGGTTGTCAATCTCATCGTGTTTTGCCGAAAACAAAGGATTAAACGTATCGAATGGAAAGAAGTAATAGTTTGCAGAAAGTAAACACAAAATAGTAAACAGTTTATAGATTGTATGTAAAAGAAAGGACCGGGATCCATAGTTCACTAGAGGTGGCTCTCCTTAAGATAGCTAACATGCTGGGTGAACAAATTACAGCGGGACAATTGACAAACATCAAGAAAGCAATACATGGATATACTAATCATCTTGACTCCTTTGGAACTTGATTGGGAATTACAACATTATACATAGACCGCCATCCAACTGCATCTATGACTAATAATCCACCTTCAGGTTATCATCCGAACCCCCTCTAGTATTAAGTTGCAACCAACAGATTATTACATTACGAATTGCGTGTAATGTAAACAATACGATTGTTCTATGAACAAAGGATTGTTTTTTATCCCTAGTAGCAACATCACATCTAGTACCTTAGAGATTTCATCACTTCCCAGTTACGAGGCATGAACCCACTATCGAGCATAAATACTAACTCTTGGAGTTGCTAGCATCTACTTGGCCAAGATAGCTACTAACAACGGAAAGCATGCAAGATCACAAATAACAAAGACATGATAGAATCAATAATCAATCTAAAATAGCATCTCAATATCCATCGGATCCCCGCAAACACAACATGCAGAATTACAAATAGATGATCTTGATCATGAACGGAGCTCACAAGATCTAGACATGAAGGCACAAAGGAGGAGAACCAACCATCTAGCTACTACATGGATCCGTAGTCCAAGTATGAACTACTCATGCATCACACCGGAGGCTTGCATGATGATGAAGAAGGTCTCCAGGGTGAATTCCCCTCTTCGACAGGGTGCCAGGAAGAGCTTCAGACCCTTTCATGGATTTTTGATCGGGTACTTAGGGTTTTCGTCCCGAGGGCATCTTATAGGCGGAAGGGGAGGCCGAGGGGGTGCTAGAGGCGGCCACATCACCCCTGGCGCGGGCCAGGCTGGGCCGTGCGGCCAGGTGGTGTGGTGGCCCCCTGGCCCCTCTCCATCTCGTATTCTGGCATCTGATGACTTCCGGAAAAATAGGCACTTTGGCTTTTGTCCCGTCCAATTCCGAGAATATTCATTTTATGACTTTCCTGGAACCAAAAACAGCAGAAAACAGGCAGCTGGCACTGTGGCTCTTATTAATAGGTTAGTCCAAGAAATCATAATAAAAGTAGTCCAAAGTGTGGACAAAACACAAGAAAGTGGATAAAACCAAGCATGGAACATCAAAAATTATAGATACATTTGCAATGTATCAACATCCCCAAGCTTAACTCCTGCTCGTCCTCGAGTAGGAAAGTGATAAAAAGAAAGAATAATTTTTGAGGTGACATGCACCATCAAAGACCTGATCAAAGTATTTGTAAAACATTCAAAGCTGGGATCATAGTACTTCAATCATAACATGAAAGACAAAGTTCTAGCAATAAGACAAAGAAACTATGATGCAACATGAAAAGGCACAAACAAAAGATTCATGAATAACAATGCTTTGTAAGACGTTTGTTTGTTTCACATAAAGAAAACATAGCATAATAGCATTCAGCTTGTCCCTCGTAGAGTAGTAAATATAAATGCATAGGACACCTTCAAAGTTCATAAGAGTGACTAGATACAAATAGTTTAAAACAAGCAATATCAAGTTATGCATCAATCAACTAGCCTTGGGACAATGCACATAGAACTAAGAATGGCCACTATGCTCTCAAAGTAGGTGCATAAAGATAGAAGGTGGAGACTCAATATAATGGTGGAAGAAAGGCCTTTATAAAAGGAAGTAGGGATTCAAGTCTCATAAAGAGCTTCCAAAAATTATGGTACTTATAGCTTTCAGCTCTCATTGCCCATATCATAAGCATATTGAAGTGATTAAGGTTAAAGTGAACAAACTATGGTGTACATGCTTGACGAAGTATAAGTCAGAAATCTCATGTCCCTTGTATACGAGGGTCGCTCCTCATGCTACTAAAGTTTAGTCACCGGTAAGTTCTTGTCATTGTAAGTACATGTGTATCATAGAGAACCGCCAACGGGGTACCCCTTGCCCGATGATACGGAAGAATCCCCATATCAAAATGACAAGGCAAGCAGACAATGAGCATCTCAGCAATCTTCTTATTTACCACGGGAATATGGTGCTTTTTTCTCTCTTTCCTCTTTTCATAATCTTTTTTTCCTTTTCTCTTTTTTTCTCAATATAGGACTCTTTTTTTTATAAGAAGAATGCTTCATAGACAGCTCATTATGGTTACGCTGCAGGTTTCCACCATGTCAGCATGGATTGAACCAATGACCGGGCATTTCTCTAACACATATACATAACTCCATGGACTTACAAGCTCCCCTTTCATTTCACACCGACGACATCCATATACAAAAGAGCATGATATCAACTAGGTACAAGTACCAAGTGCAATGTTGAAAGCGTTCCCCATGAAAGCATGGTTCTGCTAATTCCCGACAAATAAGTGCAAGCATATACAACATAGACGACACAATGGTTCAAGTTTATTAAGGGCAAGAAAAGTAAGTGTGCCATCAAGTTCGTGAGAGCTTTAATCACTAGTTTTCTCATAACAAGTTTAATTTGGAAGGTAAACAAAAGCATGAATATACTTGGAATAGCATAAGCTAGTAGATAGGTATGGTGGACTCTTTGGAATAACTTGGTTTAGGGAGTTGGATGCATGAGTGGAACTCATACTTGGTTGTGGAGGCTAGCAAAAGACTGGGAGCGACAAACTAAGAGAGCAATAATGGCCATAATCATGCAGAGCGACAAAACATCATTGATAAAAGCATAAAGTGATACTACAAGTTGAAAACTAAAGGATCATAAAGGCTATGGTGACTTGAGATAGTCATAACATGGTGTGAGCATGTGCCAAGTCAACCCAAATAAAACATCAAAGGAGAATACCATAATACTATGCTTTAATATGCTAAAACAAGGCATGATTCATCCAAGGCACATTAAGCAATCTCAATTGTTTATAACAAGTCATGCTACAACAAAGAATACTAAGCATAAATCCAAAAAAATATCAAGCATGGCATGACAGAGCATAGGCCACAGTAAAAAACGAGCTCTTTTTACCACATAAGCATGAACTTTCCTACTCTTTTCCAAACCAAACCAAATTATTTGCAAACAATGTATGAAAGAGGGGGTCCAACCAATTTATTCAGAAAACTAAGCAAACAAAAGAAAATGAAAAACCAAAACGAAAACAAAGAAGAAGACGCTCCAAGAACAACACAAATGTGCATGAAACAATAAAAATGAAGCGCTAGGAAGAAACCTGGGATTTTTATTGATGAAGACGGGGATGCCTTGGGCATCCCCAAGCTTTGACGCTTGTACTTCTTGGATATTTATTGGGGTGACACGCGTGGCATCCCCAAGCTTGAGCTTTAGTCCATCCTTCATCTCATTACTCATTCCTTCCATACACCTGAAATTTTTCCTTCATACAAAACTTCACATAATCTTTATTAGCAACATTAGTGCACTCAAAATAATAGGTCTTAAGGTTCAGTTATAACACCAAATAAACTTCCATTAGAACACTAGATACTGTAGCACTTCCCTCAAAAAGCTCAATTCCCCAAAAGAACTCAAAAAGGAACCAACAAGAAGCAAATGCAGAAAATGGCAGAAATCTATCAAAACAGACCAGTAGGTAAAGACGAATATTTTCGAAGACCTTCTGTTGATCAAATCAAAAAGGGTTGAACTAACGAAAGTTATATAACAACCTGGGGCAGAAGCACAAAAATTCACGCCTCAAAAATACGTTCAGAGATTTTACACGAAGTTTTACGGTGAAGCACAGAAATCTGTTTCTAGACAGCAACTTTCGCAATCATTACTTCTCTCTCATTAGAGGTTACTCTTGGTACAAAAAGCAAAAAAAAGGATAAGGAGCGGTTATTACTTTGGGTTATCTCCCAATAAGTACTTTTCTTTAACGCCTTTAAGTTAGGCATAAGTAGCAAGAAAGAATCAAGTGTTCTCAAATGAAGAAGCATTAAGACCAAATTTCTTGCACTTACCTCTCTTACTTTTATTCTTAACCTTGGGGAAAATATGATTGTTTGGTGGAGAAGAAAGGTGCATGGTCCCCTTTCCCACATCTATTATTGCTCCAAGGAGTTCTAATAGGGGCCTTCCAAGTGTAATTTGTCCTTTTCCTGCACATTCAATAACAAGATAATCAGTAGAAATCATTTTCCCAAGGATCTTTGTAAACACTCCTTCAGCTATTCCAATAGGTAATAATGTAGCATCATTAGCAAGAGATATTTCTTTTCCTCCTTCAGTAAGCCCCCAAGTATTCAGAGATTCATAAATATCCTTGGGCATAAGACAAAATTCAGACATGATATCACAACGGGCTTGAAAAGTTTCAGTGTTTATCTCAATCTTTACTGTAGGGAGCCACTTTGATGGTTCAGAATTTATCGGGACATAATTGTGATGCTCGCTAAGCGTATTATAGCAATATTTTAAGCTAGTAGTGCTAGTTCAAGAGTGTTCAATCTAGCAAATATTTTTGCGAAAGAAATATCAGTTTTGCTAGGCAAGTTGTAAGTGAGGATCAATTTTTTATAGCATTTATAGCATCATCCTCATTACATTGGAGGAAATCTCCTCCCATAATAGAATCCAAGGCATATCTATAGCAAAGAGCAATTCCAAGGTAAAAACTGCTAAGGAACAAACTTCGAGTCATTTTAGGCTCAGTTTTTATCATGTAGATCAGAGATTCTAGACCAAGCTTCCTTAAAACTTTCCTCAATTCCTTGTTTAAAAGTGAAAATCATTTCCTCGGGTGACATAGTGACTGGAGCAAGGCTAGACATAGTGGCAACTTAAGAAAGGAACTAATTTTTTTGTGTTTTTGAAATAAGAAAGCAAACTAGTAAAACTAATTTTTGTGTGTTTTTGATAACAAAACAAGCAAACAAAGCAAAAAGAAACAAAGCAAAACAAAAATAACAAAGTAAAGAGATTGGTTATGAGGGACTCCCCTTGTGAAGATGTCCTTGACTCCCCGGCAACAGCTCTAGAAAAATGCTTGATGGCTCGGTGTTGATGTAGAGCTCGTTGGGAACCCCAAGACGAAGGTATATTGAGCACAGCAGCAAGTTTCCCTCAGTTATGAAACCAAGGTTTAATCAAACCAGTAGGAGCAATGAAACACCCCAAAGGTGTTGCTAGCTGAGCCTTGGTAGGGCGTACTACCGGTGCTAGTAGCAACGTGGAGACCTGCACAACACAACCACATAACTTTGTCCCCAACTTGCGATGATGTTGTCAATCTCACCATGTTTTGCTGAAAACAAAGGATTAAACGTATCGAATGGAAAGAAGTAATAGTTTGCAGAAAGTAAACACAAAACAGTAAACAGTTTATAGATTGTATGTAAAAGAAAGGACCGGGATCCATAGTTCACTAGAGGTGGCTCTCCTTAAGATAGATAACATGCTGGGTAAACAAATTACAGCGGGGCAATTGACAAACATCGAGAAAGCAATACATGCATATACTAATCATCTTGACTCCTTTGGAACTTGATTGGGCATTACAACATTATACATAGACCGCCATCCAACTACATCTATGACTAATAATCCACCTTCAGGTTATCATCCGAACCCCCTCCAGTATTAAGTTGCAAGCAATAGATTATTTCTTTATGAATTGTGTGTAAAGTAAACAATACGATTGTTCTATGAACAAAGGATTGTTGTTTTCTCCCTAGTAGCAACAGCACATCTAGTACCTTAGAGATTTCGGTCACTTCCCTAGATTACCAGAGGCATGAACCCACTATCGAGCATAAATACTAACTCTTGGAGTTGCTAGCATCTACTTGGCCAAGATAGCTACTAACAACGGAAAGCATGCAAGATCACAAATAACAAAGACATGATAGAATCAATAATCAATCTGAAATAACATCTCAATATCCATCGGATCCCCATAAACACAACATGCAGAATTACAAATAGATGATCTTGATCATGAACGGAGCTCACAAGATCTAGACATGAAAGCACAAAGGAGGAGAACCAGCCATCTAGCTACTACATGGATCCGTAGTCCAAGTATGAACTACTCACGCATCACACCGGAGGCTTGCATGATGATGAAGAAGGTCTCCAGGGTGAATTCCCCTCTCCGGCAGGGTGCCGAGAAGAGCTTCAGATCCCTCCCGATCTAGGGATGGAGATGACGGCGGCTACAGACTTTTTCGTGGATTTTTGATTGGGTACTTAGGGTTTTCGTCCCGAGGGCATCTTATAGGCGGAAGGAGAGGTCGAGGGGGTGCCGGAGGCGGCCACACCACCCCCTGGCACGGGCCAGGCTAGGCCGCATGGCCAGGTGGTGTGGTGCCCCCCTGGCCCCTCTCCGTCTCGTATTCTGGCATCTGATGACTTCCGGAAAAATAGGCACTTTGGCTTTTGTCCTGTCCAATTCCAAGAATATTCATTTTCTGACTTTCCTGGAACCAAAAACAGCAGAAAGTAGCAGTTGTCACTGTGGCTCTTGTTAATAGGTTAGTCCAAGAAATCATATGAAAATTACTCCAAAGTGTGGACAAAACACAAGAAAGTGGATAAAACCAAGCATGGAACATCAAAAATTATAGATACATTTGCAATGTATCAGTAACGCATGCAAATATGTTTGTTCTTCTGGTGCTATCTAGGTTCCTTGGCTTGTGCAATAACACCATTGTTGTCACAATAAACGTCCATGGGATTGGACGCGCCCTGAACCACACCAAGAGCGATCAGGAAATTCCTGATCCAAACAGCTTCCTTTGCAGCCTCCGAGGCGGCAATATATTCATCTTCTGTTGAAGAAGAGGCCACTATATCTTGCTTGGAACTTTTCCAGCTCATAGCACCACCATTCATGACAAACACATAACCTGATTGCGATTTGGAGTCATCTGATTCATTAAGGTAACTCGCATCTGTGTAAACCTTTACACTGAGTTCAACCTCACCTCCATAAACTAGGAACATATCCTTAGTCCTTCTCAAGTACTTAAAGATATTCTTTACCGTTGTCCAGTGAATCTCACCTGGATTAGCCTGGTATCTGCTCGTAACACTTAGAGCATAGGAAACATCTGGGCGAGTACACGTAATTGCATACATGATGGATCCAATAGCCGAAGCATATGGAACCCTACTCATGCGCTCTCACTCATCAGTGGTCGAAGGATACTGAATCTTGCTGAGTTTAATGCCGTGAGACATGGGCAAGAACCCCTCCTTAGCCTCTTCCATGTTGAACCGTTTCAACACTTTGTCAATGTATGTACTCTAGCTTAATCCAATTAGCCTCCTTGATCTATCTCTATAGATCTTGATACCCAGAATATATGCCGCTTCTCCTCAGTCCTTCATAGAAAAACTATTCTTCAATGAGGTCTTAGCAAACTCGAGCATAGGAATGTCATTTCCAATCAGTAATATGTCATCTACATCTAATATTAGAAGTACAAGCGATTTACCACTTTCTTTCTTATACACACAAGGTTCTTGTTCATTTTTTATGAAGCCAAACTCCTTTACAACTTCATCAAATCGAATGTTCCAACTCCGAGATGCTTGCTTCAGTCCATAAATAGACTTTTGAAGTTTGCATACCTTTCCAGCATTGTTTGGATCGACAAAACCTTCGGGTTGTATCATATACACGTCCTCAGTAAGGATTCCATTTCAGAAAGCCATCTTGACGTCCATCTGCCATATCTCATAGTCAAAATATGCAGCAATGGCTAGAATGATCCGTATAGATTTAAGCATCGCTACGGGCAAGAAAGTCTTGTCGTAGTCAACTCCTTGAACTTGTCAAAAACCTTTTGCAACAAGTCGAGCTTTATGGATGTGAACATTTCCATCCATATGAATCTTCTCCTTATAGATCCATTTGCACTCGATGGCTTTAAAACCATCAGGCAGGTCAACCAAGTTCCAAACTTGATTTTCTCCCATGGACTCTATCTCGGATCTCATGCCAATCAGCCATTTCTCAGAGTCTGGGTCCACCATCGCTTCTGCATAGGTCGTAGGCTCATCATTGTCTAACAATAATAATTCCCGCGCTTCGCGGAGCCTCACCGACCTTCGTGGTTATGGTGCTTCTTTTGCCACGGATTCCTCAACTTGTTCTGCTACAATAGCATCACTCGTAGAAGCATCCCCGACCGGCTCATCTTGAACTTCTTCAAGTCGCACTGACCTTCCACTCGTTCCCTTTGTGAGAAACTCTTTCTCTAGGAAAACACCGCTATGAGCGACAAACACTTTGACCTCTTCTCGATTGTAGAAGTAATACCCTAAGGTTTCCCTTGGGTATCCCACAAAAATGCACTTATCCGATTTAGGTGTTAGCTTGTCCGACTGAAGTCGCTTGACAAATGCATCACAACCCCAAATCTTTAGGAAAGACAAACTGGGATTCTTTCCAGTCCACATCTCATATGGTGTCTTAACTATGGATTTAGACGGTACCCTGTTTAGTGTGAAAGCTGCTGTTTCTAGCGCGTAACCCCAAAATGATAATGGTAAATCCGACTGGCTCATCATCGATCGAACCATGTCCAACAAAGTTCGATTATGCTGTTCGGAGACCCTGTTTCTTTGAGGCATTCCGGGCGGCGTTAGTTGTGGAACAATTCCGCAACTCTTAAGATGATTGCTAAATTCGTGACTCAAATTAACCTCCATGATCAGATCGCAAGGCCTTTATTTTCTTGCCACGTTGATTCTCTACCTCACTCTGAAACTCTTTGAACTTTTCAAAAGTTTCAGACTTATGCTTCATCAAGTAGCCATATCTATTGAAATCATCAGTGAAAGTAATGAAGTAGTGATATCCTCCTCTCGTTGTCGTGCTCATTGGCCCACATACATCAGTATGTATGAGTTCCAACAAGTCTGTCGCTCTCTCAGGAAAACCCATAAAAGGCGTCTTGGTCATCTTTCCAAGCAAACACGCTTGACATGTCTCGTATGATTCAAAATTAAACGAAGTTAGAAGACCATCACCATGGAGCTTCTGCATGCGCTTTTCACTTATATGCCCCAAAAGACAATGCCATAAATAGGTAGGACTCAAATCATTAGGCTGAAGCCTTTTAGCACTAACATTGTAAACAGATGCATCATCAAGATTTAAAATAAATAACCCACAATGGGAGCATCAGCCACAAACATTGCATTCTTAGACATTACACAACCATTGTTTGTACTCGCGAATGAATATCCATCCCTCATTAAACATGAAGGTGATAAAATGTTTTGACCCATACTAGGAATGTAATAACAATTATTTAACTCCATAATAAATCCTGACGGAAGGTGAAGCTGCATGACGCCGACGAACAATGCAGCAACTCTTGCTTTATTTCCGACACGAAAATCCACTTCGCCTTTCTGCACTTCTCTAGTCCTTATTAGCCCCTACATCAAATTGCAAATATGAGCAACCGATCCGGTATCAAATACCCAAGAGTTAACGTAAGAATCTGCGAGAAAAATGTCCAGAACATTTACAACAAGCGTACCTGAGTGGTAAGTACTCTTACTTCCACTCTTCTTCAAAGAAGCCTAGTACTTGCTGCAGTTTCTTTTACAGTGGCCATATTCGTGACAAAAGAAACACTCAGTGTCTACTGCAGGTCCAACCTTTTGCTTGGGTGCAGGGTTTGGCTTAGGGATTGTATCCTTAGCATTGCCCTTCTTCTTCTGCCAA
Organism: Avena insularis; assembly: GCA_023614405.1. Classification (NCBI taxonomy): domain Eukaryota; kingdom Viridiplantae; phylum Streptophyta; class Magnoliopsida; order Poales; family Poaceae; genus Avena; species Avena insularis. The sequence continues at coordinate 190,830,820 of CM042690.1, forward strand.
GAAGTGCCCTTTTTCTTGAAGCTAGGCTTGTTCTGCACAACCATCACATGGCTATGCCCTGCACTCTTCTTAATGTCACATTCTGCTGTTTTCAGCATCCCACATAACTCATTAAGGCCCTTCTCCACCCCATGCATATGGTAGTTCGAAATGAAATGCCCATAGCTAGATGGAAGAGACGCCAAAATGAAATCAGTAGCCAACTCTTGGCCTAATGGAAAACCAAGCTTTTCCAAAGTCTGACTGTAACCAACCATTTTGATCACATGGGGGCCAACAACTGCTCCCTCTGCTAGGTTGCATTCCACAAAGGACTTAGCAACATTGTACCTCTTAGTCCTAGCCAGAGTCTGGAACATGTCCTTAAGCGCGACGATCATATCGTACGCTTCCTGATCCTCAAACTGCTTTTGAAGATCAGGTTCCATGCATGCAAGCATAAGGTAGCTAACCTCAAGAGATTCATCACATGCTTTCTTGTAGGCATTCTTAAGGGCAGCCGTTGCATTATCAGCAGGTTCATCCGGGATTGGGGTATCTAGAACAGTTTCCTTTTTATCAGACCTGAGAACAATTCTCAGATTACGGACCCAGTCCAAAAAGTTTGTTCCATTTAATTTATCCTTATCAAGAATCGAATGCAAAGCAAAACGTGATGAAGTGTTCAGTGCCATTGATTTACAACATAAAAACATGCAAAATACTAAGCCATGTAACCATTAAAGAGTAAAACATATTAACCAATTTAATAGCATATACTCCCACTTAAATCATAATCCCTCTATTGATACTAAGTGATTCAAGATCCACAATTAACAAGTCGACTAGTGAGTTTTAGCATCACTACTAGAAGACAAGGTAAATTGGTAAGCAACTCTTGCTAATCATATCACATATCACTCTTGTTGTTGGGTGACATCTCTATGTCAAAACTAGGCGCCCAACCTTTATGCCCCAAGGTCCTTAACTGTTAAGATGACCTTGTTAAGCTCACCAACCCTTATGCGTGTAGGTATCCGATACAAACCCATCTAGCCAAGGAAAACCGTGGCACCCTAATTTCATAGACCCACCAACGATTGTACAGGGCATATGATGGTGCAAGGTTTGGTTGGGAGGGCATGGTTTAACTTAAACTTTGTGAGGGATCGTTCTACTTCTATCATCTAAGCATGCATAGTAGTAAAACATATAAGAATAGCATTCACATAGATGTGATACAGTATGGCCCATTTTCTCATGGTGATCTCCATCGCCATAGAACCTGTCCACCATGATGATCTCCATCTTCATGCTCTACGCGAGCCATCCTCCAAGTGATGAGTTCTCCAAGAACTTATACACACTATTACTCCTAACAGTTAGTAATCAAAATTACATGGTATTGGGATCATCACAAGTTGGCCCGCGTGCCATTACAATAATTGACAACACATTTGGCTCCAGGCGTGTTGCCCTACTCATGACACGCAGGTCATGAAAAAATACATACATGCATCACATACATTTTTGGGCCATACCGATCACATACATCCTGCAAAAACAAGTTGTGCATAGAATCGCATTCTACCGGATCATGTGAAATCGCAACACCTATGAACCTTAACGTGATACAAAAGGGGCTACGACTAAGGGGGTCTAGGGGGTATCCCCCTGCGGGGTTCGAAGGGGCAGCGCCCCTCGCGGTATCAAATTTTCTTTAAGGATTTTGATCAGCAAATCAAATTTACCATAAACCGACTAATGTTCTGATTCGACCAAACTCCTTTGATGATGGTACATCGATTCAGATCTAGTTCCCGATTCGATCAATCGTATTGATCTTCGCGTGATTCAACTGGATTTATGTGTCACTATCTACCCCGATGGCAGAAACCGACCGGTAGGGGCAAGTTGTTCGACGACCAAGGAAACACGATCACGGAAAGTAAGATCTTAGATCAATCCAGAACCACCGCCATACAAACAATCACATCATTCATATCTAACCACATATCACCATATGCAAACTTCCCGAACCTATGACTGAACATCATCGGCTCTGATACCACTTTAGGGTAATGGGTAGGCTACACTAGCGTAAAATCAAAATTTTCTACCGTGTCAACCAGGAATACTATTGTCATAAATCACGGGATTACCGCTAGACGTGCAGTTGCAGAACTCGATGAAGCACGTCACGACAGTGTAGATGTTCTACGTCTCCTCCTTGTCCTCATCCCAAGAGCAGCTCCTCTTTGCGCGGCTCGTCCAAGTGCTATAGCTGCAACACCTCCGAGGTATCCACACGTCCGGAGTGGAAGGTCACATGATAGACTGCTAGGTCTGCACGTGCAAGAAAGGCGTAAGAGGAGTGGTGGCTGGGTGGAATGCTCAACCCTATTCAGCTCGCCTCACTCTCTCTTATATAGGCATCCCCGGTGGGCTTCTACATTAGCAGCCTAAGCCTGGTTTAATTCGGATCCAATCCTCATTAGGCTTCCAGCCCCTAAAGTGTGTGACCCTATAGGTTCATACACGTATAGACATGACACGAGTACACTTACTCCGTCAATAGTTGGTAGCAGCCTCTAGCAAGACATGCCAACTCCTAAACACATATAAAGATCATTCGGACGAACCATCACAAGGTTGAGTACATGTCTTTCCCTTTGCCCTACGATATTTGGTCTAGCTCCAAGCTGACATCTCTTTCTCGATACTATGATTCGGAATCCCTTTACTAGGTTAACTCTTAATCATATGTAGCACGGCCATGCATTTCTAGATCCGATCACTCGAGGGGCCTAGAGATATCTCTCTCAAGTAGAGAGGGGCAAATCCCATCTTGATTGACCGATGCCTTGTAGCATGTATCGGGACAAACCCGAAAGCTACCTTTATAACTACCCAGTTACGGAGTTGTGTTTGATAGCCCCAAAGTAGGTCGACCACATCTCAAGTACATGCGACAATCTCTGGTCTAAGGACAAAACGTACACGATGTGTAGAGAGAGCTGCAAGTATTATTACCAGTCTCAAGTTGGGTCAGTCCAACCCCATGTTCATAACATGTGTCCACATCATTGGTTTGACATCTCCATGTCTATGACTTGCGAAACATAGTCATCAACCAATCGATGTGCTAGTCAAATATTCACATGTGTCCTCACATGAACTCCGACTAGGGACAACTATTAGATAACCATACAAGTAAAGAGTTTCACAAAAAATTCACATAATTGCCAATCAATACAAGTTGACTGATATATGGATATTCAAGGAACATTATAAAAACTCATGGATCCATATGAAATACAATCATCTCTATGATTGCCTCTAGGGCATATTTCCTTCACATACCTTATAGGTACTCGAGTTTGATATATATGGCCTGATCTGGTAGAAGCCCACAGCGTTACCAGGGCCCAATCCAGGATTCGGGTGACTTACGGAGACTCCGACTGCTTGCAGCACAAGGCAAGCTTAAGATAGAAAGTTTAAAGGGACAAACCCTAATTTGTAACCGACTCAACCTGCTACCTGAGACCTAGCCTATCTTTATAAAGGCTAGGAGGGGGCGGCGAGGAGGACAATCACAACCCTAGTTTCCACAACCTCGCCAGATTTCATCTGCGCACCCACTCTAACTTTCGACTCCCTCGATAATTCCAAGGGCAGACAAGCAAGAGTAGGGTCCTCTACAAGGCCTGAACCTGGGTAAACCTTGTGTCCCTGTGTGCTTGTTTGCTAGCCGATTGATGCCTCCAGCGCTCCCTCCTTCTCCAAAACCCAAGTCCATAACAATGGGCATTGATGAGTTTAACACTCATAAGTAACAAACCATGTTTTGAATATGAATACTCATGTGTAGAGAATTTCTCTACTACTATATTATTTGAAGATCAAAAGAACAGGTTTGGAGTTGATCCTCATGTTTTAGTAGAAATTACTAAATCTTCTGCTAACCATCTTAATGTTCCTAAAATGGGATTTAATGTTTATGTTGAGCCTTTCAAATATTATGCATATGTCCCTAAAGTTGTGTAACAGGTTAATAAAGTATCTGAAGGAGATATGCCCTAGAGGCAAATAAGAAATAGGTTTTTATTGTCATATCTCAATTAGTTTATAATGGTTTCATATTGTGCTAGAACTGTGCCAAGTAGAAACATTGGTACAGGTGTGGTATGAAACAACCAAGTCCCTAGTAGCCTCTATTCATACTAGTTTGTTGGTCACGAAGATGATCTGGGTTTCAAGATCATGGGCATTTATGCCGACTGACAACGAGATCATATCATTGGAGAATGATGTGGTTGGACATTCCTCGAAGGATTGCAACACAATCAAGTCATATAGTTCATTGTTGCAACAGCTATACCTAGACTCCTTCTCCTTAGACCGTGAGCTCATATTACTCACTGTTTCCCTAGGCTGCTTTGACTGCATCAAACGTCATCTGGTAATGCGGTGGCCATAAAGGTGTACATTGGGTATTCCGAAGGAATAGTAGATGACATGTGACTGCAAGACCGGGATTTGTTCACCCACATGACGGGTAAAGATACATACGGCCGACTTGGTGAGATTACATCTATAAATGTTGCAACATGTGACTAGGTCACGGGGATGTAATATCACGGTAACAAGAAAACATAACTTGTTGTGAACGAGATTGAACAAAGGTATATGATACCGATGATCGGATCTCGGACAAGTTGTTTCAAGAAACAAAAGGAAGAGGATGCTACATTTAGACGGTTCAAACGACAATGTCATTAGGAATGCATAGGGGTCACATGGATATCCCTGGTCCCTCTGTTGATCATTGATACAGATCATGTCTAGAGAATTCCTGAGCCGTGAGAGGATACACTTAAGGGTACGATGAGAGCGATCATTCGTAAGACGGAATCACAGTAGAGAAAGAGAGAAATCCGGAATTGTTCCGCGGAGAGATCCGAAGTTGTTCAGAGAAAGAATAAAGGACCGAAATCATTCTGGGAAAGATCCGAAGTCATTCGGAGGAAATCGAAAGGGAACCAAAAGGTGTTTCGGGTTAAGATGGATTTTGTAATATGTATTTACATATTAATTAGTGTAATTAATATTAAATATAATATTAAAATCTAATTTGAAGAGTTATTAAACTAATGGGCCAAACTTCCTAGGGAAATAGGGCCCATGAGGGAAAACCGGAGGAGGGAAGGGCCAAAGGGACAAGGCCCAGGCGCCTCAAGGGGGCCCACCCATGAGTCCCATGCGCCTCCCCGTCCCCCCTCTCTCCCTTGAATAGTCCCACATGGGAAACCCAAAGGGGAGGCCAGACCCCCTCCCCCTATATAAAGGGGTGCCCATGGGTGGGTTTCAACACACCAAATACACAATTTGAGATGTCCTTTGGTTGACTTTCTCCCTCCTCTCTCTCTATACCTCGTGACCATGGCCCCAAGTCTAGGTTGTGTGATCGAGGCACACCTGCAGTACGCCGTTGCGCTGCAGGGATTCCTAGCCGGATATCAACTTCCGCACTCCCGGCGGGATCGGGGAGCCGGAGGTCTCATCGTGCACCGGATGTGTACGAAGACAAGAGGCGCAACACTTGGGGGATTGAATGTCGTGAGCCGGAGCTGTTGCACGATGAAGATGATGAAGATTAAGAAGGAGCAAGGGGTGACCTGCGAGGAGCTTCGCGACCTTGAGGTCGGCTACGACTACGACTACTTCAAGCATGTTCCCCGCGGAACGTTAACCGCGTACGGTCTACAAGGGTATGTATTCTCTACGCATCGGCCGTTACCGCATTACTACATAGATAGATCCTAGGCAAGTTTCTGGGTTCAACGTAGGAAATTTTTTGTTTTCCGCACCGATCCCCAACAGTGGTATTAGAGCCGATCTATGCGTAGGAGTGTTGTACGGCCAGTACGCACAAGTTTTGTGCGGGCATTGATCCCTTAGTTGTTACCCTCTAACGTGTACTTGTTTATATCGCGGTATTGTTTGATGAAGCGGCCCGGACCGACCTTACGCGTATTCGTACGCGAGACTGGTTCCACGCTCAACATACGGCTTGTACCGTATAAGTGGCTAGCGGGTGTCTGTCTCTCATTCAATAGTTGATATAGCATTTACAACGGAGGGCCCCGAAAGGGGTGTAATAGAGACAACTGTTGGATCCATGTTGTGGTTGGAAAGTTCGTAGTTTAGAAACAGTTCTACTGCGAAAGCCCTAACAACCACGTAAAACTTGCAATAGAGAAAGTAGAGGCGTCTAACTTTATTTTGCAGGGGGCATGTGATTATGATATGGCATTGGTTGATACGAAGGTAAAGTAGTTTACTTTTCCGTTACTAAGTAGTATAGTAATAGTCATCGTTCTGATGGATGACCTGGTGGAGGTGTCGTGGACTTGGCATCAAACTATGGGCAAGATGGAGATCATGCCGGAGCACTCGATGGAGATCAAGGCGCAAGAAAGACCATATCATATCACATTATACATATGATGTTGATACCAGTTTTTACATCTTATTGTGTGCTAGTATTTAGATACTCAACGGTAGCAAATAAGATAATCCCTATTGAATTCCAATGTTCCGTGTTCCCCTTGTGTGTGCACCACCAAGAAAGCTCTTCGGTATGAGGCGATCCAGGGTTGCAGGCCTGGGTGTCAGACATATCTATGTTCGCATACAGTGGGTGTAAGCCATGTTGCACAGCGAATACACACAAGTTAGATTTGGCAAGCCTAGCATGTACAGACATGGCCTCAGAACACAAGAGATCGAAAGATCGAGCATGAGTCACATGGATGATGTGATTGGCATTGTTGAATGCCTACCTTTGATAATGCACTGATGGTCGTGATGATCGGGGGAGGTGAAGAGGATAGGGATCATGCGATCACTAAAATCGTCCAGGGGGTGACCGTTTTAGTGGAGACCAACTATAAATTGATCTCTTATTATAAACTTAGTATAGATGTCTATTTGCAAATATCTTAGTAGACCTTAGCCTATCCCATTGAGGTCCTTTGCGACCATGGGAATATATTGCTTAATTTGGTACTTAGCAAAAGGGTCCAACTTCATAGATTAATACCCACGCCTGAGGGATATCCTTGTAAAAGGTGATCTTCTCTTCTTGATACAATAACCATTAGGAGATAATTCGATGACTTTGGAATGTTTGTGTTTTCTCCATAATCATCCAATAATCCATTCTCCATTTGATGGAGAGTTGGGCTACATTTTGTATTATGCAGAATAAGGCACATAGAGTATGAGCCGTTGGATGGGTTTTCCTCCATCATGGATGAAAAGAGAATGTTTAGAAAAACACTTAGCGATCTTGCATTAGAGTTGAGAACCCTTAGAAGGGCTTGATTGCAAATGGAGGTCATGGATGAAAAGGTATATATAAGATATACAAAATTATAAATGTGGTTCTTGCAAAACTCGTTGCAGTTTGCAAAGTATTTGATACTTGTCCCGTTTTGTGAAAACAGGATGATCTGCTTGAGAATTGCTGGATTTGAGACAATGTGGCTTGATCACGGCAAGCAAAATAGTTGATGTCCAACATCACCTCTTCCCTCAAAGTTTATCATCTAGATTAGTGGACTTGAATATAATTTGTAATCCTAGTTTGTGTCTCTTGTTTTTGGCGAGACGATTATTCATATGAACACGTTACAAACCAGTTTGTACTATTCTTATGAACAATACCTTATGGTCACATTACGATTACAAATAAGTTATCCTCATCACTATGTCAATAATAATAGTTTAAACATTTATAAAGGATTAGAATGCTAAAACATATCCAAAGTTTAATAATGAAAAGACACTATAGTTTAAGTCATTTTGGTTATTGCAGGTTCTTTATGAAAGATCGGGGTCCTAGATGCTTAATCTAGAGACTTTGCAAAACCATGCCTCTTGGGCAGAATGACTAAAACTCCGCATTCTGATAAAACGGTGATATGCGAAGAAATGTTGAATCTTATACATAGTGATGTATCATATTTTCAACAAGTAGTGGAAATCATTTATTGTGGACTTAAGTGAATAAGTGTATTTACTTAATGAAACATGAAGTTTGAAATGATTTGAATTATTCAAATGAGTTCATAACTAAATGGGATATTGAATTAACTGAATTAACTAGTCTATTCGATTTGATCGACATGACTAACTTATTCAAGTTGAGTTTAGCATAAAAGGAACTTGTGAAAGATGTTTCACAAATTATGATAATTGGATGAATTCAAACTATGTTGAAATGTCTAAACACATAATCATTATGTATTAGATACATATGGTATAATATTATCTCTTATAGGGGTTATAGTTGTCATTTAGAGTTAGAGATCGAAATAAGCAAACACTCATTTGAAATACAAAGGAACATCTAAAGATTCATGGAAACAACACCATAAGTGTTATGGCACGTTTGAGTTTCTGGAGATTTCGATAAGTCGAAGTCGTGGAGAATAAACAAGTCTTTGTAGAGCATTCTTAGGAAGCTATGAATGCATCTTCCACAAGGGGCAAAACTATTGTTGTCCAAAGTCAACATGTCTTAATGAAGATACAGGTGGAAGAAAGTAAAAGATCAAAACAAGGTATTTGACCTTACCTCCGAATTGTTGAGTGGCACAGCGGAATTTGTTTTGTGAATCCAAACTCTACAAATAGAGGAGAAACTATTGATAATGATCATAGAGTTTCAGTGAATACTTTTACTAAAGATAATAGGATTCAACTATATATTCTACAAGATGGTGGAATTATATTATTGATTCACTTGTCATGTTTTGAACAAGACATACCTAAAAAATACAAAGAAGCATGATGGACCTAAGTACGAGAAATGAATGGTCATTGAAATCTCGTTAGTGGAATTCTCGATTTGATGATGATCAAGGAATTTTGGAATATCCAAGATTATCGAGAGGACCTAGATTTGAGTGGGAGAAAATCATCTTGGCTAATTCATAATATGTAGCTGACATATTTTGAGTGGGAGCTAAGTGAAATCCCTGGATCTCAAACATGAATGTCATATTTGAGTGGGAGCGTGAAATCATTCTGGAATATGTAGACGACATATATGAATGATGTGATTGGTATTAATAGTGTTTAAGTTAGATAAATAAGGATGAAGTTGAAGTTATTAAACAATAAGATCTATCAAGGTAGATTGGTGAGTTTAATAAACACTGAATGTCAAATGCTTCCTGGACTTAATTCTGAAAGATGTTCAGAATGTCCTAAGACAAGATTCTGAAGTAGCTCAGAATGGAACAAGGTGAGAAAGTAGTTCTTACTATATGAAGCACTGAGTATTGCAACTATGGTAGAAATAAAGAGATGAGTTGCATCTCCTTCATAGGTTCTTCCATAAAACCATGTTGTATACTCGACGTAATGTGACCCGAGATTCTGGTTGATAGGACAAATTCTTAACTATAATAACGTGTCTTTGTGTGATTCCTGAGTTGATCACAGAACCAGAATTAAGTTTGTACATAAATGGCAAGAAGCAATGTAAGTGGCATAGATGCATTTCATGCACTAGGATCTACATAGATATAGAAGTATAAAAGCTACATCTGATGTGATGTATAATGTTATGGCGGGGCTGGTTCGCTTTTAACATAGAATGATGTGTCCCAAGGCCCAGTGCCCATGAGAAAGCCCTCGAGGTTGATCTAACGTCACTGTAAGCTCCTGGAATCCGGCCTCGTTCTGCTGCCATGACTATAGTATATACACAAAGGATAACAAAGTGTGTTTCGAAGTTTAGATGACAACGGTGAAAACGACCGTCATCATAAACACTATAAACAAAGTCTCACTTTCTTGCCAAACAAATACTTAGAACCATTATAAGATAATGGTGTGAATGTCAAAATTAGGAAGACATTAACGATTTGCAAAAGACATAATGATCTGGTAAAACAGAACATGGACATGACGTTTCCCATGAGCATGCATGATCTATAAACGCATATGGTATATGGTTCATATGAGTGAAATTCAAGCTAGTTTATTTGTACTCTAGTGCAAGTGGGAGACTGAAGGAGATATGCCCTAGAGGCAAATAAGAAATAGGTTTTTATTGTCATATCTCAATTAGTTTATAATAGTTTCATATTGTGCTAGAACTGTGCCAAGTAGAAACATTGGTACAGGTGTGGTATGAAACAACCAAGTCCCTAGTAGCCTCTATTCATACTAGTTCGTTGGTCACGAAGATAATCTGGGTTTCAAGATCATGGGCATTTATGCCGACTGACAATGAGATCATATCATTGGAGAATGATGTGTTGGACATTCCTCGAAGGATTGCAACATGATCAAGTCATATAGTTCATTGTTGCAACAGCTATACCTAGACTCCTTCTCCTTAGACCGTGAGCTCATATTACTCACTGTTTCCCTAGGCTGCTTTGACTGCATCAAACGTCATCTACTAATGCGGTGGCCATAAATGTGTACGTTGGGTATTCCGAAGGAACAGTAGATGACATGTGACTGCAAGACCGGGATTTGTTCACCCACATGACGGGTAAAGATACATACGGCCGACTTGGTGAGATTACATCTATAAATGTTACAACATGTGACTAGGTCACGGGGATGTAATATCACGGTAACAACAAAACATAACTTGTTGTGAACGAGATTGAACAAAGGTATAGGATACCGATGATCGGATCTCGGACAAGTTGTTTCAAGAAACAAAAGGAAGAGGATGCTACATTTAGACGGTTCAAACGACAATGTCATCAGGAATGCATAGGGGTCACATGGATATCCCTGGTCCCTCTGTTGATCATTGATATAGATCATGTCTAGAGCATTCCCGAGCCGTGAGAGGATACACTTAAGGGTACGATGAGAGCGATCATTCGTAAGACGAAATCACAGTAGAGAAAGAGAGAAAGCCAGAATCGTTCCGTGGAGAGATCCGAAGTTGTTCAGAGAAAGAATAAAGGACCGAAATCATTCCGAGAAAGATCCGAAGTCATTCGGAGGGAATCGAAAGGGAACCGAAAGGTGTTTCAGGTTAAGATGGATTTTGTAATATGTATTTACATATTAATTAGTGTAATTAATATTAAATATAATATTAAAATCTAATTTGAAGAGTTATTCCACTAATGGGCCAAACTTCCTAGGGAAATAGGGCACATGAGGGAAAACCGGAGGAGGGAAGGGCCAAGGGCCAAAGGGCCAAGGCCCAGGCGCCACAAGGGGGCCCACCCGGCCAGCCTAGGGTTGTGCGTAGGGTGGGGCCCACCCCTGGCCGGCGGCCCATGAGGCCCATGCGCCTCCTCCTCTCTCCCTTGAATAGTCCCACATGGGAAACCCAAAGGGGAGGGCACACCCCCCCTATATAAAGGGGTGCCCATGGGTGGGATTCAACACACCAAATACACAATTTGAGAAGTCCTTTGGTTGACTTTCTCCCTCCTCTCTCTCTATACCTCGTGACCACGGCCCCAAGTCTGGGATGTGCGATCGAGGCACACCTGCAGTACGCCGTTGCGCTGCAGGGATTCCTAGCCGGATATCAACTTCCGCACTCCCGGCGGGATCGGGGAGCCGGAGGTCTCATCGTGCACCGGATGTGTATGAAGACACGAGGCGCAACACTTGGGGCGCTTGAATGTCGTGAGCCGGAGCTGTTGCACGATGAAGATGATGAAGATCAAGAAGGAGCAAGGGGTGACCTGTGAGGAGCTTCGCGACCTTGAGGTCGGCTACGAGTACGACTACTTCAACCACGTTCCTCGCGGAACGTTAACCGCGTATGGTCTACAAGGGTATGTATTCCCTACGCATCGGCCGTTACCGCATTACTACATAGGTAGATCCTAGGCAAGTTTCTTGGGTTCAATGTAGGAATTTTTTTGTTTTTCGCACCGATCCCCAACAGTATCATCAGCCAAAATAGAAGAATATGTTGAAGTTCGTCCACATCCAAGCAGAGTCAGGGAGAATTTACTTACTAATGTTGCAAACAAGAGTGCTAGAAGATGTAATGAACCAATATGAACAAATTGAAGTTCAACATCAAGTTTTAGCTATCAAAGAATTAAATGAAGAAACTCCTTGTGATGTTTATTTATGTGAAGACTCCACTAAGGTAATTCAAGGTAACACTACCAAAGTTGGTAAACCTATTATATCTTGTGCTATTGGAACTTCATGTAATCATGGTCTTTGTGATATTGGAGCAAGTATAAGTGTGATACCATATTCTTTGTATCTTGAAATCAAGCCTAACATTGATCCCATACACATGGAAGAGATAGGTATAACTATTCAACTTGCTAATAAAGAGTATATTTTTCCTCTAGGTGTGGTTAGAGATGTTGAGTTCTTAGTATGAAAGATTAAATATCATGCAGATTTTATTGTGCTTGGTTGCTCCCAAGACTCATTTTGTCCTATCATATTTGGTAGACTATTCTTACATACTGTAGGTGCTGAAATTAGTTTACCTAAAGATAAAGTATACATTAAATGTGCTGGTGAAAGATTAGATTTAACTTTTCAAAGTTTACTGATAAAAATCTAGAAAAAGATTTTTTTTCAAAAGATATAGTGGAATCTCTTGCTTCTGTGGCAGTTGCTTCATCGGACACGATGGAACAATATGTACTTAACCAAGAGGAGCCTTTTAGCGATGAATAAAAAGAAGCATTATAACAAATATTATCTCAGCACCCCCCTCAACTGTAGTTACATATCCCGCCTGATGATTTAGGAGAACTACCTCCACCAAAAGAAGATCCTACTTTCGAACTTAAACCTTTGCCTAAAGATATGAAATATGCAGTCCTTGATGAAAAGAAAATATATCCTGATATTATTAGTGCTAACCTTTCGGGTGAGGAAGAATCAAAGTTATTTGATGTACTAAGAGCTCATAGGCCAGCTATTGGCTATTCACTTGATGACTTGAAAGGTATAAGCCTACCTTTATGCATGCATAACATTAACTTGGAAGAAGATGCAAAGTTGTGGTTGACTATCAATGCCGCCTCCATCCAAAAATGAAAGAAGTGGTAAGGAAAGAGGTAATCAAACTCATTGAGGCAAGTATTATCTATCCCATAGCTGATAGTAAATGGGTAATTCATGTTCACCATGTGCCTAAAAAAGGTGGAATCAATGTGGTTCCAAATGATGAAAATGAGCTTGTAGCCCAACGTACTATTACTGGTTATAGAATGTGCATTGATTTTTGGAAACTTAATAAGGCAACTTGTAAAGACCATTACCCTTTACGATTCATTGATCAAATGTTAGAAACATTATCTAAACACTCACACTATTGTCATCTAGATGGTTATTTAGGTTTCTCCCAGATTCCAATGCATAAGGATGATCAGGAAAAGACAACTTTCACATGTCCCTTCAGTACTTTTGCCTATAGGAGAATGCCATTCGGTTTGTGCAATGCTCCTTCTACTTTCACCTCAGGCGCAAAATCCTTCGGCATTCCTGGTGTGGAAGCATCCGAGTCTTCACTTCGAGAATGCTTGTGAGTTCCATCCTCGCTGGACTCGGGGGCTTCTTGTGGCTCTGTGATAGGCACAGTCGAGCCTGACTCGTCTTCTTCCGCAACCTTAGGGGGAGTATCCCTTCCGGCTAGGGAGGAATTGATTCTTCAACTTTCCAGTCCTGTGGTAAAATAAAGACAATGCCATCATACTCACAACTACAACTGTCCCACGAACACAAGAAGAAAGCATTCAACAGGAAAAATTACCACAGGAGGAGGGTGAGTCGCGCAAAAAGGCAGAGTGCTTGATTCCCCAGGAAGAACATCCTTCTGGGTGAACTTGGTCAGCACCCTGATCTTCTTATAAAGCTCCACCGACGACATATCCTTAGGAGAGATGCGGGTCGGGTCCATCACGGTGGTCCAGAGATACATCGGGCATGCTCTGGACTGTAGAGCTTGTACCCAATGCCGCAGCCACGTCCGAATAAGGTCTATGCTTGTGACTTCCTTGCTACGGACAAGTTGAAGGCCTAACACTCACTGGTACAATACCTCTACTTCTTTCGCTTCACACGGCATCATGATGTTCTTCCAGGATCTCCTTCTCTTCAGTGCGGCATTTGGATCAAAGGGGGTGAGACTGAACCTTTCGTCATTTGCCTTCTGGTCGCGAATGTAAAACCACTTCTCCCTCCATTCTTGGGCGGACTCGACAAGGTTGATGCTAAAGTACTAAACATGGGAACCAATAGATATACCGCAGCCCCCAAGATCGTACACGATAGACCCTGACCCCGACTGCCTCTTCAAGCTAAACAAATTTTTGAAGAGGCCGAAGTATGGCTCGATACCGAGCCAGCACTCGCAGAGAGTGATGAAGCACACAATGTGGAGAATATAGTTGGGAGACAGCTGATGGAGCTAAATCATGTAAAAACAAAGCAACCCTCACACGAATTTGTGGAGGGGAAGAGAAAGGCCTCGGAGGATGAATGCAAGAAACATCACCCGGAACCTAGCAGGAGGATCAGGAATTACCTTCGGCCCAGTGACCCGGCAATCATCTTCATTGGCCAGAATCAAACCAGCCTAGCGGTGAGTCTAGAGATCATGCAGCTTCAAAATTTAGCACCACCACGACCCATTGGTCACACGGGTCCCGTCGCCCTTCTTCGACTTTGTGGTGGCAGCGACGCTGGATCTAGTGACGGTGGCGGACTTGGTGCCCTTCTTCTTCCCAATTTTCCTCCGACGGAGTGACAGAAGAAAGTAGCTTGGAAAATACCTAAGAACGTCCAATGCGAAAGGGAAAGGAGCGATGTCAGCAGCGCATGGAGGGAGAAGAAGCACAATGCGAAAATTACTGTCCCAGATCCCTACTTAAGCATCACCGAAGTACAATCCAATGTCCAAAGAAGCTCCACCTTGATATGTGGCACATATCGGTGAGAACGCGTGGCAGCATGTGTACCGAATCATTGCTACATGATTCCCACTCTACACAGAAATCGAGGAGACACGGTTAAAACCCCAATTTACGTGTGACTGGTCAAATCCCAGTTCAACTTTGGGGCCCACTTCTGTCACATCCCATTAGCATCGCTTATGCGGGCAACTAAGGCCATCAAATCGTCAGCACTGATGTCATCCAGAAGTGTGCTCCAGCAGGCGACGATACCAAGCAACAGCAAAACTGTCCCTTTGATTCATCTAGTTTTTTCTCGAATCTACGATTCGACCAAATACTCGGGGGCCACTCCTAACATGAGCGCTGGTCATGCACCCGAAAGATTTATGGGTCCAATATATAAGCCCTTCGCACATGGTGACAAGACACTTGCACCTTAACCTTTTCTTCGAATCTACGATCCGACGATGAACTTGGGCCACTCCCATAGGGAGAGCTGGAAGCTTAACCGACAAGCTACAACTAATGACAGCAGTCGCAAAAATCAAAGTCCCCACTCGAGTCTACGACTCGAATAGGCACTCGAGGGCTACTCCCATAGGGAGTGCTGGCCGCGCACCCTATGAAAAATAAGAAGTAATCATGAAAAGTGCGTTGACCACATCCACATTCGAAACATTCGGCGACTCCACCTCATAATTAGAAATACCCTACAAAGATACAACATCTCCTGGGTTACCCGAATCACCTCCGCATTGACTAGACATTTGGATGCTGCGTTTACAACATGAAGATAAGACCTGCGAAAGTCCTAGCAACGCACCTGCTGTGCTCTATCAAAAATAAACCGTGCCTATAGGCACGATGAAAAAGCCTTGACGGACGCGTTGAGTGCCCATATCAACAACACTGGAATTCAACTCTGTAAGGCCTCCCTGTCAAGAGTTGAATTATGCCATCAATTTTCCGAATTCGAGTCCAGGGACTCGAGTTTGAGTAGATAGCGTTGTTTTGCCCTAAGGCAGTTAACTGATCCCAATTCTTCGGACGCATCAAGCACGCATATCGACAATCCCTATGATACAAACTGAGGCACCCAAAAACACTTTCGGATGGCCTAATATTGCATTCACTCGAAGACTTTATAGTCTCCACCCAAATCTGCGATTCGGCTGGACACTCGGCGACTACTGACATGGGTATACCCTAGGTACTTATGTTTATCCTATACGGTCCAGCCCAAGGAACCCACGGGACAATGGAAGCCCAACAAGGATTCGGGTGGCCCAAGTTCGGAGGAAGGCGACTCCTTGAAGGACACGGCAAGCAATAGATATATTTTCAAAATGGTGAAACCCTAATCGGTAACCGACTCGGCCTGTTATCCCGAGACCTAGCCTCCCTATATAAAGGCTAGGAGGGGGCAACAAGGAGGATGTCCACAACCCTAGCATACACCTCGCCGGCTCACATCTGCGTGCCCCTTGTAACTTTCGACTCATCAATAATCTAAGAGCAGACAAGAAGGAGTAGGGTCCCTTCTGAGGACCTAAACCTAGGTAAACTGTGTGTCTCTGATGTGCTTGTTTTCTAGCCGATCGACGCCTCCAGCGCTCCCCAATTCCTCGAGCCTAAGTCCATCAACGATGGACATTGATGAGTTAACCCCTCGCCACCCGCTCTCCTGTTCGCCGGTGCACGCCGACGCTTGGGATGGAGTAGATTATGGTGGTGGCACAAGAATAGAGGTTGGTAAAACCCTAGATTGGTTTTGGTATACTGTGGCGGTAGCCGCGCATGACTTTATATAGAGCAGCTCAGGAAACCCTAAACGGAGGCGAACATGGGCCGAGTCCATATTGCACATGCTCGGGCCGGTTACAGTAGCCCACGATTTAGGGCTCGGTGAGATTCCCGCAACACGCGACGCGTGGGAGGGCTTCGTCAGAGGAGTAGTGCGCGTGTAACTCTCCTCCTCTCACTCACTTTACTAGGTGGTGAAACACTCTACCTTATAAGATGGTGCAACTATCCTCCAACTTTCGATGTGGGACTAAACTTTAGCTCCCACTCCATCACATGTGAGCTGCCCCAAACATGAGGCCAAACACATGTGAGCTGTCACAAACATGGGCTTTGAGATTTATGGAAAATCTAAAATCTACATGGCCTATTTAGTTTAGCCCATTATTAACCGGTAGAAGTGCTAGCAAAAAATTCAACATTGTTCATCTATAACATGTATATAAATTTTGATATTCATAAATTTATATTCATGAGCCACGGTTATAGTCGCTCAGACTCTTAATTTGCAGAGTGTCGGGTTGGGTTAAACCGGAAGGAATAATTTCCGATACCTTGCTGGAGTACTGAACAATTTTTCGACTCCACCGACTTCTTGCACCCTATAACTACTAGTAAGTTGCATGTGCCCTGCACGTGAGACTAAAATAATAGACATATGACATATCATCACTATATTAAATTATAATAGCTTAAAAAATTATAAATTTGATCGATACATATAAAGCATTGATGTGTATTTGGTTCTTGTATATTGTAAGACTTGAAAATTTTGATAACATGGGTCTAGAGAAACGACAGAGAAGATTCAAAAATGATGAAGAAATTTATTTTGAGGTTTGTTAGTGCTCATTGTGCTATAGACCATGAATAGAATCTTCTAGGATGTTGGAATAGAAAAGAAGACCCAACAGCTGAAAAAGGTGAGATTCACGATTCTTGATCCAATGATCAATATTCATAGTTATTCATACATTATATAATGGTATAAGAAATCTTGACTCCACCCCTGTTTTGGATTGAAGGAATTTCTACAGAATATCCTATAGAATTCTAAACCGAAGGAACTTCATCTACAAAGATCCCCAGTTCAAAGAAATAGGCCCACCTAAATTTGCATGTCTTACACAAAGATCCCGTAGTAAGAGGTTAGACCTTGTAAATTGTTTCTTGCGTCTACGATATGCGCTCAACTTTATTCGTCTTCTTAAAGCACGTACAATGGTCTTATCTTGGTCTTATCTTAGCAATGCCACGTAGGTGGACTGTTGAGTTGGAGGAGAGAGAAAAAACGACATATGTCTTCTCTTAGCCGAGAGATCATCTCTTAGATCTCTTAGCACCATATGTCTCACCACATATTTAGGGATAGATAAGACTAAAAAAAATATCATATTTTGTCATTATATCAAATTACGTGGCATGTATAAGATAAGACTCTCTTATCAACCATTTTACATTCCCTTAGAGCAACTCCAACATCCGTTGTATATTTTGGCGCGCTATAATGTGTATGCAGCGCGCGTGACGGCTCATGTACGGCGCCAAAAAAATGCTGGTGCGGTGTTGATGTAGAGCTCGTTGGGAACCCCGAGAGGAAGGTATGATGAGCACAACAGTAAGTTTCTCTCAGTTATGAAACCAAGGTTTAATCCAACCAGTAGGAGCAAGGAAACACCCCAAAGGTGTTGCTAGCTGAGCCTTGGCAGGGCGCACTACTGGTGCTAGTAGCAAGTGGAGACCTGTACAACACAACCACAGAACTCTGTCCCCAACTTGCGATGAGGTTGTCAATCTCACCGTGTTTTGATGAAAACAAAGGATTAAATGTATTGAATGGAAGGAAGTAATAATTTGCAGAAAGTAAACACAAAGTAGTAAACAGTTTGTAGATTGTATGTAAAGAAAAGGACCGGGATCCATAGTTCACTAGAGGCGGCTCTCCTTAAGATAGATAACATGCTGCGTGAACAAATTACAGCGGGGCAATTGACAAACATCGAGAAAGCAATACATGCATATACTAATCATCTTGACTCCTTTGAGATTCGATTGTGCATTACAACATTATACATAGACCGCTATCCAACTGCATCTATGACTAATAATCCACCTTCAGGTTATCATCCGACCCCCTCCTCAGTATTAAGTTGCAAGCAATAGATTATTGCTTTACGAACTGCGTGTAAAGTAAACAATACGATTGTTCTATGAACAAAGGATTGTTGTTTTCTCCCTAGTAGCAACATCACATCTAGTACCTTAGAGATTTCTGTCACTTCCCCAGATTACCAAAGGCATGAACCCACTATCGAGCATAAATACTAACTTTTGGAGTTGCTAGCATCTACTTGGCCAAGATAGATACTAACAACGGAAAGCATGCAAGATCACAAATAACAAAGACATGATAAAATCAATAATCAATCTGAAATAGCATCTCAATATCCATCGGATCCCCGCAAACACAACATGCAGAATTACAAATAGATGATCTTGATCATGAACGGAGCTCACAAGATCTAACACATGAAAACACAAAGGAGGAGAACCAGCCATCTAGCTACTACATGGATCCGTAGTCCAAGGATGAACTACTCATGCATCACACCGGAGGCTTGCATCGTGATGAAGAAGGCCTCCAGGGTGAATTCCCCTCTCCGGCAGGGTGCCGAGAAGAGCTTCAGATCCCTCCCGATCTAGGGATGGAGATGACGGCGGCTACATACTCTTTCATGGATTTTTGATCGGGCACTTAGGGTTTTCATCCCGAGGGCATCTTATAGGCAGAAGGGGAGGCCGAAAGGGTGCCGGAGGCGGCCACACCACCCCTGGCACGGGCCAGGCTGGGCCGCGCGGCCAGGTGGTGTGGTGACCCCCTGGCCCCTGTCCGTCTCGTATTCTGGCATCTGATGACTTCCGGAAAAATAGGCACTTTGGCTTTTGTCCTGTCCAATTCCGAGAATATTCATTTTCTGACTTTCCTGGAACCAAAAACAGCAGAAAACAGGCAGCTGGCACTGTGGCTCTTGTTAATAGGTTAGTCCAAGAAATCATATGAAAAGTACTCCAAAGTGTGGACAAAACACAAGAAAGTGGATAAAACCAAGCATGGAACATCAAAAATTATAGATACATTTGCAATGTATCAACATCCCCAAGCTTAACTCATGCTCGTCCTCGAGTAGGTAAGTGATAAAAAAAGAATAATTTTTGAGGTGACATGCACCATCAAAGACTTGATCAAAGTATTTGTAAAACATTCAAAGCTGGGATCATAGTACTTCAATCATAACATGAAAGACAAGGTTCTAGCAATAAGACAAACAAACTATGATGCAACATGAAAAGGCACAAACAAAAGATTCATGAATAACAATGCTTTGCAAGACGTTTGTTTGTTTCACATAAAGAAAACATAGCATAATAGTATTCAGCTTGTCCCTCATAGAGTAGCAAAACATAAATGCATATGACACCTTCAAAGTTCATAAGAGTGACTAGATACAAATAGTTTAAAACAAGCAATATCAAGTTATGCATCAATCAACTAGTCTTGGGACAATGCACATAGAACTAAGAATGACCACTATGCTCTCAAAGTAGGTGCATAAAGGTAGAAGGTGGAGACTCAATATAATGGTGGAAGAAAGGCCTTTATAAAAGGAAGTAGGGATTCAAGTCTCATAAAGAGCTTCCAAAAATTATGGTACTTATAGATTTCAGCTCTCATTGCCCCTATCATAAGCATCTTTAAGGTGATTAAGGTTAAAGTGATACAACTAAGAGGATATGCTTGACAAGTTATAAACCGAAATCTCATGCCCCTTACTTACGAAGACCGAACCTCATGCTACTCAACTTTAGTCACGAGTAAGCTCTTGGCATTGTAAGTACATGTGTATCATAAAGAACCGCCAACGGGGTACCCCTTGCACATGATATAGGAGCTATCCCATAATCAAAATGACAAGGCAAGCAGACAATGAGCATCTCAGCGATCTTTTTATTTGCTATTTGCATAGGTTTTTATTGAGGATGCTTCATAGAATGCTCATTATGGTGATGCTGCAAGTTTCCACCATGATTAGGCATGGCTTAGGCTAGCGGCCCAGGCGTTTCTCTAACACACATACAAACTCCATGATCTTACAAGCTCCACTTTATTCACACCGCCGGGATCCATAAGCAAAAGAACATGATATCAACGGGGTACAAAGTACAAGTGCAATGTTGAAAGCGTTCTCCATGAAACATGGTTCTGCTAATTTCAACTTATAAAGCGCAAGCATATACGCAACAAAGAAGGACCCAATGGTTCAAGTTTATTAGATGCAAAAAAGTAAAGTGTGCCATCAAGTTCATGAGAGCTTTAATCACTAGTTTTCTCATAACAAGTTTAATTTGGAAGATAAACAAAAGCATTAATATACTTGGAATAGCATAAGCTAGTAGGTAGGTATGGTGGACTCTTTGGAATAACTTGGTTTAGGGAGTTGGATGCATGAGTGGAACTCATACTTGGTTGTGGAGGCTAGCAAAAGACTGGGAGCGACAAACTAAGAGAGCAATAATGGCCATAATCATGCAGAGCGACAAAACATCATTGATCAAAGCATAACATGATACTACAAGTTGAAAACTAAAGGATCATAAAGGCTATGGTGACTTGAGATAGTCATAACATGGTGTGATCATGCGCCAAGTCAACCCAAATAAAGCATCAAAGGATAATACCACTATACTATGCTTTAATATGCTAAAACAACACATGATTCATCCAAGGCACATTAAGAAATCTCAATTGTTTATAACAAGTCATGCTACAACAAAGAATACTAAGCATAAAGCCAAAACAATATCAAGCATGGCATGGCAAAGCATAGGCCACAGTAAAAAATAAGCTCTTTTTACCACATAAGCATGAACTTTCCTACTATTTTCCAAACCAAACCAAACTATTTGCAAACCAATTTATGAAAGAGGGGCTGCAACCAATTTATTCAGAAATCAAACAAAAACCAAAACAAAAACGAAAAAGAATACGCTCCAAGAACAACACAACTGTGCATGAAACAATAAAAATGAAGCGCTTGGAAGAAACCTGGGATTTTTATTGATGAAGAGGGGTATGCCTTGGGCATCCCCAAGCTTCGACGCTTGTACTTCTTGTATATTTCTTGGGGTGACACGCGTGGCATCCCCAAGCTTGAGCTTTAGTCCATCCTTCATCTCATTACTCATTCCTTCCATACACCTGAAATTTTTCCTTCATACAAAACTTCACACAATCTTTATTAGCAACATTAGTGCACTCAAGATAAATAAGTCTTAAGGTTCAGTTCTAACACCAAATAAACTTCCATTAGAACACTATCTACTGTAGCACCTCCCTCAAAAAGCTCAATTCCCCAAAAAAACTCAAAAAGGAACCAACAAGAAGCAAATGCAGAAAATGGCAAAAATATGTCAAAACAGACCAGCAGGTAAAGACGATTTTTTTCGAAGACCTTCTGTTGCTCAAATCAAAAAGTGTTGAACTAACGAAAGTTATATAACAACCTGGGGCAGAAGCACAAAAATTCACGCCTCAAAAGGACATTCAGAGATTTTACACGAATTTTTACGGTGAAGCACAAAAAAATCTGTTTCGGGACAACAACTTTCTCAATCATTACTTCTCTCTCATTAGAGGTTACTATTGGCACAAAAAGCAAATAAAAAGGATAAGGAGATGTTATTACTGAAGTACTAACTTCCAAGACTCATCTAAAACTTTTGGGTTATCTCCCAATAAGTATTTTTCTTTAACGCCTTTAAGTTAGGCATAAGAAGCAAGAAAAAGGATCAAGTGTTCTCAAATGAAGAAGCATTAAAACCAAATTTCTTGCCCTTACCTATCTTACTTTTATTCTTAACCTTTGGGAAAATATGATTATTTCGTGGAGAAGAAAGGTGCATGGTCTCCTTTCCCACATCTATTATTGCTCCAAGGAGTTCTAATAGGGACCTTCCAAGTGTAATTTGTCCTTTTCCTGCATATTCAATAACAAGATAATCAGTAGAAATCATTTTCCCAAGGATCTTTGTAAACACTCCTTCAGCTATTACAATAGGTAATATGGTAGCATTATTAGCAAGAGATATTTATTTTCCTCCTTCAGTAAGCCCCCAAACATTCAGAGATTCATAAATATCTTTGGGCATAAGACAAAATTCAGACATGATATCGCAGCGAGCTTGAAAAGTTTCAGTGTTTATCTCAATCTTTACTGTAGGGAGACACTTTGATGGTTCAAAATTTATTGGAACATAATTGTGATGCTCCCTAAGCGTATTATAGCAATCTTTTAAGCTAGCAATGCCAGTCTCAAGAGTGTTCAATCTAGCAAATATTCTTGCGAAAGAAATATCAGTTTGGCTAGGCAAGTTGTAAGTGAGGATCAATTTCTTTATAGCATTAATAGAATCATCCTAATTACATTGGAGGAAATCTCCTCCCACAACAGCATCTAAAGCATATCTATAGCAAAGAGCAATTTCAAGGTAAAAACTGCTAAGGAACAAGCTTTGAGTCATTTTAGGCTCAGTTTTTTCATGTAGATCAGAGATTCTAGACCAAGCTGATGGGTTCGTAGCATGGAAAACAAAAAAATTCTACCGCAAGAACGAACAAAACCCAGATCTAATCTAGATAAAAGCCAAGATCTAATCTATTAGACATGAGCAACAAGATAGATCGGTACTAACCCTCGTAGAACCGAAAGCGTTACGAGATTAGATCTCGTGGATGATGTAGTCGATCACTTGCCGATCTCAAGATCGTGTGGACGATCCTTCGTGGCCGTGTTCGGCAGCGCTTCCTGACGGTCACGTGCGTCGGTCGAAGCATACCTTCCTCTCCCTGTTCTAGCGAGCAGCGGAGGTAGTAGATCTTCTCCACGGAATCCCAGCAGCACGACGGCGTGGTGGTGGTGGTGGAGTATAGAATTCTGCAGGGCTTCGCCTATGCCTGTGCAGAAGAAAGGTGGAGGAGAGAGGCGACAGAGATTGGGTGTTATGAGAGAGGGCTAGGAGGGGGCGCCCCCTCCCTTCTATTTAAAGGAGGGAGGCGCGCCTGGGGAGGGGGAGTCCTAGTAGGACTCCCCTCCTAGGGCCGGCAGTGGGAAGGGGGAGGAGTCCTCCTCCCCCACGAATCCGTGTCTTGCCCCACTAGGTTTCCTTTGACCCTTTCTTGGTTTTCAAGCAAACACCAAGAAATCCTCTAGAACCTTCCAGAACATTCCGAAACCTTCTAGAATCTCCATACAAACACTCCGGAACATTTCCTAACTTAGAAAATGATCCCCAATATATGAATCTTATTCTCCGGACCATTCCGGATCTCCTCGTGATGTCCCGGATTCAATCCGAGACCCCGAACAACATTCGGTCTCCAACGCATATTCCATATCTACTCAAAACAACTTCGAACCTTAAGTGTGTCACCCTATGATTCATGAATATGCAGACATGATGAAGACACCTCTCCGATCAATAACCATCAGCGGGATCTGGAGATCCATAACGGCTCCCACATACTCAACGATGACTTTGTGATCGATAGAACCATTAACATACAAAACCAATTTCTTTTGTCACGCGATATTCTACTTATCCGAGGTTTGATCGTCGGTATCTCCATACCTAGTTCTACCCCGTTACTGATAAGTACTCTTTACTCGTTCCATGTTATGTCATCCCTTGTGACCTAGTCACATGCTTGCAAGCTATCTAGATGACATTCCACCGAGAGGGCCCAGAGCATATCTATCCGTCATATGGATGGACAAATCCCAATCTTGGTTCATGCGCTTCAACACATACTTTCAGAATACCCAATGACACCTTTATAACCAACTAGTTACGAAGCGGTGTTTGATGTCATCAAAGTACCCATCCGGTGATGGTGATTAACATAACCTCATGGTCGAAGGATTAGGTTACTATGCATTTGAAAGCTTACAGCAATACGAACTTAATGACTTGATCTTATGCTACACTTACTATGGGTGTGTGTCCATCACATCATTCTCCTAATGATATGATCTTGTTATTAACAACATCCAATGTCCATGATCAGGAAACCATGATCATCCATTAATCAACAAACTAGTTTAACAAGAGGCTTACTAGGGACTCTTTTATGTTTACAAAACACACAAGTATTAATGTTTCCGGTTAATACAATTATAGCATGGGATGTAAACATTTATCATAAACATAAAGATATAATAATAACCACTTTATTATTGCCTCTTGGGCATATCTCCAACAGTCTCCCACTTGCACTAGAGTCAATAATCTAGTTAAAAACTTGTGTATTCAACACCTATGGCTTTCTGGTGTTGTATAGACACTATAGCTAGTGGTAAACTTAATCTTCGGATCTGACACTTACAGGTCCGTGAGTATTTGCATGTCCTTGCGTCTCTACGCATTACTCATTCTCCAATGAGATGGAATTGTATAAATTTGGTCCTTTGGTGAGACCTTTAGTTCCTTGGGATTAAATCATGTTGATACAATTGTCATACAATGTATCTTCATAATATTATCTCGCAATGAACCACACCTAGTTTGATAACAAACTACTTGACGCAAATGCCCTCATTTGCTGCTATAATAGCAGTCATATACTTAGCCTTTTGTTGTAGTATCTGTCACAATGTTTTAACTTTGGTACTCAACCAAATCCGTTATGGAACTTCCTTTCCATTACATTGTGCCACCCATAGTTTAAATTGAGATAAACTTAATTTGTAACAAAACTAGTATCAATGTAACAATTTACAATGAACTATTTGTCACCACTATATAAATAATATATTCTTAGTTCTTCCAAAGATCATAGGAATATCCCTACTATTTGTCCAATGATCATCTTATGAATCATTCTGGTATATGCTCATAACATTTAGAGCATAGGACATATCTGGATGTGTACATCTCAAAGATTGATTGATCAAAATATTCTTGTGATTTCACCAAGTGTCAAAACACTTGAATCTTGTGTCAACACACTTGAATCTTGATTCAGTTCTTTCCGTGCGTCAAGAACCTTTCTTGTTGTTTCCATATTGAACTCATTCAATATCTTATCTATGTACATTTGGCAAAACCATATTAGCGCCTCAATCTATTCATATAGACATTGATGCCTAATTCTTTATGCCTAAGTCTTTCATCGAAATGAAATTCTTAACCTGTGTCAATAAAAGATACATTATTTCTAATCAATGATATGTCTTTCACATAATGTATTAGAAATATGTCTTAGCGCTCCCACTTAATTTCTTGCAAAATGCAAGCATCTTCATCGTCTCTGATGAAATTAAACCTTTTAATAGTTTCATCATGGTGAAGATTCCAACTCCGCGATGCTTACTTCAACCATTGAAGTTTTGCATACTATTTTAGCATCCTTTGAATTAACAAAACCCTTTGGATCGTGTCAAGGACACATCCTAGGTAACCATTCTATTAGAAGAACTTGTTTTGTTTATTCAACTACCATATACAAAAATATATGTAGTGGTTGCTACATTAATCCGTCCAGACTAAATATCGCTATGAAAGATCAAATCTTTATCATAGTCAATTCCTTGAACATTGTCGTAAACTCTTTCCGACATGTCGACTATTTCATAGATGTGAAACATCCATGTCTATTTCTTTACAGATCCATATACGACTGTAAGGTCTCGCACCTTTCCAGAGGGTCTTTCAAATTCAAAGCTTGATTTCTCGTGTATGGAATTATCACAGATTTTATGGCTTTAAGCCACTTAACGAAGTCAGGGCCCATCATTGATTATTTGCATGTAGTCGTTTCATCATTGTCAAACAACAATGATTTAACTCTCAAATCTTGGCATTTGATTACTTACCCGACCTACTTGGTTCAATAGGAACTTAGATCTCCGTGACCACAACTTTTGAGGCACATGAGCCATGAGCATTGTTGCTGCCTCCGGGACACTTACCGACGCTGCGCAACTCAGCACATATTAGCCAAGGTTCAACAACCTTGTCAAAGTTCTATTGTCCTCCCACTTAACTTTTTACCAAAAATTCCTTCTCAAGAAACTTGATATTCTAAGCGACAAACACTTTTGTCTTCGGTGTTATGGAGGAATGCCCAATGGTTATTCGAAATAACCTACAAAGACATGCTCATCCGACTTTGGTTGTAAACATTTTACTTATGCCTAGCATACCAAAAATTTAAGAAAGGACAACCTGGGTTTTATCCCAGACCATGACTTATATGGTGTCATTTCAACGGATCACGATGGAGCTCTTTTCAGTGTAAAAACGTAGTCACTAAAGCTTTAATCTTTAAAATATAATGGCAGTTTTATAAATGACACCTTTGATCTTACCATGTCAAACAAGGTTTCATTACATATCTTGAACACTCCATACTCCTATGGTGTTTTGGGAAATGCGAATCCATGGAACGATTCCTTAAATCTTAGGTGTTTTGCTAAACTTGTAACTCAAACATATTTCTTTATGATCCAATCATAAACTTTTTTTTATTTTCTTGTTACAATGATTTTCCACTTCATCTTGAAAGTCTTTGAACATTTTCAAATGTTTCATACTTCTTCCTTATTGAGTAAGTATATACATACACTCACTCAAATCTTTGGAGAAAGCATATGAAGTTGAAATCCATCGCCCACGACTACACATAATGAACTATATACATCAATATGTACAAATTCCAATTAGTTAGTCGTCCGTTCCTCTTTTTGGCCTACGAACGGAGTTTTAATTATCTCCAGGAAAGTATCACAAGTGTCATTTGATCAAAATCAAAGACTCCAAAAATCCATCAACACGGAGTTTCTTCATGTATCCCTTTCAATATAATTTAAACGGCAATGTCACTTCGCAAGTGATCTTTCAATCATTTGTCTTGCGACATTTTAGCATTAGTTTTATGGTCGTTATTTCTCCAACCAGACTTGTATATCATTCATCTATTATGGAATACGACAATTATTTGAACAACCTTTTGTCATCATAATACCTGATCAAAATAACAATTATTGAAACAAATCTTGAAGGCAAGCTTTGATGTTTAACGAGCAACACAACAACCCTTTATTTGTTTTCGATGAACATCATCACATATTCTCTTGTTAGTTACTTAGGCCATTGCAGTTCATGAATTGTGTTGTCCTGTATGACACTTCATACCAACCAATTTGGTATTCAATACCGCAGAACCACATTGTTTAACAACCAAGGAATACAGCCATAACATGTATCTTCTATATACCTAAGTTGGATATCTCCAATCTTTTCTTTTCTGCCAAATATTTTATAGATTCTCTTTCAACAATTCCTTTTCTTTTAAAAGAATCTATCAACATCAATAGTGGTGTCATTCACATGACACATAGTACAAAGTGTGTATAGTCAAATACTAATACCTTTGGACTTGCACTTTGAAGTGGATCACCTTCATCAAATGTTTGGCATTCTTTCAAAGTTCCATTCTTTAGTAATCTTTTAGTGTAGTAAACATTTTACTTACATCTTCTATTCATCCTTATCATGAAAACTTTCATGATCAAACTGCTATAGCTTATAAAGGTGAATTGCGAGTATAATGTTTCTTTTCCAAAATCTTTTGGAGGATTAGGACGACTAGCGACTCCAACCTTCACAAATTCTCATCAAATATGAGGACATATACTCTATCATCTTGTAACCAACACATTGTTTTAGATATCGCAATACCTTTCACATATGATGGTTTCTGAAACATTGCTTTCAGCTCTTAGATAAACTTGATATTGCAAAACAATCTTTTGAGTATCAAGAATCATGGAGGCAAACATGATACATTAGATACTAACACTGGAATTGTTACTCTTGATTTAATACTGTTTATTAAACTTCACAGAGTAAACGGAGTTTGCTGAAAGTTTGCAACAGGACTTTTAAACTTTAGATTGACACTCAAAACAATACGATACCAGTTCGTAAAGCAAATATCTATAATTTCTATAGTTCCACTATCTCAACTATAACTAAGCGTAAGGTGGTGAACGGATGCCAATGACTACAACAAACTATGCAAATTCACTTTGATTGTGTTTATGATAAATTGAGTTCGACTAATCCAAATTATAAATGAACTCCCACTCAAAACAACATCCCTCGAGTTGTTTTAGTGATTACACGAACCAAATCCACTACACCAAGTCCGATCATCACGTGAGATGATGTAGTTTCATCGGCGAACAATCTTCATGTTCATCATATCAGCTATATGATTCATGCTCTACCTTTCGGTATTCCGTGTTCCGAGACCATGTCTGTACATGCTAGGCTCGTCAAGATTAACCTTAGTTTCCGCATGTGCAAATCTGGCTTGCACCCATTGTATGCACACGTAGAATCTATAACATCCGATCATCACGAGATGCTTCGAAACGACGAGTCTTAGCAACGGTGCCAACTAAGGATGAACACTTTATTACTTGATATTTAGTGAGAGGGATCATCTTATAATGCTACTGTCACGATCTAAGCAATACAAGATGCATAAAGGATTAACATCACAGGCAATTCATAATTAGTGTGATATGATATGGCCCTTTCTTCTTATGCCTTTGATCTCCATCTCCAAAGCACGGACATGATCTCCATCATCACCAGCATTGCGTCAAGGTCCGTGGTGCCGCTTCATGGTTGTCCATCATCACTAGCAACTATTACAACTACTTGGAACAAAGCTATTACAAGATGAATAGACACGCAGGTCTTAACAGAATTAAAGACAACCATTAGGCTCCTGCCGGTTGCCATATTACAATAAGGATCATTGCATACATCAAATACAATCACAAGCACATGATGGCCATATCACATCACAAAACCCCTGCAAAAACAAGTTAGACGCCTCTAATTTTCTTTGCAAGTTTTACGTGGTTTGGGGCTTTCGAATAAGAATGGATCTTACCTACGAAACTGAACCACAACATTGATACAAGTGCTATCAAGTGCAAAGTGTAGATTGGATCTATACTATGATGGGAGAGAGACACCATAAAAGCCACTTGTGCAAAGCAAGTTACACGTCAAGCGTGGAGCAAGTCTCATGTGCGATGACATGTAAGGTTAGCCCGATCCGCTTCATCCCACCATACCGCAAGATGCAAAGTACACACAGCAAAAGACGGCACGAGCACCAATGCCCACAACATCATTGTGTTCTACTCGTGCAACAGATCTATGCATAGACAGGGCTCTGATACCACTGATGGGTTCGTAGCATGGAAAACAAAAAATTTCTACCGCAAGAACAAACAAAACCCAGACCTAATCTAGATAAAAGCCAAGATCTAATCTATTAGACATGAGCAACGAGATAGATCGGTACTAACCCTCGTAGAACCGAAAGCGTTACGAGATTAGATCTCGTGGATGATGTAGTCGATCACTTGCCGATCTCAAGATCGTTATGAGAGAGGGCTAGGAGGGGGCGCCCCCTCCCTTCTATTTAAAGGAGGGAGGCGCGCCTGGGGAGGGGGAGTCCTAGTAGGACTCCCCTCCTAAGGCCGGCAGTGGGAAGGGGGGAGGAGTCCTCCTCCCCCACGAATCCGTGTCTTGCCCCACTAGGTTTCCTTTGACCCTTTCTTGGTTTTCAAGCAAACACCAAGAAATCCTCTAGAACCTTCCAGAACATTCCGAAACCTTCTAGAATCTCCATACAAACACTCCGGAACATTTCCTAACTTAGAAAATGATCCCCAATATATGAATCTTATTCTCCGGACCATTCCGGATCTCCTCATGATGTCCCGGATTCAATCCGAGACCCCGAACAACATTCGGTCTCCAACGCATATTCCATATCTACTTAAAACAACTTCGAACCTTAAGTGTGTCACCCTACGGTTCGTGAATATGCAGACATGATGAAGACACCTCTCCAATCAATAACCATCAGCAGATCCATAACGGCTCCCACATACTCAATGATGACTTTGTGATCGATAGAACCATTAACATACAAAACCAATTCCTTTTTTCATGCGATATTCTACTTATCCGAGGTTTGATCGTCGGTATCTACATACCTAGTTCTACCCCGTTACTGATAAGTACTCTTTACTCGTTCCATGTTATGTCATCCCTTGTGACCTAGTCACATGCTTGCAAGCTATCTAGATGACATTCCACCGAGAGGGCCCAGAGCATATCTATCCGTCATATGGATGGACAAATCCCAATCTTGGTTCATGCGCTTCAACACATACTTTCAGAATACCCAATGACACCTTTATAACCAACCCGATTCTGAGCGGTGTTTGATGTCATCAAAGTACCCATCCGGTGATGGTGATTAACATAACCTCATGGTCGAAGGATTAGGTTACTATGCATTTGAAAGCTTACAGCAATACGAACTTAATGACTTGACCTTATGCTACGCTTACTATGGGTGTGTGTCCATCACATCATTCTCCTAATGATATGATCTTGTTATTAACAACATCCAATGTCCATGATCAGGAAACCATGATCATCCATTAATCAACAAGCTAGTTTAACAAGAGGCTTACTAGGGACTCTTTTATGTTTACAAAACACACAAGTATTAATGTTTCCGGTTAATACAATTATAGCATGGGATGTAAACATTTATCATAAACATAAAGATATAATAATAACCACTTTATTATTGCCTCTTGGGCATATCTCCAACACAAGCTTCCTTGAAGCTCTCCTCAATTCCTTGTTTAAAAGTGAAAATCATTTCCTCGGGTGACATGGTGATTGGAGCAAGGCTAGACATAGTGGCAACTTAAGAAAGGAACTATTTTTTTGTGTGTTTTTCAAATAAGAAAGCAAACTAGTAAAACTAATTTTTTGTGTTTTTGATAACAAAACAAGCAAACAAAACAAAAAGAAACTAAGCAAAACAAAAATAACAAAGTAAAGAGATTGGTTATGAGGGACTCCCCTTGTCAAGATGTCCTTGACTCCCCGGTAACAACGCCAAAAAAATGCTTGATGGCTCAGTGTACGACGCCAGAAAAATGCTGGTGCAGTGTTGATGTAGAGCTCGTTGGAAACCCCAAGAGGAAGGTATGATGAGCACAGCAACAAGTTTCCCTCGGTTATGAAACCAAGGTTTAATTGAACCAGTAGGAGCAAGGAAACACCCCAAAGGTGTTGCTAGCTGAGCCTTGGCAGGGTGCACTACCGGTGCTAGTAGCAACGTGGAGACCTGCACAACACAACCACAGAACTCTGTCCCCAACTTGCGATGAGGTTGTCAATCTCACCGTGTTTTGCTGAAAACAAAGGATTAAACATATCGAATGGAAGAAAGTAATAGTTTGCAGAAAGTAAACACAAAGCAGTAAACAGTTTGTAGATTGTATGTAAAGAAAAGGACCGGGATCCATAGTTCACTAGAGGTGGCTCTCCTTAAGATAGATAATATGCTGGGTGAACAAATTACAGCGGGGCAATTCAAAAACATCGAGAAAGCAATACATGCATATACTAATCATCTTGACTCCTTTGAGATTCGATTGGGCATTACAACATTATACATAGACCGCCATCCAACTGCATCTATGGCTAATAATCCACCTTTAGGTTATCATCCGACCCCCCTCCAGTATTAAGTTGCAAGCAACAGATTATTGCTTTACGAACTGCGTGTAAAGTAAACAATGTGATTGTTCTATGAACAAAGGATTGTTGTTTTCTCCCTAGTAGCAACAACACATCTAGTACCTTAGAGATTTCTATCACTTCCCAAGATTACCAGAGGCATGAACCAACTATCGAGCATAAATACTAACTCTTGGAGTTGCTAGCATCTACTTGGCCAAGATAGCTACTAACAACGGAAAGCATGCAAGATCACAAATAATAAAGACATGATAGAATCAAGAATCAATCTGAAATAGAATCTCAATATCCATCGGATCCCCGCAAACGCAACATGCAGAATTACAAATAGATGATCTTGATCATGAACGGATCTCACAAGATCTAAACATGAAAGCACAAAGGAGGAGAACCAGCCATCTAGCTACTACATGGATCCGTAGTCTAAGGATGAACTACTCACGCATCACACAGGAGGCTTGCATGGTGATGAAGAAGGCCTCTAGGGTAAATTCCCCTCTCCGGCGGGGTGCCGGGAAGAGCTTCAGATCCCTCCCGATCTAGGGATGGAGATGACGACGACTACAGACTCTTTTGTGGATTTTTGATCGGGCACTTAGGGTTTTCGTCCCGAGGGCATCTTATAGGCGGAAGAGGAGGCCGAGGGGGTGCGGGCCACACCACCTGGCGGGCAGGCTGGTGTGTGCCAGTGGTGTGGTGACCCCCTGGCCCCTCTCCGTCTCGTATTCTGACATCTGATGACTTCTGGAAAAATAGGAACTTTGGCTTTTGTCCCGTCCAATTCCGAGAATATTTATTTTCTGACTTTCCTGGAACCAAAAACAGCAGAAAACAGACAGCTAGCACTGTGGCTCTTGTTAATAGGTTAGTCCAAGAAATCATATGAAAAGTACTCCAAAGTGTGGACAAAACACAAGAAAGTGAATAAAACCAAGCATGGAACATCAAAAATTATAGATACATTTGCAATGTATCAGCGCGTGATCCGGGTATAGCGCGCTACGCGCGAATCTCCTCTGGTAGAGGTGCTAAACGTGCGCACTAAATTTACAGCACAAACCTCACCAACATGCACGCTAAATTGGAGCGCTCGCAAACAAGATTTTGCAACAAACATTACAGAAAATAGATCTAGAAATTAGGCGAAAATACATTACATAGAATAGGAAAAAAAGCTATACATAGGTCGTAGTGCAGAAAATAGTAGAAACTACTACTAGAACCTAGTCATCATCGGACGTGGCCGGTGTCGTGTTGGACACCGGCGTCAACGACAGATAGTCCCCCCAATGGGGATCATCTTTGGCGATGGTCGTCGGCCCAGCCATCTGCGCCTCGATGAAGGCGTACCTCCGCGCCTTGTCCGTCCGGCGCTCGAGGTGGTTCTCGTGCTTTGCCGCCCTCACCGTCGCCTTGTTCGCGGCCTGCTCGGCGTCGTTCTTGCGCTGGGGTTCAATGTCTCCAGGGAAACGCGGACACCAGTCCTGCCGCAGGCTCTCATCGCGCTCGGCGACAAGCAGGCGACGCTCCTCCCCGCCAGGAGGCGAGGCGGCGGCGCGGACGCCTCGACCTGCTAGCGCGTCCAGACATCCTGAAAGTTCATCGATGCGCGCGGGCACCCGAGCCGCCACGCCACGACGTCGTAGACGCACATGGCCTCGTGCGCGGTCTCGCAGGTGCCGAGGTTGATGCGCTTGTCGCCGAACCGGATCTCCGCGTAGTAGTTGCCGTTCAGACGCGCGCGTACGCCGCGGTACCCGGAGCTTCCCGGCGCGGTGGCATGGCGGCGGTGGCGCGAGCGCGGCGCGTTGGCAAAGAAGCGGTGGGGAGAGGAAGGAAGAGTCTGCGCGCTGAAGTCACGACAGTTGGGTTTGACGCGCGGCGCGCGATTTAGCGAACGCGTGTTGAGCGGTGCGTCAAAATAAACACGCAACAGCGCGCGGGGCAAATATTTTCTCTCGCGCGGAAGATAGTGTGTTTATTGGAGGGCGCGGTGCGGGCTCTCGCGCTGTTAGGCTGGTCATAGTGATAGTATCATACTACTAGTATCATGCATATGATACTAGTGTATGATATTATCTTCATAGTACATGGTATCATATGGTAGTATCATACTAGTACTATATTTATTGTTTTGTAAAATCTCAATGCAAAGTTATGTACAAGATTTATTTGCATGAGGATTTTCTAGTTTTACGTGCTATGATACGATATTTATCTATGATACTCTAACCATCTCTTTCTTCACTAATTGTTGTGCCACGTCAGATTTTTGTCAACATGACATCTACTACCTCTGTTTGGGATTATAGGTCCCGAGAACTTTTTTTATATTGTTTGAGATTATAAGGGTGTCGCATTTATTACTCTCTTTCGTTCAATGCATGTTTTCCTTTTTCTCTTACTTCTCTCATGCATATAAGGCTATTGATGCATGCATAGATTAATAAGAGAGTTATGGAGTCTCTTGGTATTAGCAACTTGGCCCTTAGGACTAATAATTCTAAACAGATATAGTACTAGCTATGATACTTCCACTAGCTATGGTACTAGCTATGATACTCCCATTAAGACTAGCCTTAGCGCGCGGACGAGGTTTTTGCAGCCACGGCTGGAGTTGCTCTTATTCGTGTGTTCTGAAGAGGTAAAAGTTTTGCAATACTTTAATTTCTCGGGGACCAGTTGGGAAGATCCGAATGTGATCTAGGAAAATCCTCCGTCTCCTCTGTCTCCCTACCAAACCCAAAACTTCAAACCCAGATCCTCCCACCACGGTCCCGCCGCATGGATCGGTCGGGGACTCCAGAGTCGGCGCGGTGATAGAAGGAGGACGAAGCACACCTTGAGATGCATTCGGACCCGTCCCCGTGTTCGACGGCGCCCCAATTCCGCAAGGTGGCTCTTTCCCGGCTGCTTCTCAAGGTGTCGATCCGTTCTGTTTACTCTCTTTTTTGGATGACATCTAGTATCACTGTGTTAGTGGTTCTCTGAGGGCACAAGGAATTATTGCCTAATACTGCTTACATAGGCATGCGATCCATGTTTTTGTCCTCCTTTCTTCAGTGTAAGAAATGGTTTATTCTAACACTGCTCTGGTTGCTTTCAAAATCGTAAGCAGTAAATCAGTGTTTATTATTTTATTATATGGGAAGAAACATCGAGGGCATCAGATGCTGGTAATGCAGCTGCCATCTAAATATAAGCATCTATCCACAACTTCACTTTGTCACTTAGGTCTGTTACTTGTTAGGAAAGGTTTTTACAATTTGCTGGAAATAGGAGAAGAGATTTGGGATTTTTTTCTTTCCAAAACAGGCTTTCGCCCCGCTCTATAAATAATTTGGGACATTTCAGACCTGTTAGGATCAAGTAGACATGTTTCTTTTTATCGTGTCTTCCAATGCTCTTATTTGATAAGCATCTCGTATTTTTCAGGGTCCATACTATGTAGTTCTTAAACATTTAGAGCATCTCTAGCCGATCTCTCAAAATCGGTCAGAGGAGTAAATTTTTGGTTTTACTCCTCTAAACCGCACCTAGCTGATCCCTTATCCGATTTAGAGGAGTAAAATTTAAGAGACGCCCCTAAAAAAGAGGCCAACTCTCTAAAATATATTCATGGGAGGCCTCTTCAAAGTATGATTTTGGCTGCATCCCGAGCCACCCAATCTCACCGTCGCCGGTACCGATGCCCCTGATTCCGGCTGGAATGGAACCGGAATGCTCTTCCGCAACTCTGGTGACCCTCGCCGGCGGCGAGGAACTTCAATAAACTTGCGCCGTTCATCCTCCCGCACTCTCTCGCGATCCCCGCATCGCTGTTTGCCCCCGCCACACGACGCCATTTGCCCTCACCTTTTGCGCGTTTGCGTGCTGCTGCGTGTGCGTGCATAGCCGCCGGTCGTGCCATGCGTGCATGTAGCCGGCCACAACCTGCACTGATTGATGGATGGTTGATTGATTTGCGTGTGTGCGATGCTTCGGCGTGTGTGTGCCTCGCCGTCCCAAGTGCATTTCCTGACCCACCGTTGCCCTTGTCCAGGCTAACGTCGGAAGGAAGAAGAAGCAAAGGAAGAAGAAGAATTTGAGGGATCAGTTAGGTCCGGCCACCGTTAGTGGAGTAAAACTTTACTCCTCTAGGTTTACTCCGCCGTTTGCTCCTCTAAATTATAGGGTATCGGCTAGAGATGCTCTTAGCACAGATTTTCTCGTTTCGTTGGCTTTTGGCAGAACAAATATAATGCTCACATGATAACTGTCACATGTTTTGCTGCGATGCAAATGCAGTTGCTGGAAAACAAAAGAATTTCCCATGAATCAAAGTGTGCTGGTAAACTAATTTTCTGTCTCTTATAGTAAACAGTATCTATGGCATTCTGCAGCTGTTTTAACAATGGAACTGTGCAACGACCTAACAGTTAACTCAGATTGACAAGGTGGGTACAGTTACAGTTAACCTGACATCATCTAGTATGCAGGTTATAACTAATTTAAATAATACAGTATAAGACAGACAGCGTTTAAGGGTGAAAAAAGGGACGAAAACTGAATTACGTAAGCAAGAATCTTGAATATTATCAGCAGAATGTCAATCTGTACCGTGCTCTTCTCCGGTGTCTGTTTTAGATAGCTACTCTAGGTTGACGACACATGACGTGCAATGGTATACACATATTTCCCTCCATAGTGAATCCATTTGAATTTACAAGTTCTGGATGAGGCTTTTAGAATTCTGATGTTGTAAGCATTAAGAACCCCGATAACTGCGGTGAGTTTGACTTCAGCTAACAGGATGAGTATGACTGGCTGAAGATTGCCATGAGAATATTTAATCAAGATATATGAAGGACATGTGTTTGTTCAACCAATTTTTTCGAGTGGTGCAATGGGGTAGGTTTACTACATTTTCATGCTGTTTAATTTCGTAGCAAATATTTTGTACTTTCAGGGTGTCGATTTGAGCACAATTCTTTTCACGAGCTGACTTATTCTCAATTCCATCACAGATCAGTACTTCTCACTATTGTGTAGATCTGACGACTCTTTGTGTGCTATACATCTGTGCGCTGGCCCACGGCATCCCCTTCATCCCCATCCGTCCTTCTCCCTCCTCCCACCCCCCGGCCGCAGCTGGTGGAGAACGTCGGGTGGGCGAGCACATGAGATAGGAAAGAATAAGAAATAAGAAAGAGTAGGCGATAGAAGGAATATGCAGTTAGTATATGAGTTGGAGTCTGTAAGGCAACCCTCTATATAATGAAGACAGAAATTATCAATCTTCCTCCCTGTGTTTCTCTCTCTCTACTTGTTAGCTGGCTGGCATCTCGGCGCCCTATCCCCACAGCAGAAAGGCGACGAGCTCCCGGACCTCGCCCTCCTATCGACCATACCCACAACCTGCGATCGGATCCACAACCTCTGATCTCCCTAGCACGTGACAAATTGATATGAACATGTGTGCAGATAGTTGTCAGCTGCTTCTATTTGCTCAAGTTGGGTGCTGCCAATGCAAATGAAATTAACCCTGACAGGACACCTCAGTTATTCTTCTTTGACTTCAGGTTGTAGCATCTTTCATCTCGAAGCATTTGTATTACTTAATTTTAAATATTACCTCTCATAAAAAATGTAGGTCCTTGACATTGACATTCTTGAAGAAGGAACTTTGACTATCAGTTCTAGTAAAACCATGTTGCCTCACATAAAAGCAAGTACAATATGAAAGCGTAATTCACGATGAATCCTAGTAGTATCAATTTGATGTCTTAGATGCTTGTATTTTTTTATGTATTGATGGTCAAACTTAGAAATGTTTGACTTGTACGAGATTGGTAGCTCGTTTCAGGATGCTAGCTGCTTCCAGTTCTTTTGGCTGGTTGTATAATCTACTTAACTCTAAACGTGTGACATGTTCTCCGCACCAAACCTTAGCTCCAACAACCAACACACGAGAACATACTGTCTATCATAGATCAATGCAACAGTTGTGCTGTGTCCATAGGTGTGAGCCAGTAGCTCCCTAGCTTCGATTCCACACAGTAATTCTTAGGTTCAGACACGAACAACAATTGGTTTGGATCAACCACTTAGTTACTTGTAAGGCCTTGTTTGGCAACAGTGTATCCGTGAGTATTTGGGAGTATTTTCTCAAGGGGATTGGGTGAAAATACTCTTTTCACCCAAAACACTTTGTTACACTATAATCCCCCTCCTCATTAATACTCTCCTTTGGTTTATCCGTTTGGAAGGCAGGGATAATTCTATATAGACAGGAAGAGCTAGCTAGCAGCCAAGATGAGCAAGATAATAGAAGGTGCGGTGGAGTAGGATTGGACGAGGGAGGGGGGGCAGCGGCAGTGGTAGAAATCAGCGAGGCCAGATCAGAAATCGGCGGCGACAGGGGTGCGCTGTGCAACGCGTCGGGAAGAGTAAAAAACGCGAGGTCTCCTGGGTGTCTCTAATCCACTTCTACCCGCCGTGTTTTCTAAGTTTTTCTGGGTTTCATACCGACCAAAACCGGGATACCAAACGACCAGAGGAGTGTTTCTGGGTGTATTGGGTTGGGCCGGGGAAAATACACTGAAATCCACCTTCAAACCGGTGTGCCAAACAAGGCCTAAGTTGTAACTGGCTACTCTCAGTATGCTGTTTGGGGAAGTTGTAGAATTTTTTATTGATGATGCAAACATAGTTGTTTCATTTGTCTCTGGGATTTCATCAGAGGATGCTTTATCCTTTTTTTTTTGAGAAAAAGATAGAGGGCACTTTATCCAGTAGACACAATATGCATGGTTACACTTCCAGGGTCTTGCAATCGTCCCTTTTTGTCCAGCTGGGCTATTTAGATTACCACAATCCATATCACTTTTTGGGGTGTATATTTTCTGATAACTGTAACTGTTCTCTCATTCAAGGGTTAGGTACATACCAGTACAACAGTCTCAACCAAACAATCTTAATGTAGCACATACCCACTTTCCTTGAATTATATGGCTCTTTCCAAGCTGAGAGCTCTCTCTACTAGACTAGATGCCATGAGTGTTTTCCTTGCAAGGCCAGGTTTCTTCAGTGTTCTGTATGCTCTTAGAAACTTTTTGTTAAGAGTAAAAGGTGTACCGACTGCTAACTTTTTCTAGAACCACTACTGTACTATCCTTCATCACTTGCATTTGAGTGCCCAAATTTAGAAGCTGGGTGTAACTTTCTAATCCATGGGTGTTTAGGAAAAGTTACTCGCTCCCATGTAGTGACATCACTAGATTGCAGAATTTGCGCAAGTTGTGCAGCTAAACTTATCTGTTCTGCATCCTCCGTTGTACAAACATAGCATCTAGCTCAATTTAAGCCTTGGCCACAGGATAAAACAGTGCATCATTATGCCTTGTTGCTAAGTTGGTTTCACTTTGAATTTATCTCTTCTCTTGCACGCACACCTTAAATTCTTGGAAGGAAACTTCACCTCAACTGCAGTGATTTTGACCTGTGGCTTAATCTCTCGTCTGCTTAAATTTCGGTTCTAGGATGTCCTCTTCCTTTACAAGCCATTATATAATGATCCTGGAGTGGGAGGTACACCACAGGGCATAGGCCACAGTTCTCACACACCGCAGAACAGGGGCTCCTCTTTTCCTCTTCCCTCTAGCCACTTACACCGCACAAAGGCTAAGTTTGGCACTACTTACATAGGAAACCAAGCATGAGCCAGACAACGAGCAGCGTTGAATTCTCCATGGATTCGCCAGCGAGCTCTTGTGTGTCGTCGGATGTGGAGGAGGAAAGGCCGATGGTGGTGGCTGGGTGCCCCCAGTGCCTCATGTACGTGATGCTCTTGGAGTCAGAGGAAGAGAAGCAGCAGCCCAAGTGCCCCAGGTGCAAGAGCCCTGTGCTGCTGCACTTCCACAAGTTCAGTGATACCAAGAACAAGACTTAAACTGTCAAAACCTCTTGAGGGGGTGTTTCTTCTCAGCCCTGTCCGCGGCCTCTCAATCACAGCGTCCCATGAACTAGTATGATATAGCTAGTAACTGGGGAATCTGACAAACTTCCATGTGTATCCTACTCCCTTACCTTATGATTGTTAATTTCAAGTGTACTTTTAACCTTTTAAGTGTAGATATTGTACTATCCGACTTGATGTTTTTACATGTTCAGTCTTCAACAGTATACTAATATCTGTAAATAAGTCTTGAGCAATTGCTCAGCAAGCTTCCTGCCGACAACAGATAGAGACTCCACTTAAAGCCCAGTCTTATAGAAATAATTGCATTACTTTCCAGTAAAGAGACTAATCAACCTCCAGTTTCTCTGTCTCATAAAATGGGAGATCATACAGGTACCAAACTTCTGCCTCCTCTTAATTAGATGCATGAAATAGAAGAACCAACAGCTCCGGCAGTCCAATCTATTCCTGATGTGTTGTCACTTGTCCAAGGAATCTGTTCTATCATAGAGTCTTTTCCTTCTTTCTTCTTTGAGGAAGCAGTAGGTGATTTACCTACTGCAAGGAAAAGGTCCTCATTAATCATATGCTTTCAAATTTACTTTGCATGGACACCGCTTCCCCATAAAGCCAAATTTATATCCATAGTCTTCCATCTCCATGCTCTGCAGGACTGCAAGCTGTCAGATTGTTTTCCGTCGATATTATTATTGTACTTGGTGATGCCGATGTTAAACATCTACTTTATAAAATATATTAAAACAGTTAGGATGTTCTGTAGGTTTTGATGTAGAGTGCTATCTTTCAAATTGTGACACGTGTCTCGAACATCGTCTTCCTCAGGGCGGCTTCAATGGTATGATTTTTTAACAGTGGGTACTTATTAGTTAACAGTGGGATGTTGTCAACCAATTGGCCCAATTATGTGGACCGTTATTTAGGCCCAACAGACCTATCTATCAATCTATCTGCACCCAGAAAAAAAGGCCAATCAAGTGGGTTTTTAGCGGGAGCTCCTATACTCCGCTTATTGCGTCGGCTATGAAGTCCCCGCCCACCAAGTCGTACAGATGGGCCGGCCCATTTTAATGCGACTCTGGCAGCTCGTGTACATCTATCTAGTTTTGTTTTTATTGCGAAAACATCTATCTAGTTTAGGCTATAGTACTAGTTGATCTAGAAAAACAAAGCAGTTATACTTGTACGTGAAAAGGTTCAATTTTTAAATTGTTCAAATTTGAAAGTCGTTCAGATCTCAAAATGTTCAGATTTTGAAGAGTTCAATTTTTTAAAAAAACAGATAAAATCAAATCTTTACAATCTGTTTTTTTTTTAAATATGAACATTTTTCAAATAATTTTTTAAAATTTAAAATGAAAACAGAAAAAGAAACAGAAAAAGGAAAAGAAAAAGAAAAAAGTTAAAACAAAAAAACGCCGGATTAGACCTTACTGGGCCGGCCCACTATGCCTAGAGGGGTGCGCGGAGCGGATTAACGTGCACAATAAGCGGCAAATAGGAATTGCCATTATTAGCCGTGTTCATGGTTTAAAAGAAATACTACTAGTTGGTTAAAGAGGAGGCTAAGCCCTCTCTGCTTAATTGACTGGATTCTTAGCTTAGTTTCCCCTACTATATGACCAAATCCCCTTGTTATTCGTGCATATTGTACACATGCTATAATTGTCCTGTTTGTTCTATCAATAATTCATTGTCCTGAACTCTAGTATAGTATCTACTCCCACTGTTTCATAATATAAGATGTTTTAGTTTTGTGAAGGTAATGTATCTAGACGCCTTTTAGTGTACAGGTTCGGAGAGGTCCACTCCGGATCTACACACTATAACACTAAAAGGTGTCTAGATACATTATCTTCACAAAGCTAGAAACATCTTATATTTTAAAACGGAGGGAGTATTCAACAAAGCTAAATGTACTACTAGCGTTCAGGTGTAACTATGCAGGCCAAAATGCCTCCGCTCTGCTACCCAAAATTTTATTCATACAATTTATGTCTCATACATCATACTTTGATATTTTCATTCATTCAACTTTAGCACTAACTGTTTTAATCTATTCCAAAAGAAGTGAGTAACAAATCCATTTGTTTCAAAAGAACTGAAGTAACAAACCCGTTTTAAATGATTCCGGTTATCACTTTATGTTTCTGAAAAATTGCTTTTCTGTTGTCAGAACCAGCAAGGCTTCTTTGTTTGCATCCGTGTGCAGCTAATACGCTTAAGAAAGTGAGGTTAATTTGAGCATTCACAAAGCATATGCACTTTTCACAGGTAGACACAAATGAAATATTCGTAAACTGAATGTATTTGATAAACTTTATAGGGGATGGAGCATCCTGTTTTGAGGCAACCTTTTGCAAGTATTAAATCATTATAATGTTTATTATTACAAAGCGTTCCTGACTAAGTCATGTTTGATGCAAGAATGCATGGTTGAAATATCAGTGCAGAGATTACCAGAATCAGAGGAAGATCTGAAGAGAACAATATGCTAATTATCCACCCTTGTGCAAGGTAAGATACTTCAGTATAGATTCTTGTACTACGACCTTATAATAAGAGGAAATACTTTTCGGATCATATTTTTGTCAAGAACAAACAGCAGCTCGCACGATGGAGGGAACCTGCCCAGCAACTAACACATGTAGCTTGTCTGCACTCCGCATGAGACAAACTAACACACGATTTTTAAACCACCGCTAAAATTAATCCATGCCTAATTGCCTAGTCTCTTGTGCTTCGGTAAAGTATATAGATATAGCCATATATGTAGAAGGATAGAGAGAGAGATTTGGCGGAATATGTTGGATGTATTATTAAGCCTCATGGGCGAGTATATATAGGCGTATAGGGGATCATCTTGGAGTACAAGACAAGTTAGGCTAGAGTCCTAACTATCCTACACTAGCTCAATTACCGCGTACACGTATACTCTAACATCCCCCGCGGGCACGGCGAAGTAGACTGCGCGCAGCAATGCAACGGCCCGAAGGCGCGGCGTGGCTGCAGGGCGCAAGTAGCGTTGGCAGCCGGTAGGCAGAGACCAAGGCGGCGACGCTGCGACCCGAAGGGGCGACGCAGCGGCAACCCGTAGCTCGATCGGTGGTAGGCGCGTGCTCGGGGACATGCTTGATGTAGACGGGCGCGGGACCGGTTGATCAGACCGACGGTGCGCCGTATGCACCATGGCGTGGACGACACGTAGATCGGAGTCGATGGCGGCGTTGTCCGTGCAGTCCTGGACGATGACAGCGACGGCGAAGACGATCCGGGGGTTGGCGCGGCAGCCTCGAGGAAGCCGGCGGCCGGATGGCGAAGCGGCAACTGCCGTGAGGCCGCGACAGCCTGCCGAAGCAGGCGCGGCGGCGGAGATGGCAGACGCACGGGCGCGGTAGATCGTCGATGCCGATTGTCGGAGTAGAGGCGCGGCGATGACGACGGCGGTGGGCGACTCAATCCGATCTAAGATCGGTAAACCAAAAAAGAAAACCGATCAAGAGATCGGAAAAAAAGACTTGCAGGGCAGCCGATCACGGATCGGCGGACGAACCTCACAGACGGGTTGCTGCCCCGCGGAGATCATGGAGATCGACCTCCCGAAGCGCTTCTGTGAAGCGTGTCGGCGCTAAGCGCTGACGCCATGAAGCGGCGGCACTAGGGTTTGGTGGCGGGGAAGCCGGCGGCGCCTGGGGGAGGGTGGGTGGCGGCTAGGGTAGAAGAATCGTGGTTAGACTGATACCATGTAGAAGGATAGAGAGAGATTGGCGGAATATGTTGGATGTATTATTAAGCCTTATGGACGAGTATATATAGACGTACAGGGGATCATCTTGGAGTACAAGACAAGTTAGGCTAGAGACCTAACTATCCTACACTAGCTCAATTACCGCGTACACGTATACTCTAACAATATAGGCGCATATGAAATATATTCAATTCAATCTGCGAGTCCCATAAGATTTATAAGCCTAAGGTATATACTTGATGTGTTAATTGAAGTACAAAATACTAATCTGAGCCTGGATAGGCCATCGACATCATTTATATAGTGCACCTTTAAATTATTGGGAACTTCTAATCTTTCGTGCCCCAGTTTTATCTGAAAAACTATGTGGAAGCGACTCCAATAAGCAAATACATCTGTTGAACTTGCAACATCTCTTAAATCACAGAGACCCACAAAAACCTAGAATCCTGTTGATTC
Organism: Avena insularis; assembly: GCA_023614405.1. Classification (NCBI taxonomy): domain Eukaryota; kingdom Viridiplantae; phylum Streptophyta; class Magnoliopsida; order Poales; family Poaceae; genus Avena; species Avena insularis. Next base: position 190,875,422 of record CM042690.1, read on the forward strand.
CAACTCTCTCTTAGCTAGCTGAACGGTTCAAATTAAGAATGTTATCTGGTTCCTCATTTATTTCATTTGGCTTTAATCATTCATATACTGTCGGAGGCAGATTTGTTCTGTGCTATTCAACTGTTCGGTATTTTCCAGTTTTTGTATTCATTCGATTCAGTGGAGGGTCTTATATGCAAACACTGGTTACTCCTATATACTTAGATTCCCATATATATATATATATATGTGTGTGTGTGTGTGTATCCCGCAACTGTTCAGTCGGCTCCTCTTGTTTGTCTGTCTTTGGAGACAAAATCTAAGAGTTGCTGTTACGCATAGTGTACAGACACAGTAGTATTCGATCTGCTGCTTTAATTATTTTAGAAAATTTCGACCATTTCATACATATATACGTATTAAGATATGAAAAAAAATGTCTGATGACAAAATTTACAAGGTAATACCCCCAGGAAAAGTGGAAAACATGAAATAGGTAGCCGTATTCCTCTGCAAATTTGATTGTACTGGAAATCATCAGCTCAACCTGCCAGGCTTATACCATGATCATGACATCAATTGTTTGGAGGCTACTTAGTGGGCATGGTTGAGACTTGAGAGATTAATAAGGTAATTAAGGATGTTGTTCTGGTTAACCTAGTTATCTTTCTTTTGAAACATTCTGAAACTCTTGGATGCAGCCACTGAACTTGGGATTTCCAATTCCTCAAGTAATTCGATAGTTCGGAACTGAAATTCCGAAGAAGACCTTTATAGTACTAGTACAAATTATGGATCAAGAGGCTGGAGCAGCAATTACAGTTTGGCAAATGTCATTCTTTGTCTGGCTGTTGTTAGTTGGCCATCACCATGCCATGCATGTGCCCAGTGGAGCCATGCTCTGCATTATTGCATCTTCGTCATACGGCCATTTGCAGTACTTAGCCCGCCCTCTTAAAAGTCACAAAACCCGGAGGTCCCGTTGCAGAGGCGCAACCTTGTGAACTCCCAACTGTTCGCTTGGCCAGGAAGGCCGATAACAACAACACAGCAGGTCGGTGTCTAGGATGTCTAGCCCTCTTATGTACCAATTACGATCAGCTAACATGCAATCAATTCTGCGGTTCAGCCATGCTGCATGTTCCAGAACAGTGGATCTGTTAGCCAGCAGACAGGGCCTGGTCCTTGGAACTGTCCACTCTTGTGCAGTTCTGCATCAACTAACTAATAACCTCCCAAGTTTTACACCAGTCTACTAAGGGGGTAAAAAAAGTACTACTACATGCAGTAGATCCTTAAAAAAGGCTGCCCATAGGAGTACCTAGCTGCTGCAAATTAAAGTGTGTGGGATATGCTCTGCGTGGTTGAACTGCGGTGATACTGCTTTGCTTCACACGGCAGTGAAGATACAGGCCACGGGGATCTGCAGGATCATCCTATCCTACAGTGGTAATTGCACCAGCCCTTTTCCCTGACTAGTAGTATGGCTGCATGGACGCAGTCACGCACATTAATGTTGACAAGACTAGCAGGGGGGCTCAGCTAAAGAGTACTAGATTCAGCTTGCTAAATATGCGTTGAACAGATCAATAGATGATTGGAGCTGATTAATTAGCATCATGAGATTTTTATTTTTGAGCAATATTTGAAACATTTTCAGTTGAATAATCATCTACAAATTCTTTCTGAGCTCCACCATGGTATAGCAGCTTATATAGTTTATATAGGTTCTTTTTTGAAGAAAACTAGTACGTAATATAATAATTAGGATTTGCATAGTGTATCCTAAAATAATCCTGGTTTATTTACAAGTTTTGTGTCTGCATACCGCATGGAGATTTTGTTACCTTTATGGCTTTTTCATATCATGAACAGTACTATTACCGGTACAGGTCAGCAATCTATCACTACTAGTACCTATGCTGGGTTCCAGTGTACCAGGTGGACCAAAGGCTAGGAGAATCCTGCAATACTAGTATTTTTTGTTGGAGGCCTTAAGGACCAGGCAATGATCAAGAAATAGTTGGACCAACAATGTTTGATTGGGTCCTTGTTACCATGCATATATTGATGCACTAGAATCATTGAAGAACTGGAAACCAAATGTGATTTGATTTCCCTGGCCTAAATTCCTGAAAGAATTGCTACTTACTCTAGATGCACCACCAAATCACAAGACGAACTCAATAAATGTGTGTCACAGGTTTCCTGCCTCTCATATAGGAGCCTTGATTTCATGCCAGAAGATGTGGCGATGTTGAATGGGAGCTCAAGGAAAGAAAGAGAGAAGAGGAAAGAGGCCGTAGAGGTGAGTGCAATAAATTTGGTCTCATGTTTAGCCAGACTCGCATAAATGCTGAAACTCACTTGATTAGCACAAGGTTCAGAAAGAGGTGAACTGGCAACACAGAGAATATTTGCAACAACCAGTCAGCACAATTCATTTACTCTCTCCGTCCCAAAATAAGTGACTTGAGTTTGTCTAGATTCGCATGTACCTATATACTAAAATGTGTCTAGATACATCCGAATCTAGACAAACCCACGTCACTTATTTTGGGACGGAGGGAGTATTTTCTTATCTAACATTGTTGTCTTGATCTTCACTGTCTTAATTTCAGTATGGTTAAGCTTCAGTACAAGTCACTGTAATGTTAACCTTCCAGTTGTTAGTTTCTTCTTTTACTGATTTTGTAATATATATAGGTGCATGCATACAGAACCTTTCTGTTTTCTTGTGATCCTGTCATGTCAGTACTCAGTACTCACACTATGCTCTATATAACATTTGGTTTGAATTTGATTAGCTGTAAAATGGACAGTAGTTTCTGGTCTACTGTGCAGCTCTTTGTTTAACAGTAATAGTACATTTACTGCTAAAGTTGCGTCGATCCTACATAGAAACAGTGGCAAACATAACTGAAACAACTGTGGAAATTTTCCTGCTGTTTGCTGCGAAGGCCCCTGCACTTACAGGGTGTAGTATGATTTCCATTCTGTAGCGTTCGTACCATGGTTCCCTTGTCACTTTGTTAATGCAAAAGTGTTCCAGATCTCATAAAAACTAGTTTGTTCTTTTAATGCAAAAGTGTTCCACATCTCATATTTCGTGGGAAATGACTTGTTGGGATAATGATAAATAACATGTTTTTGTATGGCAGCTAGTAGCTAGTAAGCTCCTGGGGAGAAGGAGAATCTGTAGCATGCCACTAGCAGCCTAACGAAGGAGTCCAAGCTCTCACACTCAGCTGTGAAAGGTTAAGATTACTTTTCAGGGAAACGAAACCTATCCTGAGACATGACAGATGGATGGAATGAGAGCTAGGCGCACAACGAGGGTTACAGCTAAAAACAATTTGAGGACCTTTCTCTCTTGTCTGCAACTAAATTTTATGTTTCACCTTCGTTTTGTATGCTTCTTTCTCCACTATTTTATTACTATCTGCACACTTGTATATGGTGTTCCGAACCTGATATAATTTGTCTGTACTCAGCCTGCAGATTAAACCACAGCACCGGCTCCCAACTCTGCATGTGAAGATCATTCATCTCCGGACAAAATGGATGGGCGGCGCATATCTACATTAATCTACGAATAAATCGCAACAAGGTACCTACCAATTAAAACGGTCTGCTCAGCCTGTAGCTACTGATCATGCATGTGTCTTGTTGTAGGTACGTAGAAGAGCAAGGCTCCACGTGGATACCGAAATAAACAAAGATGTATAGAAGCACACCACCCACAAGTGATTGGCCAAAAAAATATTTATATATCTGCACAAATTGCACACCACCACTCTGGTTACTGGTTAGTGGTTACTCATTTGATTACTCCAGAACTAATATGCTGCTTGCTATTAGTTATACACCATTTGCAGTCCTGCCTCTTAACAAAAGCCACATACACCACCTTCCTCTCACTCTCACTAATTGAGTACTGCTAGTAGTAGCCCAGAACCCCAGACCAAGTAGGCAGAGCAGAACACCATAGCAAGATACCTTCCAGCTCCTGCCTCTCGTACATCGTCCTGTTCGATTTCTCCTTGAGATCAAATTAGAGCCAGCCATGGTCAAGAAGCTTGGACTCGCAACCCTCATCTTCAGCAGCAGCAAGCAGCCGGACACTGCTGCACCTTCCTCCATGGCCTCTTCTTCTTCCATGTCTGCCTCCTCCTGGCAATGGCCGTCCTGCAAGCAGCCAAGGACCCTCTCCTTCAGGCAGCATCAGCAGCAGCAGACGGCATACAAGACCATGAACTCCGCCTACTTGCCCGACTCCGGCGCCGACTCCTGCTTCTCCAACTCCTTCGCCTCCGTCGACGACAGCCTCTCCACTGTGGCGTCCGAGGCCGCCTCCGGGCTCGTGGAGGCCAACGAGCGCGAGACCGTCATCCGCGCGCTGCGCTCCGACCGCCTCTTCTTCGAGCCCCACGCGTCGCCAGCCACCTCCTCGATATTCGACTTCAACAAGGCCAAGCTGAAGGTGAAGGACGCAGCCTGCTGTGGCGCCAGCAGTTGCAGTACGGGCAAGCAGATGGAGTCGTTTGGGGGAGCGACGGCGATGACCATGGACTCATCAAACCCGTACAGCGACTTCCGGGCGTCTATGGAGGAGATGGTGATGAGCCATGGCGTCAAGGACTGGCGGTGGCTGGAGGAGATGCTGCGGTGGTACATCAGGGCCAACGGCAAGAGCACCCACGGCCACATCGTCGGTGCCTTCGTCGACCTGCTTGTCGCGCTCGGCGACACGGCCTCACCATCCTCTCCGACCACCGCCAGTACCAACCACTCTTCCTCCTCCTTCAGCGGCACAGATGAGATCAAGGAAGAAGAAGCTGGCACACAGAGCAAGCAGAAGGATGAAGTTTGCAATTAGCTTGAGCAAATTGCATGATCGCATCAAGAGCTGTTAATTCCCAGCCGGATGCAGGGCTGACCAAGCGAGAGGTTGGTATTGAATTTTATCTTTTATATGCTCCGGAAGGCTAATGTGAGAGAGTTCACTCCTCGTGCGTGCATGCGGTACCTAACTGTTTGTTTGCTAGTAGCATCATTTTTTCCGGTTAGATTTATGCGATTGTACCCACAGCTCGGATTTTGTAATTAATTTTTTCACAATGAAAATAAATGATTTTTTTGATAAAGGGCAATACCATACGTCTTGCCGTTGCAACACCTCAATAGCATGAGCTAGTCAAGAAAAAGATGCTACTAGTTAGTGTACTGTTGAAAAGAAAAAAAAAAACACCCATCGACAACCTCAACCACCGTTCTGGGCAACCCACAAGGCAAGATATATGTTCTCCGGAAGCAACGTACATACATAGTGCGTGATAGGATGAAATTGGAGCGAAAAGTTTTCGATTTTTTCGTGGAAAAATGGAAACTGAGCGAGAATACGGAGACGCGGATGGAAACAGAAGCTGGAAAAATAGAAAAATAAACGGATTTTTTTGACGAAAACGAAACAAAAATGGAACAATGTTTTTCGTGAAATAGACGCCGAAATGAAATTTTCGTTTACGTCTAATATGGAATTTCTATTTTAAAGTTGATGTGTATGGCCAAATCCAACTGACCCATTACATGACCTTATCAAGCCAACTTGCAAAGCTGCTCATCCCTGACCCGATGATCATGTAAACCCTTCATGCATTCGAGGGTGCTTCCATGATTTGATCTTTCCCTTATTTCCTAACACCGTGCTATAATCAGGGAACGATTTGTTGGTTTTCTTGAACGCTCGAGATTTGTTGCTTGATTTCAGGGTTCTCTTAGTTTCGGGTAAAATCTGCATCGTTCCGTGTTTGCACCATATTCGGTCCATTTCTGTTTCCAACAATATCTTTTTTTTTTTCGGAATTATTCGTTTTCGCTTCTGCAAAAAATATGAAAACAAATATGATACCACTCAGTTGTATCTATTCACGCACCGTTTTCATACCTATGTGTGAGCATTTGAATTTTCTACCTGTACTCTGGAGCACAAGAGTTTCACTCGAATTCGATGTTACTTTCTCAAAGTTTCACCATGGTAAACGAATTAAAATAATCGACGAAACTAATGAAGGCAAGAGTAGATTAATTTCCTTTTCTGTGTGTGTGAGCAGTCCATGCCCCTGTATATCATAGCGCGAGTCAAAGATCTTTTTGGCTTTGTGCGATGTGTACACATCATAGATACATGTGAGGTGATATGACAGCTGCAGCAAGTTTCACATCAAGAATCTTCATCTTGATCTCTGGTTGGGAGCACTTGAAACTAATGAAATTGATAGATTGACTTGAGTTAAACCCATGATTGTTTTCTCAGTTAATTTTTATTCAACTATATGCCATGACAAGACGTATTATTTTCATAGATAGAAGCGGCCACTCTATGCATCCCAAAGCTTACTCCTTCGCTCACATCACAAATGATTACAATAAAATAAGATATCGCACACGGCCCAGCTTAAAATATCGTCAACTTTGTCCAAGTACATCACACACGATTGCATCTTAACGAATCATGTATATTTGCTACGATTCTTAAATTCCGAGTGTATTGTTTCTTCAGGCTATACTCAAACACGCAAAAACAAAAACTGCCTCCCGGGTCGCTCGGAAGGGTGACTCCGGAGGCGATCCCAACCGTACACCCTGCCGCTGCCGGAGGAGGCCTCTCGACGGCAGACGGCAGTGGTGGGGTGTCTCCCCACGTCTTCTTTCTTCTGCCTCGGCGGTTCTCTTCCATTTCCATCCAAGAACAGGCCATTTTACGATCTGGCCGATCTGGTTCTGATCAGTTCCTGCGCTGCTGGGTGTCATGGTCCAGCTAGGAGCTAGCTTCGGCTCAACGGATCGGCACCAGCCCCATATAGATTGATCGGCAACAGCCCCATAATCCCCATAGAGCGAGTTGTCCACGCGCCGCAAACGTCCATGCGAACGGCCATGATGACCGGCGATGCGTGCCCTAAGGATGGCGAGTTCTTCTTCGGTTGCGGCCTGAGGACTGGCTTCACCGGAGACTTGATTGGACGAAGCTGTGCGTCTCTCCGCCTGGCCTGCAGAACTAACACATCGGCGAATCTGCCTGTGCGGCTTTGAGGAGGCACGTCTCGAGGACCCACTTCTAGTCGGCACCATCGAATATATCGATCATGGCATCTTTAGCTGCGATTATTGTGGTGCTGACAATGATGAGGGATATCAAGATGATTGCGCTCGGAAGACTAGATCTCAATGGCCTAGGTTTGGATGTGGTGGAGACCGTTTACCGGGTGATTAGCGTGTTTTGCAGCAGGCTCGGCAAGCGGAGGCGACAACACATGAGACTTCTTTCTTGGTGGTGTTCTTTGGGCACCAAGTCTCGATATCCGGGATGAAAATCCCAGGTCTGGCCTTCACTGGTTGTACCTAGAAATGGCACTTGTTAAAGACATTGTTTGGAGTTTATTCAGACTTTTTTCAAGGTGAAAATCCATGTTCAATTGATCAGGCAACGGTGGTGTTTGTGCACTGATCCCTTCCTGGAGGTGTCATTTATTGGGAAGCCTTTTTTGCAGTCAGGTGTGGCCATTGGTGGTGGTAGTTTCTGCTGTTTCGCTGACCGGTTCAGCGGGTTTTTTCTTTTCTTTTAGCTATGTGCATCCTTGATGTCTTTCTTGACATTATGTTGTTGCAGAGACCGGGTGTAACTGATATCATCTTTTGATATTAATATATTCCTGTCGTCGGATTGAAGACATGTATGCCGAGAGAGGGTACTCGAGGCGTGTGGAGAAAAGGGGTTGTGAGGTGACGGTATTCCGGGACGGTGAGCACACAAGCTTTACCCAGGTTCGAATCCGCCGGCTTTGGACAGATCCTACTCCTGCTAGCAATCCAGTAATACGGCAGGGCCAGAAGTACAGATTACAAGAGAGGTTCGCCTGTGTGAGTTGAGGTTGTAGATTGTGGGTGCCCTAAAGGCTGGTCCCTAGGATGGCTTATATAGATATACAACCTAGGGTTACAGGAGAGACCTATCTGGCTACGACTAAGAGTCGGTTATAGAGTACATCTTGGACTATAGGTAACTAAGCAGTCCTAAGTCGGTAAGTCTTCTGGGCCTTTCCATAGCCGGATGGGCCTCCGTCTTCTCTCCCTGACTAGGTCGCCCGTGAAGCAAAGCTCTAACTTGAAGTGGACCACCTCAGTGAGTCACAGTGGGTATACCCGGAAAGTATATACCCAACAGTAGCCCCCAGAAGCCTCCAAGATCCAGAGTAGGATTTTATCGTCCAGTTTGATCTATCTTCGGCTTGCAGAATCTTGAAGGGTTCCTGAAACTCAAAACAAAAGTAGGATCCGGAACTCAGACTGAGTCAGACCTATGAGTATGTCATTCGGTTTTCCAACTTGAAATTTCAAATTAAGCCGGAACTTGGTCCCTGACGTAACCTGACATCAGTCAAGGTCAAGTCACGTCACTGACAGACATTCCTTACAGTGCGACCGTTGGTGGGTCCGTTTATCGCGGAACCAAGGCGCCGTTTAATGCATGTGCGGAGATCGAGGAGGCGTAATCTTCTCGAGGAGGTTACCCAGCTCCTTCCACGATGCGTGGCACGTTCACTGTTTGTTTCACATGAATCTTGGCGCAAGCGAGGCATATAAGGGGTTCAGGTCTCCTTATTCTTCCTTACCAGCACCCCTGCTTTCTTCTTCCCCCCAACGCCACCACGCGCTAGCTCCTCCTTTCCTCCTCCCAAATCACACAGCGCCACCCATCCACGGTCCCCATTGTCCCCAAAATGGCTGATGCTTCCTCATCCGGTACGGCGGCGACCACGACGCCGACCTCTACAACTGAGGGGAAGGAGAACTTCCGTGGAGTGTGGATCTCATGTGTCCTCGACGATGAGAAACTGTGCGTCATTGAGAAGGAAGGTCTCCTCCGCGCCAGCGACTAGCGGAGCAGCTTCAATGAGATCATCCCTACTCCTCACGCTGATGAGAGGGTCCACTTCGGCACTCACCTTGACAGAGGTTTGAGCTTTTCCCCCTTAGAGTTTTCTCTGAGGTTATAGATTACTATGGAGTTCAACTCCACAATTCCTCCCAAACACGATTCTAGAACTTAGCGCTTACGCTTCCTTGTGTGAGGGTTATCTCGGAATAAAACCGTCTTATCTTGTTCCGGTACTACTTCGGTACCCAGAGAAACTCATCACTTCCGGTAATCCTTACATTACTGGAACTCTTAGCCTGACCCATAGGAGAGACCGATTCTACCCCAAGATTAAGGCTAGCGAGTCGGTGAAGAAATGGCCGTCCAAGTTCTTTTATCATAAGGACAAACCGGCTCTCGGCAAAGAAACTGCTTTGCCGGCTTTTGTTGATGGTGCCGCCATGCCCCAAGAGTCCTGGGATGCGGAAGCTCCGGCTCTTCTTGACGATCTGATTCTCGCCAAGAGACGGATCGAGTATCTGATGAAGCACAAGGGTCTGAAGGGATCCGACTTGATCCACTGTTGGCTGGCACGCCAGATTCAGCCCCTTCAGCACCATGGTGACCGGCTTATGTACTCAGTCACCAAGAGTAAAAAGGATAGCCTAAGGATCAACTCGCTCTCAATCCCGGACAAAGAATATGACTCTCGGATCAAATGGTTGATCAAGGAGCGAGTTGAGAGGAAGATTCCAGATCTCTCTCTGGACATGTATATTGCTGATGAACCTCTGACACCAGTAAGTTTTCCGGTTGTTTCCTTCATAATTAATTATGTGCTCATCTATACTTTGTTATAGTTTGCAATACTGAGATAATGTCTCTTTCAGCTTGCTAACTCCCCGAGTCGGAGCTTGCTCCTCTCGAGGGATATTGATATGTCGTAAACATATCTATAATTTTTGATGTTCCATGCTTGTTTTATATCTACTTTCTTATGTTTTGTTCACACTTTGAGGTATTTTTATACATTTTCTGGAACTACCCTATTAACAAGATGCCACAGTGCCAGTTGCCTGTTTTCTGCTGGTTTTGGTTTCAAAAAAGCTAGTAAAGAAATATTCTCGGAATTGGATGGGAAAAAAGCCAAAGTCAATATTTTACCCGAAGCAACACGGAGACCGAAGGGGAGAATAAGTGGCGCACAGTATGCCACACTGGTGGTCAAGACGAAGGCGTGCCACCAGGGGGTGTGTGCCCCTGGAGCTCCACCGACCTTGCCCCTTCGCCTATAAAAGCCTCCCGGGACGAAAACCATAAGTACTCGATAAAAAATTCACGAAAGAGTCTATAGCCACCTCCATCTCCATCCCTAGATCAGGGGGATCTGAAGCTCTTCCCGGCACCCTGCTGGAGGGGAGAGATCACCCTAGAGGCCTTCTTCATCACCATGCCAGCCTCCGGAGTGATGCGTGAGTAGTTCACCCTTGGACTATGGGTCCATATAGTAGCTAGATGGTTGGTTCTCCTCCTTTGTGCTATCAAGATCATCTATTTGTAATCTTACATGTTGTGTTTGCGGGGATCCGATGGATATAGAGATACTATTTCAGATTGATTATTGATTCTATCATGTCTATGTTATTTGTGATCTTGCATGCTCTCCGTTGTTAGTAGCTATCTTGGCCAAGTAGATGCTTGCAACTCCAAGAGGGAGTCTTTATGCTCGATAGTGGGTTCATGCCTCTAGTAATCTGGGGAAGTGACAGAAATCTCTAAGGTTGTAGATGTGCTGTTGCTTCTAGGGAGAAAACAACAATCCTTTGTCCATGGGGAAATCATATTTTTTACTTTACACACTTTGCTTAATGCAATTATCTGTTGCTTGCAACTTAATACTGGAAGGGGTTTGGATGGTAACCTGAAGGTGGATTATTAGTCATAGATGCAGTTGGATTATGGTCTATGTATAATGTTGTAATGCCCAATAAAATCTCATAGGAGTCAAGATGTCTAGTATATGCATTGTTATGCTTTCTCAATCTGTCAATTGCCCCGCTGTAATTTGTTCAGCCAACATGTTATCTATCTTAAGGAGAAACACCTCTAGAACTATGGACCCCAGTCCATTCCTTTACCATTGATATACCATCTACTGTTTACCATTTATTGTTTACTTTCTGCAAGCAATTACTATCTTCCACACTATACGTTTAATCCTTTGTTTTTAGCAAAACCAGTGAGATTGATAACCTCATTATAAGTTGGGGCAAAGTTTTGTGGTTGTGTTGTGCAGGAATCCAAGTTGCTAGCAACACCTTGGAGTTGTTTCCTTACTCCTACTGGTTCGATAACCTTGGTTTCATAACTGAGGGAAAACTTGCTGTTGTGCTCATCATACCTTCCTCTTGGGGTTCCCAACAAGCTCGACATATTTTGAGCCATCAAGCCTTTTTTCTAGCGCCGTTGCCGGGGAGTTAAGGACAGCTTCACAAGGGGAGTCTCTCACAACCAATCTCTTTACTTTGTTTTTTGTTTTGCTTAGTTTATTTCTGCTTTGTTTGCTTGTTTCTTTTTTTATGAAAAACACAAAAAATTAGTTGTACTGATTTTCTTCCTTTATAAAAAACACAAAAACAAATAGTTCTAAAAAAATAGATTTTTTTACTTCAAGTTGCTTTTATGTCTAGCATTGTTCCAATCACTATGTCACCTAAGGAAATGATTTTTACTTTCAAACAAGGAATTGAAGAGAGTTTCAAAGAAGCTTGGTCCTGAATTTCTGAGTTACATGAAAAAACTGAACCTAAAATGACTCAAGGCTTGTTTCTTAGCAGTTTCTACTTTGGTCTTGCCCTTTGTTATAGATATGCTTTGGATGCTGTAGTAGGAGGAGATTTCCTCCAGTGCAATGAGGGTGAAGATTTTAATGCCATAAAAAAGTTGGTTGCAACATATGACCTGCCTAGCAAATCTGATTCCTCCATTACAAACATTATTGCTAGACTGAACACTCTTGATACCAACATAGCTAGTTTAAAAGAATGCTATAACATGCTTAGAGAGCACCATGAATATGTTCCAATACATTCTGAATCTTCAAAATGGCTTCCTACAGTAAAAGTTGTTATAAATAATGAAACTTTTTATGCTCGTTGTGATATCATGTCTGAATTCTGTCTTATGCCTAAAGATAACTATGAATCTTTAAATCTTTGGGGACTTTTTAAAGGAGGAGAAGAAATATCTCTTACCAATAATGCCACAATATTACCCATTAGAATAGCTGAAGGAGTGTTTATAGAGATCCTAGGGAAAGTGGTGTCTACTGATTATCTTGTTATTGAATATGTAGGAAAAAGACAAATTACACTTGTAAGATCCCTACTGAAACTCCGTGGAGCAATAATAGATGTGGAAAAAGGCATCATGCATCTTGCCTCTCCACCAAACAATCATACGTTACCTAAAGATAAGAATAAAGGTAAGAAAGGTAGGGGCAAGAAATTTGCTCTTAATGCTTCTTCATTCGAAAATACTTGAATCTTGCTTCATATGCCTAGCTAAAAGGCGTTAAAGAAAAGCACTATTGGGAGATAACCCAAATTATTTTTATTTTCAGTAAGTTTTTCTTTTGTTGAGTCTTGGAAGTTATTGCTTCAGTAATAACCTCTCCTTATCCTTTTTGTGTGTTTTTGTGCCAAGAATAACCTCTAATGAGAGAGAAGTAAGACTTGGGAAAGTTGTTGTCCTGAAACAGATTTTTGTGCTTCACTATAAAAATCGTGAAAAATCCCTGTATGTTAGACTGAGCTGTAATTTTATGTGCTTATGCCCCAGGTTATTATCTAACTTTCATTAGTTTATCACTTTTCGATTTGAGCAACAGAAGGTCTTTGAAAAAAATATGTTTTTACCTGCTGGTCTATTTTGACAGATTTCTGCCATTATTTGCATTTGCCTCTTAATCTCTTTCTTTTTGAGTTCTCTTTGATCACTTGAGCTTTTAGAAGGAATTGCTATAGTAGCTTGTGTTTTAATGGAAGTTTTACTTGTGTTGAAACTGAACCTAAAAACTTATTATCTTGAATACACTAATGTTGCTAATGAAGATTGTGTGAAGTTTTGTATGAAGGAAATTTTCGACTGTAGGGAAGAATGATGTGATGAGATGAAGTATGGACACAATCTGAAGCTTGGGGGTGCCACCCGTGTCACCCCAAGAAATATTCAAGAAGTACAAGCGTCAAAGCTTAGGGATGCTCAAGGCATCCCCTTCTTCATCAATAAAAATCTCAGGTTTTCTTCCAAACACTTCATTTTTATTGTTTCATGCACAATTGTGTTGTTCTTGGAGCGTCTTTTTTTTTGTTTTTAGTTTTATTTTTTTTGTTTTTCTTAAATAAATTGGTTAGACCCCTGCATTCATATGTGGTTTCAAATAAGTTGATTGGTGTTGGAAAAGAGTAGGAAGTTTTCATGCTTATAAGTGGTACAAAAGGAGCTTGTTTTGACTGTGGCCTAGACTCTATCATGTCATGTTTGATACTGCTTTGACTTTATGCTTAGTGATTATTACTGTAGCATGACTTGTTCCAAACAATTGAGATTGCTTAATGTGCCTTGAAAGAATCATGCGTTGTTTTAGCATGCAAAAGCATAATATTATGGTATTCTCCTTTGATGCTTTATTTGGGTTGACTTGGCACATGCTTACACCATGTTAAGACTATGAACCAGTCACCTTATCCTCTATGATCATTTAGTTTATGACTTGTAATATCACTTTATGCTTTAATTAATAATGTTGTAACGCTTTGCATGATTATGGCCATTATTGCTCTCTTAGTTGGTCGCTCCTAGTCTTTTGCTAGCCTCCACCTGTACCAAGTATGAGTTCCACTCATGCATCCAACCCCCAAGAAAACCAAGTTATTCCAAAGAGTCCACTATAAATTCCTATGCATGGTGTGTTACACCATTCCAAGTATATTCATGCTTTTATCTACCTTCCAAATTAAACTTGTTATGTGAAAATTAGTGATTAAAGCTCTCACAAACTTGATGGCACACTTTACTTTCTTGCACTTAATAAACTTGAACCATTGTGTCCATCTATGTTGCTTATATGCTTGCACTTTATAAGTTGTGAATTAGCAGAACCATGCTGTCATGGGGAACGCTTTCAACATTGCACTTATTATTCAGTTGATATCATGTTGTTTTGCTTATGGATCCCGACCGTGTGAAATAAAAGGGGAGCTTGTAAGATCATGGATTTTGTATGTGTGTTAGAGAAACGCCTAGGCGGCTAGCCTAAGCCATGATTAATCATGGTGGAAACTTGCAGCATAACCATAGTGAGAATTCTATGAAGTATCCTCAATAAAAACCTATGCAAATAGCAAATAAAAAGATCGTTGAGATGCTCATTGTCTGTTGCCTTGTCATTTTGATATGGGATAGCTCCTGTGTCATGGGGCAAGGGGTACCCCGTTGGTTGTTCTCTATGATACACATGTACTTACAATGACAAGAACTTACTTGTGACTGAAGTTGAGTAGCATGAGGTTCGGTACTCGTAAGAACGGGGCATGAGATTTTCAACTTATAACTTGTCAAGCATATCTTCATATTTGTGTCACTTTAGCCTTAATCACCTCAAGATGCTTATGATAGGGGTAATGAGAGATGAAAGCTAATAAGTACCATAATTTTTGGAAGCTCTTTATGAAACTTGAATCTCTGCTTCCCTTTGTGAAGGGCCTTTCTTTTTTACTTTTGTATTGAGTCTCCATCTTCTATCTTTATGCACCAATTGAGAGAGCATAGTGGTCATTCTTAGTTTAATGTGCATTGTCCCAAAACTTGTTGATTGATTCATAACTTTTATATTGCTTGCTCTTAAATTATTTGTATCTAGTCACCCTTATGAACTTTGAAGGTGTCCTATGCATTTATGTTTTGCTATACCATGAGGGACAAGATGAATACCACTTTTATTATGTTATATATATGTGAAACAAACAAATGTCTTTCAATGCATTGTTATTCATGATCTTTTGTTTGTACCTCTTCATGTTACAATATAGTTGCTATGTCTTATTGTTAGAACTCTATCTTTCATGCTTATGTTTAGAGTACTTTGATCCCAACTATCAATGTTTTACAAATACCTTGATCAAGATTGTGATGGTGCATGTCACCTAAAAAATTATTCTTTTTATCACTTACCTACTTGAGGACGAGCAGGAGTTAAGCTTGGGGATGCTTGATACGTCGTAAACGTATCTATAATTTTTGATGTTCCGTGCTTGTTTTATATCTACTTTCTTATGTTTTGTTCACACTTTGAGGTATTTTTATACATTTTCTAGAACTAACCTAACAAGATGCCACAGTGCTAGTTGCCTGTTTTCTGCTGTTTTTGGTTTCAGAAAATCTAGTAAAGAAATATTCTCCGAATTGGACGAGACAAAAGCCAAAATCAATATTTTACCCGAAGCAACATGGAGACCGAAGGGGAGACGAAGTGGCACACCAGGGCGGCCACACCTGGTGGCCGCACGGCCAGGGGACGCTCCACCAGGGGGTGTGGGCCCCCTAGAGCTCCACCGACCTTGCCCCTTCGCCTATAAAAGCCTCCCGGAATGAAAACCCTAAGTACCCGATCAAAAATCCACGAAAGAGTATGTAGCCGCCACCATCTCCATCCCTAGATCGGGAGGAGGGGATCCGAAGCTCTTCCCAGCACCCCGTTGGAGGAGATAGATCACCCTGGAGGCCTTCTTCATCACCATGCCAGCCTCCAGAGTGATGCGTGAGTATTTCACCCTTAGACTATGGGTCCATATAGTAGCTAGATGGTTGGTTCTCCTCCTTTGTGCTATCATGTTTAGATCTTGTGAGCTCCGTTCATGATCAAGATCATCTAGTTGTAATCTTACATGTTGTGTTTGCGGGGATCCGATGGATATTGAGATACTATTTCAGATTGATTATTGATTCTATCATGTCTATGTTATTTGTGATCTTGCATGCTCTCCGTTTTTAGTAGCTATCTTGGCCAAGTAGATGCTTGCAACTCCAAGAGGGAGTATTTATGCTCGATAGTGGGTTCATGCCTCTAGTAATCTAGGGAAGTGACAGAAATCTCTAAGGTAGTAGATGTGCTGTTGCTACTAGGGAGAAAACAACAATCCTTTATCCATGGGGCAATCATATTGTTTACTTTACAGACTTTGCTTAATGCAATTATCTGTTGCTTGCAACTTAATACTGGAAGGGGTTTAGATGGTAACCTGAAGGTGGATTATTAGTCATAGATGCAGTTGGATTACAGTCTATGTATAATGTTGTAATGCCCAATCAAATCTCATAGGAGTCAAGATGTCTAGTATATGCATTGTTATGCTTTCTCAATCTGTCAATTGCCCCACTTTAATTTGTTCACCCAACATGTTATCTATCTTAAGGAGAAACACCTCTAGTGAACTATGGACCCCAGTCCATTCCTTTACCATTGATATATCATCTACTATTTACTGTTTACTGTTTACTTTCTGCAAGCAATTACTATCTTCCACACTATATGTTTAATCCTTTGTTTTCAGCAAACCAGTGAGATTGACAACGTCATTGTAAGTTGAGGCAAAGTTTTGTGATTGTGTTGTGCAGGATTCCAAGTTGCTAGCAACACCTTGGAGTTGTTTCCTTACTCCTACTCATTTGAAAACCTTGGTTTCATAACTGAGGGAAAACTTGCTGCTATGTTCATCATACCTTCCTCTTAGGGTTCCCAACGAGCTCGACATATTTTGATCCATCAGATATCCACCTGAGGATCCGGTTCCTTAGGAGGATGAAGAATTTGAAGTTTTACCAGAGGTGCTTACCCGGAAGCACAAAGCTCTGGTTGTTTTTGTGGGCACGCAGAAAGTTACCATTGTAAATAGGTACACTTCTTCACAAGGTTTCGAGTATCAATTTGTACTTTCCCTGAACTGCAACGATCTTTACTCTGTTACCATCCAGGGCTAAAACAATTTCCAAGGGTAAGGCAAAAGGAAAGCCGGGGAAGCCTCTGCGCCAGCAGAAGTTAGTTCTGGGATTACTTGCTGCCCCGCCTCCGACTCCTACCCCAAGGCCATCATCATTGCCGGAGGGTACCCCTTCTCCACATGTTGAAGATGTTTCGACTCATACATCATAGCCAGTGAACCTTGGTTCGCAAACCGATGTCACTATAGGTGACTCGGAACTTGGTAAGGGTGAACCCTCAAAGGGTAATGATCCCTCAGCTGAGACCTTCACGGATAACCTTCTGCAAAATCCAGGTTTCGCTAAGAAGCTGAGGACGTCAAACTCGCTTGGAGACCCAAAATATCTCAATGGAGGAGGAGGCGCAAGAAGCTAACGACGTCAGACTCGCCGACCTTCTTGACCAAGTTCGTCTCCATGACAAGAAGTTGAAGACTGGTGTGGCCCCACCACAACTAGTGATTCCTCCGACTCTCGCCGAGAAGGTTTCCACTGAGGTGAACATCAACCTCAATAAATTAACTCATGAACATTATTTAAGTCATAATCCGACTCTTCTTTTTATTGTATTTTATATCATATCCTCTATCCCCCAAGCATGAAGTTGGATAGGAATCCAGATTTATGCTTTTATAGGATGCCAAAGAATGAACTAGTATAGCCCCCCAAGGCTCGTGCTGATATTTAACTTAGTTAAAATATTAGCCCGAGTCTTAGTAGACTTCTGACTCTGGTTACTATTCTGACTTACATAAAGTTAATGCTTATAACCAGGAATTATTAAAGAATATTTGCAACAAACGAAGAGAGATCAAAGCTCTCCGGCCTGAAAATGCGCAACTGAAAATTTCCAAAGATGAGGCTGAAGGTAAACATTTCAGGCCCCATTTGTATAGTTTATTGTTGATCTGTAGCCGAATTTTTATCCGTTTTTTATTTCTTGATTTGCCAGATCTTGTGAAGCAGACCTACAAAATGATTGAACAAGCCGAAGATTATAAGGTCCTAGAGGTGGAGAATGCTGACTTGCGTGCAGAGCTGGCTAAACTCAAGATAGATCATGAGACCAGCATTGCTAGTGTTCTCGAATCCAGCAATCATGCTACTAAAGAGCGTGACCACACCATCAAACAGGACAAAACAATCTCAGACTTGCAAGTTGCTTTGGACAGGGAGAAGGTGATACCTTCGATCCGGATTATGGATGTAGTATAGCTATTTTCCCTAGTAGACCTAGGTTTATCGAATCCTCGGGAAGCAGAAGCGTAGTGAAGTTAATTTAACGGACCTTCGGGAGTTTTAGAATTCCTTTTATATTTTTCCTGGACCAATAGTTTGCGTCTTTTTGTTGTTGTTGATGATGGAAAGAGAGGGCCTAGGGAGTTCAGTTTCACCTGTAGCTGTGCAAAACATCTGATGGGAATAAAAGATAAAGATAAAGTATGCATGTAATTGTTAGAGAAAGATAAATTATATGTGGGCAGTGCATCCATAATTTCTATTGCCACTGCAACCGCTTATAGCAATAACCTACTAGTCTCATCCATAGAAGAACGAGAACTAATGATATGCATAGTGACGTCACCGTTAATCCCAAGTAAATCCCTCACATAGAGCTATACTACCCCTTCTGCCACTGGGGTTCCCAACCTGCAGATTAGTCATTACTCATACTCCCTATACCTGGCTCAATCCTTCAGGTCTTGGGTACCTGACAAGTCCTTAGATTGAGACAGAGAAAATACAATAATCATGATGTCATACAAACTAATACATGACCCCATTTATGATAAATAACATGCACAAAAGCTACATGGCTAGGACGAAGCCCTTAGCCCAAGGAGAATTACTCACACATAGAGATGACAAACATTGTAATGGAAATCATAATATTGATAGCAAATAGTCTTACAATGTCGCTAATCGAAGATGAGATCTACTATTACAAGTGGTGGAATATGGGTATGGTGGTGGAGAATGGTTTGGAGATTAGATCTAAGTCTATTCCTCTGGCGGCTCTTCGGTGTTGTGGATGGAGATCTGGAGGCGGATGATGGTCAGGGCGAAGGCCCTTTTCTCATTGCCCGAGGCCTCTTTATATAGGGGTCCCTTCACAAAAGTTGTTCTGTTTGACCTAGCGGTGGCGGCGCCAACTATACGACTTCAACTATACGACCGGAATTTTATTCCGGTCATATAGTTGGTCGTTAAAGCGTCTGCCTCCGTTCCATGACTCCTGGTTTCTTCTGGTTGTTGGAAATCTCGTATCTTTGACTTTAATGTAGTGATTCCCATTATCAAACATCATTATCTGTGCAAGAAAAAATGTAAAGAAAGGATTGCATACCCCTTTGATCATTAGATATTAGTGGCAGGGTTTAGAGAGATATTTCATAAAAAATATGAATAATATCCAGTTTAAATGTGGAGTTGGATGGCTATATTTCAGATCCATCAACCTCCCCAAGATTAAACTTGATCGTCCTCGAGCAAGAAAACCAAAATCAAAGAGGAACTCAACATTTAAACTGAAATAACGAGATGATGATCTTACCCATGATTGGTAGTCTCATGTTTTCTCCACTTCATAAATCTGAAAAACTTCAGCATAGATAGAGTAACAGCAAGCATATCATATGGGATTTTATGCATCCTTATAGCGCAGCAAAATTGTTAACATGGATGATCCAAATGAGTAAACTTTATTCCATGTCATGTAATTAACTCATAGGCTTGCCTTTGAACAATAAAGTATAATCATATAAATTGAGAGTGTGAGAGTTATCATGAAAAGCATATACACTAGAGTATCTCAATTCTCCCACATCAATAAATCAAGAATTTTCAAGCACTACTTTTCTATTCATTGTCCTTCAAGAATTTCAGTTCTTAAGTAATTGAGAGCATGCCAAAAAAAATATTAGTTATCGGGCTGTGATGGACACTCGTGGCATCACTAAGGTTTTTGTTCCTTTTGCATAATGATTACTCATAACAACTAGAGGAGTGATTCCATCGTGAACACAGCTACTCGGGAGTGCCAAGAATCTTACCCACTATAGCATTGTTGCTACATGTGTTTAATCAACTCATAGCCGAAATCTAGGAGTTTCCTCTGTGAAGATCATTCCTAGGCCAGCGGAGTTGTTGGCATGCCATGAAGTTTGACACGCATAAAGCTATATCATTCTTATGATTAACAAGTCAAACTTTGGCATGCTCACAAAAACCACTAAACATTAATTCAATCGAACAAATACTTTTAAAGAGAGCTATCAATTCAATCAACATTTTCAGTGGTGTTGAGTGTCTCTAGAAATAAGCCTTCAAGACTAAACACTACAACACCCAAGCCTTCAATTGTGAGCCTTTTTCTTATTACAATTGTTTAGCAAATTTTTAGGTAAGACTTGGTTAACTACAAGAGCTGGAACAAAATGTACCCAACTAAATACCCATGCAAACAAAATCTTACTACAATAGAAAGACTCACTCCACCAATATAATATCTCAACATTTACTACTAACTAGCATGGGTTTCTCAAACTTCACAAGTGGGGAGTCATAAGGCATACCTCTCATGTTTGGTTCCACTTCTCTCTTCCTTTTTTATTTTCTTCTTGGAAACTCGAAGTTGATCACTCTCCTGTAAATTCATGAGAACCTCGAGGCGAAAGAAAAGAAAGAGGGAAAATAAAGAAAAATGGAGAAATCTTTTTGTTGTTTTTAAGAGAGGGAATTTGAAAAATAGAAAATTGGCGGCAAAGCTCGGCTAGAAAATCTCGAAAGCAAATAGAAATAACTGAAGATAAAGTGTTGGGGAAACCAACACGAGTGCTTATAAACTCAAATAAAAACACAACCTCGAAATAAATAAAAGCAAATGAACGCCAAATAAAGATACATGAGGAAACTTCCCCAAGCTTAGGCTTTTGCAAGCCCTTCAAATCATTGTGGTGGCGGGAAAAAGTCATTATTCCAGTTTGCAAATTGAGTTGATAGATTACTAGTTGTTTCTCGGAGGTTCAAGGAGAGGCTATGCATCCTCTCCACAGTCCCTCCAAGTTCTTGGAAGTCTTGGTATGTGGTGAACTGGGTTTTTGGCTGCTCCTCTTGATAAGGAACTTCTTTCTCCTCTTCTTGGTACTCATACTCATCCGTAATCTCCTCCTCGGGTTGGTGTTGCTCAACCTGCAAGTCATATAGCAAACATCCTTCCTCAATAGAGAGAAGACCATTAGGCATAGGAGCAGGGCAAAGACGCCCAGCTCTAGCAATATGCAAGTAATAAACACCACCTCTCCTAGTGAGAATTCCACAAGCCTTTAAAGTAGAGAAGCCAACATGTCGCTCACCTAGCACAGGATGCAACTCACCTAGGTTAGGTCAATGGCAAGCACGGTGATGACGCCTCCACCTATGATAGGTCCTTGGCTTCGAGCGGATTGGTGCTCCAGGTAGCGCACAAGGATTGCGCCCAAGTTGAGTAACAAGTCGCAGTTGGTGTAAGCAGCTTTTGCAAGGACTAAGATGTCCTCCTCATTGAGTCTTGTGAACTCATTTCTTTCCTGGAAGGTGTTAGCAATAACATAGAACAAATAGTGAATTGCAGGATGTTGAAAATTCTTCCCCTTGCTTACTCTAGTAGTGAAACTTATTGCATTATAATATTGTGCAGGGGAAGGGTCTAAGCTAGTAAAGGATGCGCGTAAGGCATTAACATCATTGTTTGGGAAATTAAAACATGCACACCATTCATCTAGTGTTAAAGTGTAGTTGTTGTTCATAAGTCAGAAAGATATCGTGTCCTCTCCTTGCCATAGTTTAATGGTGCTTTGCAAAGAACTTAAATATTCAATAGTTAACCGGCGATAAGTGGGCACATCATTGTACACACAGTTTTACAGGCCAGCTCTATTGCAAAGTAAATTGAAGTCATTAGAAATACCGAGTTGGTTCAGTATAATGGGGCAAGCCCACTTGGTTGCCTTCACTTGCGGTTCTTGATCCTATTGAAGCAATCACGTTGGAGCTCATTCCTGAACCGTATCCCCATGCGTTATTGAGTGACAACACGAGAAGCTCTAGCGATAGCATGAGCACGAGTTTGGATCCTTGTGTTCATCATATAAAACAATAAATAAAGGCAAAAATAAAACTTTTTGATCCAACAATAATAAGTATAACATATTCCTCATCATAGCACACTAAAGAATCCCCTCAAAATAATAATTTAGGCAAGAGAATCATGGCAATTAGTTCACAGTAGGTCTCACCCTAGATTGATAATGACAATAGATCAAAGATGAATTTGCAAAAAGTAATTGGAGGATCGGAGGAGAAACATACCGTAGATCACTTATGTGCAAGGAAATCAAATGAAATTGAGTAGAGACGAAGATCTCTTGAGGTTTTTGAGAGAGTTTGGAGGTAGAAGAGAGAAAAATGATTGAAGTTTTGGTGTTGGAGGTACCTTCCTGTGCGATTTTGTGGTCTGTAACATCCCAGCATTAGAGCTTAGAAATAAGCTGAACACATGTTTGTGCATTGCATTCATGCATAGAAAATCCGGATAATTTTTGTGCATTTAAATAAAAACTTGTCAAAGTGATTGAAGCTTCTCTTAACTTGGTGGAACTGAAGTAGATCATCAAGTTGATTGCGATAAGTTTCAATATGACCTTTGTTCAAACCTTATCTTTGGGTAATATAATTTGATCTAAGGGTAGATCAAGTGTAATAAAACTAAGTCACAATACACTACTTAATAAGGAGTACTTGATCTTCTAAAGATCATTACATGGTATTCCACACCACAACTCAAGGATGAATACTTAATATTCTAAAGATGATATTAAGATATTACCTACCCTAAACTCTGTATACCAAGTTAAGTATATAACTTAAGTAAATGAAATTCCATAACTAAATCTTGAAACACTTGTTTGCCATAGTTACTCTTATCATAGGTACCATGGTAGTTCTTAAACATTAGATCTTATTACAAATAGAGTAGAAAGGGAAGTCAAGCCAACACCATCCAGCATATACTCTTAATCTGATATTAAGAGGCGACATTCCTATTTAACCAAGTCCTAGTGTCAATGCATCATCACTATTGAGAGATCAATTCTTGACCTAGAACTTATTGACTCATAGCCTTTGACCTATTGTGTTGACCTTCCAAATACCTTAAGTAAATTAATTTGAAGGAAGAACTAGATATGGTTGAGTGTACCATCATCAATGGAATGTGATCCTTAGTGGATATCAAACCATTTGATGTTGGAGGAGTTAACTCACTCCTGAGTTAACTAGAAGAAGTATTTAAACCCAAGAGTTTAGATAGTAATTATGGAGGTATGAGAAAGCTAGTAGTATTAGAATATCCAATAATAAGCTTGTTAAGCCAAGTGGGTGTAAACTTAGAGTAAGCTTGCTTAACAAGATAATCCTATAGAGAGACTAGTAAAAGTCTACTACTTAGTTAAGTATATACCTTGATCAGACAATTAAAAGCCTAAGCTTAGTTTGGTCAAATGATGGTGGTCATTATTCTCAAGTCACTTGAGAATAGATGACTAGGTGTTGAAGAAGGCTAGTGAGTATACCAAATTAGGTAAAGCCTAGTAAGCTGAATCATCTAGCTTGAACATAAGAAGTCAAGCTAGAGTATGATGAAGTATATAACATGAATATATGGAGTAGTTGGAGGCATAGTAAATTAATCAAGCTAATATAAGAACAAACTTGTATTATGGGAATAGTACCATACCTATTCTAAAGGATTGTTGTCACATATGATGTATAAATAGAATTGTAATCTTGCAAGCTTTGGGTATAGTTGCAAGATGGGTTTAAGGAAGTTAATAGATGGTGTTAGTAATAGCTACATTGATAAGTGCATCAGTGGTAGTTAATTCTGAGAAGTTATATACTGGGTGAAGAATGAGGGGGTAATGTTGAAGTAGCATGACCATGTCATCATATGATGATGGATATGGTGGAGTCAGATGATTGTCTTATTCAGGAATATGTGATCTTTGTGAATAAGATAAGAAAGATATATAGAGTATATTTAGGAAAGGAATTCCTTATCTCAAGATAAGCTTAGTGAAGTATTGAGGTAAGAATTCTTTAGAAACCTTTAGCTAGCTATACATGCAACCATGACAAGACCCATATCTACTTCATTAATCAAAACCCTAGAATCAAATGGATAGTGAAACCATTTCCTATTCCTAGGTAACCATTAAACAATACCTCTTGGACAATTAAAGCTTCCAAGAGATGATTAGAGAACTAGATGAGTGTTTATAGAAGAAATCATTGCCCATCTCATTGCATTAAACCCTAATGTGAACCTAATCTCATAGAATCATCAAGATCACATTAGGAAGGTGTTCTGTGGTAATTTTAAACTCTACAAATCAAGTAGAATTGGATTTGGTGAAATCACCAATCAGGGAGAACCCTGGGATTCAAATCACCATATTATAAACTCAAGATTTAAACCAACATCTAAGGAGGTAGTTAAAAGAGGTTAAATATATATCTACTCCATGCCTATCACTCACCATCATAAATTAGTAGTTTCTTAAACCACTACTAATACTTTCTTTTAGTGGTAATACAAGTCATTTCTATAAGATTTTCTGATAGGAAGTGAACCCTAAAACCCGAAGTTGTATCTACTTTAATAAATAAAAGAACCTTCATATAATAACATATTTTGAATACACACCAAGAAATATAGAGAAATGGGTTATAATTCACCTCTATCTTTTATCAATGTCTTACAAATTTCTGGACATCTTAAAAGTTTTGTAGAAATCAAATTGGAAAGAAAATGGTAAAACAGAATAAAGAAAAGAAGTAGAAACAGAAAAAATACAGAGTAGACCAAATCTGGCTCGAGGCCCATTTCCTCTCTGCCTATCTACTGCCTCACCGGCCCAACAGCATCCCAACACCAGCCGTCTCATCTCCTCTCTCTAACTGATAGGTGGAACCGGGGGTTGAGACCGAAATGTTGCCAGGGGGTTTTCCACAAGATATCCATCGTCGTCTTCCCCCTCCAGCTGGAAGCAACTCGGTGGTGGAGCCGATGCCGTCCGCCGTCGCTGCACTAGGATTAGCACTGCTGACACTTCCGCGGGGATAAGACCACCACCGCGACGTCCTTGCCCGTCCTCATCCCCATTTCCCCTTTCTTATCGTTCCTATCCTCTTCACAGAAGAGAACCCGAAACCCTAGCTCATCGGAGTTCGTCGTTCCGGCCAGCTTCGACCACCTCTCGCTTAGCCATAGCCACCGCTGGAAATGCCGTCGTCTCCTTGTTCGTCTTCGGCAAGTCTCATGGGCAGGTGCGTCATGAGTGGCGAGGAATCGAGCCCGGAGTATCGTCGGTCACTGCGGCCGTTACCGGCGATTCATAGTCACCAGTCTTCCTCACGCCTCGCCGACCATCCCATCAGCATCCTGTTGAGCCAACGGTGCTCAAGCACCTCTTCAATCTCTTCCTTTCGCACTAGTGTCACCGCGTCGTATGTTGTCATCGGCCGCCGCAGAGGTTGGTCGCCGGAGTACCTTAGGTGACCAAAACAGGGCGGCGACACCACTCCCAAGTTTGCCTTGCTCTGCTCTATCGTGTAGCGCCCTCAGTTCTACTCTGCGATCTCCAGATCGACCAATCCTTGCTCGGCAGTGAACTCCGGCCAGCGCTGACATCACCGTGTAATCACGCTTGCGTCACCCTAGCTTAGTCAACAAGTTTGAACCGGTCCAAGCTCACGTGGCATGCTAACGTGGCTCGGGCCCGCTTGTCATTGAGTCTGGGTAGAAATAGGATTAGTAACAGAAGTGATTTGTCTGGTTTTCGCCAACGTGGCGTGTCAACGTGAAGCAGTGGGTGTCTCAGCTAGGAATAGTCTTGGTGTAAAAAGATTTCTCTCTTAGTAAGTACATAAAACAAAATAAGTTTAGATATAAATATAATTTCCAGAAATTTAATAAAAGAATTAAATCTTGTTAATTCTATATCTTTTGTTTTGTAATTCATAAAAATGTATATAATATATAAAAATGCTTAGAAAAAAAAATCTATAATTAACCTTATTATAAAGCATTTTTATGTTAACTATTTAAATAATTATTATTTAATAAAGATTTTATAAGTAATAATACTTTGAAAATTCATATTTTAATATTGGTAAATAAGAAAAAATATAAATAATATACAAAAATTCTTGGAAAAATAAGAACTACAATGTGAAATTATAAACTTAAAATATTGTATCACTTAACTAATATTTATTTAGTATTTAAAAAGTGATAAAACTTGTAAAAATCATATCTTATTATTTAAAAATCGTAAAAATACTTACAATATACCAAAATGATCACAAAAATAAATTCGACACATAAAAATGTCAACTCTTAATTTTGATGTAAAATAAAAGGTAAAGGTTTAATAAATCTTATTGAAACCCTTTTCTTTTATTTTAATACATTAAAAATATAAAAACCTTTATTTGCCTTTACCATTATTAATTTGAAGTCCAAAAGAATAATAACAAATGCAAGTTATGTTAAATGAAGTTAAGATAGGTTTAACCAATACATGTTGTACTTACTAAAACTACCGTTTAGAATTAAGTAAATCTTTGTCTCCAAAAATATTTTATCAATTATAAAATCATCAAGATTTGAGTATTAATTCCTCCATAAGTTTGGGAACCCACTTTAAAAGCTAAACCAAGATCTTAAGTATTTAACATGTTGTCATTCCCATGATTATAGATTTAAGAAAACACTACTTCTATAAAAGTAATATTACTCTATTTCATCTTTATAAAACACTAAGAAATGAACCACATATAAGGTAATACCTTATCCAAAACAAAGAAGTCCCCACTACAAGTGTTGAAGTTATTCAAATCTAGTAGTGCTTTCCTTTTTAATAACTATAATTAGAAAGGAACTTTAAAGTGTTAGCCTTAAGTTTAAACACTATTTACTTTGTAAAGTAATATTTTCCTCAAAGGTTATTCTTTTAAGAAACGTTCAAAGTAATCCTTGCACATTTCTTTAGAAGCTCTAAATGATTAAAATCTTTTTCAAGAAATGTTTGAGATACCATGAACCATTTAAGTGCTTTAGTATTACATACTATTTGTTGTATTTTCATATTGTTTCACACACTCTCACAAGCCTTAATAAGAAGCACAAGTGTGAAGCTAATATAAAAGTGAAACACATTTTAAAAACTCATCACCAGTTCCAAACCCTAGATCAGATACGATTAGTCCGGGGATTCGCGTTTATCAAATTGCATTACATTACTTATGCATCATTGCATCTTGATTCTTTAAACATTAGTCCTTACCGGACTAATGATGTTTCTACATAATTTGGATCTTCTATTGTCTTGAAGACCGTGAGTGCATAATCTTGCAATCACAAAAGGCAAGTTCACAACTTGCTCATGTCCTTTGATTATTTCTATCAAATGCTTGTAACTCAAATGGTGTCATCACCTGCATTTCAAAAAGGTCAGAAAAACACTATCTTCATAATAATATGGTTATGGATTATTTACCAGATGGTAATAATCTATTGATACAGTTCTAGTGGTAAAGGAACATAATATCTAGGACTTAACAACCAATGTCGCTAGTGATTCTAGCACCGTATATTACGCGTTAACCATGAGATTTGGAATGGGGCAGAGAAGTCAACTGTATCTTCTTCCTTTCATATGGAGGCAAGATGACCTTATCGTGACATTGTGATTCCTTGTGTGGATCCAGCATATGGGTGGGCACCCTTAGGCCCCATGATTTTGGTATCTAGATTATCTATGAGTGGCTACCGGAGGTATTGTCGGACCTTTATGGAGCTTGCCAGGGGCATCACTAGCTCATAGAGTCTCCGGGAACTCACCAGGGTTGTAGCTTGCCCAAAAAGGGGGCTTAACGAAGGTGTAGTCATCCCCGGAGGATCGTGCAGACATATGGGGTCGTGGAGAGGGCATCGATTGGCTTGGATCACCTACTAGGCCCCACATCAAGGAATTGTGGATGGGAAAGATCGCCCGGTTGTGCAACAAGGAGTTGATCTCTCATGGGTAAAGTAACGTACCTCTGCAGAGTGTAAGAATTGTGACATGTTACTCCTTGTTCTGGGAAGGAGCTACGAACGCGGCAGGAAAGGAACCCCACGAAGGTTCTGGTCAACCTGTGAAGGCTGTCAGACATAGTTTTCAGAATAGAAGCAACCTTTGAAGAAATGTTTACGAAAACCTGCATTGCCTACGACCTATGGTCTGTGGCTGTAGAGATAGTGCATCA
Organism: Avena insularis; assembly: GCA_023614405.1. Lineage (NCBI taxonomy): Eukaryota > Viridiplantae > Streptophyta > Magnoliopsida > Poales > Poaceae > Avena > Avena insularis. The sequence continues at coordinate 190,903,713 of CM042690.1, forward strand.
TACACTCCTTTTTAGTGAACTTGCTGAGTACGCTCGTACTCAACCATATCTTCTTAACCCTTGCTAGATTCTATGCTGTTAAAGATGATGTCAACATCAATTTCTGCTCAAGAAACCATCATCGACAGCTCAAGTTCTTCAATGAAGTCAATCAAGTCAACATATACATCCGCAGAAGTGAAGGCAAAGTCTCTGTTTAGATAGGAGTAGATACTCTAGCCATAAAACCTACTTCTGTAGAGCATTGCAATAGCAGCAATGGAAAGCCCAATAGTTTAGATATTAGTCGTAGTTACTAGATAGTTCTGAGTTATTATTCTGATTCTTTTTGGTAAGAAGTTTCTTTCTCTCTTTTTAACCTAGAGTGTTCTCTGGATCTTTTGTAAAGAGTCGAGTTGTAACCTTTAGTCATGTATTGGACCTGCTGTGTTTCTGTTGTACCACTCTGAGGGATGTAATACTAGTGAACGGTGTTTCATTGGTGTTATGTCAATGACTATAGTGTACTACATCATGCAGTGGTATGCTGGGTCACCGCATGGTCGGACGCAACTATATGGGTGGAACTATACGGTCCGAACAATGTGTTCCGGCCGTATAGTTGGCCCGCTGTCAAAATTTTAGGGTTTCCACCTGGCGGCGCGGCTATACGGCCGGAACTATACGACTGGAACAATTTGTTCCCGCTGTATAGTTCGTCATCAAACCGTGTGTACCTAGAAAATAAATTGTACGAAAGCATTGATATCTATACGACCGGAGCTATATGGCCAGAATTTGTATTCCCGTCGTATAGTTGGTCATTAAACCGTCAGTACTTTTGAAAGAAAAATTGTCGATGGCAAAAATATCTATACGACCGGAACTATACAGCCGGAATTTTTATTCCCGCCGTATAGTTGGTCGTTAAACCTTTTGTATGCATCAAAAAAATTCTATTTCTTCGTGAATTCTTTCTTATCCTGTAACTTAGCGAAATACCTTATTTTTGATAGAAAAATGACAGTAAATATTTTCGACCAACAACAACATGTATTAAGCAGGATTTTTAGTACTACCAGACTTCTTCTCCTCACTTGGAGTTTTCTAGCACTCTTTATTAAAGATAAACTAAACTTAAAGTTAAAAATTTACTCAAACCTTTATTTCACATGGGTTGCCTCCCATGAAGAGGTCTTTTATGGTCAATAGCTTGACATCAATGTTGCTCACTTAGGCCAGATGAGTGGAACACCCACTCCGAAATAGTTGTCCTTCAAAGTGATGGCCTCCTTTTCATCATGCTTGGCTTTCTTCTTCCTAGGGAAATGAATAACAAAAGGATCCCGCGAAGGTAATTTGAGCTTCACGTTCCCTTCATGGAAATTAATCAAAGCCTTAATAGTTCTTAAGAAAGGACGGCCTAATATAATAGGATCAATAGCATCTTCAGACATGTCAACAATAACAAAATCAATAAGAGCAGGACAGCCTTTTAATGTATACTAAAGTATTCTCCTTAATTCCTACAGCTTGTTTGTAGGTAGAATCTGCTAGATGCAATTTTAACTCGGTGATCTCAAAAGATCCAAGATTTAACTTATTAAAAAGACTTTTTGGAATTGTTGAGACGCTTGCACCCAGATCACAAAGTGCATCTATCTTATTGGTCCCAATTTTAATCTTAATAGTAGGCTCAAATATATCATCAAGCTTCACATGTAATTTTTCAGCAATTTGCTTATACTCTTCCTCAAGCTCACGTACCTTTATTGCTACTTGAGTAACGAAGTGTTGGTACATAGCTTCCTCATTTCCTTCACTTACCAAAATCTTAACGTTGATCCTTTACAAGATCTTCAACGGTGTAACTTGGTGAAGGAGCATTACTATAATCAAGTTCTTCAGGCTCCTCCCTTTGGATTCTCATCATCTTGAGGTCTTCAACAGGATTGGGCTCAACTTTACCTGCAAATTTAGCTAGAACGAGAGTTTGACTCTCGGTTATCTTACCTAGCTATGCCTCAACAATCCTCGTTCTTTCTTGGAGGGCCTGCAAATCATTCCTCAAACTAATAGCTTGGTTAGATAATTTACCAAGCATAGCATCATGGTTCTCTGTTATTTTAACAAGAATATTGTTTTTTCATTTTGTGAGTCTATAAAAGACTTAAGTGTTTCTTGGGGACTACCATTACTAGTTCCCATATTATTATTATAGTTACCTACATGACTAGAATAATGTTTCTGAAAATTAGAATTATAATTCTTCTTCCAAGCAGGGTTATAATCATTACGAGCTATGAAGTCTACTTCTTCAATATTAGTTTCAGGGATGGCTCTTACCTAGGTTTCCTTACCTTTTATGGCTAATATGAGCTCATCCAACTTAGCATTGAGTTCTTCATTTTCTTGTGGTGAGATGGAGTTAACCTTTTTGATCTATCCACATGCCATTGGGCATGGTTGTCTTGCATATTGTCTAGTCACTGCTTTGCTTCGGTAATGTGTTTACCCATAAATGTTCCTCCAGCTGCAGTATCACGCATAGACTTAGACACAGGGTTAAGAGCATTATAAAATAAATGGTGGATTAACCAATCTTCCATCCCGTGACTAGGACAATTTCTCATGCATTCTTTCATCCTCTCCCATGCAAGCGCTAGTGGCTCACACTCTTCCTGTCTAAAACCAGTAATATTAGATCTTAGTTGAATAGTCTTTGCGAGTGGGAAAAATTTAGTCATAAATAAAGAAGTGCATTCCACCCATGATGTAATAGTATTTCTAGGCAAAGATAACAACCATTCTTTTGCTCTTCCTCTAAGAGAGAAAGGATATAAGCGCAATTTGACCGCATCGGGGTCAACATCTTTTATGCGCATCATATCACATATTTCAGTGAAAGTATTCAAGTGCATACCTGCGTCCTCAACAGTAGAGCCTCCAAATTGTTTCTTTAGAACCAAACTTAAATAATGGGGCTTAATTTCATAGTCATCAGCAGCAATTGCTGGCTGAGTAATAGGAGTACGCAAATAATCATTGTTGGGAGTAGCAAACTCCCCAAGCTTCTTTTCAGCCATATTTCCTATGTTTTTGGGTTTTCTTAAACAGAGACTTATAATAGTAAAAGCAAGAATTTAAAGAATAACTATTTTTTTGGTTTTTTAAATAAAGACTGAAAAAACTAACAAAATTAAAAACAAGAACTAAAACTAGCAAGGTTCCTACTAACCTCACCAGGGTATCTATTGCTTCCCCGGCAATGGCACCAGAAAAGGGTTGATACCTTCGATCTGGATTACAGATGTAGTATAGCTCCTTTTTCCTATTAGACCTAGGTTTATCGAATCCTCGGGAAGCATAAGCATAGTGAAGTTACTTTAGCGGACCTTTGGGAGTTTTAGAATTCCTTTTGTATTTTTACCGGACAAATAGTTTGTGTCTTTTTGTTGTCGTTGATGATGGAGAGAGGGCCTAGGGAGTTCAGTTTCACCTATAGCTGTGCAAAACATTTGATGGGAATAAAAGATAAAGATAAAGTATGCATGTAATTGTTAGATCAAGATATATTATATGTGGGTAGTGCATCCATAATTGCTATTGCCTCTGCAATCGCTTATAGCGATAACCTACTAGTCTCATCCATAGAATAAAGAGAACTAATGATATGCATAGTGACGTCACCGCTAATCCCAAGTAAATCCCTCACATCAGCCGTACTACCCATTCTGTCACCGGGGTTCCCAACCTGCAGATTAGTCATTACTCATACTCCCTATACCTGGCTCAATCCCCGGGGTCTTGGGTACCTGAGAAGTCCTTAGATTGAGGCAAGAGAGGATACGATAATCATCATGTCATACAAACTAATACATGATCCCATCTATGATAAATAACATGCACAAAAGCTACATGGCTAGGCCGAAGCCCTTAGCCCAAGGAGAATTACTCACACATAGAGATGAGATCAACAATCACAAACATTGTAATGGAAATCATAATATTGATAACAAATAGTCTTACAATGTCGCGAATCAAAGATGACATCTATTATTACAAGTTATGGAATATGGCTACGGTGGTGGAGAATGGTTTGGAGATTAGATCTAAGTCTATTCCTCCGGCGGATCTTCGGTGTTGTGGATGGAGATCTAGAGGCGGCTGATGGTCGGGGCGAAGGCCCTTTTCTCGTTGCCCAAGGCCTCTTTATATAGGGGTCCCTTCATGAAAGTTCTTCTATTTGATCTAGCAGTGGCGGCGCCAACTATACGATCACAACTATATGGCATGAATTTTATCCCGATCGTATAGTTGGTCGTTAAAATGCCTGCCTCCGTTCCATGACTCCTGGTTTCTTCTAGTTGTTGGAAATATCGTATCTTTGAATTTAATGTAGTGATTCCCATCATCAAACGTCATTATTTGCGCAAGGAAAAATGTAAAGAAAGGATTGCATACCCCTTTGATCATTAGGCATTAGTGGCAGGGTTTAGAGAGATATTTCATAGAAAATATGAATAATATCTAGTTTAAATGTGGACGTGGATGGTTATATTTTAGGGACATCAGAAGGACAATGCTGAAGCCCTCTCGAATGAACTCCGGAGCCTTTGAGAGGAGAAGGCCAAAGTATATGACATTATCTTCGGTAAAATTTTCTATCCCTGATTTATCGTTTTCTGAATTGTGAGACTCAGATATATTTGTTGACCTTGATTTCTTTCTTATAGGTCCTCTCAATATGCTTGATGCCTCTTCATCTGAGACTCGTACTAGTCGGCTTGTCGCCGTTGGGGACCTGATCCATGATTTCGACCAGTCACTGGAATAAATTGGTGAATTTGTCCAACTCTCTAGCTTAGACTCAATGTCGGCCTTTGAGCTACAAGACAAAGCGAAGGATATGCCTCAACTCGTCAAGGATTGGAATATGTCAGATGCATGCACAACGACATAGAATGCCCTGATAATGGTAATGAGCCACCATGGAAGTATGGAAATATGGCAAGTTACCAGGGGTTATTTTAATATCGATGAAGATAGCAATGAGAAGAACATCAAGGAGATCTGGGATTCTTGCGCCGGATATGCCTCTCCCATGGCCGAGTTGACCAGCTATGATGAGCCGTTCTTCACGCCCATTGAAGTTCCACCACCCCAAAGGAAGTAGTTGCTGAAGCTTTCGAAGATGATGAGCAGATAGAGTCTGACTTACTTGTCTCAGACAGATATCGGGGTGACACAGGTGATGTGTCCAGCGCCGAAAAATCCTGCCTCTTCACCTACATCGTAGGAAGTGCCAGAAAAACAATGTGTTATTCTGAAAACAACCTGATATGTAATAAGTAGAATATTAATTTGCTAGTGCTAAGATTGTAAGAACTTATGCTTTACTCCTTTTAGAACTTTTGCCTTTTTTATTTAATGTGTTTGAAAAATACGTAAGCATTTGTTATTTTGTTTATACTTATCATTTATCTGGCTTTCCGCCTCATTCCTTTCGTGAGCCGCCAAACCTTTAGCACGAAAACTTTGCCGAGTAATGGAGCTATTGCTAAACCAGTTGAAACCCGGAATCAAAGTCGGCTCCCAGTACCAACAATTCACTACTCGGAAAATACCCGCATCTAGCAATCAGACAAAAACCCAAGTACAAACTAGAAAAAATAGACTTATACCCAAAGGTAGCATTTTTAGAATTGGAAATCTAACCAGAACAAACATGAGCATAATGTACTTTCAAGTATTCTGTGATTTTCGAGTATGACATGATCATTCAAAAATAAGATGGTGCACAAAAACATCTCAGAAAAAACATTGAGGAGACCAATACTTTATTTTACTTTGAACATGTACATATATATGATTACAAAGAAAGAAATTTTAAGAATAAAAGGGACGTAGATGAGCAATATTACAAGGACGGTCTATCTCATTCGGGGTTATAATGCCTCTAGCTCTATTTCTCTTCTTAGTAGCAGGTCTCTCTTTTTCTGGCCTCATATCAGTTAGGTAGTAAGAACCATTGTGCAATACTCAACTAACCATGAAGGGCCCTTCCCATATAGGGGCAAGTTTGTGCTCTCTTTTTCGCACTAGCCAAAGAACCAGACCGTCCTTCCTAAAAGACCGATTCCTGACTCTCTCACTATGATATCTGTGTAATTTTTGCTGATAGGCTGTAGATCTCTGTTCAGCAACCACGCGAACTTCCTTAAGCATATCGAGGTCATCTTGTCGAGCAACTTCGGCATCCTCTTCAACATACGCAGCAAACCGGGGAGAGTTGTGAATAAGATCACTCGGAAGGACCGCTTCTACACCATGGACCAAGAAAAAAGGTGTATATCCGGTTGACCTGTTAGGAGTTATTCGTAAACTCCATATTATGGACGGAAATTCGTCCGCCCAAGCCCCCACAGCACGATGTAGTGGTGTTTCGAGTCTTGGTCGTAGGCCTTGAAGAATTAAACCATTTTCCCTTTTGACTTGTCCATTGGACTGTGGATGTGCGGCTGATGTGATATCAAGCCGGATCCCTTGTTCGTTGCAGAATTCAACTAGTTCCCCCATTGAAAAGTTACTCCGTTGTCTATAATGATACTGTGCGGATACCTGAATCGGATAATCATGTCCTCGATGAACTTTTTGGCTGTTGCTCCATCACAACTTATGATGGGTTTCGCCTCAATCCATTTTGTGAATTTATCTACCATTACAAGAAGGTGAGTGTATCCACTTTGAGCCCGCCAAAATGGTCCTACCATGTCAAGCCCCAAGAACGCAAAAGGCCATGTAATTGAAATTGTTCATAGTCGATCAGCCAGAATGTGGGCTTGTTTGGCATATTTTTGGCAACCTTTGCACATCTTGACTAGCCGTTCGACATCTGCCTTAGCTGTAACCCAAAAAAATCTGTGTCTGAAGGCCTTTGCTACTAAAGATCTGGCTGTAGCATGATGTCTGCATTCGCCTTCATGAATTTCCCCTAGGATTTACATGCCTTCTTCTAGAGAAACGCAGTGCTGAAAGACCCTAGATGCACTCCGCTTATAGAGCTCACCTCCCACTACTATGTAGGATTTTAATCGTCGGACGATCTGCCGACTTAGAACTTTGTCTTCGAATAATTTTCTCTCTACCAAGAAATCAAGGTAGGGTTTGGTCCAGCTAGGAATTAGAGCCAAAAATGCTATGAGTGGTGAGTCGGATTTGGTCGGATACTCCTCATCAACTTTTATGATAGAGGGAACTCTCAAGTGATCCAAAAAGCACCATCCGGGACTTGTTTCCACGCAGAGCCTATTCTTGATAGAGCATCTGCTTCCTCATTTTCTGTTCGAGAAATGTGTTGGACTTCAAACCCTTCGAATGATTTAGGTAGGTCATCCACGATGGCTCTATAAGCTTCCATGTGGTTGTTGGCATTGTAGATATCAGATACTTGCTGAGCAACTAAATCTGAGTCTCCATAACACATTAGTCGGAGAATACCGATGTCCTTTGCAATTCGAATTCCATATAACAGGGCTTCATACTCGGCAATATTATTTGTCACTGTAAAGTGAATCTATAGTATATAGAATGATTTATCACCTTGGGGTGATTTGAGCATCACGCTAGCCCCCGAGCCCCCGAGCGCTTTAGAACCGTCAAAGTGTAGGGTCCAAACTTCCATCTCCGGGAGACCTGTGTTTTCGACTATCTCTATCCAATCAGCAACAAAGTTAGCAAGAATTTTGGATTTGATTATTGTACATGGTTTGCACTTAATATCAAAACCTTCTAGCTCAATTACCCACTTAGTGACGCGTTCTGTGGCATCACTGATGTTGATTATGTCTCTCATGGGAGCTATGCTCACCACGGTAATCTTGTGCTCTTGAAAATAGTGGCGTAGCTTTCTGGATGCAAAGAATACACTGTAGGCTAACTTTTTGTAATGGGGGTACCTTTGTTTTGATTCAGTCAAGTCCTTGCTGAGATAATAAGTCGGGCGCTGCACCAGGTGTTCCTGTTTTTCTTCCGGCCATTCCACCACCATGATGACACTGATGACTCTGTTTGTCGCAGCTAAATATAGCAACATCGGCTCATGTGGTTCTGGTGCTGCAAGAATAGGGGCGGACGGAAGTATGGCTTTTAGATCCTGTAGTGCAGCTTGAGCTTCATCAGTCCAAACGAACTTCTCGATCTTTTTCAAGAACTTGTATAGTGGTGCAGCTCTTCTCTGATCCAGCTTACGAACCGACTAACTGCAGCAATGCAGCCAGTTAGTCGATGTACGTCCTTCAGGCGAGTTGGCCTGGAAATGTTGAGTATAGCCTTTATTTGGTCACGATTCACCTCTATGCCTCGCTCTTTGAGACACAATGAAACCTAACAGTTTTCCAGCTGGTATTTCAAAGAAACACTTCTTCGGATTAAGCATTATGTTATATTTTTGTAGATTGCTGAATGTTTCCTTCAAGTCGGAAATTAGCGTTTCCTTCTTTTTGGACATCACAACTATGTCGTCCACATATGCATGTACATTGCGTCCGATTTGATCATGGAGGCAACGCTGTATAGTGAGTTGGTACGTAGCTCCTGTGTTTTTGAGCCCAAAAGGAATCATAACATAGCAGAAGGTTCTGAAAGGTGTGATAAATGAAGTCTTTATTTTGTCTGACTCCTTCATCCGGAATTTGGTGATATCCGGAATATGCATCGAGAAAACATAGGAGTTCCCAGCCTGCTTTGAATTGATAACTTGATCAATTATAGGTAGAGCGAATGGATCTTTGGGGCAAGCCTTGTTCAAGGTAGTATAATCAACACACATCCTTAAATCAGCGGTGTCCTTTTTAGGGACTATTACAGGGTTGGCCGACCAATCAATATACATAACCTCTTCTATGAATCCGGCTAACTCGAGCCGGGCTAGTTCCTTAGCTATTGCTTTGCGCTTTTCATCGCTGAAACATTGTAAGGACTGTTTGACGGGTTTAGCGTTTGGGTAGACATTTAGACTATGCTCGGCAAGTTCCCTAGGTACCCCGGTCATGTCAAATGGCTTCCATGCGAAGATATCTTTATTAGCTTTGAGGAACTCGATGATCACGCTTTCCTATGCATGGTCTAAACCTACGCCTATCTGGGTCACCTTGGAGAGATCATCATCCATCAACGGCGTTGTCTTCATCTCTTCTGATGCCTTGAACTCTAGAGTCAGCTTGGTCACCTCCTTCTTTGTTGCGGGCATCTCGAACGGGTCGATGTTCTTCTTGATCTCCTGGAACTCCTAAGCATGTAGTACGGCTTCAGCAAAGGTGACATTTTCGTCCTCTCATTCTCGTGCCTTCTTCGGGTCTCCCCAGATTGTAATAACGCTATTGGGACCTGGTATTTTCATCATATTATAAATGTAACAAGGGCGAGCCATGAAAGCCCAGTAAGTCGGACGCCCAAAGATAGCATGGTATGCGCTCTTGAATGGGACCACTTCGAAGGAAAGTGATTCCATCCGATAGTTCTTTGGAGTCCCAAAGGTAACATCCAAAGTGATCTCTCCTAGAGAATTTGCTTGTCTTCCGGGAAAAACTCCATGAAAAGTCACAGAGCTATGATTCAGCTGTGTTTCCGATATCCTCATTTAGCACAACGTTTCGACGTAGATGATGTTAATGCTACTGCCACCGTCCATGAGGGTCATAGAGAACCCACAACCATCAATAAGTGGATTGACGACCAGAGCGTACTTTCCTCGCCTGTGTAGCTTAGGCGGATGATCGTTTCGGTCAAAGGTGATTGTAACTTCGAACCAATCCAAAATTTGGGGACAGCCGGAACAATTGCATTGAGATCATGCATCACTGCCTTATTGATCTTGGCTGGTTGAGATCCGAGGAATCAGACACAAGTGTCTTTCTTTGTTGGAAAGGTCTTCTTTCCATCCGACTTGGGATTTGAAGCTTTTGCCTCCTCCATGTCGAAATCTTCTTTGGTCTCTTTATCTTTGTCGGAATTTTTATTTCCTTTTTGCCACTTGGCCCTATAGCCAACGGATTCGTCTTTCTTGATATCGTCATTTAAACAACACTCATCATTAGTGTGGGACGATCCCTCGTTGCCGTCCGGGTGATGCACACACGAATTGTTGGAAATGTCGGCCCAAGAGTAGGTTTTGCTAGGTTCTTGGTCTCCTCTACCTCGGACTATGGAAGTTCCATGGCCTCATACCCGGCCACCTCCACGGCCTCCTCGTCCTCCAGACCCGAAAGTTGCATTGACCATTGTGGTTTCTAGATTTGGTTTCTTGTCCGAGGTGTTTTTGCATTTTGCGGCTTGCTGCTTTGGGTGTTTTGTCGACTGTGGCACATCCGGCACATTGAGCAATCCTTCCGCATCATCGTTGGTGTCAGCATATTTTCTTGCCGTCTATATCATCTCCCCCAAATCAGTCACTTTGTCACATTTTAAGCGATGGCGCAGTAAACCAATTGGGAGTTCCGCGATGAATGCTTCAATCACGGTTTGGTCATTTACTCCCTCGCAAGAGTTCTTCGTGTCGATCCATCGTCCGAGGTAGTCTTGGCAAGTTTCTCCAGGTTTCTGAGTGCACCGCTGTAGATCTCCGACCGTGCAGGGCCTCCTGTATGTTCCCTCGAAATTCCGAAAGAAAGCACTTTGCATATCATACCAGTTGTGGATGGTGTTTTCCGGGAGTTCATTAAGCCATGATCGAGCCGTCTTCCTCGGCATAAGAGGGAGATACCGGGTCGCGACCAAGCTGTTTCCTCCTTTGGTGATGCAGCAGGCCTGGAAGAAGTCCTGGAGCCAGGTGTCTGACTAAGCCACGCTGTCGTAGGGTTGGATGTGCCTTGAGATGGCAAACCCTTACAGAAAGTTTGTTTGTCGTACGTGCGGTCTGAAGCATTTTGGACCCACATAGATGTTGTCCGACTCGTAAACCGCACCTCAATGTTCGAATTGATCTAGTGCCTGGCATCACTTGGTGATAGGGCATGTTGTCTTGGTTGTTCACTATGGCTACATGCCCATGAGCCAGACTCCTGCTTCTTCCACCACCTCTACAACGACATCCCCTTGGCCCCCTCCATGAGAGCCGCTATGGTGACTACTTGGCAAAGAAGGTGGTGGTGGATTGTTACCCCCAGCTGGGGTTTCATGGTGACGGCCACCATGCCGGCTTGTTCCAACGCGATGTTCGTTGTTCGTTCGTCCTTCATTGCCATCATTGTGGCATGGCCTAGCCGGATGGCTAGTGTGTCTAGGAGGGGGCATCCTTTGTCGGTCCTGCTCCCGACATTGAGCTTCTTCATCTTCCCTGCGACTATTCGACTGTCGCCGGGGAGGTTGGACCATTTCCACAACAGTGTCTCGCTCTGCTGCTGGGGCAATGCTACTCTAGCTTCGTGTGGGTCTGTGCCGCTGTCTTGAAGGTACAGTTCTTGAGTAATTGTCTTCCCGAGGGTCAGAATGGTAGCATTGTTCTGGCTCACGTCGGGGCCTTATATCTTGGTGTCGACCTATATCCGTGCAGCATTAATCTGACTTGGAGACCAGTTTTCCCGCTGCCGGATGTGGCGACCTTTTTCTGCTCTAGGCCCTTTGTGAGTAGCTTCACACTTAGCCAGACCTAGTCTGGACTTGGATTATTTGCCAAGAGATCTCGAGCCGCAGCAGCATTTTCCACCTGCGTGCTATACACCCGGTTACCCTTGCTATCGATCCAAGGCTTCCCTACTGCTGTATCTCCTTCGAAAAGGGTTTTGTGGACATCCAGATTTTTATGGGCCAATTCAGGACCGTTCCGGGTCTTCTAATGCTGCCGGGTGCTAGGCTGCCCTGCAGCTGCAATGCGCTGCTTTTCCTCAAGAATAATTGTGGTTTCCTCAAGGAGTACCTAAAAATGCGCTTCTAGGGCTTGAGCCCTGTCTTCCAATTCCATAGGTGTAAGTCCTACAGCTGTCGAGATAGGTGTGGTAATTGATTTTCCAAGTAGTTTATGGGCACCAGGGGTAACCACGTGTCTGTCCAACGGAGTATCCTTAGGATCATCTAGGATCAAGTCTCCATCTGAGTCTTCTTCGTAATCCTCGGCTATCACCTCATCAGTTGGGAGGTTCTTAGACATAGTCTTCTTCTTCTTCTTCTTCTTCTTCTTCTTTGCCCTCTTGGCTGCCCGGTAGCAAAGACGGATTTGGGTCCGAGTCCTGGGGTTAGGCTTCTATCAGTACTCTCGGACATCTGGACGTCGTGATTATCTCCGAGATCCATGTCATCCTGTAGTCCAGGAGAGTTTTCTCTGGATCCCTCCTCCATGCTATTGTGCGGGCTTTGATCCATAGCTTCTCCTTCTTCCAAAGTCTTCGAGTTGAATTCCTTGTCATATTCTTTGGAGATCTTTCGGAAATCTACCGATGTCATGGAGTCATCTGAAGATGCCGGTAAGTTGACGTTTGTTCCGATTGCCTCTAGCACCGAGTCATTGTTGTCTCCAGCATCGGTAGAGCCGAATCCAGATCCAACATAGCCGATGAAGTGCGATGCGTTTATCCTGAGGTAGTTGTGGCTCTCTTCATTAACTTCCTCGAAACATTTGATGATCTCAAGGATCTCTTCCATGCTGGTGTTTCCATGCAGCATCATGCACCTCAACATGTGCCTAAAAAACGATTGTCCCACTCCGGCATCGGTAGAACCGGATCCAGAGCTGTAGCTTATTTGATCTTCCTGAGATTCGACCTCTTTAGGGAGAGCCTCCTGAGGTTCAACCTCTTTAGGGAGATCCGCTTCAGGTTTAGCCTCCTTGGGGAGATCTTATTTAGATCCGATCTTCTCCACTATCTCCGCTTCAGGTGCGGGATGGGTGGGATTAGGGTTTTCCGAGACCCGGAACCCTGTCGCTTCCATAGACAAAGTGGATCCAGAAAGTTCTTCTGCCTCTATCATCACCGCTGCGGTGGGTTTAGCATTTTCAGCGAAACCGAGATAATCGTCGATCTCGCCGAAATACATGATGGTGTAGGTGGTAACGGGCTCCCTAGCTGGAATCCAAGTCTCATTGAGTAGGATGAGAGGGAAGTCCCTAGCATAGAGGACCCGACTAACGGCGATTGTCTCACCGATTCCAATTCGCGCAGATTCTGCCCGGAACAAAGATCCGAAACTCACCTGCCCCATGGTGGACGCTAACTGTCGTCGGATTGAAGACATGTACACCAAGAGGGGGTAATCGAGGCGTGTGGATAAAAAGGAGTGTGAGGCGACGGTATTCCGGGACGGTGAGCACACAAGCTTTACGCACATTCGAATCCGCCAGCTTTGGACGGATCCTACTCCTGCTAGCAATCCAGTAATACGGCAGAGCCAGAAGTATAGATTACAAGAGAGGTTCTCCTGTGCGAGTTGTGGTTGTAGATTCTGGGTGCCCTAAAGGCTGGTCCCTAGGATGGCTTATATAGATATCCGGGCTAGGGTTATGGGAGAGACCTATCCGGCTACGACTAGGAGTCGATTATAGAGTACATCTTGGACTACAAGTAACTAAACAGGCCTAAGTCGGTAAGTCTTCAGGGCCTTTCCATAGCCAGATGGACCTCCGTCTTCTCTCCCTAACTAGGCCGCCCGTGAAGCAAATCTCTAACCCGAAGTGGACTACCCTGGTCAGTGAGTCACAATGGGTATACCCGGAAAGTATATCCCCAATAATTCCCTTTATCGAAAAAATCTCAGACCACAGGGAACATTGATCGTGTGTCTAGTGTGGTCCTGCCATGTTGCCTCCTTTCCTGCACTTCATCCCCTTCCCCCACACTCGTCTATAAGTATGTTGAGTTCTGCTCGTAGCTCACACCAGCAACACACTAGCAAAGAGTGTTTGAAGAGGTTTTGACGAGGGTTTAACTCATCAATGCCCATTGTTATGGACTTGGGTTTTGGAGAAGGAGGGAGCACTGGAGACATCTATCGGCTAGCAAACAAGCACACAGGGGACTCGAAGATTTACCCAGGTTCAGGCCTCGCAGAGGTCCCTACTCCTACTTGTCTGCTCGTGGAATTATTGAAGGAATCAAGGATTACAATGGTGCACAGATGCAATCTGGCAAGGGTTGTGGAAACTAGGGTTGCGTGTGTCCTCCTTGCCGCCCCCTCCTAGCCTTTATATAGATACGCTAGGTCTCGGGTAGCAGGTCAAGTCGGTTACAAGTTAGGGTTTTCCCCTTTGAACTTTCTATCTTTAGCTTCTTCTTGTTCTTCAAGCAATCGAGAGTCCGTAGGTTACTCGAGTCCCTCATTTGGGCCTTGGCGAGACCGTGGGCCTCTACGTATTCAGGCCATATATACCAAGCTCGAGTACCTGTAGGGTATACCCATGTCAGTAGCCCCCGAGTGTCCAGTGGAATCGTAGATTCGACTGGAGACTTTATGAAGCCTTTCGAGTGCATGACTGAGTATGTTTTTCGATTGCCCTATTTATGTCATAGGGATTGTTGATGTGCGTGCCTGATTTAACCGATGTATCGGTATTAGTTAACTACCTTAGGGTAAAACAACGCCATCTACTCGAACTCGAGTCCCCGGACTCGAATCCGAAAAAGTGCTGGTGTAATTCGACTCAAGCCACGGAGGTCTTACAGGAGTCGAATTCCAGTGTATGGGTGTGAGCTCTTGACGCGTCCGTCAAGGCATGTTCATCGTGCCTGTAGGCACGGTTATATTTCTGGTAGTGCGCAGCAAATGCGTTGCCAGGCCTTATTTTGGTCTTATCTTCACGCTGTAAGCGTGGCATCCGAATTTTTGTCATCGCGGAGACGATTCGGGTGACCCAGGAGACACAGTATCTTTGTAGGGAAAAGTCATGAGGCGGTGTCGCCATAAGCTTCAAGTGTGGATGTTATCAACACATAGTACTTTGTACAAATAATCATAGGGTGCGCGACCAGCGCTCCCTATGGGAGTAGCCTCCGAGTGCCTGGTTGAGTCGAAGACTCAGGCAGGGACTAAAGAACTTTTGCGACCGCTGTCGTCTTTTGTTTGCTTGTTTCAGTCGAATTTGCTTCCGGCGCTCCCTATGGGAGTAACCCATGTCCATAGTCGAACCGCGTTTTGAGTGTTTGGGTTTGCTTTGATTGTCCATGTTCCTGCAAAAAGAAGAAGAAAAAATCGTAGGGTGCGCGACCAACGCTCCCTATGGGAGTAGCCCCCGAGTGCTTGTTGGAGTCGAAGACTCGAGCAAGGACTAAAGTAGTCGAAATCTGCTGCTGTGTAATTTTGGATGACGTCAGTGCTGACGATTCCATGACCTCAGTTTCCCGCGTGAGCGAGTTTGACGGGACATGACGAGCGGTGGGTCCCATTTCCTGACTCTGATTTGACCGGGCATGCGTAAACTTTATTTTAACTGCGCCTCCTCGATTTCCGCGCGTAATGGGAGTAGTGGGGGACGGTTCACGTTTCAGGTCCTCCACGTGTCGAGCTCGATGAACGCCACACGTTTGATAGGGTTTTTCTGAGCCATTGGATTGCATCTTCCACGGGGTTAAGTAGCAATGCGGCGACGGTAAATTTCACATCTACTTCTTTTCTGCCTTTGCCTTCATCGCCATTGCCGCTACTCCTCTGCTTCTTTGCGCTCCATTCCTTTGCGGTGCTGGACCAGCTCCGCGTATTTCCCAACTACTTCCTCCGGTCACATCACCGCCACGGAATGGGGAAGAAAAAGGGAGGTGCTGAGGCCGATTCCACTGCTGCCGCGGCTGTGACAAAGAAGAAGGGCGGCTCCGCCACTGCGGGCACCAGCACCGCCGCCGGCGGAAAGAAGAAGGGCACGGGCACTCGCATCACAAATGGTGCGTGGCGCGCATCTGTGATCAAGTCCTCAGAGCTTCGTCTTCTTCGCCAAGACGGAGTTTTGTCGCTTGCAGTCGCGGACGCACGCGTCCCTCGCAAGGAGGTAATCCCCTCTCCTCCTGCCGGCTTTCGGGTGATGTTCCTAGCGTTCATCATCCATGGCCTCTCGTTGCCCCTGCATCCTTTCTTCAGGGGCCTTCTCTGTTTTTACGGGCTCCAGCTCCATCAGCTGTCCCCCAATTCCATCCTCCACGTAGCTTGCTACATTACTCTCTGCGAGTGCTGGCTCGGAATCGAGCCGCACTTTGGCCTCTTCAAGCGCCTCTTCAAGTCGAAGTGCCAATCGGTGTCTGGTTCCGTAGTCTACGATGTAGGCGGCTACGGTATCCATGTCGATCCTTCCGCCACGTACTTCGACATCAAGCTGATGATGTCCGTCCAAGGGTGGAGGGACAAGTGGTTCTACGTCCGTGACTAGAAGGCCGACGGAGACCACTACGGACTCGCGCCCTTCGACCCCGCGACGCTATGCAAGAGGAGGTGTTCCTGGAAGAACGTAATTATGAATGGCGAGTCCGCGGAGACAGATGTGCTGTACGAGCACGTCTGCGACCTCGAGAGTCGCATGGGCAAAGAGGAGGGAGGCTGTGCCCTCATTCGCACGTGGCTGCGCTGTCGCGTCCAGCCCCTGCAGGCCAGAGTCCACCCCATGTTCTAGTGGGCTGGCGCGGACGATGTCACTTGCGTGTCTGCCGATGGCATGTCCACGAGTGAGGTAGATAAAAGGGTTCGACTGGTCACCAAGTACACCGTCAAGGATGTTCTCCCCAGTGAACCAGTCGTTCCTCCGTTCGATGCTTCTAACCCTCCTCCTGAGGTATGGTTGTGCTACATAGTAGCTTTGTTTGTCGATTGCTTCTTTGCCATTTCTTGACTTTGTGTTAAATTTTTTTTCTGCATGCAGGATTTGGCGGTGTCGCCCTGTATGCCCCCTCTTCCTGAGGGGGTTATTCCTCGTGAAGCCTTGGAAGAGGACGAGTCGGAGTCGACCGTCCCATCTGATGTGGAGGAGGAAGCCCCCGAGTCGAGTAGTCCGGATACGTGCAGCGAAGATTCGGATGCGTCGTCCCCTTCGACTCCGGAAGGTGCAGGTGTTGGTGCAGAGTCGCCAATCCCTGCCGTTCCTGTGAGTGCCATGGCACCATCCTCTCGCAAGAAGATGCGGCTGCCGAAGGAATCATCGTCAGAGTCGAGGGATCAAACCTTCGACTTTGATAAGTTTGATTGGTAAGTATTCGAGTCTTCCTTTTTGGTTCTTCTTTGGAGTTTCCTTTTCTTGATGTTGGTTTGGTCTTGCAGTCAGTAGGTGTCGTCATCTTCTGGTGACGTCCAATTTTTGAAAGATTCTGGAGTCGTGACCTCTAGGGCCAAGAAACAGGTTGAGCATTCTCCGTCTCCTCCATTGGCGGCCCACTCCGGGCATAACTCATCAAGCTCTCCACACGATGGGGAGCATCGGATGGTTGCTCGGATGACTGTTCATCAATCAACTTCGGAGTCATTGGAGGATCATGTAAGTGTAGTATCTCTTTTTTCTGATGTTGCAGTCGATTTTATCCATGTCATCTGTTGATCCTTTGTTGTTTTCCTTTTTCGATAGCTCCTTGTGAAGGAAGCCGCTCACCTGGCGAAGCAGGTGCTTGCGATGGGTCGCCAACATGCAATGCTAGATACACGCTATCGCGTGGTGGAAAGTAAGTGCCTTTTACTTCTTCTTCTTCTGCATCATTGTTATGTAGTCGACTGATAGTCTATCCTTTTTGTTTTGTTCTGCAGCTGAACATAATGCCCTTCTTCGCAACACCGCCACCATGGAAAAGATGCTCGCCGCGGCTGTGAAGAGTCGCGATGAGGCAATCGCGGCGCGTGACGAGGCCCAAAAGCGCGAAGAGAATCTGCGTGCCTCCATTGCAGGTAGGGAGAAGTTGTTCGAAGAACAACTTTTTTGATTGCCAAGGCTCTCTTAGGTATTTGCTGGTCTACAATTTTACCAACTGCCTCTTTTACGATTGCCTTCGATATTGCTATTTGCTGCTGACGTTGTGCCAATGCTTGATTGTTGTGTAGATGCCAGCGCTCTGAGCTTTGACGGACAGGCGCTCCGCCGTGATGACGCATTGGCGGGTGCTATCTCGGCAGTCGAAGACCCCAGCGCTGTCGTGTAGGGTATGCTTGCCAAGGCTAAAGGCGTGCTCAGCCGTCTTCGGGAGGAGATGACACCCAAGGCTGAATTGATCGAAAATCTGGATGAGCTGGTGGAATCTCTTACTGGAGGCGTTCCTGCGAGCTTCAAGAACTCGCTCCATGCGGCTGGTGCGTCAATGTCACTCGCAATGGTGCAAGCCCATGGAGTCCAAGTTGATCCTGCAGCAGTTTCAAGGGCAATGCCTGTCAGCACGGACGGCCAGCAGGTAGTCTTTGCCCCTTTCGCGACTGCTTGTGGCAAGTATGGGCCACAACTGATCAACACAGTGGCAAAGTATTCTGAGGAGCTGCAGCGAGCCAAGAAGGCGGCTAAGGCTGCGGCGTCAGGGGCCGGCAGAAAGTCAGTGGCATCTGATACTGCCACGGACTCAATGAGGCCCCAAAAGCCAAAATCCAAGTCGAAGAAACCAGTTGCTCCTCAGTAGTCTTGTAATAGTTAGATTGTTTATGTCTTCTGTCAAAAACATGCCTTTTGGCGAGTGTGTCTGCTGATACTTTTGCTTAATCTTGAATGCACTCGAATCTTTTGTCTGTGCATCACTTTAGTCTTCTTATTGCTTCTTGCCTGATTTGTGATAGGGCACATCAAGTGAACCGTTGAGGGAACCTCAGGATTTGCCGTCCCTTGATGACACTTTGACACCGCCATGCTCGAGGGTGGATGAGCTGTCTCTGCTCTCGCGACTTCGTGATCGCGTGAAGCAGTTGGAGCGTGAATTGCCCATACTCCGCGGTAATGCGGATGTATGGAAATCAAAGCCAGAGAAGGCCACCGCCCGAGAACAATATCTGTTGGGGGAGGTGACGCAACTGGGCGACCAATTTAAATGTTAGCTTTCTTACTCTTATCTTTTCCTTGTAGTCACTCGCGATGGTGTGCTGTCCTCATACTTTCGCTTTTGCTTTGTATAGTTGTCAGCGTGCACCATCCACGGGATGAGAAGGATCGAATTGCCATTCGCATGAATGACCTGACCCAAGAGCAACTTTAGGCGAGTGTGTACTTCTGGGTAGATCATGATCGCGCAATCGCGTTGGCGACCTTGCAGGATCGCGCGTCGCAAGTGCTTCATTTTTTTGAAGAAGTCGCAGTCATGCTTGAAGAATATTTATCGAACGATGTTCCCATTGGATGCCGTTCCATCGAGCCTGCTGGCCCTTCTCGCTAAATTCCACGACTTGAGTGCGGTCCGCAAGTGTGTACGGCAATAGTTGGTGGTTGGTGCCAAGGATGCTCTATCGCTGGTGCGACTGCATAGGCCTGATGTAGAAGTTGCAGCGATTGCCGCTGGGCCACCTGCACCGCCAACGGGTTCTGCCTGGAACATGGTGCCGCACTACCAGGCAGTGGGTCGCCCAGTAGAGGAGATCGTCGAATTCTTCGAGGAGCAAACCAACGTTCTCTTGCTGCAATAGTATTTTAGTTTGTATCCTGCACAAAATTGTACCAATGTTGTAAAGTTCGTATATATGTTGTGTATAACTGATTTTCGATGATGTATAAAAGAGCTTGTTAGCGTGTATGTTTTGTGAGTGTGTTGCACTGTGCGACTCCTTTTCGTTAGCCTGGCTATTCGTTTATCTCAGTCCCTTGTCAACCTGTCAGGTGCGTTGCAACTGGGTTAATGTTTGTCAAGGGTTTCGATTGGTGTGCCAGCTACTCATGATATCGCGTTTTAGTTCGTAGAACAGATGTGTACAGGATGGCGCAGCCCCCGAGTGGATAATTGCGAAAAATAAAGGAAAACACAGAGTCTTTGGGGCACTTAGCTTTATTTATTCGCGGGATAGTACGAAGTATAATGTGTGGCTAAGTAGCCTTGGCTGAGTAGCCTTATTTGCAATGTAAAAGAAAAATGACGACTAAGGGTAGAACCGTCGCAGCTGCGCGACGTTCCAAGGGTTGGAGTATGCAACTCCTGTCTCTAAATCTTAAAGGCGATAGGCGCCACCTGGGATTACTTCTGTAATCACGTATGGTCACTCCCAGGGGGACTCGAGCTTGAGATGCCCTTGATGCTTCAGTCACAGGACCAGGTCGCCTTCGACGAACGATCGGGGGCGCAACCTCCTACTGTGGTAGTTTCGCAGGTTCTGCTGGTAGATCGTTGATCTTTCGGTGGCGATTTCCCTTGCCTTGTCAAGGGGGTCGATGGAGTCTTTGAGTGCTAGAGTTGACTCCTGCTCACTGTAAGCGACCACGCGCGGTGCTTTGTATCGTACCTCGGCGGGTAGCACCGCTTCAGCCCCGTGCACCGTGAAGAACGGGGTGTACCCCGTAGCACTGTTTGGAGTTGTGCGTAGGCTCTAGAGTACTGATTGTAGTTCGTCTGGCCAGCAACCCGCGGCTTGTTCGAGTGGCCGGAGGAGTCGCTTCTTGATGCCGCCGCAGACGAGCCTGTTAGCTTTTTCGACCTGACCGTTGGTTTGTGGATGTGCCACCGAGGCATAGCTGACGTTGATTCCCAGATTCTCACAGAATTCTTGGAACTCCTTGGATGTGAAGTTCGTCCCATTGTATGTGATGATGCTATGTGGCACTCCGAAGCGGTAGACGATGGACTCAAAGAACTTGACTGCGCTGTGCCCTGATTGATTGGTCACTGGCATGGCCTCTATCCACTTGGTGAATTTGTCAACTGCGACCAGGAGGTAGACATAGCCTCCTCGTGAGGACCTTGGGAGTTTGCCGACCATATCGAGTCCCCATTGCGCAAAGGGCCAGGCCAATGGGATTGGCCGGAGCTCTGCGCCAGGTGCGTGCGGCTTGTCCGCGAATCGCTGGCAAGCATTGCATTTTTGGACGATGTCCTTGGCGTCACGCATGGCCGTAGGCCAGTAGAATCCAGCTCGTAGAGCTTTGGCAACGAGGGCGCGACTGCCGTCGTGGTGCCCGGAGGTCCCCTCATGGATGTCGAGGAGAACAGCTCTTCCGTCGGCCGTGGAGACGCATCGTTGGAGTACCCCTGTGATGCTGCGCTTGTATAGTTCGTCGTTGATAACAGCGAATGCCTTGGATCGCCGCGCGATGTGCCATGCATCATTTGGATCGTCCGGTAGCCTCTTGCTGAGAAGGTACGTGATGTACGGTTGAGTCCAGGATTGCTCGATCATCATGACGCTCATTGGTCCTTCGAGTCCTGTGTCTAGTTCCAAGTCGTTGAGTTCCATTGGCTCATTGGGCGGCGTGGCCCCCGAGTCTGTTGCTGCGCTTGTTTTCTTCTCTGCGGCCTTTGGCTTGATGGAGCGTTCGCATATGCGCTCGAGAAATACCCCAGGTGGTATGGGGGCGCAAGTAGAGCCTATGTTGGCGAGTGCGTCCGCCTCTTCATTGCTTTCACGACCTATGTGCCGCAGCTCGCAGCCGTCGAAATCCCCTTCGAGTGTGTCGTAGAGGTCGCGGTAGGCGATCATGTTGTCGTTCAGTGCGTCGCACTCGTGCATTGTCTGGTTGACGACCAGCTTGGAGTCACCGTATATTATGAGCCTTTTGGCGCCGCAGGCTTTTGCCATCCTCATCCCGTGTAGTAGGGCCTCGTATTCAGCTTCGTTGTTGGAGGCGGTGAACTGCATTCACATAATATATTTCAGCTTGTCCCCCTGGGGCGATGTCAGTATGACACCTGCACCAGCTCCGTCCTTCCACTTGGATCCGTCGAAGTGCATTGTCTAGAGGTAGGACATATCTGATTTTTCGGGGAGCTGGTTCTCCATCCAGTGCACGAGGAAGTCAGGGAGAACTTGCGACTTAATTGCGTTGCGTTTTTCATATGTGATGTCTCGTGGAGACAGTTCGATTCCCCAAAGTGCGACTCGTCCGGTGGCGTCGGGATTGTTGAGGATATGCCCAAGCGGGGTGTCGTTGACTACCACGATTGGGTGTTCTTGGAAGTAGTGGCGCAGTCGCCGGGCCTTCATGAAGACGTCGTACGCCAGTTTCTGGTAGTGCGGGTACCGCTGTTTTGTTGGCGTAAGTACCTCGCTGAGGTCATAGACTGGGCGCTGTACCCCGTGGACCTTGTTTTCCTCGGCTCGTTTGACTACGAGCACTGTGCTGACTACCTGGTTGGTGGCGGAGATGTATAGCAACAACGGTTCCCTTTCTCGTGGGGTCACCAGTACTGGCGAAGTGGATAGAAGGCACTTGAGGTCTTCGAATGCTTGCTACGCCTCATTGGTCCACTCGAACTTGTCGGCTTTGCGGAGGAGTTGGTAGAAGGGCAGTGCCTTTTCACCCATCCGACTGATAAATTGACTGAGGGCCGCGATTTGCCCAGCCAGCTGCTAGACGCCCCTTATGTTTTTCGGCTTCTCCATGGCTAATATGGCTTTTATTTTCTTCGGGTTTGCCTCGATCCCTCTCGTGTAGATAAGATAGCCGAGTAGTTGCCCAGATGGTACGCCAAAGGCGCACTTGTCCGGATTGAGCTTGATCCGGTAGCGATCGAGGTTGGCGAAGGTTTCGTGCAAATCATCGATTAATGAGGCTTCCTCTTTGGTTTTGATTACTATGTCGTTGACATAGACTTGAATGTTGCGACCGAGTTGGTTCTTGAGGCAAGCCTGCATGCACCACTGGTAGGTGGCTCCTGCGTTCTTTAGCCGGAAGGGCATTGTGTTGTAGCAGAACACACCAAAAGGCGTTGTAAATGCTGTTTTTCTTGATCTTCCTCCTTCATTTGAATCTGGTTATAGCCTGAGTAGGCGTCGAGGAAGCAGAGGTGCTCGCATCCCGCGGTGGAGTCGATGATCTGGTCGATTCGTGGTAACGAGAAGTGGTCCTTTGGGCAGTGCTTATTCAAAGAGGTGAAGTCCACGCACATCCGCAGGATATCCGTGTCCTTTTTTGGTACTAGCACCGTGTTGGCGAGCCAAGTGCTTTCCTTGATCTCGCGTATGAATTTGGCATCGAGGAGTCTGTTGATCTCCATTCCGACTGCCTTTGCTCTTGGCTCAGATAATCGCCGGATTGTTTGCTTGACTGGCCTTGCGTCTGGGTTGACGTTGAGTGCATGCTCGGCGAATTCCCTAGGAACTCCTGGCATGTCCTCTGGACACCAGGCGAAAATTTCCTAGTTCTCACGGAGGAATTCGACGAGCACGAGTTCCTATGCGGGACTGAAGTTGTTGGCGATGAGGGCCGTCTTGGCGGGATCCGATGGGTGGACCTGAACTTTCTTTGTGTGCACCGATGAGTCGAAAGATAGATCGGGCGAACTTGGCCGGCTCTGGGGAGGCAGACTGTTGTCTGTTGACTCCTTTAGTCTCGCAAGTTCTTCCTGCATGCCAAATGACTGGGAAATTCTGTTGAATTCCCTGTCGCAACTGTCAGATCTCTCGAAGCTCCCGTTGATTGTGATGACACCATTAGGACCTAGCATTTTCATCTGCAGGTAGGCGTAGTGTGGCACCGCCATGAACCTGGTGAACACGACACGTCCGAGGATGCAGTGGTACTGTGAGGGCCAGTCGACGACCTCAAATTCGATGCGCTCACGCCGAAAGTTTTTCGGCGTGCCGAAGATGATGTCGAGGTTGATTTTGCCAAGGGGATACACGCCTTTGCCTAGGACGATGCCGTGGAATGTTGTGTCCGAGGCTTCTAAGCAAGTTAGAGGGATCCTCATTGCTCGCAAGGTATTCGCGAATATAAGGTTGATGCCGCTTCCACCGTCCATGAAAACGCGGCTCATGTCGAAACCTCCCATTTGCGCCTCGAGTACGAGGGGACAATGGCCTGGACGAGGTACTTGAAGCGGATGATCGTGCTTGTCAAAGGTGATGAAGGACTCGCTTCCGCTGAGGTACTCAGTGGTAGATGGTGGCGAGTTTGTGGCCAAGTTGACTTGGCGAGTGATGGCCTTCTGCACCCTATTCGAGGGGCGTCCTTTTTGGATCATCATGGTACCCATGGCCCGTGGGTATGGTTCGCTTCCCTGGTGCTGGTCCGGCGCAACTGCATTTGGGGGTAGTCCAGGTGGTGGTGGCAGAGCGCCATGTGCCACGGCGCCTGGAGCGGCTCCGTAGCCCCTTTCAACTGCGTTGCGATTCATCCGAACCAATCCCTCATGTAGTTTGAGGAACTTGTGATAGTCCTTGAGGAGGTGGCTGGACTTCTTCTTTCCGTCATGCTTGTCGATGTAGAAGTGCACAGTGCATGGCCCGGACAGTTTGTCTTCGATGGATGTTGCGGGTGCCTCATCACGATTGCGGCGCTGACACACTTGCGTGGTTTTTCCAGAGTCGCGGTATCCACCGCTACGGTAGCCGCTGTTGCGGTTGTCGTCGCGTCTGTCGGTGTAGCTGGCTGCGACCATGTTGACATCGTCTTGGTCATTGTAGATGCGCATGCGGCGTTTGCCTTGGCGGTCACGTCTGCGCTCGAGCTCTGCCTCGTTGTCAAAGTGAGCACGATTTTTCACCGAATCTTCTCCACCTGCCCAGTGATTCGTGATTTCCATCAGGTGGTCGATGGTTTTGGGATTTGAGCGGCCCAGCTCCTCCCTGAGCTCTATGCGACGCATGCCACCGTTGAATGCGTCAATCGCACGATCTTCCGAGATGTTCTCTGCGGAGTTCTTGATGATGGACCACCTCTCGATGTAAGAGCGTAGTGACTCGCCCAATCTTTGCTGGCAGCATCTCAGCTCTTCGATTGATGCGAGCCGTTTGTATGTGCCCTTGAAGTTGCGCACGAAGCTGTAAACCAGCTCTTCCCAACTGCGAATGGATCTGCATGGGAGGTTGTTGAGCCATGCTCGGGCGGCGCCTTGCAGTTGTAGTTATAGGCATTGCATGGCCGTGCTTCGACTTCCGCCGTGAAGCCTGACGGAGGAGATGTGGTCCTTCAACCAGATCTTCGGGTTTTGTAGGTCGTCAAACTTCGGGTTCTCCGACGGGAGTTTAAACCCCTTGGGCATTCGCTTTTGCCCGATGGCCCTGCTGAAGCATCTGGCGCCACAGAGCTCCACATCTTCGTCTTCTGTGTCAGTCGACCGAGCATGTCGCGCCCTTGATTTGTCGATCTTGCGCTGCGTGAGGTCATCGCACGCATCGTAGTCATGGTCGTGTCTCCATGAGCGGCGATGTCGAGACAGATCATGACTGTCATCGCTAGATGAGGGCGAGGAATAGCATTTTGCCAGAGCCTTGCCTTTCTTCGGCTCTGGTGCTGGCTCTTTATCGAGGGCGGCCTCGACTAGTCCCAAGCCCGCGATCGTAGATCGGTACATGGCGGCTCGGGGATCTCCAGCTGGCGGCTAGTTGTTTAGGAGGTACATGGTGGCTGACATCATTGCAGCTTGCGGCGTTTTTGGGACCATGTTGCCCCGCGTGTCGACTGCCATAGAGCTGAAGTTGAGGACCTTTGCATCTTCTATGCATTCTTGCTCGGTGATATGGGCCATCCGGGACCGCCTCTTATTTGCGATGTACTCGTTGCCCTTTGAGGAGGATCCTCCGTGGGAGGAGAGCCCAACACGTCGAAGACTCGACTCATCTGCCGCCTTTTTGCGCGCCTGGAGTTGCGCGATTGTTTGCACTTCACGCTTGAATTCTTCCTCCAGGAGCCAATGATAGCCCATTAGCAGCTCTTGTGGGGAGCCAAAGGGTAGAGGGTTACCCCGTAGGGCCTCGCGGAAGCGAGCCCACTCGAGTTCATTGAGCCTGATCACGACGCGTTCGCCAGTCTGCTCGTTTATTATGGTTGGAGGCTCGACTGCTCCCTCGTTGTTGATGGGGGCGCCGTTCGGTGATGGTCTACCATTTGGCGATGGTCCACCGTTGGGTATGCCGCCGTTTGGCGGGTCAGCTCCGTGGCCGCCGTTGCCCGTGTTGTCGCGATTGGTGGAGGTGTCGCTTATGTTGATGACGGCGCACATGAAGTGGTTGGGGAAGCTGTTGCTCCCGCAACTCTCAGATCCGGAGCCGTAGGCTCCATCTTCAGTTGCCAGATCGCTTAGATCGGAGTTGCGACTGCTGTCGCTGACCGTATTCTCGACTATTGTCGGGGCGCTGAGCTCACTGAGGGTGCCGATTGGTGGAGGGAACCACGATGTTGGAGCAATCGATGGTACCGTCAGCTGGTCAGGCATGCGAAGCGTGCCCATCTGACCAACTTGGAAGCGGAAGCTCCCGATCGCCAGGCTTATTCCGTCGCCCACAGACTCGAAAGCCGGGCGAGTGGCTGCCGTGTGGACGGTGAAGTCAAACGCGCCGAAGAGCTGGCGGATCTCCGCTGTTGAGGAGTTGTAGATCGCGGTTGATGGGGCCGAAGAATCCGCAACATCAGCACTCCCAATCCCCACAGACGGTGCCAATTGACGAGGGTTTAACTCATCAATGCCCATTGTTATGGACTTGGGTTTTGGAGAAGGAGGGAGCGCTGGAGATATCTATCGGCTAGCAAACAAGCACACAGGGGACTCGAAGATTTACCCGCGTTCAGGCCTCGCAGAGGGCTCTACTCCTGCTTGTCTGCTCGTAGAATTATTGAAGGAATCGAGGATTACAATGGTGCGCAGATGCAATCTAGCAAGGGTTGTGGAAACTAGGGTTGCGTGTGTCCTCCTCGCCTCCCCCTCCTAGCATTTATATAGATAGGCTAGGTCTCGGGTAGCAGGTCGAGTCGGTTACAAGTTAGGGTTTTCCCCTTTGAACTTTCTATCTTTAGCTTCTTCTTGTTCTTCAAGCAATCGAGAGTCCGTAGTGTTGGGTCCGCAGCATAGAAAACAGAAAATTTCCTACGGTGTGAACTACACGCCAAGATCTATCTACTAGGTACAAAGCAACGGGTGGACATACATCCAACGAGAACTTACCCTCGAAGACAACGAGTTTTGTTAACGAGTAGGAACTCGTGGTTGATGTAGTCGTACACTTGCTGGTCTCAAGATCGTGAGGAAGTCCGAGCGTCGCAACTCAGCAGCGCATCCGTACTCGCACACACGTTCAAGCCACCGGACAACCTCCACCTCCTCGCTCCAGCGATCCAGCGGAAGCAGCAACTCCTTCCAGACGAAATGCCACCGGGAACATGTATCTCGCTAATCCGAGACCATGGGGGAATAATTCTAGGGAGAGATCCTTCACAAGGAGGTGTAAGGATGAAGGAGGAATGGGTGGACTATTATAGGATGAGGGGTGTGCCCCTCTCTCCATGGCCAGCTCATGGTGGTTTGACCCCTCACCTCCCCCATTCATGTGGTGGTAACCCCTCCACATTAAAATGCCTCTTCACATTCCCTTTTAAAGTCTCCACTTTAAATGCATTAATTTCTCCAAATTTAATGCTCTCTCATTTAATAAAACTCTTTTATTAAATTTATTCAGAATTTTGTTAATTACTTTAATTAACAAACATTCACATATAGCCCCTTGCAATATTTCAATATCACATGCAGAACCTCTTTCTGCAATTTCACCCGAAACAATTTCCGGTTTCTATTGAAACAATTCCTGCGCTTTGCAATTCTTTAAATGAAACATATGTGCTCCAAAATGGTGTCCGTAACTCTTAAGTGTGCCACCCTACGGTTCATGAATAATGCATACATGATCGAGACCCTTCTCCGATCAATAATCAGCGAAGGACACGGAGATCCGTACTGACTCCTACACATTCAACAATGACTTCTGTGATCGTGAGAAACTTTAATGCTTGTAACTAAATCCCTTTGTCTCTCGATATATTACATGTCCGAGATTCGATCATCGGTATCTCCATACCTAGTTTGATCTCGTTACCGACATGCACTCTTTTCTCGTTCCCGTGATATAACATTCTAGTGATCACATCACTTGCTTGTAAGCTATCTTAATGTGATATCACCGAGAGGGCCCAGAGTATATCTATCCGTCATCGGGATTGACAAATTCCACTCTTGATACATGAGCCTCAACATAACACCTTCGTAGTACTGAACCCATCTTTATAGTCACCCTGTTACGGTGTGACGTTTGATGTTATCAAGATACTCTTCCGGTTTTAGCAATTAACATGATCTCATGGTCTAAGGATAAAGATTACTTCGTATGATGTTATAGCAATATAAACATAATGACTTGATCGTAATGCTATACTTCAGATGAATGTTCATCACATCATTCCACCAATGGTGTGACCTTGTTATTAACAACATCCAATGTCCATGATCAGGAAACCTTGATCATCTTGTTAATCAACAAGCTAGTCTATAAGAGAGGCATAACTAGGAACCCTTTTTGTTTATTAAACACACATGTATTGATGTTTCCTGATCAATACAATTCTAGCATGTAAAATAAACATCTATCATATATAAGGAATATATAATAACAACTTTATTATTGCCTCTTAGGGCATATTTCCTTCAGTCTCCCACTTGCACTAGAGATAATAATCTAGTTCACATAGTGATAAATCTAACACCCATGGAGTTTTGGTGTTGATCATGTTTTGCCCTAGGGAGAACTTTAGTCAATGGATCTACTACATTTAGGTCCGTGTGTACTTTACAAATCTTTATATCTCCATCCTTGACATGCTCGCGGATGGAGTGAAATCGGCGCTTAATATGCTTGCAATTCTTGTGAGACCTCGGTTCCTTTGCGTTGGCTATGGCTCCATTGTTGTCACAATAGATCACCATTGGGTCCAACGCACTGGGAACCACACCTAGTTCCGTAATGAACTCTTTCATCCAAACCGCCTCTACCGCCAAGCTTACGGCAACAACATATTCCGCCTCCGTCGTTGATCCAGCCACCACAGGTTGTTTGGAACTCCTCCAACTAACTGCTGCTCCGTTCAAGAGAAATACGTATACGGATTGAGACTTAGAGTCATCCGGATCAGTGTCAAAGCTAGCATCGACATAACACTTAGCGACTAGCTCTTCTTCACCTCCGTATATAAGAAACATATCCTTAGTTCTTCTCAAGTACTTGATGATGTTCTTTACCGCTATCCAGTGTTCCGAACCTGGATCAGATTGGTACCTACTAGTCAAACTAATAGCATGTGCCACATCCGGTCTTGTACATAGCATGGCATACATAATAGAGCCTATGGCCGAGGCATAGGGTATCTTATCCATCATCTCTCTTTCTTCCCGTAGCGGACTTTGAGTCTTACTCAATGTCTTGCCTTGCAACATAGGTAAGAACCCCTTCTTACTTTCGTCCATATTAAACTTCTTTAATATCTTATCAAGGTATGTACTCTGCGATAGCCCAATTAGGCGCCTTGATCTATCTCTATAGATTTTAATGCCTAATATATATGACGCTTCACCAAGGTCTTTCATCGAAAATTTGCTGTTTAGATAACTTTTAACACTGTTTAAAAGATCTATATCATTTCCAATCAATAATATGTCATCCACATATAATATCAGAAATGCCACATTGCTCCCACTCACTTTCTTGTAAATACAAGACTCTCCATAAGTTTGGACAAATCCAAACTCTTTGATCACCTCATCAAAGTGGAGATTCCAACTCCGGGATGCTTGCTTCAGTCCATAGATGGATCGCTGAAGTTTGCATACCTTATTAGCATCCTTAGGATTGACAAAACCCTTAGGTTGTATCATATACAACTCTTCTTCAATATTACCATTGAGGAACGCAGTTTTGACATCCATCTTCCATATTTCATAATCAAAATATGCAGCAATTGCTAACATAATCCTAACCGACTTAAGCATCACTACGGGAGAGAATGTCTCATCGTAGTCAAATCCTTGAATTTGTCGAAACCCCTTTGCGACAAGTCAAGCCTTATAGATGGTCACATTACCATCAGCATTAGTTTTTCTTTTGAAAATCCTTTTATTCTCAATGGCCTTTTGATCGTGAGGTAAGTCCGCCAAGTTCCAAACTTGGTTCTCGTACATGGATTCCATCTTGGATTTCATGGCTTCCAGCCATTTGTTGGAATCCGGGCTCATCATCGCTTCTTCATACGTCGCAGGGTCATCCATTTCATCAACCATGAAATTCACAACAGGATTGCCGTACAGTTCAGGAGGTGCACGTGTCCTTCTTGACCTGCGAGGTTCGGTAGTGTCCTCTTTCGGAGTTTCATGATCATTATCATTAGCTCTCTCTTCATCAGGCGAAGTCAACTTCGAAACAACTTCCGGTGCTGCACCACTCGCCATTCCATGAAGAGAAGGTTCAATAATCTCTTCGAGTTCTACCTTCCGACTACTCACACCTTTCACGATAAACTCCTTCTCAAGAAAGGATCCATTCTTGGCAACAAAAACCTTGCCCTCGGATCTGTGATAGAAGGTATACCCAATTGTTTCCTTAGGGTATCCTATGAAGACGCATTTTTCCGCTTTGGGTTCGAGTTTATCTGGTTGAAGTTTCTTCATATAAACATCGCATCCCCAAACTTTAAGAAATGACATCTTAGGTTTGTTTCCAAACCATAATTCATATGGTGTCGTTTCAACGGATTTAGATGGTGCCCGATTTAAAGTGAATGCAGCTGTTTCCAGTACATAACCCCAAAATGACAGTGGCAAGTCAGTCAGAGACATCATAGATCGAACCATATCCAATAAGGTATGATTACGACGTTCCGACACACCATTACGTTGTGGTGTTCCGGCAGGAGTGAGTTGTGAAACTATTCCACACTCTTTCATGTGTGTGCTAAACTCGTAACTTAGATACTCTCCTCCACGGTTAGACCGTAGAAATTTTATCTTTCTATTATGATGATTTTCCACTTCATTCTGAAATTCCTTGAACTTTTCAAAAGTTTCAGACTTGTGTTTCATCAAATAGATATACCCGTATCTACTCAAATCATCTATGAAAGTAACAAAATAACGATATCCACCTCGCGCTGACACACTCATTGGTCCACACACATTAGTATGTATGATTTCCAATAGATCTGTCGCCCGTTCCATTGAACCGGAAAACGGCATTCTAGTCATCTTGCCCATAAGGCATGGCTCACATGTATCAAATGATTCAAAATCAAGTGATTCCAAAAGTCCATCAGAATGGAGTTTCTTCATGCGTTTAACGCCAATATGACCTAGACGGCAGTGCCACATATATGTAGACATATCATCATCAAGTTTAATCTTTTTAGCATTAACATTATGAATGTGTGTAATATTACTATCGAGATCTATCAGAAATAAACCATTCAACATAGGTGCATGACCATAAAAGATATCATTCTTATACATCGAACAACCATTGTTTTCAGATTTAAAGGAATGACCACTTTGCATCAAACACGATCTAGATACAATGTTCATGCTCAGTGCAGGCACTAAATAACAATTATTTAGTTTTATAACTAATCCCGATGGCAAATGGAGAGGTAGCGTCCCGACGGCGATCACATCAACTTTTGATCCATTGCCGCATCGACCTCATCCCTTGCTAGTTGTCGCTTGTTCCGTAGCCCCTGAACCGAGTTACATATATTAGCAACCGATCCCGTATCAAATACCCAGGTGCTACTGCGAGTACTAGTCAAGTACACATCAATAACATGTATATCACCTATACCTTTGTTTGCCTTGCCAGACTTCTTGTCCGCCAAATACTTGGGCAGTTGCGCTTCCAATGGCCAGTCCCCTTGCAATAGTAACACTCGGTGTCAGACTTAGGGCCAGCTCGGGGTTTCTTTTCAGGTGTGGCAACAGACTTGCCACCCTTCTTTCCCTTGTTCTTGCCTTTCTTGTCTTTCTTGAAACCGGTGGTCCTATTGATCATCAACACTTGATGTTCTTTCCTAATCTCCACTTCTGTAGTCTTAAGCATTGACAGAAGCTCAGGAAGAGACTTCTTCATGCCCTGCATATTATAGTTCATCACGAAGCTCTTGTAGCTAGGTGGCAGAGATTGGAGAACACGATGTATGCCTAAGTCAATGGGAATCGTTATTCCCAAGGACACAAGCTTATCGGCGTACCCAGACATTTTGAGTACATGCTCACTAATGGAGCTGTTTTCCTCCATCATGCAGCTAAAGAACTTTTATGTAGCATTATAACTCTCTACGGCAGCATGGGTACCGAAAATCATTTTCAGTTCTCCCATGGTATCAAAGGCATTGCCATTTTTGAAACGTTTTCGAAGTTCTGGCTCTAGCCCATATAGTATGCCGCAATGAACTAAGTTGTGGTCCTCCTGACGAGTCACATAGACATTCTTTTCCTCGTCAGGGGCATCAGGAGCTGGTGGGGGGCCTAGCGGTGCATCTAGCACATATTGCTTTTGTGCAGCAGTGAGGAGAATCCTCAAATTCATAGCCCAGTTGGTGAAGTTGCTACCATTCGCAGCAAGTTTCTCTTTCTCCATGAACACATTGAAATTAAAAGCAGGTGGTGCCATCTACAACAAAATTTGTGAAGTTTATTTAGACTAAGTTTATGATAGATTGAGTTCAACTAATCCAAATTACTAATGAACTCCCACTCAAAAACGACATCCCTCGTGTCCTTTTGGTGATTACATGAACCAAATCCACTACACCAAGTCCGATCATCACATGAGTTGATGTAGCTTCAAAGGCGAGCATCTATATGGGCATCATATCAACTATATGACTCATGCTTAACCTTTCGGTCCGTGTTCTGAGGCCATGTCTGTACATGCTAGGCTCGCCAAGTAAGAACCTTAGTATTCGCGTGCGTAAAACTGTCTTACACCCATTCCTATGAAAGCGTAGATTCAAGTACACCTGATCATCACGTGCTGTCTCGAAACACGATCCATAGAACGGTGCATACTTAAGGAAGAACACATTTTTATCTTGATATCTAAATGAGGGATCATCTTATAATGCTACCAAAAGCGCCAAACTAGCAGTATAAGATGCTAACATCTAATGTGTAAAGTGAGATGATATGGTCCATGCATTTGATCTCTATCACTTGCATAGTGGTATGATCTCTATCATTCCTTTGTGTGTAAGGCCAATGTCTATGGAACTTACACGTTGAGTGTGTTGTAAGAGTATCTATCATACATCTACTTACAACAATACCATATCAATACACTAGCCCAGCAACGATCTAAACTAGACGCCTCTAATTTATCAATTGCAAGTTTTACGTGGCTTAGGGCTTTCGGAGATAGAACCGTTCTCACCTACGAACATGAACCACAACGAGGATAACTAAGTTATTAGCAACTCGTTGTAAATCAGATATTGACTATAGTAGGAGAGAGACACCGCTTGACCACTTATGCAAAACAAGTTACATGTCAGTCGTGGAACCGGTCTCATGTACGATGACATGTAAGGTTGGTCCGGGCCGCTTCATCCCACTATGCCACCAATATCCAAAATACATAGAAGATGCAATAACATGATCATCATCGCCCACATATAAACATATGTGTACTACCCGTGCAAAGCACCTACGCATAGATCAGGCTCTGATACCACTGTTGGGTCCACAGCATAGAAAACAAAAATTTTCCTATGGTGTGAACTACACGCCAAGATCTATCTACTAGGTACAAAGCAACGGGTGGACATACATCCAACGAGAACTTACCCTCGAAGACAACGAGTTCTGTTAACAAGTAGGAACTCGTGGTTGATGTAGTCGTACACTTGCCGATCTCAAGATCGTGAGGAAGTCCGAGCGCCGCAACTCAGCAACACATCCGTACTTGCACATACATTCAAGCCACCGAACAACCTCCACCTCCTCGCTCTAGCGATCCAGTGGAAGCAGCAACTCCTTCCAGACAAAATGCCACCAGGAACATGTATCTCGCTAATCCGAGACCATGGGGGAATAATTCTAGAGGGGGAGAGAGATCCTTCACAAGGAGGTGTAAGGATGAAGGAGGGAATGGGTGGCCTTTTATAGGAGGAGGGGGGGGTGCCCCCTCTCTCCATGGCCGGCGCATGGGGGGGTGACCCCTCACCTCCCCCATGCATGTGGTGGTAACCCCTCCACATTAAAATGCCTCTTCACATTCCCTTTTAAAGTCTCCACTTTAAATGCATTAAATTTCTCCAAATTTAATGCTCTCTCATTTAATAAAACTCTTTTATTAAATTTATTCAGAATTTTGTTAATTACTTTAATTAACAAACATTCACATATAGCCCCTTGCAATATTTCAATATCACATGCAGAACCTCTTTCTACAATTTCACCCGAAACAATTTCTGGTTTCTATTGAAACAATTCCTGCGCTTTGCAATTCTTTCGTCTGAAACATATGTGCTCCAAAATGGTGTCCGGTAACTCTTAAGTGTGTCACTCTACGGTTCGCGAATAATGCATACATTATCGAGACCCTTCTCCGATCAATAATCAGCAGCAGGACCTGGAGATCCGTACTGACTCCTACACATTCAACGATGACTTCTGTGATCGTGAGAACCTTTAACGCTTGTAACTAAATTCCTTTGTCTCTCGATATATTACATGTCCGAGATTCGATCATCGGTATCTCCATACCTAGTTTGATCTCGTTACCGACATGCACTCTTTTCCCGTTC
Organism: Avena insularis; assembly: GCA_023614405.1. Taxonomy (NCBI): domain Eukaryota; kingdom Viridiplantae; phylum Streptophyta; class Magnoliopsida; order Poales; family Poaceae; genus Avena; species Avena insularis. The sequence goes on from CM042690.1 coordinate 190,938,307, forward strand.
CCGTGATATAACATTCTAGTGATCACATCACTTGCTTGCAAGCTATCTTAATGTGATATCACCGAGAGGGCCTAGAGTATATCTATCCGTCATCGGGATTGAAAAATTCCACTCTTGATCCATGAGGCTCAACATAACACCTTCGTAGTACTGAACCCATCTTTATAGTCACCCTGTTACGGTGTGACGTTTGATGTTATCAAGATACTCTTCCGGTGTTAGCAATTAACATGATCTCATGGTCTAAGGATAAAGATTACTTCGTATGATGTTATAGCAATATAAACATAATGACTTGATCGTAATGCTATAGTTCGGATGAATGTCCATCACATCATTCCACCAATGGTGTGACCTTGTTATTAACAACATCTAATGTCCATGATCAGGAAACCTTGATCATCTTGTTAATCAACAAGCTAGTCTATAAGAGAGGCATAACTAGGAACCCTTTTTGTTTATTAAACACACATGTATTGATGTTTCCTGATCAATACAATTCTAGCATGTAAAATAAACATCTATCATATATAAGGAATATATAATAACAACTTTATTATAGCCTCTCAGGGCATATTTCCTTCACGTAGGTTACTCGAGTCCCTGATTTGGGCCTTGGCGAGATCGTGGGACTCTACGTATTCAGGCCGTATATACCAAGCTCGAGTACCTGTAGGGTATACCCATGTCAGGTTTACTAGGAACGATGATTCCCTGTGACTATGTAGTGTGCGCATGCAAGAAGCTGATGTCGGTCCATCTAAGGGGTGAGCTACTTGCATCGCCATGTTGCCTATCTTGCGGCCTCACGTTTCCATTTCAAGGTGCACTCCTTCCCCAATGTCCTTCTCGCCTGCCCTGGCTGTCTTACGATTATATCCAGTCCTACAAGGATTCAATGGCTGCAAAGTCGTCTTGCGGAAGTCTCCGTCAAGATGCGGTGTTGTTTGCAAGCGCATGATCTCGTTGTGGAGGACTCTTTCATGTCTCTTCTTGTTGACCGCGCATGGATGTACCTTCAAGATAGAATGAAGGTTGCAGATGCTGATCTCGAAGTCCTGAGAAGAAGGGGAAAATATGTTGGGCTATCGCTGGAGCTGCTAAGGCTATAAGCTCTGGCAAGCCATGCTCCGCCAATGATGGCCAGGCCTCTGTCCGTGGCCAGCCATCGCCACCGACGCAAATCTAGCACTCATTTTTCCTATGTATAATGTAAGGGCATAATAAAAACATTTGAAGTGAAATATTAATAATTTTGATCTTACTTTTGTGTTCCCGATCTTGCCGCTCCTTTCCCCCATTCCTAGGTTGTCTATATTCACGCCATGTCTCACTTCCACTCATGTCCAAACCCACACCCACACCATGCCAGACTCCACCTCGTTGTTTGTTACTGGTGTGGATCTCGTGCCGACCGATACGGAAGTGGAGTTCTCCCCAGCTCATCGAGGATCGGATACTAGCATCGTTAAACATCTGCTAGGGGTGTGTTTGGTTGCTTGGGCCGGAATTTCACGGTTTTCCTAGTTGGCCCAGCATATACTGCATGTGGGGAGATTGGCCTCAGGCCTGGATGGGCGTTTCATTTGGTAGCCCGTATCTTCGTTTCCCCACTAGGATAGGCCATATGGCCACTTTGTTTGGTTTCCCAAAATGGGCTCGGTTGATGCAAAGGTGCACATTTGTGAGCCAGTGTCCGACCCGATATGGTTACATCGCATGGCAAATGGTGAGCTTACCAACTACTCATCAGGGTTTAAGATCTTACATGATCGACCACATGAATCAGAACAACTGGTACTACACAATCCACATGATCAGGCCGACGATGATAATGTCTTTGGTCATACTTTCACCCCGTATAGGTGGAACCTGTTCTTGTGGATGAACTTGATGAGCTGCAGTTTGTGGAGTGAAATTGATGTTCATAACTTGTGACGGTTGTGCCTCTTGTTGATGGTCTTCTAAGAACTCAGAGTAGGCTATTTGTGCATGCTACAGAGTCTTAAACCCCTTATGGAGGTTGTGCTAGTAACCTGTAACTTGTTGGCTGCACTCCTCACATGTCTTGTAGTTTCCCGGCTTCTTGCCATAGTACACCACATATTAGTTGTATTTCTATGAGACATATCATATGCAACATAAGGATCAGAACTAAAGCACGCAAATCAAATTCACAAACACAAAAGTAATCAAGATAAGCAAGTTAAGCATGCATGATCATGGGCAAAAGCATCAGCAGTTCATCTACATGCTAGTGTGATCCTACCGATCGCCACCAACTTCTATGGTGTCATCCTACCACCACATCAAAAGGGGTGCAATCCTACCACCACAAGTTCTTCATAATGTGAGGGGTTAGTATATACCACCTCACAATAAACATGCATTGGAATAAGTTTTCATCAAGTCCCTAGCTACTTCAAAATATACAACCAACAAATTCTTCATCATGCATGCACCACTGCCATCATCTCCATGATCAGGGAGCAATCACTACATGTAGTTGTGCTTGGCCACGTAGGTCTTGAGCCAAAGATCCCTGTGGTTCTCTGCCATATGAACAAAGCCATTGCCCATAGCCCTGTTGTTGAAGAGGTGGTTGAGAGCCACCATCAGAGTCTCAGGGATGAATCCGGTGGCAACCATCACAGCTGCGTAGAGAGATGGGTGCACATCAGGAGGGGAAGCAGTGGTGATGACGGTTGCCACCGCTTTTATGGCCTCGGTCATGCACGTGATGGTGACGACATACTCCTCTCCCAACAATGACCTCTTCCTTTTATTGAAAGGCTTGAAGCCACCACAAACAAAGTCATTCGTGCTGCTTGGACCGCCACCTAGAGCGGCAGAACCAACGCCGTCTATGTTCTATCCCTCGTCATCAATCACCACTGTCTTCGACTCCTGGGTGGGCATGTAGTCAGGGCTCGGTGTGACAAGAGGCTCACTAGAGCCCATGGCAAACCTGCCAGTGGTAATGCCGAACGAGAAGATGTTCTCCATCTACCTATAGTTGGCGATTGGCTTGTTCAGATACTCCACATCCTTGGCGTGATCCTGACACAGGGAATTGCAGGGAGGTTAGTGCAAGTTCGAACAATAGGGAGGTTAGTGGAAGAACATGAATTAGTCACTACCGAGATGTGGACTCTCTGTAGTAGGCATCCTCCAAGATTATGGTGCAGGTTTCCTCATCCCAGCTTGCTCCGCTAAGGTCTCTGAGTTTGGACACATGGATCCACCTGGACCTCCACTTATATAGGTGGTTGTACACCTGCTGTGAGGACACCTCGATGCCACAAAACTCAAACACCTTGTGGGCAAAAGTGTTCAGGTGCACCTCCTCAAACCCCTTCTCCATCCTCACGCCACTCTTGATGATCTCACACATCGTGTTCAACACGAACGTGGAGAGGAATGGCTCCCACTTCATGCTGGCCTTTGTCCCCTTATCGTGGCCTGTGCTATTGGCTTTTCCAGCCTTGACAACCTTCTTCTTGGCCAAGATGGCCGCAGCTTGCTCTGCAATATGCTCAACCGTGTACATAGTCATGGGTGGCGGAGACAAGATCTCACTGCGGTGCGGACAGGTGAGCTTCAAAGGTAGGAGCTCGGGTTGGGTCTCAGCGACAAAGGTATTCTAAGATTCCATGAAGGCTTGCCTGAACTCATCAGGGGTCAAATCCTACATGCATCACCGATGCGCATATGAAGACCTAGACATGAATATAGACATATAGGACGTAGACAAAATAATCTACCTAAACATGCAGGCCACAAAATCATCGATATATGACTACATCTTGCAATAGATTGGCCGTAGTACCATGGATCTACCGCAAACTACACTCGGATCTACCATGTGCTAACAAATCGGACCTCCTAGAGTGGGGGTTAAAGAAAACTCACCGACATCGGAGGAACGAAACACGTTGCCGGCGAAGAGCCTAGAGAAGAACGCCTGCTGAAGCTATCCTACAACCACGGACATCGCTGCCGCCGCTTACCTTCTCATGAGTGAAGATCTTGATAGGCTTCCAAGCTCGAACAGGTGGGAGATGGTGGTGCGGAAACACGCGGTGAGGCAAGCGGTGATATATCGCACGGGGTTTCACCGGGCTGTGTCGAAATTTCTCGCGACGACTTTTGGAGGAAAGCTGCTGCCCGCGCCGTGCTTTCCCGCTTTTTGCAGCCTGCCCCGCGGAAACTCTCGATTTAGTGTTCCCGGAAGGCCAAGTTTTGGGCTGATTAAAAACCCGTGCTGTTCAAGAAATCCATATGACCCAGCTACACAAACAGGCTTAATTTTTCCAGCACCATGCGAGAAACGAAAATCCGGCCTACCAAACACGCCCAGCAGGACTGATGGAGCGCTTCACACCGTGCGCCAAATCACGGGCACGCATAATCTCCGTGCAAGCGCCGCTTGCTCATGGTGTGCATTCCGCAGGCTCATTGTCCATCTCGCATCCGCTGCACATGGATTGGTTGCACGTTTTGTTCATGGATTCGTGGCACGAATCTCTTGAACAAGATGCTCCTCACCATATATGTTGGCTACAATCTTGATGGACTTATAATGTAGTATGCAGATGATATTTTATGTAGTCCCTCTGTTCACTAATGTAAAATCTTTTAGATATTTCAAAGTTGACTAGATTCAAATTAAAATGTATGAATCTAAACACTAAAACATGTCTAGATGCATTCTTTTTTTTAAAAACTAGAAGGTCATACATTGGTGAATGGATGGAGTATGAAAAGTTTATCGTACCGTGTATAAAATGCAATTAAACATTAACATTTGCAACATAGCACACAATATTTCCTGCAAAATTGTGTGTGTGTGACAGATAGGTGATCGTTCACGCGTTCCCCTTGCATCGCTCCTGTGGGATGATGGGGGGAACCCTAGCACCACCACCTACAGACCCCTATCCAACCTCCTCCTCCTCCCCCGTCGTCAGCAGACGGTGCGGCCGACGCGAGTGCCAGTGGGGATCCTCTCGCCTCCTCTCCCGTCAGGGCATCCTGTGACGCTTCCTTATAGTCGGGACGTGGCACGAGCTGGCGTCACAACGAGGCTGCTCCGGCAGCGGCGTGTTCGTTGGCCTCTCGGCAGAGTACACCCGGCCCTCCAGGTGGGAAGGCGGCAGACGACGCATGCCACATGGCCGTCTCGACGGTCATGGTTTGCATGATGACGCGGCTCCTAGAGCCTATTTTTTGGGTCTTCGCGTGCCACGTTATGCCATGCATTATCGCCTTTTTGGTGGATGCATCGCAGACTTGGTAGTGGGGATGCACGGGTACCAGTGAAAACCGAGCCAACCTCGATCATGTCGGCGTCCTGCGTGCTGTTATCTTATCGAAGGCTTCGTCTATGCAGTTCTCGCAGCCTCGCTCGGCCTATTCCGGGGGAAACCATAGCTATGGACAACCCGGATCAGACGATGATGACACTCGATACCATTCTCCCTCTTGGGGGCATTGTCTTGGAGCAGCCGCTGGTCAAAGGGAAAGAAGGTGGAGCGGCTTCAGCTTGCACAGAGTTTTCAGTGGAGATTTCAAGTTATCTTAACTGCTAGGTGCTACGGCCATGCATGCCTAGTTATGTAGGTGCTAAACATGCTAGATCTTTTGGAGGCTTCAAGATGTTTCGGATGGCGAGACCCGGCGGCATGGTGTCGAGGGGTCTCGGTGGCGACTGCGCATGTGTGCTAACGGATACGCACAGGGTGGTGGCATTGTATAGTGTCGATGGAAGGTCTGACAAGGTCATTACTTTGATACTCATGGAGATGGGTTGGCGGAATACGATGGAAACCGCGGTTTGAGTGTGCACGTCAGTGTGTGCTCAGGATCAACTACACCGGTTTGTGCTCCTGGCTTGCTGTTGGGCGGTTATGAGGACTCCTGTTTTGTGATGATGTGTGTAGGTGTGAGGTTGAAGTGCTGGCTCTGACATGGCCACCCCCTTCATCAAGGTTGTATGTTAGAAGGTGGAGTCAGGTTAATCTTTGTAGTTTTTTGTAAGGTTTCATTGAATAATAAGAAGGATGTGTGCACCATTTTGATGCAGAGGTCGGGGGTAACACCTCCATTTCAAAAAAAAATCGTCAAGCAAGAGCAACCATGTGCTATAATATCAGTGGGAACTACATCGGTCTTTGAAACCACCGCCTTTTGGTTTACTTCAAGGAAATCCACCAATCCAAATTGTTCATTAAGTTTATAGTTGATTCTCGTCACATTTTGAATTACCATATTAATCAATTGGGACCTTTAAGTGTTCACGCTGATCAAATGTAAATGTGCTCACATCGACTAACTACTATAAAATCATAAGATTACGACCAAGAAGATCACACGGCCTCCTATCGTTCTACATTTTTGCATCAAAGAACACCACAACCTCCTCCTTTCCATTCCAATGGCGTTATGACTCCACTATTTCGAGGAACAAGGCATGCATTTCAAGGTGGCGTTCACCCTCCATGCAACAACCATGGAGAAGTGGATCCGTCTCATCAAGGAGTTCCTCGACACAGTGCTGGTCAAGTGTGTGGGCATGGAATGCAAGTACACCGACGCAGCGAAGAATGTCAAGCAAAGAGATCTTCCATATGAGAAGAAGCAACACACCGCTGTCCCTCAACTGTCTATGGTGTACGATACTCCCGTCTTCCAGATATGCTGGGTTGATGTAGTGTTGGATCTCCTCAAGCAATTCTTGAGGGACGATGGATCCTATTCTGCGGCGTGGCTATCAAAAATGTTGTGTGCATGCTAGGTTTCTACGACATCGCCCTTCCATCAGCGTGCATCCTCTACGAAGAGATCCCAAACCCAACGAAAATAATCCTCTTGAATATTTTAGGTTCCCGTTGTGGCTACGGCTGTGAGTTTCTGTTAGTAGAGTAAAAAATCAAAGAGGTATGGATATTGTCCATGGACAGAAAATAAGGAGATAAATACAAGTTGAAGATGAGAATATAAAAAATATGCACGTGACAAGAAAAATCGTCTGCATTATGCTTTGTTTGTTGTTCTAATCCTAATAATAGGTGTTGTAATTGCACTTTCAGATTTATCTAGGTGCAAGTAGTAGCATTTTCTGAACAATCCCAATGGTTGGAAATTTAAAATAAAATTATGCTCCAGAAACCGTTTGCAATGTACACATGCTTTTTCTAAGTTTTTCATGTTTGATAGATGGGCCCATCGGGTCCCAATATATGCAATGCAACCCTATGAACTTTCTTGTATAAATAAGGACCAGAAGGTCCTCATCCAGTCCCACTTCACTCGACATGCGCCTCCCCTCTTTAAGACCACCCAGTTCTCGGAAACTCCACCTGGTCCGCGAGGCATACCTTGTCTCTAGAGGACTTCCTCGCTAGAATGCGGATGACCTCCCCGTCAGCATGTTGGCTGTAGACTAGCGTCAATCCAAGCAGTCGTATGCCAGAAGTGTTGCCATCACCTCTGGTCAAGCCAGCTTGTTCCCGTCCTCTACCATGGCGATGTCGCATTCTTGTCCTCGCGCTCTCAAAGTTTTAGGTTGTTAGCATGCATGTTTAACTTATATTCATAGTACATTTCTACTTTAAGCAGATAATATTTATTGAGGATGAATGTATAAATATGTTAATTAGATCTACTTTCTTGTGTAAGACCGGATGTGCCAACTTGCTGTTGCTAGATATTAGGTTTGTCATAGTCGGGTATCATATTACTATTATCATGCATATGATACTAGTTTATGATACTATCTCTCTAATGCATAGTATCATATAGTAGTATCATAGTTGTATAATATTTAATTCTATGTAGAGTCCCAATATAAATATGTGTACATGATTTATCTGGTATGAAAATACCTAGTTTTATATACTTGATACTGTATCCTAATATGATACCACCAGTACCTCTTTCTTCATTAATTAGTGTGCCACGTCAATTTTTTACCAACATGACATGCATGATACTACCTATGATACTCCCACTAGGACTAGCCCGGTACCGAGTAGCGGAGAAAGTTGTCTTCTTCTCTACTCATCTCCGTGAATTTCACTCCCTCCTCCTCGCAGGGACACTTAAGACTAATTTCCTTATTAATTTGAACTTGCATTTATATAGTTTTACCTTTTATGTATTTATATTCTCACATGAGAAATGATTTGTGCAATTATTCCGTCTTGTGTTGAGAATATCAACAACAATAGTTATGGGTGTGAAGAAGGAGTTCATGCTGAAACAGAGGATCAATCGTCTCTTTTCGTTGAGCATTGTCATGAGAATTAATTATGTCTCTATTCTTGATTTAGCACGACATGTCACATGAGGGCGGGCTAAAATGTTTCCCTTTTGAATGCATTCTCCTTTCGGCTAATGTAAGTGTAAGTTATGCTTACGACTCGTAATTTATCTACATACTACATGTGAGACACAATGCAATCTACGGGCTATACCTCGTCCAATATCCCATCTTCAACACAAAGGTTCTATACCAGGTTCAACAAGGGCTACCGCCGTAGTCCTAAAAAAACCATGGTAACATTATCCTTTTGGAACCTATTCGTGAAGACAAAGACATAACCAAGAAAAACTAAATACTCTTGTTAGTGTATCTCTCTCATTTGCATAGCTAGCAAATGGATCTATGTGGGAGTGAATGTATACATGTATTGTATCAATGTACAATCGAATATACTCCCTCCATTTCATAATATAAGATAGTTTAGCTTTTTGAAGATAATGTATCTAGCCGTCTTTTAGTGTCCTGAAAAACGGTGGTAACATTATCCTTTGGAACCTATTGATGAAGACAAAGATATAACCAAGAAAAATTAAATACTCTTGTTAGTGTATCTCTATCATTTGCATAGCTAGCAAATGGATCTATGTCGGAGTGAATGTATACACGTATTGTATCAATGTCCAATCGAATATACTCCCTCCATTTCATAATATAAGATAGTTTAGCTTTATAAAGATAATGTAGTCTAGATAAAAGACATCTTCACAAAGGTAAATCATCTTATATTTTGAAACGGAGGGAGTAACTGAGATCGGCTACTGTATTTTGATAAAATGTTGCATGAGTTTGCTGGCACCACTAGGATGCAAGTAGGGCCCAGCTTGTAGTTATCAAAGGAATAAACACACACATTTATCAAAGTCAAAATGTCTTGGATGTTTCGACTAAAGAAAATGATTGGTTAAACTAAGCGTGTGAGGGAAGGAGATAAACTCTCACGATAAATTAATATGAAACGTTTTTGATTTTGAAGCGATGCACATGTTTTCAACTTCCTGAGTCGTGTGCGAAGCTGTAGTACTCACCGAGATTGCAGTTTTCCGCCCTTGTGCAATATTCGGCCTTCCACGCGCAGTTAAATAAACCGTATGCGATGTAAGGAAACATCACCCACCCCTCGGGTAGAGATGGGTTAGTAAACCGTGTGAGACGGGCCATTTCAGACGTGTGCGGATGTCTGATTTGTACGAGTGACTGCAGACGTATTATTTTCATAGGTAGAAACGCGGATCTCACACCACACCGAAACCATCTTCCGTGACCACAGAATGATTGTGCGCTAGTTATTTCTTTTCAGAAACTACAAGAAATAAAGTCACAGACGTTCTCACTCGTGAAGTTTAGTCGGTCACGCCTCACGCGTATGTCTTGTCGAGGGTTGCCCCACCCCCAGCCACCATGACCACGAGGAAGGAGACGCAACGCTGCAAGGAAACGGATCCAGAGGAAGCAGAACAAGCGGATCTCACTTCAGGGGCGGGTGGTGGTCTTTCCCCAGCGCCGGCTCTCTCCGTGAGAGCATCATCACCAGAAGAAGAGGGACCACCTCGAGTTTGGTGAGATCCAACACCATCAGCTCGAAGCACTCGGAGGAGACCTTATTTCGAGGGATGCTCCGTCGCAACCCACTCTTCAGCACCACCGCATGCCACCGACGGGGTGCATCAAAGCAGGGAGGCGTGAGGCGAGATGGATCTGGTCGTCGGAGACCATCTGCCTACCTCAAATGCCACGAGGGCAAAATTCACCAGGGGCAAACCTACACCTACTATGGTACATAGGGGTGGGACCCTCGCCCAATATCGATGCCGGCCATCGCCGGAAAAGAGAGGGAGAGGGGCCAGACAGTCATGAGAAGAGGAAAACCTAGACGAGGAGACGGGAAGGCGAGAGCGGAGGGAGATTCTACAACAGGACTTTGACGTCCGTCTATCGAACCTCGGCATCAATCGAATACCGCAGAGGCAGCAGCACATACGCGTACGTTGGGATAGATTAAGGGCGTGTTTTGTTGCTCGTTTCGCCGTTCCTCGCATGGAGCGAGAAGAAATAAGGGCGTTTGGTTCTACGCGCTCGGAGGAATCTTTGCACCGCACGAGTTTTGAACCACCCCTCAGCCTAGCTCTGGAGGAACACCCAAATCGGACGTTTCCACGGAGCCAAGTTCTTCTCTCGCTAACGGGGGAAGAAGATGCACGTGCACGTGCAAGGGAAGGATGGCGGGAGCTCGGTAAATCCGGCGGGATAAATTGGGGTTACCGCCCGCCGATTCATGGCGGCTATAAACACCATCCCTCCTCCGGCTCCAAAATTCCCGCCACCATTTCCCCCAATTTTGAGCTCTCCCTCCAAATCCTCTTCCTCACCGATGGGCAGGTAAGCGGCGCCTCCTACTCCGGTTGGTCTACCTCATCTCCGTCAAGCCTTCATCCTTGGCTATCTCGGACATGTCGTCCTCCTCGGTAAAGATTGAGATCGTGGTAAGAAACACCTAACCCTAGCTATCGCAGCTTAGATCTGTTGCCATGTTCTAGCTCACAGTTCATATGTTCACCCGTGCTCACTTCTAGTAGATCGTGGTCTATTTTGGTAGTTAGTAGTCATGTTGTACTGTGAGGATTGCCATGTGCTGTAGGTAGGATTAGAGTTGCAAGTATAGTTCTTCCCCTAGAACCGAACACATTGCGTATCTTTGGTGCCGTAGGAGAAGGTTGCGTCCCCTGATCTCTCTGTAACCTCTATGCGGCCTCTTCGTTATGTGCTGATGCCTGATGCGGTGTGCAAGAAGAAGTTGGCCATGTCATGGCCAACATCTCTGTCCACCTTCGTCCTAAATCGGGTCTGCCAGTTGATAGAGAAAGGGTCAGTTGTTTGGGGATTCAGAGAGGCGGACATGCGGTTGATTGCTGACGATGTCTTCAAGTTATATGGTTGGATAGTCACTTAGAACCAGGTGTACAACCACATGAGGCACTAGAGAGTTAGGTGGATTCAGGTCCTGAGGATCAAGAGGCGTGAGACCGTGCGCTGGGTTGAGGAGACCTCTTCTATCATCGTGGACGATGATGATTACTATGTGAACATCAAAGTTTGATACATTTGCACTTGCATCAGTAGTTGTAAAGGTCACATATGAAATACTTGTCTTAAACTAACCGTGATTCTCATGTAGGCTCAGCCGAAGGACACCGATTTGATCAACAAGCCCATTGAGAACTATGCTCAGATGAATATCATCTACAGTCCTCGCATTCCCGTTGCACCCGTCTCTTTGACCGCGATACACCGTGCTCTTAGCCACCTGATGGATCACAGTGGACATGCGACCAGGTATCTTGCCATGACCCCTGAGCGCCGGATGAGCCGGTTCATGGCCTTCCTAAACAAGCACTACCTTTGAGTAGTGGACTGAGCTATTCGAGGACGTGCTGGTAGAGGTGTAGATGATGATGACTCTGATGTGTATTTTGGAGTATCTAGGATGATGAAATTTAGTTGCGGTGACCCCTGGACTTTGGTCTGTATATTTTGGGAGGTGGTATTCATTTGTAACCCCTCCGTTTGTGATGAACTTGTGTTGCATCATGGGTAGTTGTTCGTGAACTCGTGCTGCAACACACCCGCCATGACTAATTATGTTGATTTAGTCTTAATATAATCTAGTAGTTCTCTGAATTGCAATTGTCTAAACTTTGTTATCTACCTTGCTGATGTTTGGTAAGCTCACCTGAGCAATCAGGAGGTAAGGTTATCAGGGACAATGCAACTAGCCAAACAAGTACCAATTAGCTGAAAACCAAGAATGCATGGAACCAAACAATTGGGCCTTGACTTCCAAACCCCTAGGGAAATGAGAATACATGGAACCAAACTAATGGCCATTTTGCCACGAGAGGTTGCATTGCCGCGTGCAGCTTCCTAGGAGCCATGATCTCTAGGTGCGACCCACGAGCAACCAGACACACCCTAAATATGCAACTAGCTTTCCTTCCTGCATGCATGTGCATTGATTAACTTGCAGTTTGTTCATTAGTGGATTGACATCATGCATCATCACCATCAGCTACAATGTTTACTTTTTTTCCCCAGCACACACCTTGGCTATGTACCAGATGCAATGCACTCTATCCATGGAAGCAACTACAAACTTTTTCTAGAATACGTGTACGTGTATTAAATATATAGAAGAAGTGCCCCACGCCGCAAAAAGTTCGCTGTAAGAGGAGGTGGCAGATCCTCAAGTAAGAGAGGTTGGTGGATCTTGAAGAGACCCGCTAAGCACCGTCTATCATACTTACTGGTTTTCAATCTAATAATCATCATCACAGAAGTGGATCAATTGAAGACCACATTGTTCTGGTGCCTCCAAATGCACCATAAGACCAAAATGAGTGTTGTTCGCAGGTCTTGTTCGGTCGTTGCAGGGCATGTCCTGGTACTCCACCATTGGATCAGTTCAGTATTAAGGTTGGGCTACCACTCTGGTCGGCCCCAATGCTGCGGGGCCTAGCCCCAAACCCCTCTCGAGACGGCCCATGAGGAGGTGTTGTAGGGTTCCCTGGTGCTGGTCACAAAGCAGACAGGCCGTTGGGTGAGCCAACCGACGACACTGAAGCTTTTCAGCCGTCCAACATATGTTCTTGGAGACAAGCCATGCAACAAAACTTGCAGCTAAAAGGTGCTCGCATCTCCAGATCTAGTCCGTGACCTGAGCAAATATGGTGCGCATGAAGAAGGCGTTGTAGGCCGACTTCGCTGAGTAGATACCATCACTGTTCCAGCGCCACACTAGCTTGTCATCCTGATCTGGCGTGAGTTTAATGCTCGCAATCGCCTACCAGAGTAGGAAGAACTCTACCAACACCTCCAGACCTAAATCTAGGCCACAATCCAAGAGCAAGCCCCAACGACGCCATCCTTAACTGACCGCATGTTCTCCCATCTTGCCGGCAGTTTGGCGGTATGGGAAGGGGCAATGTCAACCACTCTAGCCATGTGGAGCCAACGGTATTTCTGGAATTTCACCCGCTCCCCATTATCGATGGTGCAGCAAGTGTCCATCTCGAAGATAGCTAGGGCTAATGGAGGTTTCTGTAGGTTGAATTTGGCACATGGCTTCATTGGGCCAGCTCATTGTAGCCACGCTCATCCGCATCTGAGGAAAAGGTTCAAAAGGCACAGGTTCATAATTCCCATGCCTCCGTATATCTTGGGCATAGCTATCCTGTCCCAAGACACAAGACTAGACCTGTCATTGACTTCCCGACATCCCCTTCCACAAGAAGGCCCTGCAAATCCTCAACAGAGCCTCCAAGGTCTTCAGCAAAATGTCGAGAGTCATCATGGCATGTAGAGGGATGGCAGAAAGGATAGTCCGTACGAGGGCTACCCTACCACCATGGTTCATCAGCTTGGCACACCACAGCTGTAGCCGGTTAGCTGCGCTATCCATATGTGGTTATAACTAAGCCACGGTTGGCTTGAGGAGGCTGAAAGACCAAGGTACTTAGACAACTCTAACTGATCCTGTAAAAATGTAGAAGCCATAAAATAAATGCTTTTTACGGCTTGTGCATAAAAAGTGGCCCGAACAGATCCCGTAAAAATCTTGAAATTATAAAAAAAGTTTGGTGCATAGTATATTTGCCCCGCGGAGCGCTATTTTCTTAGTTTTTGCGAGCGAACCGAGCATGCACTGCATTTCCTTGGGTCGTTGGAATAAGTGAGATTTCATCTCCAGCCTTCTCCCTTCTGCACCACCACCACCACCGATCTACTCGCTCTGCCGTATCCTCACCAAGTTGTAGGATCGTAGCGCCGCCATAAACTCCACCGATACCACGCTAGTAGATCTGTAGGTGGGAATGACCAATCGAGTCGCCCTTTCTCCTGCACCAAAGAATAAGACGTCGACAAAGTCGGTTGCCGCTATGCCACCTTGCCCTACTCCGGCAACTAGTGCATCCACGATTTCTCGAGCGGATCCCGCTGCCAACAACGTGGCTGGGCAGAAGTGTAAGAGAATGGGAGCCAATAGCATGTTGTGCCTCCCGCCGCCATGGCCGAGCTAGTGCCTGCGCCACGTCCTCCTCTTGCGCCCCGTCCTACCAAGAAGGTTGCCGCATGATGACCCACAAGTATAGGGGGTGTATCGCAGTACTTTCGAGGAAAGTGAAACCCAATTTATTGATTTGACACAAGGGGAGCCAAAGAATATTTATAAGCCTTAACAACTGAGTTGTCAATTCAGCTGCACCTAGAAACAATCTTGCTCACAGCAATTTATCAGTAGCAACAGTTTTGTAGTAGGAATAGTAAAATAGCAGCAGTAGTAAAGTAAAGACATTTAACAATAGCGATAACAAGAGGATTCGAAAAGGTAGGCATAGGGATGGATGGACGAGCGTTGCATGGACAAGAAAATTCACATAGAAATCAGAACATAGGGCAATTGCAGATAAATAAGATAAATCATCCAAGTACTAGATAATCCTAGGCATGTGTCCCATATATAGTCATACGTGCTCGTAATGAGAACTTGCACAACATCTTTTGTCCTGCTAGCCCGTTTGCAGCGGGGTCTCAAGGGAACTACTGGCAATTAAGGTGCTCCTTTTAATAGAGCACCGGAGAAAGCATTAATACTATGTGAACACATGTGATCCTCACATCAAAGCCATTCCCTCCAGTTATCCCGATTTCTATCACTTCGGGGCCATTGGTTCCGGACAACATAGTGTGTATACAACTTGCAGGTAAGACCAAAACCAATACTATCATAATGAATCAATAACATGTTCAGATCTGAAATCATGGCATTCGAGCCCTAGTGACAAGCATTAAGCATAACAAGTCACAACAAAGTCATAAAGCACTAATAGAAGATACTAGGCACCATGCCCTAACAATCTGATGCCATTACATGAACGATCTCATCCAATTCCTACCATCCCCATAGCCTACAGCGGGGGATTACTCACTCATAGATGGGGGAAACATGGATGGTTGATGGAGAAGTGATGGTGATGATGATGGCGATGATCTCTTCCAATTCCCCATCCCAGCAGGGTGCCAGATCGGAGTTTTTGGTGCTGTTTCGTGGAATCTGGTGGTGGCGGCGGAGCGGAACTCCTTCTGGAAAAACGTCGAACCCCCTAGAGTTTTTAGGTCAGAAGGCTTCTTATAGGCGAAGAGGGAGACCGAGGGGGTGCCTGGGGCGGCCAGACCACCCCCTGGCGCGGCCTGGGCTAGCCCGCGCGGCCAGGTGGTGTGGCCTAGGCCTAGCCCCCCTCCGTCTCGTATTCTGGCTCCGGGAGTCTTCTGGTGAAATATGATTTTTGGCATATTTTCCGGGATTTTTCTTGATAGTTGATTTTTTGCACAAAAAGTAGACACCAAGGCAATTCTGCTGAAAACAGCGTCAGTCCGTGTTAGTTGTATCCAAATCACACAAGTTTAGAGGAGAAACAATAGCAAAAGTGTTTGGGAAAGTAGATACGTTTTGGACATATCAACTCCCCCAAGCTTAGCTTATTGCTTGTCCTCAAGCAATTCAGTTGAAAACTGAGTGCGATAAAAGAACTTTCACGAACACATTTGCTTCATATGATGTATAGATTCTCAGCATGTGATCAACTACTTAGACAATTCATAATAAAGAGTATGCAACTAAGTTTACTTAATAGGCATTGCAAGCTATGAAGAGATTTCAACTTAAAAATAATAAGTAGCATGAAGTACTAATATAAGCAACACTACAATGCTCATAACAAGGTATGATAGAGTGGTATCTCGCTTTCCTTTTTATTGTGAATGCCAAGGCACCTATGAAGTTCAGGTGAAGACTAGAAGTAAAGATGTCAAAGATACAAGCATCAAAGTCATAACACAAATAATCAAGTAATGAGACAGGCACAAAGAATGACAATTATGCTCTCAAGAAAGTGCTCGTAGAATAAGTGGAGACTCAACAAGGAAATGAAAAGGTTTTGAATAGTTTGAAAGGCTTCCAAATGCTGAAAGTATGGTACTCATTTGCTTTGAGCTATCATTGCCCCTATCATAAGAATCTTTAATATGGTTAAGGTGAAAGTGAGGTCCAATCTGAGTTATATGCTTGACATACTATAAACTGGAAATCCCATGTCCCTTGAGTACGAGGGCCGCTCCTCATGCTACTCAACTTTAGTTACCTGTAAGTTCTTGTCATCATAAATACGTGCGTATCATAGAGAACCGCCAACGGGGTACCTGTTGCCCGATGATATGGAAGAATCCCCATATCAAAATGACAAGGCAAGCAGACAATGAGTATCTCAGCAATCTTCTTATTTACCATGGGAAATGGTGCTTTTTTCTCTCTTTCCTCTTTTCATATACCTCTTTTTTCTTTTTTCTCAATAGCTATCTCTCTTTTTTTATAAGAAGAATGCTTCATAGATATCATTATGGTTACGCTGCAGGTTTCCACCATGACGGCATGGATTATACCGGCGGCCCAGGCGTTTCTCTAACACACATACATAACTCCATGGACTTACAAGCTCCCCTTTTATTTCACACCGACAACATCCACAAACAAAAGAGCATGGTATCAACTGGGTATATATTTACAGGTGTTGAAAGCGTTCCCCGTGATAGCACGGTTCTGCTAATCCCTAGCCTATAATTTGCAAGCATATAACTTTCATGGACAGTCACAATGGTTCAGGTTTATTAAGTGCAGGAAATAAAGTGTGGCATCAAGTTCGTGAGAGCTTTACTAACTAACTTTCTCATAGCAAGCAAACATTTTATTCGGAAGAAAACAAGGCATATTGAATATGCACGAAAGTAGCAAATGATGCTAATAGGTAGGTATGGTGGACACTTGGGCAAAATTTGGTTTGAGGGAGTTGGAAACATGAGTAAAACATACTCAGTGTGAGTGAAGGCTAGCAATAGTAAGGGAGCGACAAACGAGAGAGCAATAACTGTCATAATCATGCTTGCAATAAAACAAGACTAATCATGGCATGAAAGTGATTCAAGATCCTCAAGGCAAAATAATTTATCGAGGCTTAACTGATTATTTCAGTCATATGCATGCGTGAGCATGTGCCAAGTCAATTCAAATGAAACATTCAGAGGAGGATACCATGGTGTCATACCAAGTTATGAATAGAGTAATGCAAGCAAACATTCATATGACATGCTACAAACTATTAGCAAGATGGAACTAATCATATGAAAGAAAGGACTATAAGCATCCATAAATAACATACACCCTACATGAACAGACCAAGCATGCCCACAATGTTGAGTATATGTATAAAAATGAAAACAAATAGAGTTCGTTACCAGCCTCTTACCACACCTCAAGTTGTCATTAATCCTCATTATTGCTCTTCACTTGTGTGGCTTGAATAATAATATCAAACCAATATCCACTGAGGACTGCTGAACCCTGCAACAAACTCACAAAGCCAAAGAAGAACAACAAATATTTTTGGTGTTTTCGATTTTTTTAAAGAAAGAACCAAAAAGGAAAAACAAGCAAAGCAAAATCTTTTTGGGTTTTTCGAAAAGTTCAAACAAAGCAAAAAGGGAAAAGGCAAACCAAGGCAAAAGGAAGAAGGAACAAACCAAAGAGAAATAACAAAAATATTTTTGGTCTTTTTGTGTTTTAGAAAGCAAAAGCAAAGAAAGAACGAAAACTAAAAAGAGAACGAAACATGAATACACAAAGTGTCGACGCAACATGATATGAAGATGAGCGCGATGCCGGCGTACCTCCCCCAAGCTTAGGCTTTTGGCCTAAGTGGGTGTCAATCCAGATACGGGTAAGGGTTCCAAGCAGGCGGGTCATTGTAAGAATGATCGTAGTTAGGCTCGTGGGACGAGGAAGAAGCTCCCCAATCATAAGTAGGCTGCTAATATGAAGACTCCCCCTCATTCAAGGGCTGGACCAAATCATCTATGACCTCCCTTCTAGTGTCCTGCTCCTGTTGGGAGAGCTCTCCCAAATATGTGCCAAGCTCCTCAGTGAGGGACCATCCTACCCTAGTATCAAGGTTAAACAAAACAGGTGCAGGCAAAAGAACAACACGCTCGGACTTGCTCTTTCTCCAACCAGCTTTGAGAAAGGTTATTTCATAAGACAACTCACTCAAACTAGCCCACGAGGAAACAAATTTATGCTGTATCATGGAATTAAGATCAATCCTTTCTATGGGAAACTGTAGGTCTAGATGATGAGGCACTAAACCATGCAATGCTAGTAAACGAGAAGCAATGAGGCCCCCACAAATTCCACCTTTCTCGTGGTTAGCGGCAAGACGGAAAGCTATCAAAGCACCCAAGTTGTAAGACCTATCTCATTTAAGAGCAGCAGAGATAAATGCTAGATCATATGAAGATAACTTATTGGCAGTTTTCCTAGCAAGAACACACTTGACAATAAAGTAGGAAAAGTAGCGAATGGAGGGGAGATGAATGTTACGGATGTTTCCACTCTCCTTCGAGAAGCTGCTCCCTTGGCAAATTTTTGCGTATAAATCCATGAGTGGTGCAGGTCGCTCTTTAATCCTTCCACATGATCCCCATTGAGGTACCTTAATAGCTGCACAAAAGTCATCGAGAGAAAGGTCGACAACAATATTGTAAATTTTGTAGTGGACCATGGGGTTAGGAAAAGAGTAACTAAATTGAAAATTCTGCACCACAGACATGGTTAGCTTCACAAATTGACAAGGTTCATCTTCCAAAAAGTGCTCCAACCCTGCATTAGAAACCAAAGTGTGGAAATCCTGGAGAATTCATGCAGCTCTCATGAATGTAGAGCATGGGTAAATGGAAGGAAAAACTTCCTCCTCCCGGTGAACCTTCATGACCTCAGGCACCCATAGTTCATGTTGGTTTAGTTGATGCTCATTCATCTTCTATTCTGAAATTTAAACACCTATTAAACAAGTGATTGCAAAGTGAATATAATGAAGGGCACTACTCATAGGGACTTGTAAGAGGCCTAAACATGCATCAAACTATATCTCTAAGCATCAAACAAGCTTACAAGCTCTCATAACCTGTCACCTACAACAACAAAATGCTCAAGATATAATCCACTAAACACAAATCTACTTGGACAAGGGAAGGAGTCACATACCGGAGAACAAATGCTCCAAATTTCAGCAACAAAGATGGGCTGAGCAAGGAGATCGAAAAAATCGAGAGCAAGCACAGCAAGAACGCGATTTTGAGCAATGGACTAGAGTTTGCTCGAGAGAGAGAAGAAAGTGGCAAGTGAGAGAGTGAGTGGAGGGCCAGGGGTGGCCCACACCATGGCATGGCGCCACCCAGGGAAGGCCACGCCACCAGGTGGTGTGCCTGCCTGGTGGGTCCCCCTGGTACCTTCCAGGCACTCCTCTGACCCTTTTTTCACAAAAAAATTTAATATGAATTTTCTGGAATTTTTCGAGACACTTTTTTTTTGGGAAATTTTCAAGCATAGATGAATGATTTTTCTGCAGAAAAATGATTTTGAAAAAGATGCAATGAAAAACAAAACAAAATCTATAGAAGTTCTAAGACACTCTAAAATGCAAGCAACTAGCACACGAAAGGTAAACTAAACGAAAGCAAAAACTAAAATGGATAGAATAGAAGTAAGCGGAGATAATCATAGTGAAAACATTGTTTTGGTCAATGAAATCCTTTTGTTAACAAGGTTGATCAGGTCTTGTTACCAAAAAAATTTTATATGAAATAAAACTTTGTATTCCACTAATGATTATGTTACCTCAACTTTGATAGCAATGGTCCCAATCATAATAGTTTCAAATTTTCCTCTTGGTATGGGACAATATATCTCTCCAACTTGAATGCCCTCAACATGTTCAATTGAATTCAAACCATAAGTTCTTTCAACCTTCTTGGGGAAATAGACAGTATGTTCCTTGTCATTCACATTGAAAGTCACCTTTCCTTGATTACAATTAATAACAGCTCCTGCAGTATTAAGAAAAGGTCTCCCAAGAATAATAGACATATTATCATCTTCAGGCATTTCAAGTACAACAAAATCAGTTAATATCAAGAAATTATGAGCCACTTGAACAGGTACATCCTCACATATACCCATAGGAATAGTGGTAGATTTAGCAGCCATTTGCAAAGATATAACAGTTGGTATCATTTTTTCAAGTTGAAGTCTCTTATAGAGAGAGCAAGGCATAGCACTAACTCCAGCTCCCAAATCACACAAAGCAGTTCTAACATAACTATTCTTAATAGAGCAAGGGATATTTGGAATCCCTGGGTCTCCAAGTTTCTTAGGAACCTTACCATTAAACGAGTAATTGGCAAGCAAAGTAGAAATTTCTTCATTAGGGATCTTCCTTTTATTCGAGACAATATCCTTCATATACTTTGAGTAAGGAGGCAATTTAATAGCATCAGTCAAAGGAATTTGCAAGAATAAAGGTTTCATCCACTCACAAAACTTATTATAGTGTTCATCTTCCGTTGACTTGTGTTTCTTATCAGGGAAAGGCATAGGTTTTTGGACCCAAGGCTCTCTTTCACTACCATGTTTCTTAGCAATAAAATCTTCTTTAGTGTATTTAGTACTCTTAGTGTGCTTGTCAGGTTCTTCTTCAACTTTTTCTTCATTAGGAACATCATTTTCTTCATTACCACTTTCAGTTTCAGCATCACAGACAGATATACTATTAGGATCTTTAGCAGGTTCAGAGGGTTCTACAATAGTTTTATGTTTCTTTTTTCTTTTCTTACGAGTAGAGCCACTATTTTCATCTTGTTGAGAATCCTGCTCGATTCTTTTGGGATGCCCCTCGGGATATAGAGGATCCTGGGTAGCAGCACCACTTCTAGTTCTAATTTCATAAGCATGTTTTTCTTTAGCAGCGTTAATTAGCAAGTCTTTTTGCACTTTAATGAGTTGATCTACTTGAGTTTGAACCATTTGAAAGTGTTTAACAATCATTTTAACATCATTAGCGGTTCTTTCCACAATATCTTTCAACTCAACAATAGCTCTAGTGTTTTCCATTAGATGATTTTGCACCCTTTTATTAAAATTATCTTGCTTAACAATAAAGATATCGAATTCTTCTAAGCATTGATTAGGAGGTTTAGAGTAAGGGATATCACCTTCATCAAAGTGTTGGAGAGAGTGTACCTCAATAGTGGATGAGTAGGGAATATGCTTACATAATTCTTCTATAGGAGGTAAATTCTTGACATCTACAGCTTTAATTCCCTTCTCCTTAAGACATTTCTTAGCTTCCTTCATCACTTCATCATTTAATTCAATAATTCCCCTCTTATTTGATGTTGGAACAGGCACCAGAATAGTTGGTTCAGGTATAATTACTTCAGGTATAGATGGTTCAGGAGGAGTCCAATCTTCATAGTTCTTGCTTATTTTAGCCATTAATTCCTCAGCTTCCTTGGGAGTCCTATTCCTGAAAACACAATCAGCACAACTATCTAGGTATGTCCTAGATTCTTTAGTTAGTCCATTATAAAATATATCAAGAAGCTCATTCTTAGGTAATGCACTTCCATCATGTGCATGAATCAAAGCACAAAACCTTGCCCAAGATTCGGGCAATATCTCTTTTTCTCCCTGTTTAAAATGAAAAAGTTCCTGCAAAATAGCCTGTCTAGCACTAGGAGGAAAATATTTCTACAGGAAAGTACTAATAAAGCAATCAGGGCTATCAATAGATCCAGGAGGTAAATTACTAAACCAAGTCTTAGCTTCTCCTTTCAGTGAAAAGGGGAAAATCTTGGCAACAAAGTAAGTACGCATCTTAATATCATCAGAAAACAAGCCACTCATGGTAGAAAGTTCATTCATATGTGCTACCGCACTCTCATTCTTAGTCCCACAAAAAGGTTCTTTCTCAACAATAGCTATGTAAGATAGATCGAGAGAGAAATCATAATCTTTATCTTTAATGTTTATGGGAGAAGCAGCAAACTTAGCAATAGGAGACAATTTGGGTCTAATAGTACGCCTCTCAAGGAGACTCTTAGCAGCGCTCCTATCATGGGTGTTTTTGCATTCTTTAATAAATTCATCGGTCATCTCAACATAACCATCTTCAATATCATAACTCTCACTAGACTCAGGTGAACTAACAGGTGTAGTAGTGTCTTCATTAGGAGTTTCAGTATTTCCAGCTATAGTTCTAGCAAT
The DNA here is from genome assembly GCA_023614405.1 of Avena insularis. Taxonomy (NCBI): domain Eukaryota; kingdom Viridiplantae; phylum Streptophyta; class Magnoliopsida; order Poales; family Poaceae; genus Avena; species Avena insularis. The sequence goes on from CM042690.1 coordinate 190,960,836, forward strand.
TGTAGCATCTAGGAAAGGACCTAATGAACCACTCTTATCAAGCACAGTAGAAGCAGCATCATAAGCATCAGAAGTTTCAGATTCAGCAGTAGTAGTAGTGTGTTTAGCATGTGTATGTGGTGGTGTAACGAGCTTACTCATAACAGATGGTGAATCAAGAGCAATCGAGGTGTTCAGAACAGTACCTCTTCTTGTAGTGGATGGTAAAATAGGAACCTTGCCATCACGAGACTTACCCATGATGGATGGATGGCAGCGAACAATAATGAATCCAAGTGAACTTGATAAATATAGCTATGCTCCCCGGCAACGGCGCCAGAAAATAGTCTTGATGACCCACAAGTATAGGGGGTGTATCGCAATATTTTCGAGGGAAGTGAAACCCAATTTATTGATTCGACACAAGGGGAGCCAAAGAATATTTATAAGCCTTAACAACTGAGTTGTCAATTCAGCTGCACCTGGAAACAATCTTGCTCATAGCAATTTATCAGTAGCAACAGTTTTGTAGTAGGAATAGTAAAGTAGCAGCAGTAGTAAAGTAAAGACAGAAGTAACAATAGCAGTAAACAGTAGGATTCGAGTGCGGTAGGCATAGGGATGGATGGATGTGCGTTGCATGGACAAGACAATTCACATAGCAATCAGAACATAGGGCAATTGCAGATAAATAAGATAAAGCATCCAAGTACTAGATAATCCTAGGCATGTGTCCCATATATAGTCATACGTGCTCGTAATGAGAACTTGCACAACATCTTTTGTCCTGCCAGCCCGTTTGCAGCGGGGCCTCAAGGGAACTACTGGCAATTAAGGTGCTCCTTTTAATAGAGCACCAGAGCAAAGCATTAACACTCTGTGAACACATGTGATCCTCACATCAAAGCCATTTCCTCCGGTTATCCCGATTTCTGTCACTTCGGGGCCATTGGTTCCGGACAACAACGTGTGTATACAACTTGCAGGTAAGACCAAAAACAATACTATCATAATGAATCAATAACATGTTCAGATCTGAAATCAAGGCACTCGGGCCCTAGTGACAAGCATTAAGCATAACAAGTCGCAACAAAGTCTAAAGCACTAATAGAAGATACTAGGCACCATGCCCTAACAATCTGATGCCATTACATGAACGATCTCGTCCAATCCCTACCATCCCCATAGCCTACAGCGAAGGATTACTCACTCATAGATGGGGAAAATATGGATGGTCGATGGAGAAGCGATGGTGATGATGATGGCGATGATCTCCTCCAATTCCTCGTCCTGGCATGGTGCCAGAATGAAGTTTCTGGTGCTGTTTCGTAGAATCTGGTGGTGGCGGCGGAGCGGAACTCCTTCTGAAAAATGTCGAACCCCCCTAGAGTTTTTAGGTCAGAAGGCTTCTTATAGACGAAGAGGGAGACCGAGGGGGTGCCTAGGGCTGCCAGACCACCCCCTGGCATGGCCTGGGCTAGCCCGCGCGGCCAGGTGGTGTGGCCTGGGCCCAGCCCCCCTCTGTCTCATATTTTGGCTCCGGGAGTCTCTTGGTGAAATAGGATTTTTGGCATATTTTCCGAGATTTTTCCTGATAGTATATTTTCTGCACAAAAAGTAGACACCAAGGAAATTCTGCTGAAAACAGCGTTAGTCAGTGTTAGTTGTATCCAAATCACACAAGTTTAGAGGAGAAACAATAGCAAAAGTGTTCGGGAAAGTAGATACGTTTTGGACGTATCACCGCACGCTGCGCACATGGCCATTCCCGCCCATCTCGGGAAGGTACTAATTTTGCCTCTTTCTTCCGCCGTGGATTGTTGCCATTTTTTATGTTGTTGATCCATGTAACATCGATTTGCATGAGGTTACCACTTCATTTGTCGACATGCTCAATTCCAGCACCGTGGACATTGACACCATGTCGCTAGATGAGTACGAGTATGATATTGGCAACACAGATCTTCACGAGGAGGGTGATGAAGAGGTAGCTTAAGAGGTAGAGGATGATGGTGCTATGGATCGTGATGGTGAGGAGATCCTCGATGGCTTGTAGCCCACCCAATGTCGAAGAACTTTGAACTATCACGAGTCCAAATACATTGCCTTGTGTAGGGGATGGGGCATAGTGTCACTGAATGCGGTGGCAGGCAATGATCAAACTAGCAAGAAGTATTGGCAACAGACTGAGGACAATTTTCTCCAAGTCCTCGCCATTTTGTCAACTGAACCACGGTCATGCACTACAAGGTCACTACAAGGTCGTTGGGATGTGATCAAAGCTACTTGTAGGCGTTGGAGTGCATGCTTGGAGAAAGTGAGAAATGTACCTCCAAGTGGAGTTTCCATTGATGAATATGTGCGTGCTTTGTGTACATTTATGCTTCCATTTTCTTTTTGATTTGTCGGATAGCATTTATCGCCATTTGTTTGTAGGACGACATTTTTCAAGGAAGGAAAAAGTACATGGCAATGTCCAAGAGGAAGAGCTCCAGGCTTCACCATTGCTACAAAATTATAGAGCATGGCAACAAATGGAGATTGAGGGATCAAGATGAAGGAGTTATGCCCTAGGGGCAAATAATAAAGTGTATTATTTGATATATCTCCTGTGTGTTGATAATACGTTTCATACTGTGCTATAATTGTGTTAATAGGAAACGTTAATACACGTGTGGTATGTAAACAAACCATGTCTCTAGTTACCTCTAGTGAACTAGTTCATTGGTCATGAGGATGGTCTATGTTTCAAGACCATGGGCATTTATGCCAACTGACAATGAGGTCATGTTATTAGTTGAATAACATGATAGACAAACATCTGACCGTTATATCTTCATGAGATCTAGTTACAAAGTTCACCATTGATGATAAAACACAGAGAACCTCGTAACCCGATCCTTTGATTGTGAGGTAATGCAAATCACCATTCTGGAAGAAGCTTAGATGGTTATCTAGAGTCATCTCGTAACAGGGTGACCAAAAGGTGCTACTCAGGTTTTCTGAAGGGATGCGTAGAGGAGTACATATCAAGACCAGGATTTGTCTAGTCTGTGTAACGGACAGATACATGTGGCCATCTCGGTGACATTGCATTAATGAAGCTTGCAAGCATGTGACTGGGTCACGGAATGCAATGACATGAGAACGAGAAAACAAGTTCATCAGTAACGAGATCGAACTAAGGTATATAGATACCGAAGCTCAAGTCTCGAATGAATTATGTATCAAGTGACAAAGGGAATGGGGAACGACTATCTCACAGTTCGAGCGATTGTATTCGTGAAACGCACGGGGGTCACATGGCCATCCAGGTCCCTCTGTTGATCATTGATATGAGAGTGGTCTCTATCATGTCCGGAGTGTTTCTGAACCGAAGGATGTCACACTTAAGGGTAGGGACGCTTAGGGTAGATGAGGTATCGTAGGAGAAATAGAGAGAGAGAAACCGGAATAGTTTCGGTAACATCCGATGGAGATCGGAAGGGGTCCATAAGATGTTCCGGAGTGAAGGAATAATATAATATGTGTATTTGAATGTTAATTGGAGAATTAATATTAAATATATTTTTTATTTTATTTTTGAAGGCACTATATTGCTAATGGGCCTCACCCATAGGGAGGCCCAAGTAGGCAAGGCGCCTAGGGAGTGGGGGCCAGCCGGCCTAGGGCTGGTGGGCCGCCCCAGTGGGGCCCACCTAGGGCCGGCGGCTGCCCCAAGGTGGCTGGCGGGTGTGGGCATTAGTCCCACACCGCCTGGCCCCTACGTGGTGCGCCCCCTCCCACTATATAAAGGGGTCCCCCCTCCCCTTGGAAGACGCCCATTCCTCTCATTCTCTCTCTCATCTACTGAGGACTTCCCTGTAATACTGGGGAGGACCTCGTGGTTGAGTACTCCACCTTCACACTACCGTCGTGTGATCGGTGATCCGGCATCTGCCTCTTCCGCTGCTCGGCTAGATCGGAGCCCGGTTGACGTCCCCTACACCGGACGTGTGACGAACTTCGGAGGCACCACACTTGGGGTGCTGCTCGTCTTCATCAATATACGCCTTCCTGCGTAAGGCGTGCCTCTCTCTGCAAAGGTATGGATACTGTATTCCTTCTCCTTACTTATGTCCACATAGTATAGATCCTGGTATTAGTGTTCGAGTAGATAGAATTTTTTTGTTTTCTGCTACGGAACCCTTCAGTGGTATCAGAGCGGGTCTATGGGTAGACATGTCGTACGGATAGAACACATAGCAATATGTGGGCATTGATTCTCTAGTCGCTACCCTCTTTAGTGTTATTGTTCATATCGTGGCACTGTTTGATGAAGCGGCCCCCAACCGACCTCACGTGGTGATTCACGAGACTGGTCCACAAATCTAAGTGGCTTAGGGGGGGTGTCTGTCTCTCTACAGTAGTTGATATGGCATTGACACTGGAGGGCCCTGAAAAGGGAAGAAGAACGGCAATCATTGAATCCATGTTGTGGCTCAATGTTCGTAGGTGGGAAAGGGTTCTATTGCGAAAGCCCTAAAGCCGCATAAAACATGCAATAGTTAATATAGAAGCATCTATTTTTATTATTGCATAGGGGCAAGTATTATAACATGGCAATGACAAGTTTGTGAAACTCTCATTGAAGCTATTTATGATGATCATAAAGCTATAACCATGTCATAACACTTTACTTTAGAAGTATTACTTATTGTGCTAGTATTCTTACTAGACGGTAGCATAATAAGATAATCCCTCATAGTATTCCAGTTATCGTATTCCCCTTGTGTGTGCACCACCAAGAAAGTTCTTCGATATGAGGCGATCCAAGGTGACAGGCCTGGGTGTCAAACATATCTACGTTCGCATACAGTGGGTGTAAGCCATGTTGCACTGCAAATACACACGAGTTAGGACTGGCGAGCCTAGCACGCTAGAGAAGCGTGGCCTCGGGATACAAGAGACCGAAAGGTCGAGCATGAATCACATGGTTGATGTGATCGACATTAGGGAATGTCCACCTTTGATACTGCACTGATGGCCGTGACGATCGGGGGAGGTGCAGAGGATAGGGATCATGTGATCACTGAACGATTAGAGGGATGTTCGTTTAAGTGGGAGTTCTTTTAGTTAAAACTCGAACTCATTATTATGAACATAGTCTAAATACTTTGCAAATTCCTTTGTAAATGTCTCGCCCACCCACCTTCAACCTTAGCACTTTCCTCGAGAAGGACAAGATGAAAACTGATGGAACCAACTTCACCGCATGGTTCCGCAATCTTAGGATCCTCCTAGTCCCCTACAAGCTGACTTATGTCATCGAGGCTGAGCTTCTAGCCAAGCCTACAGATTCCACCTCTGAGGACGAAAAGAATGTCTGGCAGTCCAAGGCGGATGATTTCTCCCTCATCCAGAGTGGAATGCTCTATGCCATGAAGCTGAAGCTTCAAAAGCGTTTTGAGAAGATGAATGCTTTTGAGATCATTGAGGATCTCAAGGCTGTCTTTGCTCCACAGGCTCGTGCAGAGAGGTATGATGCTTCCTAGCTCTTCTTCTTTGCTAAAATGGAAGAGCACAGCAGTATTAGTGAGCACGTGGTCAAAATGTCTGGCTACGTTAAACGCTTAAACGCCCTGGATTGCAAAATCCTGGAGGAACTCGCCATAGATAGGGTGATGCATTTGCTGCCCCCTAGCTATAAGGGTTTTGTGATGAACTACAACATGCAAGGGATGACTAAGACCCTTGCTGAGGTGTTCGCCATGCTCAAAACTGTTGAGGTTGAAATCAAGAAGGAACACACGGTGCTGATGGTCAACAAGACCACCAACTTTAAGAAACCGGGGCAAAAGGGAAAAGGCAAGAGCAAGAAGCCTAAGAGGGATGGCAAGTTTGTTCCCACCACCTCAAAGGCTGCCAAGCCTGGCCCTAAGCCCGGCACTTCGTGCTTCTACTGCAAAGGGGATGGGCACTGGAAACGCAACTGCCCCAAATATCTTGAAGACAAGCGAGCTGGCAAGATAGCCATTCCGGACAAAGGTATATATGATATACATGTTATTGATGTATTCCTTACAAGCGCCAGGGGTAACACCTGGGTATTTGATACCGGATCTGTTGCTCACGTTTGTAACTCTCAGCAGGATCTGCAGAGTAGGAGGTGCCTGAGGAAGGATGAGGTGACGATGCGCGTCGGCAATGGCTCGAAAGTCAAAGTGATGGCCGTCGGCACCCTGCATCTACGTCTACCGTCAGGATTATTATTGATTTTGAATAAATGCTATTATGTACCCGCACTGAGTATGAATATTGTGAGTGGGTCTTGCTTGTTGCAAGACCATTATTCGTTTAAATCAGGAACAAATGGTTGTTCAATTTATATGAATGATGTTTTCTATGTTCATGCACCTACTTGATCTTGATTGTGATACACACATCCATAGTGTTGATGCTAAACATTGTAAGCACAGTGATGATAATTCCATGTACATATGGCATTCCCGTCTTGGTCATATTGGCATAAAGCGCATGAAGAATCTTCATTCAGAAGGGCTTCTTGGATCATTGGACTTTGAATCCCTTGATACATGTGAGCCATGTCTCATGGGAAAAATGACCAGGACACCATTCTCCGGTATAATGGAGAGAGCCGTAGACCTACTTGGGATCATACATACGGATGTATGTGGACCGATGAGTGTCTCAACCCGCAATGGTTATCGTTACTTTGTTACCTTTACTAACAACTTAAGCAGATATGGATATATCTACTTGATGAAGCACAAGTCTGAAACCTTTGAAAAGTTCAAGGAATTTCAGAAAGAGGTAGAGAATCAACTTAACAAGAAAATCAAGCACCTTCGATCGGATCGAGGAGGTGAGTATTTGAGTTATGAGTTTAACATGCACTTAAAGGATTGTGGGATTGTACCACAGCTTACGCCAGCCGGAACACCACAACATAATGGTGTGTCGAAACGTCGTAACCGAACCCTATTTGATAGCGTACGGTCCATGATGTCTTTAACTGATTTGTCCATGTATTTTTGGGGATACGCGTTAGAAACCGCCGCTTTTATTTTAAACCGAGCACCATACAAATCTGTGGAGACAACCCCATATGAGATATGGCATGGCAAGAAGCCATTGTTGTCATCTCTGAAAGTTTGGGGTTGTGAGGCTTATGTTAAGAAACTGCAGCCTGACAAACTCGAACCCAAATCGGAAAAATGTATCTTTGTAGGATACCCGAGGGAAACCATTGGGTATTGATACCTTGCAAATGTATCTATAATTTTTGATGTTCCATGCTTGGTTTTATCCACTTTCTTGTGTTTTGCTCCAACTTTGGAGTACTTTTCATATGATTTCTTGGACTAACCTATTAACAGGAGCCACAGTGCCAGCTGCCTGTTTTGTGCTGTTTTTTGGTTCCAGGAAAGTCAGAAAATGAATATTATCGGAATTGGACGGGACAAAAGCCAAAGTGCCTATTTTTCTGGAAGGGATCAAGTGCCAGAATACGAGACGGAGAGGGGCTAGGGGCCGGCCACACCACCTGGCCGCGCGGCCAGGCCTGGCCCGCGCCAGGGGGTGGTGTGGTGGCTCCCGGCACCCCCTCGGCCCCTCCTTCCGCCTATATATTGCCCTCGGGACGAAAACCCTAAGTACCCGATCAAAAATCCACGAAAGAGTCTGTAGCCGCCGTCATCTCCATCCCTAGATCGGGAGGGATATGAAGCTCTTCCCAAGACCACGGAGAGGGAATTCACCGAGGCCTTCTTCATCACCATGCAAGCCTCCGGTGTGATGCGTGAGTAGTTCATCCTTGGACTACGGATCCATGTAGTAGCTAGATGGCTGGTTTCTCCTCCTTTGTGCTTTCATGTTTAGATCTTGTGAGCTCTGTTCATGATCAAGATCATCTATTTGTAATCCATACATGTTGTGTTTGCGGGGATCCGATGGATATTGAGATGCTATTTCAGATTGATTATTGATTCTATCATGTCTTTGTTATTTGAGATCTTGCATGCTTTCCGTTGTTAGTAGCTATCTTGGCCAAGTAGATGCTAGCAACTCCAAGAGTTAGTATTTATGCTCGATAGTGGGTTCATGCCTCTGGTAATCTGGGAAGTGACAGAAATCTCTAAGGTACTAGATGTGTTGCTACTAGGAGAAAACAACGATCCTTTGTTCATAGAACAATTGTATTGTTTACTTTACACGCAGTTCAGAAGCAATAATCTGTTTGCAACTTAATAATCGGAGGGGTTCGATGATAACCTGAAGGTGGATTATTAGTCATAGATGCAGTTGGATGGCGGTCTATGTATTATGTTGTAATGCCCAATCAAGTCTCAGAGGAGTCAAGATGATTAGTATATGCATGTATTGCTTTCTCGGTGTTTGTCAATTGCCCCGCTGTAATTTGTTCACCTAGCATGTTATCTATCTAAGGAGAGCCACCTCTAGTGAACTATGGATCCCGGTCCTTTACTTTACATACAATCTACAATCTTTTACTACTTTGTGTTTACTTTCTGCAAACTTTTACTTCTTTCCATTCGATACGTTTAATCCTTTGTTTTCCGCAAAACACGGTGAGATTGACAACCTCATCGCAAGTTGGGGACAAAGTTCTGCGGTTGTGTTGTGCATGTCTCCACGTTTCTACTAGCACTGGTAGTGCGCCCTGCCAAAGCTCAGCTAGTAACACCTTTGGGGTGTTTCCTTGCTCCTACTGGTTCGATTAAACCTTGGTCTCATAACTGAGGGAAAACTTGCTGCTGTGCTCATCATACCTTCCTCTTGGGGTTCCCAACGAGCTCTACATCAACCACGAGCCAGCAAAGATTTTTCTAGCGCTGTTGCCGGGGATCGAATAAGAAGAAGAAACTCCCACGTCAACTACACGCCATTAAAATATTTTTCTGGCGCCGTTGCCGGGGAGTCAAGGACATCTTCACAAGGGGAGTCCCTCATAACCAATCTCTTTACTTTGTTGTTTTTGTTTTGCTTAGTTTCTTTTTGCTTTGTTTGCTTGTTTTGTTCTTTAAAAAAACACAAAAAAATAGTTTTACTAGTTTGCTTTCTTATTTGAAAACCCAAAAAATGACTACTCTTGAGAACACTAAGTTGTGTGACTTCACTAGCACCAACAACAATGATTTTATGAGCACTCCCATTGCTCCACCTGTGGCTGAAAATACTTTCTTTGAGATAAAACCTGCTTTGCTCAATCTTGTTATGAGAGAACAATTTTCGGGTATTGGTAATGAAGATGTTGCTTCCCATCTAAATAACTTTGTTGAACTTTGTGAGATGCAAAAGCATAGGGATATAGATGGTGATATTATTAAGCTGAAATTGTTTCCTTTCTCTTTGAGAGGAAAAGCTAAAGAATGGTTGAATTCCTTAACTAGGAATAGTATTGATTCTTGGACTAAGTGCAAAGATGATTTTATTGGAATATACTATCCTCCTTCTAAGATTATATCCATGAGAAGTGAAATAATGAAGTTTAAACAACTTGATAATGAGCATGTTGCTCAAGCTTGGGAAGAATGAAATCTTTGGTAAAGAATTGTCCCACTCATGGACTGAATCCTTGGATGATCATCCAAACTTTTTATGCAGGATTGAACTATTATTCAAGGAACCTATTGGATTCAGCTGTTGGAGGTACCTTTATGACCATCACTTTGGGTGCTGCAACAAAACTTTTGGACAATATGATGGTTAATTATTCTGAATGGCATACTGAGAGAGCTCCACAAGGTAAGAAGGTAAATTTTGTTGAAGAAACCTCCTCCTTGAGTGATAAGATTGATATTATTATGTCTATGCTTGTTAATGGGAAACCCCATATTGATCCAAATAATGTTCCTTTAGCCTCTTTGGTTGCTCAAGAAGAGCAAGTTGATGTGAACTTCATAAGAAATAACAACTTTGGTAACAATGCTTATGGTAATAATGCTTATAGGAACAATTTTGGTAACAACAATTATAAGCCATATCCTCCCAACAATGGTAATGCTTATGGAAATTCTTACAACAACAGTAAGAGTGCTCCCTCTGAACTTGAAGTTATGCTTAAAGAGTTTATTAGTAAACAAACTGCTTTCAATAAAACTATTGAGGAAAAACTCTCTAATGTTGAAATAAATATAGCATCTTTGGCTGAAGCTCAATCTTCTTTGAATAAAATGGCTGCTAAACCTGAAACTAATGACAATCCCTTTGCAGCTACTAATGCCATACAAGTAAGAATTTATGAAAATGTTAGACTATTAGCTGAATTACAAGCTAAGTGGGAAAGAGAAGATGAAATTGCTAGAAACATTAGTGTTTCTACTATCACCACCACTAGTGTTGAGGCTAGTAATAGTGCTACTACTTTAGATGATAAAGTTGATTTTGATCTTGATGGTTGCAACATCTCTGAAGTTATTAAGTTCCTACAAAAGCTTGCTAAAAGTCCTAATGCTAGTGCTATGAACATGGCTTTTACAAAACACATTACTGATGCTCTCATAAAGATTAAAGAAGAAAAGATGAAACATAAAGCTTCTATTCCTATAAAGCAAGAAGATGGTTGGGAACCCATCATTAATATGAAAGTGAATGACTTTGATTTCAAAGCTTTGTGTGATCTTGATAGTAGTGTTTCTATTATGCCTAGAAGGATTTATGATATGATTGATTTGCCTCCTCTTGAAGATTGCTATTTGAATGTCCCACTTGATGCTAATGCTAAAAATAAACTCATGGGGATTCTTAATGATGTTCTTATTATGGTTAATGATTCCTATGTCCCAGTTGATTTCTATGTTTTGGATGTTGAATACAATGCTTCTTGTCCTATTACTTTGGGAAGACCTTTTCTTAGAACTGTTGGTGCCATCATTGATATGAAAGAAGGCACCATTAAATATCAACTCCCACTCAAGAAAGGTATAGAACACTTCCCTAAAAATAGAGAAAAGATTTATTTCGCTTCTCCTATGAAAACAAAATTTGGTTTTAATGCTTCTTCATTTGAGAACACTTGATTCTTTCTTTGCTTCTTATGCCTAACTTAAAGGCGTTAAAGAAAAGTACTTGTTGGGAGATAACCCAAGAGTTTTAGATGAGTCTTGGAAGTTATTACCTCTGTAATAACCTCTCCTTATCCTTTTTATTTGCTTTTGTGCCAAGAGTAACCTCTAATGAACTAGTTCATTGGTCATGAGGATGGTCATTGTTTCAAGACCATGGGCATTTATGCCAAATGACAATGAGGTCATGTTATTAGTTGAATAACATGATAGACAAACATCCGACCGTTATATCTTCATGAGATCTAGTTACAAAGTTCACCATTGATGATAAAACACAGAGAACCTCGTAACCCGATCCTTTGACTGTGAGGTAATGCAAATCACCATTCTGGAAGAAGCTTAGATGGTTATCTAGAGTCATCTCGTAACAGGGTGACCAAAAGGTGCTACTCAGGTTTTCTGAAGGGATGCGTAGAGGAGTACATATCAAGACCAGGATTTGTCTAGTATGTGTAACAGATAGATACATGTGGCCATCTCGGTGACATTGCATTAATGAAGCTTGCAAGCATGTGACTGGGTCACGGAATGCAATGACATGAGAACGATAAAACAAGTTCATCAGTAACGAGATCGAACTAAGGTATATAGATACCGAAGATCAAGTCTCAGATGAATTAGGTATCGAGTGACAAAGGGAATGGGGAACGACTATCTCACGGTTCGAGCGATTGTATTCGTGAAACGCACGGGGGTCACATGGCCATCCAGGTCCCTCTATTGATCATTGATATGAGAGTGGTCTCTATCATGTCCGGAGTGTTTCCGAACCGAAGGATGTCACGCTTAAGGGTAGGGACGCTTAGGGTAGATTAGGTATCGTATGAGAAATAGAGAGAGAGAAACCGGAATAGTTTCGGTAACATCCGATGGAGATCGGAAGGGGTCCGGAAGATGTTCCGGAGTGAAGGAATAATATAATATGTGTATTTGAATGTTAATTGGAGAATTAATATTAAATATATATTTTATTTTATTTTTGAAGGCACTATATTGCTAATGGGCCTCACCCATAGGGAGGCCCAAGTCGGCAAGGCGCCTAGGGAGTGGGGGCCAGCCGGCCTAGGGCTGGTGGGCTGCCCCAGTGGGGCCCACCTAGGGCCGGCGGCTGCCCCAAGGTGGCCGGCGGGTGTGGGCATTAGTCCCACACTGCCTGGCCCCTGGGTGGTGCGCCCCCCTCCCACTATATAAAGGGGTCCCCCCTCCCCTTGGAAGACACCCATTCCTCTCATTCTCTCTCTCTCATCTACTGAGGACTTCCCTGTATTATTCGGGAGGACCTCGTGGTTGAGTTCTCCACCTTCACACTACCGTCGTGTGATCGGCGATCCGGGATCTGCCTCTTTCGCTGCTCGGCTGGATCGGAGCCCGGTTGACGTCCCCTACACCGGACGTGTGACGAACTTCGGAGGCACCACACTTGGGGTGTTGCTCGTCTTCATCAATATACGCCTTCCTGCGTAAGGCGTGCCTCTCTCTGCAAAGGTATGGATACTGTATTCATTCTCCGTTACTTATGTCCACATAGTATAGATCCTGGTATTAGTGTTCGAGTAGATAGAATTTTTTTGTTTTCTGCTACGGAACCCTTCACAAGAAGCTCCTCCAAAAAAGGGAGCTTTCACCCAAATGGACGATGATGAAAGTGATAGTGGTGGAGGGATAAATAAGGGCAAGCCCGACAGACGGAACATGTCCAAGGACCATGAAAAGAGGAAGGCTGAGGATGCAAGATTAAGGGGCAATATTGATGACATGGTGAAGCCGAAGTAGGTGTTGATGAGGGAGACCATGCAAACAAAGATCATCATATTGGAGAATAAACTAGAAGAGAAGAAAGAACAGTTGCAAGCAATCAGGGTGGATGCCAAGCGCAAAGCCAACTTCGAGGAGAAGAGACTCAAGATAGAGGTGAGGAAGTCAAAGGCCGGGCTCTTAGCTGAAGAGACCAAGATCATGACCATGGATCCAAAAACCATGGATGCCTTGACTTTGAAGTGGTGGAACCGCCAAAGAACGGAGACCTTTGAGAGGAGAAGCCAAGGTGAAGGCACGAGTGGTGGCGGTGGAGGTGCCACTGAGGAGGACAACCACGGTGTTGCATGATCTTCTTCGGTAAAGCTTGGCTTGATGCGGTGACAGTGCTACTTTTTAGGTCACTTGTTGCGTTGAACATTGTCCATGCGTTTGGGTCTTGTTTGGCTGGAACTATTGGATGTAAAACCTGTTGAATATTGCATCTCACTAGTACAAAATAGGGTTTTCGTTTGGAGCTGCCTAGGCATTAGTCCTGGTCACGTTACGAACCTAGACTAATGCGAGCATTAGTCCCGGTTCGAACGGCTAGGATGTCGCACTGGGAAAGGCCATAATTAGTCCCGGTTTGAGTGGTACCTTTAGTCCCGGTTACATGAACCGGGACTAAATGGTTTTTGCGCCTGCCTCAACCCCTTTAGTCCCGGTTCGTCTTACGAACCGGGACTAAAGGTCCATGTTCCTGTATAAATACCCCCAGCCCCGCATGCCTATGTGTGAGATGGTTCAATTTTCCCCTCTCATGCACAAGTGGTATATGTTGCTTTGTGTTTCCCCTCTATGCACAAGAGGTGCTCGATGAAATGCATGAGAGCATGATGCCACTTGAGTTCACACAAAAAAAACATGATATGAAGCGTTTGAGCCACACTTAAGCTTTCTCCTATTTCTTTCCTCCTCGATCGAGGCTAGCAAATTTATCTTTTCATATGTCATTGATACAATGCATGTGTCGATGTACATTGGTCATTTCTCTAGATGTTCTGTAATAGTTTTTGATAAACTTAATTATATATTGTAGATGAGCCGGCAATGGATGTGCGGTGACCGATGCAGTGTCGAGTTCATTACGGGCCTGCATAATTTTATCATTGTGGCTGAGGCAAACATTGTGAATGGTTTTATGTTTTGTCCATGTGTTGGCTGTCAGAATAAGAAGGATTACTCTTCCTCAAGAACCCTTCACACCCACCTACTTCAGTCCGGTTTCATGCCCAGCTATAACTGTTGGACCAAGCACGGAGAAAGAGGGGTTATGATGGAAGACAATAAAGAATAAGAGGATGATGTGAACTATCCTATGTTCCCTGAATATGGTGATGTTGCAACGGGGGAAGCTGAAGATGAAGAGGCACTAGATGAGCTCGTTGATAATCTTCGCTGGGCCATTATTGATGCATAGAGAGAATGCAAAAGTGAAAATGAGAAGTTGAAGTTGAAATGCATGTTAGAGGATCACAAAAATTGTTGTACCCAAATTGCAAAGATGGCAACATAAAGCTTGGTACCACACTAGAATTGCTGTAATGGAAGGCAAAGAATGGTTTATCTGACAAGGGATTTGAGAGGCTATTAAAAATAATAAAGAAGAAGCTTCCAAAGGATAACGGATTGCCTGCCAATATGTACGAATCAAAGAAGGTTGTCTTCCCTCTAGGATTAGAGGTGCAGAAGATACGTGCATGCATCCTATACCGTGGTGAGGAATACGAGAATAAGAATGAATGCCCGGTATGTTGTGCATTCTCGGTATAAGATCAGATGAGATGACCCTGTGATGTTGAGGGCGAGCACCCTAGAAAGAGGGATCCTGCCAAGGTTATGTGGTATGCTCCCATAATACTATGGTTGAAACGTTTATTCAGAAACAAAGAGCATGCCAAGTTGTTGCGATGGCACAAAGAAGACCGCAAGAAAGACTCGATGTTGGGACACCCCGCTGATGGGTCACAATGAAGAAAAATCGAGAGAGAGTACTCAGGCTTTGCAGATGACGCAAGGAACTTAAGGTTTGGTCTAAGTACAGATGGCATGAATCCTTTTTGGGAGAATAGCTGTAGTCATAGCACCTGTCCAATAACTCTATGTATCTATAACCTTCCTCCTTGGTTGTGCATGAAGCGGAAGTTCATTATGATGCCATTGCTCATCCAAGGCCCGAAGCAACCCGACAACGACATTGATGTGTACCTAAGGCCATTAGTTGAAGAACTTTTATAGTTATGGCACGGACAAGGTGTATGTATGTGGGATGAGCACAAACAGGAGGAATTTGACCTACGAGCGTTGCTTTTTGTAACCATCAATGATTGGCATGCTCTTAGTAACCTTTCAGGACAGACAAACAAGGGATAAAATGCATGCACGCACTGTTTAGATGAAACTGAAGGTACATATTTGCATAAATGTAAGAAGGTTGTGTACCTGGGGAATCGTCGATTTCTTCCGACTAGGCATCTCTTAAGAAAGAAAGACAAGCATTTCAAGGTGAGGCAGATCACCAGAATAAGCATGTCCCCCGTACTGATGATGATGTATTTGGTATGATCAAGGATCTTGAAGTAATCTTTGGAAAGGGTCCTGGCGGCCAATCTGTTCTGAATGACGCTACCATACACGCTCCCATGTGGAAGAAGAAATCCATATTTTGGGAGCTACCCGATTGGGAAGTCCTAGATGCCCGCTCTTCAATCGACATGATGCCCGTGATGAAGAATCTTTGCGTGATCCTTCTAGGATTCTTGGGCGTGTATGGGAAGTAAAAAGATACACCGGAAGCACAACAGGACTAGCAACATATGAATGAACAAGATGGCATGCATCTAGAGAAGTATCAATGTCCTTCTAGCTACACTCTTATGAAAAACGAGAAGGAAATCCTTTTTGAATGTCTGAGAAGTATCAAGGTTCAGTTTGTATTCTCATCGAATATATAGGGAATAATAAATATGGAAGAGAAAAAATTTCAGAATGTAGTCTCATGACTGCCATGTTATTATGATGCAATTGCTTACGGTTTCACTGATAGGGCTTCTACCGAAAAATGTTCGAGTACACATTGTGAAGATATGTGCATTCCTTAATGCAATTTCTCAGAAGGTAATCAATCCAGAAAGTCTACCAAGGTAAGGGAATGATGTGGTCCAATGTCTTGTTAGTTGTGAGTTGGTGTTCCCACCATCCTTCTTCAATATTATGATGCATCTCCTGGTTCACCTAGTCGAAGAGATTGCCATTCTTGGTCCTATATTTCTACATAATATGTTCCCCTTTGAGAGGTTCATGAGAGTCTTAAAGAAATATATTCATAACCGTGCTAGGCCAGAAGGAAGCATCTCCAAGGGCTATGGAACAGAGGAGGTCATTGAGTTCTGTGTTGACTTCATTCCTGACCTTAAGCCGATTTTCCCCCTCAATTGCGGCATGAGGGGAGATTGGGTGGAAAAGACACGCTAGGAAAGAAAGCAATAATAAGTAGAGACGGGCATTCTTTCACGCAAGCACACTACACAGTTCTACAGAATTCCACCTTGGTGGCTCCGTATATCAACGAACACAAGAATATTCTACGCTCCCAATACCCGGGGCAGTCTCACGACTCGATTACACGTGCACACATGGTGACTTTCGGCGGTTGGTTGCAAACACATCTCAAGAATAAGACCACTATTGGAGATCGGCTGTACTTGTTGGCTAGGACACCATCTTTGACTGTATTGACTATCCAAGGGTACAAGATAAATGGGAATATATTTTACACGATTGCCCAAGATAAAAAGAGAACCAACCAAAATAGTGGTGTCTGCATTGATGCAACAAACAACAATGGGAAAAAGGACATATATTATGGTAGAGAAGATATGCGAACTTGACTATGGACCTTCTTTTAAGGTCCCTTTGTTTCGATGCAAATGGGACAAGCTGACAGGAGGCGGGGTTTAGGTAGACAAGGAGTACTGAATGACAACACTGGATCTCAACAAACTTGGGTAAAGAGATGAACCATTCATCCTAGCCAATGATGTGGCTCGGGTTTTATATGTGAAGGACATGTCTACCAAATCGAAAAAGAAAAAAATAAGCAAACGAATACATCATATGATGAGACAAAGCGCCACATAGTTCTTTTAGGGAAAAGAAACATCGTGGGAGTGGAGGACAAGACAAACATGTCTGAAGATTATAATAAGTTTGATGAAATTCTGCCCTACACAGTGAAGACTGACCCAAACATCATGTTAAATGATGAAGATACTCCATGGTTATGGCCGATGGGATCATAAGCATGGGACATACGCGAAGAAGGTTCATGGCCTCTGACGAGGGGTGATCTCGGCAATGCCCATGGTTATGGACTTAGGGTTTCGCGTAAAAGAGAACGATGGGGATTTCGTCGGCTTAAAAGACAAACAAGGGAGGCGATTTACCCAGGTTCAAGCCCTCATAGAGGAAACCCCACTTCATGCTTGTCTGCTTATATTATCATTGGAGAGTACAAACTCGTTGAGTTGACTAGATGCGATCTCGCCGAGATAGAGATGTGTGCGTATTGTACGATTGGATTGGATGCCCTCCTCATTGGCCCCTCCTAACCTTTATATGTGGGGATGCTAGGTCTCGGATACCAATACGAGTAGGTTTACACGTTAGAGTTTGTATCTAGTCTAGTGTTGGACTTTCCTTGTCTTGTATCGCCAGGAGTCTGTTTCCTTGTAGGCTTCGTATTTATTGAATCGTCATGGGCTTCATGGATCTTGGCATATCTTCGGGTGAGCCTTCCGTTGGGCCGCATCATATATACCAACGATGGGCACCCGAAGGGTCATGTCCATGTCAGTATCCCCCGAGACTATGTTCGAATGCTTACGTCCGAGCATAGGCTCAAAGTCCTTTTTAATATGCCTGGAAGGTGAACTCGAAGATTTAGTCGGATGCGTGAATTTCTTGACTACCTTATTTGGCTGATGTAATGGCTGAAGTTGTCTTCTTCTTGAAGTGATATTTGAATTTTCGTCAGATGCTCCCGATGGGAGTAACTGTTGAGGCTACACTTATCATTGTATGTTTCGTCAACTTCTGCTGGAGGATTTCTGTTTTTTCTATCGGGTGCGCAGCTAGCACTCCGATGGGAGTAGCCCCGAGGCTATGTTTGAACGCATGCGTTCGAACATAGGCTCAAGTCTTCATAATCCGAGGAATTTAGTTCAACTCAGGTCTTATAGTTACTTTCTCGGGTCCTTTGTTCAATGCATCTGAAGTTTTTTCATTGCGTTCCATGACGTTATTGCTGACGATGATGGCGTGCCTTAGTCACGTTCCAGTGCTCCCGATTGGACGTTTCAGTGGTGGGCCCATAATGCAGGCTAAGAGTTTTTTCTGAATTTCTCCGTATAGATAGAATAGGGATCCTGGGAATTTTTAAATTTGCGCTGAGTAGTGAAGCCCCCGAGTATTGGAGTATGATTATGTAATAATTTATTTGACTGAGCCCCCAAGTATAGGGGTGTAATAGAGTAATGAAAAGTGGACGAGGTTAAGAGAGCTTAGCTTTATTGATATCGGATGCGTGAAGATGATCTTCATCCGAGAAATTTCTCGACTCGGGTCTTGATTTTTATCGGGTGAGCATAGGTTCTGAAATCTTCTTCATCCGAAGAGGTACTCGACTAGGGTCTTGGCGTAAGTTGACGCGTGTGACGTTAATCGACTTCATTGGAGGACCCGATGAAATAGCTCGATGTAGTTGACATCCTTGCAAAAAACATAGAGAATTGTGAAATACTTGCATCTTGTAAAGAATATTGCCTTTCCATTCGTCATAAAAATTCCTTGTGCCATTGGACTCGACACTTTTTCACTGTAACACGAGACCTTTTCGTTATCCTGACGCCCTTAGTCTCAGTACCTTGTCGACCTGTCAGTTTGGCTGTAGCTGGGTCAGAGTTTAAGGATTCGACGCTCAGGCAGAGTGAGCTACTCAGGAAGCCGCGTATGAGGTGCTCGAATGCGCGAAGTCGATGACATTTAGGTTACCCGAAAAGGGCGTAACCCCCGATTGTTTTGAGTGTGAGTTAATAAAAATAATAATCAGGTATAAGTAGAGGGAAACTTAGCTTTAGTGGTAGTTGCCATGGACGTAGTCGACGCTCAGCGAGTCGCGTGGCGGACGAAGTTGATGGGGCAGGAGGAGCCGGAGCCAATGATGGCAATGGTTCGCCGCATCCGAAGATTTATAGCAGGTTACCACAACTAAAGGTTTTAGCAAGGTGCCGCAACCGAAGATTTGTAGCGGGGTGCCGCAACCGAAGATTTGTAGCGTGGTGCCGCAACCGAAGATTTGTAGCGGGTCGCGCGGCGGCTTTGGTGGAGCTCCCGAGTATAGATTCGATGTGATCGATCTAGTCGAGGCGAGGGACCAGAGGCGACAGAGCATGAGTCGCGTGGTCTTTAGCCGAAAAGAATTGAGGAGTCTTTCCATGCGATTACCACTTTGGGCGCAAAATCTATGCAAGTACGATATCCGGAAGGATGTAACTTCAGTGTAGCTCTTGTTTTGTTTCATCTTCATGCGATTAGCACCAGCAGCTTTCTCCTTCTTTCCTTCTATTTTGAGTTGTCGTACATGGTCAAAGCACTACGATATTTTTTCCTTAACCGAGACACGACGACGTCGAATTAGATTAAAAGTCCTGTCACTACTCAAACTTTTCCTTTCCTTTCTATTCAGGATTGATCCGCCGGTTCAGCAGTTCTGTTCGGAGACCAAAACAGATTGAATCACTGTTTAGCACGGCCAGCTATTTCCGTATCGTAATAGAAGGTTTTGATCAACAACTTGGTGCGAACGGATTGATCCGCCGATTTTTGTCTAACTCGCCGTGCGTTTAACAGCACTAGATATTTCTTCTCCTCGGTGATTCCCGAACAGGCCGGCTAGTTGACCGAAAACGGCTTTTGTTTTTTCTTTGCGAGTTAGCACAGCGACGCTTTGAGCCGGCTTGATGATGACCAAGCTTGTCTATGATCCCAGGCGCATGCAACGATGGTGCGAACGACATGGCTCATTTGGTTGGAAACTGTACATAGGAGGCGTAGTCGAAGTAAATTCTCCGTGCATAGTTGAAGAAGATATAGCCCGCGGCAGAGTCGAAATAGTCTGCGGCAGAGTCAAAATAGTCTTCTTGGTCCCGGAGTTGATGATTTCTTCACATTCGATGTTGATGATGCTCATCGGGTCTATGACGTGAAGTGGTGTTGACTCAGTATCAGAACGGAGAGGCCATCGTAGTGATCAGCCAAATCCCCCAGATCTACGGTGTTTTTGTGGCTTCCTTCGACGTTTGTCGGTTATGAGGTTGTCCTTCCGGTAGAGCCGACATGAGGAAATCGGTAATCGTTAATTGCTCGATTGGCTTGGGAGTAGAAACTAATCAGAATTCAGATGATTAACTGATTTAATCGATCGGCTATTAATCGGTGTAATCTAAACAAATTAGCACCTAAAACAAGTGTATATAAGAAAGAAATAGTATATGGCCCTTTATATGCCCATCCCTACTTATCTAGAGACCAAAATCCCATTAGAACACATACGCTTCTCCTATTACCTCTGAAGTTGCTCTTCTCCCACCACCTACCTAGGGTATTGGTTGTTGACGGCAGGAACCGAGCTCTTGGAGGTGGGAATCGAGCGGTAGCTTCACAAAACCTACTTCATTGGGGGCAGGCTAGCGGTTGGATGGGCGATATGCGTTGAAAATTTTGCAATTTTTTTGACTAAGCGTAGTAGTTAATCGAAAATATACCTAGTAATCGGTATGTCAGAGCTATTAGTCGGGATAAAGGATTAACTCAACGGATTAGTGGTAATCGACACTGATAGGTCCCTAGTAGCGATTAATCGGCCTATTAATCGCTGATTCAGACGATTTTTTCAACGGTGCAAAATAGTCTTCTTGGTCCCGGAGTTGATGATTTCTTCACATTCGATGTTGATGATGCTCATCGGGTCCATGACGTGAAGTGGTGTTGACTCAGTATCAGAACCTAAGGAGAGGCCATCATAGTGATCAGCCAAATCCCCCAAATCTACGGTGTTTTTGCGGCTTCCTTTCACGTTTGTCGGTTATGAGGTTGTCCTTCCAGTAGAGCCGACATGAGATCTTTCTCCTGGTTGAAGTCGACGGAGGCCGAGGGAGGGGTGTGCGGGCGTGGATCAAGATCGACGAGATCGTAACAGATCTCACCAACCTTGATTGTCAGATTGTTTCTTGGTGAAGAGCAAGCCGCCGAATCCATGGCTCCATAACTCAGATTTCCCATAGACGGTGTCAATTGACGAGGGGTAATCTCGGCAATGCCCATGGTTATGGACTTCGAGTTTCATGGAAAAGAGAATCTTAGGGATTTCGTCGTCTTAATAGACAAACAAGGGAAAAGATTTACCTAGGTTCAGGCCCTCGTCGAGAAAACCCCACTTCCTGTTTGTCTGCTTGTATTATTATTGGAGAGTACAAACTCGTTGAGTCGACTAGATGCGATCCCACCGATAGAGAGAGAGGTGTGCGTATTGTAAAATTGGATTGGATGCCCTCCTCATTGGCCCCTCCTAGCCTTTATATATGGAGAGGCTAGGTCTCGGATACCAATACGAGTAGGTTTACAAGTTAGAGTTTGTATCTAGTCTAGTGTTGGACTTTCCTTCCCTGGTATCGTCAGGAGTCTGTTTCCTTGTAGGGTTCGTATTTGTTGAATCGTCATGGGCTTCATGGATCTTGGCATATCTTCGGGTGATCCTTCCGTTGGTCTGCACCATATATACCAACAATGGGCACCCGAAGGGTCATGCCCATGTCAGCCTCCAAGGCCTTTTAGGAAACAAGTGACTATATGTATTTTGAATTATGCCTTTGGTGGTTTTACCAATATACCAAGTTTAGTATTTTTCCTTGCAACTATGCCACATAATATGACACTACGTGAAGGTTCTACATTGTTTGGACCGTTTTAAAATTTCTTATGCCCGTTTCAAACTATGATCAAAACAGCGGGCATGAAGATTCTTACCTAGGGGACGAGCCTCGCTAAACTTGCATTGGATCTCTGAAAAAACATCATATTGTGGGTCTAAAAAATTATTTTTCAAAAAATTATGAGCATTAGATCATGTACCTATAGTTCAAACCGGACCAACTTCCTACCGATTCGGCAGACATTTGTGTTTTTCACCAGGAGTGGATAGAAAGATTTGAGATATCCTGTTTGGGACATTGTCCATGTAAGGTGGCTAGTATTTTTGAAAAATGGGATGGTAGCATTTTGAATGATGCCTTCGGTGGTTGCTTCACAAAACGCCCCGTTTTTGGCACTCTTAAAATGGAAAATGGCATTTCCGTGCGACGAAAAGGAAAACTTCCTACTGCAACATTATTCTCTATCAGAAGATGCACACTATCACAAAATATGGGATGATTCTGGCCATAATATTGGTCATTTGGCCCAAGAGCCATGAAACTTCGAACATGATAACTCATTTTGAGAAAGACTTTTTGAGATGCAATCAATATACCAAGTTTGGCATTTTCCCTTGCAACTATATCACATAATATGATACTGATACGTTGCAAACATATCTATAATTTTTGATGTTCCATGCTTGTTTTATATCTACTTTGTTTTGTCCACACTTTGGAGTATTTCTATACACTTTCTTGGACTAACCTATTAACAAGATGCCACAGTGCCAGTTTCCTATTTTCTTCTGTTTTTGGTTCCAGAAAAGTCAGAAAATGAATATTCTCGGAATTGGACCGGACAAAAGCCAAAGTCGATATTTTACCGGAAGACTCACGGAGCCAGAAGACAAGACGGAGAGGGGCCACAGGGTGGCCACACCATGTGGTGACGCGGGCTAGCCCTGGCCGTGCCACCAGGTGGTGTGGGCCCCCTGGCCGCCCACCGACCTTGCCTCTTTGCCTATAAGGTGCCTCCCGATGCAAAAATCCTAAAAAGTCAAGCCTCCAGCCACGAAAAGTTCCATAGCGCTGCCGCCACCGAAAGGGAGATTCTGGGGACAAAAAGTCTCTGTTCCGGCACCCTGCCGGGACGGGGAAGTGCCCCCGGAGTCATCTCCATCAATCTCCATCACCATTGCTGATTCCCATGATGATGAGGGAGTAGTTCTTCCTAGAGGCTAAGGGTTCTACCGGTAGCTATGTGTTCATCTCTCTCTCTCTCTATGCATGATCTTATTGAGATCATGAGCTTGTAATCTATAGATCTACGTTGCTACTTAAGTGCTTTAATAGATCTCTGCTCTCCCCATGTGTGTGAAGTTGATAGTGTGCACACCATGGTGGCACTTGGGCTAGAGATTTCAAATACTTGTTATGAGTTATATTTGGAGTTGGATGTCTTTATGAAATTATGGTGTTTGTTGGAACCATCTAGTGCTCAAGGTGATAGTGTGGGGTTATCTAGATGGGAAAGGCTTACTTTGAGGTGTGTTGTTATAGGCCTACCATGGATTAGAGTGTCCAACCGGAGAGTAGTTTAGCGTAGTATCATGAAGAAGAATATATTTATATGAGAGTGTTCACTAGTGAAAGTATGATCCCTAGGTCTTGTTTCTAAGCATTGAAACACCGTTTGCTATTAGATCTATTACATGTTTGCTTGCTTCTATCTTTATTTCAGTTTTACTTTAGTCTTTTTTCTCTCCACGCCATCAAGCTATTTTCTATCACTATTACCACTTATAATTATCTATACAACTTGTATTTCACTATCTCTTCGCCAAACTAGTGCACCTATACACCTGACAAGTGTATTGGGTGTGTTGGGGACACAAGAGACTTCTTGTATCTTGATTGCAGGGTTGCTTGAGAGGGGATACCTTTGACCACTTCCTCCCTAAGTTAGATAAACCTTTGGTGATCCACTTAAGGGAAAACTTGTTGCTGTTCTACAAACCTCTGCACTTGGAGGCCCAACAACTGTTTACAAGAATAGAAGTGCGTAGACATCAAGCTATTTTCTGGCGCCGTTGCCGGGGAGGTAAGGTAAAAGGTACTCACATCTTCTGGCTACTAAGCTATCTTCTAGCATTGTTGCTGGTGTGTGAGTGCTCAAAGTTATTTCCTTTAGATTCTGCAATTATATCTTTTTGTTTCTTGTTTTCACTAGTTAGGCTTAATGGAAAACAACAACAAAATTAGAGAGCTTTATAGTATTTATCTTGAGTTAGGACATGAAGTGTTTGAAGAGAAAATTAAAAAACCTATGGAACTTTATTTGCATGCTAATAGCAATGTTGTTAGTATGAATTCTTTGGACACCATTATTGCTAATGCTATGGAAAAGTCTAAGTTTGAGGAAGCTAGTTTTTATGAAAATAATCTTTTTAGTTCCACAGCTTTGGAAGATAGCTATTCTATTGCTTATGATGATCCCAATCCTCCAATATATGATGATTACAATGATGAATATGATATTTTCAGTCCACCTACTATTGAGGAGAAAATTAATCATGATTACAATATGCCTCCTATATTTGATGATTATGGTGATGAGAATAATAATGATAGCTATTTTGTTGAATTTGCTCCCACTATAATCAATAAGAATGACTATGTTTATGTGGGGAGTATTAATTCTTTTATGCATGTGGCTCATGATAAGAATGTTTCTTGTGATAGTTATATTGTTACTTTTATTCATGATGCTACTGAAAGTTATTATGAGAGAGGGAAACATGGTTTTATGTATCTCAACAATATTAAGTTTCCCCTCTTTATGTTGAAAATTTTGAAGTTGCACTTGTTTTGCTTTCCTATACTTGTTGCTTTGTGCTTTCATGACTTGTTTCTTTACAAGATTCCTATGTATAGGAAGTGGGTTAGACTTAAATGTGCTTTGAATTTGCTTCTTGAAGCTCTCTTTTACTTCAATTCATATTTCTTATGTGAGCATCTTCTCAAACTATGAAGCCTAACTTAAAGGCGTTAAAGAAAAGTACTTATTGGGAGATAACCCAAAAGTATTAGTTGATTCTTGGAAGTTGTTACCTCTATAATAACCTCTCCTTATCATTTTTGTGTGGTTTTTGTGCCAAGAGTAACCTCTAATAAGAGAGAAGTAATGCTTGTGAAAGTTGCTGTCCCGAAACAGATTTTTGTGCTTCACTGTAAAAATTCGTGTAAAATCTCTGTACGTCGGTTTGAGCTGTGAATTTTTGTGCTTCTTCCCCAGATTGTTATCTAACTTTCGTTAGTTCAACACTTTTCGATTTGAGCAACGTAAGGTCTTCAAAAAAATTGGTTTTTACCTGTTGGTCTGTTTTGATAGATTTCTGCCATTATTTACATTTGCTTCTTATTGATTCCTTGTGGGTTCTTTTTGGGAAATTAAGCTTTTTGAGGGAAGTGCTTCAGTAGCTTGTGTTTTAATGGAAATTTTATTGGTGTTGAATCTGAACCTAAAGACTTATTATCTTGAGTGCACTAATGTTGCTAATAAAGATTGTGTGAAGTTTTGTATGAAGGAAAAATTTCAGGTGTATGGAGAGAATGATGTAATGAGATGAATAATGGACTAAAGCTCAAGCTTGGGGATGACACATGTGTCACTCCAAGAAATATCCAAGAAGTACAAGCATCAAAGCTTGGGGATGCCCAAGGCATCCCCTTCTTCATCAATAAAAAATGTCAGGTTTCTTCCAAACACTTTATTTTTATTGTTTCATGCATAGTTGTGTTATTCTTGGAGCGTCTTCTTTTTCGTTTTTGTTTTTGGTTTTCGTTTGCTCGGTTCTCTTAGTTTTCTGAATAAATTGGTTGGACCCCCCTCTTTCATGCATTGGTTTTCAAATAGTTTGGAAAAGAGTAGGAAAAGTGCATGCTTAAGTGGTAAAAGGAGCTTGTTTTTGACTGTGGCCCATGCTTTGTCATGCCATGCTTTATATTGTTTTGGCTTTATGCTTAGTATTCTTTGATGTAGCATGACTTGTTATAAACAATTGAGATTGCTTAATGTGCCTTGAAAGAATCATGCGTTGTTTTAGCATATTAAAGCATAGTATTGTGGTATTCTCCTTTGATGCTTTATATGGGTTGACTTGGCGCATGCTCACACCATGTTATGACTATTCCAAGTCACCATAGCCTTTATGATCCTTTAGTTTTCAACTTGTAGTATCACTTTATGCTTTGATCAATGATGTTTTGTCGCTCTGCATGATTATGGCCATTATTGCTCTCTTAGTTGGTCGCTCTCAGTCTTTTGCTAGCCTCCACAACCAAGTATGAGTTACACTCATGCATCCAATTCCTAAAACCAAGTTATTACAAAGAGTCCACCATACCTACCTACTAGCATATGCTATTCCAAGTATATTCTTGTTTTTATCTACCTTCCGAATTAAACTTGTTATGAGAAAACTAGTGATTAACGCTCTCACGAACTTGATGGCACACTTTAATTTCTTGCCCTTAATAAACTTGAACCATTGTGTTGTCTATGTTGTATATGCTTGCACTTATTTGTTGGGGATTAGCAGAACCATGTTGTCATGGGGAACGCTTTCAACATTGCACTTGTACTTTGTACCTAGTTGATATCATGCTCTTTTGTCTATGGATGTCGTCGGTGTGAAATGAAAGGGGAGCTTTTAAGTCCATGGAGTTATGTACATGTGTTAGAGAAATGCCTGGGCCCCTGGTCTAATCCATGCTGTCATGGTGGAAACCTGCAGCGTAACCATAATGAACTGTCTATGAAGCATTCTTCTTATAAAAAAAGAGTCAGATATTGAAAAAAAAAGAGAAAAAAGAAAAAAAGAGATATGAGAAAAGAGGAAAGAGAGAAAAAAGCACCATATTCCCATGGTAAATAAGAAGATTGCTGAGATGCTCGTTGTCTGCTTGCCTTGCCATTTTGATATGGGGATTCTTCCGTATCATCAGGCAAGGGGTACCCCGTTGGCGGTTCTCTATGATACACATGTACTTACGATGACAAGAACTTACCGGTGACTAAACTTGAGTAGCATGAGGAGCGACCCTCGTATTCAAGGGACATGAGATTTCCAACTTATACTTTGTCAAGCATATACTTCATAGTTTGTTCACTTTAACCTTAACCACTTCAAGATGCTTATGATAGGGGCAATGAGAGCTGAAAGCTAATAAGTACCATGATTTTTGGAAGCTCTTTATGAAACTTGAATCCCTACTTCCTTCTATGAAGGCCTTTCTTTTACTTTTATGTTGAGTCTCCACCTTCTATCTTTATGCACCTACTTTAAGAGCATAGTGGCCATTCTTAGTTCTATGTGCATTGTCCTAAGACTTGTTGATTGGTGCATAGCTTTGATATTGCTTGTTTTAAACTATTTGTATCTAGTCACTCTTATGAACTTTGAAGGTGTCCTATGCATTTATATTTGCTACTCTATGAGGGACAAGCTAAATGCCACTATGCTATGTTTTCTTTATGTGAAACAAACAAACGTCTTGCAAAGCATTGTTATTCATGAATCTTTTGTTTGTGCATTTTCATGTTGCAACATAGTTTCTTTGTCTTATTGCTAGAACTTTGTCTTTCATGTTATTATTGAAGTACTATGATCCCAGCTTTGAATGTTTTACAAATACTTTGATCAAGTTTATGATGGTTCATGTCACCTCAAAAATTATTCTTTCTTTTTATCACTTACCTACTAGGGGCGGCAGGAGTTAAGCTTGGGGATGTTGATACGTTGCAAACGTATCTATAATTTTTGATGTTCCATGCTGGTTTTATATCTACTTTCTTATGTTTTGTCCACACTTTGGAGTATTTCTATACACTTTCTTGGACTAAGTATTAACAAGATGCCACAGTGCCAGTTGCCTGTTTTCTTCTGTTTTTGGTTCCAGAAAAGTCAGAAAATGAATATTCTCGGAATTGGACCGGACAAGAGCCATAGTCGATATTTTACCAAAAGACTCACGAAGCCAGAAGACGAGACGGAGAGGGGACACAGGATGGCCACACCATGTGATGGCGCGGGCTAGCCCTGGCAGCGCCAACTGGTGGTGTGGGCCCCCTGGCAGCCCACCGACCTTGCCTCTTCGCCTATAAGATGCCTCCCGATGCAAAAGCCCTAAAAAGTCAAGCCTCCAGCCACGAAAAGTTCCGCAGCGCCGCTGCCACCGAAGGGGAGATTCGGGGGATAGAAAGTCTCTGTTCCAGCACCCTGCCGGGATGGGGAAGTGCCCCCAGAGCCATCTCCATCGATCTCCACCACCATTTCCATCACCATTGCTAATTCCCATGATAATGAGGGAGTAGTTCTTCCTCGAGGCTAAGGGTTCTACCGGTAGCTATGTGTTCATCTCTCTCTCTATATGCATGATCTTATTGAGATCATGAGCTTGTAATCTATAGATCTACCTTGCTACTCAAGTGCTTTAATAGATCTCTACTCTCCCCATGTGTGCGAAGTTGATAGTGTGCACACCATGGTGGCACTTAGGCTAGAGATTTCAAATACTTGTTATGAGTTATATTTGGAGTTGGATGTGTTTATGAAATTGTGGTGTTTGTTGGAACCATCTAGTGCTCAAGGTGACAGTGTGAGGTTATCTAGATGGGAAAGGCTTACTTTGAGGTGTGATGTTATAGCCCTACCATGGATTAGAGTGTCCAACCGAAGAGTAGTTCAGCGTAGTATCATAAAGAAGAATATATTTATATGAGAGTGTTCACTAGTGAAAGTATGATCCGAAGGCCTTGTTTCTAAGCACTGAAACACCGTTTGCTATTAGATCTATTACATGTTTGCTTGCTTCTATCTTTATTTCAGTTTTACTTTAGTCTTTTCCACGCCATCAAGCTATTTTCTATCACCATTACCACTTATAATTATCTATACCACTTGTATTTCACTATCTCTTCGCCGAACTAGTGCACCTATACACCTGACAAGTGTATTGGGTGTGTTGGGGGACATAAGAGACTTCTTGTATCTTGATTGCAGGGTTGCTTGAGAGGGGATACCTTTGACCACTTCCTCCCTGAGTTCGATATACCTTGGGTGATCCACTTAAGGGAAGACTTGCTGCTGTTCTACAAACCTCTGCACTTGGAGGCCCAACAACTGTCTACAAGAATAGAAGTGCGTAGACATCAGATACCACATGAATGTTTTATATTGTTTGGACCGTTTTTGAATTTCTTATGCCCATTTTAAACTATGGTAAAAATGGCGGGCATGAAGATTCTTGCCTAGGGGATGAGCCTCGCTAAACTTGCATTGGATCTCTGAAGAAACATTAAGGAGGCAGCATGAGCAAATAAACGCACTTAGCCATCAAGCTACCGGTCCATCTCAGTGGCAGGATGAAGATCCTGCATTTGATGCTACCGGCCCACCATCTCGGTGGAAAAGCAACATGGCTTCCACGGAGCTCCCAGGAGATGATGATGCACTCACGATGGCTCCTCACTACCCTGTGGATGATATCACGGAGAGGGAAATTTGTGAGCTGCATGTGATAGTTATGAACATATCCATAAAGGTGGCAGTCGGCTTTGCCTTACCTTCTGGACCTAGACCAACTTACCATTAGTCTCCGGTTCTAGATAGCTACGCTGTAGTCAGGGTGGATGAAGTTATGAAGGGACTTGAACACCTGAAGCTTGACGTCCTTGCAAGTGAAGGGGATCTGACTGAACTAGGAGAAGATAGGAAAGGAAATGTTCTATGGCGAAAGGAAAACATCGTGCTTCCATTTTGGACGCCAAGGCCACTGACTTCTCATAGTAGAAATCCAACTCAATGTCCATCGCCTCAGCCATCTCTGGCGTGTCTGTAGACTCTGCCGCGTTAGCAGACTCTGCCGCCTCAGCCCAGGTTGCAAAAGCGGAAGAGCACCATAGCTCCGGCGGCTAGTACTACAAGGAACAAAGTCAGGATGGCTCCTTGATACGTCAATTTTGCATCACTATCCTATATCATAATTCACTGTTATTCATTGATATATTTCCTATTGAGAGGTGATACTTATGTTATTTCATCTGTTTTTGCATGGTTGATGACTTTTGGAGCATCGACCGCTGCAGTTAGGATTCTGATGGAAAACGTGCTGTTTGGAGGCAAAATTCGTGAAGATCAAAAAATCCGGGAAAATATACGGAAAATCCTATTTTTCCAGAAGACGAAGGATGCCAGAAGAGGGAGTGGAGATGGGCCATAGGGGCCCACACCACCCCTGGCGCGAGCAGCCCTAGGCCGCGCCAACAGATGGTGTGGTCACTCTGGCCCACTCCAGCCTCTCCCCTCTGGCGTATATCATCCTCCCAAAACCCTAAGACTCGGGGAGCGACCACAGAAAGGTTCCGCCGCCTCTGCGGGGCGGAAAACACCGAGAGAGAAAGATCTCTCCGGCAGACAGATTTCTGCCGGGGGAATTCCTTCCCAGAGAGGGGAGATCATCGCCATCAACACCATCATCAAGCTGGACTTCATCGGGATCATCATCATCATCACCACCATAATCACCATCAGCACCCTCATCACCATCTCCATATTGCTGTAACAATTGCGTTGAATCTTGCATAGTTCATAGGGGAAACTTTCTCAGTGTTGATTACTCTTTGTAGTTGATGCTATTGAGTGAACCATTGAATTATTGTTTATGTTCAGATTGTTATACATCATTATTCCATATCTGATCATGATCCATATGATGTCTTGTGAGTAGTTCGTTTTGCTCTTGAGGACATGGGAGAAGTCATGTTGTTAGTAGTGGAGTTATGTTGAGAAAGATTCAATAGATTGTTATTTAAGTTGTGGTGTACTTCTTCTAGTGGTGTCATGTGAACATCGACTACATGACACTTCACCTATATGGGCCTAGGGGAATGCATTGTGTATTTGGCTACTAATCGTAGGAGTTGCCGGAGTGACAGAAACTTGAACCCCCATTAGGAAACCATTGCACAAGGGACGTAAGGGTCTTAGAGTTTAAAGTTGTGGTTAGGTTTCTACCTTAATTACTTTCTTGTACTTACGGATGTTTGCAAGGGGTATAATCAGAAGTATGTATTATTCCTGGATGGGTCGGTACATTAGCACAGGTTCACCCACACAACACTTAGCAAGCTAAAGAAGATTAATCAACTATATGAAGCGAAAACACTTGACAGTATTCCCATGTGTCCTCGAGAACGTTTGGTCATCTTAAGTAATACAACCGGCTTGTCCTTTGCTGCATAAAGGATTGGGCCACTTGCTGCATTTATTCCTACTATCTTTTATTTACTCGTGCTTTGTTTACTTGCTTTATCAAAAACCCCTAAAAATATGTTTGCTAAGTATTTGTAGAGAATTCCTGATCCATACCACTAGCCAGCACCTTCTGCTCCTCGTTGGGTTCGACACTCTTACTTATCAAAAATACTGCGATACACCCCCTATACTTGTGGGTCATCAAGACTATTTTCTGGCGCTGTTGCCGGGGAGTGAAGATCTATTGGAGAGTGGAACTGGTAAAGGAAACATCTACTGTGAGTATTGTTTACTTCTGCTAGTTGCTTTATTTTCGTTATGGATAATTCGTTGAGTTTCTTATTTGGTAATGCTACTACCACTGCTAAGGTAGTAGATAAGCCACCACCTGCTGAGAATGATGTTTTCAAAATACCTACAAGAATTATTGATCGTGTTATGGATAACTACTATGTTGGGGATGGAACTGTCCATCCCGGTGATCATTTGCTTTTTGGACACGAATTATGCGGGTTGTTCAAGTGTGTAGGTATTACTACAGATCAAGTTAAGAAGAAGTTATTTTCATTATCGCTGAAAGGAAGAGATGAGGAATGGTATAAGCTGCTGAAGAATGGTTAAGCTCTGGAATGGGAGGAAATAGTACCTCTCTTTTATTCAAAGTTTTATCCTCCTATTGAGATTCATAAAGATCGGAATCAAATATACAACTTTTGGCCTCTTGATGGAGAGAGTACAGCTCAAGCTTGGGGGAGATTGAAGTTACTAATGCTCAAATGTCCCATTCATGAGCTCCCCAACAATATTATTATCAATAACTTTTATGCAAGGCTCCCTCTACATGACAAAGATTTATTGGATGCTTCTTGTGCCAGATCATTCACTCGCATGGAAGAATAAGCTAAATGGGATCTTCTGGACCATATTCAAGACAATGCTGAAGCTTGGGAGAATGAAAAAGGTAGAAAGTCAGGTATAAATTATGATTATGAATGCATTGAATCTTTTATGGGAACTGATGACTTTCAAAATATTAAAAATGCTTATGGTCTAGACTCTCAAGATATTGCTTCTTATTTTAAGGCCTTTGCATCCTATATTGAAGTGCCTAAAAAGAAGTGGAATAAGTATCATGAACCTTATAAAGATGTTGCTAAGAGTGTTCCTGCAAGAAATACTGAAGTTTATACTACTAATCATGTCTTACCTAAACCTTATATTGAGAAAATGCCTTTCCCAGTTAAGATAAAGGAACATTCTATGATAGCTAGTATGGTTAATGAAAGTACACGAAAAGCTGTTGAACCTGATAAAAAAAGGTTGATGAACCTATAATAGCAAATGTGAAATACTTTGTTACTAAATATGTAGAAGAGGGACACACTATCCTTTGTGAGGATACCTCTAATATTGTTTCACAAAGTAGCATTATGAGAGCTAGTATTCCTGTTTCTGTTAGAATAAGTGATCATTGTTACGATGGCCCTTGTGATAGTTATATTGTTAAGTTTATGCATGATACTGAAAGTTATTATGAGAGAGGGAAAAGTGTTCTTATGCATCACAATAATATCAAGTTTCCTCGTTTTATGCTGAAAGTTTTTATGTTGCACTTCTTTCGCCTTCTTATGCTTGCAGCCTCTAGTTTCAAAAACTTGTTTGTTTACAAAATTCCCTTGCATAGGAAGTGGGTTAGACTTAAATGTGTGTGTTTTTGCTTCTTAATGCTCTCTTTCACTTCAATTCATATTCCTATGTGAGCATCTTTGAAATTATCATGCCCATCTTAATGGCTATAAAGAAAGAGCTTTTTGGGAGACAACCCAATTTGTTTTTGCTTTCGGTTTGTTTTTGTTTCTTTGAGTCTTGGACTTATTACTTCGGTAATAACTGCTCCTTATCCGTTTTGTTTGGTTTTTGTTTCAAGATCAACCTCTAATGAGAGAGAAGTAAGATTTGGGGAAGTTGCTGTCCCGAAATAGATTTTTGTGCTTCACCGTAAAAATTCGTGAGAGATCTCTGTATGTCGGATTGAGCTGTAATTGTTTGTGCTTATTCCCCAGGTTGTTATTTAACTTTCATTAGCTTTGCAATTTTTGATTTGAGCAATAGAAGATTTTCGAAAAAATTGATCTTTACCTGCTGGTCTGTTTTGACAGATTTTGCCACTTTTGCATTTGCTTCTTTATTCGATTTCCTTTTTGAATTATTTTTGGGTTTTCAAAAGGAGTTGCTTCAGTATATTATGTTTTGATGGTTTTCAGTTGAAGTTGTACTCAAAAGGTTTTATCACTTCACTTATACTAATGTTGCTAATGAGAACTGTGTGAAGTTTTGTGTGAAAGAAATTTCCAGGTAGTGGAGATAATGGTGTAATAAGGAAGATGAAGGTTTTATGACTCAAGTAATAAGTGTATGAAGATGAAGATATCGATGATATTCAAGTAATGACTCCGGAAGAATCTACTAGATACCAAATTCAGAGACCTGCAGAGTCTGTTTTCAAATAGGTATCAGTTCTGGTAAGAAAAGTTCCACAAAAATACAAACCAACTATACTTTTGCAGTTTTCAGTCAATAAGGAAAGCTATGAAGCAAAAAAGAGATGGAAACGGAGCCAGGGTGGCTCACACCACCCTGTGGCGCGGGCCCACCCCTGGCCGCACCACCAGGTGGTGAGGCCACCTCGGACTCCGCTTCCGACCCGTTTTCACCCAGTACTTTCCTCTTGTTATGAAACTTCGTAATATATAACCCCCCGGATCTTCCGAGGTTCGTATATAGTGTTTTCATCGTGTTTTTGTTTCGATCTATTTCTGCTAGGTAGAATCCCAGATTTGTAGCCACAATGTCTTCCACTGGATCAGCCGAGGGAGATTCCTTAAAGATATCATCAACCCATACATGAGAGAGTTGAAGATTCATCCCAA
Source organism: Avena insularis (assembly GCA_023614405.1). Classification (NCBI taxonomy): domain Eukaryota; kingdom Viridiplantae; phylum Streptophyta; class Magnoliopsida; order Poales; family Poaceae; genus Avena; species Avena insularis. Next base: position 190,994,921 of record CM042690.1, read on the forward strand.
GGAGTTGTTGCTCGAAGGTGGGGAGGTCCGGATTAAAGAGGTTCAAGGCCCTAAAGGTGAAGGAAGTCTGGAGGACAGGATGGAAGCACTGGAGCAAGAAGTCTTTAGGTACAAGAAGATGGCGGAGCGCGAAGTGGATATCATCCATAAGGTTTGTTCCGAACTCATTACCGAGCACCAAAAGGAGACTGCTGAACTCAAAGACAAAGTCCTCTCACTCCGCCAAACAACCAACAAACTGCAAGCACAGTTCTATGACGTTCAAAATCAAACTGTGAGTATGAGGCTAGATTTAAACGCATAAGTGTTGCTGCAAGTTTCAAGATGTTGGAAACCATGATGTCCTTTGTTGATGGGAAGCCCTTACCCTGGAAGACGGACGAAGATGAGAGGATACCACCACCACCAAAGGAGTAATTCGTCATCAGGTTTGGCATCCCCTTGGTTTGTTCCAAGCTTGGGGGAGTGCCGCGGTATCACATCACTATCTTCTATCTTTTTACCTTTTTAGTAGAGTCATATCATGAATAGAGAAGTTATTATGTAGTATGGTTTGCATTATGGAAGTGTCCCCTCTCTCGTTAGATATGTATCCCTTGGTGTGAGTTGCCGTTATGGAATATTAATGAGAAGTTCTATCATTCACTCTTTTGCATAGCTTATATTAGTTTTCAATTCATGGTTATATGATTGATATTGTTGTTAGTATTGGTATCACTTTGGGATCATTGAGTTAATTTAGTTGGTTTTGGCAAACCTGGCTCGGTCAGTAGCAACACTATTTTTTAGAGTTGAATGAAAAAGATAAAAGTACTCTAAAGAAAAATAATTTCATCATCTTTCTTTCTTGATTTCCTCATAAGTCTAGTATTCTCTAGTTAAGACCTTTTTTGCTTCCGAGGAAGATTGCATTATCACTTGTATGTTTGTTTGTTTCCTTCAACTCTTGTACTTGCTGCCCAACCTTGCTAGCCAAAAACCTATACTGAGAGGGAATTCTTCTCGTGCATCCACCTCCTTTAAACCAAAACCTTTGCCATTTGTGTCCACCATACCTACCTAGTAGCATTATTGCTATTCCAAGTAAATTCTTGTTTTATCTACCTCCCAAATTAAACTTGTTATGTGAAAATTAGTGATTAAAGCTCTCGCGAACTTGATGGCACACCTTACTTTTCTTGCATTTAATAAACTTGAACCATTGGGTCCTTCTTTGTTGCGTATATGATTGTGCTTTATGAGTTGAAGTTAGCAGAACCATGTATCATGGGGAACGCTTTCAACACTGCATTAGTACTTTGTACCTAGTTGATATCATGTTCTTTTGCTTATGGATCTCGGCGGTGTGAAATAAAAGTGGAACTTGTAAGATCATGGAGTTTATATGTGTGTTAGAGAAACGCCTGGGCCGCTAGCCTAAGCCATGCCTAATCATGGTGGAAACTTGCAGCATAACTATAGTGAGCATTCTATGAAGCATCCTCAATAAAAACCTATGCAAATAGCTAATAAAAAGATTGCTGAGATGCTCACTTTCTACTTGCCTTGTCATTTTGATTATGGGATAGCTCATGTGTCATGTTAAAGGGGTACCCCATTGGCGGTTCTCAATGATACGCATGTATTTACAATGATAAGAGCTTACTCATGACTAAAGTTGAGTAGCATGAGGTTTGGTACTCATAAGGGGCATGAGATTTCAATTTATAACTTGTCAAGCATATCCTCTTAGTTGTGTCACTTTAAACTTAATAACCTAAAGATGCCTATGATAGGGGCAATGAGAGCTGAAAGCTAGTAAGTATCATAATTTTTGGGAGCTCTTTATGAGACTTGCAATCCCTGCTTCCCTCTGTGAAGGGCCTTTCTTTTACTTTTTAGTTGAGTCAGTAAACCTACTCCCTTCTATCTCAGCAAGTATTTTGAGTTGTTGTGTTTCATTCATTCATATGATGATTTATTCAATCATGTTTCTTATGTTCCTTGTTTGCACATTGCTCTTATCTTGATGTTTACTACTTTGAAAGCTATCATTGAAAAGCCAGTTACTTGTGAACTCCAGCAAATTATCAACTATTCTTCGACCAAGAGTTAAGTTTGCCATTACCAATTATGATTCACTTTATGTATCTTTATCGTGTTTCCTTTACTTATTACAAGTTAAGTTATATAATAGTGAGTTGTCTTCTATTATGATCTATGTATTGATGAATGTGATGCTTCTTATCTGTATTCTTTTATCGACTCTTCACTCCATAAACCTAAGGCCATGTTTATTGAGCTCAGTTTCGATTGGGTACAAGCGAAGTCTAAGCTTGGGGGGAGTTGATACGTCCATTTTGCATCACTATTCTATATCATAATTCACTATTATTCATTGATATATTTCGTATTGAGAGGTGATACTTATGTTATTTCATTTGTTTTTGCATGATTGATGACTTTTGGAGGATGGACCGCTGCAGTCTGGATTCTGATGGAAAAGGTGCTGTTTGGAGGCAAAATTCGCGAAGATCAGAAAATCCGGGAAAATATACGGAAAATCCTATTTTTCTAGAAGATGAAGGATGCTAGAAGAGGGAGTGGAGATGGGCCACATGGGGCCCACACGACCCCTGGTGCGGGCAGCCCTAGGCCGCACCAGCAGATGGTGTGGTCACCCTGGCCCACTCCAGCCTCTCCCCTCTGGCGTATATCATCCTCCCAAAACCCTAAGACTCGGGGAGCAACCACAGAAAGATTCCGCCGCCTCTGTGGGGCGGAAAACACCGAGAGAGAAAGATCTCTCCGGCAGACAGATTTCTGCTAGGGGAATTCCTTCCCGGAGAGGGGAGATCGTCGCCATCAACACCATCATCAAGCTGGACTTCATCGGGATCATCATCATCACCACCATCATCACCATCAGCACCCTCATCACCATCTCCATATTGCTGTAACAATTGCGTTGAATCTTGCATAGTTCATAGGGGAAACTTTCCTGGTGTTGATAACTCTTTGTAGTTGATGTTATTGAGTAAACCATTGAATTATTGTTTATGTTCAGATTGTTATACATCATTATTCCATCTCTGATCATGATCCATATGATGTCTTGTGAGTAGTTTGTTTTGTTCTTGAGGACATGGGAGAAGTCATGTTGTTAGTAGTGGAGTTGTGTTGAGAAAGATTCAATAGATTGTTATTTAAGTTGTGGTGTACTTCTTCTAGTGGTGTCATGTGAACGTCGACTACATGACATTTCACCTATATGGGCCTAGGAGAATGCATTGTGTATTTGGCTACTAATCGTAGGGGTTGTTGGAGTGACAGAAACCTGAACCCCCATTAGGAAACCATTGCATAAGGGACGTAAGGGTCTTAGAGTTTAAAGTTGTGGTTAGGTTTCTACCTTAATTACTTTCTTGTACTTACGGATGTTTGCAAGGGGTATAATCACAAGTATGTATTAGTCCTGGATGGGTCGGTACATTAGCACAGGTTCACCCACACAACACTTAGCAAGCTAAAGAAGATTAATCAACTATATGAAGCGAAAGCACTTGACAGTCTTCCCATGTGTCCTCGAGAACGTTTGGTCATCTTAAGTAATACAACCGGCTTGTCCTTTGCTGCATAAAGGATTGGGCCACTTGCTGCATTTATTCCTACTGTCTTTTATTTACTCGTGCTTTAATTACTTGCTTTATCAAAAAACCCTAAAAATCTGTTTGCTAATTATTTGTAGAGAATTCCTGATCTATACCACTAGCCAGCACCTTCTACTCCTCGTTGGGTTCGACACTCTTACTTATCAAAAATACTGCGATACACCCCCTATACTTGTGGGTCATCACTCCTGCCAAGTTACCTTACAACCCGACTGATGAGGAAACCAAAAGGGTCGTGGATGAAGATGTCAAATGCTAGTTTGCACCAAAATGGCCCCCACCAAACCAGTATATAGTAGAAAACTGTGAAACATTTTGTGGGCATGCTTGAGCGACCAAGGCTAGTAGATCTGGTATCAGACTATGACTACGCTATTATCAAGTCACATAACGTGAATGTGCATTGGACGAGAAGTAGTAGTGTGATGCGCTTGACTTTCGACGTAGAGCTCGTTGGGAACCCCAAGAGGAAGGTACGATGAGCACAGCAGCAAGTTTTCCCTCAGTTATGAAACCAAGGTTTAATCGAACCAGTAGGAGCAAGGAAACACCCCAAAGGTGTTACTAGCTGAGCTTTGGCAGGGCGCACTACGGCTAGTAGCAACGTGGAGACTGCACAACACAACCAGAACTTTGTTCCCAACTTGTGATGAGGTTGTCAATCTCACCGTGTTTTATGGAAAACAAAGGATTAAACGACGAATGGAAAGAAGTAAAAGTTTGCAGAAAGTAAACACAAAGCAGTAAAAGATTGTAGATTGTATGTAAAGTAAAAGGACCGGGATCCATAGTTCACTAGAGGTGGCTCTCCTTAGATAGATAACATGATGGGTGAACAAATTACAGCGGGGCAATTGACAAACACCGAGAAAGCAATACATGCATATACTAATCATCTTGACTCCTCTGAGACTTGATTGGGCATTACAACATAATACATAGACCGCCATCCAACTGCATTTATGACTAATAATCCACCTTCAGGTTATCATCTGAACCCCCTCCAGTATTAAGTTGCAAGCAACAGATTATTGCTTTATGAACTGCGTGTAAAGTAAACAATACGATTGTTCTATGAACAAAGGATTGTTGTTTTCTCCCTAGTAGCAATAGCACATCTAGTACCTTAGAGATTTCTGTCACTTCCCCAGATTACCAGAGGCATGAACCCACTATCGAGCATAAATACTAACTCTTGGAGTTGCTAGCATCTACTTGGCCAAGATAGCTACTAACAACGGAAAGCATGCAAGATTACAAATAACAAAGACATGATAGAATCAATAATCAATATGAAATAGCATCTCAATATCCATCGGATCCCCGCAAACACAACATGTATGAATTACAAATAGATGATCTTGATCATGAACGGAGCTCATAAGATCTAAACATGAAAGCACAAAGGAGGAGAACCAGCCATCTAGCTACTACATGGATCCGTAGTCCAAGGATGAACTACTCACGCATCACACCGGAGGCTTGCATGGTGATGAAGAAGCCCTCCAGGGTGAATTCCCCTCTCCAGGAGGGTGCCGGGAAGAGCTTCAGATCCCTCCCGATCTAGGGATGGAGATGATGGCGGCTACAGAATCTTTCATGGATTTTTGATTGGATACTTAGGGTTTTCGTCCCGAGGGTAACTTATAGGCTGAAGGAGAGGCCGAGGGGGTGCCGGGAGCGGCCACACCACCCCCTGGCGCGGCGCTGGCTGTGGGCCACGCAGTGGTGGTGGTGGCTCCTGCCCCTCTCCGTCTTGTATTCTGGGACTTTATCCCTTCCAGAAAAATAGGCACTTTGGCTTTTGTCCCGTCCAATTCCGAGAATATTCATTTTCTGACTTTTCTAGAACCAAAAACAGCAGAAAACAGGCAGCTGGCACTATGGCTCTTGTTAATAGGTTAGTCTAAGAAATCATATGAAAAGTAGTCCAAAGTTGGAACAAAACACAAGAAAGTGGATAAAACCAAGCATGGAACATCAAAAATTATAGATACATTTGCAATGTATCAACATCCCCAAGCTTAACTCCTGCTCGTCTCGAGTAGGTAAGTGATAAAAAGAAATAATTTTTGAAGTGACATGCACCATCAAAGACTTGATCAAAGTATTTGTAAAACATTCAAGGCTGGGATCATAGTACTTCAATCATAACATGAAATACAAAGTTCTAGCAATAAGCAAAGAAACTATGATGCAACATGAAAAGGCACAAACAAAATATTCATGAATAACATGCTTTGCAAGATGTTTGTTTGTTTCACATAAAGAAAACATAGCGTAATAGTATTCAGCTTGTCCCTCAATAGAGTAGAAAATATAAATGCATAGGACACCTTCAAAGTTCATAAGAGTGACTAGATACAATAGTTCAAAACAAGCAATATCAAAGTATGCATCAATCAACTAGTCTTGGGACAATGCACATAGAACTAAGAATGGCCACTATGCTCTCAAAGTAGGTGCATAAAGATAGAAGGTGGAGACTCAATATAATGGTGGAAGAAAGGCCTTTTGTAAAAGGAAGTAGGGATTCAAGTCTCATAAAGAGCTTCCAAAAATTATGGTACTTAATAGCTTTCAGCTCTCATTGCCCCTATCATAAGCATCTTGAAGTGATTAAGGTTAAAGTGAACAAACTATGGTGTACATGCTTGACGAAGTATAAGTCAGAAATCTCATGTCCCTTGTATATGAGGGCCGCTCCTCATGCTACTCAAGTTTAGTCACCGGTAAGTTCTTGTCATCGTAAGTACATGTGTATCATTGAGAACCGCTAACGGGGTACCCCTTGCCCGATGATACGGAAGAATCCCCATATCAAAATGACAAGGCAAGGCATAACGAGCATCTCAGCATTCTTCTTATTTACCATGGGAATATGGTGCTTTTTTCTCTCTTTCATAGTATCTCTTTTTTTCTCTTTTTTCTCAATATAGGGCTCTTTTTTTTATAATAAGAATGCTTCATAGACAGCACAAAATGGATACGCAGCAGGTTTCCACCATGACAGCATGCATTAGACCAAAGGCCTGTGCGTTTCTAACACATATACATAACTCCATGGACTTACAAGCTCCCCTTTCATTTCACACCGACAACATCCATATACAAAAGAGCATGATGTCAACTAGGTACAAGTACCAAGTGCAATGTTGAAAGCGTTCCCCATGAAAGCATGGTTCTGCTAATTCCCAACAGATAAGTGCAAGCATATACAACATAGAAGACACAATGGTTCAAGTTTATTAAGGGCAAGTAAAGTAAAGTGTGCCTTCAAGTTCGTGATAGCTTTAATCACTAGTTTTCTCATAACAAGTGGAAGGTAAACAAAAGCATGAATATACTTGGAATAGCATAAGCTAGTAGGTAGGTATGGTGGACTCTTTGTAATAACTTGGTTTAGGGAGTTGGATGCGTGAGTGGAACTCATACTTGGTTGTGGAGGCTAGCAAAAGACTGGGAGCAACAAACTAAGAGAGCAATAATGGCCATAATCATGCAGAGCAATAAAACATCATTGATCAAAGCATAAAGTGATACTACAAGTTGAAAACTAAAGGATCATAAAGGCTATGGTGACTTGAGATAGTCATAACATGGTGTGAGCATGTGCCAAGTCAACCCAAATAAAGCATCAAAGGAGAATACCACTATACTATGCTTTAATATGCTAAAACTGTTGGAGATATGCCCAAGAGGCAATAATAAAGTGGTTATTATTATATCTTTATGTTTATGATAAATGTTTACATCCCATGCTATAATTGTATTAACCGGAAACATTAATACTTGTGTGTTTTGTAAACATAAAAGAGTCCCTAGTAAGCCTCTTGTTAAACTAGCTTGTTGATTAATGGATGATCATGGTTTCCTGATCATGGGCATTGGATGTCGTTAATAACAAGATCATATCATTAGGAGAATGATGTGATGGACACACACCCATAGTAAGCGTAGCATAAGATCAAGTCATTAAGTTCGTATTGCTACAAGCTTTCAAATGCATAGTAACCTAATCCTTCGACCATGAGGTTATGTTAATCACCATCACCGGATGGATACTTCGATGACATCAAACACCGCTTCGTAATTGGGTGGTTATAAAGGTGTCATTGGGTATTCTAAAAGTATGTGTTGAAGCGCATGGACCAAGATTGGGATTTGTCCATCCATATGACGGATAGATATGCTCTGGGCCCTCTCGGTGGAATGTCATCTAGTTAGCTTGCAAGCATGTGACTGGGTCACAAGGGATGACATAACATGGAACGAGTAAAGAGTACTTCTAGAGGGGAGGGGGCGCCCCCTTCCCAACCCGCCGACCAAGGAGGGGAGTCCTACTAGGACTCCCCCTCCCATGGCGCGCCTCCCTCCTTTAAATAGAGGGGAGGGGGCGCCCCCTCCTGGATCTCTCCCATAACAAACCCTAGCCGCCGCCTCTCTCCTCCTCCTTCGCTCTGCTCCGGCTTAGGCGAAGCCCTGCAGAAATCTCTACTCCACCACCACCACCACACCGTCGTGCTGCTGGGTTTCCGTGGAGAAGATCTACTACCTCCGCTGCTCGCTGGAACAGGGAGAGGAAGGTCTGCTTCGACCAAGACGTGTGACCAATCATGAAGCGCCGAACGCTGGCCGAAGGATCGTCCACACGATCTTGAGATCGGCAAGTGATCGACTACATCAACCCCGATATCTAATCTCGTAACGCTTTCGGATCTATGAGGGTTAGTACAGATCTATCTCGTTGCACATGTCTAATAGATTAGATCTTGGCTTTTATCTAGATTAGATCTGGGTTTTGTTAGTTCTTGCGGTAGAATTTTTTTGTTTTCCATGCTACGAACCCATCAGTGGTATCAGAGCCGTGTCTATGCGTAGATCTGTTGCACGAGTAGAACACAATGGTTTTGTGGGCGTTGGTGCTCGTGCCGTCTTTTGCTTTGTGTACTTTGCATCTTGCGGTATGAGGGGATGAAGCTGCTAACCTTACATGTCATCGCACATGAGACTTGCTCCACGCTTGACGTGTAACTTGCTTTGCACAAGTGGCTTTGCGGGTGTCTGTCTCTCCCACCATAGTAAAGATCCAATTTACACTTTGCACTTGATAGCACTTGTATCAACGTGTGGTTCAGTTTCGTAGGTAAGATCCGTTCTTATTCGAAAGCCCCAAACCACGTAAAACATGCAAAGAAAATTAGAGGCGTCTAACTTGTTTTTGCAGGGGTTTTGTGATGTGATATGGCCATCATGTGATTGTGATTATATTTGATGTATGCAATGATCCTTATTGTAATATGGCAACCGGCAGGAGCCTAATGGTTGTCTTTAATTCTGTTAAGACCTGCGTGTCTATTCATCTTGTAATAGCTTTATTCCAAGTAGTTGTAATAGTTGCCAGTGATGATGGACAATCATGAAGCGGCGCCACTGACCTTGACGCAATGCTGGTGATGATGGAGATCACGTCCGTGCTTTGGAGATGGAGATCAAAGGCATAAGAAGAAAGGGCCATATCATATCACAGTAATTATGGATTGCCTGTGATGTTAATCCTTTATGCATCTTGTATTGCTTAGATCGTGACGGTAGCATTATAAGATGATCCCTATCACTAAATATCAAGTAATAAAGTGTTCGTCCTTAGTAGGCACCGTTGCTAAGACTCGTCGTTTCGAAGCATCTCGTGATGATCGGGTGTGATAGATTCTACGTGTGCATACAACGGGTGCAAGCCAGATTTGCACATGCGGATACTAAGGTTAACCTTGACGAGCCTCGCATGTATAGACATGGTCTCGGAACACAGAATACCGAAAGGTAAAGCATGAGACATATGGATGATATGATGAACATGTTGATTGTTCGCCTTTAAAGCTACATCATCTCACGTGATGATCGGACTTGGTGTAGTGGATTTGGTTCGTGTAATCACTAAAACAACTCGAGGGATGTTGTTTTGAGTGGGATTTTATTTGTAATTTGGATTAGTCGAACTCAATTTATCATAAACACAATCAAAGTGAATTTGCATAGTTTGTTGTAGTCATTGGCATCCGTTCACCTCCTTACGCTTAGTTATATTTGAGATAGTAGAACTATAGAAATTTTGGATATTTGCTTTACAAACTGGTATCGTATTGTTTTGAGTGTCAATCTAAAGTTTAAAAGTCATATTGCAAACTTTCAGCAAACTCCGTTTACTCTGTGAAGTTTAATAAATAGTATTAAATCAAGAGTAACAATTCCAGTGTTAGTATCTAATGTATCATGTTTGCCTCCATGATTCTTGATACTCAAAAGATTGTTTTTAATATCAAGTTTATCTAAGAGCTGAAAGCAATGTTTCAGAAACCATCATATGTGAAAGGTATTGTGATATCTAAAACAATGTGTTGGTTACAACATGATAGAGTATATGTCCTCATATTTGATGAGAATTTGTGAAGGTTGGAGACGCTAGTCGTCCTAATCCTCCAAAAGGTTTTGGAAAAGAAACATTATACTCGCAATTCACCTTTATAAGCTATAGCAGCTTGATCATGAAAGTTGTCATGATAAGGATGAATAGAAGATGTAAGTAAAATGTTTACTACACTAAAAGATTACTAAAGAATGGAATTTTGAAAGAAGGCCAAACATTTGATGAAGGTGATCCACTTCAAAGTGCAAGTCCAAAGGTATTAGTATTTGACTATACACACTGTGTACTATGTGTCATGTGAATGACACCACTATTGATGTTGATAGATTCTTTTAAAAGAAAAGGTATTATTGAAAGAGAATCTATAAAATATTTGGCAGAAAAGAAAATATTGGAGATATCCAACTTAGGTATATAGAAGATACATGTTATGGCTGTATTCCTTGGTTGTTAAACAATGTGGTTCTGCAGTATTGGATACCGAATTGGTTGGTATGAAGTGTCATACAGGACAACACAATTCATGAACTGCAATGGCCTAAGTAACTAGCAAGAGAATATGTGATGATGTTCATCGAAAACAAACAAAGGGTTGTTGTGTTGCTCGTTAACATCAAAGCTTACCTTCAAGATTTGTTTCAATAATTGTTATTTTGATTAGGTATTATGACGATAAAAGGTTGTTCAAATAATTACCGTATTCCATAATAGATGGATGATATACAAGTCTGGTTGGAGAAATAATGACCATAAAACTAATGCTAAAATGTCGCAAGACAAATGATTGAAAGATCACTTGCGAAGTGACATCGCCGTTTAAATTATATTGAAAGGGATACATGAAGAAACTCCATGTTGATGGATTTTTGGAGTCTTTGATTTTGATCAAATGACGCTTGTGATACTTTCCTGGAGATAATTAAAACTCCGTTTGTAGGCAAAAAGAGCAACGGGCGACTAACTGATTGGAATTTGTACATATTGATGTATATAGTCCATTATGTGTAGTCGTGGGCGATGGATTTCAACTTCATATGCTTTCTCCGAAGATTTGAGTGAGTATATGTATATACTTACTCAATAAGGAAGAAGTATGAAACATTTGAAAATGTTCAAAGACTTTCAAGATGAAGTGGAAAATTATTGTAACAAGAAAATAAAAGTTTATGATTAGATCATAAAGAAAGATGTTTGAGTTACAAGTTTAGCAAAACACCTAAGATTTGAGGAATCATTCCATGGATTTGCATTTCCCAAAACACCATAGGAGTATGGAGTGTTCGAGATATGTAATGAAACCTTGTTTGACATGGTAAGATCAAAGGTGTCATTTATAAAACTGCCATTATATTTTAAAGATTAAAGCTTTAGTGACTACCGCTTACAATCGAAAAGAGCTCCACCGTGATCCGTTGAAATGACACCATATAAGTCATGGTTTGGGATAAAACCCAGGTTGTCCTTTCTTAAATTTTTGGTATGCTAGGCATAAGTAAAATGTTTACAACCAAAGTCGGATGAGCATGTCTTTGTAGGTTATTTCGAATAACCATTGGGTATTCCTCCATAACACCGAAGATAAAAGTGTTTGTCACTTAGAATGTCGAGTTTCTTGAGAAGGAATTTTTGGTGAAAAGTTAAGTGGGAGGACAATAGAACTTTGACAAGGGTGTTGAACCTTGGCTAATATGTGCTGAGTTGCAAGCATCGGTAAGTGTCCCGAGTCAAGAATAATGCTCATGGCTCACGTGCCTCAAAGGTTGTGGTCACGGAGATCTAAGTTACTATTGAACCAAGTAGGTCGGGTAAGTAATCATGCCAATATTTGAGAGTTAAATCATTGTTGTTTGACAATGATGAACCGACTACATGCAAATAATCAATGATGGGCCCTGACTTCGTTAAGTGGCTTGAAGCCATAAAATCCGTGATAATTCCATACACGAGAAATCAAGCTTTGAATTTGAAAGACCCTATGGAAAGGTGCAAGACCTTACAGTCGTATATGGATCTATAAAGAAATAGACATGGATGTTTCACATCTATGAAATAGTCGACATGTCGGAAAGAGTTTACGACAATGTTCAAGGAATTGACTATGATAAGATTTGATCTTTCATAGCGATATTTAGTCTGGACGGATTAATGTAGCAACCACTACATATATTTTGGTATATGGTAGTTGAACAAACAAAACAAGTTCTTCTAATAGAATGGTTACCTAGGATGTGTCCATGACACGATCCAAAGGGTTTTGTTAATTCAAAGGATGCTAAAAGAGTATGCAAAACTTCAATGGTTGAAGTGAGCATCGCGGAGTTGGGATCTTCACCGTGATGAAACCGTTAAAAGGTTTAATTTCATCAGAGACGATGAAGATGTTTGCATTTTGCAAGAAATTAAGTGGGAGCGCTAAGACATATTTCTAATACATTATGTGAAAGACATATTGTTGATTAGAAATGATGTATCTTTTATTGACACGGGTTAAGAATTTCATTTCGATGAAAGACTTAGGCATAACCCAAGAATTAGGCATCAATGTCTATATGGATAGATTGAGGCGCTAATATGGTTTTGCCAAATGTACATAGATAAGATGTTGAATGAGTTCAATATGGAAACAACAAGAAAGGTTCTTGACGCACAGAAAGGACTGAATCAAGATTCAAGTGTGTTGACACGAGATTCAAGTGTTTTGACACTTGGTGAAATCACAAGAATATTTTGATCAATCTTTGAGATGTACACATCCAGATATGTCCTATGCTCTAAATGTTATGAGCATATACCAGAATGACTCATAATATGATCATTGGACAATAGTAGGGATATTCCTATGATCTTTGGAAGAACTAAGAATATATTATTTATATAGTGGTGACAAATAGTTCATTGTAAATTGTTGCATTGATACTAGTTTTGTCACAAATTAAGTTTATCTCAAATTAAACTATGAGTGGCACAATGTAATGGAAAGGAAGTTCCATAACGGATTTGGTTGAGTACCAAAGTTAAAACATTGTGACAGATACTACAACAAAAGGCTAAGTATATGACTGCTATTGCAGCAGCAAATGAGGGCATTTGCGTCAAGTAGTTTGTTATCAAACTAGGTGTGGTTCATAGCAGGATAATACTATGAAGATACATTGTATGACAATTGTATCAACATGATTTAATCCCAAGGAACTAAAGGTCTCACCAAAGGACCAAATTTATACAATGCCATCTCATTGAGAATGAGTAATGCGAGAGACGCAAGGACATGCAAATACACGGACCGGAAATGTCAGATCCGAAGATTATGTTTACCACTAGAAATAGTGTCTATACAACACCAGAAAGCCATAGGTGTTGAATGCACAAGTTTTTAACTAGATTATTGACTCTAGTGCAAGTGGGAGACTGTTGGAGATATGCCAAAGAGGCAATAATAAAGTGGTTATTATTATATCTTTATGTTTATGATAAATGTTTACATCCCATGCTATAATTGTATTAACCGGAAACATTAATACTTGTGTGTTTTGTAAACATAAAAGAGTCCCTAGTAAGCCTCTTGTTAAACTAGCTTGTTGATTAATGGATGATCATGGTTTCCTGATCATGGGCATTGGATGTCGTTAATAACAAGATCATATCATTAGGAGAATGATGTGATGGACACACACCCATAGTAAGCGTAGCATAAGATCAAGTCATTAAGTTCGTATTGCTACAAGCTTTCAAATGCATAGTAACCTAATCCTTCGACCATGAGGTTATGTTAATCACCATCACCAGATGGATACTTCGATGACATCAAACACCGCTCAGAATCGGGTGGTTATAAAGGTGTCATTGGGTATTCTAAAAGTATGTGTTGAAGCGCATGGACCAAGATTGGGATTTGTCCATTCATATGACGGATAGATATGCTCTGGGCCCTCTCGGTGGAATGTCATCTAGTTAGCTTGCAAGCATGTGACTGGGTCACAAGGGATGACATAACATGGAACGATTAAAGAGTACTTATCAGTAACGAGGTAGAACTAGGTATGGAGATACCAACGATCAAACCTCGGATAAGTAGAATATCATGTGACAAAGGGAATTGGTTTCGTATGTTAATGGTTCTATCGATCACAAAGTCATCGTTGAGTATGTGGGAGCTGTTATGGATCTCCAGATCCCGCTAATGGTTATTGATCGGAGATGTGTCTCCATCATGTCTACATGTTCACGAACCGTAGGGTGACACACTTAAGGTTCGAAGTTGTTTTAAGTAGATATGGAATATGCGTTGGAGACCGAATGTTGTTCGGAGTCTCGGATTGGATCCGGGACATCACGAGGAGATCCGGAATTATCCGAAGAATAAGATTCATATATTGGGGATCATTTTCTAAGTTAGGAAATGTTCCGGAGTGTTTGTATGGAGATTCTAGAAGGTTTCGGAATGTTCTGGAAGGTTCTAGAAGATTTCTTGGAGTTTGCTTGAAAACCAAGAAAGGATCAAGGAAACCTTGTGGGGGCTAGACACGGATTCGTGGGGGAGGAGGACTCCTCCCCCCTTCCCAACCCACCGACCAAGGAGGGGATTCCTACTAGGACTCCCCCTCCCATGGCGCGCCTCCCTCCTTTAAATAGAGGGGAGGGGGCGCCCCCTCCTGGATCTCTCCCATAACAAACCCTAGCCGCCGCCTCTCTCCTCCTCCTTCGCTCTGCTCCGGCTTAGGCGAAGCCCTGCAGAAATCTCTACTCCACCACCACCACACCGTCGTGCTGCTGGGTTTCCGTGGAGAAGATCTACTACCTCCGCTGCTCGCTGGAACAGGGAGAGGAAGGTCTGCTTCGACTCACGCAGGACCGATCGGAAGCGCTGCCGGAACGCGGCACCGGAAGGATCGTCCACACGATCTTGAGATCGGCAAGTGATCGACTACATCAACCCCGAGATCTAATCTCGTAACGCTTTCAGATCTATGAGGGTTAGTACAGATCTATCTCGTTGCACATGTCTAATAGATTAGATCTTGGCTTTTATCTAGATTAGATCTGGGTTTTGTTCGTTCTTGCGGTAGAAATTTTTTGTTTTCCATGCTACAAACCCATGAAAAACAACGCATGATTCATCCAAGGCACATTAAGAAATCTTAATTGTTTATAACAAGTCATGTTACAACAAAGAATACTAGGCATAAAGCCAAAACAATATCAAGCATGGCATGACAAAGCATAGGCCATAGTCAAAAACGAGCTCTTTTTACCACATAAGTATTTCCAAACCAAACCAAACTATTCGCAAATCAAAGTGTGAAAGAGGGGGTCCAACCAACTTATTCAGAAAACTAAGCAAACCAAGCAAACTAAAAACCAAAACAAAAACAAAAAGGAAGACGCTCCAAGAAAAACACAACTGTGCATGAAACAATAAAAATGAAGCGTTTGGAATAAACCTGGAATTTTTATTGATGAAGAAGGGGAATGCCTTGGGCATCCCCAAGCTTTGACGCTTGTACTTCTTGGATATTTCTTGGGGTGACACGCGTGGAATCCCCAAGCTTGAGCTTTAGTCCATCCTTTATCTCATTACTCGTTCCTTCCATACACCTGAAATTTTTCCTTCATACAAAACTTCACACAATCTCATTAGCAACATTAGTGCACTTAAGATAAATAAGTCTCAAGGTTCAGTTCTAACACCAAATAAACTTCCATTAGAACACTAGATACTGTAGCACTTCCCTCAAAAAGCTCAATTCCCCAAAGGAACTCAAGTAGGAACTAACAAGAAGCAAATGCAGAAAATGGCAGAAATCTGTCAAAACAGACCAGCAGGTAAAGACAATTTTTTTGGAACACCTTATGTTGCTAAAATCAAAATGTATTGAACTAACGAAAGTTAGATAACAACCTGGGTCAGAAGCACAAAAAATTACAGCTCAATCTGACATACAGAGCTCTCTCAGGAATTTTTACGGTGAAGCACAAAAATCTGTTTCGGGACAGCAACTTTCCCAATCATTACTTCACTCTTATTAGAGGTTACTCTTGGCACAAAAAGCAAATAAAAAGGATAAGGAGATGTTATTACAGGGGTAATAACTTCCAAGACTCATCTAAAACTCTTGGGTTATCTCCAAACAAGTACTTTTCTTTAACGCCTTTAAGTTAGGCATAAGAAGCAAAAAAAGAATCAAGTGTTCTCACATGAAGAAGCATTAAGACCAAATTTTGTTTTCATAGGAGAAGCAAAATAAATCTGTTAACTCTTTTTAGGGAAGTGTTCTATACCTTTCTTGAGTGGGAGTTGATATTTAATGGTGCCTTCTTTCATATCAATGATGGCACCAACAGTTCTGTCAAAAATTCTTCCCAAAATAATAGGACAAGAAGCATTGTATTCAACATCCAAAACATAGAAATCAACGGGGACATAGGAATCGTTAACCATAATAAGAACATCATTAATACTCCCCATGAGTTTCTTTTTAGCATTAGCATCAAGTGGGACATTCAAATAACAATCTTCAAGAGGAGGCAAATCAAGCATATCATAAATCCTTCTAGGCATAATAGAAACACTACTATCAAGATCACACAAAGCTTTGAAATCAAAGTCATTCACTTTCATATTAATGATGGGTTCCCAACCATCTACTTGTTTTATAGGAATAGAAGCTTTATGTTTCATCTTTTCTTCCTTAATCTTTATGAGAGCATCGGTAATGTGTTTTGTAAAAGGCATGTTCATAGCACTAGCATTAGGACTTTTAGCAAGCTTTTGTAGGAACTTAATAACTTCAGTGATGTTGCAACCATCAAGATCAAAATCAACTTTATCATCTAAAGTAGTAGAACTATTAGTAGCCTCAACACTAGTGGTGGTGATAGTAGAAACACTAATGTTTCTAGCAATTTCATCTTCTCTTTCCCACTTAGCATGTAATTTAGCTAATAGTCTAACATTTTCATCAATTCTTACTTGTATAGCATTAGTAGCTGCAAAGGGATTCTCATTAGTTTCAGGTTTAGCAGCCATTTTATTCAAAGTAGATTGAGCTTCAGCCAAAAATGCTATATTTCTTTCAGCATTAGAGAGTTTTTCCTCAATAGTTTTATTGAAAGCAGTTTGTTTACTAATAAACTCTTTAAGCATAACTTCAAGTTCAGAGGGAGCACTCTTATTATTGTTGTAAGGATTTCCATAAGCATTACCATTGTTGGGAGGATATGGCTTATAATTGTTGTTACCAAAATTGTTCCTATAAGCATTATTACCATAAGCATTGTTGCCAAACTTGTTAGTTCTTATGAAGTTCACATCAACTTGCTCTTCTTGAGCAACCAAAGAGGCTAAAGGAACATTATTTGGATCAATATGGGTTTTCCCATTAACAAGCATAGACATAATCATATCAATCTTATCACTCAAGGAGGAGGTTTCCTCAACAGAATTTACCTTCTTACCTTGTGGAGCTCTCTCAGTATGCCATTCAGAAAATTAACCATCATATTGTCCAGAAGTTTTGTTGCAGCACCCAAAGTGATGGTCATAAAGGTACCTCCAACAGCTGAATCCAATAGGTTCCTTGAAGAATAGTTCAATCCTACATAAAAAGTTTGGATGATCATCCAAGCAGTCATTCCATGAGTGGGACAATTCTTTACCAAAGATTTCATTCTTTCCCAAGCTTGAGCAACATGCTCATTATCAAGTTGTTTAAACTTCATTATTTCACTTCTCATAGATATAATATTAGCGGGAGGATAGTATTTTCCAATAAAAGCATCTTTGCACTTAGTCCAAGAATCAATACTATTCCTAGTTAAGGAATTCAACCATTCTTTAGCTTTTCCTCTCAAAGAGAAAGGAAACAATTTCAGCTTAATAATATCACCATCTATATCCCTATGCTTTTGCATCTCACAAAGTTCAATAAAGTTATTTAGATGGGAAGCAACATCTTCATTACCAATACCAGAAAATTGTTCTCTCATAACAAGATTGAGCAAAGCAGGTTTTATCTCAAAGAAAGTGTTTTCAGCCACAGGTGGAGCAATCGGTGTGCTCATAAAATGATTGTTGTTGGTGCTAGTGAAGTCACACAACTTAGTGTTTTCAAGAGTAGTCATTTTTTTGGGTTTTCAAATAAGAAAGCAAACAAGTAGAACTATTTTTTTGTGTTTTTGAAGAACAAAACAAGCAAACAAAGCAAAAAGAAACTAAGCAAAACAAAAACAACAAAGTAAAGAGATTGGTTATGAGGGACTCCGCTTGTGAAGATGTCCTTGACTCCCCGGCAACGGCTCCAGAAAATCTTGATGCGCTCGACTTTCGACGTAGAGCTCGTTGGGAACCCCAAGAGGAAGGTACGATGAATATAGCAGCAAGTTTTCCCTCAGTTATGAAACCAAGGTTTAATCGAACCAGTAGGAGCAAGGAAACACCCCAAAGGTGTTACTAGCTGAGCTTTGGTCGGGCGCACTACCGGTGCTAGTAGTAACGTGGAGACCTGCACAACACGACCACATAACTTTGTTCCCAACTTGCGATGAGGTTGTCAATCTCACCGTGTTTTGCGGAAAACAAAGGATTAAACGTATCGAATGGAAAGAAGTAAAAGTTTGCAGAAAGTAAACACAAAGCAGTAAAAGATTGTAGATTGTATGTAAAGTAAAAGGATCGGGATCCATAGTTCACTAGAGGTGGCTCTCCTTAGATAGATAACATGCTGGGTGAACAAATTACAACGGGGCAATTGACAAACACCGAGAAAGCAATACATGCATATACTAACCATCTTGACTCCTCTGAGACTTGATTGGGCATTACAACATAATACATAGACCGCCATCCAACTGCATCTATGACTAATAATCCACCTTCAGGTTATCATCCGAACCCCTCCAGTATTAAGTTGCAAGCAACAGATTATTGCTTTACGAACTGCGTGTAAAGTAAACAATACGATTGTTTTATGAAGAAAGGATTGTTGTTTTCTCCCTAGTAGCAACAACACATCTAGTACCTTAGATATTTATGTCACTTCCCCAGATTACCAGAGGCATGAACCCACTATCGAGCATAAATACTAACTCTTGGAGTTGCTAGCATCTACTTGGCCAAGATAGCTACTAACGACGGAAAGCGTGCAAGATCACAAATAACAAAGACATGATAGAATCATTAATCAATCTGAAATAGCATCTCAATATCCATCGGATCCCCACAAACACAACATGTATGAATTACAAATAGATGATCTTGATCATGAACGGAGCTCACAAGATCTAAACATGAAAGCACAAAGGAGGAGAACCAACCATCTAGCTACTACATGGATCCGTAGTCCAAGGATGAACTACTCACGCATCACACCGGAGGCTTGCATGGTGATGAAGAAGCCCTCCAGGGTGAATTCCCCTCTCCGGCAGGGTGCCGGGAAGAGCTTCAGATCCCTCCCAATCTAGGGATGGAGATGACGGTGGCTACAGACTCTTTCGTGGATTTTTGATCGGGTACTTAGGGTTTCGCCCGAGGGTAACTTATAGGCGGAAGGAGAGGCCGAGGGGTGCAGGAGCGCCACACCACCCCGGCGCTGGCCAGGCCTGGCCGCGAGGCCGGTGGTGGTGGCTCCTGGCCCTCTCCGTCGTATTCTGCACTTGATCCTTCCGGAAAAATAGGCACTTTGGCTTTTGTCCCGTCAATTCGAGAATATTCATTTTCTGACTTTCTGGAACCAAAATAGCAGAAAAATGGTATTTGCACTGTGGCTCTTGTTAATAGGTTAGTCCAAGAAATCATATGAAAAGTACTCCAAAAAGTTGGAACAAAACACAAGAAAGTGGATAAAACCAAGCATGGAACATCAAAAATTATAGATACATTTGCAATGTATCATAGTGCAAGCAGGGAAACAATTTCCCAGCTCGGAGAACAAAAAAACCAATCGTGCCCCCCCACTGAACGTGTTTTCCCATAATGATCCGGAGGTTTCACAACTAGTCGCACAAATAGCTAGAGATCTTGGTATGTCTGTTTCTCAATACTTAGGCAAGAAAGACACACCCATGACTGAAGTAGCATACAAATACGAGTACGGGAAGCCTCTCATCAGACCTGAGGATGTCCCACATCTACAAACACAAATGTGAAAATTTCATCATTTGTATATGCAAGCCTCAGAGGAAGCGAATATCATGCTCATAGCGGAAGTTAGAGATGAGCATTACTTTCATGGAAACGACGAGATACACATTGACTTTTTGGAATTATTTCTGTTATTCAATCAAGACGCCCTCACCAAATCTCTCATCAGTTGCTATTGTATGTAAGTGATTTATTTTTGTAATTAAGTCTCTAGCTTAGCTTGTTCATTGCATGTATAATTATCCTCACTATATTGTTTGTATGCTATTATGCAGAATGAAGATTCTCGAATGCAAAAGAGGACAAATCTATGACCATGGGGTCATTGACCTAGATACCATTCATGAGTTTACGGTAAAAATAATGCCAAGGTAATAGAGGATTACTTGCTAAGGTTTTTAATGAAACATCAAACCAAACGGAAATACTATTTTCTTACAACTTCTATTGAGTGTTACTATCTTGTACATATTCGATTTTGTGTACTCGATGTTAAGTGTAATTGATGAGTTATGCGTGCGCAAGTTCCACTTTATTCTGCTAATCATTCAAGTTGACCAGGGTAAACTACTTGTCATGGACTCAAAATGTAAAAACACCGAGATATGGGCGGACCTAATTTACATGCTCTAGAGGTAATTTAAATCATTATCGCACTATATTGGCATCTTTCATTCATTTCCTGATATCAAGTAGTTAATAACTTGTTTACTCATTTTATTTGCTGTGGAGGGTTTGAAAATGGTTCATCAAGGCTGTTAGGGGTGAATGGAAAGAGGAGCTGCAATTTCGAGAACTCAATATAAGTAGTACTATAGCTAGGTCCACGCATATCTTTGATTCTTGTTTCAATACCATTACTATACTTGATTATTATTTTGATTGAACTCTATTCTCGTGAAGTGTTCGAAGGCAGGAAGCCAGGATAATTTATGTGGATATTACATTTCCGAATACATTCGCCAGACGACCTGTGAGATGGGCAGAATTTCACAATAACTTGAATTAATTCATTAGCGCTTTGCTATATTTATAGCATTGAAATAACTTGCAAGTCTTTGCAGAAACTATTAACCGTGATGAAGAACAAGAAGAGATATTGGAGGATATGATAGCCGGTGAAGGTATCACCTTACGGTATCTGAACGACTCTAGTAAGGGAGTGGAGGATCTCAAGCGAAGAGACGACTTTAGTGAGGGAAGAGACGACTCCAGTGAGCGAAGAGACGATTCCGGTGTTGGAACCTTGACTACAAAGTCCGGCGAGGTATATAAATTAAGCCGCTACTGACTAGATGCAAATTGATTTGTATATATATTAACGATTATTTCTTCTTTTAGTCCTCCAAATCGAAGCAATCTTCTAGAAAGAAATGAGGCGCGACCAAAAAGTTGGGCCCCGATTCTAGGTTCAAGATCGAAGAAGTCACTGAAAATGACGCCCCGATTGCGCGCGCGTAGAATGCAAGATTATTTGTAAGTCAATGCGGAGTTATTATTAGGGATAGCATCCCGATCACCATTCTAGAATGGAATAAACCAAAGGCAGATGAAGTTAGTTATGTCGAGGATAGATCCAAAGATATTCTTTGGAATATGCTCATGACAAATTTCACCCTACCGCCTGAGGTGGATCCAAGAAACAAAGTTATAGAGCCAAAAGTCAAGGCTTAGGCTCTTAAGAAGATGACCACACAATTCATCAACCACAAGAAAAGATTGTACAATGAGTATATCCTGGAAAAAAGACTCCAGAGTTCACTGGAGCGAATGAGAAGCTAAGAGATGAGTGGGACGAATTTGTGGAGTACAAGAATTCGGCTAGAGCTGTGAAAAGGTTAGAAATAAATAAGGCAAATGCCACGCTAAAGAAATATCACCATGTTATGGAGACATGTGGCTACAAGGCTGCCATGCCTAAGTGGGAGAAAGCTGAGAATGACCTGATTAATAAAGTGATCGATCTAGAGACATCGCAGTGGGCCAAATGGGTAAAGTCTTGGTTCTATGGGCATGGGGGAAAGTTAAACCAAGAAATAGGGAAGTGTATTTTCACAAACGAACATCTTTCAACACCTTATAAATCCCTTAAAACTGCAATGAAGGATGTGCAGGAGGGGAAGTTACCATCCCGATAGAGAGATTGACGAGCTGACACGCTCCCTTGGGAATGATGCACACGAAGGATGAACATGAGGCACATCAGGCTTCCTTCCGCGAAAGCTCGGGTTTCCCGACAACAAGAAGAA
The DNA here is from genome assembly GCA_023614405.1 of Avena insularis. Classification (NCBI taxonomy): domain Eukaryota; kingdom Viridiplantae; phylum Streptophyta; class Magnoliopsida; order Poales; family Poaceae; genus Avena; species Avena insularis. The sequence continues at coordinate 191,017,385 of CM042690.1, forward strand.
ATATCCTGATAGAAGCCATCAGAGGAGAAAGGAGAGGGATGCAGACCAGATGTAGAAGATAGAGGAAACATTAAGGAGGCAGTAGGAGCAAAAATAAATGCACTTAGCCAGCAATCTACCGATCCATCTCAGCGGTAGGACGAAGGTCCTGCATTCGATGCTACCGGCCCACCATCTCGGTGGAAAAGCAACATGGCTTCCATGGAGTTCCTGGATAATGATGACGCAGCAATGATGGCTCCTCAGTACCCCGTGGATGATATCACGGATGATGTCTACGCACTTCTATTCTTGTAGACAGTTGTTGGGCCTCCAAGTGCAGAGGTTTGTAGAACAGCAGCAAGTTTTCCCTTAAGTGGATCACCCAAGGTTTATCGAACTCAGGGAGGAAGTGGTCAAAGGTATCCCCTCTCAAGCAATCCTGCAATCAAGATACAAGAAATCTCTTGTGTCCCCAACACACCCAATACACTTGTCAGGTGTATAGGTGCACTAGTTCGGCGAAGAGATAGTGAAATACAAGTGGTATAGATAATTATAAGTGGTAACGGTGATAGAAGATAACTTGATGGCGTGGAAAAGACTAAAGGCAAACTAAAATAAAGAAGGAAGCAAGCAAACATGTTACAGATCTAGTAGCAAATGGTGTTTCAATGCTTAGAAACAAGGCCTAGGGATCATACTTTCACTAGTGAACACTCTCTCATATAAATATATCCTTCTTTATGATACTACGCTGAACTACTCTCCGGTTGAACACTCTAATCGATGGTAGGGCTATAACAGCACACCTCAAAGTTCATCTTTCCCATCTAGAAAACCCCACACTGTCACCTTGAGTACTAGATGAGTCCAACAAACACCACAATTTCATAAACACATCCAACTCCAAATATAACTCATAACAAGTATTTGTAATCTCTAGCCTAAGTGCCACCATGGTGTGCACGCTGTCACTTTCACACACATGGGGAGAGCAGAGATCTATTAAAGCACTTGAGTAGCAAGGTAGATCTATAGATTACAAGCTCATGATCTCAATAAGATCATGCATAGAGAGAGATGAACACATAGCTACCGGTAGAACCCTTAGCCTCGAGAGAGAACTACTCCCTCCTCATCATGGGAATCAACAATGGTGATGGAGATGGCGGTGGAGATCGATGGAGATGGCTCCGGGGGCACTTCCCCGTCCCAGAAGGTTGCCGGAACAGAGACTTTCTATCCGCCGAATCTCCCCTTCGGTGGCGGCGGAACTTTTCGTGGATTTTTGATTGACTATCTAGGGTTTACGCATCGGGAGGCTTCTTATAGGCCAGAGGGCAAGGTCGGTGGGCGGCCAGGGGGCCCACACCATGCCCTGGCGTGGCCTAGGTGGACCCGCGCCTAGGGGTGGTGTGGCCACCCTGTGGCCCCCCTCCGGCTCTCCTTATGGCTCTGTGAGTCTTCCGGGAAAATAGTAACTTTGGCTTTTGTCCCGTGTAATTCTAAGAATATTCATTTTCTGACTTCCTGGAACCAAAAACAGCAGAAAACAGGCAACTGGCACTATGGCATCTTGTTAATAGGTTAGTCCAAGAAATCATATGAAAAGTACTCCAAAGTGTGGAGAAACCCCAAAAAAGTAGATAAAACCCAGCATGGAACATCAAAAATTATAGATACATTTGCAATGTATCAACATCCCCAAGCTTAACTCCTGCTCGTCCTCGAGTAGGTAAGTGATAAAAAGAAAGAATAATTTTTGAGGTGACATGCACCATCAAAGACTTGATCAAAATATTTGTAAAACATTCAAAGCTGGGATCATAGTACTTCAATCATAACATGAAAGACAAGGTTCTAGCAATAAGACAAAGAAACTATGATGCAACATGAAAAGGCACAAACAAAAGATTCATGAATAACAATGCTTTGCAAGACGTTTGTTTGTTTCACATAAAGAAAACATAGCATAGTAGCATTCAGCTTGTCCCTCATAGAGTAGCAAACATAAATGCATAGGACACCTTCAAAGTTCATAAGAGTGACTAGATACAAATAGTTTAAAACGAGCAATATCAAAGCTATGCATCAATCAACAAGTCTTGAGACAATGCACATAGAACTAAGAATGGCCACTATGCTCTCAAAGTAGGTGCATAAAGGTAGAAGGTGGAGACTCAATATAATGGTGGAAGAAAGGCCTTCGTAGAAGGAAGCAGGGATTCAAGTCTCATAAAGAGCTTCCAAAAATTATGGTACTTATAGCTTTCAGCTCTCATTGCCCCTATCATAAGCATCTTGAAGTGATTAAGGTTAAAGTGAACAAACTATGGTGTACATGCTTGACGAAGTATAAGTCAAAAATCTCATGTCCCTTGGATATGAGGGCCACTCCTCATGCTACTCAAGTTTAGCCACCGGTAAGTTCTTGTCATCGTAAGTACATGTGTATCGTTGAGAACCGCCAACGGGGTACCCCTTGCCCGATGATACGGAAGAATCCCCATATCAAAATGACAAGGCAAGCAGATAACGAGCATCTCAGCATTCTTCTTATTTACCATGGGAATTTTGTGCTTTTTTCTCTCTTTCCTCTTTTCATAGTATCTTTTTTTTCTTTTCTCTTTTTTTCTCAATATAGGACTCTTTTTTTTATAAGAAGAATGCTTCATAGACAGCTCATTATGGTTACGCTGCAGGTTTCCACCATGTCAGCATGGATTAGACCAATGACCCAGTTTCTCTAACACATATACATAACTCCATGGACTTACAAGCTCCCCTTTCATTTCACACCAACGACATCCATATACAAAAGAGCATGATATCAACTAGGTACAAGTACCAAGTGCAATGTTGAAAGCGTTACCCATGAAAGCATGGTTCTGCTAATTCCCAACAAATAAGTGCAAGCATATACAACAAAGAAGGACCCAATGGTTCAAGTTTATTAAGGGCAAGAAAAGTAAAGTGTGCCATCAAGTTCGTGAGAGCTTTAATCACTAGTTTTCTCATAACAAGTGGAAGATAAACAAAAGCATGAATATACTTGGAATAGCATAAGCTAGTAGGTAGGTATGGTGGACTCTTTGGAATAACTTGGTTTAGGGAGTTGGATGCATGAGTGGAACTCATACTTTGTTGTGGAGGCTAGCAAAAGACTGGAAGCGACAAACTAAGAGAGCAATAATGGCCATAATCATGCAGAGCGACAAAACATCATTGATAAAAGCATAAAGTGATACTACAAGTTGAAAACTAAAGGATCATAAAGGCTATGGTGACTTGATATAGTCATAACATGGTGTGAGCATGCGCCAAGTCAACCCAAATAAAAGCATCAAAGGAGAATACCACTATACTATGCTTTAATATGCTAAAACAACGCATGATTCATCCAAGGCACATTAAGCAATCTCAATTGTTTATAACAATTCATGCTATAGCAAAAAATACTAAGCATAAAGCCAAAACAATATGAAGCATGGCATGACAAAGCATAGCCACAGTCAAAAACGAGCTCGTTTTACCACATAAGCATGAACTTTCCTACTCTTTTCCAAACCAAACCAAACTATTTGCAAACCAAAGTATGAAAGAGGGGGTCCAACCAATTTATTCATAAAACTAAGCAAACCAAAGCAAACGAAAACGAAAAAGAAGACGCTCTAAGAAAAACACAACTGTGCATGAAGCAATATAAATGAAGCGTTTGGAAGAAACCTGAGATTTTTATTGATGAAGAAGGGGATGCCTTGGGCATCCCCAAGCTTTGACGCTTGTACTTCTTGGATATTTCTTGGGGTAACACACGTGGCATCCTCAAGCTTGAGCTTTAGTCCATCCTTCATCTCATTTCTCATTCCTTCCATACACCTGAAATTTTTCCTTCATACAAAACTTCACACAATCTCATTAGCAACATTAATGCACTTAAGATAAATAAGTCTCAAGGTTCAGTTCTAACACCAAATAAACTTCCATTCGAACACTAGCTACTGTAGTACTTCCCTCAAAAAGCTCAATTCCCCAAAAGAACTCAAGAATGAACTAACAAGAAGCAAATGCAGAGAATGGCAGAAATCTATCAAAACAGACCAGCAGGTAAAGACGAATTTGTTTGAAGACCTTCTGTTGCTCAAATCAAAAAGTGTTGAACTAACGAAAGTTATATAACAACCTGGGGCAGAAGCAAAAAAAAATACAGCTCAATCCGACGTACAGAGCTCTCTCAGCAATGTTTACGGTGAAGCACAAAAATCTGTTTCAGGACAGCAACTTTCCCAATCATTACTTCTCTCTCATTAGAGGTTACTCTTGGCACAAAAAGCAAATAAAAAGGATAAGGAGAGGTTATTACTGAAGTAATAAATTCCAAGACTCATCTAAAACTCTTGGGTTATCTCCCAACAAGTACTTTTATTTAACGCCTTTAAGTTAGGCATGATAGTTTGAGAAGATGCTCACATACGAAATATGAATTGAGAGTAAAAGAGAGCATCAAGAAGCAAATTCAAAACACATTTATATAACCCACTTCCTATGCATAGGAATCTTGCAAATAAACAAGTCATGAAAGCACAAAGCAACAAGCATAGGAAAGCAAAACAAGTGCAACTTCAAGACTTTCAACATAAAGAGGGGAAACTTAATAATGTTGAGATACATAAAACCATGTTTCCCTCTCTCATAATAACTTTCATTAGAATCATGAATAAATTTAACAATATAACTATCACATAAAACATTCTTATCATGAGCCACATGCATAAAAGAATTAATTCTCCCCACATAAGCATAGTCATTCTTATTAATCATAGTGGGAGCAAATTCAACAAAATAGCTATCATTATTATTCTCATCACTATAATCATCAAATATAGGAGGCATATTGTAATCATAATTAATTTTCTCCTCAATAGTAGGTGGAGTGAAAATATCATATTCATCATTGTAATCATCATATATTGGAGGTTTTGTATCATCATAAGCAATAGAATAACTATCTTCCAAAGCTGGGGAACTAAAAAGATCATTTTAATAAGAACTAGCTTCCCCAAGCTTAGACTTTTCCATAGCATTAGCAATAATGGTGTCCAAAGAATTCATACTAACAACATTGCTATTAGCATGCAAATAAAGTTCCATAGGTTTTTTAATTTTCTCTTCAAACACTTCATGTCCTAACTCAAGATAAATACTATAAATCTCTCTAATTTTGTTGTTGTTTTCCATTAAGCCTAACTAGTGAAAACAAGAAACAAAAAGACAAAATTGCAGAATCTAAAGGAAATAACTTCGAGTACTCACACCAGAAAATAGGTGTTTGCCGTGGAAGGTTCTTCTTCTTTAATCCTCCGGTGTGAATACCTTTTACCTTACCTCCTCGGCAACGCCGCCAGAAAATAGCTTGATGTCTACGCACTTCTATTCTTGTAGACAGTTGTTGGGCCTCCAAGTGTAGAGGTTTGTAGAACAGCAGCAAGTTTTCCCTTAAGTGGATCACCCAAGGTTTATCGAACTCAGGGAGGAAGTGGTCAAAGGTATCCCCTCTCAAGCAATCCTGCAATCAAGATACAAGAAATCTCTTGTGTCCCCAACACACCGAATACACTTGTCAGGTGTATAGGTGCACTAGTTCGGCGAAGAAATAGTGAAATACAAGTGGTATAGATAATTATAAGTGGTAACGGTGATAGAAGATAACTTGATGGCGTGGAAAAGACTAAAGGCAAACTGAAATAAAGAAGGAAGCAAGCAAACATGTAATAGATCTAGTAGCAAACGGTGTTTCAATGCTTAGAAATAAGGCCTAGGGATCATACTTTCACTAGTGAACACTCTCTCATTTAAATATATCCTTCTTTATGATACTACGCTGAACTACTCTCCGGTTGAACACTCTAATCGATGGTAGGGCTATAACAGCACACCTCAAAGTTCATCTTTCCCATCTAGAAAACCCCACACTGTCACCTTGAGTACTAGATGAGTCCAACAAACACCACAATTTCATAAAGACATCCAACTCCAAATATAACTCATAACAAGTATTTGTAATCTCTAGCGTAAGTGCCACCATGGTGTGCACGCTGTCACTTTCACACACATGGGGAGAGCAGAGATCTATTAAAGCACTTGAGTAGCAAGGTAGATCTATAGATTACAAGCTCATGATCTCAATAAGATCATGCATAGAGAGAGATATGAACACATAGCTACCGTTAGAACCCTTAGCCTCGAGAGAGAATTACTCCCTCCTCATCATGGGAATCAACAATGGTGATGGAGATGGCGGTGGAGATCGATGGAGATGGCTCCGGGGGCACTTCCCCGTCCCGGCAGGGTGCCGGAACAGAGACTTTCTATCCCCCGAATCTCCCCTTTGGTGGCGGCAGCGCTGCGGAACTTTTCGTGGATTTCTGATTGACTATCTAGGGTTTACGCATCGGGAGGCTTCTTATAGGCCAGAGGGCAAGGTCGGTGGGTGGCCAAGGGGCCCACACCATGCCCTGGTGCGGCCTAGGTGGACCCGCGCCTAGGGGTGGTGTGGCCACCCTGTGGCCCCCCTCCGGCTCTCCTTCTGGCTTCGTGAGTCTTCCGGGAAAATAGTAACTTTGGCTTTTGTCCCGTCCAATTCTGAGAATATTCATTTTCTGACTTCCTGGAACCAAAAACAGCAGAAAACAGGCAACTGGCACTGTGGCATCTTGTTAATAGGTTAGTCCAAGAAATCATATGAAAAGTACTCCAAAGTGTGGACAAAACACAAGAAAGTAGATAAAACCAAGCATGGAACATCAAAAATTATAGATACATTTGCAATGTATCAACGGAGAGGGAAAATTGTGAGCTACATGTGATAGTTGTGAACATATCCATGAAGGTGGCGGTCGGCTTTGCCTTACCTTCTGGACCTAGACCAACTTACCATTACTCTCCGTTTCTAGATGGCTACGCTGTAGTCAGGGTGGATGAAGTTATGAAGAGATTTGAGCACCTGAAGCTTGACTTCCCTACATGTGAAGGGGATCTGACTGAACTGGGAGAAGCCAGGAAATGCAATGTTCTATGGCGAAAGGAAAACATCGTGCTTCCAAATTGAACGCCAAGGCCACAGACTGCTCAGAGTAGCAATCCATCTTAATCTCCGCCACCTTAGCCATCTCCGGCGCGTCTGTAGACTCCGCCACATTAGCAGACTCCGCCGCCTCAGGCCCGGTCACACAAGCGGAAGAGCAACGCAGCTCCGGCGGCTAGTACTACAAGGAACAAAGTCAGGAAGGCTCCTACCAAGTTACCTTACGACCTGACTGATGAAGAAACCAAAAGGGTCGTGGATGAAGATGTGGAACGCCAGTTTGCACCAAAACGGCCCCCACCAAAGCAGTATATAGCACCGAAAACAGTGAAACATTTTGTGGGCATGCTTGAGCGACTAAGGCTAGTAGATCTAGTATCAGACTATGACTGCTCTATTATCAAGTCATACAACACGAATGTGCAGCGGTTGAGAAGTAGTTGTGCAAGCGGGGAAACAATTCCCTAGCTCGGAGAATAGAAAAACCAATCGTGCCCCTTGCTGAACGTGTTTTCCGATAATGATCCAGAGGTTGCACAACTAGTTGCACAAACGGCCAGAGATCTTGGTATGTCTGTCGCTCAATACTTAGGCAAGAAAGACAAAGCCATGGCTGAAGTAGCATACAAATACGAGTACGGGAAACCTCTCGTCATACCTGAGGAGGTCCCGCATCTACAAACACAAATGCGAAAATTGCATCAGTGGTATATGCAAGCCTCAGAGGAAGGCAAGATCATGCTCATAGCGGAATTTAGAGATGATCATTACTTCCATGGAAACGATGATATACACATTGACTTTTTAGAATTATTTCAGTTATTCAATCAAGACGCCCTCGACAAATATCTCGTCAGTTTCTGTTGTCTGTAAGTGATTTATTTATGTAATTAGGTCTCTAGCTAAGCTCGTTCATTGCATGTATAATTATCCTCACTATATTGTTTTGTACGCTATTATGCAGAATGAAGATTCTCAAATGCAAGAGGACAAATCTATGACCGTGGGTTCATCGACCTAGATACCATTCATGAATTTATGGCAAAAAATAACTCCAAGGAAATAGAAGATTACATGATAAGGTTTTTAATGAAACAACAAACCAAAACGGAAATACTATTTCCTTACAACTTGAAGTGAGTGTTACTATCCTGTACACATTCAATTTCGTTTACTCTATGCTAAGTGGAATTGATGAGTTATGCGTGTGCAGGTTCTAATTTATTCTGCTAATCATTCAAGTTGACCAAGGAAAAGTACTTGCCATAGACTCGAAACACAAAAACCCTAAGATATGGGCGGACCAGATTTATATGCTCCAGAGGTAATTTAAATTATTATGGCACTATATCGGCATCTTTCATTCATTTCCTGATATCAAGTAGGTAATAACTCCTTTCCTTATTTTCTTTGTCGGGCAGAGTTTGGAAACGTTTCATCAAGGTTGTTAAGGGTGAATGGAAACAAGGGCTACAATTTCGAGAACTCAATGTAAGTAGTACTATAGCTAGCTAGGTTTGCGCATCTCTTTGAATCTTCTTTCAATACCATTACCATGCTTGATTATTATTTTGATTAAACTCTATTCTCGTGAAGTATTTGAGGCAGGAAGCAGGAAATAATTTATGTGGATACTATGTTTGCAAGTATATTCATCAGACGACCTGTGAGTTGGGCAGAAATTCATAATAACTTGCAGGACGTAAACAATGTTCACAATCTTATTTTATTACCATCAATTGTATTGAGTTTCATTCATATATATTAATCTCCTTCGACGGTCCTCTATCAAAGAACCGCGTACGAGAAATTCAAGAGGAATTGGAGGGATTCTCAGTTAAGGAGGTCATAGATCCAACCGGAGAATACCATCGGAAATTTATATTTACACAATAGGAACAGTAAGAGAAATTATATTGTATATATGCATGAACGTGTACTGTATGTAATGTGTTCGACCAAGCATGAAGAAAGAGGTCACTTCGATCTCTATATTCATGACGATGTTGTGTAGTGGTTCCTTCATTGCTGTATGTAATAGTGTCGAGTTGTATATATATCATCTCTCGACACGTCACTTACGCCAAACCTCCCTCATGTCGCGGCATAAATCCTCCCCAAAACTCTGCCGTGTTAGCCGAATCCCAAAACATTGTGGCAGCAGAGCTCCTTTAGTCCTGGTTCGTGTCCTCTGTCTCCTGCTCTCCACCGTGGCCACGTGGAGTGCATTTAGTGGGGGCTCTATTTACGATTGTGCTGTCCCGTTAGCGCAACCGGGACCAGAGGACCTTACGAACCGGGACTAGAGCCCTATTTTCCACAAGTGTCTATTTGCATTGGTATAGCTTAATTTATAAAATTACACTGAAAATGGACCAATTTATAGTGTCGGACTGTAGTCTGGTGTAGAACAGATCCTGCAAAACGGGAACCGCAAATAAAAAAAATATTTTACGGTTCCCATTTGCGAAATCTATTCCGGCGAGCCCGCGTAGGACTGTAGACGAGTTTAAGGGGCAAGATATACGAGATCTTTTAGAGTTACTCTTATAGACACACAAAGATGGCAAGATCCCACGTTTTACTTCTAAAGCAACTACGAAGTGAGTAAATTGAAATCCTTACAAGTACCAAGCTTCCTAAAATTGGTGGCCTCTCCTTGCTCTAAGGTCCTCTAACCAAATGGTGATACTACACCTATGTATGGACCGAACCATCCATATATAGTTTAAAGATTAGACCGGTGAGTAAACCGGTTAGGCTGCTGGTTCATTGGGTCACTTGGTCAGACAAATATAATCGTTCTTTTGATTTAACAATAGATTTGATACGTATAAAAATAAGATCATGGATTAATATAGCCCAAAAAGGGTAAAGTAGTTTGAGATACTTTGAGTTAGCATGGACATAATAGAGGAAAGTTAATTATTGGCCATAATTTGGGTTTTTGCTATACATGGGTTTAAATCCTGCTGAATCGCATGCATTTTTCTTGGTCGAGAGTTCCGTGACTCAATTCATCCGCTTCGATTTACCGGCCAGTTTGTCCCAATAATGTGCATCTGAACATCTTATCATATTCTGGTGGCAGTAACTATCTGTTGCGCTCCAAAAACTGCCTGAGTTGTTGGTTCTAGTTTTTCTGGTCCAATCGATGAAGTGCCAATAATTTCATGTTCAAATATCTTATCCCATTATGGTGGCGGGAACTATCCATTGTGTTGATATTGGGGATATACTTTCCGGGTATCCTCACAGTTTCTCACTGATCAGGGTGACCCACTTCAGGTTAGAGCTTTGCTTCACGGGCAACCCAGTCAGGGAGAAGATACAGAGTCCAGTATGGCTGCGGGAAGGCCCAGAAGACTTACCAACATAGGCCCATAGTGTTACTTGTAGTTCAAGATGTACTATGTAACCGACTCTCAGTCGTAGCCGGATAGATCTCTCCTGTAAACCCTATGCCGGATATCTATGTAAGCCGTCCTAGGGAGAGCCTTTAGGGCACCTACCCTCACAATAGTCTATAATCTTAACTTGCATAGGCGAAACCCTTGTAACCCATATTCCCGCTCTGTCATATTACTGGATTGCTAGCAGGAGTAGAGTCCGTCCAAAGTCGGCGAATTCGAACCTGGATAAACTTGTGTGCTCACCGTCCCGGAACACCGTACGTCTCACACCCCTCTCTTCCACACGCCTCGAGGACCCCCTCATGGCGTACTTGTCATCAACCCGACGACACTTGAGAAACCGGCTGAGTTTTTGGTTCTGGTTTTTCGATCCAACCGTGACTCGGTCCCTTTTTTAAACTATTCACTTATTTCTCTTTTTATAGTGGACAACTCACTCACTCATATTTTTCTGCCACATCCAGCACCCAACCATAGTGGCGCGCAACCCATTGATGGAAGTAGGATTTATAATTTGGGTGCAGCGGGTCATGCGTGGGCTCAAGTCTTCCATGCGGAGGGCAAGCGTGTCTGCTTCAATTATCGTGTCAGTATTTCTCCTGCTCTATTCGATGTTACGGTGGTTTCCTTTTGTGTTGGGCAACCTCATGCTTCCCCACCTCCTTTGCTTCGTCGGTCAGGGTGGGCTCTACGCGCAGACGTCACACCCTCTTTGTGTTCGTTTCCCTTGCTCTGCATTTTTCTACCATGTTGTGGGGGTTGGCTCCGACGGCGGGACACGTTCAATGTATGTGTGTGTTTCTGTTGTGGATCTGTGCTGGTTGTCGGTGCAGCCATTGGCCAAGAGTTGGGCACAGTGTGTGGATGTGGTGTGTGGTTCATGTGGATTTGAGTGTGAGTGGATTTGAGTGTGACTAGGGTGTATCTTATGGACTATTTTCTTTGATTGCTATTGTCATTGGTTTGTTGCTGCTGCTATTTTTGGGAGCATGCTTGTGTGGATGGGATGCATAGGGCTATGGCTACGTTGATCGATTATTTGTCGTTCGTATGATGAGTAAGTTCGTGTCGTTGTGAGTGTGGTGTGTATTATTGTGAGTGTGGTGTGCGCATATCGTTAGTGCTCCGACGAGTGCGGTGTCTCGTTGTTGATTGTCTGAGTGTGCTCTGAATTTTGTTGGTGTTCTTCGTTTGGGGCGGGTGTGGCTAGGGCCATCTGTTCTTTGATTCCTTGGATTGGATGGATGTCAGGCAGCTGGCGCGAGGGCCACCGCGGTTGTAAACATGTTGATAGTTTATTTTTCGTTATTTAAAGTCTAGCTATCTTGTTTCACTTTTTCACATATCTTGCTTGCTATTATATTGATGTTTGAGTGTTATGTTATGCAGTATTCGGGTTATCCAACCAATGGTGATTCTGTTGCGTCGTCGGGCATGACGGTTGCTGGTCAACATGTGTGTGCTCATATTTTTGTTTCTCATGGTTCTGCTAGGTTTGTTGTTAAGTTGCCGCAAAACTAAAATCATTAATCCAATATCGGACAAACACTTCCACCATAAAATTTAAACGTTGTTAGCAGAGGACAAGCGCAGCAGAGCGCGCTGAGGACATCTAGTAATCATACATGGTTTAGTATTACAAGATCCACTAATAATCATGTAAAGATGGTCCAAGACAAGGACTAATGATGTTGAGAAATCCCGGCTGGAAATATGATGACCGTCAAGATTGATAACGTACGTGAAGCGTATTGATTTCGGTCTTAATACTTACTACAGAGTACAGAATAATGGATCAGGAAAACATAAAGTAAAAGTTTTATGAACCAAGGGAATGAATAATTAATTAGGATGCAGCAACCGGCTAGATACTAAGTAATCTCGACCTAGAAATATATACTGTATATACTAGTAATCTTGATCGACCGACCGAGCGATCGACCAGGAGTTCAGAACCAGACGCGACATTCGGCGGAGTGGAACTCGGGCGGCGGGGCGCCGGGTGGCGTGGAGGCGTTCCTTAGCTGGATTATGAGCGGGCAGTCGATCCTGGGCTTGGGGCCGGGCACCCTGAACACCCACACCTTGAGCTTCATCTTGGCGGTGAGCTTGACGTCCACGGAGAACCGCGCCTGCTCGATGGCCTCCTTCCGGAACCCCGCGGCGGCAACGCCGCCATCCAGCGGGTACTCCCCGGCGAACGCCGTGGCCACTACCGTGGTCTCTCCGGTGTCCTGGTAGATGTCCGGGAGGTCGGTGCGCGAGAAGCGCTGGCCCTGGTAGTAGGCTTCGGCGGCGACGGAGGTGTAGTGGATGGCGATGCGCGTGTTCGGGTTGCGGATGGAGAGCGCGAGGGAGAGGTTGTAGCGGAGGATCCAGGTGCTCGGGGTGAGGGTGAAGCTGGAGAGGTCGGCGGTGTCGGCCGTGGCGTGGACCAGGTGCGGCCGGAAGAGGAGGTAAAGGGCGATGGCGACGAGGCCGGCGACGACGAGGACGCAGGCCACGACGCTGAAGATGCAGCTGAGGAGGCCGCAGAAGAGGCACCGGCACGGGCAGCACAACCACGACGATACGTTGCTCGCCTTGCCCATCGATCAGTTGCTTCCTTCCGGCCGGCCGGCCAAATCGATATGGATCGGTTGATCTCTGGACAAGAGGCAGCTAGCTGGGGAAGAAATTGAGGAGAGGATGTTTCATGGCGCGCGGGATATGGATTGATCTAGGACAGATCGAGAGAGACAGGCTGGTAGTAGCTAGTGGTCGGAGACACACTGGTCGATCGCCATTTTTGTAGGAGAGGAGTGTACGTGGGATCATGTGAGACCGAGAGACAAGAGAGGTTTCAGAGCTTGCGTTGGCCGGGTCTTCGGTTCTTGCATGCGCGCGCGCTGTCTCGTTTTTTTTTTTTTCTCATTTGAGTGGACAAGTGCGCTGTATCATAGATGGGCCTATTCGTAGATGGAGGGGGCTGGGGCAACACAATAAAAGCCCAAGTTGCCAAAAAGAAAACAGAAAGGAACCCCGAGTAGGTCGACCGGCGACAGCTATTTCAGTCTCCAACACACCTTTTTCTCTAAAATCATTCAAACAGAAGCTCAACATACTCCATCCGGTCAGAAATAAGCGATTTTAATTTTTCTGGATTTACATGTATCTACACACCAAAACATGTTTAGATGCATGCAAATCTAGACAAATTTAAGTAACTTATTTCTACACGAAGAAAATAGTATAAACAATATCTCTCCATTTTTAGATAGTAGGTTCAAGATAAGCCCGATTTTAAATTAATAAAACCAAAACCGCGCTACAGAAATACACAATACTAGCTCTGTTTTAAAGAATAAGACGGACACGCATTTCATAGCAAATTTTGACTGAATAAATAGAGTAACTAAAATTTAATTATATTGTGTCAAATTAGGATTGTTGGATCCGCATTGAAACACACTTTTCTAATTTTTACCAACATTCTTTATATATAGAGTAAATCTTGATCAAACAAAATAGCACGCAAAACAAGGATGCCTGATTCCTTGAGATGAGGTAGTAGCTATTATAAACCACTCTAGGTAGCCAAGAGAGAAGCACAAACTAGATAAAGTTTAGGTTTAAACTGCCCAAGAGAGACTTGATTCAACACAGACCACAACTACTGTTGAGATATACGTATCTGTATAAGTCTTCTTGGTAGTTTCCTTGTACATCAAGGTTTATAATCTGTATGCCTCCTATATATACGTGACAGCCGTCCCTATTGAAGTTGTGCAATCTCTCTACATGGTATCAGCCTAACAAATCCTAAACCCTAGCCGAGCCGCCGCCGCCCCTCCTTTGGCGGCGCAGCCATCGCCGGCTCTCCCCACCAAACCGTAGCCGCGTCGCCTTCCCTCGGCGCCGCTGTGGCCAAGCTTTCGCCCACCATGGTCGACTTCTCCAGCTCCGGCCCCTCTAACCCCTTCCACTCCTCACGATCTGGGAGCTCCAACCCCTTCGCCGACCCCTCCGTCGTCGTCATCCGCGATGTCCCCGTCCTCGAGCGCGTGCCGATCAAGCTCTCCCACACCGCGGCCAACTTCTTCGCGTGGAAGACGTACTTCGGCCTACTCTTCCGCGAGTACGATCTCCTCGACCACATCGACGGCACCATCGACCTCCTCGCCATGCCGCACGACCCTGACTGGAGCACCATCGACGCCACCATCATCTGCTGGTTCTTCCAGACCGTCTCCACCGACATATTTCACACCGTTTTCCGTGATGGCGACACCGCACGCGACGTGTGGAAGAAGATCACCGGCCTCTTCACGGACAACAAAATCTAGCGCATCACCTTTCTCCAGCAGGAGTTCTTCGGCACCCACCAGAACGATCTCTCCCTCGACCCCTTCTGCCTGCACCTCAAGACCCTCTCCGACGAGCTCCGCCACTTGGAGTTTCCGATCATGGATTCCCTCCTCCTCACTATGCTCGCGGCAGGCCTCAACATGGATCTCAGCCAGGCCGCCTCTAACCTCATGCTGCTCACCACGCCGACCTACGAGCAGGTCGTGGCCTATCTTCGCCATGAGGAGCGGCGACTGCAACACCTACGGGCTCGTGCGGCTCACACCGCCCTTACCGCTGGCTTCTCCCGCGGTGCGCCCGCATCCTCGCCGACGGCGCCCTTTCCCCACGCCACGGTGCCGCCTCCCTCCTACCCGGCTCAGCCGCTGGCCTCCATGTTTTGGGCTTCCGGACAAAGCGTCCTCCCCAACGGAGGGGGCCCCACGCACGCCCGCTCCTCCTGCCACGGGCCGCAACGGCGACCACCAGTGTCGACGCGGTCGTGGTGGCAATGGCAGCCAGCGCAACGGTGCTCCTGCTCCCCAGCAGTACACGCCTACGTCTCCATGGACCATGGGCCAAAATCCCTGGATTGGAGTCGTCCACGCCTACACCATGCCAGTGCCCCGGGCCCCGCACCCGACATCCTAGGGCCCCGACCAGTAACCCACCAGGCCTTCTTCACGGCGCCTCAGTATGGCGCGCCCAGGACGCCACAGGTCGACCCCGCGGTGCTACACACCCTCCATTCTGCCCCAACACTAGCGCATACGGTGGCGGTGGTGATTGGTTCATAGACACTGGCGCTTCCTCCCACATGACCTCCCACCCCGGTAACCTCTCTGTTTCCTCTCCCACCACCACTTCCTCCCATATCATTTTCCGTAACAGTCAAGCTCTTCCTATCACCCACACCGGTTCTACTAGTTTCCCTTCTAATTCTAGGCCTATTTCTCTTCATAATGTCATAGTTTCTCCCTCTCTTATTCAGAATCTCGTTGTTATTAAACGTCTTGCTCGTGGTAACTCTGTGACTTTCGAATTTGATGATGTCGGCTTTTATATGAAGGATAGTCTGCGGTGACCTAGCATACCACTGCATGATGTAGTACACTATAGTCATTGACATAACACCAATGAAACACCGTTCACTAGTATTACATCCCTCGGAGTGGTACAACAGAAACACAACAGGTCCAAGACATGACTATAGATTACAACTCGATTTACAAAAGATCCATAGAACACTCTAGGTTAAAGAGAGAGAAAGAACTTCTTACAAAGAAGAACCAGAAATAATAACTCAGAACTATCTAGTAACTATGATTAGTATATAAAATATTTGGCTTGCCATTTCTGCTATTGCGATCCTCTACAGAAATAGGTTTATTGGTTAGAGAATCTACTCCTATCTAAACCGACACTTTATCTTCATTTCAGCTGATGTATATGTTGACTTCATAGACTTTATTGAAGAACTTGAGTTGTCGATGATGGTTTCTTGAGCAGAAATTAATGTTGACGTCGTCTTCAATGGCTTAGAACCTAGCAAGGGTTAAGAAGGTACGGTTGAGTACGGGCGTACTCAGCAAGTTCACTAAAAAGGAGTGTATGATGCATTATCTCTACAGCCACAGACATAGGTCGTAGGCAATGCAGGTTTTCATAAACATTTCTTCAAAGGTTGCTTTTATTCTGAAAACTATGTCCGACAATCTTCACAGGTTGACTAGAACTTCATGGAGTTCCTTTCCTGCCGCGTTCGTAGCTCCTTCCCAGAACAGGGAGTAACATGTCACAATTCTTACACTCTGCAGAGGTGCGTCACTTTTCCCACAAGAGACCATAAGCTTTGTTGCACAATCGGGAGTATGTCCCCGTTCAAACTTCCTTGGTTTGAGGCCCAACTTAAGATCCAAGCCAATCACTGCCCTCTCTGTGACCCCATATGTCTGCACGATCCTCCGGGGCTGACTACACCTCCGTTAAGCCACCAAATAGGGCAAGCTATAACTAGGGAAGTTCCCGAAGACTCTGTAAGCAGCTCTGACTGGTAGTCACCATCAGCTATGGTGAACTCCGACCCAGACAGCTATGCACAGATAATCTAGACACCTAGCTCATGGGGAACTAAGGGGTCCCACCCATGTGCTGGATTCTCTGGAACTCCACGAGAAATCAACAGCCTCACGATAAGGTCATCTTGCCTCCATATGAAAGGGAGAAGATACAGCTGACTTCTCTGTCCCATTCCAAATCTCATGGTTGACGCGTAATATACAGCGCTAGAATCACTAGAGACATTGGTTGTTAAGTCCTATATGATACATTACTGTACAATAGTGTTTCCATTGCCAGTTATGATAGATTAGCTGATCACCCTAGATCAGTAACCAATATTTCTAGTTAATTGCGAAAATAGTGTTTTCGACCTTTTTGAAATGCAGGTGATGACACAGTTGAGTTACAAGCATAGAAAATAATCAAAGGACATGAGCAAGTTGTGAACTTGCCTTTTGTGATTGCAAGATTATGCACTCACGGTCTTCAAGACAATAGAAGATCCAAATTCTGTAAATAGAATCATTGGTCCGGTAAGGACTATTGTATAAAGAAGCAAGATGCAATGATGCATAAGTAATGTAATGCAATTTGAGAAACGCGAATCCCTGGAATAGTCGTATCTAATCTAGGGTTTGGAAACTGGAAATGAGTTATTTAGAATGTGTTGCACTTTTATATCAGCTTCACACTTGTGCTTCTTATTAAGTCTTGTGAGAGTGTGTGTAAAACAATATGTAAACACAATAGATAGTATGCAATTACTATAGCATTCAAATGGATCATGGTATCTAAAATACCACTTAAACAAGATTAAGAATCAATTAGAACTTTTAAAGAAGTGTTCAAGTATTACTTTTAATGTTTCTTAAAAGAATAACCTTTGAGGAAAATATTACTTTACAAGGTAAAAAGTACTCAAGCTTAAAACTAACACTTTAAGGTTTTCTTAATAGCTAAAATTATTAAAAAGGAAGACATTACTACATTAAACAATAATAGTATAAGTGAATAGGATTCTTGTGATGAATAATATACTATTTTAGTTGAATTTATAATTGATAAAATATTTTTAGGAAAATTAAAATACCCTTAATTTGAGATGATAGTTTTAGTAGATATATTTTGAAATGGTTTGACCTATTTAAACTTCACTTAAATATTAATTGACTTGTTATTACATTTTTATACTTCAAAAAAATAATGCTAAAGGCAATAGTAAGGATTTATATATTTTTAATGAATTAAAATAAAATAAAAGAGTTAAAATAAGATTTGGTATACCTTTAAGTTTTATTTTACTTCAAAAGTGAGAGTTGACATTTTTAATGTGTAGAATTTATTTTTGATCATTTTGGTATATTATAAGTATTTTGTGATTTTTAAATAATAAGATATGATTTTTTATAAATTTTATCACTTTATAAACACTTAATAAATAATAAATATTGGTTAAGTGATACAAAAATAATTTTAAACAAGTTGGTAAATGTAGATTTTGTTTTTATAAGAATTTTGGTATATTATTTATATTTTCTTTTTTACTAATATTAAAATATGAATTTTTAAAGTTTTATTGCTGATAAAATCTTTATTAAATAATTATTATTTAAATAGTTAACACAATAATATTTGTTAATAAAGTTAAATTATAGATTTTATTTTTCTTAACATTTTGATATATAATATGTATTTTTCTGAATTATAAAACAAAAGATATAAGATTTCTAAAATTTAATCCTTTTATTAATTTTCTGGAATTATATTTATATTTAAACTTATTTGTTTTATCTATTTACTAACAGAGATAATACTTTTTATACTACACTAAACCTAGCCACAGAAGGACTAATGGGCCATTACATCATCATCACCACGAGATAAAGACCATTTTACACACAATTGAACCTACCCTAGAGTCACAGACAGGTGGGGTCTAGGCTACATCGGCTGCCACGAGAGCAACGACTGGTCAACAGCGCTGAGGTGTCCAAGGATGACGTTGGCATGCCGTCATGGTGACGTCAACTGAAGATGATCCTCAGATCATCGATCGATCTCTCGATCAGAGGCATGCGAGTAAGCGGGGCTAGTTCTATTCGATTCAGCACAGCACGACGAACCACATAGTGGTTGCGCCGCTCGGTAATGGTCACCGGAGACAGCGACATGACGACGGCCAGCGGCGGTGTCGGGTGCTCATGGAGGCGGTGCTACGGCAGGCTAGGATCTAATCAGAGAGGTTCATCGGAATCAGATACTTACCTAGAAGCTTGTAGAGGCGACGGTAAGGAGAGGCGACCTCAGACGGCGTCGCCATGGCCATGGTCGATGGTGAGCGGCGGACCGAGGTGTCGATTGGCTTGATTTGGAACCCTCTGGCGACCGTGGCCTAGCTAGGAAGAACGAGAAGAGTACGACAAGCACGGGAGTGCCCTCCATTAGAGCTCTGGTGGTCGGAGGCGATGAGAACGACGAACTCCAGCGAGGTTAACTTCTACCCCTCGAGGAATAGAGAGGAGATGGAAGATAGAAATTGAGGATGAGGATGGACAAGGCATCACAGTGGCCTTCTTATCCCCTCCAGGCGTCGGTGGCATGAATCTAGATGAGGCCTACGTCATGGCGCGATGGCGGACGGCGGAGCTCTGGCCAGCGAGCAGTGTGTGTGCGTCGCCGTGACGACAACGACTATTTTGCATGAAACCCCCTGGCCAAAACTCGGGCTCAACCCGCGGTCCTCCTCGGGTCCCATGTGACAGTGAGAGAGTGAGAGGTGAGATGGGATGGTACTGGGCCATGGCAAAGCGTGCGGTTTCTTACTGTTGTTGCTCGCGAGCGGAAAATAGGAAACGGGCCGTGGGCCGGCTCTGCTGTGTTGCCTTTTATTTTTTTCCTTTTTGATTTTCTGTTCTCTATTTTCTTTAATAAATTCCTTTGTTGAATTTGAATTTCTTCAGAGTTTTAAACATGCAGAGAGTTTGTAGGTCATGAACATTATTGTATAAATCAAGTATGATCTTCTTCTCATCATTTCTTATTGCACCAGAAATATTCATAACTATATGAAGGATTCTATTATTAAATAAAGTAAATATAATTTAGGGTTTTAGAGATTTTCTCCCTATAAGAAGATCTTATAGAAATTATTTTAGCTTTACTTGATAATCTGAATGGTACTAGTTTGAGATGTGTATTCATGTATATAGAATCTTGTTCCTACTTATCTTCATAAAGGATTTACATATATACATAAGAAGGGATTAATCCTTGTGGTTTATAATGGGATGATTTGGTTTTCATGGTCCTCCATATTTGGTGATTTGCCAAATCCTATTCTACTTGGTTTATAGAGTTTAGAATTACCACAAAACATTTACCTAATGTGACCTTGATGGTTCTATGGGATTAGGTTCTTCATCAGGGTTTAAGACAATGAACTGGAAAAGGCTTCTCAAACACTCACTTAGTTCTCTAATGTCAACACAAGGATTTTTAATCCCAGGTGCCCGTTATGCCATACCTCGCAATCCCAGGATTACCATTTTTGCGAGACATAACGGAATTGGATATCATAGTACATCATCCATTACAAACCATACATAAGGTCTTACACAAATATGGATCTCATGATCCAGGTCTTAATACAACAAGCAGCGGAAATAAAAGATAGCATAGCAGTGGGGTCCATCTTCAGGGGCACAGGCAATGCTGACGAAGGCAGATAGTCCTAGTTATCATAGCCGTCCTGCTGACCATCATCCTGATAATCTCCTTCATAGTCTGGCCATGATAATAGCCAGGGACAAAAGCCATGAGTACTCTTTAAGTACTCGCAAACTACTACTAGCAAGGGTTATGATTCTAAGTTAAAGTACTGAATTGAAAGAATAACCATCAAGTTAAGTTTGAAACCTAAGCTGAGTTCTGAAACAAGAAAAGATAAAGTAGAGTCTAGAATCACTTAAGTTGGGAAGCTATTTTCATTAACACAACCCTATTGTGGTCAAGTCAAGGTTCATCATTCATTTCAAGTTATTTAGAAAACATCTGACAACGAAACAGTATGGCCATTCCAACTGTCCATAACCGCGGACGCGGCTATTCGAATAGTTTGACACTCTGCAGAGGTGGTACACTTTCACCACAAGATTCGATACATCTGTCAGGGATAACCCTAAATCATCATACTTAGTATGCAGATAATCAAACATAACCTTCCCTTTACACACCCTAGTATAAGCACCTCTCCTATGAGCATGGCCTCCCAACCATGACCATCAGTCATCTTGGGCACTGCATAGGTGGACAACATTAAGAGGTAGCCTCATCTCAAACCTCTCCCGTGAGGTAACTAATACTAAAGCATATAAATTTCCAGCTAAGCCTCACCCAATTCAGGTAATGTGGTTGTATGGTAAATTTGGAATGGTATCGCATCCGAATCCAACCATCAGTTTTATAAAAAAAGGGTTAAGGCTCATGCCTCATCATTTTCATCATCATAAACCAGTTGTGTTTCTCAACACATGTCAAAACATCTCAATAGAATGACTCATCATTCCAAGGTTTTCATAACTCATTTTCACCAAGTGTTCCCATTTAAAGTGAATCAAGTTTGATTTATTCTAAAACACTAGGTTAAGGGTGTTCGCTAAGGTGGAAAGGTGGGATGAATCTCATGCCATAGAATGACATCTAAGAGTTTCTAATTAGGTCAAGTTTTATACTCTTTATGCTACCTTCAAAATTAATTAAAGAACTTGGTGTCACCTAGGGGGGGGGGTGTGATCAAAGTATGCTTAAGGCATCTTTACTAAACTATCTAGTTTTATTCTAGCTTGCTACAATAGCTTACTAAGACATGTTTGCAAGGGTTAGCTTGCCACTAATAGCTTGCTAAGACATGTTTGCAAGGGTTAGCTTGCCACTAATAGCTTGCTAAGACATGTTTGCAAGGGTTAGCTTGCCACTAATAGCTTGCTAAGACATGTTTGCAAGGGTTAGCTTGCCACTAATAGCTTGCTAAGACATGTTTGCAAGGGTTAGCTTGCCACTAATAGCTTGCCTTGGTTGGTGCAGTGGTTGAAGTTTTCTTCTTCTTCTTCTTCTTGGTAGAACTCCTCCTCCTCGAAGGCTTGGTCGGTACTAGCGTCTAGAAATACATAGGGAGTGCACAATCACCAAACAATACTTAACTTAGGCTAAGTAGTATTCTAATCCACACAATTGATGATCTATTATCATCACAAGCATCATAAGTTTAATTCAATAGTTTCAACCTTTTTATTTTGGAAAAGTAATTTCTACTCATTGAAATAATAACTAAGATTTAATATTCACCACCAAAATATGGGATCATGTGGACACATGTCCTCACCACATATTCTAACATGTGGGAATGAGATTTAAAGGTTGGATCAATATTACTTTGGTTTAAGTTTATTATTTAATGATTTAAAGTGACTAGAGATGCCTATATAGCATTATTTTGGTACTAGTCCAAAATCACTGCCTGTAAACCTTAATATTATTACATATTTGGATAGATATGATGAAATGTGATTTTTGAGAGTTGGAATCAACTCAAAACCTGACTTGGTTGATTTTATAAAAATGTTGCAAGTTGTAAAAGCTTCTGTCTTCTCATTTTTATTAGGAGAGATCTATAAATCTAATTGAATTAAATCCAATGGGCTTGGATAGAGCATTTCAATACCTTTCAGACAAAATTAGTTTCATTTAATTTGGATCTGTCAAACTCACCGAATTGATTTTTGAAACACAGGACAGAAACTATATTCTAACTAAAAAGAGAAATCCTAATTTGAATTTCCAACGCTGAGGAACGAAATGGGCATTGCGCTCATCAAGGCAAGGCGTCATGGCTGACTTAGCGAGGACCCAACCCGTGTGGAAGTGCAGCGGTATATGTAACGGTGGCCATGCGATCTGGTTCAAATCCAACGGCTGAGGGTCATCATCGACGTTGGGCAACGCCGGCAAGACAGAACCCTAGGGCGGCCAGTGGGGGTCGTTGGGGGCTCACCGAGGTTCAGGCGAGGGTCGGCGAGGCGGGCGAACGACGAAGTCGACGACGGCGAACCTCCTGGTACCGGCTTCTCTGGGCGGCTTTGGATCAGCGCCCTTCTCCTCCCGAGGCGGCGGCTCCGGCTGCAATTCCGGCGCTCTGGTGCTCGAGCGGCTCCGGCTGGCGGTGGGGAGTGAGTGTGAGAGGTGGTGAGTGAGATGGTGTGCTCAAATCGGTTGGGGGTGGCCTCTATTTATAGTGGCGAGAGGGGACCGACGGGGCGCATAGTGAGCTCGTCGTGGTCGATGGTACAGACGGCTATCGGCATGGGCGACGGTAGGGGGCGGTGCGGTGCTCCCTGGCAATGCTCAACGACACGGTGGCGAGACGTGGGGCGGTGCGGTTTGGTCTAGAACACGCGATGCACTGCGCGGCAGAGGCGGCGTCTTCGACGACGAGCGGTGGCTGTGCGTCATGGGGCGGAGAACGGGGATGTCTGGCGGTCTCCTGGGTCGGTGGTGATCATGTATGCAAGCGGCGAGGGCGGCGCATGGTCTGTGGGCGTCGGTCGAGGGTGGCGCTCTAGCGCATGCTCGGCATGGTTGCTGGCGGGCTGGGCGCGGTCCGTGCGTGTGGTCCAGGGGTTGGCAGGGTTCGGGCGCTGGACAGGGAGTGGCGGTGGACGGTGGGCTGCCTCCTAGACAAGGTTGGCACGGCTAAATCTCCTCCTAGCTTGCTGTCTCCACTGGGGTGGCATGGTGAGCTTCGGCTGTTCACCATTGATGTCATTGCCTAGCTTACAGTGAGTCTAGTGCTTGGTTTATCTTGCTAGCTGATCTACTGAGATGGTTGTGAGCTAGAGAGGGAACAAGTTAGGCTTCAATCACTGCTCATAATAGTGTTTGGTTTTTGTTTGATTTGTGTCTGCCACCTGTTCGATGAAATGGCCGCAAGAACTCAAGTTTTGAATTTTGAAAAGATTTTTGGTGAGTGTGCTAAGTTGGTGCTGGTGAGTCTGCAGATGCTTGGGTTTTGAAAGTTGAGCTTGTTTGAGTGGTTTTTGAAAAAGTGTGATCTTCCCATATGATAAAGATTCAATTTTGAACTGTTATTTAAAATAGTTTACAGAAGGTTTTTAGAAGATCAAAAGGTGGGCCTTGGTACCTCATTATGTGTACTAGCAAGGGGTGCAAAGATCAAGAATTGTTTCTGTTAATTTTTGACTACTAGGAATAGCCAAAGTAGACATGGGAGTTAATTTTGGCAAAATGACCATTTCTCCATTTTAAATCTTTTTGATTTGATTGTCTTTAGAACAAGTTTGGGAATTATGTAGATGATGTTTAAATCACCTAAGAAACATTTTACAAGCATTGGATCACTTAATCATGGCAATTCAAACAACTCCTATTTAAATGCACATAATATGAATGCTTTCATTTTAAAAATGGAAAAGTTTTTGTTAACCCTATTTTTGGATGATTGGATCTTTGATAAACTTGGATTGAAGTTTTGGGATGTTACAAACCTTCCCTCCTTAAATAAAATCTCTTCCCGAGATTTACAAGAAAACTAGGAACTAAAAAGATCTGGGAATTCTGTCCTAATGTAATCTTCGCGTTCCCAAGTGGCTTCCTCCTCGGTATGGTTGCTCCACTGAATCTTGAGAAACTTGATACTCCTGGTCCTGGTGGTCCTGTAGGCCTCTTCTAAGATACGGATGGGCACTTCCCGATAGGTCAGGTCGTTGTTGATTTCCACAGCTCTGTGATCGATGTTCTTGAAAACTTCAGTCTTCTCTGGCACTTCTAGGCATTTGCGGAGTAACGAGATATGGAACACATTGTGGATGGCTGACATCTCTTCAAGCAATTCCAGCTGATACGATACTTCTCCTCGACGGTTCAGAATCTTGAAAGGTCCGATATATCTAGGGGCTAACTTTCCCTTCAGACTAAAGCGTTGAGTTCCCTTCAAGGGTGAAACCTTGAGATATACGAAATCTCCGACATTGAAAGTCAGGTCTTTCCTTCTCTTGTCAGCATAGCTCTTCTATCTGGATTGGGCGGTCTTGAGGTGCTCACGGACTTTGTGAACGTTCTCTTCGGCTTCTCAGAGAATGTCGGGTCCAAAGATTTGACTCTCTCCTACTTGCGACCAATTTAAGAAGTGCGACATTTTCTTCCGTATAGGAATTCAAATGGTGCCATCGCAAACTAGCACGATAAGCTGTTGTTATATGAGAACTCTACGAATGGTAGGCAGTCTTCCCATTTTGATCCGTATTCCAACACACAGGCTCTAAGCATATCCTCAAGAATCTGGTTGACTCTCTCAGTCTGTCCATCTGTTTGCGGGTGATAGGTGGTACTGAAACTTAACTTGGTTCCTAAACCTTCCTGGACTTTCTGCCAAAATCTTGAAGTAAATTGGGTTCCTCGATCGATACAATGGTCTTGGGGGTTCCATGCGGACTAACAATTCTAGCAATGTACTCTGCTAGTTTTGCACTTTGGTAGGTTGTCTTGACAGTATGAAGTGGGCTACCTTAGATAGTCTATCAACTATGACCCAGTTGAGTCATTTCCCCTACTAGAAGTAGGTAAACCTGTGATAAAGTCCATCCCGATGTAATCCCATTTCCATTCCGGAATCTGCAATGGTTGCAACAATCCTGCAGGTCTCTGATGCTCTGCTTTGACTCTTTGACAAATGTCACACTTGGTGACGTAGCTTCCGATCTCTCGCTTCATCTTGTGCCACCAAAATTGCTCCTTCAAATCTTGATACATCTTTGTTCCTCCGGGGTGGATCGAATAAAGGGTATCATGAGCTTCCTTCATGATAACTTCTTTCGATTCGAATCTGCTGGAACACGAATCGTCCTTTGTACCACAGTACTCCTTCTTCGTCTTGGTGAATCCGGTACTTTGCACTACCTGTCTGACGTTTAATCCCGTTGATACTCTCATTTCCTTCCGGGCTTCCTTGATCTGGCTAAACAAAGTGGGTTGAAGTTCAATGCTAGCTAGAATCCTTTGCTAACTACTTCAGTCTGCCTCGCTCCAGCTCCTCATACAAACTTGGTTGCTTCTCTTTGATCATGGTGTTAAGCCTACACGGCAATCTGCTAAGAGCATCCGCTACCACATTGGCTTTGCCGGGGTGATAGTGAATGTCAAGGTCATAATCCTTGATTAACTCTATCCATCTTATTTGCCTCATATTTAGCTCCTTCTGGGTGAAGATATACTTCAAGCTTTTATGATCTAACTAAATTTCACAGCGATTACCCATCAAATAGTGACGCCATGTCTTCAACGCCAGAACCACGGCTGCTAGCTCAAGACCATGGGTCGGATAGTTCTGCTCGTCTTTGCTTGATTTGACAGATCTGTGATGACTTTGCCTTCTTGCATCAATACACATCCTAGGCCAATCTTGGATGCGTCACAATACACATCAAATGGCTTCTTGATGTCCGGCATGATCAAAATTGGGGCTGATATCAATCTCTTCTTCAGCTCCTAGAAACTGGCTTCACACTTGTCCGTCCATTCAAACTTCTTGTCCTTCTTCAACAATTGGGTCATTGGTCGGGTTATGCTCGAGAATCCTTCTACAAACTTGCGATAATATCCCGCTAATCCAAGGAATGAACGAACTTGGGTTTGATTGGTTGGGGCTTCCCATTCTTCTACATCTTTGATCTTGGTAGGATCAACAGAGACTCCTCCGGCAGACACAACATGACCTAGGAATCCTACTTCTTTCAGCCAAAACTCACACTTGCTGAACTTGGCATATAACTGATGCTCTCTCAGGGTTCCTAGGATGATTCTCAGATGTTGCTCATGCTCTTCTTCGAACTTGGAGTAGATAAGGATGTCGTCGATAAACACAACTACAAACTTATCTAGGAAATTCATCAAGATCTTATTCATGAAATAAGCAGGGGCATTGGTTAATCCAAAAGACATAACCGTATACTCGTATAAACCATAGCGAGTAGTAAAGGAGGTCTTCGGAATATCCGTTGCACGAATCTTAAGTTGGTGATAAAACTAGTCCTAAGATCAATCTTTGAGAATACCTGAGCTCCAGTCAACTGATCAAATAGGTCCTCTATCTTTGGCAAGGGGTACTTGTTCTTGATGGTGACATCATTCATTTTTCGATAATCTGTGCACAGACGGTTGCCTCCATCTTTCTTGTCGATGAATAACACTGGTGATCTCCAAGGCGATGCACTTGGCTGAATCAAGCATGTTGCTAACATGGCCTCCAACTGCTTCTTCAGTTCCACTAACTCTGAGGGTTTCATGGTATAAGGTCTCTAGGCTATAGGTCCGGTTCCGGGGATTAGTTCGATAATGAACTCTATATCCCTATCCGGGGGCATACCTGGCAATTCATCTGGGAATACGTCGGGGTATTCATAGACTACTCTGACTTGGTCAATGGTAGGCAGGGCTACACTCTTGTTGCACTTGAATTGACGGGGAAGGTTTCAGAGATATGTTCTACGGTTACTCCAGAACTACTGGTCATGGTGATGGCTTTCTTAGCACAGTCTATCAGTCCTTGATGCCTTGACATCCAGTCCATGCCTAGTACTACTTCCAATCCTTTGGTTCCAAGTACAATTAGGTTGGCATAAAAATCTATCCCATGTATTCTGATAGGTACAGCTTTGCAAATTTTTCTAGCTTTGGTAGTTGAGCCGGGGATTTGAACTATCATGACATGCTTCAAGTTGGTTGGGCGAATCTTACTAGTGCATACAAATTCTTCGGTGACAAAGGAATGCGATGCTCCAGAATCAAACAATACTCTTGCTAAAACTGAGTTGACAGAAAACATACCCAGCACTACATCTGGCGCTTCTTGGGCTTCTTCTGCGTTCATGTGGAAGAGACGACCGTTGCGGTTGTGCGGGTTCCCTGGGGCAAACCTCCTTCTGGTGAACACAGCTGCTTTGCTGGTGGGGCATTCACATTGGCATTGGCGGCAGCCTTCTTGGGACACTCATTGAGTAGTGACCCTTCACTCCACACTCAAAACAGTGATCGGGACTTGTCTTTGGCTGCGACGGTATAGCATTGCTGCCGTTCTGGTGCGGTGTTGTTGTTGTTGTTGCTCTTGGGAGGTGCACGGTTGAAATGATTGGCATTACCGGAGTTCTGATTGTTTCCTCCAGACTTCACATTGCCTCAACTACGTTTGGGGTAGCTTGGGTGAGAATTCGAGGGTCGGTTGTTCCTTGGTGCATATCCTGATGAAGGGTTGGGACGGTATTTCTGGTGACTGTTGGATCCAGACTGCTGCATCATACGACGCTTGCGGTTGTCGTTTGCCTGGTTAATCTTCCCTTCCATCTGAATGGCAGAGTCGACTAGCTCTTCGAGATCATCGAAACGGATGTTGACGAGGACAGTCTGCATCTCATCATGCAGTCCATTCAAGAATCTCTCCTTCTTCTTGGCCTCCGTGTTGATCTCATCGGGTGCATATCTGGCAAGTGACAGGAATTTGTCACGGTACTCTACCACCGTCATTCTTCCTTGCTTCAACTCACGGAATTCATCTCTCATCCTGTTGACAAGACCTTGCGGCACGTGGGTACGGCTGAACTTGACCTTGAATGCTTCCCAGGTCATCACTTGACCTTGGTTCATAGTGCAGATGCTATTCCACCAAGCTCTTGCATCTCCTGCTAGATAGTGGGTGGCTAATAGAACTTTCTCATTTGCATCCACTCCTACAACCTCTAAGTTGTTTTCTGATGCGCAACCAGTCCTTGACATCTAGTGGGTTCTCAGATTGGTTGAAGATTGGGGGATTTGTGTTCTGAAAGTTTTTGAGTTTGGATCCTTGGTGATCCTGATTTCCATGCCCTTGGTTGTTGAGAGACATCTGGGCGATCTGCTGCAGCGTTGCTAAGTTGGCTTGACGTTCGGCCCTTCTTGCTTCACGATCCGCTATGAGATTCTGCAAGATCTGCAGCATTGGGTCCTGCGACGAGCTGCTTCCTCCTTGGTTTCCACGAGGCATCTGGAGATTTAGATAGATATAGGGGTAAGAGGGAAATTCTAAGGTTCATGGTTTTGAGGTTTTCAAAGCTAAAACTTTGAGTAGACTCGGGTTTCTCAACTAACTGCTTTTTCATTCATGCAAACAAGCACACGATACAACACACACCACCGCAATACAAGGGAAAACAGATGGTTTGAAGAACCATTACGCAAGTTTCTGATACAATGAGATGATACATCTCATGCTACGACAGTGCTCTAGTGCATCTACTCATCGTCGATGAAGTCGGAGTCTTCATCTTTAGTGTAGAAGTCCACGGCATCCTCCTCCAGAAAGTCATCATCGTTGCTGAGGTAAGAATCCATATCTCCTTGGATGTCTTCACCCTCATCTTCTTCCTCTTTTGCTACAAGCTGAGCTTCCTACTCCTTGACGGTCTTCTCGAGGTCTGCCACCTTCTTGCGAAGAAGGGCGATGGTGCAATCCTTCTTGGCACGCTGGCGACGAAGAGACTGGCGGTCTTGGACAAGTAGTGTGAAAGTCTGGGCCTTCTGGTCGGCGATTGCACGTTCTGGTTGGCTAACTCTCTGGCATTGTCCAGTTCCTGCTATCGGTCATGAAGCAAGAAGTCAAGGTTCTCCACTTGACGCCTCAATTCTGGGTGACTTGGCATCTCCATCGGTATTCCCATGAAGTCACGTCTTGCATATTGGGCAAAACGGGTTCCTTGAATCTTGTTGACGCTGAGGGCACATAGACGTGCGGGAGCTTCATGCATTGCCCTGGATAATCCATCTAGCCAGTTGTTCTCTCTCACAGAGAACTGAATTCTCCCGGAGGTTGGTGCTTCAATGCTTCCTCGAAGATCTGCGGTGACTAGCCACTGTAGGTCTCCTCCTGGGGGTCCTGGAAGTTGAGCTCCAAGAAACTCCGGGTGCGGGCGTCCCAGTAACTCTGACAGTGAATCGAGATCCCTCTCGAAGATCAAGTGGCCTCCATTTCCCAACTGGTAAAACTTGCTGAACTGAGTCTCCATCTACAAGAATTTAGGATGAGGAAGTTAGTGAAGTGATCAAGTGTGTCAAAATTTTAAGTAGTAGTGTAAGAATTTTGAGTAACATGAATTTTTTTGAGAGGAAGAAATTTCCAAAGGTAAGGGAGGAGATAGTATTTCATAAATACTCACTTTGGTTTTGAAGCTAAGTTTTTGGGTTTGACGTCCATTCTAACTAGGGTCTCCTATGGTCAGGATGGCTCTGATACCAACTTGTCAACACCCGCATTTTTAATCCCAGGTGCCCGTTATACCATACCTCGCAATCGCAGGATTACCATTTTTGCGAGACATAACGGAATTGGATATCATAGTACATCATCCATTTTCATCAGTCAAATGAATGATCTATCGTCATGACCCATGAACTAAAAAAGCTATTCGATATCGTCCTCTTTAAAGATTCAAGGGGATGCAAGAGATTATCGTTGATGTTATCATTCAATTAGTAACCCAAGCATTCCAATAAGCCTTGCACCTTGAATTATTGATTTCTCTAGCTATAGCTTTGGACACCACAAAGTATATGGCGCGTGTTTCCTTTGATTTGATTCGAACTTCATTCTTCATCATCTAGTAACTATTATCGAATTGGAGATATTGAATGAAACACGTCTTGGTGATTCATTCCAAAAGACAAGGAACATGTTCTGGACGAAGTCGTACATAAAAGAGTACCAAGAAGCGTGAAGCTAATAGTCCATCAGTTACAAACCATACATAAGGTCTTACACAAATATGGATCTCATGATCCAGGTCTTAATACAACAAGCAGCAGAAATAAAAGATAGCATAGCAGTGGGGTCCATCTTCAGGGGCACAGGCAATGCTGACGAAGGCAGATAGTCCTAGTTATCATAGCCGTCCTGCTGACCATCATCCTGATAATCTCCTTCATAGTCTGGCCATGATAATAGCCAGGTACAAAAGCCATGAGTACTCTTTAAGTACTCGCAAACTACTACTAGCAAGGGTTATGATTCTAAGTTAAAGTACTGAATTGAAAGAATAACCATCAAGTTAAGTTTGAAACCTAAGCTGAGTTCTGAAACAAGAAAAGATAAAGTAGAGTCTAGAATCACTTAAGTTGGGAAGCTATTTTCATTAACACAACCCTATTGTGGTCAAGTCAAGGTTCATCATTCATTTCAAGTTATTTAGAAAACATCTGACAACGAAACAGTATGGCCATTCCAACTGTCCATAACCGCGGACGCGGCTATTCGAATAGTTTGACACTCTACAGAGGTGGTACACTTTCACCACAAGATTCGATACATCATCGGGATAACCCTAAATCATCATACTTAGTATGCAGATAATCAAACATAACCTTCCCTTTACACACCCTAGTATAAGCACCTCTCCTATGAGCATGGCCTCCCAACCATGACCATCAGTCATCTTGGGCACTGCATAGGTGGACAACATTAAGAGGTAGCCTCAGCTCAAACCTCTCCCGTGAGGGAACTAATGCTAAAGCATATAAATTTCCAGCTAAGCCTCACCCAATTCAGGTAATGTGGTTGTATGGTAAATTTGGAATGGTATCGCATCCGAATCCAACCATCAGTTTTATAAAAAAAGGGTTAAGGCTCATGCCTCATCATTTTCATCATCATAAACCAGTTGTGTTTCTCAACACATGTCAAAACATCTCAATAGAATGACTCATCATTCCAAGGTTTTCATAACTCATTTTCACCAAGTGTTCCCATCTAAAGTGAATCAAGTTTGATTTATTCTAAAACACTAGGTTAAGAGTGTTCGCTAAGGTGGAAAGGTGGGATCAATCTCATGCCATAGAATGACATCTAAGAGTTTCTAATTAGGTCAAGTTTTATACTCTTTATGCTACCTTCAAAATTAATTAAAGAACTTGGTGTCACCTAGGGGGTGTGTGATCAAAGTATGCTTAAGGCATCTTTACTAAACTATCTAGTTTTATTCTAGCTTGCTACAATAGCTTACTAAGACATGTTTGCAAGGGTTAGCTTGCCACTAATAGCTTTCTAAGACATGTTTGCAAGGGTTAGCTTGCCACTAATAGCTTGCTAAGACATGTTTGCAAGGGTTAGCTTGCCACTAATAGCTTGCTAAGACATGTTTGCAAGGGTTAGCTTGCCACTAATAGCTTGCTAAGACATGTTTGCAAGGGTTAGCTTGCCACTAATAGCTTGCCTTGGTTGGTGCAGTGGTTGAAGTTTTCTTCTTCTTCTTCTTCTTCTTGGTAGAACTCCTCCTCCTCGAAGGCTTGGTCGGTACTAGCGTCTAGAAATACATAGGGAGTGCACAATCACCAAACAATACTTAACTTAGGCTAAGTAGTATTCTAATCCACACAATTGATGATCTATTATCATCACAAGCATCATAAGTTTAATTCAATAGTTTCAACCTTTTTATTTTGGAAAAGTAATTTCTACTCATTGAAATAATAACTAAGATTTAATATTCACCACCAAAATATGGGATCATGTGGACACATGTCCTCACCACATATTCTAACATGTGGGAATGAGATTTAAAGGTTGGATCAATATTACTTTGGTTTAAGTTTATTATTTAATGATTTAAAGTGACTAGAGATGCCTATATAGCATTATTTTGGTACTAGTCCAAAATCACTGCCTGTAAACCTTAATATTATTATATATTTGGATAGATATGATGAAATGTGATTTTTGAGAGTTGGAATCAACTCAAAACCTGACTTGGTTGATTTTATAAAAATGTTGCAAGTTGTAAAAGCTTCTGTCTTCTCATTTTTATTAGGAGAGATATATAAATCATATTGAATTAAATCCAACGGGCTTGGATAGAGCATTTCAATACCTTTCAGACAAAATTAGTTTCATGCAATTTGGATTTGTCAAACTCACCGAATTGATTTTTGAAACACAGGACAGAAACTATATTCTAACTAAAAAGAAAAATCCTAATTTGAATTTCCAACGAGGAAGAAAATGGGTCGGCCATTGCGCTCGCTGGCGTGTGGCTGACTTAAGCGAGGACCCAACCCGTCAGTGGCACAGGGGGGGTGCGAAGCGGTATGGGCGAACGGTGGCCATGCGATCTGGTTCTAATCCAACTGCTGAGGGTCATCGTCGACGTTGGGCAACGCCGGCGAGACAGAACCCTAGCGCGGCCAGTGGGGGTCGTTGTGGGCTCACCGAGGTTCAGGCGAGGGTCGGCGAGGCGGGCGAACGACAAAGTCGACGACGGCGAACCTCCTGGTACCGGCAGCTTCTCCTGGGGCGGCCTGGATCAACGGCGCCCTTCTCCTCCCGAGGCGGCGGCGCTGCAATTCGGCTACCCGGTGCTCGGCGGCTCCGGCTGGCGGTGGGGAGGAGTGTGAGAGGTGGTGAGATGGTGTGCTCAAATCGGTTGGGGTGGCCTCTATTTATAGTGGCGAGGGGACCGACGGGCGCATAGTGAGCTCGTGGTCGATGGTACAGACGGCTATCGGCATGGGCGACGGTAGGGGGCGGTGCGGTGCTCCCTGGCAATGCTCAACGACACGGTGGCGAGACGTGGGGCGGTGCGGTTTGGTCTAGATCACGCGATGCACTGCGCGGCAGAGGCGGCGTCTTCGACGACGAGCGGTGGCTGTGCGTCATGGGGCGGAGAACGGGGATGTCTGGCGGTCTCCTGGGTCGGTGGCGATCATGTATGCAGCGGCGTAGCGGCGGCGATGCGTGGGCGTCGGTCGAGGGTGGCGCTCTAGCGCATGCTCGGCATGGTTCTTTGGCGGGCTGGGCGGGTCCGCGTGGTCTAGGGGTTGGCAAGGTTCGGGCGCTGGACAGGGAGTGGCGGTGGACGGTGGGCTGCCTCCTAGACAAGGTTGGCACGGCTAAATCTCCTCCTAGCTTGCTGTCTCCACTGGGGTGGCATGGTGAGCTTCGGCTGTTCACCATTGATGTCATTGCCTAGCTTACAGTGAGTCTAGTGCTTGGTTTATCTTGCTAGCTGATCTACTGAGATGGTTGTGAGCTAGAGAGGGAACAAGTTAGGCTTCAATCACTGCTCATAATAGTGTTTGGTTTTTGTTTGATTTGTGTCTCGCCAATTGCTCGATGAAATGGCCGCAAGAACTCAAGTTTTGAATTTTGAAAAGATTTTTGGTGGGTGCTAAGTTGGTGCTGGTGAGTCTGCAGATGCTTGGGTTTTGAAAGTTGAGCTTGTTTGAGTGGTTTTTGAAAAAGTGGGATCTTCCCATATGATAAAGATTCAATTTTGAACTGTTATTTAAAATAGTTTACAAAAGGTTTTTAGAAGATCAAAAGGTGGGCCTTGGTACCTCATTATGTGTACTAGCAAGGGGTGCAAAGATCAAGAATTGTTTACATTAATTTTGACTACTAGGAATAGCCAAAGTAGACATGGGAGTTAATTTTGGCAAAATGACCATTTCTCCATTTTAAATCTTTTTGATTTGATTTTCTTTAGAACAAGTTTGGGAATGATGTAGATGATGTTTAAATCACCTAAGAAACATTTTACAAGCATTGGATCACTTAATCATGGCAATTCAAACAACTCCTATTTAAATGCACATAATATGAATGCTTTCATTTTAAAAATGGAAAAGTTTTTGTTAACCCTATTTTTGGATGATTGGATCTTTGATAAACTTGGATTGAAGTTTTGGGATGTTGCAAACCTTCCCTCCTTAAATAAAATCTTCCGAGATTTACAAGAAAACTAGGAACTAAAAAGATCTGGGAATTCTGTCCTAATGTAATCTTCGCGTTCCCAAGTGGCTTCCTCCTCGGTATGGTTGCTCCACTGAATCTTGAGAAACTTGATACTCCTGGTCCTGGTGGTCCTGTAGGCCTCTTCTAAGATACGTATGGGCACTTCCCGATAGGTCAGGTCGTTGTTGATTTCCACAGCTCTGTGATCGATGTTCTTGAAAACTTCAGTCTTCTCTGGCACTTCTAGGCATTTGCGGAGTAACGAGATATGGAACACATTGTGGATGGCTGACATCTCTTCAAGCAATTCCAGCTGATACGATACTTCTCCTCGACGGTTCAGAATCTTGAAAGGTCCGATATATCTAGGGGCTAACTTTCCCTTCAGACTAAAGCGTTGAGTTCCCTTCAAGGGTGAAACCTTGAGATATACGAAATCTCCGACATTGAAAGTCAGGTCTTTCCTTCTCTTGTCAGCATAGCTCTTCTATCTGGATTGGGCGGTCTTGAGGTGCTCACGGACTTTGTGAACGTTCTCTTCGGCTTCTCAGAGAATGTCGGGTCCAAAGATTTGACTCTCTCCTACTTGCGACCAATTTAAGGGGGTACGGCATTTTCTTCCGTATAGGAATTCAAATGGTGCCATCTGCAAACTAGCCTGATAACTGTTGTTATATGAGAACTCTACGAATGGTAGGCAGTCTTCCCATTTTGATCCGTATTCCAACACACAGGCTCTAAGCATATCCTCAAGAATCTGGTTGACTCTCTCAGTCTGTCCATCTGTTTGCGGGTGATAGGTGGTACTGAAACTTAACTTGGTTCCTAAACCTTCCTGGACTTTCTGCCAAAATCTTGAAGTAAATTGGGTTCCTCGATCTGATACAATGGTCTTGGGGGTTCCATGCAGACTAACAATTCTAGCAATGTACAGCTCTGCTAGTTTTGCACTTTGGTAGGTTGTCTTGACAGGTATGAAGTGGGCTACCTTAGATAGTCTATCAACTATGACCCAGATTGAGTCATTTCCCCTACTAGAAGTAGGTAAACCTGTGATAAAGTCCATCCCGACAGAATCCCATTTCCATTCCGGAATCTGCAATGGTTGCAACAATCCTGCAGGTCTCTGATGCTCTGCTTTGACTCTTTGACAAATGTCACACTTGGTGATGTAGCTTCCGATCTCTCGCTTCATCTTGTGCTACCAAAATTGCTCCTTCAAATCTTGATACATCTTTGTTCCTCCGGGGTGGATCGAATAAAGGGTATCATGAGCTTCCTTCATGATA
This sequence comes from Avena insularis, assembly GCA_023614405.1. NCBI lineage: Eukaryota > Viridiplantae > Streptophyta > Magnoliopsida > Poales > Poaceae > Avena > Avena insularis. The sequence continues at coordinate 191,053,358 of CM042690.1, forward strand.
ACTTCTTTCAGTTCTGAATCTGCTGGAACACAGATACGTCCTTTGTACCACAGATTCTTCTTCGTCTTTGGTGAATCCGTACTTTGCTGTACCAATCTGACGTTTAATCCGTTGATACTCTCATTTCCCTTCCGGGCTTCCTTGATCCGCTAAACAAAGTGGGTTGAAGTTCAATGCTAGCTAGAATCCTTTGCTAACTACTTCAGTCCCGAATCGCCCAGCTCCTCATACAAACTTGGTTGCTTCTCTTTGATCATGGTGTTAAGCCTACACGGCAATCTGCTAAGAGCATCCGCTACCACATTGGCTTTGCCGGGGTGATAGTGAATGTCAAGGTCATCATCCTTGATTAACTCTATCCATCTTCTTTGCCTCATATTTAGCTCCTTCTGGGTGAAGATATACTTCAAGCTTTTATGATCTAAGTAAATTTCACAGCGATTACCCATCAAATAGTGACGCCATGTCTTCAACGCCAGAACCATGGCTGCTAGCTCAAGATCGTGGGTCGGATAGTTCTGCTCGTGCTGCTTTAGTTGTCGCGACAGATACGCGATGACTTTGCCTTCTTGCATCAATACACATCCTAGGCCAATCTTGGATGCGTTACAATACACATCAAACGGCTTCTTGATGTCCGGCATGATCAAAATTGGGGCTGATATCAATCTCTTCTTCAACTCCTAGAAACTGGCTTCACACTTGTTCGTCCATTCAAACTTCTTGTCCTTCTTCAACAATTGGGTCATTGGTCGGGCTATGCTCGAGAATCCTTCTACAAACTTGCGATAATATCCCGCTAATCCAAGGAATGAACGAACTTGGGTTTGATTGGTTGGGGCTTCCCATTCTTCTACATCTTTGATCTTGGTAGGATCAACAGAGACTCCTCCGGCAGACACAACATGACCTAGGAATCCTACTTCTTTCAGCCAAAACTCACACTTGCTGAACTTGGCATATAACTGATGCTCTCTCAGGGTTCCTAGGATGATTCTCAGATGTTGCTCATGCTCTTCTTCGAACTTGGAGTAGATAAGGATGTCGTCGATAAACACAACTACAAACTTATCTAGGAAATTCATAAAGATCTTATTCATGAAATAAGCAGGGGCATTGGTTAATCCAAAAGACATAACCATATACTCGTATAAACCATAGCGAGTAGTAAAGGCGGTCTTCGGAATATCCGTTGCACGAATCTTAAGTTGGTGATAAAACCAGTCCTAAGATCAATCTTTGAGAATACCTGAGCTCCAGTCAACTGATCAAATAGGTCCTCTATCTTTGGCAAGGGGTACTTGTTCTTGATGGTGACATCATTCAATTTTCGATAATCTGTGCACAGACGGTTGCCTCCATCTTTCTTGTCGATGAATAACACTGGTGATCTCCAAGGCGATGCACTTGGCTGAATCAAGCATGTTGCTAACATGGCCTCCAACTGCTTCTTCAGTTCCACTAACTCTGAGGGTTTCATGGTATAAGGTCTCTAGGCTATAGGTCCGGTTCCGGGGATTAGTTCGATAATGAACTCTATATCCCTATCCGGGGGCATACTTGGCAATTCATCTGGGAATACGTCGGGGTATTCATAGACTACTCTGACTTGGTCAATGGTAGCGGCTACACTCTTGTTGCACTTGAATTGACGGGAAGGTTTGGAGATATGTTCTCTGTTACTCGAACTATCGGTCATGGTGATGGCTTTCTTAGCACGATCTATCAGTCCTTGATGCCTTGACATCCAGTCCATGCCTAGTACTACTTCCAATCCTTTGGTTCCAAGTACAATTAGGTTGGCATAAAATCTATCCCATGTATTCGATAGGTACAGCTTTGCAAATTTTTCTAGCTTTGGTAGTTGAGTAGGGATTTGAACTATCATGACATGCTTCAAGTTGGTTGGGCGAATCTTACTAGTGCATACAAATTCTTCGGTGACAAAGGAATGCGATGCTCCAGAATCAAACAATACTCTTGCTAAAACTGAGTTGACAGAAAAACATACCCAGACTACATCCGCGCTTCTTGGGCTTCTTCTGCGTTCATGTGGAAGAGACGACCGCGGTTGTGCGGGTTCCCTCGGGCAAACCTCCTTCCTGGCTGAACACGACGCTGCTGCTAAGCTGGGGCATTCACATTGGCATTGGCGGCAGCCTTCTTGGGACACTCATTGGGTAGTGACCCTTCACTCCACACTCAAACAGTGATCTGGGACTTGTCTTTGGCTGCGACCGGTATAGCATTGCCGATTCTGGGTGCTGATGTTCTTGTTGTTGTTGTTGCTCTTGGGAGGTGCACGGTTGAAATGATTGGCATTACCGGAGTTGTGATTGTTTCCTCCGGACTTCACATTGCCTCCACTACGGTTGGGGTAGCTTGGGCAGAATTGAGGTCGGTTGTTCCTTGGTGCATATCCGGTGAAGGGTTGGGGCGGTACTTCGGTATTTGTTGGATCCAGATCACTGCATCATCTGACGCTTGCGGTTGTCGTTTACTGGTTAATCTTCCTTCCATCTGAATGGCAGAGTCGACTAGATCTTCGAGATCATCGAAACGGATGTTGACGAGGATAGTTTGCATCTCATCATGTAGTCCGTTCAAGAATCTCTCCTTCTTCTTGGCCTCCGTGTTGATCTCATCGGGTACATATCTGGCAAGTGACAGGAATTTGTCACGGTACTCTACCACCGTCATTCTTCCTTGCTTCAACTCACGAATTCATCTCTCATCCTGTGACAAGACCTTGCAAGACGTGGGTGCGGCTGAACTTGCCCTTGAATGCTTCCCAGGTCATCACTTGACCTTGGTTCATAGTGCGGATGCTATTCCACCAAGCTCTTGCATCTCCTGCTAGATAGTGGGTGGCGAATAGAACTTTCTCATTTGCATCCACTCGCAACCTCTAAGTTGTTTTCTCTGATGCGCAACAGTCCATCAGCATCTAGTGGGTTCTCGATTGGTTGAAGATTGGGGATTTGTGTTCTGAAAGTTTTGAGTTTGGATCCTTGGTGATCCTGATTTCCATGCCCTTGGTTGTTGAGAGCCATCCGCGTCTGCTGCAGTGTTGCTAAGTTGGCTTGACGTTCGGCCCTTCTTGCTTCACGATCCGCTATGAGATTCTGCAAGATCTGCAGCATTGGGTCCTGCGACGAGCTGCTTCCTCCTTGGTTTCCACGAGGCATCTGGAGATTTAGATAGATATAGGGGTAAGAGGGAAATTCTAAGGTTCATGGTTTTGAGGTTTTCAAAGCTAAAACTTTGAGTAGACTCAGGTTTCTCAACTAACTGCTTTTTCATTCATGCAAACAAGCACACGATACAACACACACCACCGCAATACAAGGGAAAACAGATGGTTTGAAGAACCATTCTGCAAGCTACAATACAATGAGATGATACATCTCATGCTACGACAGTGCTCTAGTGCATCTACTCATCGTCGATGAAGTCGGAGTCTTCATCTTCAGTGTAGAAGTCCACGACATCCTCCTCCAGAAAGTCATCATCGTTGCTGAGGTAAGAATCCATATCTCCTTGGATGTCTTCACCCTCATCTTCTTCCTCTTTTGCTACAAGCTGAGCTTCCTACTCCTTGACGGTCTTCTCGAGGTCTGCCACCTTCTTGCGAAGAAGGGCGATGGTGCAATCCTTCTTGGCACGCTGGCGACGAAGAGACTGACGGTCTTGGACAAGTAGTGTGAAAGTCTGGGCCTTCTGGTCGGCGATTGCACGTTCTGGTTGGCTAACTCTCTGGCATTGTCCAGTTCCTGCTATCGGTCATGAAGCAAGAAGTAAAGGTTCTCCACTTGACGCCTCAATTCTGGGTGACTTGGCATCTCCATCGGTATTCCCATGAAGTCACGTCTTGCATAGTGGGCAAAACAGGTTCCTTGAATCTTGTTGACGCTGAGGGCACATAGACGTGCGGGAGCTTCATGCATTGCCCTGGATAATCCATCTAGCCAGTTGTTCTCTCTCACAGAGAACTGAATTCTCCCGGAGGTTGGTGCTTCAATGCTTCCTCGAAGATCTGCGGTGACTAGCCACTGTAGGTCTCCTCCTGGGTCTGAAGTTGAGCTCCAAGAAACTCCCAAGTGCAGGCGTCCCAACTCGGCAAAGGAATCGAGATCCCTCTCGAAGATCAAGTGGCCTCCATTTCCCAACTGGTAAAACTTGCTGAACTGAGTCTCCATCTACAAGAATTTAGGATGAGGAAGTTAGTGAAGTGATCAAGTGTGTCAAAATTTTAAGTAGTAGTGTAAGAATTTTGAGTAACATGAATTTTTTTGAGAGGAAGAAATTTCCAAAGGTAAGGGAGGAGATAGTTTTTCATAAATACTCACTTTGGTTTTGAAGCTAAGTTTTTGGGTTTGACGTCCATTTTAACTAGGGTCTCCTATGGTCAGGATGGCTCTGATACCAACTTGTCAACACCCGCATTTTTAATCCCAGGTGCCCATTATGCCATACCTCGCAATCCCAGGATTACCATTTTTGCGAGACATAACGGAATTGGATATCATAGTACATCATCCATTTTCATCAGTCAAATGAATGATCTATCGTCATGACCCATGAACTAAAAAAGCTATTCGATATCGTCCTCTTTAAAGATTCAAGGGGATGCAAGAGATTATCGTTGATGTTATCATTCAATTAGTAACCCAAGCATTCCAATAAGCCTTGCACTCCTGTGAATTATTGATTTCTCTAGCTATAGCTTTGGACACCACAAAGTATATGGCGCGTGTTTCCTTTGATTTGATTCGAACTTCATTCTTCATCATCTAGTAACTATTATCGAATTGGAGATATTGAATGAAACACGTCTTGGTGATTCATTCCAAAAGACAAGGAACATGTTCTGGACGAAGTCGTACATAAAAGAGTACCAAGAAGCGTGAAGCTAATAGTCCATCAGTTACAAACCATACATAAGGTCTTACACAAATATGGATCTCATGATCCAGGTCTTAATACAACAAGCAGCAGAAATAAAAGATAAGCGTGTGATGGGGTCCATCTTGAGGCACAGGCAATCTGACGAAGCGATAGTCCTAGTTATCATAGCCGTCTGTGACCATCATCCCGATAATCTCCTTCATAGTCTGCCATGATAATAGCCAGGACAAAGCCATGAGTACTCTTTAAGTACTCGCAAACTACTACTAGCAAGGGTTATGATTCTAAGTTAAAGTACTGAATTGAAAGAATAACCATCAAGTTAAGTTTGAAACCTAAGCTGAGTTCTGAAACAAGAAAAGATAAAGTAGAGTCTAGAATCACTTAAGTTGGGAAGCTATTTTCATTAACACAACCCTATTGTGGTCAAGTCAAGGTTCATCATTCATTTCAAGTTATTTAGAAAACATCTAACAACGAAACAAGATGGCCATTCCAATGTCCATAATCATGGACGCTGCTATTCAATAGTTTGACACTCAGAGGTGGTACACTTTCACCACAAGATTCGATACATACGTCGGGATAACCCTGAATCATCATACTTAGTATGCAGATAATCAAACATAACCTTCCCTTTACACACCCTAGTATAAGCACCTCTCCTATGAGCATGGCCTCCCAACCATGACCATCAGTCATCTTGGGCACTGCATAGGTGGACAACATTAAGAGGTAGCCTCAGCTCAAACCTCTCCCGTGAGGGAACTAATGCTAAAGCATATAAATTTCCAGCTAAGCCTCACCCAATTCAGGTAATGTGGTTGTACGGTAAATTTGGAATGGTATCGCATCCGAATCCAACCATCAGTTTTATAAAAAAAGGGTTAAGGCTCATGCCTCATCATTTTCATCATCATAAACCAGTTGTGTTTCTCAACACATGTCAAAACATCTCAATAGAATGACTCATCATTCCAAGGTTTTCATAACTCATTTTCACCAAGTGTTCCCATCTAAAGTGAATTTGCAATATATAGTTTGGCAAAACTTGATGGACACTTGAAATATTTTCGACAAAGCACAAAAGGTTTGCTTGCATTGATCGAAGCGAGTTTTACAAGTCGAAGACTAGACCAGTACAACCGAATACCAAGATCAAGACCACAATTGACGACCAATAAGGAACATTACAATAGAGGACTGAACAACAACATACTAGCCTAGATGTTGGAATATGAGGTATAATTTTCACAATTAATTTCAGAATATAAATCATGACTACAACAGTTATGATCATGTGAAACTCTAACATAGTATGTGTATTAATCAATATGAATTGTAGAAGTATAATCTCTATAACAACCATAGCAGAAGGACATATCAGATCACTGTGTAGTACTAATTTGTGGACGAACAAGACGTTGGTGCAGAGGTTGAAGGGACTAGTTGAAAAAGACGGTGTTGAACATGACCTCCGGCTTGACAACCGTGAAGACGCATCATGATGATGAACTTGAGCAGTTATGCGGAGCGCTTTTCAAAAACCTTATTCACCCTCTCCTGTATATGATCGCAAAGGCGAGTGGTTCTAAAGACCTGCTCTCCCATTCGCTGGTGCATACCGGCGCGCGTGATGGAGTAGACTGATGGCACAAGCAGAGAGGGTGAGAAAACCTTAAATTGGTTTCGGTGTTGTGCGTGTGGAAACCGCACAGTCATTTATATAGAGTGACTCGGAAAATCGTGTAAGGCACAACATGGTCCAATGCCATCTCGTGCACGGGTTTGGATCGGTTACAGTAGCCCATGATCCAGGAGCGCCCCAAACCGACTAACTGTTGACATGTCTGTCAAAACCACATTAGTTTTACTGAGCGGCAAAAAGTCGAGACGAGACAAGACGAGTGGGCGAGTGAGCGACATCATCGGAGAAGGAGCGCGTGAGTAACACTTCTCTTCTCACTCACTTACAAAGTGGTGAGAAATCCATCTTATAAGGTGGTGTAACGCTCCTCCAACTTTCCATGGAGGACTAAACTTTAGCTCTCACTCCTCTTGTCACATACACATGTGATCTGCCACGAACTTGGGCCAAATCACATATGAGTTTTCACACACATGGGTTTTGAGATTTAGAGAAAATCTGAAATATCACATGGGCCAAAAGATTTAGCCCATATTTCTAACAATCCACCGCCAGATCTGAGATGCTCATTTAAAGATTTGTCAATCATCACTAATTGTTTATATCCAAGTGTTTCAGCAAAGACTGTTAAGTTGAGCATCCGCCTAAAATATTGAGCTACATCTATCAGCAACTTGAGTAATGGATGGATCTTGAATTTCAAGTTTGGTGCCAATAGATTTCACTCAAAATTATAACTAGTACCTAGCTGCTACTAGCCTACCCCGCGGGTCGGAGCATATGCGGCATACTCCCTGGTCTCTTCATGATTTTACTAGAGATCAACCAAGTTTCATAGATTGCGACGTTTATAGTTGAGCTCATATATGTGTGTTCTTGCAAGAATGTTATGTAGGAAAACATCTTTGCTAGTTATAGCTAACAGAAACACATTAAGGCATGTTGCCAACCTGCCTTACATATTTTGAGAGTTATGCATCTTGACGGGTTACAAAATACTCTCCCAGTCAAACCACTAGCTTGTTCTTCACAATTCCTAATTCACGGGATGTCCGATCACATAGGTTGGGTTACCACTATGGTGTGACATCCATGGGTCTCAACCCTATCTCCCTTGGTCCACTTTTTATCACATTTCGTGATAGTCCTTTTGTAAAGGGATCTTCCAGGTTTTTGTCTGTTTTAAATATACGCAACAGTATGGAGTTTTTCAACTCCCTAATAGATTTCAAATGTGTCTTTACATGACTTGATGACTTCACGTTTTCCTTAGAATTTTTCACTTGAAAATAACAGTTTGGTTGTCACAATTCAAAAGGATTGCCGACATAGGTTTTTCAACCACAGTCAAGTCCACCAATAGCTCACACATCCATTCTGACTCAACAATGGTTGTGTCTAAAGCAGTAAGTTCCGATTCCATGGTTGACCTTGTCAATATGGTCTGTCTATGAGACCTCCATGACACCGCGCCACCTCCAAGGGTAAACACAAACCCTGCTTGTGGAATAGAGTTCATCAACATCAGATATGCAGTTCAAATTACTATATCCCTCAAGCACAATAGGGTGCCCTGAATAGTGAGTCACATAGCTCATTGTATCACATATATAGTGCATGACCCTTTCACGTGCATGCCAATGGTAAATACCCGGGTTAAACACGAACCTACTCAACTTGATCACATCAAAAGAGATATCAAGTCTGGTAGCGCTTGTTAAGTTCATGAGAGAACCAACAATTTGTGAATATTTTAACTAATCTGTTGGTTTCTTCTTATTCTTTCATAATGTCACAATGGGATCATAAGGTGATGGAGAAGTCTTGCTATCAGCAATTCCAAATTGGCTCAAGGCCTTCTCAACATAATGAGATTACGTTGAAGTGATCCCATTCTTGTTCTTAATAAGCTTGATGTTTAAAATCACATCACCTTCTCCCAGATCTTTCATATTAAAGCTATTTGACATAAAAGACTTGAGTTCATTTATCACTTTCATGTTTGTACCAAAGATCAGGATTTCATCCACATACAAACATAATATAACACTACCACCCCCACCATGGCGATAGTAAACATACCTATCAGCCTCGTTAATGACAAAGTTAGTAGATAGTAGAGTTCGGTCAAACATCTTATGTCATTCCTTATGTGCTTGTTTCATGCCATATAAAGATTTTAACAACTTGCACGCCTTTATCTCTTCACCTTTTACCACAAACCCATTCGGCTGATCCATATAGATCTCCTCTTCCAACTCTCCATTAAGAAAATTTGTCTTCATGTCCATTTAATGAACGAGAAGATCATAAGAGGAAGCCATGGAAACTAGTACTATAATTGTGGTCAGTCTAGCAATAGGTGAGCAAGTGTCAAAGTAATCTTCACCTTCTTTTTGTGTGTAGCTGTCATGGTGGTAACATGGAAGATGACTGGGGTAGGCTTATGTTGGGGCCGATGGACACTGGAGGATCCGGGGAGGGATGATGCATTGAAGACCGCACACGGAAGAACACTACAAACACCAAGATCTACCCAGGTTTAGGGCCCTCGTGAGGAGGTAAAACCCCTACTCCTGCCTTCTTGATTGTATATGAGCTATTCATGTAGCTAGAATGGTGCTCCTTGAGCTGTATCTTGCCTCTAAGAGGCCTTCTCTATGTGCCTGAGAGCTAGAGGAAGAAGGAGAGAGCTCATGGGTGAGCTAGGAAGAAATGAGCCCCCATAGGGGGTACCCCTATGACCGATCCCCCTGGTGCTCCTTATAAACGGAGCCAAGGGGACAATGATTCCCCACAGGCACTATACATGCACTGTTCATGAAATGATTATTGGTGTCTTGTTGTACTGTAGCTGATGTGACTACTGGGGTCCTGTCGTACTGTAGATGATGTGACTATTAGGGTCTTGTCTGTCCTTGGGCTTGTACTCTTGTGCTTGTCTTCAGCATCTTCTAGTCATCGATCTTATCCTCTCATGAGGATAAGTAACATCTGGTAGAGTTAGTTGGTGGAGCGTATTCTAGTCTGAGCAAGGGGCATCCCAAGACTGACATAGCGTAGGAAGAGCTTGACTGTGCTTGGTGTTGTGATCAGGGTAGAATATGGGTGCCGGGGTAGGAGTATGCTGGATCATGGTCGAGGTATCCAGGTCGACGTCGAGGAGGCAGCTGGGGACGGTGTCGAGGAGGAAGGAATTGGCCCGTGGTGGGCTAGCTAAGGTGAGGTAGAAGCTGGTCCACCCGAGTTAAGTTGGCCTAGCCGGGAAGAGCTCTCGTCGGCCAAACGATGGGGGAAGAGAGGGCGACGAGGTGGCGATGTGGCCCAACCGGGGTAGCCTGATGTTGGCCTAGGAGGGAGGGAGCGAGGAAATCCAGGCGAGGGAGAAGAAGGGTAGCCGAGACCTGGTGTGTCGGCCCGTGGTGGGCTCGCCAGGTTTGAGGAGATGTCGGCCCACTCAGGTGGAGGTGAAGTGGGCCCGACAAGGTGAGGCGGCTGGGAAAGGTGGCAAGCCAGCTAGGTTGGCGCCAAGCTAGCCCAACCAGGTTCACTGGTTTCTCGGCCCAGCCAAGGAAACGCAGAACTAGCCCAGCCGGGGTTTGATGTATGTCTGCCCGCATGATTGCTGTGGAGGTGGGCTGTAGGGTGTGTCTGGCCGGGGTTAGGGGTACGCCGGCCCACCAGGGAGGATCGGTACTAGCGCAGCCGAGATTTGAGTTATGATGGCCTATCCGGAGGAACATCTTCTTGGATCCTTATGCTAGACCAGGGAAGGGAATGTTGGCCTCGGAGGGTGTCAACCAAGCCGAAATGATCTTATGTCGGCCTACTTTGGGCATTTCCCCTTTCTTTATTAAATTCCTTCTATAATACTTCAATTTATGTCTTCTTGATAGATGTATCTTCTATTGAATCATCTTTTTACTAACTCTAGGGTACCCGTGGTCATATCCCCGATAGTATCCCTTTGCTACAACCCGTGCCTTGTACTTATCAATAGTACCATCATGCCTTATCTTCTTCTTGAACACCCACTTACAACCTACTAGTTTACAACCATAGGGTTGTTCTGATAATTCTCAAGTTCCATTAGAAAGAATCAAGTCCATCTCATTTTGGACAAATTCTTTCCAATCATATGCATCATGAGATGTGTTGGGGATATGCTAAATGGGTATCACCATTGCATGTCTCTAAACTGGCTAACCTGGGTGGCCCACAGTTGGTAGCATGACCCATGGCCTGCTAGGCGGCCTAGTTAGGCAGATCTAGAAGGGAGGCACATGCCGGATAAGGGAAGGCTACGTGGAAGTCACTAACATACGCGGAGCCTTGGAGTACAAGACACGAAGACTAGTTAGTATTAGTGTAGGACTCTGTAACTTGTCCGGCAAGGTCCTTTCCCTGTAACCCTAGGTTCTGGTGCCTTTATAAGCCAGACCTGTGGGAGCCTTTAGGGAGAACAACCAACGTACAACGTACAACACCTCGCACAGCGAACCAATCCCTGTAACTCGGTGTATTGCCATTATAGTGATTTATAGCAGGAGTAGAGTGATGTCTACGCATACATTCTTATGTAGCGTTGTTGGGCCTCCAAGTGCGAGAGGTTTGTAGAAGCAATGACAAGTTTTCCCTTAAGTGGATCACCCAAGGTTTATCGAACTCAGGGAGGAAGTGGTCAAAGGTATCCCCTCTCAAGCAACCCTGCAATCAAGATACAAGAAGTCTCTTGTGTCCCCAACACACCCAATACACTTGTCAGGTGTATAGGTGCACTAGTTCGGCGAAGAGATAGTGAAATACAAGTGGTATGGATAAAAGACAACGGTGCCAGAAAATAGTTTGATGGCGTGGAAGAGACTAAAGGAAAACTGAAATAAAGATGGAAGCAAGCAAACATGTAACAAATCTAGTTGCAAACGGTGTTTCAATTCTTAGAAACAAGTCCTAGGGATCATACTTTCGCTAGTGAACACTCTCATATAAATATCTTCTCTTTATGATACTACTCTTAACTACTCTCCGGTTGGACACTCTAATCCATGGTAGGGCTATATCAGCACACCTCAAAGTTCATCTTTCCCATCTAGAAAACCCCACACTGGCACCTTGAGCACTAGATGGTTACAACAAACACCACAGTTTCATAGAGACATCCAACTCCAAATATAACTCATAACAAGTATTTGTAATCTCTAGCCTAAGTGTCACCATGGTGGGCACGAGAATATCATTTTGCGGCCCGAAAGTTGGGGTGTCTAGGCAACGCGATACCCAAGTTCTCTGAAATCATCCGCGATGACTACAGTTGGTGTGCCAAATACTCAGAGGGTCTTTTTCGGCACGAATTCAACTTTACGTTTCAATACAAAAAATCAGGCTAACGGTCGTCAAGTTGGGCCCCTCCTGTCAGTTCTCGCCGTTATGTCGCTCCTGTCGCTCCCGTCTCTTAGGTGTCAATTAGGCTTGCAGCGTTGGCGCTTGCATCCATTACGCGTCTTCTTCTTTCCCAGAGCGGCAATTTGTGGGGCATCGCAGCCATGGCGTGGAGCTGGGACGTGGACGAACCTGCTCGGCCTAGCTCTCCTCCCTGTAGGCTTGCAGCGTTGGCGCCTGCATCCATTATGCGTCTTCTTCCCCGGAGCGGGAATCCGTGGCCGCGGCCATGGCGCAGAGCTAGGAAGTGACGAAGCTGCTCGGCCCCGCTCTCCTCTCCATCCTGAGTCGGAGCTCGCCCTCACCATGGATGCACCCATGGCACGGTCGGGGACGAGAATTGGTTCCCGGTGAGATCTATCACCTTGTCGACCATGCTCGGTTCTGTTTTCCTCCTCTAGAATCCGAGCTCGCCGTCGCCGTGGTTGCACCCGTACCAATTCTGCCACCTCTGACGAGGTCTCTGTGGTAGCTCAAGTTCTGGGGATCTCCAAGTTCTGCCATGTTGGGCCTATAAGTGTTGTTGTATGTTAAACTAGCAAATCTCTTTTGTTCAAATCTCTTGGGCTGTACCAACTTCATTGTGTTTAATTATGAAAGACAAAATATAAATGACTTCTCTCAATTTCTCGCATAGAAAAATGCACAGCTAATTTCATATTCTCGCAGGAACTGGCCCCACTTGTTGAACCAGCAGCACTGCCACGATCTCCACGTAACCACGGTGAGTTCTCAAACCGAAAGTTGCAGTTACCATGTTTCTTCTGCAGTCATTCCTCTTCCTCAGTCATTCCTCTGCAGTTTTCCTGGGCGCTTCTTCTTCCTCTGTTCTGGAACCATCGGTTCATCTTCTTCTTCCTCTGTTCTGGAACCGTCGGTTCATCTTCTTCTTCCTCTCACAGGCAGTTCCTTGCAGGCATTTCCTTTCACCCATTTCCTTGCAGGCATGGACGATGGGAAACGCACAACAGAGACCCACTTGGTCCCTGCCCATGGCACCACGACTTTGACAGTGGTGTACACAAATGATGAAGCGACTATGGAGACAACTCTCGCCAGGTTTGAGAAATTGCTTGAGAAAGAGAAGCACAAGTTTGTGGGGCTAGACTTGGAGTACACCCGTGCAAATAAGCGAAAAAATCCTCCACAAGAGATCGTTGTCATGCAAATCTCCATACATGAGGTGGTCCTCATTTACCACTTCTGCAGGTATGTGAAATTTAAATTTGAGATCACCACTTCTGCATCCCTTGTTCCCTTACATCCCTAGAACCATCTAAGTGCAGGAGTAAACCAACTGAGATGCGTTGTCCGGCTCTGGTCGAGTTCTTGTGTAGGAAAGGGATAACTTTCACTAGCGTGGATATCACAAATGACACAATTATGCTTTCTCGTGTGTTGATAAAAATCCCAGAGGGCACCACATCTACATCAAAAATGTGTACAAGATCAAATCATACCCAAATAAGGATGGCATGGGTGATCCGCATGAAATCATCGATAAATCCTATGAAAAACTGAAGAAATTGAAGCGACTCGATCACGACTACTGGGAGTGGAAGCAGATGAGCCAGGTGCTCCTCGAGTATGCAGCCAGAGACGCCTACATGGCATACGAGTTGTACAGTAAGCTCATTACCATGAAAGGTGGGATGGTTAAGGCGGGGTTTTTCGCGAGAGAGCTATGCCCTGGTTGCAAGCTAGCCCAGGAGAAGAAGCGCGAGGAGGACAGAAAGAGGTTTTAGGACGAGCAGGGATCTTGGGACGGTGGCGACATCAAACGGCTGAAGGGGAAGCAAGTCAAGGACGACAACAAGTGGTGGTGATACATTATGTGTTTGAACTAGATTTTAGTTTCTAGTTTATTATGTGTGCGATACATTTAGTTACTTCAATACAAAATTTCGACCAATTTAACTTGTTGATGTATTTCTTGATAATTATAATATAATCGAGCACTAGAAATATTTTGTAGTGTGCATGAGCATGATCAGTAAATATAATTGAACAATAGAAACTTTAAGGCACTCCATATAAAGGAGTAGATTAATATAGAAGGTTCACTAGAGACACCACGGATATATTGTCTTACATGCCACACACAGGTAATAATTAACTAGAAAAAAATAAAAGCAGGGGCTGCAGCAGGAGGCTAGGACACGGAGACGCCTAGCAGGGCAGGGGTTTATCAGCAGGAGGCAGCGACAGCTTAGTCGATGGGATACATGCCAATCCTGACATACTCCCGGAGGAATTTGCCGTAGGCTGCGTGCCGCGCCAAGATAATCGGCCTATGGCTTCTGCCTCCACCTCTGCCAACGCCCTCCGCGTGCTGGATCATGCTGTTGAGGTCCACGTTGATTGCTCTGCCACAAAATGGACAAAATAGTCTCCCCCTACGGTGGAAACGGATTAGCCCACACCGTAACCGCCTCAGCACGTAGCGGCTCTTGTTGTCCCTGGATATCTTGCTATCGTCCACTTCATCATCATCCTCCTGTTGATTTTTAAGAACATAACTTAGAACTCATACATATGATTGAATTATACTACAACTCAAGAATTGACAACATGTATATGTAAGACAATATATCCGTGGATATCAAAGATAAAGCATCACAATAATAGTTTGATCGGTTCATATATCATTTCATCTCAACACAATGACAAATAATTGCATCAGAGTGAATGTAGGATAAATCTAGGGGCCTCATAAGTTTCTTCAGGGATGGAGTCAGCGAACCAAGTAACAATTGCACAACCTGTAATGTTGTTGTACATCGCCTGTGTTCACTAACTCATCCTCGAAAAATCGACACCAATGTGTACGCTCTCTTTGGGGCAACTTTGAATCATTGGCCACAATAAGAAATTGAAATGTAATCGTACAAAACAATATTTAGGGATATACATAGTCAGGTACAAAAACAAGCCTAAATATTGTAATTATAAATAAAAAACCAAACAATTAATCTTCAGGTGCATGTTAAAAATACTTATGATCAAAACCATTCATATACATATGCATCATACCAATCATTAAAAGATCAGAAACAATTCAAGGATCATATATGTAGTTCCATATGAGAATAAATCTAGGGCCTCATAATTTGTTTTAGAGATGGAGTTGGCGAACCAAAGTACCAATAGCACAACCTATATTGTTTGTGTGCATTGCTGCCTCAGGTTCACCAACCCATCCCTAAAACACGACAAATCATATGTGTCTCCCTTGAACTCTTTTGGGGCAAATTTCAATCATCGGCCTCGGTGACAAACAAAATGTAATTCTTATACACTGAATGCATGGAATAGGTAATTCAATATCATAGTTCTATGAATGTAGAATAAAGATTAAGGCCTCATAAGTTTCTACAGGACGACGTAAGTGAACCAAGTAACAATTGCATGACCTATATTGTTCTTGTACATCGCCCTGTTCACTAACTCGTCCCTAAAAAAATCGACACCAATGTGTACGCTTCTTTGGGGCAAATTTGAATCATTGGCCACAATAAGAAATTGAAATGTAATCGTACAAAACATTATTCAGAGATATACATAGTCAGGTACAAAAACAAGCCTAAATATTGTAATTATAAATAAAAAACCAAACAATTAATCTTCAGGTACATGTTAAAAATACTTATGATCAAAACCATTCATATACATATGCATCATACCAATCATTAAAAGATCAGAAACAATTCAAGGATCATATATGTAGTTCCATATGAGAATAAATCAAGGGCCTCATAATTTGTTTCAGAGATGGAGTTGGAGAACTAAAGTACCAACAGCACAACCTATATTGTTTGTGTGCATTGTTGCCTCAGGTTCACCAACCCATCCCTAAAACACGACACCATCATACGTGTCTCCCCTTGAACTCTTTTGGGGCAAATTTCAATCATCGGTCTCGGTGACAAACTAAAATGTAATTCTTATACACTATGAATGCATGGAATAGATAATTCGAATATTATAGTTCTATGAATGTAGAATAAAGATTGCAACCTCATAATTTTATTCAGGGATGGAGTGAGCGAACCAAGTAACAATTGCACAGCTTATATTGTTCTTGTACATGGTCCCAGGTTCGCTCACTCATCCCTGAAAAAATCTGACACCAATGTGTCTGCCTCTCTTTGGGGCAACTTTCAATCATTGGCCACAATAAGAAATTGAAATGTAATCATACAAAACAATATTTAGGGATATACATAGTCAGGTACAAAAACAAGCCTAAATATTGTAATTATAAATAAAAAACCAAACAATTAATCTTCAGGTACATGTTAAAAATACTTATGATCAAAACCATTCATATACATACGCATCATACCAATCATTAAAAGATCAGAAAGAATTCAAGGATTATATATGTAGTTCCATATGAGAATAAATCAAGGGCCTCATAATTTGTTTCAGAGATGGAGTTAGAGAACCAAAGTACCAACAGCACAACCTATATTGTTTGTGTGCATTGCTGCCTCAGGTTCACCAACCCATCCTTAAAACACGATACCATCATACGTGTCTCCCCTTGAACTCTTTTGGGGAAAATTTCAATCATCGGCCTCGGTGACAAACTAAAATGTAATTCTTATACACTATGAATGCATGGAATAGATAATTCAAATATCATAGTTCTATGAATGTAGAACAAAGATTGCAGCCTCATAAGTTTCTATAGAGATGGCGTAAGCGAACCAAGTAACAATTGCACAGCTTATATTGATCTTGTACATGGCCCCAGGTTCGCTCACTCATCCCTGAAAAAATTTGACACCAATGTGTCTGCCTCTCTTTGGGGTAAATTTGAATCATTTGCCACAATAAGAAATTGAAATGTAATCGTACAAAACAATATTCAGGGATATACAAATGCATCATACAATGCATTCATAGATCAGAAACAATACAAAGATTATATATTTAGGTTCCATATGAGAGAAAAATTAGGGCCTCATTTTTTTCAGCCATGGAGTCGGAGAACCAAAATACCAATAGCACAACATATATTGTTTATGTGCATTGCTGCCTCAGGTTCACTAACCATCCCTAAGAAAACTACACCATCAGATGCCCTTGCACTATTTTGGGGCAAAATTGAATCATTGAGCTCAGTAAGAAATAGAAATGTAATGTTATAGGCCTGCTGTGTATCGAAATCAACACTCAACTAGCAAACTCAACTAGATGGCAGATGAGCCGATTGGGGGTTTTGTGACTAGACGGATTGGGGTTTTGTGGCTAGATGGCAGATGCATCAATCAACCGATCGAATCATATATATACTACCCTACTTCAAGAGAAAAATAATATGTTCACGATTGAGCAAATCCTATGTATGAACAGTGAAAACTACAGCTACGACTAGAGAAGCTAGCAATGTAGTACCTCGGACACCTTATCAGGGACCTCAACTCATCATTCTTCGCGATTGTGTCGAAGATTTCTTGAACGGTGATGGGGTCGTCGATGTAGATCACCGGATTGCCTCCGCCTGTCGCCTGCCCCCCATCCAGATCTGCCGCTGGCACCACGACATTGTCGGTCACGATGTTGTCGGCCACCTGCTGCTCGGCGGCGACGGCTAATACCTTGCTTCTCGGTGGCGATGGCTACCACTTGCTGCTTGGCGTGCTTACCACTGCTTCGGCGGCTACCACTTTGCTGGCGGCAACGGCTACTGGCTGGACGGATGAGCTCACACCCTCGACGGCGCGGCGACGAGCGGCATTCGTTCCCAGAGAAGACGCCTCCGCCTGCTTGGCAACGACCGACCAATCTGCTGTTGCGCCTTCAACTGGCTTCACCTCTGAATCGTCTCCACGAGTACGCTTCATCGTGCACCAAGGGAAGGAGGTAGTGCAAACGAGGGAGCTTCGGCGTGCGTGGCAGGTGTAGATTGGAGTCTTAGGACTAGACAGACTGGGGGAAATGACACGAGCTCATGGAAGAAGAAGGTCGAGGAGGGTTATAAACACCGGACCGTTTGTAGTCCTCGAGTGGACACGTGCGGTGGGTGGGGGCGGGGGCTACCACGATCTCCACCCTTTTTTTCGGTTCCCTTTTTTTTGAAACATCCACGATCTCCACTTTAGAGCTGCATTTAAAACACGCTCATGGCAGACCTCGATTCCACTGCATGCAAGTGGCGCGGAACTAATTTCTAGCAACATTAGATCTACTAGAGGGGGGGCCTTGACTCATGGAATTTACTAGCGGTAGGGCCCAATTGGAAGTGAGATTGAGAGCGCTGCGTAAAAATGAGATATGTCTGATTAAAATCAAGTGGCAATAAATTGCAGCGTCCCGTCGACAACTGTGCACTCGATGACCCCGTTGCCCTGTGCATGAGTTGTAGTAGCAGTAGTAGGCTTTTTAGACTTGATTAAACTTGACATGACCGCTCGACGACTTTTTCCATGGACGACATCGTGTTCCTTCCTGTAGAAGTCTCACGGAGGGAGACGTCCGTGCTGTCTCACGTTGTACTGTGAAGGGCACGACGTGTGCAACGATCATTGTTGGATCGCACAGAATCAACGATTGGTGCGCACGATCCGCGTGACAAGTGTGACAACCAATCAGGGAGTAGCAGACAGGGTGAGCACAGGTTTGAGCATCTATGAAAGATAGAGAGGGGGGGCCAAAACTAAATAGTACCACACAAAACCAAGGGCAAAACTGAGTAGTATAAAAATGGAAAGTGTCTTGTACAATGAAATACATCGTGGAATACATCAAATTATGCCAAGATAGATCCACTAGAGTTCATTGGATGTGTGTTCTTCTCATAAACCACACATGGATCCACCTATGTGATTGCATCTCTGTTCCTCTAGACAAACCACATAAAGATCCACCAGAGTCATTGGATGTGTGTTCTTCTCATAAACCACACGTGGATCCACCAGTGTCATTGCATGTCTGTTCCTCTAAACAAACCACATAAGGATCCACCAGTGTCATTGCGTGTCTGTTCATTTCATGAACCACACCTAGTGTCATTGCATGTGTGTTCTTCTAAACAAACCACATAAGGATCCACCAGTGTCATTGCCTGTCTGTTCTTTTCATGAACCACACCCAGTTTCATTGCATGTGTGTTCTTCTAACCAAACCACATAATTCATTGCATGTCTGTTCTTTTCATGAACCACACCCGGTGTCATTGCATGTGTGTTCCTCTAGACAGACCACATAAGGATCCACCCGTGTCATTGCATGTATGTTCCTCTAAACAAACGACATAAGGATCCACCAGTGTCATTGGATGTGTGTTCTTCTCATGAACCACACATGGATCCACCGGTGTCATTGCATGGTTGTTCCTCTAAACAAACCACATAAGGGTCCACCATTGTCATTGCATGTCTGTTCTTTTCATGAACCACACCCAGTGTCATTGCATGTGTGTTCTTCTAAACAAACCATATAAGGATCCAGCAGTGTCATTGCATGTCTGTTCTTTTCATGAACTAGACAAGGATCTACTAGTGTCATTGGATGTGTGTTCTTCTCATGAACCACATAAGAATCTACCAGTGTCATTGGATGTGTGTTCTTCTCATGAACCACATGTGGATCCACCTGTGTCATTGCATGTCTGTTCCTCTAAACAAACCACATAAGGATCCACCAGTGTCATTGCATGTCTGTTCTTTTCATGAACCACACCCACTATTATTACATGTGTGTTCTTCTAAACAAACCACATAAGGATCCACAAGTGTCATTGCATGTCTGTTCTTTTCATGAACCACATAAGGATCCAGCAGTGTCATTGCATGTCTGTTCTTTTCATGAACCACACCCAGTGTCACTGCATGTCTATTCTTTTCATGAACCACATAAGGATCCACCAGTGTCATTGGATGTGTGTTCTTCTCATGAACCACACGTGGATCCACCGGTATCATTGCATGTATGTTCCTCTAAACAAACCACATAAGGATCCACCAGTGTCATTGCATGTCTGTTCTTTTCATGAACCACACTCAGTGTCATTGCATGTGTGTTCTTCTAAATAAACCACATAAGGATCCACCAGTGTCATTGTATGTCTAATATTTTCATGAACCACACATAAGGATCCACCAGTGTCATTGCATGTCTCTTCTTTTCATGAACCACACCCAGTGTCATTGCATGTGTGTTCTTTTCATGAACCACAGATAGAATTATTGCATGTCTGTTCTTTTCATGAACCACACCCAGTGTCATTGCATGTTTGTTCTTTTCATGAACCACACCCGGTGTCACTGCATGTAAGTTATTTTCATGAACCACATAAGGATCCACCAGTGTCATTGGATGTGTGTTCTTCTCATGAACCACACGTGGATCCACCAGTGTCATTGCATGTCTGTTCTTTTCATGAACCACACATAAGGATCCACCAGTGTCATTGCATGTCTGTTCTTTTCATGAACCACACCCAGTGTCATTGCATGTGTGTTCTTTTCATAAACCACAGCTAGAGTCATTGCATGTCTGTTCTTTTCATGAACCACACCCAGTGTCATTGCATGTCGGTTCTTTTCATGAACCACACCCAGTGTCACTGCATGTCAGTTATTTTCATGAACCACATAAGGATCTACCAGTGTCATTGGATGTGTGTTCTTCTCATGAACTACACATGGATCAACAGATGTCATTGCATGTTTGTTCCTCTAAACAAACCACATAAGGATCCACCAGTGTCATTGCGTGTCTATTCTTTTCATGAACAACACCCAGTGTCATTGCATGTGTGTTCTTCTAAACAAACCACATAAGGATCCACCATTGTCATTGCATATCTGTTCTTTTCATGAACCACACCCAGTATCATTGCATGTGTGTTCATCTAAACAAACCACATAAGTCATTGCATGTCTGTTCTTTTCATGAACCACACCCGGTGTGATTGCATGTGTGTTCCTCTAGACAGACCACATAAGGATCCACTGGTGTCATTGCATGTCTGTTCCTCTAAACAAACCACATAAGGATCCACTAGTGTCATTGGATGTGTGTTCTTCTCATGAACCACACGTGGATCCACCAGTGTAATTTCATGTATGTTCCTCTAAACAAACCACATAAGGATCCACCAGTGTCATTGCATGTCTGTTCTTTTCAGGAACCACACCCAGTGTCATTGCATGCGTGTTCTTTTCATTAACCACAGCTAGAGTTATTACATGTATGTTACTTCCATAAACCACACATGGATCGACCAATGTCATTGCATGTCTGTTCTTTTCATGAACCACACCTAGTGTCACTGCATGTCAATTCTTTTCATGAACCACATAAGGATCCACCCAGTGTCATTGGATGTGTGTTCTTCTCATGAACCATACGTGGATCCACCGGTGTCATTGCATGTTTGTTCCTCTAAACAAACAACATAAGGATCCACTAGTGTCATTGCATGTCTATTCTTTTCATGAACCACACCCAGTGTCATTGCATGTGTGTTCTTCTAAATAAACCACATAAGGATCCACCAGTGTCATTGCATGTCTGTTCTTTTCATGAACGACACATAAGGATCCACCAGTGTCATTGCATGTCTGTTCTTTTCATGAACCAAACCCAGTGTCATTGCATGTGTGTTCTTTTCATGAACCACAGCTAGATTCATATCATGTATGTTCTTTTCATGAACCACACCCAGTGTCATTGCATGTCTGTTCTTTTCAAGAACCACACCCGGTGTCACTGCATGTAAGTTCTTTTCATGAACCACATAAGGATCCACCAGTGTCATTGGATCTGTGTTCTTCTCATGAACCATAGCTAGAGTCATTGCATGTCTGTTCTTTTCATGAACCACACCTAGTGTCAGTGCATGTGTGTTCTTTTCATGAACCACACCCACTGTCACTGCATGTCAATTCTTTTAATGAACCACATAAGGATCTACCAGTGTCATTGGATGTGTGTTCTTCTCATGAACCACACGTGGATCCACCGGTGTCATTGCATGTCCGTTCCTCTAAAAAAACCACATAAGGATCCACCAGTGTCATTGCATGTCTATTCTTTTCATGAACCACACCCAGTGTCATTGCATGTGTGTTCTTGTAAACAAACCACATAAGGATCCACCAGTGTCATTGCATGTCTGCTCTTTTCATGAACCACACCCAGTGCCATTGCATGTGTGTTCTTCTAAACAAACCACATAAGTCATTGCATGTCTGTTCTTTTCATGAACCACGCCCGGTGTCATTGCATGTGTGTTCTATTCATGAACCACGCCCGGTGTCATAGCATGTGTGTTCCTCTAGCCAGACGACATATGGATCCACCAATGTCATTGGATGTGTGTTCTTCTCATGAACCACACATGGATCCACCGGTGTCATTGCATGGTTGTTCCTCTAAACAAACCACATAAGGGTCCACCAGTGTCATTGCATGTCTGTTCTTTTCATGAACCACACCAGTGTCATTGCATGTGTGTTCTTCTAAACAAACCATATAAGGATCCAGCAGTGTCATTGCATGTCTGTTCTTTTCATTAACCAGACAAGGATCTACTAGTGTCATTGGATGTGTGTTCTTCTCATGAACCACATAAGAATCTACCAGTGTCATTTGATGTGTGTTCTTCTCATGAACCACATGTGGATCCACCTGTGTCATTGCATGTTTGTTCCTCTAAACAAACCACATAAGGATCCACCAGTGTCATTGCATGTCTGTTCTTTTCATGAACCACACCCACTGTTATTGCATGTGTGTTCTTCTAAACAAACCACATAAGGATCCACAAGTGTCATTGCATGTCTGTTCTTTTCATGGACCACACAAGGATCCACCAGTGTTATTGCATGTCTGTTCTTTTCATGAACCACACCCAGTGTCACTGCATGTCTATTCTTTTCATGAACCACATAAGGATCCACCAGTGTCTTTGGATGTGTGTTATTCTCATGAACCACACGTGGATCCACCGGTATCATTGCATGTATGTTCCTCTAAACAAACCACATAAGGATCCACCAGTGTCATTGCATGTCTGTTCTTTTCATGAACCACACCCAGTGTCATTGCATGTGTGTTCTTATAAACAAACCACATAAGAATCCACCAGTGTCATTGTATGTTTGTTCTTTTCATGAACCACACATAAGGATCCACCAGTGTCATTATATGTCTCTTCTTTTCATGAACCACACCCAGTGTCATTGCATGTTTGTTCTTTTCATGAACCACACCCAGTGTCACTGCATGTAAGTTATTTTCATGAACCACATAAGGATCCACCAGTGTCATTGGATGTGTGTTCTTCTCATGAACCACATGTGGATCCACGAGTGTCATTGCATGTCTGTTCTTTTCATGAACCACACATAAGGATCCACCAGTGTCATTGCATGTCTGTTCTTTTCATGAACCACACCCATTGTCATTGCATGTGTGTTCTTTTCATAAACCACAGCTAGAGTCATTGCATGTCTGTTCTTTTCATGAACCACACCCAGTGTCATTGCATGTCGGTTATTTTCATGAACCACACCCAGTATCATTGCATGTGTGTTCATCTAAACAAACCACATAAGTCATTCCATGTCTGTTCTTTTCATGAACCACACCCGGTGTCATTGCATGTGTGTTCCTCTAGACAGACCACATAAGGATCCACTGGTGTCATTGCATGTCTGTTCCTCTAAACAAACCACATAAGGATCCACTAGTGTCATTGGATGTGTGTTCTTCTCATGAACCACACATGGATCCACCAGTGTAATTTCATGTCTGTTCCTCTAAACAAACCACATAAGGATCCACCAGTGTCATTGCATGTCTGTTCTTTTCAGGAACCACACCCAGTGTCATTGCATGCGTGTTCTTTTCATTAACGACGGCTAGAGTTATTACATTTCTGTTACTTCCATAAACCACACATGGATCCACCGATGTCATTGCATGTCTGTTCTTTTCATGAACCACACCTAGTGTCACTGCATGTCAATTCTTTTCATGAACCACATAAGGATCCACCCAGTGTCATTGGATGTGTGTTCTTCTCATGCACCATACGTGGATCCACCGGTTTCATTGCATGTTTGTTCCTCTAAACAAACAACATAAGGATCCACTAGTGTCATTGCATGTCTATTCTTTTCATGAACCACACCCAGTGTCATTGCATGTGTGTTCTTCTAAATAAACCACATAAGGATCCACCAGTGTCATTGCATGTCTGTTCTTTTCATGAACCACACATAAGGATCCACCAGTGTCATTGCATGTCTGTTCTTTTCATGAACCACACCCAGTGTCATTGCATGTGTGTTCTTTTCATGAACCACAGCTAGAGTCATTTCATGTCTGTTCTTTTCATGAACCACACCCAGTGTCATTGCATGTCTGTTCTTTTCATGAACCACACCTGGTGTCACTGTATGTAAGTTCTTTTCATGAACCACATAAGGATCCACCAGTGTCATTGGATGTGTGTTCTTCTCATGAACCACAGTTAGAGTCATTGCATGTCTGTTCTTTACATGAACCACACCTAGTGTCAGTGCATGTGTGTTCTTTTCATGAACCACACCCACTGTCACTGCATGTCAATTATTTTAATGAACCACATAAGGATCTACTAGTGTCATTGAATGTGTGTTCTTCTCATGAACCACACGTAGATCCACCGGTGTCATTGCATGTCGGTTCCTCTAAACAAACCACATAAGGATCCACCAGTGTCATTGCATGTCTATTCTTTTCATGAACCACACCCAGTGTCATTGCATGTGTGTTCTTGTAAACAAACCACATAAGGATCCACCAGTGGCATTGCATGTCTGCTCTTTTCATGAACCACACCCAGTGCCATTGCATGTGTGTTCTTCTAAACAAACCACATAAGTCATTGCATGTCTGTTCTTTTCATGAACCACGCCCGGTGTCATTGCATGTGTGTTCTATTCATGAACCACGCCCGGTTTCATAGCATGTGTTCCTCTAGACAGACCACATATGGATCCACTAGTGTCATTGGATGTGTGTTCTTCTCATGAACCACACATGGATCCACCGGTGTCATCGCATGTCTATTCCTCTAAAAAAAACCACATAAGGATCCACCAGTGTCATTGCATGTCTGTTCTTTTCATGAACCACACCTAGTGTCATTGCATGCGTGTTCTTTTCATGAACCACAGCTAGAGTCATTGCATGTCTATTCTTTTCATGAACCACACCCAGTGTCATTGCATGTGTATTCTTTTCATGAACCACACCCGGTGTCACTTCATGTATGTTCTTTTAATGAACCACATAAGGATCTACCAGTGTCATTGGATGTGTGTGCTTCTCATGAACCACACGTGGATCCACCGGTGTCATTGCATGTCTCTTTTCATGAACCACACATAAGGATCCACTAGTGTCATTGCATGTCTGTTCTTTTCATGATCCACACCCAGTGTCATTGCATGTGTATTCTTTTCATGAACCACAGCTAGAGTCATTGCATGTCTATTCTTTTCATGAACCACACCTAGTGTCATTGCATGTCTGTTCTTCTAAACAAACCACATAAGTATCCACCAGTGTCATTGCATGTCTGTTATTTTCATGACCCACAATCGGTGTCACTGCATGTCTGTTCTTTTCATGAACAACATAAGGATCTACCAGTGTCATTGGATGTGTCTTCTTCTCATGAACCACACGTGGATGCACCGGTGTCATTGCATGTATGTTCCTCTAAACAAACCACATAAGGATCCACCAGTGTCATTGCATGTCTATTCTTTTCGTGAACCACACCCAGTGTCATTACATGTGTGTTCTTATAAACAAACCACATAAGGATCCACCAGTGTCCTTGCCTGTCTGTTCTTTTCATGAACCACACCCAGTGTCAGTGCATGTTAGTTCTTTTCATGAACCACACCCAGTGTCACTTCATGTTAGTTCTTTTCATGAACCACATAAGGATCCACCAGTGTCATTGCATGTATGTTCATCTAAACAAACCACATAACGATCCACCAGTGTCATTCCATGTCTGTTCTTTTCATGAACCACACCCAGTGTCATTGCATGTGTGTTCTTCTAAACAAACCACATAATGATCCACCAGTGTCATTGCATGTCCGTTCTTTTCATGAACCACATAAGGATCCACCAGTGTTATTGCATGTCTGTTCTTTTTATGAACCACACCCAGTGTCATTGCTTGTTTGTTCTTTTCATGAACCACATAAGGATCTACCAGTATCATTGGATGTGTGTTCTTCTCATGAACCACACGTGGATCTACCTATGTCATTGCATGTCTGTTCCTCTAAACAAACCACATAAGGCTCCACCAGTGTCATTGCGTGTCTGTTCTTTTCATGAACCACACACAAGTGTCATTGCATATATGTTCTTCTATACAAACCACATAAGGATCCACCAGTGTGATTGCCTGTCTGTTCTTTTCATGAACCACACCTAGTGTCATTGCATGTGTGCTCTTCTAAACAAACCACATAAGTCATTGCATGTCTGTTCTTTTCATGAACCACACCCGGTGTCATTGCATGTGTGTTCCTCTAGACATACCACATAAGGATCCACCGGTGTCATTGCATGTCTGTTCCTCTAAACAAACCACATAAGGATCCACCAGTGTCATTGGATGTGTGTTCTTCTCATGAACCACACATGGATCCACCGGTGTCATTGCATGTCCGTTCCTCTAAAAAAACCACATAAGGATCCACCAGTGTCATTGCATGTCTGTTCTTTTCATGAACCACACCCAATGTCATTGCATGCGTGTTCTTTTCATAAACCACAGCTAGAGTCATTGCATGTCTATTCTTTTCATGAACCACACCTAGTGTCATTGCATGTTTGTTCTTCTAAACAAACCACATAAGGATCCACCAGTGTCATTGCATGTCTATTATTTTCTTGAGCCACACCCAGTGTCATTGCATGTCTGTTATTTTCATGAACCACAACCGGTGTCACTGCATGTCTGTTCTTTTCATGAACCACATAAGGATCTACCAGTGTCATTGGATGTGTTTTCTTCTCATGAACCACACGTGGATGCACCTGTGTCATTGCATATATGTTCCTCTAAACAAACCACATAAGGATCCACAAGTGTCATTGCATGTCTATTCTTTTCATGAACCACACCCAGTGTCATTGCATGTGTGTTCTTATAAACAAACCACATAAGGATCCACAAGTGTCCTTGCCTGTCTGTTCTTTTCATGAACCACACCCAGTGTCAGTGCATGTCTGTTCTATTCATGAACCACACCCAGTGTCACTGCATGTTAGTTCTTTTCATTAACCACATAAGGATCCACCAGTGTCATTGCATGTCTGTTCATCTAAACAAACCACATAAGGATACACCAGTATCATTGCATGTCTATTCTTTTCATGAACCACACCCAGTGTCATTGCATGCGTGTTCTTCTAAACAAACCACATAAGGATCCACCAGTGTCATTGCATGTCCGTTCTTTTCATGAACCACATAAGGATCCACCGGTGTCATTGCATGTCTGTTCATGAACCACACCCAGTGTCATTGCTTGTCTGTTCTTTCTATGAACCACATAAGGATCTACCAGTGTCATTGGATGTGTGTTCTTCTCATGAACCACACATGGATCCACCTGTGTCATTGCATGTCTGTTCCTCTAAACAAACCACATAAGGATCCACCAGTGTCATTGCATGTCTGTTCTTTTCATGAACCACACACAAGTGCCATTGCATATGTGTTCTTCTATACAAACCACATAAGGATCCACCAGTATCATTGCCTGTCTGTTCTTTTCATGAACCACACCTAGTGTCATTGCATGTGTGCTCTTCTAAACAAACCACATAAGTCATTGCATGTCTGTTCTTTTCATGAACCTCACCCAGTGTCATTGCATGTGTGTTCCTTTAGACAGAGCACATAAGGATCCACCAGTCTCATTGCATGTCTGTTCCTCTAAACAAACCACATAAGGATCCACCAGTGCCATTAGATGTGGGTTCTTCTCATGAACCACACATGGATCCACCGGTGTCATTGCATGTATGTTCCTCTAAAAAAACCACATAAGGATCCTCCAGTGTCATTGAATGTATGTTCTTTTCATGAACCACACCCAGTGTCATTGCATGCGTATTCTTTTCATTAACCACAGCTAGAGTCATTGCATGTCTTTTACTTCCATAAACCACACATGGATCCACCGATGTCATTGCATGTATTTTCCTCTAAACAAACCACATAAGGATCCACCAGTGTCATTGCATGTCTGTTCTTTTCATGAACCACACATAAGGATCCACCAGTGTCATTGCATGTCTGTTCTTTTCATGAACCACACCCAGTGTCATTGCATGTGTGTTCTGTTCATGAACCACAGCTAGAGTCATTGCATGTATGTTCTTTTCATGAACCACACCCAGTGTCATTGCATGTTTGTTCTTTTCATGAACAACACCTGGTGTCACTGCATGTCTGTTGTTTTCATGAACCACATAAGAATGTACTAGTGTCATTGGATGTGTGTTCTTCTCATGAACCACACGTGGATCCACCGGTGTCATTGCATGTCTGTTCCTCTAAACAAACCACATAAGGATCCACCAGTGTCATTGCATGTCTATTCTTTTCATGAACCACACCCAGTGTCATTGCATGTGTGTTCTTCTAAAACCACATAAGGATCCACCAGTGTCATTGCCTGCATGTTCTTTTTCATGAACCACACCCAGTGTCAGTGCATGTCTGTTCTTTTCATGAACCACACCCAGTGTCACTGCATGTCAGTTCTTTTCATGAACCACATAAGGATCTACCAGTGTCATTGGATGTGTGTTCTTCTCATGAACCACCCGTAGATCCACTGGTATCATTGCATGTCTATTCCTCTAAACAAACCACATAAGGATCCACCAGTGTCATTGCATGTCTGTTCTTTTCATGAACCACACCCGGTGCCATTGCATGTGTGTTCTTCTAAACAAAACACATAAGGATCCACCAGTGTCATTGCATGTCTGTTCTTTCCATGAACCACATAAGGATCCACCAGTGTAATTGCATCTCTGTTCTTTTCAGGAACCACACCCAGTGTCATTGCATGTCTATTATTTTCATGAACCACACCTAGTGTCACTGCATGTGAGTTCTTTTCATGAACCACATAAGGATCTACCAGTGTCATTGGATGTGTGTTCTTCTCATGCACCACATGTGGATCCACCGGTGTCATTGCATGTCTATTCCTCTAAACAAACCACATAAGGATCCATCGGTGTCATTGCGTGCCTCTTCTTTTCATGAACCACACCCAGTGTCATTGCATGTGTGTTCTTCTAAACAAATCACATAAGGATCCACCAGTGTCATTACCTGTCTTATCTTTTCATGAACCACACGCGGTGTTATTGCATGTGTGTTCTTCTAAACAAACCACATAAGTCATTGCATGTCTGTTCTTTTCATGAACCACACCCGGTGTCATTGCATGTGTGTTCCTCTAGACAGACCACATAAGGATCCAACGGTGTCATTGCATGTATGTTCCTCTAAACAAACCACATAAGGATCCACCAGTGTCATTGGATGTGTGTTCTTCTCATGAACCACACATGGATCCACCAGTGTCATTGCATGTCTGTTCCTCTAAAAAACCACATAAGGATCCACCAGTGTCCTTTGCATGTACATTCTTTTCATGAACCACACCCAGTGTCATTGCATGTGTGTTCTTCTAAACAAACCACATAAGGATCCACCAGTGTCATTGCATGTCTGTTCTTTTCATGAACCACATAAGGATCCACCAGTGTCATTGCATGTCTGTTCTTTTCATGAACCACATAAGGATCCACCAGTGCCATTGCATGTCTGTCTTTTCATGAACCACATAAGGATCCACCGGTGCCATTGCATGTCTGTTCCTCTAAACAAACCACATAAGGATCCACCAGTGTCATTGGATGTGTGTTCTTCTCATGAACCACACATGGATCCACCGGTGTCATTGCATGTTTGTTCCTCTAAACAAACCGCATAAAAATCCACTAGTGTCATTGCATGTTTGTTCTTTTCATGAACCACACCCAGTGTCATTGCATGCGTGTTCTTTTCATTAACCACAGCTACAGTCATTGCATGTCTGTTACTTCCATAAACCACACATGGATCCACCGATGTCATTGCATGTCTGTTCTTTTCACGAACCACACCCAGTGTCACTGCATGTGTTTTCTTCTAAACAAACCACATAAGGATCCACCGGTGTCATTGCATGTCTGTTCTTTTCATGAACCACACCCAGTGTCATTGCATGTCTCTTCTTTTCATGAACCACACCCAGTGTCACTGCATGTCAGTTCTTTTCATGAACCACATAAGGATCTACTAGTGTCATTGGATGTGTGTTCTTCTCATGAACCACATGCGGATCCACCGGTGTCAATGCATGTCTGTTCCTCTAAACAAACCACATAAGGATCCACCATTGTCATTGCATGTCTGTTCTTTTCATGAACCACACCCAGTGTCATTGCATGTGTGTTCTTCTAAACAAACCACATAAGGATCCACCAATGTCATTGCATGTCTGTTCTTTTCATGAACCACACCCAGTGTCATTGCATGCCTGTTCTTTCCATGAACCACACATAAGGATCCACCAGTGTCATTGCATGTCTATTTTTTCATGAACCACACCCAGTGTCATTGCGTGTGTGTTCTGTTCATGAACCACAGCTAGAGTCATTGCATGTCTGTTCTTTTCATGAACCACACCAAGTGTCATTGCATGTCTGTTCTTTTAATGAACCAAACCAGGTGTCACTGCATGTCTGTTCTTTTCATGAACCACATAAGGATCTACCAGTGTCATTGGATGTGTGTTCTTCTCATGAACCACACGTGGATCCACCGGTGTCATTGCATGTTTGTTCCTCTAAACAAACCACATAAGGATCCACCGGTGTCATTGCATGTACATTTTTCATGAACCACACCCAGTGTCATTGCATGTGTGTTCTTCTAAACAAACCACATAAGGATCCACCAGTGTCATTGCTTGTCTGTTCTTTTTCATGAACCACACCAAGTGTTAGTGCATGTCTGTTCTTTTCATGAACCACACCTAGTGTCACTACATGTCAGTTCTTTTCATGAACCACATAAGGATCTACTAGTGTCATTGGATGTATGTTATTCTCATGAACCACACGTGGATCCACCGGTGTCATTGCTTGTCTATTACTCTAAACGAACCACATAAGGATCCACCAGTGTCATTGCATGTCTGTTCTTTTCATGAACCACACCCAGTGTCATTGCATGTGTGTTCTCCAAACCACATAAGGATCCACCAGTGTCATTGCATGTCTGTTCTTTTCATGAACCACATAAGGACCCACCAGTGCCATTGCATGTCTGTTCTTTTCATGAACCACATAAGGATCCACCAGTGTCATAGCATGTCTGTTCTTTTCATGAACCACACCCAGTGTCATTGCATGTCTGTTCTTTTCATGAACCACACCAAGTGTCACTGCATGTGAGTTCTTTTCATGAACCACATAAGGATCTACTAGTGTCATTGGATGTGTGTTCTTCTCATGAACCACATGTGGATCCACCGGTGTCATTGCATGTCTGTTCCTCTAAACAAACCACATAAGGATCCACCAGTGTCATTGCGTGTCTATTCTTTTCATGAACCACACCCAGTGTCATTGCATGTGTGTTCTTCTAAACAAACCACATAAGGATCCACTAGTGTCATTGCCTGTCTGTTCTTTTCATGAACCACACCCAGTGTTATTGCATGTGTGTTCTTCTAAACAAACCACATAAGTCATTGCATGTCTGTTCTCTTCATGAACCACACCCGGTGTCATTGCATGTGTGTTCCTCTAGACATACCACATAAGGAACCACCGGTGTCATTGCATGTCTGTTCCTGTAAACAAACCACATAAGGATCCACCAGTGTAATTGGATGTGTGTTATTCTCATGAACCACACATGGATCCACCGGTGTCATTGCATGTCTGTTCCTCTAAACAAACCACATAAGGATCCACCAGTGTCATTGAATGTATGTTCTTTTCATGAACCACACCTAGTGTCATTGAATGCGTGTTCTTTCATTAACCACAGCTAGAGTCATTGCATGTCTGTTACTTCCATAAACCACACATGGATCCACCGATGTCATTGCATGTATTTTCCTCTAAACAAACCACATAAGGATCCACCAGTGTCATTGCATGTCTGTTCTTTTCATGAACCACACCCAGTGTCATTGCATGTGTGTTCTGTTCATGAACCACAGCTAGAGTCATTGCATGTCTGTTCTTTTCATGAACCACACCCAGTGTCATTGCATGTTTTTTCTTTTCATGAACCACACCGTGTCCTTGCATATACATTCTTTTCATGAACCACATAAGAATCTACTAGTGTCATTGGATGTGTGTTCTTCTCATGAACCACACGTGGATCCACCGGTGTCATTGCATGTCTGTTCCTCTAAACAAACCACATAAGGATCCACCAGTGTCATTGCATGTCTGTTCTTTTCATGAACCACACCCAGTGTCATTGCATGTGTGTTCTTCCAAAGAAACCACATAAGGATCCACCAGTGTCATTGCATGTCTGTTCTTTTTCATGAACCACACCCAGTGTCAGTGCATGTCTGCTCTTTTCATGAACCGCACCCAGTGTCACTGCATGTCAGTTCTTTTCATGAACCACATAAGGATCTACCAGTGTCATTGGATGTGTGTTCTTCTCATGAACCACACGTAGATCCACCGGTATCATTGCATGTCTATTCCTCTAAACAAACCACATAAGGATCCACCAGTGTCATTGCATGTCTGTTCTTTTCATGAACCACACCCAGTGTCATTGCATGTGTGTTCTTCTAAACAAACCACATAAGGATCCACAAGTGTCATTGCATGTCTCTTCTTTTCATGAACCACATAAGGACCCACCAGTGCCATTGCATGTCTGTTCTTTTCATGAACCACATAAGGATCCACCAGTGTCATAGCATGTCTGTTCTTTTCATGAACCACACCCAATGTCATTGCATGTCTGTTCTTTTCATGAACCACACCAAGTGTCACTGCATGTGAGTTCTTTTCATGAACCACATAAGGATCTACTAGTGTCATTGGATGTGTGTTCTTCTCATGAACCACATGTGGATCCACCGGTGTCATTGCATGTCTGTTCCTCTAAACAAACCACATAAGGATCTACCAGTGTCATTGCGTGTCTATTCTTTTCATGAACCACACCCAGTGTCATTGCATGTGTGTTCTTCTAAACAAACCACATAAGGATCCACTAGTGTCATTGCCTGTCTGTTCTTTTCATGAACCACACCCAGTGTTATTGCATGTGTGTTCTTCTAAACAAACCACATAAGTCATTTCATGTCTGTTCTTTTCATGAACCACACCCGGTGTCATTGCATGTGTGTTCCTCTACACATACCACATAAGGATACACCGATGTCATTGCATGTCTGTTCCTCTAAACAAACCAGATAAGGATCCACCAGTGTCATTGGATGTGTGTTCTTCTCATGAACCACACATGGATCCACCGGTGTCATTGCATGTCTGTTCCTCTAAACAAACCACATAAGGATCCACGAGTGTCATTGAATGTATGTTCTTTTCATGAACCACACCCAGTGTCATTGCATGCGTGTTCTTTTCATTAACCACAGCTAGAGTCATTGCATGTCTGTTACTTCCATAAACCACACATGGATCCACCGATGTCATTGCATGTTTGTTCCTCTAAACAAACCACATAAGGATCCACCAGTGTCATTCCATATGCATTCTTTTCATGAACCACACATAAGGATCCACCAGTGTCATTGCATGTCTGTTCTTTTTATGAACCACACCCAGTGTCATTGCATGTTTGTTCTGTTCATGAACCACAGATAGAGTCATTGCATGTTTGTTCTTTTCATGAACCACACCTAGTGTCATTGCATGTTTGTTCTTTTCATGAACCACACCCGATGTCACTTTGCATACATTCTTTTCATGAACCACATAAGAATCTACTAGTGTCATTGGATGTGTGTTCTTATCATGAACCACGTGGATCCACGGTGTCATTGCATGTACATTCCTCTAAACAAACCACATAAGGATCCACGGTGTCATTGCATGTCTGTTCTTTTCATGAACCACACCCAGTGTTATTGCATGTGTGTTCTTCTAAACAAAACACATAAGGATCCACAGTGTCATTGCATATACATTCTTTTCATGAACCACATAAGGATCCACCAGTGTCATTGCATGTCTGTTCTTTTCAGGAACCACACCAGTGTCATTGCATGTCTATTCTTTTCATGAACCACACCCAGTGTCACTGCATGTGAGTTCTTTTCATGAACCACATAAGGATCTACCAGTGTCATTGGATGTGTGTTCTTCTCATGAACCACACGTGGATCCACCGGTGTCATTGCATGTCTATTCCTCTAAACAAACCACATAAGGATCCACCGGTGTCATTGCGTGTCTGTTCTTTTCATGAACCACACCCAGTGTCATTGCATCTGTGTTCTTCTAAACAAATCACATAAGGATCCACCAGTGTCATGGCCTGTCTTATCTTTTCATGAACCACACACAGTGGTATTGCATGTGTGTTCTTCTAAACAAACCACATAAGTCATTGCATGTCTGTTCTTTTCATGAACCACACCCGGTGTCATTGCATGTGTGTTCCTCTAGACAGACCACATAAGGATCCAACGGTGTCATTGCATGTATGTTCCTCTAAACAAACCACATAAGGATCCACCAGTGTTATTGGATGTGTGTTCTTCTCATGAACCACACATGGATCCACCGGTGTCATTGCATGTCTGTTCCTCTAAAACAAACACATAAGGATCCACCAGTGTCATTGCATGTCTGTTCTTTTCATGAACCACACCCAGTGTCATTGCATGCTTGTTCTTTTCATTAACCACAGCTAGAGTCATTGCATGTCTGTTACTTCCATAAACCACACATGGATCCACCGATGTTATTGCATGTCTGTTCTTTTCATGAACCACACCAGTGGCACTGCATGTCAGTTCTTTTCATGAACCACATAAGGATCCACCCAGTGTCATTGGATGTGTGTTCTTCTCATGTACCACACGTGGATCCACCGGTGTCATTGCATGTTTGTTCCTTTAAACAAACCACATAAGGATTCACCAGTGTTAATGCATGTATGTTCTTTTCATGAACCACACCCAGTGTCATTGCATGTGTGTTCTTCTAAACAAACCACATAAGGATCCACCAGTGTCATTGCATGTCAGTTCTTTTCATGAACCACACATAAGGATCCACCAATGTCATTGCATGTCTGTTCTTTTCATGAACCACACCCAGTCTCATTGCATGCCTGTTCTTTCCATGAACCACACATAAGGATCCACCAGTGTCATTGCATGTCTATTTTTTCATGAACCACACCCAGTGTCATTGCGTGTGTGTTCTGTTCATGAACCACAGCTAGAGTCATTGCATGTCTGTTCTTTTCATGAACCACACCAAGTGTCATTGCATGTCTGTTCTTTTAATGAACCAAACCCGGTGTCACTGCATGTCTGTTCTTTTCATGAACCACATAAGGATCTACCAGTGTCATTGGATGTGTGTTCTTCTCATGAACCACACGTGGATCCACCGGTGTCATTGCATGTTTGTTCCTCTAAACAAACCATATAAGGATCCACCAGTGTCATTGCATGTCTGTTCTTTTCATGAACCACACCCAGTGTCATTGCATGTGTGTTCTTCTAAACAAACCACATAAGGATCCACCAGTGTCATTGCTTGTCTGTTCTTTTTCATGAACCACACCCAGTGTTAGTGCATGTCTGTTCTTTTCATGAACCACACCTAGTGTCACTACATGTCAGTTCTTTTCATGAACCACATAAGGATCTACTAGTGTCATTGGATGTGTGTTATTCTCATGAACCACACGTGGATCCACCGGTGTCATTGCTTGTCTTTTACTCTAAACGAACCACATAAGGATCCACCAGTGTCATTGCATGTCTGTTCTTTTCATGAACCACACCCAGTGTCATTGCATGTGTGTTCTTCTAAACAAACCACATAAGGATCCACAAGTGTCATTGCATGTCTCTTCTTTTCATGAACCACATAAGGACCCACCAGTGCCATTGCATGTCTGTTCTTTTCATGAACCACATAAGGATCCACCAGTGTCATAGCATGTCTGTTCTTTTCATGAACCACACCCAATGTCATTGCATGTCTGTTCTTTTCATGAACCACACCAAGTGTCACTGCATGTGAGTTCTTTTCATGAACCACATAAGGATCTACTAGTGTCATTGGATGTGTGTTCTTCTCATGAACCACATGTGGATCCACCGGTGTCATTGCATATACATTCCTCTAAACAAACCACATAAGGATCCACCAGTGTCATTGCGTGTCTATTCTTTTCATGAACCACACCCAGTGTCATGGCATGTGTGTTCTTCTAAACAAACCACATAAGGATCCACTAGTGTCATTGCACATGCATTCTTTTCATGAAACACTCCGAGTGTTATTGGATGTGTGTTCTTCTAATCATACCACATTAGTCATTTCATGTCTGTTCTTTTCATGAACCTCACCC
This sequence comes from Avena insularis, assembly GCA_023614405.1. Taxonomy (NCBI): domain Eukaryota; kingdom Viridiplantae; phylum Streptophyta; class Magnoliopsida; order Poales; family Poaceae; genus Avena; species Avena insularis. The sequence continues at coordinate 191,090,074 of CM042690.1, forward strand.
GGTGTCATTGCATGTGTGTTCCTCTACACATACCACATAAGGATACACCGATGTCATTGCATATACATTCCTCTAAACAAACCATAAGTATCCACCAGTGTCATTGGATGTGTGTTCTTCTCATGAACCACATGTGGATCCACCGGTGTCATTGCATGTCTGTTCCTCTAAACAAACCACATAAGGATCCACGAGTGTCATTGAATGTATGTTCTTTTCATGAACCACACCCAGTGTCATTGCATGCGTGTTCTTTTCATTAACCACAGCTAGAGTCATTGCATATATGTTACTTCCATAAACCACACATGGATCCACCGATGTCATTGCATGTCTGTTCCTCTAAACAAACCACATAAGGATCCACCAGTGTCATTCCATGTCTGTTCTTTTCATGAACCACACATAAGGATCCACCAGTGTCATTGCATATACATTCTTTTTATGAACCACACCCAGTGTCATTGCATGTTTGTTCTGTTCATGAACCACAGCTAGAGTCATTGCATGTTTGTTCTTTTCATGAACCACACCTAGTGTCATTGCATGTTTGTTCTTTTCATGAACCACACCCGATGTCCTGCATATACATTCTTTTCATGAACCACATAAGAATCTACTAGTGTCATTGGATGTGTGTTCTTCTCATGAACCACACGTGGATCCAGTGTCATTGCATGTCATTCCTCTAAACAAACCACATAAGGATCCACCGGTGTCATTGCTTGTACATTCTTTTCATGAACCACACCCGGTGTCATTGCATGTGTGTTCTTCTAACAAACCACATAAGGATCCACCAGTGTCATTGCTGTCTTTTTCTTTTCATGAACCACACCCGGTGTCGATTGCATGTACATTCTTTTCATGAACCACACCCGGTGTCACTTTGCATGTCGTTCTTTTCATGAACCACATAAGGATCTACCGGTGTCATTGGATGTGTGTTCTTCTCATGGACCACACGTAGATCCACGGTATCATTGCATGTCTATTCCTCTAAACAAACCACATAAGGATCCACGGTGTCATTGCATATACATTCTTTTCATGAACCACACCGGTGTCATTGCATGTGTGTTCTTCTAAACAAAACACATAAGGATCCACCGGTGTCATTGCATATACATTCTTTTCATGAACCACATAAGATCCACAGGTGTCATTGCATATACATTCTTTTAGAACCACCAGTGTCATTGCTTGTCTGTTCTTTTCATGAACCACACCCAGTGTAACCGCATGTGAGTTCTTTTCATGATCCACATAAGGATCTACCAGTGTCATTGGATGTGTGTTCTTCTCATGAACCACATGGGGATCCACCGGTGTCATTGCATGTCTATTCCTCTAAACGAACCACATAAGGATCCACCGGTGTCATTGCGTATGTCCATCTTTACATGAACCACACCCAGTGTCATTGCATGTGTGTTCTTCTAAACAAATCACATAAGGATCCACAAGTGTCATTGCCTGTCTTATCTTTTCATGAACAACACCCAGTGTCATTGCATGTGTGTTTCTATAGACAGACCCCATAAGGATCCAACGGTGTCATTGCATGTATGTTCCTCTAAACAAACCACATAAGGATCCACCAGTGTCATTGGATGTGTGTTCTTCTCATGAACCACACATGGATCCACCGGTGCCATTGCATGTCTGTTCCTCTAAAAAAACCACATAAGGATCCACCAGTGTCATTGCATATTTGTTCTTTTCATGAACCACACCTAGTGTCAATGCATGCGTGTTCTTTTCATTAACCACAGCTAGAGTAATTACATGTCTGTTACTTCCATAAACCACACATGGATCCACCGATGTTATTGCATGTTTGTTCTTTTCATGAACCACACCTAGTGTCACTGCATGTCAGTTCTTTTCATGAACCACATAAGGATCCACCCAGTGTCATTTGATGTGTGTTCTTCTCATGTACCACACGTGGATCCACCGGTGTCATTGCATGTCTGTTCCTCTAAACAAACCACATAAGGATCCACCAGTGTCAATGCATGTCTGTTCTTTTCATGAACCACACCTAGTGTCATTGCATGTGTGTTCTTCTAAAAAAACACATAAGGATCCACCAGTGTCATTGCATGTCAGTTCTTTTCATGAACCACACATAAGGATCAACCAATGTCATTGCATATACATTCTTTTCATGAACCACACCCAGTGTCATTGCATGCGTGTTCTTTTCATGAACCACATCTAGAGTCATTTCATGTCTATTCTTTCAAGAACCACACCGGTGTCATTGCATGTGTATTCTTTTCATGAACCACACCCGGTGTCACTTCATGTATGTTCTTTTAATGAACTACATAATGATCTACCAGTGTCATTGGATGTGTGTTCTTCTCATGAACCACACGTGGATCCACCGGTGTCATTGCATGTCTATTCTTTTGATGAACCACACATAAGGATCCACCAGTGTCATTGCATGTCTGTTCTTTCATGATCCACACCGGTGTCATTACATGTGTGTTCTTTTCATGAACCACTAGAGTCATTACATGTCTATTCTTTTCATGAACCACACCTAGTGTCATTGCATGTCTGTTCTTCTAAACAAACCACATAAGGATCCACCAGTGTCATTGCATATACATTCTTTTCTTGAACCACACCGGTGAAATTGCATATACATTATTTTCATGAACCACACCGGTGTCCTTTGCATATACATTCTTTTCATGAACCACATAAGGATCTACGGTGTCATTGGATGTGTGTTCTTCTCATGAACCACACGTGGATGCACCGGTGTCATTGCATGTATGTTCCTATAAACAAACCACATAAGGATCCACAAGTGTCATTGCATGTCTATTCTTTTCATGAACCACATCCAGTGTCATTGCATGTGTGTTCTTATAAACAAACCACATAAGGATCCACAGTGTCCTTGCACATACATTCTTTTCATGAACCACACCAGTGTCATTGCATATACATTCTTTTCATGAACCACACCTAGTGTCACTTCATGTTAGTTCTTTTCCTGAACCATATAAGGATCCACCAGTGCCATTGCATGTATGTTCGTCTAAACAAACGACATAAGGATCCACCAGTGTCATTGCATGTCTGTTCTTTTCATGAACCACACCCAAAGTGTCATTGCATATACATTCTTATAAACAAACCACATAAGGATCCACAGGTGTCATTGCATGTCCGTTCTTTTCATGAACCACATAAGGATCCACAGTGTCATTGCATATTTGTTCTTTTCATGAACCACACCAGTGTCATTGCATATACATTCTTTTCATGAACCACACCCAGTGTCACTGCATGTTAGTTCTTTTCATGCACCACATAAGGATCAACTAGTGTCATTGGATGTGTGTTCTTCTCATGAACCACACGTGGATCCACCTGTGTCATTGCATGTTTGTTCCTCTAAACAAACCACATAAGGATCCACCAGTGTCATTGCGTGTCTGTTCTTTTCATGAACCACACACAAGTGTCATTGCATATCTGTTCTTCTATACAAACCACATAAGGAACCACCAGTGTCTTTGCCTGTCTGTTCTTTTCATGAACCACACCTAGAGTTATTGCATGTGTGTTCTTCTAAAAAAAACACATAAGTCATTGCATGTCTGTTCTTTTCATGAACCACACCCGGTGTCATTGCATGTGTGTTCCTCTAGACAGACCACATAAGGATCCACCGGTGTCATTGCATGTCTGTTCCTCTAAACAAACCACATAAGGATCCACCAGTGTCATTGGATGTGTGTTCTTCTCATGAACCACACATGGATCCACCGGTGTCATTGCATATACATTCCTCTAAACAAACCACATAAGAATCCACCAGTGTCATTGCATGTCTGTTCTTTTCAAGAACCACACCTAGTGTCATTGCATGTGTGTTCTTTTCATTAACCACAGCTAGAGTTATTGCATGTCTGTTACTCCCATAAACCACACATGGATCCACCGATGTCATTGCATATGTCATTCTTTTCATGAACCACACCCGGTGTCATTGCATGTGATTCTTTTCAAGAACCACATAAGGATCAACCGGTGTCCTTTGGATGTGTTCTTCTCATGAACCACACGTGGATCCACCGGTGTCATTATATGTCTCTTCTTTTCATGAACCACACATAAGGATCCACCAGTGTCATTGCATTTCTATTCTTTTCATGAACCACACCCAGTGTCATTGCATGTGTGTTCTTTTCATGAACCATAGCTAGAGTCATTGCATGTCTTTTCTTTTCATGAACCACATACAGTGTCAGTGCATGTATGTTCTTTTCATGAACCACACCTAGTGTCACTGCATGTCAGTTCTCTTCATGAACCACATAAGGATCTACCAGTGTCATTGGATGTGTGTTCTTCTCATGAACCACACGTGGATCCACCGGTGTCATTGCATGTCTATTCATCTAAACAAACCACATAAGGATCCACAAGTGACATTGCGTGTCTGTTCTTCTCATGAACCACACCCAGTGTCATTGCATGTGTGTTCTTTTCATGAACCACAACTAGTGTCATTGCCTGTCTGTTCTTTTCATGAACCACACACAGTGTTATTGCATGTGTGTTCTTCTAAAGAAACCACATAAGTCATTGCATGTATGTTCTTTTCATGAACCACACCCGGTGTCATTGCATGTGTGTTCCTCTAGACAGACCACATAAGGATCCAACGGTGTCATTGCATGTACATTCATCTAACGAACCACATAGGATCCACCGGTGTCATTGGATCGTGTTCTTCTCCTGAACCACACATGGATCCACTGGTGTCATTGCATGTCTGTTCCTCTAAACAAACCCCATAAGGATCCACCGGTGTCATTGCATATACATTCTTTTCATGAACCACACCCGGTGTCATTGCATATACATTCTTTTCATGAACCACACATAAGGATCCACCAATGTCATTGCATGTACATTCTTTTCATGAACCACCGGTGTCATTGCATGTGTGTTCATTCATGAACCACTAGAGTCATTGCATGTCATTCTTTTCATGAACCACACCTAGTGTCATTGCATGTACATTCTTTTCATGAACCACACGGTGTCACTTTGCATATACATTCTTTTCATGAACCACATAAGGATCTACGGTGTCATTGGATGTGTGTTCTTCTCATGAACCACACGTGGTTCCACCGGTGTCATTGCATGTTTGTTCCTCTAAACAAACCACATAAGAGATCCTAGTGTCATTGCATGCATTCTTTTCATGAACCACACCCAGCGTCATTGCATGTGTGTTGTTCTAAACAAACCACATAAGGATCCACGATTTTCATTGCCTGTCTGTTCTTTTTCATGAACCACAGCCAGTGTCAGTGAATGTCTGTTCTTTTCATGAACCACACCAAGTGTCACTGCATGTTAGTTCTTTTCATGAACCACATAAGGATCTACCAGTATCATTGGATGTGTGTTATTCTCATGAACCACACGTGGATCCACCGGTGTCATTGCATGTCTATTCCTCTAAACGAAATACATAAGGATCCACCAGTGTCATTGCATGTCTGTTCTTTTCATGAACCACACCTAGTGTCATTGCATGTGTGTTCTTCTAAACAAACCACATAAGGATCCACCAGTGTCATTGCATGTCTGTTCTTTTCATGAACCACATAAGGATCCACTAGTGCCATTGCATGTCTGTTCTTTTCATGAACCACATAAGGATCCACGGTGTCATTGCATGTACATTCTTTTCATGAACCACAGCCAGTGTCATTGCATGTCTGTTCTTTTCATGAACCACACCCAGTGTCACTGCATGTGAGTTATTTTCATGAACCACATAAGGATCTACTAGTGTCATTGGATGTGTGTTCTTCTCATGAACCACATGTGGATCCACCGGTGTCATTGCATATATGTTCCTCTAAACAAACCACATAAGGATCCACCAATGTCATGGCGTGTCTGTTCTTTTCATGAACCACACCCAGTGTCATTGCATGTGTTCTTCTAAACAAACCACATAAGGATCCACTAGTGTCATACACATACATTCTTTTCATGAACCACACCTGTGTTATTGCATGTGTTGTTCTAAACAAAACACATAAGTCATTGCATGTCACCATTCTTTTCATGAACCACACGGTGTCATTGCATGTGTGTTCCTCTAGACATACCACATAAGGATACACCTAGTGTCATTGCATGTGTGTTCTTCTAAACAAACCACATAAGGCTCCACGAGTGTCATTGGATGTGTGTTCATCTCATGAACCACACATGGATCCACCGGTGTCATTGCATGTGTGTTCTTCTAAACAAACCACATAAGGATCCACCAGTGTCATTGGATGTGTGTTCTTCTCATGAACCACACCCAGTGTCATTGCATGCGTGTTCTTTTCATTAACCAGAGCTAGAGTCATTGCATGTCTCTTACTTCCATAAACCACACATGGATCCACCGATGTCATTGCATGTATTTTCCTCTAAACAAACCACATAAGGATCCACAGTGTCATTGCATATACATTACATTCATGAACCACATAAGGATCCACAGGTGTCATTGCATGTCTGTTCTTTTCATGAACCACACATAAGGATCCACAGTGTCATTGCATATACATTCTTTTCATGAACCACACCCGGTGTCATTGCATGTGTGTTATGTTCATGAACCACAGCCTAGAGTCATTGCATGTACATTTCTTTTCATGAACCAGACCTAGTGTCATTGCATGTTTGTTCTTTTCATGAACCACACCCGGTGTCACTGCATGTCTGTTCTTTTCATGAACCACATAAGAATCTACTAGTGTCATTCGATGTGTGTTCTTCTCATGAACCACACATGGATCCACGGTGTCATTGCATATACATTCCTCTAAACAAACCACATAAGAATCCACTAGTGTCATTGCATATACATTCTTTTCATGAACCACACAGTGTAATTGCATGTGTGTTCTTCTAAACAAACCACACAAGGATCCACAGTGTCATTGCACTGCATTTCTTTTCTTGAACCACACCCAGTGTCAGTGCATGTCTATTCTTTTCATGAACCACACCCTGTGTCACTACATGTCAGTTCTTTTCATGAACCACATAAGGATCTACCAGTGTTATTGGATGTGTGTTCTTCTCATGAACAACACGTCGATCGACCGGTCTCATTGCATGTCTATTCCTCTAAACAAACCACATAAGGATCCACCAGTGTCATTGCATGTCTGTTCTTTTCATGAACCACACCCATTGTCATTGCATGTGTGTTCTTCTAAATTAAACACATAAGGATCCACCAGTGTCATTGCATGTCTGTTCTTTTCATGAACCACATAAGATCCACAGGTGTCATTGCATGTACATTCTTTTCAGAACCACACCCGGTGTCATTGCATGTCTATTCTTTTCATGAACCACACCTAGTGTCCTTTGCATGTGAGTTCTTTTCATGAACCTCATAAGGATCTACCAGTGTCATTGGATGTGTGTTCTTCTCATGAACCACATGTGGATCTACCGGTGTCATTGCATGTCTATTCCTCTAAACAAACCACATAAGGATCCACCGGTGTCATTGCGTGTCTGTTCTTTTCATGAACCACACCCAATGTCATTGCATGTGTGTTATTCTAAACAAACCACATAAGGATCCACCAGTGTCATTGCACATACATTCTTTTCATGAACCACACACAGTGTTATTGCATGTGTGTTCTTCTAAACAAACCACATAAGTCATTGCATATGTTCTTTTCATGAACCACACACAGTGTCATTGCATGTGTGTTCCTCTGAGCAGACCACATAAGGATCAGCGGTGTCATTGCATATACATTTCTTTTCATGAACCACACCAGGTGTCGGTGCATATACATTCTTTTCATGAACCACACAGGTGTCCTTTGCATGTCAATTCTTTTCATGAACCACATAAGGATCCACCAGTGTCATTGGATTCGTGTTCTTCTCATAGACCACACATGGATCCACCGGTGTCATTGCGTATACATTCCTCTAAACAAACAACATAAGGATCCACCAACTTCATTGCATGTACATTCTTTTCATTAACCACCAGGTGTCATTGCATGCGTGTTCTTTTCATTAACCACAGCTAGAGTCATTGCATGTCTTTTACTTCATAAACCACACATGGATCCATGATGTCATTGCATCTCTGTTCTTTTCATGAACCACACCTAGTGTCCTTTGCATGTCGATTATTTTCATGAACCACATAAGGATCCACCAGTGTCATTGGATGTGTGTTCTTCTTATGAACCACATGTGGATCCACGGTGTCATTGCATGTATGTTCCTCTAAACAAACCACATAAGGATTCACCAGTGTCATTGCGTGTCTGTTCTTTTCATGAACCACACCCAGTGTCATTGCATGTGTGTTCTTCTAAACAAACCACATAAGGATCCACAGTGTCCTTGCATGTCTGTTGTTTTCATGAACAACAAATAAGGATCCACCAGTGTCATTGCATGTCTGTTCTTTCATAGACCACACCGGTGTCATTGCATGTGTGTTCTTTTCATGAACCACTGACTAGTCATTGCATTCTGTTCTTTTCATGAACCACACCCAGTGTCATTGCATGTCTATTCTTTTCATGAACCACACACGGTGTCCTTTGCATATCTTCTTTTCATGAACCACATAAGGATCTACTGGTGTCATTGGATGTGTGTTATTCTCATGAACCCTGCGTGGATCCACGGTGTCATTGCATGTCTGTTCTTTTCATGAACCACACATGAGATCCACCGGTGTCATTGCATATCTGTTCTTTTCATGAACCACACCGGTGTCATTGCATGTGTGTTCTTTTCATGAACCCTGCTAGAGTTAGTGCATGTACATTCTTTTCATGAACCACACCCAGTGTCATTGCATGTACATTCTTTTCATGAACCACACGGTGTCATTGCATGTAAGTTCTTTTCATGAACCACATAAGGATCCACCGGTGTCATTGGATGTGTGTTCTTCTCATCAACCTCCGTGGATCCACGGTGTCATTGCGGTCTGTTCCTCTAAACAAACCACATAAGGATCCACCAATGTCATTGCACTACATTCTTTTCATGTACCACACCGGTGTTATTGCATGTGTGTTCTTCTAAACAAACTACCTAAGTCATTGCATATACAGTTCTTTTCATGAACCACACCGAGTGTCATTGCATGTGTGTTCTCTAGGCAGACCACATAAGGATCCATAGATGTCATTGCATATCTTCCTCTAAACAAACCACATAAGGATCCACTAGTGTCATTGGATGTGTGTTCTTCTCATGAACCACACATGGATCCACAGTGTCATTGCATGTTTGTTCCTCTGAACAAACCACATAAGAATCCACAGGTGTCATTGCATATACATTTCTTTTCATAGACCACACCTAGTGTCATTGCATGCGTGTTCATTTCATTAACCACAGCTAGAGTCATTGCATGTCTTTTACTTCCATAAACCACACATGGATCCTTGATGTCATTGCATCTGTTCTTTTCACGAACCATGTCCTTGCATATCGATTCTTTTCATGAACCACATAAGGATCCACCCAGTGTCATTGGATGTGTGTTCTTCTCATGAACCACATGTGGATCCACCGGTGTCATTGCATGTATGTTCCTCTAAACAAACCACATAAGGATCTACCGGTGTCATTGCATTACTATTCTTTTCATGAACCACACCCAGTGTCATTGCATGTGTGTTCTTCTAAACAAACCACATAAGGATCCACTAGTGTCATTGCATGTCTGTTCTTTTCATGAACAACAAAAAAGGATCCACCAGTGTCATTGCAAGTCTGTTCTTTTCATGAACGACACCCAGTGTCATTGCATTACATTCTTTTCATGAACCACACCCGGTGTCATTGCATGTCTATTCTTTTCATGAACCACATGCGGTGTCCTTTGCATGTCTTCTTTTCATGAACCACATAAGGATCTACCAGTGTCATTGGGTGTGTGTTCTTCTCATGAACCACATGTGGATCCACCGGTGTCATTGAATGTCTATTCCTCTAAACAAACCACATAAGGATCCATCGGTGTCATTGCGTGTCTGTTCTTTTCATGAACCACACCCAGTGTCATTGCATGTGTGTTCTTCTAAACAAATCACATAAGGATCCACCAGTGTCATTGCCTGTCTTATCTTTTCCTGAACCACACACAGTGTTATTGCATGTGTGTTCTTCTAAACAAACAACATAAGTCATTGCATGTCTGTTCTTTTCATGAACCACACCCGGTGTCATTGCATGTGTGTTCCTCTAGACAGACCACATAAGGATCCAACAGTGTCATTGCATGTATGTTCCTCTAAACAAAACACATAAGGATCCACCAGTGTCATTGGATGTGTGTTCTTCTCATGAACCACACATGGATCCACGGTGTCATTGCATATACATTCCTCTAAAAAACCACATAAGGATCCACTAGTGTCATTGCATGTCATTCTTTTCATGAACCACACCCCGGTGTCATTGCATCGTGTTCTTTTCATTAACCATAGCTAGAGTCATTGCATGTCTGTTCTTCCATAAACCACACATGGATCCACCGATGTTATGCATATACATTCTTTTCATGAACCACACCCAGTGTCATTGCATGTCGATTCTTTTCATGAACCATATAAGATCCACCAGTGTCATTGGATGTGTGTTCTTCTCATGTTCCACGTGGATCCACAGTGTTATTGCACGTCTTCCTCTAAACAAACCACATAAGGATCCACAGTGTTAATGCATATACATTCTTTTCATGAACCACACCGGTGTCATTGCATGTGTGTTCTTCTAAACAAACCACATAAGGATCCACGGTGTCATTGCATGTCAGTTCTTTTCATGAACCACACATAAGGATCCACCAATGTCATTGCATGTCTATTCTTTTCATGAACCACACCAAGTGTCATTGCATGTCTGTTCTTTTCATGAACCACACCCAGTGTTAGTGCATGTACATTCTTTTCATGAACCACACCTAGTGTCCTTGCATGTCGTTCTTTTCATGAACCACATAAGGATCTACCGGTGTCATTGGATGTGTGTTATTCTCATGAACTACGTGGATCCACAGGTGTCATTGCATGTCTATTCTTTTCATGAACCACATAGGATCCACGATTGTCATTGCATGTGTGTTCTTTTCATGAACCACACATAAGGATCCACCGGTGTCATTGCATGTGTGTTCTTTTCATGAACCACTTCTAGAGTCATTGCATGTCTATTCTTTCATGAACCACACCAGTGTCATTTGCATATACATTCTTTTCATGAACCACACCCGATGGCATTGCATGTAAGTTCTTTCATGAACCACATAAGGATCCACAAGTGTCATTGGATGTATGTTCTTCTCATGAACCACATGGAATCCAGGTGTCATTGCATGTCTGTTCCTCTAAACAAACCACATAAGGATCCACAGTGTCATTGCACATACATTCTTTTCATGAACCACACCTAGTGTTGTTGCATGTGTGTTCTTCTAAACAAACCACCTAAGTCATTGCATATACATTCTTTTCATAGACCACACCCGATGTCATTGCATGTGTGTTCCTCTAGGCAGACACATAAGGATCCACAGCGGTGTCATTGCATGTCATTCATCTAAACAAACCACATAAGGATCCACTAGTGTCATTGGATGTGTGTTCTTCTCATGAACCACACATGGATCAACGGTGTCATTGCATGTTTGTTCCTCTAAAGAAACCACATAAGGATCCACCGGTGTCATTACATATACATTCTTTTCATAAACCACACCCAGTGTCATTGCATGTGTTCTTTTCATTAACCACAGCTAGAGTCATTGCATGTGTTACTTATAAACCACACATGGATCCAGATGTCATTGCATCTCTGTTCTTTTCATGAACCACACCCAGTGTCACTTGCATATAGATTCTTTCATGAACCACATAAGGATCCACCCAGTGTCATTGGATGTGTGTTCTTATCATGAACCACATGTGGCTCCACCGGTGTCATTGCATGTATGTTCCTCTAAACAAACCACATAAGGATCCACCAGTGTCATTGCATGTCTATTCTTTTCATGAACCACACCCAGTGTCATTGCATGTGTGTTCTTCTAAACAAACCACATAAGGATCCACTAGTGTCATTGCATGTCTGTTCTTTTCATGAACAACAAAGAAGGATCCACCAGTGTCATTGCATGTCTGTTCTTTTCATGCACCACACCCAGTGTCATTGCATGTGTGTTCTTTTAATCAACCACAGCTAGAGTCATTACATTTCTGTTCTTTTCATTAAACACACCCAGTGTCAGTGCATGTCTTTTCTTTTCATGAACCACCTTGGTGTCCTTTGCATGTACATTCTTTTCATGAACCACATAAGGATCTACCAGTGTCATTGGATGTGTGTTCTTCTCATGAACCACACGTGGATCCACCGGTGTCATTGCATGTCTGTTCTTTTCATGAACCACACATAAGGATCCAAAAGTGTCATTGCATGTTTGTTCTTTTCATGAACCACACCCAGTGTCATTGCATGTGTGTTCTTTTCATGAACCACTGCTAGAGTCATTGCATATACATTCTTTTCATGAACCACAACCAGTGTCATTGCATGTCATTTCTTTTCATAGACCACACCGGTGTCATTGCATGTAAGTTCTTTTCATGAACCACATAAGGATCCACAGTGTCATTGGATGTGTGTTCTTCTCATGAACCACGTGGATCCACGGTGTCATTGCATGTCTATTCTTTTCATGAACCACATAAGGATCCACGGTGTCATTGCATATCTGTTCTTTTCATGAACCACACCAGTGTCGCCAATGTGTGTTCTTTTCATGAACCACACAGGTGTCACTACATGTCTGTTCTTTTCATAGAACCACATAAGGATCTACCTGTCATTGGATGTGTTCTTCTCATGAACCACATGTGGATCACCGGTGCCATTGCATGCATTCTTTTCATGAACCACACATAAGGATCCACGGTGTCGTTGCATATGCATTCTTTTCATGAACCACACCGGTGTCATTGCATGTGTGTTCTTTCATGAACCATAGCTAGAGTCATTGCATGTCATTCTTTTCATGAACAACGGCCGGTGTCGATGCATGTATGTTCTTTTCATGAACCACACCCGGTGTCACTTCATGTCATTTCTTTTCATGAACCACATAAGGATCTACAGTGTCATTGGATGTGTGTTCTTCTCATGACCCAAACGTGGATCCACCGGTGTCCTTGCATGTGTGTTATTCTAAACAAACCACATAAGGATCCACCAGTGTCATTGCCTATCTGTTCTTTTCATGAACCACACCCATAGTCATTGCATGTGTGTTCTTCTAAACAAACCACATAAGTCATTGCATGTCTGTTCTTCTCATGAACCACACCCGGTGTCATTGCATGTGTGTTCCTCTAGACAGACCACATAAGGATCCACCAGTGTCATTGCATATACATTCCTCTAAACAAACCACATAAGGATCCACCGGTGTCATTGGATGTGTGTTCTTCTCATGAACCACATGGATCCACCGGTGTCATTGCATGTATGTTCCTCTAAACAAACCACATAAGGATCCATCAGTGTCATTGCATGTCTGTTCTTTTCATGAACCACACCCAGTGTCATTGCATGTGTGTTCTTCTAAACAAAGCACATAAGGATTGATGGCTCAATGCACGGCTCCCAGAAAAGTGCTGGTGCGTGGTTGATGTAGAGCTCGTTGGGAACCCCAAGAGGAAGGTATGACACGGACAAGTTTCCCTCAGTATGAAACCAAGGTTTAATCGAACCGGAGGAGCAAGGAAACACCCCAAAGGTGTTACTAGCTGAGCTTTGGCGGGGCACACTACCGGTGCTAGTAGCAGCGTGAGACCTACACAACACAACCACAAAACTTTGTCCCCAACATGCGATGAGGTTGTCAATCTCACGTGTTTCGCGGAAAACAAAGGATTCGCGTGTCGAATGGAAAGAAGTAAAGTTTGTAGAAAGTAAACACAAAGGTAAAGATTGTAGATTGAATATAAAGACAAGGACCGGGATCCATAGTTCACTAGGGTGGCTCTCCTTAATATAGATAACATCTTTGGTGAACAAATTACAGCGGGCAATTAATAAACATCGAAAGCAATACATGCATATACTAATCATCTTGACTCCTTTGAGACTTGATTGGGCATTACAACATTATACATAGACCACCATCCAACTGCATCTATGACTAATAATCCACCTTCAGGTTATCATCCGAACCCCTCCGATTATTAAGTTGCAAGCAGATTATTGCTTCACAATTAGTATAAAAGTAAACAATACGATTGTTCTATGAACAAAGGATTGTTATTTTCTCCCTAGTAGCAACAACATCTAGTACCTTAGAGATTTTTGTCACTTGATTACGAGGCATGAACCCACTATCGAGCATAAATACTAACTCTTGGAGTTGCTAGCATCTACTTGGCCAAGATAGCTACTAACAACGGAAAGCATGCAAGATCACAAATAACAAAGACATGAAAGAATCAATAATCAATCTGAAATAGCATCTCAATATCCATCGGATCCCCGGAAACACAACATGCAGAATTACAAATAGATGATCTTGATCATGAACGGAGCTCACAAGATCTAGACATGAAAGCACAAAGGAGGAGAACCAACCATCTAGCTACTACATGGGTTCATAGTCCAAGGATGAACTACTCACGCATCACACCGGAGGCTTGCATGGTGATGAAGAAGGACTCCAGGGTGAATTCCCCTCTCCAGGAGGGTGTCGGGAAGAGCTTCAGATCCCTCTCGATCTAGGGATGGAGATGACAGCGACTATAGACTCTTTCGTGGATTTTTGATCGGGCACTTACGGTTTTCCTCTCGAGGGCAATATATTGGCGGAAGGAGGAGTAGAAGGGGAGCGGGTAGGAGTGTGGAGTGGTGTGGTGGCCTGCTCCTCTCCGTCTCATATTACGGCACTTGATGACTTCGGAAAAATAGGCACTTTGGCTTTTGTCTGTCCAATTCGAGAATATTCATTTCGACTTCTGGAACCAAAAATGGAGGAAAACGGGCAGCTAAATAGCACTATAGCTCTTGTTAATAGGTTAGTCCAAGAAATCATATGAAAAGTACTCCAAAGTGTGGACAAAACACAAGAAAGTGGATAAAACCAAGCATGGAACATAAAAAATTATAGATACATTTGCAATGTATCAACATCCCCAAGCTTAACTCCTGCTCGTCCTCGAGTAGGTAAATGATAAAAAGAAAGAATAATTTTTGAGGTGACATGCACCATCAAATACTTGATCAAAGTATTTGTAAAACATTCAAAGCTGGGATCATAGTACTTCAATCATAACATGAAAGGCAAAGTTCTAGCAATAAGACAAAGAAACTATGATGCAACATGAGAAGGCACAAACAAAAGATTCATGAATAACAATGCTTTGCAAGACGTTTGTTTGTTTCACATAAAGAAAACATGGCATAATAATATTCAGCTTTTCCCTCAATAGAGTAGCAAACATAAATGCATAGGACACCTTCAAAGTTCATAAGAGTGACTAGATACAATAGTTTAAAACAAGCAATATCAAGTTATGCATCAATCAACTAGTCTTGGGACAATGCACATAGAACTAAGAATGGCCACTATGCTCTCAAAGTAGGTGCATAAAGGTAGAAGGTGGAGACTAAATAATGGTGGAAGAAAGGCCTTTATAAAAGGAAGTAGGGATTCAGAGTCTCGTAAGAGCTTCCAAAATTATGGTACTTATAGCTTTCAGCTCTCATTGCCCCTATCATAAGCAGCTTGTCTTGAAGGTGATTAAGGTTATAGTGACACAACTAAGAGGATATGTGACAAGTTATAAGAAAAAGAAGCTGAAATCTCATGCCCACTTACCTTACTTATGAAGGCCGATCCTCATGCTACTCAACTTCAGTCACGAGTAGCTCTTGTCATTTTTAAGTACATGTGTATCATTAGAACATGTGAGGGTACCCCTTGCATAATCTGGAGCTTTCCCATAATCAAAATGACAAGGCAAGGATTAATGAGCATCTCGGCGATCTTTTTATCACTGTTGCATAGGTTTTTGTTGAGGATGCTTCATAGAGTGCTCATTATGGTGATGCTACAAGTTTCCACCATGATTAGGCATGGCTTAGGCTAGCGGCCCAGGCGTTTCTCTAACACACATACAAACTCCATGATCTTACAAGTTCACTTTTATTTCACCATGCAGGGGTCCATAAGCAAAAGAAAATGATATCAGCAGGGTACAAAGTACAAGTGCAATGTTGAAAGCGTTCCCCATGGTACATGGTTCTGCTAATTTCAACTTATAAAGCACAAGCATATACATAACAAAGAAGGACCCAATGGTTCAAGTTTATTAGATGCAAAAGTAAAGTGTGCCATCAAGTTGTTGAGAGCTTTAATCACTAGTTTTCTCATAACAAGTTTAATTTGGAAGGTAAATAAAAGCATGGATATACTTGGAATAGCATAAGCTAATAGGTAGGTATGGTGGAATCTTTGGAATAAATATTAACTTGGTTTGGGAGTTGGATGCAGAGTGGAACTCATACTTGGTTACTGGAGGCTAGCAAAAGATTGGGGCGATAAACTAAGTGAGCAATAATGGCCATAATCATGCGAGCGACAAAACATCATTGATCAAAGCATAAAGTGATACTAAGTTGAAAACTAAAGGATCATAAAGGCTCAGTGACTTTGGATAGTCATAACATGGTGTGAGCATGTAAGTCCCCGACCCAAATAAAGCATCAAGGAGAATACCACTATACTATGCTTTAATATGCTAAAACAAGCATATAAAAAATTCATCAAGGCACATTAAGCAATCTCAATTGTTTATAAAAAGTCATGATACAACAAGAATACTAAGCATAAATCCAAAACAATATCAAGCATGGCATGACAAAGCATAGGCCCAGTCAGCGAGCTCTTTTTACCACATAAGCATGAACTTTCCTACTCTTTTCCAAACCAAACTAAACTATTTGCAAACCAATGTATGAAAGAGGGGGTCCAACCAATTTATTCAGAAAACTAAGCAAACCAAGCAAATTAAAAACCAAAAGGAAAACGAAAAAAGAAGACACTCCAAGAAAAACACAAATGTGCATGAAACAATAAAAATGAAGTGTTTGGAAGAAACTTGGGATTTTTATTGATGAAGAAGGGGATGCCTTGGTCATCCCCAAGATTTGACGCTTGTACTTCTTGGATATTTCTTGGGTTGAAAGGCGTGGCATCCCAAGCTTGAGCTTTAGTCCATCCTTCATCTCATTACTCATTCTTCCCATACACCTGAAAATTTTCCTTCATACAAAACTTCACACAATCTTTATTAGCAACATTAGTGCACTCAAGATAAATAAGTCTTAAGGTTCAGTTCTAATACCAAATAAACTTCCATTAGAACACTAAATACTGTAGCACTTCCCTCAAAAAGCTCAATTCCCCAAAAGAACTCAAGAAGGAACCAACAAGAAGCAAATGCAGAAAATGGCAGAAATCTGTCAAAACACACCAGCAGGTAAAGACGAATTTTTTCGAAGACCTTCTGTTGCTCAAATTAAAAGTGTTGAAATAACGAAAGTTAGATAACAACCTGGGTCAGAAGCACAAAAATTCACGCCTCAAAAGACTTTCAGAGATTTTACACGAATTTTTACGGTGAAGCTGAAATCTGTTTCAGGACAACTTTCCCAATCATTAATTCTCTCTCATTAGAGGTTACTCTTAGCACAAAAGCAAATAAAAGGATAAGGAGAGAGTTATTACAGAGGTACTAACTTACAGACTCATCTAAAACTTTTGGTGTATCTCCCAATAAAGTACTTTTCTTTAACATCTTTAAGTTAGGCATAAGAAGCAAAGAAAAAATCAAGTGTTCTCAAGTGAAGAAGCATTAAGACCAAATTTTGTTTTCATAGGAGAAGAAAAAGAAATCATCTCTCTCTTCTTAGGTAAGTGTTCTATACCTTTCTTGAGTGGGAGTTGATATTTAATGGTGCCTTCTTTCATATCAATAATGGCACCAACAGTTCTAAGAAAAGGTCTTCCCAAAGTAATAGGACAAGAAGCATTGTATTCAACATCCAAAACATAGAAATCAATGGGGACATAGGCATTGTTAACCATAATAAGAACATCATTAAAGACTCCCCATGAGTTTCTTTTTAGCATTATCATCAAGTGGGACATTCAATAACAATCTTCAAGTGGAGAAAATCAAGCATATCATAAATCCTTCTAGGCACAATAGAAACACTACTATCAAGATCACATAAAGCTTTAAAATCAAAGTCATTCACTTTCATTATTAATGATGGGTTCCCAACCATCTTCTTGTTTTATAGGAATAGAAGCTTTATGTTTCATCTTTTCTTCTTTAATCTTTATGAGCATCAGTAATGTGTTTTGTATAAAGAGGCCATGTTCATAGCACTAGCACTAGGACTTTTAGCAAGCTTTTGTAGGAACTTAATAACTTTAGAGAGATATTGCAACCATCGAAGATCAAAATCAAATTTATCATCTAGAGCAATAGAACTATTACCTAGCCTCAACACTAAGTGGTGGTGAATGATAGTGAAACATAATGTTTCTAGCAATTTCATCTTCTCTTTCCCTTAGCATGTAATTCAGCTAATAGTCTAACATTTTCATCAATTCTTACTTGTATGGAATTAGTAGCTGCAAAGGATTCTCATTAGTTTCAGGTTTAGCGGCCATTTTATTAAAGAAGATTGAGCTTTAGCCAAAGATGCTATATTTCTTTTAGCATTAGATAGTTTTTCCTCAATAGTTTTGTTGAAGCAGTTTGCTTACTAATAAAGTCTTTTCGCATAAATTCAAGTTTAGAGAATTACTCTATTATTGTTGTAAGAATTTCCATAAGCATTACCATTGTTGGGAGGATATGACTTATAATTGTTGTTACCAAAATTACTCCTATAAGCATTATTACCAAAATTGTTATTTCTTATGAAGTTCACATCAACTTTCTCTTCTTGAGAAACCATAGAGGCTAAAGGAACATTATTTGGATCAGTATGGGCTTTCCCATTAACAAGCATATATCAATCGTATCACTCAAGGAGGAGGTTTCCTCAGCAATTACCTTCCTACCTTGTGGAGCTCTCTCGATATGCCATTCAGAATAATTAACCATCATATTGTCCAGAAGTTTTGTTGCAGCACCCAAAGTTATGGTCATAAAGGTACCTCCACGAGGAATCCAATAGGTTCCTTGAAGAATAGTTCAATCCTACATAAAAAGTTTGGATGATCATCCAAGCAGTCAGTCCATGGGTGGGACAATTCTTTACCAAAGATTTCATTCTTTCCCAAGCTTGAGCAACATGCTCATTATCAAGTTGTTTAAACTTCATTATTCACTTCTCATAGATATAATCTTAGCAGGAGGATAGTATTTTCCAATAAAAGCATCTTTGCACTTAGTCCAAGAATCAATACTATTCCTAGTTAAGGAATTCAACCATTCTTTAGCTTTTCCTCTCAAAGAGAAAGGATACAATTTCAGCTTAATAATATCTCCATCTATATCCCTATGCTTTGCATCTCACAAAGTTCAACAAAGTTATTTAGATGGGAGCTTGTACATCTTCATTACCAATACTAGAAAATTGTTCTCTCGTAACAAGATTGAGCAAAGTAGGTTTTTATCTCAAAGAAAGTATCTCGAGGAGCACCCGATGGAGCAATAGGAATTTATTAACTCATAAAATCATTGTTGTTGGTACTAGTGAAGTCACACAACATAGTGTTTTCAAGAAAGTAGTCATTTTTTTTTGGGTTTTTCAAATAAGAAAGCAAACCGAGTAAAACTAATTTTTTGTGTTTTTTGAATAACAAAACAAGAAAACAAAGCAAAAAACTAAGCAAAACAAAAATAACAATGTAAAGAGATTGGTTATGAGAATTACTCCCCTTGTGAAGATGTCCTTGACTCCCGACAGTAAGTAGGCGCAGGAAAAATGCTTGATGGCTCAATGGACAGCGCCAGAAAGAAATCTTGGTGCGTGGTTGATGTATGAAACTCGTTAGGAACCCCAAGGGAATGTATGATGAGCACGCGAGAAGCAAGTTTCCCTTAGTATGAAACCAAGGTTTAAGCGAACCCGGTAGGAGCAAGGAAACACCCCAAAGGTGTTACTACAACGAGCTTTGGCGAGTAGCCGCCTACGGTGCTAAATAGCAACATGGAGACCTACAACACAACCACAAAACTTTCTCCCCAACTTGCGATGAGGTGTTCAATCTCACCGTGTTTCGCGGAAAACAAAGGTTAAGCGTGTCGAATGGAAAGAAAGTAAAATTTTCTGAGAAAGTAAACACCATGATAAAAAATTGTAGATTGAATATAAAAGACAGAAGGACAGAGGATCCATAGTTCACTAGAGGTGGCTCTCTAACTTAATATAGATAACATCTTTGGGTGAACAAATTACAGCGAGGCAATTGACAAACATCGAGAAATCAATACATGCATATACTAATCATCTTGACTATCTTTGAGACTTGATTGGGCATTACAACATTATACATAGACCACATCCAAGCTAGCGCATCTATGACTAATAATCACCTTGCCGGTTATCATCAAGACCCCCCTCGGTATTAAGTTGCAAGCAGCAGATTATTGCTTTCTGAGGCTAGCATTAATAAAGTAAACAATGTAATTGTTCTATGAACAAAGGATTGTTGTTTTCTCCTAGTAGCAACAACACATCTAGTACCTTACCAGAATTTCTATCACTTCCCAGTTACTAGAGGCATGAATCCACTTTATCGAGCATAAATACTAACTCTTGGGTTGCTAGCATCTACTTGGCCAAGATAGCTACTAACAGCGAGAAAGCATGCAAGATCACAAATAACAAAGACATGAAAGAATCAATAATCAATCTGAAATAGCATCTCAATATCCATCGGATCCCCTTAAAGGAAACACAACATGCAGGGAATTACAAATAGAATGATCTTGATCATGAGCAGACTCACAAGATCTAGACATGAAAGCACAAAGGAGGAGAAGACAATACCATCTAAGCTCACTGCGCTGGATCAAGTAGTCAAGGATGAACTACTCACGCATCACCCACTTGGGAGAGCTTGCATGGTGATGAAGAAAGGCCTCCATGGTGAATTCCCTCTCCGTGACAAAGTCTTAGGGAAGAAGCTTCGGATCCCTCCCGATCCTAGGGATGGACATAAGTGATCAGCTCTGAGACTCTTCATTCGTGGATTTTGATGTCAGGGCACTTAGGGTTTTCATCCCAAGAGGCAGTAATATATAGAGGCGGAAGGAGAGGTGGCGAGGGGTCTTTGGGGCAGCCACCACCTGCCAGTGGGCGTGGGCCAAACCTGGCAGCGTGGCCGAGGTGGTGTAATTAATGTGGTGGCCCTAAGCTCCTCCCGTCTAAATCGATTCTGACACTTGATGACTTCGAGGAAAAATAGGCACTTTGGATTTTGTCCGAGTCAATTAGAGGAATATTCATTTCGACTTTCCGGAGGAACCAAAAAGCAACGGAGAGAATAGTAGCGGTAACGCTGTGGCTCTTGTTAATAGAGTTAGTCCAAGAAATCATATAGAAAGAAAGAGTACTCCAAAAGTCACGGACAAAACACAAGAAAGTGGATAAAATCAAGCATGGAACATCAAAAATTATAGATACATTAGCAATGTATCAAGAGGATCCACAAGTGTCATTGCATTAATACATTCTTTTTCATAGCCACACATAAGGATCCACGGTGTCATTGCATGTTTGTTCTTTTTCATGAACCACACCGGTGTGTTGCATGTGTTACATTTCATGAACCACAACTAGAGAATCATTGCATATACATTCTTTTCATGAACCACACCCGGTGTCCTTTGCTTGTCAGTTCTTTCATATGAACCACATATGAGATCCACCGGTGTCATTGGATGTGTGTTCTCATAGACCCTACGTGGATCACGGTGTCGTGCATGTTTGTTCCTCTAAATAAGCCACATAAGATCACTAGTGTCATTGCATATACATTTCTTTTACTTAGACCACACCCGGTGTCGTATGTGTATTCTTACAACGGAAACCACATAAGGATGCGACCCAGTGTCATTGCATATGCATTATTTCGTGAACCACACATAGAGATCCACTAGTGTGTCATTGCATATGTATTCTTTTCATGAACCTTTACCAGTGTGCATTGCATGTGTGTGTTCTTTCATGAACCACCCGGCTAGAGTCATTGCATGTCATTTCTTTTCACCAGACCACACCTAGTGTCATTGCACCATACATTCTTTTCATAGACCACACACAGTGTCCTTTGCATGTCTGTTCTTTTCGCAGACCATAAGGATCTACCGGTGTCATTGGATGTGTGTGTTCCCTAGCTACCATGAACTTTCCCTACGTGGATCCACCGGTGTCATTGCATATACATTCTTTTCATGAACCACACATAGAGATCCACGGTGTCATTGCATGTCTATTCTTTCATAGACCACACACAGTGTCATTGCATGTGTTCTTTTCATGAACCACGGCTAGAGTCATTGCATGTTCTCATAGACCACACCTAGTGTCATTGCATGTGTGATTTTATTCATGAACCACACACGGTGTCACTTTGCATGTAAGTTCTTTTCATAGACCACATAAGATCCACCAGTGTCATTGGATGTGTGTTCTTCTCACCCAGGCCTGTGGATATAGGTGTCATAGCATGTTTGTTCTTTCATGAACCACGCAGATCCACCAGTGTCATTGCATATACATTCTTTTCGCAAGACCCTGACTAGAGTCATTGCATATACATTCTTTTCATAGACCACACCCGGTGTCAGTGCATATACATTTCTTTCATGAACCACACCCGGTGTCTTGCATGTCAATTCTTTCATGAACCACATAAGGATCTACCGGTGTCATTGGATGTCATGTTTCTCTTGAACCTACGTGGATCCATAGGTGTCATTGCATGTGCATTCCTCCTAAATAAACCACATAAGGATCACAGTGTCATTGCATGTACATTCTTTTCATAGACACACCCCAGTGTCATTGCATGTGTGTTCTTCTAAACAAACCACATAGGATCCACTAGTGGCCAATTTTTGTATTCTTTCCATAAACCCCACCAGTGTCATTACATGATCCTTCTAGAAGCAAACCACACCGAGTCATTGCACATGCATTGCTTTTCATGAACCATACACGGTGTGGCTGCATGTGTGTTCTTCTAGCGAGACACGCTAAGGATCACGGTGTCATTGCGGTTTGTTCCTCTAAACAAACCCTGAGATCCACAGTGTATTTTGGATGTGTGTTCTTCTCATGAACAGAACTTGGATCCACGGTGTGTATTTGCATGTAGATCCTCACAAGCAAACCACATAGGAATCCTATAGTGTCATTGCATATACATTTCTTTTCATGAACCACATACTGTGTCATTGCATGTGTGTGTGCCATAAACCATCACGCCAGGATCCACAGTGTCATTGCATGTCTCTATTCTTTTCATGAACCACAGTTGTCATTGCATGTCATGTTATTTTCATGAACCACACCCAATGTCATTGCATGTGTTCTTTTCATGAACCACATAGAGTCATTTCATGTATGTTCTTTTCATGAACCACACCCAGTGTCATTGCATGTCTGTTCTTTTCATGAACCACACCTGTCATGCATGTGTTATTTTCATGAACCACATAATGTGTCATTGGATGTCTGTTTCTTCTCATGAACCATAGCTAGAGTCATTGCATGTCCTGTTCTTTTCATGAACCACACCTAGTCAGTTGCATGTGTTGTTCTTTTCATGAACCACACCCAGTGTCACTGCATGTCAATTCTTTTCATGAACCACATAAGGATCTACCAGTGTCATTGGATGTGTGTTCTTCTCATGAACCACACGTGGATCCACCGGTGTCATTGCATGTCTGTTCCTCTAAACAAACAACATAAGGATCCACCAGTGTCATTGCATGTCTGTTTCTTTTCATGAACCACACCTGTCATTGCATGTGTGTTCTTCTAAACAAACCACATAAGGATCCATGTGTCATGTTCTTTTCATGAACCACACCCAGTGTCATTGCATGTGTGTTCTTCTAAACAAACCACATAAGTCATTGCATGTCTGTTCTTTTCATGAACCACACACCCGTGTCATTGCATGTGTGTTCTTTCGTCATTGTGTTCCTCTCCACATATGGATCCACCAATGTCATTGGATGTGTGTTCTTCTCATGAACCACACATGGATCCACCGGTGTCATTGCATGTTGTTCTCTAAACAAACCACATAAGGATCCACCAAAGTGTCATTGCATGTCTGTTTTTCATGAACTACACCCTAGTGTCATTGCATGTGTGTTCTTCTAAACAAACCACATAAGGATCCACCAGTGTCATTGTACATGTCCGTTCTTTTCATGAACCACATAAGGATCTACTAGTGTCATTGGATGTGTGTTCTTCTCATGAACCACATAAGGATCTACCAAAGTGTCATTGATGTGTGTTCTTCTCATGAACCACACGTGGATCCACCGTGTCATTGCATGTCTGTTCCTCTAAACAAACCACATAAGGATCCACCAAAGTGTCATTGCATGTCCGTTTCTTTTCATGAACCACACCATCATTTGCATGTGTGTTCTTCTAAACAAACCACAGATCCACAAGTGTCATTGCATGTCATTCTTTTTTCATGAACCACATAAGGATCCACCAGTGTCATTGCATGTCTGTTCTTTTCATGAACCACACCCAGTGTCATTGCATGTCTATTCTTTTCATGAACCACATAAGGATCCACCAGTGTGATTGGATGTGTGTTCTTCTCATGAACCACACGTGGATCCACCGGTGTCATTGCATGTCTGTTCCTCTAAACAAACCACACAAGGATCCACTAGTATCATTGCATGTCTGTTCTTTTCATGAACCAGACCCACTGGCATTGCATGTGTGTTCTTCTAAACAAACCACATAAAGATCCACCAGTGTCATTGCATGTTGTTCTTTTCATGAACCACATAAGGATCCACCAGTGTCATTGCATGTCTGTTCTTTTCATGAACCACACCCAGTGTCACTGCATGTCTGTTCTTTTCATGAACCACACCGGTGTCATGCATGTGTTATTTTCATGAACCACATAAGGATCCACCAGTGTCATTGGATGTGTTCTTCTCATGAACCACATGTGGATCCACCAGTGTCATTGCATGTCCGCTTTTCATGAACCACATAAGGATCCACAGTGTCATTGCATGTCCGTTTCTTTTCATGAACCACACCCATTGTCATTGCATGTGTTCTTTAACCACACTAGAGTCATTGCATGTCATGAACCCACATAAGGATCCACCAAGGTCATTGCATGTCCGTTCTTTTCATGAACCACACCCAAGATCATTGCATGTGTGTTCATCTAAACAAACCACATAAGTCATTCCATGTCTGTTCTTTCATGAACCACACCCGTGTCATTGCATGTGTGTTCTCTAGATGACACATAAGGATCCACGGTGTCATTGCATGTCTGTTCTCTAAACAAACCACATAAGGATCCACTAGTGTCATTGATGTGTTCTTTCATGAACCACATGGATCCACCAGTGTCATTGCATGTGTTCTTCTCTAAACAAACCACATAAGGATCCACCAGTGTCATTGCATGTCTGTTTCTTTTCATGATCATGTCATTGCATGTCTGTTCTTTTCATGAACCACACACCAGTGTCATTGCATGTCTGTTCTTTTCATGAACCACATAAGGATCCACCTGATGTCATTGCATGTCTGTTTCTTCATGAACACACACCTAGTGTCATTGCATGTCAATTCTTTTCATGAACCACATAAGGATCCACCATTGGATGTGTTCTTCTCATGAACCATACATCCACGTGTCATTGCATGTTTGTTCTTCTAAACAAACCACATAAGGATCCACCAGTGTCATTGCATGTCTGTTTCTTTTCATGAACCACACCTAGTGTCATTGCATGTGTGTTCTTCTAAATAAACCACATAAGGATCCACCAGTGTCATTGCATGTGTTTCTTTCATGAACCACATAGTCATTGCATGTCTTTCTTCATGAACCACACCTGTGTCATTGCATGTGTGTTCTTTCATGAACCACACCTAGAGTCATTGCATGTCCGTTTCTTTTCATGAACCACACCCAAAGTGTCATTGCATGTCTGTTCTTTTCATGAACCATACACCACATAAGGATCATTGTCATGTAAGTTCTTTTCATGAACCACATAAGGATCCACCAAAGGTCATTGATGTGTTCTTCTCATGAACCACACCTAGAGTCATTGCATGTCTGTTTCTTTCATGAACCACACCTAGTGTCATTGCATGTGTGTTCTTTTCATGAACCACACCCAGTGTCATTGCATGTGTGTTCTTTCATGAACCACATAAGGATCCACCAGTTGTCATTGATGTGTGTTCTTTTCATGAACCACACAGGATCCACTGTCATTGCATGTGTGTTCTCTAAACATGAACCACATAAGGATCCACCAGTTGTCATTGCATGTCTGTTCTTTTCATGAACCACACCCAGTGTCATTGCATGTGTTTCTCTAAACAAACCACATAAGGATCCACCAAAGGTCATTGCATGTCCGTTTTTTTCATGAACTACACCCAGTGTCATTGCATGTGTGTTCTTCTCAAACCACATAAGTCATTGCATGTCTGTTCTTTTCATGAACCACACCCGGTGTCATTGCATGTGTGTTCTTTCATGAACCACACCTGTCATAGCATGTGTTCTCATGAACCACATAAGGATCCACCAGTGTCATTGGATGTGTGTTCTTCTCATGAACCACACATGGATCCACCTGTCATTGCATGTGTTCCTCTAAACAAACCACATAAGGATCCACCAGTGTCATTGCATGTCCTGTCTTTTCATGAACCACACCTAGTGTCATTGCATGTGTGTTCTTTTCATGAACCACAGCTAGAGTCATTGCATGTCTATTCTTTTTCATGAACCACACACCAAAGTGTCACGCATGTGTTTTTTCATGAACCACATAAGGATCTACCACTGTCATTGGATGTGTGTTATTCTCATGAACCACACGTGGATCCACCGTGTCATTGCATGTCTTTTTCTAAAACACACATAAGGATCCACTAGTGTCATTGTGTCTTCTTTTCATGAACCACACCGTGTCATTGCATGTGTGTTCTTTCTAAACAACCACATAAGGATCCACCAAGTGTCATTGCATGTCTGTTCTTTTCATGAACCACACTGTCATTGCATGTGTTTCTTCTAAACAAAACCACACCACATGTCATTGCATGTCTATTTTTCATGAACCACATGTCATCTGTCATTGCATGTTCTTTTCATGAACCACATAAGGATCTACCAAAGTGTCATTGGATGTGTTCTTCTCATGAACCACATGGATCCACCGTGTCATTGCATGTATGTTTCTTCTAAACAAACCACATAAGGATCCACCAGTGTCATTGCATGTCATTCTTTTCATGAACCACACCCAGTGTCATTGCATGTGTGTTCTTCTAAACAAACCACATATGATCCACCTTGCATCTGTTTCTTTTCATGAACCACACCAGTGTCATGCATGTTAGTTCTTTTCATGAACCACATATGATCCACCAGTGTCATTCATGTGTTCTTTTCATGAACCACATAAGGATCCACCGGTGTCATTGCATGTATGTTCTCTAAACAAACCACATAAGGATCCACCAGTGTCATTGCGTGTTTTTTTCCTGAACCCCACCCTGTGTCATTGCATGTGTGTTCTTCTAAACAAACCACATAAGGATCCACCAGTGTCATTGCATGTATGTTATTTTCATGAACCACATAAGGAACCACCAGTGTCGTTGCATGTCTGTTCTTTTCATGAACCACACCCTGTATCATTGCATGTCTGTTCTTTTACTGAACCACATAAGGATCCACCAGTGTCATTGCATGTCTGTTCTTTCATGAACCACACATCCACAGTGTCATTGCATGTGTGTTCCTCTAAACAAAACCACATAAGGATCCACCTGTGTCATTGCATGTGTGTTCTTTTCATGAACCACACCGTGTCATTGCATATGTTCTTCTAAACAAACCACATAAGGATCCACCAGTGTTATTGCATGTCTGTTCTTTTCATGAACCACACCTAGTGTCATTGCATGTGTGTTCTTCTAAACAAACCACATAAGTCATGTTTCTTTTCATGAACCACAAGTGTCATTGCATGTGTTTTCTCATGACATACATATGGATCCACCTGTCATTGCATGTCTGTTCCTCTAAACAAACCACATAAGGATCCACTAGTGTCATTGGATGTCTGTTTTTCTCATGAACCACACATGGATCCACCAGTGTCATTGGATGTGTGTTCTTTAAACAAACCACATAAGGATCCACCAGTGTCATTGCATGTCTGTTCTTTTCATGAACCACACCCAATGTCATTGCATGTGTGTTCTTTTCATAAACCACATAAGGATCCATTGTCATTGCATGTCTGTTTTTTCATGAACCACACCTAGTGTCATTGCATGTGTTCTTCTAAACAAACCACATAAGGATCCACCAGTGTCATTGCATGTCCGTTCTTTTCATGAACCACACCAGTGTCATTGCATGTCTGTTATTTTCATGAACCACACCTGTGTCATGCATGTCTGTTTTTCATGAACCACATAAGGATCTACCTCATTGATGTGTTTCTTCTCATGAACCACACGTGGATCCACTGTGTCATTGCATGTATGTTCCTCTAAACAAACCACATAAGGATCCACCAAGTGTCATTGCATGTCTATTCTTTTCATGAACCACACCCAAAGTGTCATTGCATGTGTGTCTTCTAAACAAACCACATAAAAGATGTCATTCTTTTCATGAACCACACCCAGTGTCATTGCATGTGTGTTCTTTTCATGAACCACACCCAGGTCATTTGCATGTGTGTTCTTCTCATGAACCACATGGATCCACCGTGTCATTGCATGTCCTTTCATCTAAACAAACCACATAAGGATCCACCAAAGGTCATTGCATGTCTGTCTTTTCATGAACCACACCCATGTCATTGCATATGTGTTCTTCTAAACAAACCACATAAGGATCCACCGTGTCATTGCATGTATTCTTTCATGAACCACACCCAATGTCCACTGTTGTCATGCATGTCTGTTTTTCTTCATGAACCACATAAGGATCTACCAGTGTCATTGCATGTGTGTTCTTCTCATGAACCACACATGGATCCACCGTGTCATTGCATGTCTGTTCTCTCTAAACAAACCACATAAGGATCCACCGTGTCATTGCATGTTTTTTTCATGAACCACAAAGTGTCATTGCATGTGTGTTCTTCTAAACAAACCACATAAGGATCCACCTGTTCTTTTCATGAACCACACCCAGTGTCATTGCATGTGTTCTTTCTAAACAAACCACATAAGTCATTGCATGTCTTTTTTCATGAACCACACCAGTGTCATTGCATGTGTGTTCCTTTTTTCTACAAACCACATAAGGATCCACCAGTCTCATTGCATGTCTGTTCTTTTCATGAAACAAACCACATAAGGATCCACCGGTGTCATTTGCATGTCTGTTCTTTTCATGAACCACACCGGTGTCATTGCATGTGTGTTCTTAAAACCATAAGGATCCACCGGTGTCATTGCACGCATGTTCTTTTTCGCAGAACCACACGATTAGCCGGTGCATGTACATTCTTTCGCGAACCACACCCGGTGTCCTTTGCATGTGATTCTTTTCGCGAACCACATAAGGATCTACCGGTGTCATTGGATGTGTGTTCTTCTCGCGGGCTCACCCGTCGATCCCTTTGGTATCGTGCATATACATTCCTCTAAGCAACCACATAAGGATCCCACCACGATTGTCATTGCATATACAATTCTTTTCATGAACCACACCGGTGCCATTGCATGTGTGTTCTTTAAATAAAACACGGGATGCGGTGTCATTTGCATATGCTATTTCTTTCCATGAACCACGTAGGATCCACGATTAGCAGTGCATCTACATTCTTTTCGGGAACCACACCGAATTATTAATTGCATGTCTATGTTTCATGAACCACACCTGAGTGGCATCCTTTGCATATGAGTTCTTTCATGAACCACAGGATCTACCCAGTGTCATTGGATGTGTGTTCTTCTCATACACCACATGTGGATCCCACTTAGGTGTCATTGCATGTATTCCTCGCGACGACCACATAAGTCCATCGGTGTCATTGCATTGCCTCTTCTTTTCATGAACCACACCCAGTGTCATTGCATGTGTGTTCTTCTAAACAAATCATAAGGATCACCGGTGTGTTACTGTCTTGTCTTTTCGCAGACCACCGCGGTGTTGTGCATGTGTGTTCTTACAAACAAACACATGAGAATGTTGCTGTGACACGGTGTCACATTGCATGTGTGTTCCTCTAATTTGAGACCACATAAGGGATCCAGCGGTGTGTTGCATGTAGCCTTTCTCTAAACAAACCACATAAGGATCACCAGTGTCATTGGGTGTTGTGTTGCCTCTTGAACCACCGCTGGAATCCCACCGATGTCATTGCATATACATTCCTCTAAAAAACCACAGAGATCCACAGTATCCTTTTTATATATACATTTCTTTTCATGATTTTTGATGTCATTCTTCTAATATAAAACCCATAAGAATCCACCCGATGTCATTTCACATATACATCCTTTTCACACATGAGAGATCCACCCCAGTGTGTTCATGTCTGTTCTTTTCATGAACCACATAGAGATCTGGTGTTGTGTCTTTTCATGAACCACATAAGGGTCCCTTTTTGCGGTGCCATTGCATGTCATTCCTCTAAACAAACCACGAGATCCACCGGTGTCATTGGATGTGTGTTCTTCTCTTGGAGCCACCACATGGATCCCCAGTGTCATTGCATGTTGTTCCTCTAAACAAACGCATAAAAATCCACTAGTGTCATTGCATTTTTTGTTGCTGGGCCCGTTATCTCATTGCATCGTGTTCTTTTTCATTAACTTGGCTCTGATCATTGCATATACATTGCTTATAAACCACACATGGATCCGCGTGTCATTGCATATACATTCTTTTCACGAACCACACCCAGTATCCTTTGCATGTGGCTTTTTCTTCTAAACAAACCACATGAGATCCCACCGGTGTCATTGCATATCTGTTCTTTTCTGCAAAACCACCAGTGTCATTGCATATCTCTTCTTTTCCAGATTTTTCCCCAGTGTCTTTGCATATGATTCTTTTCATAGACCATGAGATCTCTAGTATCCATTGGATGTGTGTTCTTCTCATAATTTCCACATGCGGATCACCCGTGTGATGCATATCTGTTCTCTCAACCAAACACATAAGAGGATCCACCATTGTCATTGCATGCTTACATTTCTTTTCATGAACCACACGGTGTCATTGCATGTGTGTTCTTCTAAACAAACCACATGAAGATCCACCAATGTCATTGCACGTATGTTCTTTTCATGAACCACACCAGTGTCATTGCATACTGTTCTTTCATAGACCACATAAGGATCACAGTGTCATTTGCATGTCTATTTTTTCACCAGAACCACACCAGTGTCATTGCGTGTGTATTACATTCATGAACTCCTGACCAAGTCATTGCATATGCAACTGCTACTTGAACCACCCAGTATTAATTGCATATACATTCTTTTAACTGAACCAAACGAGGTATCACTTTGCATGTACTGTTCTCTTTTCATGAACCACACTTAAGGATCTGTTACCAGTTGTCATTACAGATGTGTGTTCTTTCCTCATGAACCCCATTGATCCAATTTCCAGGGGTGTGTGTTGCATGTTGTTCCTCTCTAAACAAACCACATAAGGATCCACCAAAGTGTCATTGCATGTTCTTGTGTTTTTCATGAGACCACACCCAAAGTGCTCATTGCATGTGTGTTTCTAAACAAACTTCTCCACATAAGGATCCACCAGTGTGTTTACATTGGTTGCTCTGTTTCTTTTCATGAACCACACTAGTGTTAGTGCATATACATTCCGTTTCTTTTCATGAACCACAAGACACACCTAGTGTCACTACATATGAGTTCTTTCATGAACCACATAAGGATCTTACTAGTGTCATTGGATGTATGTTATTCTCATGAATCCACAAATGGATCCACGGTGTCTACCCTGTTATCTATTATTACTAAGCTAAACGAATCCACATGAGATCTTACCAGTGTCATTGCATGTCACATTTCTTTTCATGAAGCCACACCTGTAAGGTCATTGCATGTGTGTTCTCCAAACCACATAAGAGATCCACCTGTCAGTGTGCATGTCTGCTTCTTTTCATAGAACCACATAAGGACACTACCAAAGCGTGCATTTGCATGTCCTACATTTT
Source organism: Avena insularis (assembly GCA_023614405.1). Taxonomy (NCBI): domain Eukaryota; kingdom Viridiplantae; phylum Streptophyta; class Magnoliopsida; order Poales; family Poaceae; genus Avena; species Avena insularis. The sequence goes on from CM042690.1 coordinate 191,122,674, forward strand.
CATGAACCACATAAGGATCCAATAAAGGGTGTCTCATAGCATCCATACGTTGCTGTTTCATGAACCACACACTGATTATTCATTTTGCCATACAGTTCCGTTTTCTATGAACCACACTAAGTGTCACTGCATGTGAGTTCTTTTCTATGAACCACATAAGGATCTACATAGTGTCATTGGAATTCCCAATGTTCTTCTCACTTGAACCACATGTGGATCCACCGGTGTCATTGCATGTACCCATTTCCACTCTAAACAAACCACATAAGGATCCACGGTGTCATTATGCGTGTCTATTCATTCTTTTCATAGACCACCACACCCAAAGTGTCATTGCATGTGCTGTTCTTCTAAACAAACCACATAAGGGATCCACTAGTGTCATCAGCCTTCGGTTCATGTTTCTTTTCATGAACCACACCTCCAGGTGTTGACTGCATGTGTGTTCTTCTAAACAAGCCACATAAGTCATCAGATGTCTGCATGTACCCCATTTCTCTTCATGAACCACACCCTGGTGTCGCCGCCATGTGCATGTTCCTCTATTCCTCTAGACATACCACATAAGGAACACCACCGAACCAGGGTGTCAGCTGTGCATACATTCTGCTTAAAACTGTGAAACAAACCACATAAGGATCCACCCGCGATTGTAATTGGATGTAGTAACATTCTCACTTGAACCACACATGGATCCACCCCTGTCATTGCCACCGATGTACTGTTCTCCTCTAAACAAACCACATAAGGATCCACCAAGGTGTCATTGAATGTATGTTCTTTTCATAGAACCACACTAGTGTGCTGCTTGAATGCTTGTTCTTTCCATTAACCACAGCCCAGAGTCATTGCATGTCCATTACTTCCATAAACCACACATGGATCTCACCGATGTCATTGCATGTATTTTCCTCTAAACAAAACCACACATAAGGATCCACCAAAGTGTCATTGCATGTCCTGTTTTTCATGAACCACAATTCCGATGTATACATTGCACAATACCTGTGTGTTCTGCTCATGAACCATGCTAGAGTCATTGTATGTCCTTTCTTTTTCATGAACCACACCCGGTCATTGTCATTGCATGTTTTTTCTTTCATGAACCACAACCGGTGTCACTGCATGTTCTGCTTTTTCATGAACTACATAAGAATCTACTAGTGTCATTGATGTGTGTTTTTCTCATGAACCACCATTAACGTGGATCCAATAGGTCATTGCATGTCCTGTTCTTCTAAACAAACCACATAAGGATCCACCTGTCATTGCATGTCTGTTTTCATGAACCACACCCAAGTCAGGTCATTGCATGTGTGTTCTTCCAAAGAAACCACATAAGGATCCACCAGTGTCATTGCATGTGCTGTTTTTTCATGAACCACACCTGTCAAGCATGTTCGTTCCGCTTTTTCATGAACCGCATACCCAAGGTCATCTGCATGTCACTTTTCATGAACCACATAAGGATCTACAGTTGTCATTGGATGTGTTCTTTTCATGAACCACACACGTAGATCCACGGTATCATTGCATGTCTATTCCTCTAAACAAACCACATAAGGATCCACCAAAGTTGTCATTGCATGTCTGTTCTTTCATGAACCACACCCAGTGTCATTGCATGTGTTCTTCTAAACAAACCACATAAGGATCCACAAGTGTAATTGCATGTCTCTTCTTTTCATGAACCACATATGACCCACCAAAGGCATTGCATGTGTCCGTTCTTTTCATGAACCACATAAGGATCCACCAGTGTCATAGCATGTCTTTTTTCATGAACCACACCCAATGTCATTGCATGTCTGTTCTTTTCATGAACCACACCATGTCACCGCATGTGAGTTCTTTTTTTCATGAACCACATAAGGATCTACTAGTGTCATTGGATGTGTGTTCTTCTCATGAACCACGTGGATCCACCGGTGTCATTGCATGTCTGTTCTAAACAAAACCACATAAGGATCTACCAAAGTCATTGCGGTCTATTCTTTTCATGAACCACACCCAGTGTCATTGCATGTGTTCTTCTAAACAAACCACATAAGGATCCACTAGTGTCATTGCACATACATTTCTTTTCATGAACCACACCCAGTGTTATTGCATGTGTGTTCTTCTAAACAAACCACATAAGTCATTTCATGTCTGTTCTTTTCATGAACCACACCCGGTGTCATTGCATGTGTGTTCCTCTACACATACCACATAAGGATACACCGATGTCATTGCATGTCTGTTCCTCTAAACAAACCAGATAAGGATCCACCAGTGTCATTGGATGTGTGTTCTTCTCATGAACCACACATGGATCCACCGGTGTCATTGCATGTCTGTTCCTCTAAACAAACCACATAAGGATCCACGAGTGTCATTGAATGTATGTTCTTTTCATGAACCACACCCAGTGTCATTGCATGCGTGTTCTTTTCATTAACCACAGCTAGAGTCATTGCATGTCTGTTACTTCCATAAACCACACATGGATCCACCGATGTCATTGCATGTATTTTCCTCTAAACAAACCACATAAGGATCCACCAGTGTCATTCCATGTCTGTTCTTTTCATGAACCACACATAAGGATCCACTGTCATTGCATGTCCGTTCTTTTTATGAACCACACCCAGTGTCATTGCATGTTTGTTCTGTTCATGAACCACAGATAGAGTCATTGCATGTTTGTTCTTTTCATGAACCACACCTAGTGTCATTGCATGTTTGTTCTTTTCATGAACCACACCCGATGTCACTGCATGTCTGTTCTTTTCATGAACCACATAAGAATCTACTAGTGTCATTGGATGTGTGTTCTTCTCATGAACCACACGTGGATCCACTGTCATTGCATGTCTGCTTCCTCTAAACAAACCACATAAGGATCCACCGGTGTCATTGCATGTCTGTTTCTTTCATGAACCACACCCAAGTGTGCATGTGTGTTCTTCTAAACAAAACACATAAGGATCCACAGTTGTCATTGCATGTCTGTTTCTTTTCATGAACCACATAAGGATCCACCAGGTCATTGCATGTCTGTTTTTTCGTGAACTACACGGTTGTCATTGCATGTCTATTCTTTTCATGAACCACACCCAGTGTCACCGCATGTGAGTTCTTTCATGAACCACATAAGGATCTACTTCAGTGTCATTGGATGTGTTCTTCTCATGAACCACACGTGGATCCACCGTGTCATTGCATGTCTATTCCTCTAAACAAACCACATAAGGATCCACCGTGTCATTATGCGGTTCCGTTCTTTTCATGAACCACACCCAAAGTGTCATTGCATCTGTGTTCTTCTAAACAAATCATAAGGATCCACCAGTGTCATGGCCTGTCTTATCTTTTCATGAACCACACACAGTGGTATTGCATGTGTGTGTTCTTCTAAACAAACCACATTAGTCATTGCATGTCTGTTCTTTTCATGAACCACACCCGGTGTCATTTCATGTGTGTTCCTCTAGACAGACCACATAAGGATCCAACGGTGTCATTGCATGTCTATTCCTCTAAACAAACCACATAAGGATCCACCAGTGTTATTGGATGTGTGTTCTTCTCATGAACCACACATGGATCCACCGGTGTCATTGCATGTCTGTTCCTCTAAAACAAACACATAAGGATCCACCAAGTGTCATTGCATGTCTCTTTTCATGAACCACACCCAAAGTGTCATTGCATGCTTGTTCTTTTCATTAACCACAGCTAGAGTCATTGCATATACATTTCCATAAACCACACATGGATCCACCGATGTTATTGCATGTCTGTTCTTTTCATGAACCACACGGCTGGCACTGCATGTCGGGCTTCTTTTCATGAACCACATAAGGATCCACCCAGTGTCATTGGATGTGTGTTCTTCTCATGTACCACACGTGGATCCACCGGTGTCATTGCATGTTTGTTCCTTTAAACAAACCACATAAGGATTCACCAGTGTTAATGCATGTATGTTCTTTTCATGAACCACACCCAAAGTGTCATTGCATGTGTTCTTCTAAACAAACCACATAAGGATCCACCAAAGGTCATTGCATGTCAGTTCTTTTCATGAACCACACATAAGGATCCACCAATGTCATTGCATGTCTGTTCTTTTCATGAACCACACCCAGTCTCATTGCATGCCTGTTCTTTCCATGAACCACACATAAGGATCCACGGTCATTGATGTCTATTTTTCATGAACCACACCCGGTGTCATTGCGTGTGTGTTCATTCATGAACCACGCCTAGAGTCATTGCATGTCATTTCGTTTTTCATGAACCACACCAAGTGTCATTGCATATACATTCTTTTAATGAACCAAACCCGGTGTCATCGCATGTCATTCTTTTCATGAACCACATAAGGATCTACAGTGTCATTGGATGTGTGTTCTTCTCATGAACCACACGTGGATCCACTGGTGTCATTGCATGTTTCGTTCCTCTAAACAAACCATATAAGGATCCACCAAGTGTCATTGCATGTCTGTTTTTCATGAACCACACCGGTGTCATTGCATGTGTGTTCTTCTAAACAAACCACATAAGGATCCACCGGTGTCATTGTTATCATTCTTTTTTCATGAACCACACCCAGTGTTAGTGCATGTCTGTTCTTTTCATGAACCACACCAAGTGTCAATACATGTCAGTTCTTTTCATGAACCACATAAGGATCTACTAGTGTCATTGGATGTGTGTTATTCTCATGAACCACACGTGGATCCACCGGTGTCATTGCTTGTCTTTTACTCTAAACGAACCACATAAGGATCCACCAGTGTCATTGCATGTCTGTTCTTTTCATGAACCACACCCAGTGTCATTGCATGTGTGTTCTTCTAAACAAACCACATAAGGATCCACAAGTGTCATTGCATGTCTCTTCTTTTCATGAACCACATAAGGACCCACCAGTGCCATTGCATGTCTGTTCTTTTCATGAACCACATAAGGATCCACCAGTGTCATAGCATGTCTGTTCTTTTCATGAACCACACCCAATGTCATTGCATGTCTGTTCTTTTCATGAACCACACCAAGTGTCACTGCATGTGAGTTCTTTTCATGAACCACATAAGGATCTACTAGTGTCATTGGATGTGTGTTCTTCTCATGAACCACATGTGGATCCACCGGTGTCATTGCATGTCTGTTCCTCTAAACAAACCACATAAGGATCCACCAGTGTCATTGCGTGTCTATTCTTTTCATGAACCACACCCAGTGTCATGGCATGTGTGTTCTTCTAAACAAACCACATAAGGATCCACTAGTGTCATTGCCTGTCTGTTCTTTTCATGAACCACACCCAGTGTTATTGCATGTGTGTTCTTCTAAACAAACCACATAAGTCATTTCATGTCTGTTCTTTTCATGAACCACACCCGGTGTCATTGCATGTGTGTTCCTCTACACATACCACATAAGGATACACCGATGTCATTGCATGTCTGTTCCTCTAAACAAACCAGATAAGTATCCACCAGTGTCATTGGATGTGTGTTCTTCTCATGAACCACACATGGATCCACCGGTGTCATTGCATGTCTGTTCCTCTAAACAAACCACATAAGGATCCACGAGTGTCATTGAATGTATGTTCTTTTCATGAACCACACCCAGTGTCATTGCATGCGTGTTCTTTTCATTAACCACAGCTAGAGTCATTGCATATATGTTACTTCCATAAACCACACATGGATCCACCGATGTCATTGCATGTATTTTCCTCTAAACAAACCACATAAGGATCCACCAGTGTCATTCCATGTCTGTTCTTTTCATGAACCACACATAAGGATCCACCAGTGTCATTGCATGTCTGTTCTTTTTATGAACCACACCCAGTGTCATTGCATGTTTGTTCTGTTCATGAACCACAGCTAGAGTCATTGCATGTTTGTTCTTTTCATGAACCACACCTAGTGTCATTGCATGTTTGTTCTTTTCATGAACCACACCCGATGTCACTGCATGTCTGTTCTTTTCATGAACCACATAAGAATCTACTAGTGTCATTGGATGTGTGTTCTTCTCATGAACCACACGTGGATCCACCGGTGTCATTGCATGTCTGTTCCTCTAAACAAACCACATAAGGATCCACCAGTGTCATTGCTTGTCTGTTCTTTTCATGAACCACACCCAGTGTCATTGCATGTGTGTTCTTCTAACAAACCACATAAGGATCCACCAGTGTCATTGCCTGTCTTTTCTTTTTCATGAACCACACCCAGTGTCAGTGCATGTCTGTTCTTTTCATGAACCACACCCAGTGTCACTGCATGTCAGTTCTTTTCATGAACCACATAAGGATCTACCAGTGTCATTGGATGTGTGTTCTTCTCATGGACCACACGTAGATCCACCGGTATCATTGCATGTCTATTCCTCTAAACAAACCACATAAGGATCCACCAGTGTCATTGCATGTCTGTTCTTTTCATGAACCACACCCAGTGTCATTGCATGTGTGTTCTTCTAAACAAAACACATAAGGATCCACCAGTGTCATTGCATGTCTGTTCTTTTCATGAACCACATAAGGATCCACCAGTGTCATTGCATGTCTGTTCTTTTCAGGAACCACACCCAGTGTCATTGCATGTCTGTTCTTTTCATGAACCACACCCAGTGTAACCGCATGTGAGTTCTTTTCATGATCCACATAAGGATCTACCAGTGTCATTGGATGTGTGTTCTTCTCATGAACCACATGGGGATCCACCGGTGTCATTGCATGTCTATTCCTCTAAACGAACCACATAAGGATCCACCGGTGTCATTGCGTGTCTGTCCTTTACATGAACCACACCCAGTGTCATTGCATGTGTGTTCTTCTAAACAAATCACATAAGGATCCACAAGTGTCATTGCCTGTCTTATCTTTTCATGAACAACACCCAGTGTCATTGCATGTGTGTTTCTATAGACAGACCCCATAAGGATCCAACGGTGTCATTGCATGTATGTTCCTCTAAACAAACCACATAAGGATCCACCAGTGTCATTGGATGTGTGTTCTTCTCATGAACCACACATGGATCCACCGGTGCCATTGCATGTCTGTTCCTCTAAAAAAACCACATAAGGATCCACCAGTGTCATTGCATATTTGTTCTTTTCATGAACCACACCTAGTGTCAATGCATGCGTGTTCTTTTCATTAACCACAGCTAGAGTAATTACATGTCTGTTACTTCCATAAACCACACATGGATCCACCGATGTTATTGCATGTTTGTTCTTTTCATGAACCACACCTAGTGTCACTGCATGTCAGTTCTTTTCATGAACCACATAAGGATCCACCCAGTGTCATTTGATGTGTGTTCTTCTCATGTACCACACGTGGATCCACCGGTGTCATTGCATGTCTGTTCCTCTAAACAAACCACATAAGGATCCACCAGTGTCAATGCATGTCTGTTCTTTTCATGAACCACACCTAGTGTCATTGCATGTGTGTTCTTCTAAAAAAACACATAAGGATCCACCAGTGTCATTGCATGTCAGTTCTTTTCATGAACCACACATAAGGATCCACCAATGTCATTGCATGTCTGTTCTTTTCATGAACCACACCCAGTGTCATTGCATGCGTGTTCTTTTCATGAACCACATCTAGAGTCATTGCATGTCTATTCTTTTCAAGAACCACACCCAGTGTCATTGCATGTGTATTCTTTTCATGAACCACACCCGGTGTCACTTCATGTATGTTCTTTTAATGAACTACATAAGGATCTACCAGTGTCATTGGATGTGTGTTCTTCTCATGAACCACACGTGGATCCACCGGTGTCATTGCATGTCTATTCTTTTGATGAACCACACATAAGGATCCACCAGTGTCATTGCATGTCTGTTCTTTTCATGATCCACACCCAGTGTCATTACATGTGTGTTCTTTTCATGAACCACAGCTAGAGTCATTGCATGTCTATTCTTTTCATGAACCACACCTAGTGTCATTGCATGTCTGTTCTTCTAAACAAACCACATAAGGATCCACCAGTGTCATTGCATGTCTGTTCTTTTCTTGAACCACACCCAGTGAAATTGCATGTCTGTTATTTTCATGAACCACACCCGGTGTCACTGCATGTCTGTTCTTTTCATGAACCACATAAGGATCTACCAGTGTCATTGGATGTGTGTTCTTCTCATGAACCACACGTGGATGCACCGGTGTCATTGCATGTATGTTCCTATAAACAAACCACATAAGGATCCACAAGTGTCATTGCATGTCTATTCTTTTCATGAACCACATCCAGTGTCATTGCATGTGTGTTCTTATAAACAAACCACATAAGGATCCACCAGTGTCCTTGCCTGTCTGTTCTTTTCATGAACCACACCCAGTGTCAGTGCATGTCTGTTCTTTTCATGAACCACACCTAGTGTCACTTCATGTTAGTTCTTTTCCTGAACCATATAAGGATCCACCAGTGCCATTGCATGTATGTTCGTCTAAACAAACGACATAAGGATCCACCAGTGTCATTGCATGTCTGTTCTTTTCATGAACCACACCCAGTGTCATTGCATGTCTGTTCTTATAAACAAACCACATAAGGATCCACCAGTGTCATTGCATGTCCGTTCTTTTCATGAACCACATAAGGATCCACCAGTGTCATTGCATGTCTGTTCTTTTCATGAACCACATAAGGATCCACCAGTGTCATTGCATGTCTGTTCTTTTCATGAACCACACCCAGTGTCATTGCTTGTCTATTCTTTTCATGAACCACACCCAGTGTCACTGCATGTTAGTTCTTTTCATGCACCACATAAGGATCAACTAGTGTCATTGGATGTGTGTTCTTCTCATGAACCACACGTGGATCCACCTGTGTCATTGCATGTTTGTTCCTCTAAACAAACCACATAAGGATCCACCAGTGTCATTGCGTGTCTGTTCTTTTCATGAACCACACACAAGTGTCATTGCATATCTGTTCTTCTATACAAACCACATAAGGATCCACCAGTGTCATTGCCTGTCTGTTCTTTTCATGAACCACACCTAGAGTTATTGCATGTGTGTTCTTCTAAAAAAAACACATAAGTCATTGCATGTCTGTTCTTTTCATGAACCACACCCGGTGTCATTGCATGTGTGTTCTCAGATGACCACATATGATCCACCGGTGTCATTGCATGTCTGTTCCTCTAAACAAACCACATAAGGATCCACCAGTGTCATTGGATGTGTGTTCTTCTCATGAACCACACATGGATCCACCGGTGTCATTGCATGTCTGTTCCTCTAAACAAACCACATAAGAATCCACCAGTGTCATTGCATGTCTGTTCTTTTCAAGAACCACACCTAGTGTCATTGCATGTGTGTTCTTTTCATTAACCACAGCTAGAGTTATTGCATGTCTGTTACTCCCATAAACCACACATGGATCCACCGATGTCATTGCATGTCTGTTCTTTTCATGAACCACACCCAGTGTCACTGCATGTCAGTTCTTTTCAAGAACCACATAAGGATCCAACCAGTGTCACTGGATGTGTGTTCTTCTCATGAACCACACGTGGATCCACCGGTGTCATTATATGTCTCTTCTTTTCATGAACCACACATAAGGATCCACCAGTGTCATTGCATTTCTATTCTTTTCATGAACCACACCCAGTGTCATTGCATGTGTGTTCTTTTCATGAACCATAGCTAGAGTCATTGCATGTCTTTTCTTTTCATGAACCACATACAGTGTCAGTGCATGTATGTTCTTTTCATGAACCACACCTAGTGTCACTGCATGTCAGTTCTCTTCATGAACCACATAAGGATCTACCAGTGTCATTGGATGTGTGTTCTTCTCATGAACCACACGTGGATCCACCGGTGTCATTGCATGTCTATTCATCTAAACAAACCACATAAGGATCCACAAGTGACATTGCGTGTCTGTTCTTCTCATGAACCACACCCAGTGTCATTGCATGTGTGTTCTTTTCATGAACCACAACTAGTGTCATTGCCTGTCTGTTCTTTTCATGAACCACACACAGTGTTATTGCATGTGTGTTCTTCTAAAGAAACCACATAAGTCATTGCATGTATGTTCTTTTCATGAACCACACCCGGTGTCATTGCATGTGTGTTCCTCTAGACAGACCACATAAGGATCCAACGGTGTCATTGCATGTCTGTTCATCTAAACGAACCACATAAGGATCCACCAGTGTCATTGGATGCGTGTTCTTCTCCTGAACCACACATGGATCCACTGGTGTCATTGCATGTCTGTTCCTCTAAACAAACCCCATAAGGATCCACCAGTGTCATTGCATGTCTGTTCTTTTCATGAACCACACCCAGTGTCATTGCATGTCTGTTCTTTTCATGAACCACACATAAGGATCCACCAATGTCATTGCATGTCTGTTCTTTTCATGAACCACACCCAGTGTCATTGCATGTGTGTTCTGTTCATGAACCACAGCTAGAGTCATTGCATGTCTGTTCTTTTCATGAACCACACCTAGTGTCATTGCATGTCTGTTCTTTTCATGAACCACACCCGGTGTCACTGCATGTCTGTTCTTTTCATGAACCACATAAGGATCTACCAGTGTCATTGGATGTGTGTTCTTCTCATGAACCACACGTGGTTCCACCGGTGTCATTGCATGTTTGTTCCTCTAAACAAACCACATAAGGATCCACTAGTGTCATTGCATGTCTGTTCTTTTCATGAACCACACCCAGCGTCATTGCATGTGTGTTGTTCTAAACAAACCACATAAGGATCCACGATTTTCATTGCCTGTCTGTTCTTTTTCATGAACCACAGCCAGTGTCAGTGAATGTCTGTTCTTTTCATGAACCACACCAAGTGTCACTGCATGTTAGTTCTTTTCATGAACCACATAAGGATCTACCAGTATCATTGGATGTGTGTTATTCTCATGAACCACACGTGGATCCACCGGTGTCATTGCATGTCTATTCCTCTAAACGAAATACATAAGGATCCACCAGTGTCATTGCATGTCTGTTCTTTTCATGAACCACACCTAGTGTCATTGCATGTGTGTTCTTCTAAACAAACCACATAAGGATCCACCAGTGTCATTGCATGTCTGTTCTTTTCATGAACCACATAAGGATCCACTAGTGCCATTGCATGTCTGTTCTTTTCATGAACCACATAAGGATCCACCAGTGTCATTGCATGTCTGTTCTTTTCATGAACCACACCCAGTGTCATTGCATGTCTGTTCTTTTCATGAACCACACCCAGTGTCACTGCATGTGAGTTTTTTTCATGAACCACATAAGGATCTACTAGTGTCATTGGATGTGTGTTCTTCTCATGAACCACATGTGGATCCACCGGTGTCATTGCATATATGTTCCTCTAAACAAACCACATAAGGATCCACCAATGTCATGGCGTGTCTGTTCTTTTCATGAACCACACCCAGTGTCATTGCATGTGTGTTCTTCTAAACAAACCACATAAGGATCCACTAGTGTCATTGCCTGTCTGTTCTTTTCATGAACCACACCCAGTGTTATTGCATGTGTGTTGTTCTAAACAAAACACATAAGTCATTGCATGTCTGTTCTTTTCATGAACCACACCCGGTGTCATTGCATGTGTGTTCCTCTAGACATACCACATAAGGATACACCGGTGTCATTGCATGTCTGTTCCTCTAAACAAACCACATAAGGATCCACCAGTGTCATTGGATGTGTGTTCTTCTCATGAACCACACATGGATCCACCGGTGTCATTGCATGTCTGTTCCTCTAAACAAACCACATAAGGATCCACCAGTGTCATTGAATGTATGTTATTTTCATGAACCACACCCAGTGTCATTGCATGCGTGTTCTTTTCATTAACCACATCTAGAGTCATTGCATGTCTGTTACTTCCATAAACCACACATGGATCCACCGATGTCATTGCATGTATTTTCCTCTAAACAAACCACATAAGGATCCACCAGTGTCATTGCATGTCTGTTCTGTTCATGAACCACACATAAGGATCCACCAGTGTCATTGCATGTCTGTTCTTTTCATGAACCACACATAAGGATCCACCAGTGTCATTGCATGTCTGTTCTTTTCATGAACCACACCCAGTGTCATTGCATGTGTGTTATGTTCATGAACCACAGCTAGAGTCATTGCATGTCTGTTCTTTTCATGAACCAGACCTAGTGTCATTGCATGTTTGTTCTTTTCATGAACCACACCCGGTGTCACTGCATGTCTGTTCTTTTCATGAACCACATAAGAATCTACTAGTGTCATTCGATGTGTGTTCTTCTCATGAACCACACATGGATCCACCGGTGTCATTGCATGTCTGTTCCTCTAAACAAACCACATAAGAATCCACTAGTGTCATTGCATGTCTGTTCTTTTCATGAACCACACCCAGTGTAATTGCATGTGTGTTCTTCTAAACAAACCACACAAGGATCCACCAGTGTCATTGCCTGTCTGTTCTTTTTCTTGAACCACACCCAGTGTCAGTGCATGTCTATTCTTTTCATGAACCACACCCAGTGTCACTACATGTCAGTTCTTTTCATGAACCACATAAGGATCTACCAGTGTTATTGGATGTGTGTTCTTCTCATGAACTACACATAGATCCACCGGTATCATTGCATGTCTATTCCTCTAAACAAACCACATAAGGATCCACCAGTGTCATTGCATGTCTGTTCTTTTCATGAACCACACCCAGTGTCATTGCATGTGTGTTCTTCTAAACTAAACACATAAGGATCCACCAGTGTCATTGCATGTCTGTTCTTTTCATGAACCACATAAGGATCCACCAGTGTCATTGCATGTCTGTTCTTTTCAGGAACCACACCCAGTGTCATTGCATGTCTATTCTTTTCATGAACCACACCTAGTGTCACTGCATGTGAGTTCTTTTCATGAACCTCATAAGGATCTACCAGTGTCATTGGATGTGTGTTCTTCTCATGAACCACATGTGGATCTACCGGTGTCATTGCATGTCTATTCCTCTAAACAAACCACATAAGGATCCACCGGTGTCATTGCGTGTCTGTTCTTTTCATGAACCACACCCAATGTCATTGCATGTGTGTTCTTCTAAACAAACCACATAAGGATCCACCAATGTCATTGCCTGTCTGTTCTTTTCATGAACCACACACAGTGTTATTGCATGTGTGTTCTTCTAAACAAACCACATAAGTCATTGCATGTCTGTTCTTTTCATGAACCACACCCGGTGTCATTGCATGTGTGTTCCTCTAGACAGACCACATAAGGATCAACGGTGTCATTGCATGTCTGTTCTTTTCATGAACCACACCCAAAGGTCAAGCATGTACCGTTTCTTTTCATGAACCGCACCCGGTCTCACTGCATGTCAATTCTTTTCATGAACCACATAAGGATCCACCAGTGTCATTAGATGCGTGTTCTTCTCATGAACCACAGGTGGATCCACCGGCGTCATTGCATGTCTGTTCCTCTAAACAAACAACATAAGGATCCACCAACTTCATTGCATGTCTGTTCTTTTCATTAACCACACCCAGTGTCATTGCATGCGTGTTCTTTTCATTAACCACAGCTAGAGTCATTGCATGTCTTTTACTTCCATAAACCACACATGGATCCACTGATGTCATTGCATCTCTGTTCTTTTCATGAACCACACCTAGTGTCACTGCATGTCAGTTATTTTCATGAACCACATAAGGATCCACCCAGTGTCATTGGATGTGTGTTCTTCTCATGAACCACATGTGGATCCACCGGTGTCATTGCATGTATGTTCCTCTAAATAAACCACATAAGGATCCACCAGTGTCATTGCATGTCTATTATTTTCATGAACCCCACCCAGTGTCATTGCATGTGTGTTCTTCTAAACAAAGCACATAAGGATCCACTAGTGTCATTGCATGTCTATTCTTTTCATGAACAACAAATAAGGATCCACCAGTGTCATTGCATGTCTGTTCTTTTCATGAACCACACCCGGTGTCATTGCATGTGTGTTCTTTTCATGAACCACAGCTAGTCATTGCATTTCTGTTCTTTTCATGAACCACACCCAGTGTCATTGCATGTCTATTCTTTTCATGAACCACACACGGTGTCACTGCATGTCTGTTCTTTTCATGAACCACATAAGGATCTACTAGTGTCATTGGATGTGTGTTATTCTCATGAACCACACGTGGATCCACCGGTGTCATTGCATGTCTGTTCTTTTCATGAACCACACATAAGGATCCACCAGTGTCATTGCATGTCTGTTCTTTTCATGAACCACACCCAGTGTCATTGCATGTGTGTTCTTTTCATGAACCACTGCTAGAGTTAGTGCATGTCTGTTCTTTTCATGAACCACACCCAGTGTCATTGCATGTCTGTTCTTTTCATGAACCACACCCGGTGTCATTGCATGTAAGTTCTTTTCATGAACCACATAAGGATCCACCAGTGTCATTGGATGTGTGTTCTTCTCATCAACCTCACGTGGATCCACCGGTGTCATTGCAGGTCTGTTCCTCTAAACAAACCACATAAGGATCCACCAATGTCATTGCCTGTCTATTCTTTTCATGTACCACACCCAGTGTTATTGCATGTGTGTTCTTCTAAACAAACTACCTAAGTCATTGCATGTCTGTTCTTTTCATGAACCACACCCGATGTCATTGCATGTGTGTTCCTCTAGACAGACCACATAAGGATCCACCGATGTCATTGCATGTCTGTTCCTCTAAACAAACCACATAAGGATCCACTAGTGTCATTGGATGTGTGTTCTTCTCATGAACCACACATGGATCCACCGGTGTCATTGCATGTTTGTTCCTCTGAACAAACCACATAAGGATCCACCAGTGTCATTGCATGTCTGTTCTTTTCATGAACCACACCTAGTGTCATTGCATGCGTGTTCATTTCATTAACCACAGCTAGAGTCATTGCATGTCTTTTACTTCCATAAACCACACATGGATCCACTGATGTCATTGCATCTCTGTTCTTTTCCTGAACCATGTCACTGCATGTCAGTTCTTTTCATGAACCACATAAGGATCCACCCAGTGTCATTGGATGTGTGTTCTTCTCATGAACCACATGTGGATCCACCGGTGTCATTGCATGTATGTTCCTCTAAACAAACCACATAAGGATCTACCGGTGTCATTGCATTACTATTCTTTTCATGAACCACACCCAGTGTCATTGCATGTGTGTTCTTCTAAACAAACCACATAAGGATCCACTAGTGTCATTGCATGTCTGTTCTTTTCATGAACAACAAATAAGGATCCACCAGTGTCATTGCATGTCTGTTCTTTTCATGAACGACACCCAGTGTCATTGCATTTCTGTTCTTTTCATGAACCACACCCAGTGTCATTGCATGTCTATTCTTTTCATGAACCACATGCGGTGTCACTGCATGTCTGTTCTTTTCATGAACCACATAAGGATCTACCAGTGTCATTGGGTGTGTGTTCTTCTCATGAACCACATGTGGATCCACCGGTGTCATTGAATGTCTATTCCTCTAAACAAACCACATATGATCCATCGGTGTCATGGTTCTGTTTTTTCATGAACCACACCCAGTGTCATTGCATGTGTGTTCTTCTAAACAAATCACATAAGGATCCACCAGTGTCATTGCCTGTCTTATCTTTTCCTGAACCACACACAGTGTTATTGCATGTGTGTTCTTCTAAACAAACAACATAAGTCATTGCATGTCTGTTCTTTTCATGAACCACACCCGGTGTCATTGCATGTGTGTTACTTCAGATGCACCACATAAGGATCCAACAGTGTCATTGCATGTATGTTCCTCTAAACAAAACACATAAGGATCCACCAGTGTCATTGGATGTGTGTTCTTCTCATGAACCACACATGGATCCACCGGTGTCATTGCATGTCTGTTCCTCTAAAAAAACCACATAAGGATCCACTAGTGTCATTGCATGTCTGTTCTTTTCATGAACCACACCCAGTGTCATTGCATGCGTGTTCTTTTCATTAACCATAGCTAGAGTCATTGCATGTCTGTTCCTTCCATAAACCACACATGGATCCACCGATGTTATTGCATGTCTGTTCTTTTCATGAACCACACCCAGTGTCACTGCATGTCAGTTCTTTTCATGAACCATATAAGGATCCACCCAGTGTCATTGGATGTGTGTTCTTCTCATGTTCCACACGTGGATCCACCAGTGTTATTGCATGTCTGTTCCTCTAAACAAACCACATAAGGATCCACCAGTGTTAATGCATGTCTGTTCTTTTCATGAACCACACCCAGTGTCATTGCATGTGTGTTCTTCTAAACAAACCACATAAGGATCCACCAGTGTCATTGCATGTCAGTTCTTTTCATGAACCACACATAAGGATCCACCAATGTCATTGCATGTCTATTCTTTTCATGAACCACACCAAGTGTCATTGCATGTCTGTTCTTTTCATGAACCACACCCAGTGTTAGTGCATGTCTGTTCTTTTCATGAACCACACCTAGTGTCACTGCATGTCAGTTCTTTTCATGAACCACATAAGGATCTACCAGTGTCATTGGATGTGTGTTATTCTCATGAACTACACGTGGATCCACCGGTGTCATTGCATGTCTATTCTTTTCATGAACCACACATAAGGATCCACCAGTGTCATTGCATGTGTGTTCTTTTCATGAACCACACATAAGGATCCACCAGTGTCATTGCATGTGTGTTCTTTTCATGAACCACTTCTAGAGTCATTGCATGTCTATTCTTTTCATGAACCACACCCAGTGTCATTGCATGTCTGTTCTTTTCATGAACCACACCCGATGGCATTGCATGTAAGTTCTTTTCATGAACCACATAAGGATCCACAAGTGTCATTGGATGTATGTTCTTCTCATGAACCACACATGGATCCACCGGTGTCATTGCATGTCTGTTCCTCTAAACAAACCACATAAGGATCCACCAGTGTCATTGCCTGTCTGTTCTTTTCATGAACCACACCTAGTGTTATTGCATGTGTGTTCTTCTAAACAAACCACCTAAGTCATTGCATGTCTGTTCTTTTCATGAACCACACCCGATGTCATTGCATGTGTGTTCCTCTAGACAGACCACATAAGGATCCACCGGTGTCATTGCATGTCTGTTCATCTAAACAAACCACATAAGGATCCACTAGTGTCATTGGATGTGTGTTCTTCTCATGAACCACACATGGATCAACCGGTGTCATTGCATGTTTGTTCCTCTAAAGAAACCACATAAGGATCCACCAGTGTCATTACATGTCTGTTCTTTTCATAAACCACACCCAGTGTCATTGCATGCGTGTTCTTTTCATTAACCACAGCTAGAGTCATTGCATGTGTGTTACTTCCATAAACCACACATGGATCCACTGATGTCATTGCATCTCTGTTCTTTTCATGAACCACACCCAGTGTCACTGCATGTCAGTTCTTTTCATGAACCACATAAGGATCCACCCAGTGTCATTGGATGTGTGTTCTTATCATGAACCACATGTGGCTCCACCGGTGTCATTGCATGTATGTTCCTCTAAACAAACCACATAAGGATCCACCAGTGTCATTGCATGTCTATTCTTTTCATGAACCACACCCAGTGTCATTGCATGTGTGTTCTTCTAAACAAACCACATAAGGATCCACTAGTGTCATTGCATGTCTGTTCTTTTCATGAACAACAAAGAAGGATCCACCAGTGTCATTGCATGTCTGTTCTTTTCATGCACCACACCCAGTGTCATTGCATGTGTGTTCTTTTCGTGAACCACAGCTAGAGTCATTGCATTTCTGTTCTTTTCATGAACCACACCCAGTGTCATTGCATGTCTATTCTTTTCATGAACCACACGCGGTGTCACTGCATGTCTGTTCTTTTCATGAACCACATAAGGATCTACCAGTGTCATTGGATGTGTGTTCTTCTCATGAACCACACGTGGATCCACCGGTGTCATTGCATGTCTGTTCTTTTCATGAACCACACATAAGGATCCAAAAGTGTCATTGCATGTTTGTTCTTTTCATGAACCACACCCAGTGTCATTGCATGTGTGTTCTTTTCATGAACCACTGCTAGAGTCATTGCATGTCTGTTCTTTTCATGAACCACAACCAGTGTCATTGCATGTCTGTTCTTTTCATGAACCACACCCGGTGTCATTGCATGTAAGTTCTTTTCATGAACCACATAAGGATCCACCAGTGTCATTGGATGTGTGTTCTTCTCATGAACCACACGTGGATCCACCGGTGTCATTGCATGTCTATTCTTTTCATGAACCACACATAAGGATCCACCAGTGTCATTGCATGTCTGTTCTTTTCATGAACCACACCCAGTGTCATCGCATGTGTGTTCTTTTCATGAACCACACCCGGTGTCACTACATGTCTGTTCTTTTCATGAACCACATAAGGATCTACCTGTGTCATTGGATGTGTGTTCTTCTCATGAACCACATGTGGATCCACCGGTGCCATTGCATGCCTGTTCTTTTCATGAACCACACATAAGGATCCACCAGTGTCGTTGCATGTCTGTTCTTTTCATGAACCACACCGAGTGTCATTGCATGTGTGTTCTTTTCATGAACCATAGCTAGAGTCATTGCATGTCTGTTCTTTTCATGAACAACAGCCAGTGTCAGTGCATGTATGTTCTTTTCATGAACCACACCCAGTGTCACTTCATGTCATTTCTTTTCATGAACCACATAAGGATCTACCAGTGTCATTGGATGTGTGTTCTTCTCATGACCCAAACGTGGATCCACCGGTGTCCTTGCATGTGTGTTATTCTAAACAAACCACATAAGGATCCACCAGTGTCATTGCCTATCTGTTCTTTTCATGAACCACACCCATTGTCATTGCATGTGTGTTCTTCTAAACAAACCACATAAGTCATTGCATGTCTGTTCTTCTCATGAACCACACCCGGTGTCATTGCATGTGTGTTCCTCTAGACAGACCACATAAGGATCCACCAGTGTCATTGCATGTCTGTTCCTCTAAACAAACCACATAAGGATCCACCAGTGTCATTGGATGTGTGTTCTTCTCATGAACTACACATGGATCCACCGGTGTCATTGCATGTATGTTCCTCTAAACAAACCACATAAGGATCCATCAGTGTCATTGCATGTCTGTTCTTTTCATGAACCACACCCAGTGTCATTGCATGTGTGTTCTTCTAAACAAAGCACATAAGGATTGATGGCTCAATGCACGGCTCCCAGAAAAGTGCTGGTGCGTGGTTGATGTAGAGCTCGTTGGGAACCCCAAGAGGAAGGTATGATGAGCACAGCAGCAAGTTTCCCTCAGTATGAAACCAAGGTTTAATCGAACCAGTAGGAGCAAGGAAACACCCCAAAGGTGTTACTAGCTGAGCTTTGGCAGGGCACACTACCGGTGCTAGTAGCAACGTGGAGACCTACACAACACAACCACAAAACTTTGTCCCCAACATGCGATGAGGTTGTCAATCTCACCGTGTTTTGCGGAAAACAAAGGATTAAACGTATCGAATGGAAAGAAGTAAAAGTTTGTAGAAAGTAAACACAAAGCAGTAAAAGATTGTAGATTGAATATAAAAGACAAGGACCGGGATCCATAGTTCACTAGAGGTGGCTCTCCTTAATATAGATAACATGTCAGAACAAATTACAGCGGGCAATTGACAAACATCGAGAAAGCAATACATGCATATACTAATCATCTTGACTCCTTTGAGACTTGATTGGGCATTACAACATTATACATAGACCACCATCCAACTGCATCTATGACTAATAATCCACCTTCAGGTTATCATCCGAACCCCTCCAAGATTAAGTTGCAAGCAGATTATTGCTTTTAATTGCGTGTAAAGTAAACAATACGATTGTTCTATGAACAAAGGATTGTTATTTTCTCCTAGTAGCAACAACACATCTAGTACCTTAGAGATTTTGTCACTTCCCAGATTACCGTGAGGCATGAACCCACTATCGAGCATAAATACTAACTCTTGGAGTTGCTAGCATCTACTTGGCCAAGATAGCTACTAACAACGGAAAGCATGCAAGATCACAAATAACAAAGACATGAAAGAATCAATAATCAATCTGAAATAGCATCTCAATATCCATCGGATCCCCGGAAACACAACATGCAGAATTACAAATAGATGATCTTGATCATGAACGGAGCTCACAAGATCTAGACATGAAAGCACAAAGGAGGAGAACCAACCATCTAGCTACTACATGGGTTCATAGTCCAAGGATGAACTACTCACGCATCACACCGGAGGCTTGCATGGTGATGAAGAAGGACCTGTGGTGAATTCCTCTCCAGGGTGGGAAGAGCTTCAGATCCCTCTCGATCTAGGGATGGAGATGACAGCGACTATAGACTCTTTCGTGGATTTTTGATCGGGCACTTACGGTTTTCCTCTCGAGGGCAATATATTGGCGGAAGGAGAGGCCGAGGGGGTACCGGGAGTGGCCAGGTGGTGTGGTGGCCCCCTGGCTCCTCTCCGTCTCATATTCTGGCACTTGATGACTTCCGGAAAAATAGGCACTTTGGCTTTTGTCCTGTCCAATTCCGAGAATATTCATTTTCTGACTTCCTGGAACCAAAAATAGCAGAAAACAGGCAGCTAGCACTATGGCTCTTGTTAATAGGTTAGTCCAAGAAATCATATGAAAAGTACTCCAAAGTGTGGACAAAACACAAGAAAGTGGATAAAACCAAGCATGGAACATAAAAAATTATAGATACATTTGCAATGTATCAACATCCCCAAGCTTAACTCCTGCTCGTCCTCGAGTAGGTAAATGATAAAAAGAAAGAATAATTTTTGAGGTGACATGCACCATCAAATACTTGATCAAAGTATTTGTAAAACATTCAAAGCTGGGATCATAGTACTTCAATCATAACATGAAAGGCAAAGTTCTAGCAATAAGACAAAGAAACTATGATGCAACATGAGAAGGCACAAACAAAAGATTCATGAATAACAATGCTTTGCAAGACGTTTGTTTGTTTCACATAAAGAAAACATGGCATAATAATATTCAGCTTTTCCCTCAATAGAGTAGCAAACATAAATGCATAGGACACCTTCAAAGTTCATAAGAGTGACTAGATACAATAGTTTAAAACAAGCAATATCAAGTTATGCATCAATCAACTAGTCTTGGGACAATGCACATAGAACTAAGAATGGCCACTATGCTCTCAAAGTAGGTGCATAAAGGTAGAAGGTGGAGACTAAATATAATGGTGGAAGAAAGGCCTTTATAAAAGGAAGTAGGGATTCAAGTCTCGTAAAGAGCTTCCAAAAATTATGGTACTTATAGCTTTCAGCTCTCATTGCCCCTATCATAAGCATCTTGAAGGTGATTAAGGTTATAGTGACACAACTAAGAGGATATGCTTGACAAGTTATAAACTGAAATCTCATGCCCCTTACTTATGAAGACCGATCCTCATGCTACTCAACTTCAGTCACGAGTAAGCTCTTGTCATTTTAAGTACATGTGTATCATTAAGAACCGCCAACAGGGTACCCCTTGCACATGATACGGGAGCTTTCCCATAATCAAAATGACAAGGCAAGCAGACAATGAGCATCTCAGCGATCTTTTTATCTGCTATTTGCATAGGTTTTTGTTGAGGATGCTTCATAGAGTGCTCATTATGGTGATGCTACAAGTTTCCACCATGATTAGGCATGGCTTAGGCTAGCGGCCCAGGCGTTTCTCTAACACACATACAAACTCCATGATCTTACAAGTTCCACTTTTATTTCACACCGCCGGGGTCCATAAGCAAAAGAAAATGATATCAACGGGGTACAAAGTACAAGTGCAATGTTGAAAGCGTTCCCCATGGTACATGGTTCTGCTAATTTCAACTTATAAAGCACAAGCATATACGCAACAAAGAAGGACCCAATGGTTCAAGTTTATTAGATGCAAAAAGTAAAGTGTGCCATCAAGTTCGTGAGAGCTTTAATCACTAGTTTTCTCATAACAAGTTTAATTTGGAAGGTAAATAAAAGCATGGATATACTTGGAATAGCATAAGCTAATAGGTAGGTATGGTGGAATCTTTGGAATAACTTGGTTTAGGGAGTTGGATGCATGAGTGGAACTCATACTTGGTTCTGGAGGCTAGCAAAAGATTGGGAGCGATAAACTAAGTGAGCAATAATGGCCATAATCATGCAGAGCGACAAAACATCATTGATCAAAGCATAAAGTGATACTACAAGTTGAAAACTAAAGGATCATAAAGGCTACGGTGACTTTGGATAGTCATAACATGGTGTGAGCATGCGCCAAGTCAACCCAAATAAAGCATCAAAGGAGAATACCACTATACTATGCTTTAATATGCTAAAACAACGCATAATTCATCCAAGGCACATTAAGCAATCTCAATTGTTTATAAAAAGTCATGATACAACAAAGAATACTAAGCATAAATCCAAAACAATATCAAGCATGGCATGACAAAGCATAGGCCACAGTCAAAAACGAGCTCTTTTTACCACATAAGCATGAACTTTCCTACTCTTTTCCAAACCAAACTAAACTATTTGCAAACCAATGTATGAAAGAGGGGGTCCAACCAATTTATTCAGAAAACTAAGCAAACCAAGCAAATTAAAAACCAAAAGGAAAACGAAAAAAGAAGACACTCCAAGAAAAACACAAATGTGCATGAAACAATAAAAATGAAGTGTTTGGAAGAAACTTGGGATTTTTATTGATGAAGAAGGGGATGCCTTGGTCATCCCCAAGATTTGACGCTTGTACTTCTTGGATATTTCTTGGGTTGAAAGGCGTGGCATCCCCAAGCTTGAGCTTTAGTCCATCCTTCATCTCATTACTCATTCTTCCCATACACCTGAAAATTTTCCTTCATACAAAACTTCACACAATCTTTATTAGCAACATTAGTGCACTCAAGATAAATAAGTCTTAAGGTTCAGTTCTAATACCAAATAAACTTCCATTAGAACACTAAATACTGTAGCACTTCCCTCAAAAAGCTCAATTCCCCAAAAGAACTCAAGAAGGAACCAACAAGAAGCAAATGCAGAAAATGGCAGAAATCTGTCAAAACACACCAGCAGGTAAAGACGAATTTTTTCGAAGACCTTCTGTTGCTCAAATTAAAAAGTGTTGAAATAACGAAAGTTAGATAACAACCTGGGTCAGAAGCACAAAAATTCACGCCTCAAAAAGACTTTCAGAGATTTTACACGAATTTTTACGGTGAAGCACAGAAATCTGTTTCGGGACAGCAACTTTCCCAATCATTAATTCTCTCTCATTAGAGGTTACTCTTGGCACAAAAAGCAAATAAAAAGGATAAGGAGAGGTTATTACAGAGGTACTAACTTACAAGACTCATCTAAAACTTTTGGTGTATCTCCCAATAAGTACTTTTCTTTAACATCTTTAAGTTAGGCATAAGAAGCAAAGAAAAAATCAAGTGTTCTCAAGTGAAGAAGCATTAAGACCAAATTTTGTTTTCATAGGAGAAGAAAAAGAAATCATCTCTCTCTTCTTAGGTAAGTGTTCTATACCTTTCTTGAGTGGGAGTTGATATTTAATGGTGCCTTCTTTCATATCAATAATGGCACCAACAGTTCTAAGAAAAGGTCTTCCCAAAGTAATAGGACAAGAAGCATTGTATTCAACATCCAAAACATAGAAATCAATGGGGACATAGGCATTGTTAACCATAATAAGAACATCATTAAGACTCCCCATGAGTTTCTTTTTAGCATTATCATCAAGTGGGACATTCAAATAACAATCTTCAAGTGGAGGAAAATCAAGCATATCATAAATCCTTCTAGGCACAATAGAAACACTACTATCAAGATCACATAAAGCTTTAAAATCAAAGTCATTCACTTTCATATTAATGATGGGTTCCCAACCATCTTCTTGTTTTATAGGAATAGAAGCTTTATGTTTCATCTTTTCTTCTTTAATCTTTATGAGAGCATCAGTAATGTGTTTTGTAAAGGCCATGTTCATAGCACTAGCACTAGGACTTTTAGCAAGCTTTTGTAGGAACTTAATAACTTTAGAGATGTTGCAACCATCAAGATCAAAATCAAATTTATCATCTAGAGCAATAGAACTATTACTAGCCTCAACACTAGTGGTGGTGATAGTAGAAACACTAATGTTTCTAGCAATTTCATCTTCTCTTTCCCACTTAGCATGTAATTCAGCTAATAGTCTAACATTTTCATCAATTCTTACTTGTATGGAATTAGTAGCTGCAAAGGGATTCTCATTAGTTTCAGGTTTAGCAGCCATTTTATTAAAAGAAGATTGAGCTTTAGCCAAAGATGCTATATTTCTTTTAGCATTAGATAGTTTTTCCTCAATAGTTTTATTGAAAGCAGTTTGCTTACTAATAAAGTCTTTACGCATAAATTCAAGTTTAGAGGGAGTACTCCTATTATTGTTGTAAGAATTTCCATAAGCATTACCATTGTTGGGAGGATATGACTTATAATTGTTGTTACCAAAATTACTCCTATAAGCATTATTACCAAAATTGTTATTTCTTATGAAGTTCACATCAACTTTCTCTTCTTGAGAAACCATAGAGGCTAAAGGAACATTATTTGGATCAGTATGGGCTTTCCCATTAACAAGCATATATCAATCGTATCACTCAAGGAGGAGGTTTCCTCAACAGAATTTACCTTCCTACCTTGTGGAGCTCTCTCAGTATGCCATTCAGAATAATTAACCATCATATTGTCCAGAAGTTTTGTTGCAGCACCCAAAGTTATGGTCATAAAGGTACCTCCAGCAGCAGAATCCAATAGGTTCCTTGAAGAATAGTTCAATCCTACATAAAAAGTTTGGATGATCATCCAAGCAGTCAGTCCATGGGTGGGACAATTCTTTACCAAAGATTTCATTCTTTCCCAAGCTTGAGCAACATGCTCATTATCAAGTTGTTTAAACTTCATTATTCACTTCTCATAGATATAATCTTAGCAGGAGGATAGTATTTTCCAATAAAAGCATCTTTGCACTTAGTCCAAGAATCAATACTATTCCTAGTTAAGGAATTCAACCATTCTTTAGCTTTTCCTCTCAAAGAGAAAGGATACAATTTCAGCTTAATAATATCTCCATCTATATCCCTATGCTTTTGCATCTCACAAAGTTCAACAAAGTTATTTAGATGGGAAGCAGCATCTTCATTACCAATACTAGAAAATTGTTCTCTCGTAACAAGATTGAGCAAAGTAGGTTTTATCTCAAAGAAAGTATCTCCAGGCACCGATGGAGCAATAGGTGTGCTCATAAAATCATTGTTGTTGGTACTAGTGAAGTCACACAACATAGTGTTTTCAAGAGTAGTCATTTTTTTGGGTTTTCAAATAAGAAAGCAAACCAGTAAAACTAATTTTTTGTGTTTTTGAATAACAAAACAAGAAAACAAAGCAAAAAGAAACTAAGCAAAACAAAAATAACAATGTAAAGAGATTGGTTATGAGGTACTCCCCTTGTGAAGATGTCCTTGACTCCCCGGCAATGGCGCCAGAAAAATGCTTGATGGCTCAATGGACGACGCCCAGAAAAGTGCTGGTGCGTGGTTGATGTAGAGCTCGTTGGGAACCCCAAGAGGAATGTATGATGAGCACAGAAGCAAGTTTCCCTTAGTATGAAACCAAGGTTTAAGCGAACCAGTAGGAGCAAGGAAACACCCCAAAGGTGTTACTAGCTGAGCTTTGGCAGGGCGCACTACCGGTGCTAGTAGCAACATGGAGACCTACACAACACAACCACAAAACTTTCTCCCCAACTTGCGATGAGGTGTTCAATCTCACCGTGTTTTGCGGAAAACAAAGGATTAAACGTATCGAATGGAAAGAAGTAAAATTTTACAGAAAGTAAACACAAAGCAGTAAAAAATTGTAGATTGAATATAAAAGACAAGGACAGGGATCCATAGTTCACTAGAGGTGGCTCTCCTTAATATAGATAACATGCTGGGTGAACAAATTACAGCAGGGCAATTGACAAACATCGAGAAATCAATACATGCATATACTAATCATCTTGACTCCTTTGAGAC
Organism: Avena insularis; assembly: GCA_023614405.1. Classification (NCBI taxonomy): domain Eukaryota; kingdom Viridiplantae; phylum Streptophyta; class Magnoliopsida; order Poales; family Poaceae; genus Avena; species Avena insularis. The sequence goes on from CM042690.1 coordinate 191,148,884, forward strand.
TTGATTGGGCATTACAACATTATACATAGACCACCATCCAACTGCATCTATGACTAATAATCCACCTTCAGGTTATCATCCGAACCCCTCAAGATTAAGTTGCAAGCAACAGATTATTGCTTTACGAACTGCGTGTAAAGTAAACAATATGATTGTTCTATGAACAAAGGATTGTTGTTTTCTCCCTAGTAGCAACAACACATCTAGTACCTTAGAGATTTCTATCACTTCCCCAGATTACTAGAGGCATGAATCCACTATCGAGCATAAATACTAACTCTTGGAGTTGCTAGCATCTACTTGGCCAAGATAGCTACTAACAACGGAAAGCATGCAAGATCACAAATAACAAAGACATGAAAGAATCAATAATCAATCTGAAATAGCATCTCAATATCCATCGGATCCCCGTAAACACAACCTGCATTACAAATAGATGATCTTGATCATGAACGGAGCTCACAAGATCTAGACATGAAAGCACAAAGGAGGAGAACCAGCCATCTAGCTACTACATGGATCCGTAGTCCAAGGATGAACTACTCACGCATCACACCGGAGGCTTGCATGGTGATGAAGAAGGCCTCCATGGTGAATTCCCCTCTCCGACAGGGTGCCGGGAAGAGCTTCAGATCCCTCCCGATCTAGGGATGGACATGACGGTGGCTACAGACTCTTTCGTGGATTTTTGATCAGGCACTTAGGGTTTTCATCCCAAGGGCAATATATAGGCGGAAGGAGAGGCTGAGGGGGTGCTGGGAGCAGCCACACCACCCCGTGGCGTGGGCCAAGCCTGGCCGCGTGGCCAGGTGGTGTGGTGGCCCCTAGCTCCTCCCCGTCTCGTATTCTGGCACTTGATGACTTCCAGAAAAATAGGCACTTTGGATTTTGTCCCGTCCAATTCCGAGAATATTCATTTTCTGACTTTCCCGGAACCAAAAGCAACAGAGAATAGGCAGCTGGCACTGTGGCTCTTGTTAATAGGTTAGTCCAAGAAATCATATGAAAAGTACTCCAAAGTCTGGACAAAACACAAGAAAGTGGATAAAATCAAGCATGGAACATCAAAAATTATAGATACATTAGCAATGTATCAAGGATCCACCAGTGTCATTGCATGTCTGTTCTTTTCATGAACCACACATAAGGATCCACCAGTGTCATTGCATGTTTGTTCTTTTCATGAACCACACCCAGTGTCATTGCATGTGTGTTCTGTTCATGAACCACAACTAGAGTCATTGCATGTCTGTTCTTTTCATGAACCACACCCAGTGTCACTGCTTGTCAGTTCTTTTCATGAACCACATAAGGATCCACCCAGTGTCATTGGATGTGTGTTCTTCTCATGAACCACACGTGGATCCACCGGTGTCATTGCATGTTTGTTCCTCTAAATAAACCACATAAAGATCCACTAGTGTCATTGCATGTCTGTTCTTTTCATGAACCACACCCAGTGTCATGCATGTGTGTTCTTCTAAACAAACCACATAAGGATCGACCAGTGTCATTGCATGTCTGTTATTTCGTGAACCACACATAAGGATCCACTAGTGTCATTGCATGTCTGTTCTTTTCATGAACCACACCCAGTGTCATTGCATGTGTGTTCTTTTCATGAACCACAGCTAGAGTCATTGCATGTCTGTTCTTTTCATGAACCACACCTAGTGTCATTGCATGTCTGTTCTTTTCATGAACCACACCCGGTGTCACTGCATGTCTGTTCTTTTCATGAACCACATAAGGATCTACCAGTGTCATTGGATGTGTGTTCTTCTCATGAACCACACGTGGATCCACCAGTGTCATTGCATGTCTGTTCTTTTCATGAACCACACATAAGGATCCACGAGTGTCATTGCATGTCTATTCTTTTCATGAACCACACCCAGTGTCATTGCATGTGTGTTCTTTTCATGAACCACAGCTAGAGTCATTGCATGTCTGTTCTTTTCATGAACCACACCTAGTGTCATTGCATGTCTGTTCTATTCATGAACCACACCCGGTGTCACTGCATGTAAGTTCTTTTCATGAACCACATAAGGATCCACCAGTGTCATTGGATGTGTGTTCTTCTCATGAACCACCTGTGGATCCACCGGTGTCATAGCATGTTTGTTCTTTTCATGAACCACACATAAGGATCCACCAGTGTCATTGCATGTCTGTTCTTTTCATGAACCACAGCTAGAGTCATTGCATGTCTGTTCTTTTCATGAACCACACCCAGTGTCAGTGCATGTCTGTTCTTTTCATGAACCACACCCAGTGTCACTGCATGTCAATTCTTTTCATGAACCACATAAGGATCTACCAGTGTCATTGGATGTGTGTTCTTCTCATGAACCACACGTGGATCCACCGGTGTCATTGCATGTCTGTTCCTCTAAATAAACCACATAAGGATCCACCAGTGTCATTGCATGTCTGTTCTTTTCATGAACCACACCCAGTGTCATTGCATGTGTGTTCTTCTAAACAAACCACATAAGGATCCACTAGTGTCGTTGCCTGTCTATTCTTTTCATAAACCACACCCAGTGTCATTACATGTGCGTCCTTCTAAACAAACCACATAAGTCATTGCATGTCTGTTCTTTTCATGAACCATACCCGGTGTCATTGCATGTGTGTTCTTCTAGCCAGACCACATAAGGATCCACCGGTGTCATTGCAGGTTTGTTCCTCTAAACAAACCACAAAAGGATCCACCAGTGTCATTGGATGTGTGTTCTTCTCATGAACCAGACATGGATCCACCGGTGTCATTGCATGTCCGATCCTCTAAACAAACCACATAAGGATCCACTAGTGTCATTGCATGTCTGTTCTTTTCATGAACCACACCCTGTGTCATTGCATGTGTGTACTTATAAACAAACCACATAAGGATCCACCAGTGTCATTGCATGTCTATTCTTTTCATGAACCACACATAAGGATCCACCAGTGTCATTGCATGTCTGTTCTTTTCATGAACCACACCCAGTGTCATTGCATGTGTGTTTTGTTCATGAACCATAACTACAGTCATTGCATGTCTGTTCTTTTCATGAACCACACCCAATGTCATTGCATGTTTGTTCTTTTCATGAACTACACCCGGTGTCACTGCATGTCTGTTCTTTTCATGAACCACAGAAGGATCTACCAGTGTCTTTGGATGTGTGTTCTTCTCATGAACCACACGTGGATCCACCGGTGTCATTGCATGTCTGTTCCTCTAAACAAACCACATAAGGATCCACCAGTGTCATTGCATGTCTGTTCTTTTCATGAACCACACCAGTGTCATTGCATGGGTGTTCTTCTAAACAAACCACATAAGGATCCACCAGTGTCATTGCATGTCTGTTCTTTTCATGAACCACACCTAGTGTCAGTGTGTGTCTATTCTTTTCATGAACCACACCCAGTGTCATTGCATGTCTGTTCTTTTCATGAACTACATAAGGATCTACCTGTGTCATTCGACGTCTGTTCTTCTCATGAACCACACGTGGATCCACTAGTGTCATTGCATGTCTATTCCTCTAAACAAACCACATAAGGATCCACCAATGTCATTGCATGTCTGTTCTTTTCATGAACCACACCCAGTGTCATTGCATGTGTGTTCTTCTAAACAAACCACAGAAGGATCCCCCAGTGTCATTCCATGTTTGTTCTTTTCATGAACCACATAAGGATCCACCAGTGTCATTGCATGTTTGTTCTTTTCATGAACCACATAAGGATCCACCAGTGTCATTGCATGTCTGTTCTTTTCATGAACCACACCTAGTGTCATTGCATGTCTGTTCTTTTCATGAACCACACCTAGTGTCACTGCAGGTCAGTTCTTTTCATGAACCACATAAGGATCTACCAGTGTCATTGGATGTGTGTTCTTCTCGTGAACGACATGTGGATCCACCGGTGTCATTGCATGTATTTTCCTCTAAACAAACCACATAAGGATCCACTAGTGTCATTGCGTGTCTATTCTTTTCATGAACCACACCCAGTGTCATTGCATGTGTGTTCTTCTAAACAAACCACATAAGGATCCACCAGTGTCATTGCCTGTCTGTTCTTCTCATGAACCACACCCAGTGTCATTGCATGTGTGTTCCTCTAGACAAACCACATAAGTCATTGCATGTCTGTTCTTTCCATGAACCACACCCGGTGTCATTGCATGTGTGTTCCTCTAGACAAACCACATAAGGATCCACCGGTGTCATTGCATGTCTGTTCCTCTAAACAAACCACATAAGGATCCACCAGTGTCATTGAATGTGTGTTCTTCTCATGAACCACACATGGATCCACCGGTGTTATTGTATGTCTGTTCCTCTAAAAAAACCACATAAGGATCCACCAGTGTCATTGCATGTCTATTCTTTTCATGAACCACACCCAGTGTCATTGCATGTCTGTTCTTCTAAACAAACCACATAAGGATCCACTAGTGGCATTGCATGTCTGTTCTTTTCATGAACCACACATAAGGATCCACCAGTGGCATTGCATGTCTGTTCTTTTCATGAACCACACCCAGTGTCATTGCATGTGTGTTCTGTTCATGAACCGCAGCTAGAGTCATTGCATGTCTGTTCTTTTCATGAACCATACCTAGTGTCATTGCATGTCTGTTCTTTTCATGAACCACACCCAGTGTCACTGCATGTCTGTTCTTTTCATGAACCACATAAGGATCAACTAGTGTCATTGCATGTGTGTTCTTCTAAACAAACCACATAAGGATCCACCAGTGTCATTGCATGTCTGTTCTTTTCATGAACCACACCCAGTGTCAGTGCGTGTCTGTTCTTTTCATGAACCACACCCAGTGTCAGTGCGTGTCTGTTGTTTTCATGAACCACACCCAGTGTCATTGCATGTTAGTTCTTTTCATGAACTACATAAGGATCTACCTGTGTCATTGGATGTCTGTTCTTCTCATGAACCACACGTGGATCCACCGGTGTCATTGCATGCCTTCCTCTAAACAAACCACATAAGGATCCACCAGTGTCATTGCATGTCTGTTCTTTTCATGAACCACACCCAGTGTCATTGCATGTGTGTTCTTCTAAACAAACCACATAAGGATCCACAAGTGTCATTGCATGTCTCTTCTTTTCATGAACCACACCCAGTGTCATTGCATGTGTGTTATGTTCATGAACCACAGCTAGAGTCATTGCATGTCTGTTCTTTTCATGAACCACACCGAGTGTCATTGCATGTCTGTTCTTTTCATGAACCACACCCGGTGTCACTGCATGTCTGTTCTTTTCATGAACCACATAAGGATCTACCAGTGTCATTGCATCTGTGTTCTTCTAAACAAACCACATAAGGATTCACCAGTGTCATTGCCTGTCTGTTCTTTTCATGAACCACACCCAGTGTTAGTGCGTGTCTGTTCTTTTTATGAACCACACGTAGTGTCATTGCATGTCAGTTCTTTTCATGAACTACATAAGGATCTACCTGTGTCATTGGATGTCTGTTCTTCTCATGAACCACACGTGGATCCACCGGTGTCATTGCATGTCTATTCCTCTAAACAAACCACATAAGGATCCACCAGTATTATTGCATGTTTGTTCTTTTCATGAACCACACCCAGTGTCATTGCATGTGTGTTCTTCTAAACAAACCACATAAGGATACACTAGTGTCATTGCATGTCTGTTCTTTTCATGAACCACACCTGTCGTCATAAGGTTCTGTTCTTTTCATGAACCACACCTGTCATTGCATGTCAGTTCTATTCATGAACTACATAAGGATCTACCTATGTCATTGGATGTCTGTTCTTCTCATGAACCACACGTGGATCCACCGGTGTCATTGCATGCCTTCCTCTAAACAAACCAGATAAGGATCCACTAGTGTCATTGCATGTCTGTTCTTTTCATGAACCACACCCAGTGTCATTGCATGTGTGTTCTTCTAAACAAACCACATAAGGATACACCAGTGTCATTCCATGTCTGTTCTTTTCATGAACCACATAAGGATCCACCAGTGTCATTGCATGTCTGTTCTTTTCATGAACCACATAAAGATCCACCAGTGACATTGCATGTCTGTTCTTTTCATGAACCACACCTAGTGTCATTGCATGTCTGTTCTTTTCATGAACCACACCTAGTGTCACTGCAGGTCAGTTCTTTTCATGAACCACATAAGGATCTACCAGTGTCATTGGATGTGTGTTCTTCTCGTGAACGACATGTGGATCCACCGGTGTCATTGCATGTATTTTCCTCTAAACAAACCACATAAGGATCCAGTAGTGTCATTGCGTGTCTATTCTTTTCATGAACCACACCCAGTGTCATTGCATGTGTGTTCTTCTAAACAAACCACATAAGGATCCACCAGTGTCATTGTCTGTCTGTTCTTTTCATGAACCACACCCAGTGTCATTGCATGTGTGTTCTTCTAAACAAACCACATAAGTCATTGCATGTCTGGTCTTTCCATGAACCACACCCGGTGACATTGCATGTGTGTTCCTCTAGACAGACCACATAAGGATCCACCGGTGTCATTGCATGTCTGTTCCTCTAAACAAACCACATAAGGATCCACCAGTGTCATTGGATGTGTGTTCTTCTCATGAACCACACATGGATCCACCGGTTTCATTGCATGTCTACTCCTCTAAAAAAACACATAAGGATCCACCAGTGTCATTGCATGTCTATTCCTTTTCATGAACCACACCCAGTGTCATTGCATGTCTGTTCTTCTAAACAAACCACATAAGGATCCACCAGTGGCATTGCATGTCTGTTCTTTTCATGAACCACACATAAGGATCCACCAGTGTCATTGCATGTCTGTTCTTTTCATGAACCACACCCAGTGTCATTGCATGTGTGTTCTGTTCATGACCCACAGCTAGAGTCATTGCATGTCTGTTCTTTTCATGAACCACACCCAGTGTCATTGCATGTCTGTTCTTTTCATGAACAACACCCGGTGACACTGCATGTCTGTTCTTTTCATGAACCCCATAAGGATCTACCAGTGTCATTGCATGTGTGTTCTTCTAAACAAACCACATAAGGATCCACCAGTGTCATTGCATGTCTGTTCTTTTCATGAACCACACCCAGTGTCAGTGCGTGTCTGTTCTTTTCATGAACCACACCCAGTGTCAGTGCGTGTCTGTTATTTTCATGAACCACACCCAGTGTCATTGCATGTCAGTTCTTTTCATGAACTACATAAGGATCTACCTGTGTCATTGGATGTCTGTTCTACTCATGAACCACACGTGGATCCACCGGTGTCATTGCATGCCTTCCTCTAAACAAACCACATAAGGATCCACCAGTGTCATTGCATGTCTGTTCTTTTCATGAACCACACCCAGTGTCATTGCATGTGTGTTCTTCTAAACAAACCACATAAGGATACACCAGTGTCATTGCATGTCTATTCTTTTCATGAACCACATAAGGATCCACCAGTGTCATTGCATGTCTGTTCTTTTCATGAACCACATAAGGATCCACCAGTGTCATTGCATGTCTGTTCTTTTCATGAACCATACCCAGTGTCATTGCATGTGTGTTCTTTTCATGAACCACAGCTAGAGTCATTGCATGTTTGTTCTTTCCATGAACCACACTCGGTGTCATTGCATCTGTGTTCCTCTAGACAGACCACATACGGATCCACCGGTGTCATTGCATGTCTGTTCCTCTAAACAAACCACATAAGGATCCACCAGTGTCATTGGATGTGTGTTCTTCTAAACAAACCACATAAGGATACACCAGTGTCATTCCATGTCTGTTCTTTTCATGAACCACATAAGGATCCACCAGTGTCATTGCATGTCTATTCTTTTCATGAACCACACCTAGTGTCATTGCATGTTTGTTCTTCTAAACAAACCACATAAGGATCCACTAGTGGCATTGCATGTCTGTTCTTTTCATGAACCACACATAAGGATCCACCAGTGTCATTGCATGTCTGTTCTTTTCATGAACCACACCCAGTGTCATTGCATGTGTGTTCTGTTCATGAACCACAGCTAGAGTCATTGCATGTCTGTTCTTTTCATGAACCATACCTAGTGTCATTGCATGTCTGTTCTTTTCATGAACCACACCCAGTGTCACTGCATGTCTGTTCTTTTCATGAACCAGATAAGGATCAACCAGTGTCATTGCATGTGTGTTCTTCTAAACAAACCACATAAGGATCCACCAGTGTCATTGCATGTCTGTTCTTTTCATGAACCACACCCAGTGTCAGTGCGTGTCTGTTCTTTTCATGAAACACACCCAGTGTCATTGCATGTTAGTTCTTTTCATGAACTACATAAGGATCTACCTGTGTCATTGGATGTCTGTACTTCTCACGAACCACACGTGGATCCACCGGTGTCATTGCATGCCTTCCTCTAAACAAACCACATAAGGATCCACCAGTGTCATTGCATGTCTGTTCTTTTTATGAACCACACCCAGTGTCATTGCATGTGTGTTCTTCTAAACAAACCACATAAGGATCCACAAGTGTCATTGCATGTCTCTTCTTTTCATGAACCACACCCAGTGTCATTGCATGTGTGTTATGTTCATGAACCACAGCTAGAGTCATTGCATGTCCGTTCTTTTCATGAACCACACCCAGTGTCATTGCATGTCTGTTCTTTTCATGAACCACACCCGGTGTCACTGCATGTCTGTTCTTTTCATGAACCACATAAGGATCTACCAGTGTCATTGCATGTGTGTTCTTCTAAACAAACCACATAAGGATTCACCAGTGTCATTGCCTGTCTGTTCTTTTCATGAACCACACCCAGTGTTAGTGCGTGTCTGTTCTTTTCATGAACCACACGTAGTGTCATTGCATGTTAGTTCTTTTCAAGAACTACATAAGGATCTACCTGTGTCATTGGATGTCTGTTCTTCTCATGAACCACACGTGGATCCACCGGTGTCATTGCATGTCTATTCCTCTAAACAAACCACATAAGGATCCACCAGTATCATTGCATGTCTGTTCTTTTCATGAACCACACCCAGTGTCATTGCATGTGTGTTCTTCTAAACAAACCACATAAGGATACACCAGTGTCATTGCATGTCTGTTCTTTTCATGAACTACACCCAGTGTCAGTGCGTGTCTGTTCTTTTCATGAACCACACCCAGTGTCATTCCATGTCAGTTCCATTCATGAACTACATAAGGATCTACCTATGTCATTGGATGTCTGTTCTTCTCATGAACCACACGTGGATCCACCAGTGTCATTGCATGCCTTCCTCTAAACAAACCAGATAAGGATCCACTAGTGTCATTGCATGTCTGTTCTTTTCATGAACCACACCCAGTGTCATTGCATGTGTGTTCTTCTAAACAAACCACATAAGGATACACCAGTGTCATTCCATGTCTGTTCTTTTCATGAACCACGTAAGGATCCACCAGTGTCATTGCATGTCTGTTCTTTTCATGAACCACATAAGGATCCACCAGTAACATTGCATGTCTGTTCTTTTCATGAACCACACCTAGTGTCATTGCATGTCTGTTCTTTTCATGAACCACACCTAGTGTCACTGTAGGTCAGTTCTTTTCATGAACCACATAAGGATCTACCAGTGTCATTGGATGTGTGTTCTTCTCGTGAACGACATGTGGATCCACCGGTGGCATTGCATGTATTTTCCTCTAAACAAACCACATAAGGATCCAGTAGTGTCATTGCGTGTCTATTCTTTTCATGAACCACACCCAGTGTCATTGCATGTGTGTTCTTCTAAACAAACCACATAAGGATCCACCAGTTGTCATTGCATTCTTTCTTTTCATGAACCACACCCAGTGTCATTGCATGTGTGTTCTTCTAAACAAACCACATAAGTCATTGCATGTATGGTCTTTCCATGAACCACACCCGGTGACATTGCATGTGTGTTCCTCTAGACAGACCACATAAGGATCCACCGGTGTCATTGCATGTCTGTTCCTCTAAACAAACCACATAAGGATCCACCAGTGTCATTGGATGTGTGTTCTTCTCATGAACCACACATGGATCCACCGGTTTTATTGCATGTCTGCTCCTCTAAAAAAACACATAAGGATCCACCAGTGTCATTGCATGTCTATTCCTTTTCATGAACCACACCCAGTGTCATTGCATGTCTGTTCTTCTAAACAAACCACATAAGGATCCACCAGTGGCATTGCATGTCTGTTCTTTTCATGAACCACACATAAGGATCCACCAGTGTCATTGCATGTCTGTTCTTTTCATGAACCACACCCAGTGTCATTGCATGTGTGTTCTGTTCATGACCCACAGCTAGAGTCATTGCATGTCTGTTCTTTTCATGAACCACACCAAGTGTCATTGCATGTCTGTTCTTTTCATGAACAACACCCGGTGTCACTGCATGTCTGTTCTTTTCATGAACCACATAAGGATCTACCAGTGTCATTGCATGTGTGTTCTTCTAAACAAACCACATAAGGATCCACCAGTGTCATTGCATGTCTGTTATTTTCATGAACCACACCCAAGGGTGTCATTCTTTTCATGAACCACACCCAAAGGTGCGGCGTGTCATTATTTTCATGAACCACACCCAGTGTCATTGCATGTCAGTTCTTTTCATGAACTACATAAGGATCTACCTGTGTCATTGGATGTCTGTTCTACTCATGAACCACACGTGGATCCACCGGTGTCATTGCATGCCTTCCTCTAAACAAACCACATAAGGATCCACCAGTGTCATTGCCTGTCTGTTCTTTTCATGAACCACACCCAGTGTCATTGCATGTGTGTTCTTCTAAACAAACCACATAAGGATACACCAGTGTCATTGCATGTCTGTTCTTTTCATGAACCACATAAGGATCCACCAGTGTCATTGCATGTCTGTTCTTTTCATGAACCACGTAAGGATCCACCAGTGTCATTGCATGTCTGTTCTTTTCATGAACCATACCCAGTGTCATTGCATGTGTGTTCTTTTCATGAACCACAGCTAGAGTCATTGCATGTTTGTTCTTTCCATGAACCACACTCGGTGTCATTGCATCTGTGTTCCTCTAGACTGACCACATAAGGATCCACCGGTGCCATTGCATGTCTGTTCCTCTAAACAAACCACATAAGGATCCACCAGTGTCATTGGATGTGTGTTCTTCTCATGAACCACACATGGATCCACCGGTGTCATTGCATGTCTGTTCCTCTAAAAAACCACATAAGGATCCACAAGTGTCATTGCATGTCTGTTCTTTTCATGAACCACACCCAGTGTCATTGCATGTTTGTTCTTCTAAACAAACCACATAAGGATCCACCAGTGTCATTGCATGTCTGTTCTTTTCATGAACCACACATAAGGATCCACAAGTGTCATTGCATGTCTGTTCTTTTCATGAACCACACCCAGTGTCATTGCATGTGTGTTATGTTCATGAACCACATCTTGAGTCATTGCATGTCTGTTCTTTTCATGAATCACACCCAGTGTCATTGCATGTCTGTTCTTTTCATGAACCACACCACCAGTGTCATTGCATGTGTGTTCTTCTAAACAAACCACATAAGGATACACCAGTGTCATTGCATGTCTATTCTTTTCATGAACCACACCCAGTGTCAGTGCGTGTCTGTTCTTTTCATGAACCACACCCAGTGTCATTGCATGTCAGTTCTTTTCATGAACTACATAAGTATCTACCTGTGTCATTGGATGTCTGTTCTTTTCATGAACCACACCTAGTGTCAGTGCGTGTCTGTTCTTTTCATGAACCACACCTAGTCTCTGTCTGTTCTAAACAAACCACATAAGGATTCACCAGTGTCATTGTCTGTCTGTTCTTTTCATGAACCACACCCAGTGTCAGTGCATGTTCCGTTTTTTCATGAACCACACCTAGTGTCATTGCATGTCAGTTCTTTTCATGAACTACATAAGGATCTACTTGTCTCATTGGATGTCTGTTCTTCTCATGAACCACACGTGGATCCACCGGTGTCATTGCATGTCTATTCCTCTAAACAAACCACATAAGGATCCACCAGTATCATTGCATGTCTGTTCTTTTCATGAACCACACCTAGTGTCATTGCATGTGTATTCTTCTAAACAAACCACATAAGGATACACCTGTGTCATTGCATGTCTGTTCTTTTCATGAACCACACCCAGTGTCAGTGCGTGTCTGTTCTTTTCATGAACCACACCCAGTGTCAGTGCGTGTCTGTTCTTTTCATGAACCACACCTAGTGTCATTGCATGTGTATTCTTCTAAACAAACCACATAAGGATACACCTGTGTCATTGCATGTCTGTTCTTTTCATGAACCACACCCAGTGTCAGTGCGTGTCTGCTCTTTTCATGAACCACACCCAGTTTCAGTGCGTGTCTGTTCTTTTCATGTCAGTTCTTTTCATGAACTACATAAGTATCTACCTGTGTCATTGGATGTCTGTTCTTCTCATGAACCACATGTGCATCCACCGGTGTCATTGCATGCCTTCCTCTAAACAAACCACATAAGGATCCACCAGTATCATTGCATGTCTGTTCTTTTCATGAACCACACCCAGTGTCATTGCATGTGTGTTCTTCTAAACAAACCACATAAGGATACACCAGTGTCATTGCATGTCTGTGCTTTTCATGAACCACATAAGGATCCACCAGTGTCATTGCATGTCTGTTCTTTTCATGAACCACATAAGGATCCACCAGTGTCATTGCATGTTTGTTCTTTTCATGAACCACACCTAGTGTCATTGCATGTGTGTTCTTTTCATGAACCACAGCTAGAGTCATTGCATGTTTGTTCTTTCCATGAACCATGCCCGGTGTCATTGCATCTGTGTTCCTCTAGACAGACCACATAAGGATCCACCGGTGGCATTGCATGTCTGTTCCTCTAAACAAACCACATAAGGATCCACCAGTGTCATTGGATGTGTGTTCTTCTCATGAACCACACATGGATCCACCGGTGTCATTGCATGTCTGTTCCTCTAAAAACCCACTTAAGGATCCACCAGTGTCATTGCATGTCTGTTCTTTTCATGAACCACACCCAGTGTCATTGCATGTTTGTTCTTCTAAACAAACCACATAAGGATCCACCAGTGTCATTGCATGTCTGTTCTTTTCATGAACCACACATAAGGATCCACAAGTGTCATTGCATGTCTGTTCTTTTCATGAACCACACCCAGTGTCATTGCATGTGTGTTATGTTCATGAACCACAGCTAGAGTCATTGCATGTCTGTTCTTTTCATGAACCACACCCAGTGTCATTGCATGTCTGTTCTTTTCATGAACCACACCCGGTGTCACTGCATGTGTGTTCTTTTCATGAACCACATAAGGATTTACCATTGTTAGTGCGTGTGTGTTCTTCTAAACAAACCACATAAGGATTCACCAGTGTCATTGTCTGTCTGTTCTTTTCATGAACCACACCCAGTGTCAGTGCGTGTCTGTTCTTTTCATGAACCACACCTAGTGTCATTGCATGTTAGTTCTTTTCATGAACTACATAAGGATCTACCTGTGTCATTGGATGTCTGTTCTTCTCATGAACCACACGTGGATCCACCGGTGTCATTGCATGTCTATTCCTCTAAACAAACCACATAAGGATCCACCAGTATCATTGCATGTCTGTTCTTTTCATGAACCACGGCCAGTGTCATTGCATGTGTGTTCTTCTAAACAAACCACATAAGGATACACCAGTGTCATTGCATGTCTATTCTTTTCATGAACCACATAAGGATCCACCAGTGTCATTGCATGTCTATTATTTTCATGAACCACATAAGGATCCACCAGTGTCATTGCATGTCTGTTCTTTTCATGAACCACACCCAGTGTCATTGCATGTCTGTTCTTTTCATTAACCACACCCAGTGTCACTGCATGTCAGTTCTTTCCATGAACCACATAAGGATCAACCAGTGTCATTGGATGTGTGTTCTTCTCGTGAACGACATGTGGATCCACCAGTGTCATTGCATGTCTATTCCTCTAAACAAACCACATAAGGATCCATCGGTGTCATTGTGTGTCTGTTCTTTTCATGAACCACACCCAGTGTCATTGCATGTGTGTTCCTCTAAACAAATCACATAAGGATCCACCAGTGTCATTGCCTGTCTTATCTTTTCCTGAACCACACACAGTGTTATTGCATGTGTGTTCTTCTAAACAAACCACATAAGTCATTGCATGTCTGTTCTTTTCATGAACCACACCCGGTGTCATTGCATGTGTGTTCCTCTAGACAGACCACATAAGGATCCAACAGTGTCATTGCATGTATGTTCCTCTAAACAAAACACATAAGGATCCACCAGTGTCATTGGATGTGTGTTCTTCTCATGAACCACACATGGATCCACCGGTGTCATTGCATGTCTGTTCCTCTAAAAACCCACATAAGGATCCACCAGTGTCATTGCATGTCTGTTCTTTTCATGAACCACACCCAATGTCATTGCATGTTTGTTCTTCTAAACAAACCACATAAGGATCCACCAGTGTCATTGCATGTCTGTTCTTTTCATGAACCACACCCAGTGTCAGTGTGTGTCTGTTCTTTTCATGAACCACACCCAGTGTCAGTGCGTGTCTGTTCTTTTCATGAACCACACCCAGTGTCATTGCATGTTAGTTCTTTTCATGAACTACATAAGGATCTACCTGTGTCATTGGATGTCTGTTCTTCTCATGAACCACACGTGGATCCACCGGTGTCATTGCATGCCTTCCTCTAAGCAAACCACATAAGGATCCACCAGTGTCATTGCATGTCTGTTCTTTTCATGAACCACACCCAGTGTCATTGCATGTGTGTTCTTCTAAACAAACCACATAAGGATCCACAAGTGTCATTGCATGTCTCTTCTTTTCATGAACCACACCCAGTGTCATTGCATGTGTGTTATGTTCATGAACCACAGCTAGAGTCATTGCATGTCTGTTCTTTTCATGAACCACACCCAGTGTCATTGCATGTCTGTTCTTTTCATGAACCACACCCGGTGTCACTGCATGTCTGTTCTTTTCATGAACCACATAAGGATCTACAAGTGTCATTGCATGTGTGTTCTTCTAAACAAACCACATAAGGATTCACCAGTGTCATTGCCTATCTGTTCTTTTCATGAACCACACCCAGTGTTAGTGCGTGTCTGTTCTTTTCATGAACCACACATAGTGTCATTGCATGTCAGTTCTTTTCATGAACTACATAAGGATCTACCTGTGTCATTGGATGTCTGTTCTTCTCATGAACCACACGTGGATCCACCAGTGTCATTGCATGTCTATTCCTCTAAACAAACCACATAAGGATCCACCAGTATCATTGCATGTCTGTTCTTTTCATGAACCACACCCAGTGTCATTGCATGTGTGTACTTCTAAACAAACCACATAAGGATACACCAGTGTCATTGCATGTCTGTTCTTTTCATGAACCACACCCAGTGTATGGCATTCGTTTTTTTCATGAACCACACCCAGTGTCATTGCATGTCAGTTCTATTCATGAACTACATAAGGATCTACCTATGTCATTGGATGTCTGTTCTTCTCATGAACCACACGTGGATCCACCGGTGTCATTGCATGCCTTCCTCTAAACAAACCAGATAAGGATCCACTAGTGTCATTGCATGTCTGTTCTTTTCATGAACCACACCCAGTGTCATTGCATGTGTGTTCTTCTAAACAAACCACATAAGGATACACCAGTGTCATTCCATGTCTGTTCTTTTCATGAACCACATAAGGATCCACCAGTGTCATTGCATGTGTTCTTTTCATGAACCACATAAGGATCCACCAAAGGTGACATTGCATGTCTGTTTCTTTTCATGAACCACACCTAGTGTCATTGCATGTCCGTTCTTTTCATGAACCACACCTAGTGTCATCAGTCAGTTCTTTTCATGAACCACATAAGGATCTACCAGTGTCATTGGATGTGTGTTCTTCTCGTGAACGACATGTGGATCCACCTGTGTCATTGCATGTATTTTCCTCTAAACAAACCACATAAGGATCCAGTAGTGTTATTGTGTGTCTATTCTTTTCATGAACCACACCCAGTGTCATTGCATGTGTGTTCTTCTAAACAAACCACATAAGGATCCACCAGTGTCATTGTCTGTCTGTTCTTTTCATGAACCACACCCAGTGTCATTGCATGTGTGTTCTTCTAAACAAACCACATAAGTCATTGCATGTCTGGTCTTTCCATGAACCACACCCGGTGACATTGCATGTGTGTTCCTCTAGACAGACCACATAAGGATCCACCGGTGTCATTGCATGTCTGTTCCTCTAAACAAACCACATAAGGATCCACTAGTGTCATTGGATGTGTGTTCTTCTCATGAACCACACATGGATCCACCGGTTTCATTGCATGTCTACTCCTCTAAAAAAACACATAAGGATCCACCAGTGTCATTGCATGTCTATTCCTTTTCATGAACCACACCCAGTGTCATTGCATGTCTGTTCTTCTAAACAAACCACATAAGGATCCACCAGTGGCATTGCATGTCTGTTCTTTTCATGAACCACACATAAGGATCCACCAGTGTCATTGCATGTCTGTTCTTTTCATGAACCACACCCAGTGTCATTGCATGTGTGTTCTGTTCATGACCCACAGCTAGAGTCATTGCATGTCTGTTCTTTTCATGAACCACACCCAGTGTCATTGCATGTCTGTTCTTTTCATGAACAACATAAGGATCTACCAGTGTCATTGCATGTGTGTTCTTCTAAACAAACCACATAAGGATCCACCAGTGTCATTGCATGTCTGTTCTTTTCATGAACCACACCCAGTGTCGGCGTATCTGTTTCTTTTCATGAACCACACCCGGTCAATGTATGCATATTTTTTTCATGAACCACACCCAGTGTCATTGCATGTCAGTTCTTTTCATGAACTACATAAGGATCTACCTGTGTCATTGGATGTCTGTTCTACTCATGAACCACACGTGGATCCACCGGTGTCATTGCATGCCTTCCTCTAAACAAACCACATAAGGATCCACCAGTGTCATTGCATGTCTGTTCTTTTCATGAACCACACCCAGTGTCATTGCATGTGTGTTCTTCTAAACAAACCACATAAGGATACACCAGTGTCATTGCATGTCTGTTCTTTTCATGAACCACATAAGGATCCACCAGTGTCATTGCATGTCTGTTCTTTTCATGAACCATACCCAGTGTCATTGCATGTGTGTTCTTTTCATGAACCACAGCTAGAGTCATTGCATGTTTGTTCTTTCCATGAACCACACTCGGTGTCATTGCATCTGTGTTCCTCTAGACAGACCACATACGGATCCACCGGTGTCATTGCATGTCTGTTCCTCTAAACAAACCACATAAGGATCCACCAGTGTCATTGGATGTGTGTTCTTCTCATGAACCACACATGGATCCACCGGTGTCATTGCATGTCTGTTCCTCTAAAAAACCACATAAGGATCCACAAGTGTCATTGCATGTCTGTTCTTTTCATGAACCACACCCAGTGTCATTGCATGTTTGTTCTTCTAAACAAACCACATAAGGATCCACCAGTGTCATTGCATGTCTGTTCTTTTCATGAACCACACATAAGGATCCACAAGTGTCATTGCATGTCTGTTCTTTTCATGAACCACACCCAGTGTCATTGCATGTGTGTTATGTTCATGAACCACAGCTAGAGTCATTGCATGTCTGTTCTTTTCATGAATCACACCCAGTGTCATTGCATGTCTGTTCTTTTCATGAACCACACCACCAGTGTCATTGCATGTGTGTTCTTCTAAACAAACCACATAAGGATACACCAGTGTCATTGCATGTCTGTTCTTTTCATGAACCACACCCAGTCGGTCAGTGTTCCGTTTCTTTTCATGAACCACACCCAGTGTCATTGCATGTCAGTTCTTTTCATGAACTACATAAGTATCTACCTGTGTCATTGGATGTCTGTTCTTTTCATGAACCACACCTAGTGTCAGTGCGTGTCTGTTCTTTTCATGAACCACACCTAGTGTATGTCTGTTCTAAACAAACCACATAAGGATTCACCAGTGTCATTGTCTATCTGTTCTTTTCATGAACCACACCTGTCATGTGTACATTCTTTTCATGAACCACACCTAGTGTCATTGCATGTCAGTTCTTTTCATGAACTACATAAGGATCTACTTGTCTCATTGGATGTCTGTTCTTCTCATGAACCACACGTGGATCCACCGGTGTCATTGCATGTCTATTCCTCTAAACAAACCACATAAGGATCCACCAGTATCATTGCATGTCTGTTCTTTTCATGAACCACATAAGGATCTACCAGTGTCATTGCATGTGTGTTCTTCTAAACAAACCACATAAGGATTCACCAGTGTCATTGCCTATATGTTCTTTTCATGAACCACACCCAGTGTTAGTGCGTGTCTGTTCTTTTCATGAACCACACGTAGTGTCATTGCATGTCAGTTCTTTTCATGAACTACATAAGGATCTACCTGTGTCATTGGATGTCTGTTCTTCTCATGAACCACACGTGGATCCACCGGTGTCATTGCATGTCTATTCCTCTAAACAAACCACATAAGGATCCACCAAAGATCATTGCATGTCTGTTCTTTTCATGAACCACACCCAGTGTCATTGCATGTGTGTTCTTCTAAACAAACCACATAAGGATACACCAGTGTCATTGCATGTCTGTTCTTTTCATGAACCACACCCAGTGTCAGTGCGTGTCTGTTCTTTTCATGAACCACACCCAGTGTCATTGCATGTCAGTTCTATTCATGAACTACATAAGGATCTACCTATGTCATTGGATGTCTGTTCTTCTCATGAACCACACGTGGATCCACCGGTGTCATTGCATGCCTTTCTCTAAACAAACCAGATAAGGATCCACTAGTGTCATTGCATGTCTGTTCTTTTCATGAACCACACCCAGTGTCATTGCATGTGTTCTTCTAAACAAACCACATAAGGATACACCAAGGTCATTCCATGTCCGTTTCTTTTCATGAACCACATAAGGATCCACCAGTGTCATTGCATGTCTGTTCTTTTCATGAACCACAAAAGGATACACCAGTGACATTGAATTTATGTTCTTTTCATGAACCACACCTAGTGGCATTGCATGTTAGTTCTTTTCATGAACCAAACCTAGTGTCAGGTCGGGCAGTTCTTTTCATGAACCACATAAGGATCTACCGTGTCATTGGATGTGTTCTTCTCGTGAACGACATGTGGATCCACCGGTGTCATTGCATGTATTTTCCTCTAAACAAACCACATAAGGATCCAGTAGTGTCATTGCGTGTCTATTCTTTTCATGAACCACACCCAGTGTCATTGCATGTGTGTTCTTCTAAACAAACCACATAAGGATCCACCAGTGTCATTGTCTGTCTGTTCTTTTCATGAACCACACCCAGTGTCATTGCATGTGTGTTCTTCTAAACAAACCACATAAGTCATTGCATGTCTGGTCTTTCCATGAACCACACCCGGTGACATTGCATGTGTGTTCCTCTAGACAGACCACATAAGGATCCACCGGTGTCATTGCATGTCTGTTCCTCTAAACAAACCACATAAGGATCCACCAGTGTCATTGGATGTGTGTTCTTCTCATGAACCACACATGGATCCACCGGTTTCATTGCATGTCTACTCCTCTAAAAAAACACATAAGGATCCACCAGTGTCATTGCATGTCTATTCCTTTTCATGAACCACACCTAGTGTCATTGCATGTCTGTTCTTCTAAACAAACCACATAAGGATCCACCAGTGGCATTGCATGTCTGTTCTTTTCATGAACCACACATAAGGATCCACCAGTGTCATTGCATGTCTGTTCTTTTCATGAACCACACCCAGTGTCATTGCATGTGTGTTCTGTTCATGACCCACAGCTAGAGTCATTGCATGTCTGTTCTTTTCATGAACCACACCCAGTGTCATTGCATGTGTGTTCTTCTAAACAAACCACATAAGGATACACCAGTGTCATTGCATGTGTGTTCTTCTAAACAAACCACATAAGGATACACCAGTGTCATTGCATGTGTGTTCTTTTCATGAACCACAGCTAGAGTCATTGCATGTTTGTTCTTTCCATGAACCACACTCGGTGTCATTGCATCTGTGTTCCTCTAGACATACCACATACGGATCCACCGGTGTCATTGCATGTCTGTTCCTCTAAACAAACCACATAAGGATCCACCAGTGTCATTGGATGTGTGTTCTTCTCATGAACCACACATGGATCCACCGGTGTCATTGCATGTCTGTTCCTCTAAAAAACCACATAAGGATCCACAAGTGTCATTGCATGTCTGTTCTTTTCATGAACCACACCCAGTGTCATTGCATGTTTGTTCTTATAAACAAACCACATAAGGATCCACCAGTGTCATTGCATGTCTGTTCTTTTCATGAACCACACATAAGGATCCACAAGTGTCATTGCATGTCTGTTCTTTTCATGAACCACACCCAGTGTCATTGCATGTGTGTTATGTTCATGAACCACAGCTAGAGTCATTGCATGTCTGTTCTTTTCATGAATCACACCCAGTGTCATTGCATGTCTGTTCTTTTCATGAACCACACCACCAGTGTCATTGCATGTGTGTTCTTCTAAACAAACCACATAAGGATACACCAGTGTCATTGCATGTCTGTTCTTTTCATGAACCACACCAGTGTCCATGTGTCGTTTCTTTTCATGAACCACACCCAGTGTCATTGCATGTGGATTCTTTTCATGAACTACATAAGTATCTACCGTGTCATTGGATGTCTGTTCTTTTCATGAACCACACTAGTGTGTCATTGCATGTGTTTCTTTTCATGAACCACACCTAGTGTTTGTCTGTTCTAAACAAACCACATAAGGATTCACCAGTGTCATTGTCTATCTGTTCTTTTCATGAACCACACCCAGTGTCAGTGCGTGTCTGTTCTTTTCATGAACCACACCTAGTGTCATTGCATGTCAGTTCTTTTCATGAACTACATAAGGATCTACTTGTCTCATTGGATGTCTGTTCTTCTCATGAACCACACGTGGATCCACCGGTGTCATTGCATGTCTATTCCTCTAAACAAACCACATAAGGATCCACCAGTATCATTGCATGTCTGTTCTTTTCATGAACCACATAAGGATCTACCAGTGTCATTGCATGTGTGTTCTTCTAAACAAACCACATAAGGATTCACCAGTGTCATTGCCTATATGTTCTTTTCATGAACCACACCCAGTGTTAGTGCGTGTCTGTTCTTTTCATGAACCACACGTAGTGTCATTGCATGTCAGTTCTTTTCATGAACTACATAAGGATCTACCTGTGTCATTGGATGTCTGTTCTTCTCATGAACCACACGTGGATCCACCGGTGTCATTGCATGTCTATTCCTCTAAACAAACCACATAAGGATCCACTAGTATCATTGCATGTCTGTTCTTTTCATGAACCACACCCAGTGTCATTGCATGTGTGTTCTTCTAAATAAACCACATAAGGATACACCAGTGTCATTGCATGTCTGTTCTTTTCATGAACCACACCCAAAGGTCATGCATGTTCGTTTCTTTCATGAACCACACCGGTGTCATTGCATGTCAGTTCTATTCATGAACTACATAAGGATCTACCTATGTCATTGGATGTCTGTTCTTCTCATGAACCACACGTGGATCCACCGGTGTCATTGCATGCCTTCCTCTAAACAAACCAGATAAGGATCCACTAGTGTCATTGCATGTCTGTTCTTTTCATGAACCACACCCAGTGTCATTGCATGTGTGTTCTTCTAAACAAACCACATAAGGATACACCAGTGTCATTCCATGTCTGTTCTTTTCAGGAACCACATAAGGATCCACCAGTGTCATTGCATGTCTGTTCTTTTCATGAACCACATAAGGATCCACCAGTGACATTGCATGTCTGTTCTTTTCATGAACCACACCTAGTGTCATTGCATGTCTGTTCTTTTCATGAACCACACCTAGTGTCACTGCAGGTCAGTTCTTTTCATGAACCACATAAGGATCTACCAGTGTCATTGGATGTGTGTTCTTCTCGTGAACGACATGTGGATCCACCGGTGTCATTGCATGTATTTTCCTCTAAACAAACCACATAAGGATCCAAGAGTGTCATTATGTCTATTCTTTTCATGAACCACACCTGTGTCATTGCATGTGTGTTCTTCTAAACAAACCACATAAGGATCCACCAGTGTCATTGTCTGTCTGTTCTTTTCATGAACCACACCCAGTGTCATTGCATGTGTGTTCTTCTAAACAAACCACATAAGTCATTGCATGTCTGGTCTTTCCATGAACCACACCCGGTGACATTGCATGTGTGTTCCTCTAGACAGACCACATAAGGATCCACCGGTGTCATTGCATGTCTGTTCCTCTAAACAAACCACATAAGGATCCACCAGTGTCATTGGATGTGTGTTCTTCTCATGAACCACACATGGATCCACCGGTTTCATTGCATGTCTACTCCTCTAAAAAAACACATAAGGATCCACCAGTGTCATTGCATGTCTATTCCTTTTCATGAACCACACCCAGTGTCATTGCATGTCTGTTCTTCTAAACAAACCACATAAGGATCCACCAGTGGCATTGCATGTCTGTTCTTTTCATGAACCACACATAAGGATCCACCAGTGTCATTGCATGTCTGTTCTTTTCATGAACCACACCCAGTGTCATTGCATGTGTGTTCTGTTCATGACCCACAGCTAGAGTCATTGCATGTCTGTTCTTTTCATGAACCACACCGGTGTCATTGCATGTACATTCTTTTCATGAACAACACCCGGTGACACTGCATGTCTGTTCTTTTCATGAACCCCATAAGGATCTACCAGTGTCATTGCATGTGTGTTCTTCTAAACAAACCACATAAGGATCCACCAGTGTCATTGCATGTCTGTTCTTTTCATGAACCACACCCAGTGTCATTGCCTATATGTTCTTTTCATGAACCACACCCAGTGTTAGTGCGTGTCTGTTCTTTTCATGAACCACACGTAGTGTCATTGCATGTCAGTTCTTTTCATGAACTACATAAGGATCTACCTGTGTCATTGGATGTCTGTTCTTCTCATGAACCACACGTGGATCCACCGGTGTCATTGCATGTCTATTCCTCTAAACAAACCACATAAGGATCCACCAGTATCATTGCATGTCTGTTCTTTTCATGAACCACACCCAGTGTCATTGCATGTGTGTTTTTCTAAACAAACCACATAAGGATACACCAGTGTCATTGCATGTCTGTTCTTTTCATGAACCACACCCAGTGTTAGTGCGTGTCTGTTCTTTTCATGAACCACACCCAGTGTCATTGCATGTCAGTTCTATTCATGAACTACATAAGGATCTACCTATGTCATTGGATGTCTGTTCTTCTCATGAACCACACGTGGATCCACCGGTGTCATTGCATGCCTTCCTCTAAACAAACCAGATAAGGATCCACTAGTGTCATTGCATGTCTGTTCTTTTCATGAACCACACCCAGTGTCATTGCATGTGTGTTCTTCTAAACAAACCACATAAGGATACACCAGTGTCATTCCATGTCTGTTCTTTTCATGAACCACATAAGGATCCACCAATTGTCATTGCATGTCTGTTTCTTTTCATGAACCACATAAGATCCACCGGTGACATTGCATGTCTGTTCTTTTCATGAACCACACCTAGTGTCATTGCATGTCTGTTTTTCATGAACCACACCGAGTGTCAGTGCATGTCAGTTCTTTTCATGAACCACATAAGGATCTACCTTTGTCATTGGATGTGTGTTCTTCTCGTGAACGACATGTGGATCCACCGGTGTCATTGCATGTATTTTCCTCTAAACAAACCACATAAGTATCCAGTAGTGTCATTGTGTCTATTCTTTTCATGAACCACACCGGTGTCATTGCATGTGTGTTCTTCTAAACAAACCACATAAGGATCCACCAGTGTCATTGTCTGTCTGTTCTTTTCATGAACCACACCCAGTGTCATTGCATGTGTGTTCTTCTAAACAAACCACATAAGTCATTGCATGTCTGGTCTTTCCATGAACCACACCCGGTGACATTGCATGTGTGTTCCTCTAGATGAACCACATAAGGATCCACCGTGTCATTGCATGTCTGTTTCCTCTAAACAAACCACATAAGGATCCACCAGGTGTCATTGGATGTGTGTTCTTCTCATGAACCACACATGGATCCACCAGTTTCATTGCATGTCTACTCCTCTAAAAAACACATAAGGATCCACCGTGTCATTGCATGTCTATTCCTTTTCATGAACCACACCCAAGTGTCATTGCATGTGTGTTCTTCTAAACAAACCACATAAGGATCCACCAGTGGCATTGCATGTCTGTTCTTTTCATGAACCACACATAAGGATCCACCAGTGTCATTGCATGTCTGTTCTTTTCATGAACCACACCCAGTGTCATTGCATGTGTGTTCTGTTCATGACCCACAGCTAGAGTCATTGCATGTCTGTTCTTTTCATGAACCACACCCAGTGTCATTCATGTCTGTTCTTTTCATGAACAACACCCGGTGACACTGCATGTCTGTTCTTTTCATGAACCCCATAAGGATCTACCAGTGTCATTGCATGTGTGTTCTTCTAAACAAACCACATAAGGATCCACCAGTGTCATTGCATGTCCGTTTTTCATGAACCACACCCAGTGTCATATGTGTGTTCTTTTCATGAACCACACCTAGTGTCAAGTATGTGTCCGTTATTTTCATGAACCACACCCAGTGTCATTGCATGTCATTCTTTTCATGAACTACATAAGGATCTACGTGTCATTGGATGTGTGTTTTCTCATGAACCACACGTGGATCCACCGTGTCATTGCATGTCTATTCCTCTAAACAAACCACATAAGGAACCACCAGTGTCATTGCATGTCTCATTATTTTCATGAACCACACCTGTGTCATTGCATGTGTGTTCTTCTAAACAAACCACATAAGGATACACCTAGTGTCATTGCATGTCTCGTTCTTTTCATGAACCACACCCAGTGTCATATGGTTCCGTTTCTTTTCATGAACCACACCCAGTGTCATTGCATGTCGTTCTATTCATGAACTACATAAGGATCTACCTATGTCATTGATGTGTTTTCTCATGAACCACACGTGGATCCACCGTGTCATTGCATGCCTTCCTCTAAACAAACCACATAAGGATCCACTAGTGTCATTGCATGTCCGTTTCTTTTCATGAACCACACCCAGTGTCATTGCATGTGTGTTCTTCTAAACAAACCACATAAGGATACACCAGTGTCATTCCATGTCATTCTTTTTCAGGAACCACATAAGGATCCACCAGTGTCATTGCATGTCTGTTCTTTTCATGAACCACATAAGGATCCACCAGTGACATTGCATGTCTGTTCTTTTCATGAACCACACCTAGTGTCATTGCATGTTTGTTCTTTTCATGAACCACACCTAGTGTCACTGCAGGTCAGTTCTTTTCATGAACCACATAAGGATCTACCAGTGTCATTGGATGTGTGTTCTTCTCGTGAACGACATGTGGATCCACCGGTGTCATTGCATGTATTTTCCTCTAAACAAACCACATAAGGATCCAGTAGTGTCATTGCGTGTCTATTCTTTTCATGAACCACACCCAGTGTCATTGCATGTGTGTTCTTCTAAACAAACCACATAAGGATCCACCAGTGTCATTGTCTTTCTGTTCTTTTCATGAACCACATAAGGATCCACCAGTGTCATTGCATGTCTGTTCTTTTCATGAACCACACCCAGTGTCAGTGCGTGTCTGTTCTTTTCATGAACCACACCTAGTGTCAGTGCGTGTCTGTTATTTTCATGAACCACACCCAGTGTCATTGCATGTCAGTTCTTTTCATGAACTACATAAGGATCTACCTGTGTCATTGGATGTCTGTTCTTCTCATGAACCACACGTGGATCCACCGGTGTCATTGCATGTCTATTCCTCTAAACAAACCACATAAGGAACCACCAGTATCATTGCATGTCTGTTATTTTCATGAACCACACCCAGTGTCATTGCATGTGTGTTCTTCTAAACAAACCACATAAGGATACACCAGTGTCATTGCATGTCTGTTCTTTTCATGAACCACACCCAGTGTCAGTGCGTGTCTGTTCTTTTCATGAACCACACCCAGTGTCATTGCATGTCAGTTCTATTCATGAACTACATAAGGATCTACCTATGTCATTGGATGTCTGTTCTTCTCATGAACCACACGTGGATCCACCGGTGTCATTGCATGCCTTCCTCTAAACAAACCAGATAAGGATCCACTAGTGTCATTGCATGTCTGTTCTTTTCATGAACCACACCCAGTGTCATTGCATGTGTGTTCTTCTAAACAAACCACATAAGGATACACCAGTGTCATTCCATGTCTGTTCTTTTCAGGAACCACATAAGGATCCACCAGTGTCATTGCATGTCTGTTCTTTTCATGAACCACATAAGGATCCACCAGTGACATTGCATGTCTGTTCTTTTCATGAACCACACCTAGTGTCATTGCATGTCTGTTCTTTTCATGAACCACACCTAGTGTCATGCAGGGGTGTTCTTTTCATGAACCACATAAGGATCTACCAGTGTCATTGGATGTGTGTTCTTCTCGTGAACGACATGTGGATCCACCGGTGTCATTGCATGTATTTTCCTCTAAACAAACCACATAAGTATCCAGTAGTGTCATTGCGTGTCTATTCTTTTCATGAACCACACCCAGTGTCATTGCATGTGTGTTCTTCTAAACAAACCACATAAGGATCCACCAGTGTCATTGTCTGTCTGTTCTTTTCATGAACCACACCCAGTGTCATTGCATGTGTGTTCTTCTAAACAAACCACATAAGTCATTGCATGTCTGGTCTTTCCATGAACCACACCCGGTGACATTGCATGTGTGTTCCTTCATGAACCACATAAGGATCCACCGTGTCATTGCATGTCCTCCTCTAAACAAACCACATAAGGATCCACCAGTGTCACTGGATGTGTGTTCTTCTCATGAACCACACATGGATCCACCGGTTTCATTGCATGTCTACTCCTCTAAAAAAACACATAAGGATCCACCAGTGTCATTGCATGTCTATTCCTTTTCATGAACCACACCCAGTGTCATTGCATGTCTGTTCTTCTAAACAAACCACATAAGGATCCACCAGTGGCATTGCATGTCTGTTCTTTTCATGAACCACACATAAGGATCCACCAGTGTCATTGCATGTCTGTTCTTTTCATGAACCACACCCAGTGTCATTGCATGTGTGTTCTGTTCATGACCCACAGCTAGAGTCATTGCATGTCTGTTCTTTTCATGAACCACACCCAGTGTCATTCATGTCTGTTCTTTTCATGAACAACACCCGGTGACACTGCATGTCTGTTCTTTTCATGAACCCCATAAGGATCTACCAGTGTCATTGCATGTGTGTTCTTCTAAACAAACCACATAAGGATCCACCAGTGTCATTGCATGTCTGTTCTTTTCATGAACCACACCCAGTGTCAGTGCGTGTCTGTTCTTTTCATGAACCACACCCAGTGTCAGTGCGTGTCTGTTATTTTCATGAACCACACCCAGTGTCATTGCATGTCAGTTCTTTTCATGAACTACATAAGGATCTACCTGTGTCATTGGATGTCTGTTCTTCTCATGAACCACACGTGGATCCACCGGTGTCATTGCATGTCTATTCCTCTAAACAAACCACATAAGGAACCACCAGTATCATTGCATGTCTGTTATTTTCATGAACCACACCCAGTGTCATTGCATGTGTGTTCTTCTAAACAAACCACATAAGGATACACCAGTGTCATTGCATGTCTGTTCTTTTCATGAACCACACCCAAAGGTCGGTCATTACATTCTTTTCATGAACCACACCCAGTGTCATTGCATGTCAGTTCTATTCATGAACTACATAAGGATCTACCTATGTCATTGGATGTCTGTTCTTCTCATGAACCACACGTGGATCCACCGGTGTCATTGCATGCCTTCCTCTAAACAAACCAGATAAGGATCCACTAGTGTCATTGCATGTCTGTTCTTTTCATGAACCACACCCAGTGTCATTGCATGTGTGTTCTTCTAAACAAACCACATAAGGATACACCAGTGTCATTCCATGTCTGTTCTTTTCAGGAACCACATAAGGATCCACCAGTGTCATTGCATGTCTGTTCTTTTCATGAACCACATAAGGATCCACCAGTGACATTGCATGTCTGTTCTTTTCATGAACCACACCTAGTGTCATTGCATGTTTGTTCTTTTCATGAACCACACCTAGTGTCACTGCAGGTCAGTTCTTTTCATGAACCACATAAGGATCTACCAGTGTCATTGGATGTGTGTTCTTCTCGTGAACGACATGTGGATCCACCGGTGTCATTGCATGTATTTTCCTCTAAACAAACCACATAAGGATCCAGTAGTGTCATTGCGTGTCTATTCTTTTCATGAACCACACCCAGTGTCATTGCATGTGTGTTCTTCTAAACAAACCACATAAGGATCCACCAGTGTCATTGTCTGTCTGTTCTTTTCATGAACCACACCCAGTGTCATTGCATGTGTGTTCTTCTAAACAAACCACATAAGTCATTGCATGTCCGTCTTTCCATGAACCACACCCGGTGACATTGCATGTGTGTTCCTCTCATGAACACATAAGGATCCACCGTGTCATTGAAGGTCTGTTCCTCTAAACAAACCACATAAGGATCCACCAGTGTCATTGGATATGTGTTCTTCTCTTGGACCCCACATGGATCCACCGGTGTCATAGCATGTCTGTTCCTCTAAAAAAAACCACATAAGGATACACCAGTGTCATTGCATGTCTGTTCTTTTCATGAACCACACCCAGTGTCATTGCATGTGTGATCTTCTAAACAAACCACATAAGGATCCACCAGTGTCATTACATGTCTGTTCTTTTCATGAACCACACATAAGGATCCACCAGTGTCATTGCATGTGTTTCTTTCATGAACCACACCCAGTGTCATTGCATGTGTGTTCTGTTCATGACCCACAGCTAGAGTCATTGCATGTCTGTTCTTTTCATGAACCACACCCAGTGTCATTGCATGTGTGTTCTTCTAAACAAACCACATAAGGATACACCAGTGTCATTGCATGTGTGTTCTTTTCATGAACCACAGCTAGAGTCATTGCATGTTTGTTCTTTCCATGAACCACACTCGGTGTCATTGCATCATGTTCCTGTTTTTTCATGAACCACATAAGGATCCATGTCATTGCATGTCATGTTCTTTTAACAAACCACATAAGGATCCACCAGTGTCACTGGATGTGTGTTCTTCTCATGAACCACACATGGATCCACCGGTGTCATTGCATGTCTGTTCCTCTAAAAAACCACATAAGGATCCACAAGTGTCATTGCATGTCTGTTCTTTTCATGAACCACACCCAGTGTCATTGCATGTGTGTTCTTCTAAACAAACCACATAAGGATCCACCAGTGTCATTGCATGTCTGTTCTTTTCATGAACCACACCCAGTGTCAGTGCGTGTCTGTTCTTTTCATGAACCACACCCAGTGTCATTGCATGTCAGTTCTTTTCATGAACTACATAAGTATCTACCTGTGTCATTGGATGTCTGTTCTTTTCATGAACCACACCTAGTGTGAGTGCGTGTCTGTTCTTTTCATGAACCACACCTAGTGTTTGTATGTTCTAAACAAACCACATAAGGATTCACCAGTGTCATTTTCTATCTGTTCTTTTCATGAACCACACCCAGTGTCAGTGCGTGTCTGTTCTTTTCATGAACCACACCTAGTGTCATTGCATGTCAGTTCTTTTCATGAACTACATAAGGATCTACTTGTCTCATTGGATGTCTGTTCTTCTCATGAACCACACGTGGATCCACCGGTGTCATTGCATGTCTATTCCTCTAAACAAACCACATAAGGATCCACCAGTATCATTGCATGTCTGTTCTTTTCATGAACCACATAAGGATCTACCAGTGTCATTGCATGTGTGTTCTTCTAAACAAACCACATAAGGATTCACCAGTGTCATTGCCTATATGTTCTTTTCATGAACCACACCCAGTGTTAGTGCGTGTCTGTTCTTTTCATGAACCACACGTAGTGTCATTGCATGTCAGTTCTTTTCATGAACTACATAAGGATCTACACCGTGTCATTGGATGTGTTTCTTCTCATGAACCACACGTGGATCCACCGGTGTCATTGCATGTCTATTCCTCTAAACAAACCACATAAGGATCCACCAGTATCATTGCATGTCTGTTCTTTTCATGAACCACACCCAAAGGTCATTGCATGTGTGTTCTTCTAAACAAACCACATAAGGATACACCAGGTCATTGCATATGTGTTCTTTCATGAACCACACCCAAAGGTCAAGCATGGTTCGTGTCTGTTCTTTTCATGAACCACACCCAGTGTCATTGCATGTCAGTTCTATTCATGAACTACATAAGGATCTACCTATGTCATTGGATGTCTGTTCTTCTCATGAACCACACGTGGATCCACCGGTGTCATTGCATGCCTTCCTCTAAACAAACCAGATAAGGATCCACTAGTGTCATTGCATGTCTGTTCTTTTCATGAACCACACCCAGTGTCATTGCATGTGTGTTCTTCTAAACAAACCACATAAGGATACACCAGTGTCATTCCATTTCTGTTCTTTTCAGGAACCACATAAGGATCCACCAGTGTCATTGCATGTATGTTCTTTTCATGAACCACATAAGGAGCCACCAGTGACATTGCATGTCTGTTCTTTTCATGAACCACACCTAGTGTCATTGCATGTCTGTTCTTTTCATGAACCACACCTAGTGTCACTGCAGGTCAGTTCTTTTCATGAACCACATAAGGATCTACCAGTGTCATTGGATGTGTGTTCTTCTCGTGAACGACATGTGGATCCACTGGTGTCATTGCATGTATTTTCCTCTAAAAAAACCACATAAGTATCCAGTAGTGTCATTGCGTGTCTATTCTTTTCATGAACCACACCCAGTGTCATTGCATGTGTGTTCTTCTAAACAAACCACATAAGGATCCACCAGTGTCATTGTCTGTCTGTTCTTTTCATGAACCACACCCAGTGTCATTGCATGTGTGTTCTTCTAAACAAACCACATAAGTCATTGCATGTCTGGTCTTTCCATGAACCACACCCGGTGACATTGCATGTGTGTTCCTCTAAACAGACCACATAAGGATCCACCGGTGTCATTGCATGTCTGTTCCTCTAAACAAACCACATAAGGATCCACCAGTGTCATTGGATGTGTGTTCTTCTCATGAACCACACATGGATCCACCGGTTTCATTGCATGTCTACTCCTCTAAAAAAACACATAAGGATCCACCAGTGTCATTGCATGTCTATTCCTTTTCATGAACCACACCCAGTGTCATTGCATGTGTGTTCTTCTAAACAAACCACATAAGGATCCACCAAAGGCATTGCATGTCCGTTTTTTCATGAACCACACATAAGGATCCACCAGTGTCATTGCATGTCTGTTCTTTTCATGAACCACACCCAGTGTCATTGCATGTGTGTTCTGTTCATGACCCACAGCTAGAGTCATTGCATGTCTGTTCTTTTCATGAACCACACCCAGTGTCATTGCATGTCTGTTCTTTTCATGAACAACACCCGGTGACACTGCATGTCTGTTCTTTTCATGAACCCCATAAGGATCTACCAGTGTCATTGCATGTGTGTTCTTCTAAACAAACCACATAAGGATCCACCAGTGTCATTGCATGTCTGTTCTTTTCATGAACCACACCCAGTGTCAGTGCGTGTCTGTTCTTTTCATGAACCACACCCAGTGTCAGTGCGTGTCTGTTATTTTCATGAACCACACCCAGTGTCATTGCATGTCAGTTCTTTTCATGAACTACATAAGGATCTACCTGTGTCATTGGATGTCTGTTCTTCTCATGAACCACACGTGGATCCACCGGTGTCATTGCATGTCTATTCCTCTAAACAAACCACATAAGGATCCACCAGTATCATTGCATGTCTGTTCTTTTCATGAACCACACCCAGTGTCATTGCATGTGTGTTCTTCTAAACAAACCACATAAGGATACACCAGTGTCATTGCATGTCTGTTCTTTTCATGAACCACACCCAGTGTCAGTGCGTGTCTGTTCTTTTCATGAACCACACCCAGTGTCATTGCATGTCAGTTCTATTCATGAACTACATAAGGATCTACCTATGTCATTGGATGTCTGTTCTTCTCATGAACCACACGTGGATCCACCGGTGTCATTGCATGCCTTCCTCTAAACAAACCAGATAAGGATCCACTAGTGTCATTGCATGTCTGTTCTTTTCATGAACCACACCGGTGTCATTGCATGTGTGTTCTTCTAAACAAACCACATAAGGATACACTAAAGGTCATTCCATGTCTGTTCTTTTCAGGAACCACATAAGGATCCACCAGTGTCATTGCATGTCTGTTCTTTTCATGAACCACATAAGGATCCACCAGTGACATTGCATGTCTGTTCTTTTCATGAACCACACCTAGTGTCATTGCATGTTTGTTCTTTTCATGAACCACACCTAGTGTCACTGCAGGTCAGTTCTTTTCATGAACCACATAAGGATCTACCAGTGTCATTGGATGTGTGTTCTTCTCGTGAACGACATGTGGATCCACCGGTGTCATTGCATGTATTTTCCTCTAAACAAACCACATAAGGATCCAGTAGTGTCATTATGTCTATTCTTTTCATGAACCACACCCAGTGTCATTGCATGTGTGTTCTTCTAAACAAACCACATAAGGATCCACCAGTGTCATTGTCTTTCTGTTCTTTTCATGAACCACACCCAGTGTCATTGCATGTGTGTTCTTCTAAACAAACCACATAAGTCATTGCATGTCTGGTCTTTCCATGAACCACACCCGTGACATTGCATGTTTGTTCCTTCAGATGCACCACATAAGGATCCACCTGTGTCATTGCATGTCTGTTCCTCTAAACAAACCACATAAGGATCCACCAGTGTCATTGGATGTGTGTTCTTCTCATGAACCACACATGGATCCACCGGTTTCATTGCATGTCTACTCCTCTAAAAAAACACATAAGGATCCACCAGTGTCATTGCATGTCTATTCCTTTTCATGAACCACACCCAGTGTCATTGCATGTCTGTTCTTCTAAACAAACCACATAAGGATCCACCAGTGGCATTGCATGTCTGTTCTTTTCATGAACCACACATAAGGATCCACCAGTGTCATTGCATGTCTGTTCTTTTCATGAACCACACCGGTGTCATTGCATGTGTGTTCTTTCATGACCCATGCCTAGAGTCATTGCATGTCTGTTCTTTTCATGAACCACACCCAGTGTCATTGCATGTCTGTTCTTTTCATGAACAACACCCGGTGTCACTGCATGTCTGTTCTTTTCATGAACCACATAAGGATCTACCAGTGTCATTGCATGTGTGTTCTTCTAAACAAACCACATAAGGATCCACCAGTGTCATTGCATGTCTGTTCTTTTCATGAACTGCACACCAAAGGTCATGCGGTTCCGTTTCTTTTCATGAACCACACCTAGTGTCAGTGCTTGTCTGTTATTTTCATGAACCACACCCAGTGTCATTGCATGTCAGTTCTTTTCATGAACTACATAAGGATCTACCTGTGTCATTGGATGTCTGTTCTTCTCATGAACCACACGTGGATCCACCGGTGTCATTGCATGTCTATTCCTCTAAACAAACCACATAAGGATCCACCAAAGATCATTGCATGTCTGTTGTTTTCATGAACCACACCCAGTGTCATTGCATGTGTGTTCTTCTAAACAAACCACATAAGGATACACCAGTGTCATTGCATGTCTGTTCTTTTCATGAACCACACCCAGTGTCAGTGCGTGTCTGTTCTTTTCATGAACCACACCAAGTGTCAGTGCATGTCAGTTCTATTCATGAACAACATAAGGATCTACCTATGTCATTGGATGTGTGTTCTTCTCATGAACCACACGTGATCCACCGTGTCATTGCATGCCTTCCTCTAAACAAACCACATAAGGATCCACTAGTGTCATTGCATGTCTGTTTCTTTCATGAACCACACCCAAAGGTCATTGCATGTGTGTTCTTCTAAACAAACCACATAAGGATACACCAAGTGTCATTCCATGTCTGTTTCTTTTCAGGAACCACATAAGGATCCACCAGTGTCATTGTATGTCTGTTCTTTTCATGAACCACATAAGGATCCACCAGTGACATTGCATGTCTGTTCTTTTCATGAACCACACCTAGTGTCATTGCATGTTTGTTCTTTTCATGAACCACACCTAGTGTCACTGCAGGTCAGTTCTTTTCATGAACCACATAAGGATCTACCAGTGTCATTGGATGTGTGTTCTTCTCGTGAACGACATGTGGATCCACCGGTGTCATTGCATGTATCTTCCTCTAAACAAACCACATAAGGATCCAGGAGTGTCATTGCGTGTATATACTTTTCATGAACCACACCCAGTGTCATTGCATGTGTGTTCTTCTAAACAAACCACATAAGGATCCACCAAAGGTCATTGCATGTTCTGTTCTTTTCATGAACCACACCCAGTGTCATTGCATGTGTGTTCTTCTAAACAAACCACATAAGTCATTGCATGTCTGGTCTTTCCATGAACCACACCCGGTGACATTGCATGTGTGTTCCTCTAGACAGACCACATAAGGATCCACCGGTGTCATTGCATGTCTGTTCCTCTAAACAAACCACATAAGGATCCACCAGTGTCATTGGATGTGTGTTCTTCATGAACCACACATGGATCCACCGTCATTGCATGTCTACTCCTCTAAAAAACACATAAGGATCCACCGTGTCATTGCATGTCTATTCCTTTTCATGAACCACACCCAGTGTCATTGCATGTCTGTTCTTCTAAACAAACCACATAAGGATCCACCAGTGGCATTGCATGTCTGTTCTTTTCATGAACCACATAAGGATCCACCAGTGTCATTGCATGTGTTTCTTTCATGAACCACACCCAGTGTCATTGCATGTGTTCTGCTCATGACCCACACCTAGAGTCATTGCATATGTCTGTTTCTTTTCATGAACCACACCCAAAGGTCATTGCATGTCTGTTTCTTTCATGAACAACACCCGTGACATTGCATGTCTGTTTCTTTCATGAACCCCATAAGGATCTACGGTGTCATTGCATGTGTGTTCTTCTAAACAAACCACATAAGGATCCACCGGTGTCATTGCATGTCTGTTTTTCATGAACCACACCCGTGTCAAGGTTCTGTTTTTTCATGAACCACACCCGGTGTCGTATGCGGTTCCGTTATTTTCATGAACCACACCCAAGTGTCATTGCATGTCGTTCTTTTCATGAACTACATAAGGATCTACCTGTCATTGGATGTCCGTTCTTCTCATGAACCACACGTGGATCCACCGTGTCATTGCATGTCTATTCCTCTAAACAAACCACATAAGGATCCACCAAGATCATTGCATGTCTGTTTCTTTTCATGAACCACACCCAAGGTCATTGCATGTGTGTTCTTCTAAACAAACCACATAAGGATACACCGTTGTCATTGCATGTTCTGTTTTTCATGAACCACACCCGGTGTCAAGTATGCATGTTCCGTTTCTTTTCATGAACCACACCCAGTGTCATTGCATGTCTGTTCTATTCATGAACTACATAAGGATCTACCTATGTCATTGGATGTGTGTTTTCTCATGAACCACACGTGGATCCACCGGTGTCATTGCATGCCTTCTCTAAACAAACCACATAAGGATCCACTAGTGTCATTGCATGTCTGTTCTTTTTCATGAACCACACCCAGTGTCATTGCATGTGTGTTCTTCTAAACAAACCACATAAGGATACACCAGTGTCATTCCATGTCCGTTCTTTTCAGAACCACATAAGGATCCACTGTCATTGCATGTCTGTTTCTTTCATGAACCACATAAGATCCACCAGTGACATTGCATGTCTGTTTCTTTCATGAACCACACCTAGTGTCATTGCATGTTTGTTCTTTTCATGAACCACACCTAGTGTCACTGCAGTCGATTCTTTTCATGAACCACATAAGGATCTACCAGTGTCATTGGATGTGTGTTCTTCTCGTGAACGACATGTGGATCCACCGGTGTCATTGCATGTATTTTCCTCTAAACAAACCACATAAGGATCCACAAGTGTCATTGCATGTCTATTCTTTTCATGAACCACACCCAGTGTCATTGCATGTGTGTTCTTCTTAACAAACCAGATAAGGATCCACCGGTCATTGCATGTCTGTTTTTTCATGAACCACACCCAGTGTCATTGCATGTGTGTTCTTCTAAACAAACCACATAAGTCATTGCATGTCCGTTTTTCCATGAACCACACCGGTGACATTGCATGTGTTCCTTCATGAACCACATAAGGATCCACCGTGTCATTGCATGTCTGTTTCTAAACAAACCACATAAGGATCCACCAAAGGTCATTGGATGCGTGTTCTTCTCATGAACCACACATGGATCCACCGGTTTCATTGCATGTCTACTCCTCTAAAAAAACACATAAGGATCCACCAGTGTCATTGCATGTCTATTCCTTTTCATGAACCACACCCAGTGTCATTGCATGTGTGTTCTTCTAAACAAACCACATAAGGATCCACCAGTGTCATTATATGTCTGTTCTTTTCATGAACCACACATAAGGATCCACCAAGTGTCATTGCATGTCTGTTTTTTCATGAACCACACCCAGTGTCATTGCATGTGTGTTCTGCTCATGACCCATGCCTAGAGTCATTGCATGTCTGTTCTTTTCATGAACCACACCCAGTGTCATTGCATGTCGTTTTTCATGAACAACACCGGTGACACCGCATGTCCGTTTTTCATGAACCCCATAAGGATCTACCAGTGTCATTGCATGTGTTCTTCTAAACAAACCACATAAGGATCCACCGTGTCATTGCATGTCTGTTTTTTCATGAACCACCTGCTGTCATGTCATTCTTTTCATGAACCACACCCAGTGTCAAGTGTTGTTTCATTTTTCATGAACCACACCCAGTGTCATTGCATGTCAGTTCTTTTCATGAACTACATAAGGATCTACCTGTGTCATTGGATGTCTGTTCTTCTCATGAACCACACGTGGATCCACCGGTGTCATTGCATGTCTATTCCTCTAAACAAACCACATAAGGATCCACCAGTATCATTGCATGTCTGTTCTTTTCATGAACCACACCCAGTGTCATTGCATGTGTGTTCTTCTAAACAAACCACATAAGGATACACCAGTGTCATTGCATGTCTGTTCTTTTCATGAACCACACCCAGTGTCAGTGCGTGTCTGTTCTTTTCATGAACCACACCCAGTGTCATTGCATGTCAGTTCTATTCATGAACTACATAAGGATCTACCTATGTCATTGGATGTCTGTTCTTCTCATGAACCACACGTGGATCCACTGGTGTCATTGCATGCCTTCCTCTAAACAAACCAGATAAGGATCCACTAGTGTCATTGCATGTCTGTTCTTTTCATGAACCACACCCAGTGTCATTGCATGTGTGTTCTTCTAAACAAACCACATAAGGATACACCAGTGTCATTCCATGTCTGTTCTTTTCAGGAACCACATAAGGATCCACCAGTGTCATTGCATGTCTGTTCTTTTCATGAACCACATAAGGATCCACCAGTGACATTGCATGTCTGTTCTTTTCATGAACCACACCTAGTGTCATTGCATGTTTGTTCTTTTCATGAACCACACCTAGTGTCACTGCAGGTCAGTTCTTTCCATGAACCACAAAAGGAACTACCGTTGTCATTGGATGTGTGTTCTTCATGAACTACATGTGGATCCACCGTGTCATTGCATGTATTTTCCTCTAAACAAACCACATAAGGATCCAGTAGTGTCATTGCGTGTCTATTCTTTTCATGAACCACACCCGTCATTGCATGTGTGTTCTTCTAAACAAACCACATAAGGATCCACCAAAGTTGTCATTGCATGTCGTTTTTTCATGAACCACACCCAGTGTCATTGCATGTGTGTTCTTCTAAACAAACCACATAAGTCATTGCATGTCTGGTCTTTCCATGAACCACACCCGGTGACATTGCATGTGTGTTCCTCTAGACAGACCACATAAGGATCCACCGGTGTCATTGCATGTCTGTTCCTCTAAACAAACCACATAAGGATCCACCAGTGTCATTGGATGTGTGTTCTTCTCATGAACCACACATGGATCCACCGGTTTCATTGCATGTCTACTCCTCTAAAAAAACACATAAGGATCCACCAGTGTCATTGCATGTCTATTCCTTTTCATGAACCACACCCAGTGTCATTGCATGTCTGTTCTTCTAAACAAACCACATAAGGATCCACCAGTGGCATTGCATGTCTGTTCTTTTCATGAACCACACATAAGGATCCACCAGTGTCATTGCATGTCTGTTCTTTTCATGAACCACACCCAGTGTCATTGCATGTGTGTTCTGTTCATGACCCACAGCTAGAGTCATTGCATGTCTGTTCTTTTTCATGAACCACACCGGTGTCATTGCATGTCTGTTCTTTTCATGAACAACACCCGGTGACACTTCATGTCTGTTCTTTTCATGAACCCCATAAGGATCTACCAGTGTCATTGCATGTGTGTTCTTCTAAACAAACCACATAAGGATCCACCAGTGTCATTGCATGTCTGTTGTTTTCATGAACCACACCCAAGTCATGCGTTCTGTTTTTTTCATGAACCACACCCGGTGTCATTGCGTTCCGTTATTTTCATGAACCACACCTGTTGTCATTGCATGTCGTTCTTTTCATGAACTACATAAGGATCTACCGTGTCATTGGATGTCTGTTTCTTCTCATGAACCACACGTGATCCACCGTGTCATTGCATGTCTTTTCCTCTAAACAAACCACATAAGGATCCACCAGTATCATTGCATGTCTATTCTTTTCATGAACCACACCCAGTGTCATTGCATGTGTGTTCTTCTAAACAAACCACATAAGGATACACCAGTGTCATTGCATGTCCGTTCTTTTCATGAACCACACCTGGTCATCATGATGTGTTTTTTTCATGAACCACACCCAGTGTCATTGCATGTCAGTTCTATTCATGAACTACATAAGGATCTACCTATGTCATTGGATGTCTGTTCTTCTCTTGAACCACAAGTGGATCCACCGGTGTCTTTTCTTGCCTTCCTCTAAACAAACCACATAAGGATCCACTAGTGTCATTGCATGTCTGTTCTTTTCATGAACCACACCCAGTGTCATTGCATGTGTGTTCTTCTAAACAAACCACATAAGGATACACCAGTGTCATTCCATGTATGTTCTTTTCAGGAACCACATAAGGATCCACCAAGTGTCATTGCATGTCCGTTTCTTTTCATGAACCACATAAGGATCCACCAGTGACATTGCATGTCCGTTCTTTTCATGAACCACACCTAGTGTCATTGCATGTCTGTTCTTTTCATGAACCACACCTAGTGTCACTGCATGTCGGCTTCTTTCCATGAACCACATAAGGATCTACCAGTTGTCATTGGATGTGTGTTCTTTCATGAACCACACATGTGGATCCACCGTGTCATTGCATGTATTTTCCTCTAAACAAACCACATAAGGATCCAGAGTGTCATTATGTGTCTATTCTTTTCATGAACCACACCTGTCATTGCATGTGTGTTATTCTAAACAAACCACATAAGGATCCACCAGTGTCATTGTCTGTCTGTTCTTTTCATGAACCACACCCAGTGTCATTGCATGTGTGTTCTTCTAAACAAACCACATAAGTCATTGCATGTCTGGTCTTTCCATGAACCACACCCGTGACATTGCATGTGTGTTCCTTCAGATGAACCACATAAGGATCCACCGTGTCATTGCATGTCTGTTCTCTAAACAAACCACATAAGGATCCACCAAAGGTCATTGGATGTGTTCTTCTCATGAACCACACATGGATCCACCGTTTCATTGCATGTCTACTCCTCTAAAAACACATAAGGATCCACCAAAGGTCATTGCATGTCTATTCCTTTTCATGAACCACACCCAAAGGTCATTGCATGTCTGTTCTTCTAAACAAACCACATAAGGATCCACCAGTGGCATTGCATGTCTATTCTTTTCATGAACCACACATAAGGATCCACTGATGTCATTGCATGTCTGTTCTTTTCATGAACCACACCCAGTGTCATTGCATGTGTGTTCTTTCATGACCCACATAGAGTCATTGCATGTCCGTTTTTTCATGAACCACACCAGTTGTCATTGCATGTCTGTTTCTTTTCATGAACAACACCGGTGACATTGCATGTCCGTTTCTTTTCATGAACCCCATAAGGATCTACCAAAGGTCATTGCATGTGTGTTCTTCTAAACAAACCACATAAGGATCCACCGTTGTCATTGCATGTCTGTTTCTTTTCATGAACCACACCCAAGTGTCATTGTTTTTTCATGAACCACACCCAAGTGTCAATGTGGTTCTTATTTTCATGAACCACACCCAAAGTGTCATTGCATGTCGGTTCTTTTCATGAACTACATAAGGATCTACCGTGTCATTGGATGTCTGTTTCTTCATGAACCACACGTGATCCATCCACCGGTGTCATTGCATGCCTATTCCTCTAATCAAACCACATAACGATCCACCAGTGTCATTGCATGTCTAATCTTTTCATGAACCACACCCAGTGTCATTGCATGTGTGTTCTTCTAAACAAACCACATAAGGATCCACCAGTGTCATTGCATGTCTGTTCTTTTCATGAACCACATAAGGATCCACCAGTGTCATTGCATGTCTGTTCTTTTCATGAACCATACCCAGTGTCATTGCATGTGTGTTCTTTTCATGAACAACAGCTAGAGTCATTGCATGTTTGTTCTTTACATGAAACACACACAGTGTCATTGCATCTGTGTTCTCTCATGAACCACATACGGATCCACCGTGTCATTGCATGTCTGTTCTCTAAACAAACCACATAAGGATCCACGGTTGTCATTGGATGTGTTCTTCTCATGAACCACATGGATCCACCATGTCATTGCATGTCTGTTCTCTAAAAAACCACATAAGGATCCACAAGTGTCATTGCATGTCTGTTTCTTTTCATGAACCACACCCAGGTCATCATTGCATGTTTGTTCTTCTAAACAAACCACATAAGGATCCACCAGTGTCATTGCATGTCTGTTCTTTTCATGAACCACACATAAGGATCCACAAGTGTCATTGCATGTCTGTTCTTTTCATGAACCACACCCAGTGTCATTGCATGTGTGTTTTGTTCATGAACTACAGCTAGAGTCATTGCATGTCTGTTCTTTTCATGAATCACACCCAGTGTCATTGCATGTCTGTTCTTTTCATGAACCACACCACCAGTGTCATTGCATGTGTGTTCTTCTAAACAAACCACATAAGGATACACCAGTGTCATTGCATGTCTGTTCTTTTCATGAACCACACCCAGTGTCAGTGCGTGTCTGTTCTTTTCATGAACCACACCCAGTGTCATTGCATGTCAGTTCTTTTCATGAACTACATAAGTATCTACCTATGTCATTGGATGTCTGTTCTTTTCATGAACCACACCTAGTGTCAGTGCGTGTCTGTTCTTTTCATGAACCACACCTAGTGTCTGTCTGTTCTAAACAAACCACATAAGGATTCACCAGTGTCATTGTCTGTCTGTTCTTTTCATGAACCACACCCAGTGTCAGTGCGTGTCTGTTCTTTTCATGAACCACACCTAGTGTCATTGCATGTCAGTTCTTTTCATGAACTACATAAGGATCTACTTGTCTCATTGGATGTCTGTTCTTCTCATGAACCACACGTGGATCCACCGGTGTCATTGCATGTCTATTCCTCTAAACAAACCACATAAGGATCCACCAGTATCACTGCATGTCTGTTCTTTTCATGAACCACACCTAGTGTCATTGCATGTGTATTCTTCTAAACAAACCACATAAGGATACACCTGTGTCATTGCATGTCTGTTCTTTCCATGAACCACACCCAAAGTCATCGGTTCTGTTCTTTTCATGAACCACACCCAGTGTCAGTGCGTGTCTGTTCTTTTCATGAACCACACCTAGTGTCATTGCATGTGTATTCTTCTAAACAAACCACATAAGGATACACATGTGTCATTGCATGTCTGTTCTTTTCATGAACCACACCCAGTGTCAATGCGTGTCTGTTCTTTTCATGAACCACACCTAGTGTCAGTGCGTGTCTGTTCTTTTCATGTCAGTTCTTTTCATGAACTACATAAGTATCTACCTGTGTCATTGGATGTCTGTTCTTCTCATGAACCACATGTGCATCCACCGGTGTCATTGCATGCCTTCCTCTAAACAAACCACATAAGGATCCACCAGTGTGATTGCATATCTATTCTTTTCATGAACCACACCGAGTGTCAGTGCATGTGTGTTCTTCGAAACAAACCACATAAGGATACACCAGTGTCATTGCATGTCTGTGCTTTTCATGAACCACATAAGGATCCACCAGTGTCATTGCATGTCTGTTCTTTTCATGAACCACATAAGGATCCAGCAGTGTCATTGCATGTTTGTTCTTTTCATGAACCACACCTAGTGTCATTGCATGTGTGTTCTTTTCATGAACCACAGCTAGAGTCATTGCATGTTTGTTCTTTCCATGAACCATGCCCGGTGTCATTGCATCTGTTCCTCTATGCATCACATAAGGATCCACCGGCATTGCATGTCTTCTTTCTAAACAAACCACATAAGGATCCACCAGTGTCATTGGATGTGTGTTCTTCTCATGAACCACACATGGATCCACCGGTGTCATTGCATGTCTGTTCCTCTAAAAACCCACATAAGGATCCACCAGTGTCATTGCATGTCTGTTCTTTTCATGAACCACACCCAGTGTCATTGCATGTTTGTTCTTCTAAACAAACCACATAAGGATCCACCAGTGTCATTGCATGTCTGTTATTTTCATGAACCACACATAAGGATCCACAAGTGTCATTGCATGTCTGTTCTTTTCATGAACCACACCCAGTGTCATTGCATGTGTGTTATGTTCATGAACCACAGCTAGAGTCATTGCATGTCTGTTCTTTTCATGAACCACACCCAGTTTCATTGCATGTCTGTTCTTTTCATGAACCACACCCGGTGTCACTACATGTGTGTTCTTTTCATGAACCACATAAGGATTTACCATTGTTAGTGCGTGTGTGTTCTTCTAAACAAACCACATAAGGATTCACCAGTGTCATTGTCTGTCTGTTCTTTTCAGGAACCACACCCAGTGTCAGTGCGTGTCTGTTCTTTTCATGAACCACACCTAGTGTCATTGCATGTCAGTTCTTTTCATGAACTACATAAGGATCTACCTGTGTCATTGGATGCCTGTTCTTCTCATGAACCACACGTGGATCCACTGGTGTCATTGCATGTCTATTCCTCTAAAGAAACCACATAAGGATCCACCAGTATCATTGCATGTATGTTCTTTTCATGAACCGCACCCAGTGTCATTGCATGTGTGTTCTTCTAAACAAACCACATAAGGATCCACCAGTGTCATTGCATGTTTGTTCTTTTCATGAACCACACCCAGTGTCATTGCATGTCAGTTCTATTCATGAACCACATAAGGATCCACCAGTGTCATTGCATGTCTGTTCTTTTCATGAACCACACCGAGTG
Organism: Avena insularis; assembly: GCA_023614405.1. Lineage (NCBI taxonomy): Eukaryota > Viridiplantae > Streptophyta > Magnoliopsida > Poales > Poaceae > Avena > Avena insularis. The sequence continues at coordinate 191,192,969 of CM042690.1, forward strand.
TCATTGCATGTCTGTTCTTTTCATCAACCACACCCAGTGTCATTACATGTCAGTTCTTTCCATGAACCACATAAGGATCAACTAGTGTCATTGGATGTGTGTTCTTCTCGTGAACGACATGTGGATCCACCGGTGTCATTGCATGTCTTTTCCTCTAAACAAACCACATAAGGATCCACCAGTGTCATTGCGTGTCTGTTCTTTTCATGAACCACACCCAGTGTCATTGCATGTGTGTTCTTCTAAACAAACCACATAAGGATCCACCAGTGTCATTGCATGTGTGTTCTTCTAAACAAACCACATAAGTCATTGCATGTCTGTTCTTTCCATGAACCACACCCGGTGTTATTGCATGTGTGTTCCTCTAGATAGACCACATAAGGATCCACTGGTGCATTGCATGTCTGTTCTTCTAAACAAACCACATAAGGATCCACCAGTGTCATTGGATGTGTGTTCTTATCATGAACCACAAATGGATCCACCGGTGTCATTGCATGTCTGTTCCTCCAAACAAACCACATAAGGATCCACCAGTGTCATTGCATGTCTGTTCTTTTCATGAACCACACCCAGTGTCATTGCATGTGTGTTCTTCTAAATAAACCACATACGGATCCACCAGTGTCATTGCATGTATGTTCTTTTCATGAACCACACATAAGGATCCACCAGTGTCATTGCATGTCTATTATTTTCATGAACCACACCCAGTGTCATTGCATGTGTGTTCTGTTCATGAACCACAACTGGAGTCATTGCATGTCTGTTCTTTTCATGAACCACACCCAGTGTCATTGCATGTCTTTTCTTTTCATGAACCACACCCGGTGTCACTGCATGTCTGTTCTTTTCATGAACCACATAAGGATCTACCAGTGTCATTGGATGTGTGTTCTTCTCATGAACCACACGTGGATCCACCGGTGTCATTGCATGTATGTTCCTCTAAACAAACCACATAAGGATCCACCAGTGTCATTGCATGTCTGTTCTTTTCATGAATCACACCAGTGTCATTGCATGTGTGTTCTTCTAAACAAACCACATAAGGATCCACCGGTGTCATTGCCTGTCTGTTCTTTTCATGAACCACACCCAGTGTCAGTGCCTGTCTGTTCTTTTCATGAACCACACCCAGTGTCACTGCATGTCAGTTCTTTTCATGAACCACATAAGGATCTACCGGTGTCATTGGATGTGTGTTCTTCTCATGAACCACATGTGGATCCACCGGTGTCATTGCATGTCTATTCCTCTAAACAAACCACATAAGGATCCACCAGTGTCATTCCATGTCTGTTCTTTTCATGAACCAGACCTAGTGTCATTGCATGTGTGTTCTTCTAAACAAACCACATAAGGATCCACCAGTGTCATTGCATGTCTGTTCTTTTCATGAACCACATAAGGATCCACCAGTGTCGTTGCATGTTTGTTCTTTTCATGAACCACATAAGGATCTACCAGTGTCATTGCATGTCTGTTCTTTTCATGAAGCACACCCGGTGTCATTGCATGTCTGTTCTTTTCATGAACCACACCCGGTGTCACTGCATGTCTGTTCTTTTCATGAACCACATAAGGATCTACCAGTGTCATTGGATGTGTGTTCTTCTCGTGAACCACATGTGGATCCACCGGTGTCATTGCATGCCTGTTCGTCTAAACAAACCACATAAGGATGAACCAGTGTCATTGCATGTCTGTTCTTTTCATGAGCCACACCAAGTGTCATTGCATGTGTGTTCTTCTAAACAAACCACATAAGGATCCACCAGTGTCATTGCCTGTCTGTTCTTTTCATGAACCACACCCAGTGTCAGTGCATGTCTATTCTTTTCATGAACCACACCCAATGTCACTTCATGTCAGTTCTTTTCATGAACCACATAAGGATCCACCCATTGTCATTGGATGTGTGTTCTTCTCATGAACCACATGTGGATCCAACGGTGTCATTGCATGTCTGCTCTATACAAACCACATATGGATCCACCGGTCATTGTATGTCTATTCTTTTCATGAACCACACAAAGTGTCATTGCATGTGTGTTCTTCTAAACAAACCACATAAGGATCCACCAGTGTCATTGCATGTCTGTTCTTTTCATGAACCACATAAGGATCCACCAGTGTCATTGCATGTCTGTTCTTTTCATGAACCACATAAGGATCCACCGTTGTCATTGCATGTCTGTTCTTTCATGAACCACACCTGTCATTGCATGTGTGTTCTTTTCATGAACCACACCCAAGGTCATTGCATGTCCGATCTTTTCATGAACCACACCCAGTGTCATTGCATGTCGGTTCTTTTCATGAACCACATAAGGATCTACCAGTGTCATTGATGTGTGTTCTTCTCATGAACCACACGGATCCACCGAAGTCATTGCATGTCTGTTCCTCTAAAGAAACCACATAAGGATCCACCGTTGTCATTGCATGTCCGTTTCTTTCATGAACCACATAAGGATTCAGCAGTGTCATTGCATTCTGTTTCTTTTTCATGAACCACACCAAGTGTCATGGCATGTCGTTTCTTTTCATGAACCACACCCAAGTGTCATTGCATGTCGGTTCTTTTCATGAACCACACCTGTTGTCATTGGATGTGTTCTTCTCATGAACCACATGTGGATCCACCGTGTCATTGCATGTCTATTCCTCTCAACAAACCACATAAGGATCCACCAAGGTCATTGCATGTCCGTTCTTTTCATGAACCACATAAGGATCCACCAGTGTCATTGCATGTCTGTTTCTTTCATGAACCACACCCAGTGTCATTGCATGTGTGTTGTTCATGAACCATGCTAGAGTCATTGCATGTCCGTTTCTTTTCATGAACCACAACAAGTGTCATTGCATGTCTGTTTCTTTTCATGAACCACACCCGTGTCATTGCATGTCCGTTTCTTTTCATGAACCACACCCAGTGTCATTGCATGTGTGTTCTTCTAAACAAACCACATAAGTCATTGCATGTCTGTTCTTTCCATGAACCACACCCGGTGTTATTGCATGTGTGTTCCTCTAGATAGACCACATAAGGATCCACTGTGCATTGCATGTCTGTTTCTTCTAAACAAACCACATAAGGATCCACCAGTGTCATTGGATGTGTGTTCTTCTCATGAACCACAAATGGATCCACTGGTGTCATTGCATGTGTTCTTCTCAAACAAACCACATAAGGATCCACCAAAGGTCATTGCATGTCCGTTTTTCCTGAACCACTCCCAGTGTCAGTGCATGTGTGTCCTTCTTATCAAACGACATAAGGATCCACCAGTGTCATTGCATGTCTGTTCTTTTCATGAACCACACCCAGTGTCATTGCATGTGTGTTCTGTTCATGAACCACAGCTGGAGTCATTGCATGTCTGTTCTTTTCATGAACCACACCCAGTGTCATTGCATGTCTATTCTTTTCATGAACCACACCCGGTGTCACTGCATGTCTGTTCTTTTCATGAACCACATAAGATTCTACCAGTGTCATTGGACGTGTGTTCTTCTCATGAACCACACGTGGATCCACCGGTGTCATTGCATGTATGTTCCTCTAAACAAACCACATAAGGATCCACCAGTGTCATTGCATGTCTGTTCTTTTCATGAACCACACCCAGTGTCATTGCATGTGTGTTCTTTTCATGAACCACACCCAGTGTCACTGCATGTCTGATCTTTTCATGAACCACACCCAGTGTCACTGCATGTCAGTTCTTTTCATGAACCACATAAGGATCTACCTGTGTCATTGGATGTGTGTTCTTCTCATGAACCACACGTGGATCCACCGGTGTCATTGCATGTCTGTTCCTCTAAAGAAACCACATAAGGATCCACCAGTGTCATTGCATGTCTGTTCTTTTCATGAACCACATAAGGATTCAGCAGTGTCATTGCCTGTCTGTTCTTTTCATGAACCACACCAAGTGTCATGGCCTGTCTGTTCTTTTCATGAACCACACCCAGTGTCATTGCATGTCAGTTCTTTTCATGAACCACACCCAGTGTCATTGGATGTGTGTTCTTCTCATGAACCACATGTGGATCCACCGGTGTCATTGCATGTCTATTCCTCTCAACAAACCACATAAGGATCCACCAGTGTCATTGCATGTCTGTTCTTTTCATGAACCACACATAAGGATCCACCAGTGTCATTGCATGTCTGTTCTTTTCATGAACCACACCTGTTGTCATTGCATGTGTGTTATGTTCATGAACCATTAGAGTCATTGCATGTCCGTTCTTTTCATGAACCACAACAAGTGTCATTGCATGTCTGTTCTTTCATGAACCACACCGGTGTCACTGCATGTCTGTTTTTCATGAACCACACCTGTGTCATTGCATGTGTGTTCTTCTAAACAAACCACATAAGTCATTGCATGTCTGTTCTTTCCATGAACCACACCCGGTGTTATTGCATGTGTGTTCATCTAGATAGACCAAATAAGGGTCCACTGGTGCATTGCATGTCTGTTCTTCTAAACAAACCACATAAGGATCCACCAGTGTCATTGGATGTGTGTTCTTCTCATGAACCACAAATGGATCCACTGGTGTCATTGCATGTCTGTTCCTCCAAACAAACCACATAAGGATCCACCAGTGTCATTGCATGTCTGTTCTTTTCATGAACCACACCCAGTGTCATTGCATGTGTGTTCTTCTAAAACCACATATGGATCCACCAAAGGTCATTGCATGTCTGTTTCTTTTAATGAACCACACATAAGGATCCACCTTTGTCATTGAATGTCTATTATTTTCATGAACCACACCCAGTGTCATTGCATGTGTGTTCTGTTCATGAACCACAACTGGAGTCATTGCATGTCTGTTCTTTTCATGAACCACACCCAGTGTCATTGCATGTCTATTCTTTTCATGAACCACACCCGGTGTCACTGCATGTCTGTTCTTTTCATGAACCACATAAGATTCTACCAGTGTCATTGGACGTGTGTTCTTCTCATGAACCACACGTGGATCCACCGGTGTCATTGCATGTATGTTCCTCTAAACAAACCACATAAGGATCCACCAGTGTCATTGCATGTCTGTTCTTTTCATGAACCACACCAGTGTCATTGCATGTTTGTTATTATAAACAAACCTCATAAGGTTCCACCAGTTGTCTGTTCTTTTCATGAACCACACCCAAGGTCATTGCATGTGTTCTTTTCATGAAGCACACCCAGTGTCACTGCATGTCAACTTTTTTCATGAACCACATAAGGATCTACCGGTGTCATTGGATGTGTGTTCTTCTCATGAACCACATGTGGATCCACCGGTGTCATTACATGTCTATTCCTCTAAACAAACCACATAAGGATCCACCAGTGTCATTGCATGTCTGTTCTTTTCATGAACCACACCTAGTGTCATTGCATGTGTGTTCTTCTAAACAAACCACATAAGGATGCACCAGTGTCATTGCATGTCTGTTCTTTTCATGAACCACATAAGGATCCACCAGTGTCGTTGCATGTCTGTTCTTTTCATGAACCACATAAGGATCCACCAGTGTCATTGCATGTCTGTTCTTTTCATGAACCACACCCAGTGTCATTGCATGTCTGTTCTTTTCATGAACCACACCCAGTGTCATTGCATGTCTGTTATTGTCATGAACCACACCCGGTGTCACTGCATGTCTGTTCTTTTCATGAACCACATAAGGATCTACCAGTGTCATTGGATGTGTGTTCTTCTCGTGAACCACATGTGGATCCACCGGTGTCATTGCATGCATGTTCCTCTAAACAAACCACATAAGGATCCACCAGTGTCATAGCATGTCTGTTCTTTTCATGAACCACACCAAGTGTCATTGCATGTGTGTTCTTCTAAACAAACCACATAAGGATCCACCAGTGTCATTGCCTGTCTGTTCTTTTCATGAACCACATAGGTGTCAGTGCATGTCTGTTCCTTTCATGAACCACACCCAATGTCACTTCATGTCAGTTCTTTTCATGAACCACATAAGGATCCACCTATTGTCATTGGATGTGTGTTCTTCTCATGAACCACATGTGGATACAACGGTGTCATTGCATGTCTGTTCATCTATACGAACCACATATGGATCCACCAGTGTCATTGCATGTCTATTCTTTTCATGAACCACACCTAGTGTCATTCCATGTGTGTTCTTCTAAACAAACCACATAAGGATCCACCAGTGTCATTGCATCTCTGTTCTTTTCATGAACCACATAAGGATCCACCAGTGTCATTGCATGTCTGTTCTTTTCATGAACCACATAAGGATCCACCAGTGTCATTGCATGTCTGTTCTTTTCATGAACCACACCCAGTGTCATTGCATGTCTATTCTTTTCATGAACCACACCCAGTGTCACTGCATGCCTGATCTTTTCATGAACCACACCCAGTGTCACTACATGTCAGTTCTTTTCATGAACTACATAAGGATCTACCTGTGTCATTGGATGTGTGTTCTTCTCATGAACCACACGTGGATCCACCGGTGTCATTGCATGTCTGTTCCTCTAAACAAACCACATAAGGATCCACCAATGTCATTATGTCTGTTTTTCTTTTCATGAACCACACCTGTCATTGCATGTGTGTTCTTCTAAACAAACCACATAAGTCATTGCATGTCCGTTTTTCATGAACCACACCCGGTGTCATTGCATGTGTGTTCCTCTAGACAGACCACATAAGGATCCACCGGTGTCATTGCATGTATGTTCCTCTAAACAAACCACATAAGGATCCACCAGTGTCATTCGATGTGTGTTCCTCTCATGAACCACACATGGATCCACCGGTGTCATTGCATGTCTATTCCTCTAAACAAACCACATAAGGATCCACCAGTGTCATTGCATGGTCGTTTTTTCATGAACCACACCAGTGTCATTGCATGCGTGTTCTTTTCATTAATCACAGCTAGAGTCATCAGTCATTGCATGTACTTTCCACAAACCACACATGGATCCACCGATGTCATTGCATGTCTGTTTTTTCATGAACCACACCCAGTGTCATTGCATGTCGTTCTTTTCATGAACCATATAAGGATCCACCAGTGTCATTGGATGTGTTCTTCTCATGAACCACACGGATCCACCAGTTGTCATTGCATGTCTGTTCGTCTAAACAAACCACATAAGGATCCACCAGTGTCATTGCATGTCTATTCTTTTCATGAACCACACCCGTGTCATTGCATGTGTTCTCTAAACAAACCACATAAGGATCCACCAGTCATTGCATGTCCGTTTCTTTCCATGAACCACATATAAGGATCCACCAGTTGTCATTGTTTGTCTGTTTTTCATGAACGACACCCAAGATCTTTCCATGTGTGTTCTTTTCATGAACCACGCTAGAGTCATTACATGTCTGTTTCTTTTCATGAACCACACCCAATATCATTGCATGTCTGTTTCTTTTCATGAACCACACCTGGTGTCACTGCATGTCTGTTCTTTTCAGAACCACATAAGGATCTACACGCGGATCCACCAGTGTCATTGCATGTTTGTTCTTTTCATGAACCACATAAGGATCCACCGTGTCATTGCATGTGTTTCTTTTCATGAACCACAACCAGCTAGAGTCATTGCATGTGTTTTTTCATGAACCACACCCAGTGTCATTGCATGTCTGTTTCTTCTAAACAAAACACACAAGGATCCACCAGTGTCATTGCATGTCCGTTTTTTCATGAACCACACATAAGGATCCACCAGAGTCATTGCATGTCCGTTTCTTTTCATTAACCACACCCTTTGTCATTGCTTGTGTGTTCTTTTCATTAACCACAACTAGAGTCATTTCATGTCTGTTCTTTTCATGAACCACACCTAATGTCATTGCATGTCTGGTCTCTTCATGGACCATACCCGGTGTCACTGCATGTCTGTTCTTTTCATGAACCACATAAGGATCCACCAGTGTCATTGGGTGTCTGTTCTTCTCATGAACCACACGTAGATCCACCGGTGTCATTGCATGTCTGTTCCTCTAAACAAACCACATAAGGATCCACCATTGTCATTGCATGTCTGTTCTTTTCATGAACCACACCCAGTGTCAATGCATGTGTGTTCTTCTAAACAAACCACATGAGGATCCACCAGTTGTCATTGCCCGTCTGTTCTTTTCATGAACCACACCCGCCATTGCATGTCTGTTCTTTTCATGAACCACACCCAGTGTCACTTCATGTCTATTCTTTTCATGAACCACATAAGGATCCACCCAGTGTCATTGGATGTGTGTTCTTCTCATGAACCACATGTGGATCCAACGGTGTCATTGCATCTCTGTTCCTCTATACAAACCACATAATGATCCACCAAAGTGTCATTGCATGTCTATTATTTTCATGAACCACACCGGTGTCATTGCATGTGTGTTCTTGTAAGCAAACCACATAAGGATCCACCAGTGTCATTGCATGTCCGTTTCTTTCATGAACCACATAAGGATCCACAAGGTGTCATTGCATGTCCGTTTCTTTTCATGAACCACATAAGGATCCACCAGTGTCATTGCATGTCTGTTCTTTTCATGAACCACACCCAGTATCATTGCATGTTTGTTCTTTTCATGAACCACACCCTATGTCACTGCATGTCTGTTCTTTTCTTGAACCACATAAGGATCTACCAGTGTCATTGGATGTGTGTTCTTCTCATGAACCACCCATGGATCCACCGGTGTAAAAGCAAGTCAGTACCTCTAAACAAACCACATAAGGATCCACCACTGTCATTGCGTTTCTTTCATGAACCACACCAAGTGTCATTGCATGTGTGTTCTTCTAAACAAACCACATAAGGATCCACCAGTGTCATTGCATGTCTGTTCTTTTCATGAACCACACCTAGTGTCATTGCATGTGTTCCTCTAAACAAACCACATAAGTCATTGCATGTCTGTTTCTTTTCATGAACTACACCGGTGTCATTGCATGTGTGTTCCTCTCAGAACCACATAAGGATCCACCGGTGTCATTGCATGTTTTTTCCTCTAAACAAACCACATAAGGATCCACCAGTGTTATTGGATGTGTGTTCTTCTCATGAACCACACATGGATCCACCGGTGTCATTGCATGTCCGTTCTTCTAAACAAACCACATATGGATCAACTTGAGTCATTGACTGTCTGTTATTTTCATTATCCACACCCCTTGTCATTGGTTGAGTGTTCTTTTCATTAACAACAACTAGAGTCATTGCATGTCTGTTACTTCCATAAACCACACATGGATCCACCGATGTCATTGCATGTGTTCTTTTCATGAACCACACCCAAAGTGTCATTGCATGTCTGGTCTTTTCATGAACCACATAAGGATCCACCAGTGTCATTGGATGTGTGTTCTTCTCATGAACGACACGTGGATCCACCGCTGTCATTGCATGTATGTTCCTCTAAACAAACCACATAAGGATCAACTGGTGTCATTGCATGTCTGTTCTTTTCATGAACCACACCCAGTGTCATTGCATGTGTGTTCTTCTAAACAATCCACATAAGGATCCACTAGTGTCATTGCATGCCTGTTCTTTTCATGAACCACATAACGATCCACCGTTGTCATTGCATGTCCGTTCTTTTCATGAACCACATAAGGATCCACTAGTGTCATTGCATGTTTATTCTTTTCATGAACCACACCCAAAGGTCATTGCATGTCTCATATTTTCATGAACCACACCAAGTGTCATTGCATGTCTGTTTTTTCATGAACCACATAAGGATCTACTAGTGTCATTGGATGTGTGTTCCTCTAAAGAAAACCACATAAGGATCCACCAGTTGTCATTGCATGTCTGTTTCTTTTCATGAACAACACCAGTGTTATTGCATGTGTTTTCTTCTAAGCAAACCACATAAGGATCCACTAGTGATTGTCATGTCTGTTTTTCATGAACCACACCTAGTGTCATTGCATGTCTGTTCTTTTCATGAATCACACCTGTGTCACTGCATGTCCTTCTTTTCATGAACTACATAAGGATCTACTGTGTCATTGGATGTGTGTTCTTATCATGAACCACACGTGTCATTGCATGTTTGTTCCTCTAAACAAACCACATAAGGATCCACCAGTGCCATTGCTTGTCTGTTCTTTTCATGAACCACACCCAGTGTCATTGCATGTGTGTTCTTCTAAACAAACCACATAAGGATCCACTAGTGTCATTGCCTGTCTGTTCTTTTCATGAACCACACCCAGTGTCATTACATGTTTGTTCTTCTAAACAAACCACATAAGTCATTTCATGTCCTGTTTCTTTTCATGAACCACACCCGTGTCATTGCATGTGTGTTCCTCTAGACCACATAAGGATCCACCGTGTCATTGCATGTCCTGCTCTAAACAAACCACATAAGGATCCACCAGTGTCATTGGATGTGTGTTCTTCTCATGAACCACACATGGATCCACCGTGTCATTGCATGTCTAATTCTCTAAACAAACCACATTAAGATCCACCAAGTGTCATTGCATGTACATTCTTTTCATGAACCACACCCAGTGTCATTGCATGCGTGTTATTTTCATTAATCACAGCTAGAGTCATTGCATGTCTGTTACTTCCACAAACCACACATGGATCCACCGATGTCATTGCATGTCTGTTTTTTTCATGAACCACACCCAGTGTCACTGCATGTCAGTTCTTTTCATGAACCACATAAGGATCCACCCAGTGTCATTGGATGTGTGTTCTTCTCATGAACCACACGTGGATCCACCGGTGTCATTGCATGTCTGTTCGTCTAAACAAACCACATAAGGATCCACAAGTGTCATTGCATGTCTGTTCTTTTCATGAACCACACCCAGTGTCATTGCATGTGTGTTCTTCTAAACAAACCACATAGGATCCACCAGTGTCATTGCATGTATGTTCTTTCCATGAACCACACATAAGGATCCACCAGTGTCATTGTATGCCTGTTCTTTTCATGAACCACACCCAGTATCTTTCCATGTGTGTTCTTTTCATGAACCACAGCTAGAGTCATTACATGTCTGTTCTTTTCATGAACCACACCCAATGTCATTGCATGTCTGTTCTTTTCATGAACCACACCCGGTGTCACTGCATGTCTGTTCTTTTCATGAACCACATAAGGATCTACCAGTCTCATTGGATGTGTGTTCTTCTCATGAACCACACGTGGATCCACCGGTGTCATTGCATGTTTGTTCTTTTCATGAACCACACATAAGGATCCACCCGTGTCATTGCATGTCTGTTCTTTTAATGAACCACACCCAGTGTCATTGCATGTGTGTTCTTTTCATGAACCACAGCTAGAGTCATTGCATGCCTGTTCTTTTCATGAACCACACCCAGTGTCATTGCATGTCTGTTCTTCTAAACAAAACACACAAGGATCCACCAGTGTCATTGCATGTCTGTTCTTTTCAAGAACCACACATAAGGATCCACCAGTGTCATTGCATGTCTGTTCTTTTCATGAACCACACCCATTGTCATTGCATGTGTGTTCTTCTCATGAACCTCAACTAGAGTCATTGCATGTCTGTTCTTTTCATGAACCACACCCAGTGTCATTGCATGTCTGTTCTTTTCATGAAGCACACCCGGTGTCATTGCATGTCTGTTCTTTTCATGAACCACACCCGGTGTCACTGCATGTCTGTTCTTTTCATGAACCACATAAGAATCTACCAGTGTCATTGGATGTGTGTTCTTCTCGTGAACCACATGTGGATCCACCGGTGTCATTGCATGCCTGTTCGTCTAAACAAACCACATAAGGATGAACCAGTGTCATTGCATGTCTGTTCTTTTCATGAACCACACCAAGTGTCATTGCATGTGTGTTCTTCTAAACAAACCACATAAGGATCCACCAGTGTCATTGCCTGTCTGTTCTTTTCATGAACCACACCCAGTGTCAGTGCATGTCTATTCTTTTCATGAACCACACCCAATGTCACTTCATGTCAGTTCTTTTCATGAACCACATAAGGATCCACCCATTGTCATTGGATGTGTGTTCTTCTCATGAACCACATGTGGATCCAACGGTGTCATTGCATGTCTGTTCATCTATACAAACCACATATGGATCCACCAGTGTCATTGCATGTCTATTCTTTTCATGAACCACACCCAGTGTCATTGCATGTGTGTTCTTCTAAACAAACCACATAAGGATCCACCAGTGTCATTGCATGTCTGTTCTTTTCATGAACCACATAAGGATCCACCAGTGTCATTGCATGTCTGTTCTTTTCATGAACCACATAAGGATCCACCAGTGTCATTGCATGTCTGTTCTTTTCATGAACCACACCCAGTGTCATTGCATGTGTGTTCTTTTCATGAACCACACCCAGTGTCACTGCATGTCTGATCTTTTCATGAACCACACCCAGTGTCACTGCATGTCAGTTCTTTTCATGAACCACATAAGGATCTACCTGTGTCATTGGATGTGTGTTCTTCTCATGAACCACACGTGGATCCACCGGTGTCATTGCATGTCTGTTCCTCTAAAGAAACCACATAAGGATCCACCAGTGTCATTGCATGTCTGTTCTTTTCATGAACCACATAAGGATTCAGCAGTGTCATTGCCTGTCTGTTCTTTTCATGAACCACACCAAGTGTCATGGCTCATCTGTTTCTTTTCATGAACCACACCCAGTGTCATTGCATGTCAGTTCTTTTCATGAACCACACCCAGTGTCATTGGATGTGTGTTCTTCTCATGAACCACATGTGGATCCACCGGTGTCATTGCATGTCTATTCCTCTCAACAAACCACATAAGGATCCACCAGTGTCATTGCATGTCTGTTCTTTTCATGAACCACACATAAGGATCCACCAGTGTCATTGCATGTCTGTTCTTTTCATGAACCACACCCAGTGTCATTGCATGTGTGTTGTTCATGAACCATGCTTAGAGTCATTGCATGTCTGTTCTTTTCATGAACCACAACAAGTGTCATTGCATGTCTGTTCTTTTCATGAACCACACCCGGTGTCACTGCATGTCTGTTCTTTTCATGAACCACACCCAGTGTCATTGCATGTGTGTTCTTCTAAACAAACCACATAAGTCATTGCATGTCTGTTCTTTCCATGAACCACACCCGGTGTTATTGCATGTGTGTTCCTCTAGATAGACCACATAAGGATCCACTGGTGCATTGCATGTCTGTTCTTCTAAACAAACCACATAAGGATCCACCAGTGTCATTGGATGTGTGTTCTTCTCATGAACCACAAATGGATCCACTGGTGTCATTGCATGTCTGTTCCTCCAAACAAACCACATAAGGATCCACCAGTGTCATTGCATGTCTGTTCTTTTCATGAACCACACCCAGTGTCATTGCATGTGTGTTCTTATAAAACCACATATGGATCCACAGTGTCATTGCATGTCCGTTTCTTTCATGAACCACACATAAGGATCTACCAGTGTCATTGCATGTCTGTTCTTTTCATGAACCACACCCAGTTGCATTGCATGTGTGTTCTGTTCATGAACCATGTACCGAGTCATTGCATGTCTGTTCTTTTCATGAACCACACCCAGTGTCATTGCATGTCTATTCTTTTCATGAACCACACCCGGTGTCACTGCATGTCTGTTCTTTTCATGAACCACATAAGATTCTACCAGTGTCATTGGACGTGTGTTCTTCTCATGAACCACAAGTGTATCAACCGTTGTCATTGCATTTATATTCGTCTAAACAAACCACATAAGGATCCAACAGTGTCATTGCATGTCTGTTCTTTTCATGAACCACACCCAGTGTCATTGCATGTGTGTTCTTTTCATGAACCACACCCAGTGTCACTGCATGTCTGATCTTTTCATGAACCACACCCAAAGGTCACTTTGCATGTCAGTTCTTTTCATGAACCACATAAGGATCTACCTGTGTCATTGGATGTGTGTTCTTCTCATGAACCACACGTGGATCCACCGGTGTCATTGCATGTCTGTTCCTCTAAAGAAACCACATAAGGATCCACCAGTGTCATTGCATGTCTGTTCTTTTCATGAACCACATAAGGATTCAGCAGTGTCATTGCCTGTCTGTTCTTTTCATGAACCACACCAAGTGTCATGGCCTGTCTGTTCTTTTCATGAACCACACCCAGTGTCATTGCATGTCAGTTCTTTTCATGAACCACACCCAGTGTCATTGGATGTGTGTTCTTCTCATGAACCACATGTGGATCCACCGGTGTCATTGCATGTCTATTCCTCTCAACAAACCACATAAGGATCCACCAGTGTCATTGCATGTCTGTTCTTTTCATGAACCACACATAAGGATCCACCAGTGTCATTGCATGTCTGTTCTTTTCATGAACCACACCCAGTGTCATTGCATGTGTGTTATGTTCATGAACCACAGTTAGAGTCATTGCATGTCTGTTCTTTTCATGAACCACAACAAGTGTCATTGCATGTCTGTTCTTTTCATGAACCACACCCGGTGTCACTGCATGTCTGTTCTTTTCATGAACCACACCCAGTGTCATTGCATGTGTGTTCTTCTAAACAAACCACATAAGTCATTGCATGTCTGTTCTTTCCATGAACCACACCCGGTGTTATTGCATGTGTGTTCCTCTAGATAGACCACATAAGGATCCACTGGTGCATTGCATGTCTGTTCTTCTAAACAAACCACATAAGGATCCACCAGTGTCATTGGATGTGTGTTCTTCTCATGAACCACAAATGGATCCACTGGTGTCATTGCATGTCTGTTCCTCCAAACAAACCACATAAGGATCCACCAGTGTCATTGCATGTCTGTTCTTTTCATGAACCACACCCAGTGTCATTGCATGTGTGTTCTTCTAAAAAACCACATATGGATCCACCAGTGTCATTGCATGTCTGTTCTTTTCATGAACCACACATAAGGATCCACCAGTGTCATTGCATGTCTGTTCTTTTCATGAACCACACCCAGTGTCATTGCATGTGTGTTCTGTTCATGAACCACAGCTGGAGTCATTGCATGTCTGTTCTTTTCATGAACCACACCCAGTGTCATTGCATGTCTATTCTTTTCATGAACCACACCCGGTGTCACTGCATGTCTGTTCTTTTCATGAACCACATAAGATTCTACCAGTGTCATTGGACGTGTGTTCTTCTCATGAACCACACGTGGATCCACCGGTGTCATTGCATGTATGTTCCTCTAAACAAACCACATAAGGATCCACCAGTGTCATTGCATGTCTGTTCTTTTCATGAACCACACCAGTGTCATTGCATGTGTGTTCTTCTAAACAAACCACATAAGGTTCCACCAGTGTCATTGCTTGTCTGTTCTTTTCATGAACCACACCCAGTGTCAGTGCCTGTCTGTTCTTTTCATGAACCACACCCAGTGTCACTGCATGTCAGTTCTTTTCATGAACCACATAAGGATCTACCGGTGTCATTGGATGTGTGTTCTTCTCATGAACCACATGTGGATCCACCGGTGTCATTACATGTCTATTCCTCTAAACAAACCACATAAGGATCCACCAGTGTCATTGCATGTCTGTTCTTTTCATGAACCACACCTAGTGTCATTGCATGTGTGTTCTTCTAAACAAACCACATAAGGATGCACCAGTGTCATTGCATGTCTGTTCTTTTCATGAACCACATAAGGATCCACCAGTGTCGTTGCATGTCTGTTCTTTTCATGAACCACATAAGGATCCACCAGTGTCATTGCATGTCTGTTCTTTTCATGAACCACACCCAGTGTCATTGCATGTCTGTTCTTTTCATGAACCACACCCAGTGTCATTGCATGTCTGTTATTGTCATGAACCACACCCGGTGTCACTGCATGTCTGTTCTTTTCATGAACCACATAAGGATCTACCAGTGTCATTGGATGTGTGTTCTTCTCGTGAACCACATGTGGATCCACCGGTGTCATTGCATGCATGTTCCTCTAAACAAAC
Source organism: Avena insularis (assembly GCA_023614405.1). Classification (NCBI taxonomy): domain Eukaryota; kingdom Viridiplantae; phylum Streptophyta; class Magnoliopsida; order Poales; family Poaceae; genus Avena; species Avena insularis. The sequence goes on from CM042690.1 coordinate 191,208,985, forward strand.
CACATAAGGATCCACCAGTGTCATAGCATACATTCTTTTCATGAACCACACCAAGTGTCATTGCATGTGTGTTCTTCTAAACAAACCACATAAGGATCCACCAGTGTCATTGCCTGTCTGTTCTTTTCATGAACCACAGCCAGTGTCAGTGCATGTCTGTTCCTTTCATGAACCACACCCAATGTCACTTCATGTCAGTTCTTTTCATGAACCACATAAGGATCCACCTATTGTCATTGGATGTGTGTTCTTCTCATGAACCACATGTGGATACAACGGTGTCATTGCATGTCTGTTCATCTATACGAACCACATATGGATCCACCAGTGTCATTGCATGTCTATTCTTTTCATGAACCACACCTAGTGTCATTCCATGTGTGTTCTTCTAAACAAACCACATAAGGATCCACCAGTGTCATTGCATCTCTGTTCTTTTCATGAACCACATAAGGATCCACCAGTGTCATTGCATGTCTGTTCTTTTCATGAACCACATAAGGATCCACCAGTGTCATTGCATGTCTGTTCTTTTCATGAACCACACCCAGTGTCATTGCATGTCTGTTCTTTTCATGAACCACACCCAGTGTCACTGCATGCCTGATCTTTTCATGAACCACACCCAGTGTCACTACATGTCAGTTCTTTTCATGAACTACATAAGGATCTACCTGTGTCATTGGATGTGTGTTCTTCTCATGAACCACACGTGGATCCACCGGTGTCATTGCATGTCTGTTCCTCTAAACAAACCACATAAGGATCCACCAATGTCATTGCGTGTCTGTTCTTTTCATGAACCACACCCAGTGTCATTGCATGTGTGTTCTTCTAAACAAACCACATAAGTCATTGCATGTCTGTTCTTTTCATGAACCACACCCGGTGTCATTGCATGTGTGTTCCTCTAGACAGACCACATAAGGATCCACCGGTGTCATTGCATGTATGTTCCTCTAAACAAACCACATAAGGATCCACCAGTGTCATTCGATGTGTGTTCCTCTCATGAACCACACATGGATCCACCGGTGTCATTGCATGTCTATTCCTCTAAACAAACCACATAAGGATCCACCAGTGTCATTGCATGGCTGTTCTTTTCATGAACCACACCCAGTGTCATTGCATGCGTGTTCTTTTCATTAATCACAGCTAGAGTCATTGCATGTCTGTTACTTCCACAAACCACACATGGATCCACCGATGTCATTGCATGTCTGTTCTTTTCATGAACCACACCCAGTGTCATTGCATGTCAGTTCTTTTCATGAACCATATAAGGATCCACCCAGTGTCATTGGATGTGTGTTCTTCTCATGAACCACACGTGGATCCACCAGTGTCATTGCATGTCTGTTCGTCTAAACAAACCACATAAGGATCCACCAGTGTCATTGCATGTCTATTCTTTTCATGAACCACACCCAGTGTCATTGCATGTGTGTTCCTCTAAACAAACCACATAAGGATCCACCAGTGTCATTGCATGTCTGTTCTTTCCATGAACCACATATAAGGATCCACCAGTGTCATTGTTTGTCTGTTTTTTCATGAACGACACCCAGTATCTTTCCATGTGTGTTCTTTTCATGAACCACAGCTAGAGTCATTACATGTCTGTTCTTTTCATGAACCACACCCAATATCATTGCATGTCTGTTCTTTTCATGAACCACACCTGGTGTCACTGCATGTCTGTTCTTTTCAGGAACCACATAAGGATCTACAAGTCCCATTGGATGTGTGTTCTTCTCATGAACCACACGTGGATCCACCAGTGTCATTGCATGTTTGTTCTTTTCATGAACCACACATAAGGATCCACCTGTGTCATTGCATGTCTGTTCTTTTCATGAACCACAACCAGTGTCATTGCATGTGTGTTTTTTCATGAACCACAGCTAGAGTCATTGCATGCCTGTTCTTTTCATGAACCACACCCAGTGTCATTGCATGTCTGTTCTTCTAAACAAAACACACAAGGATCCACCAGTGTCATTGCATGTCTGTTCTTTTCATGAACCACACATAAGGATCCACCAGAGTCATTGCATGTCTGTTCTTTTCATGAACCACACCCATTGTCATTGCATGTGTGTTCTTTTCATGAACCACAACTAGAGTCATTTCATGTCTGTTCTTTTCATGAACCACACCTAATGTCATTGCATGTCTGTTCTCTTCATGGACCATACCCGGTGTCACTACATGTCTGTTCTTTTCATGAACCACACAAGGATCTACCAGTGTCATTGGATGTGTGTTCTTCTCATGAACCACACGTGGATCCACCGGTGTCATTGCATGTCTGTTCCTCTAAACAAACCACATAAGGATCCACCAGTATCATTGCATGTCTTTTCTTTTCATGAACCACACCCAGTGTCATTGCATGTGTGTTCTTCTAAACAAACCACATGAGGATCCACCAGTGTCATTGCCCGTCTGTTCTTTTCATGAACCACACCCAGTTTCAGTGCATGTCTGTTCTTTTCATGAACCACACCCAGTGTCACTTCATGTCAATTCTTTTCATGAACCACATAAGGATCCACCCAGTGTCATTGGATGTGTGTTCTTCTCATGAACCACATGTGGATCCAACGGTGTCATTGCATCTCTGTTCCTCTATACAAACCACATAATGATCCACCAGTGTCATTGCATGTCTATTATTTTCATGAACCACACCCAGTGTCATTGCATGTGTGTTCTTGTAAGCAAACCACATAAGGATCCACCAGTGTCATTGCATGTCTGTTCTTTTCATGAACCACATAAGGATCCACCAGTGTCATTGCATGTCTGTTCTTTTCATGAACCACATAAGGATCCACCAGTGTCATTGCATGTCTGTTCTTTTCATGAACCACACCCAGTATCATTGCATGTTTGTTCTTTTCATGAACCACACCCTATGTCACTGCATGTCTGTTCTTTTCTTGAACCACATAAGGATCTACCAGTGTCATTGGATGTGTGTTCTTCTCATGAACCACCCATGGATCCACCGGTGTAATTGCATGTCTGTTCCTCTAAACAAACCACATAAGGATCCACCAGTGTCATTGCGTATCTGTTCTTTTCATGAACCACACCAAGTGTCATTGCATGTGTGTTCTTCTAAACAAACCACATAAGGATCCACCAGTGTCATTGCATGTCTGTTCTTTTCATGAACCACACCTAGTGTCATTGCATGTGTGTTCTTCTAAACAAACCACATAAGTCATTGCATGTCTGTTCTTTTCATGAACTACACCCGGTGTCATTGCATGTGTGTTCCTCTAGACAGACCACATAAGGATCCACCGGTGTCATTGCATGTTTGTTCCTCTAAACAAACCACATAAGGATCCACCAGTGTTATTGGATGTGTGTTCTTCTCATGAACCACACATGGATCCACCGGTGTCATTGCATGTCTGTTCTTCTAAACAAACCACATATGGATCAACTAGAGTCATTGCATGTCTGTTCTTTTCATGAACCACACCCAGTGTCATTGCATGCGTGTTCTTTTCATTAACAACAACTAGAGTCATTGCATGTCTGTTACTTCCATAAACCACACATGGATCCACCGATGTCATTGCATGTCTGTTCTTTTCATGAACCACACCCAGTGTCACTGCATGTCAGTTCTTTTCATGAACCACATAAGGATTCACCCAGTGTCATTGGATGTGTGTTCTTCTCATGAACCACACGTGGATCCACCGCTGTCATTGCATGTATGTTCCTCTAAACAAACCACATAAGGATCAACTGGTGTCATTGCATGTCTGTTCTTTTCATGAACCACACCTAGTGTCATTGCATGTGTGTTCTTCTAAACAAACCACATAAGGATCCACTAGTGTCATTGCATGCCTGTTCTTTTCATGAACCACATAACGATCCACCAGTGTCATTGCATGTCTGTTCTTTTCATGAACCACATAAGGATCCACTAGTGTCATTGCATGTTTATTCTTTTCATGAACCACACCCAGTGTCATTGCATGTCTGTTATTTTCATGAACCACACCCAGTGTCACTGCATGTCTGTTCTTTTCATGAACCACATAAGGATCTACTAGTGTCATTGGATGTGTGTTCCTCTAAAGAAACCACATAAGGATCCACCAGTGTCATTGCATGTCTGTTCTTTTCATGAACAACACCAGTGTTATTGCATGTGTTTTCTTCTAAGCAAACCACATAAGGATCCACTAGTGTGATTGCCTGTCTGTTCTTTTCATGAACCACACCTAGTGTCAGTGCATGTCTGTTCTTTTCATGAATCACACCCAGTGTCACTGCATGTCAGTTCTTTTCATGAACTACATAAGGATCTACCTGTGTCATTGGATGTGTGTTCTTATCATGAACCACACGTGGATCCACCGGTGTCATTGCATGTTTGTTCCTCTAAACAAACCACATAAGGATCCACCAGTTTCATTGCGTGTCTGTTCTTTTTAGGAACCACACCCAGTGTCATTGCATGTGTGTTCTTCTAAACTATCCACATAAGGATCCACTAGTGTCATTGCCTATCTGGTCTTTTCATGAACCACACCCAGTGTCATTGCATGTTTGTTCTTCTAAACAAACCACATAAGTCATTGCATGTCTGTTCTTTTCATGAACCACACCCGGTGTCATTGCATGTGTGTTCCTCTAGACAGACCACATAAGGATCCACCGGTGTCATTGCATGTCTGTTCCTCTAAACAAACCACATAAGGATCCACCAGTGTCATTGGATGTGTGTTCTTCTCATGAACCACACATGGATCCACCGGTGTCATTGCATGTCTATTCCTCTAAACAAACCACATAAGGATCCACCAGTGTCATTGCATGTCTGTTCTTTTCATGAACCACACCCAGTGTCATTGCATGCGTGTTATTTTCATTAATCACAGCTAGAGTCATTGCATGTCTGTTACTTCCACAAACCACACATGGATCCACCGATGTCATTGCATGTCTGTTTTTTTCATGAACCACACCCAGTGTCACTGCATGTCAGTTCTTTTCATGAACCACATAAGGATCCACCCAGTGTCATTGGATGTGTGTTCTTCTCATGAACCACACGTGGATCCACCGGTGTCATTGCATGTCTGTTCGTCTAAACAAACCACATAAGGATCCACAAGTGTCATTGCATGTCTGTTCTTTTCATGAACCACACCCAGTGTCATTGCATGTGTGTTCTTCTAAACAAACCACATAGGATCCACCAGTGTCATTGCATGTATGTTCTTTCCATGAACCACACATAAGGATCCACCAGTGTCATTGTATGCCTGTTCTTTTCATGAACCACACCCAGTATCTTTCCATGTGTGTTCTTTTCATGAACCACAGCTAGAGTCATTACATGTCTGTTCTTTTCATGAACCACACCCAATGTCATTGCATGTCTGTTCTTTTCATGAACCACACCCGGTGTCACTGCATGTCTGTTCTTTTCATGAACCACATAAGGATCTACCAGTCTCATTGGATGTGTGTTCTTCTCATGAACCACACGTGGATCCACCGGTGTCATTGCCTGTTTGTTCTTTTCATGAACCACATAAGGATCCACCGTGTCATTGCATGTACGTTCTTTTAATGAACCACACCGGTGTCATTGCATGTGTGTTCTTTTCATGAACCACAGCTAGAGTCATTGCATGCCTGTTCTTTTCATGAACCACACCCAGTGTCATTGCATGTCTGTTCTTCTAAACAAAACACACAAGGATCCACCAGTGTCATTGCATGTCTGTTCTTTTCAAGAACCACACATAAGGATCCACCAGTGTCATTGCATGTCTGTTCTTTTCATGAACCACACCCATTGTCATTGCATGTGTGTTCTTCTCATGAACCTCAACTAGAGTCATTGCATGTCTGTTCTTTTCATGAACCACACCCAGTGTCATTGCATGTCTGTTCTTCTAAACAAACCACATAAGGATCCACCAGTGTCATTGCCTGTCTGTTCTTTTTCATGAACCACACCCAGTGTCATTGCATGTCTGTTCTTTTCATGAACCACACCCAGTGTCATTGCATGTGTGTTCTTTTCATGAACCACAGCTAGAGTCATTGCATGTCTGTTCTTTTCATGACCCACACCCAATTTCATTGCATGTCTGTTATTTTCATGAACCACACCCGGTGTCACTGCATGTCTGTTCTTTTCATGAACCACATAAGGATGTACCAGTGTCATTGGATGTGTGTTCTTCTCATGAACCACACGTGGATCCACCGGTGTCATTGTATGTATGTTCCTCTAAACAAACCACATAAGGATCCACCAGTGTCATTGCATGTCTGTTCTTTTCATGAACCACACCAAGTGTCATTGCATGTGTGTTCTTCTAAACAAACCACATAAGAATCCACCAGTGTTATTGCATGTCTGTTCTTTTCCTGAACCACACCCAGTGTCAGTGCATGTTTGTTCTTTTCATGAACCACACCCAGTGTTACTGCATGTCAGTTCTTTTCATGAACCACATAAGGATCCACAAGTGTCATTGCATGTCTGTTCCTCTAAACAAACCACATAAGGATCCACCAGTGTGATTGCATGTCTATTCTTTTCATGAACCACACCTAGTGTCATTGCATGTGTGTTCTTCTAAACAAACCACATAAGGATCCACCAGTGTCATTGCATGTCTATTCTTTTCATGAACCACATAAGGATCCACCAGTGTCAGTGCATGTCTGTTCTTTTCATGAACCACATAAGGATCCACCAGTGTCACTACATGCCTGTTCTTTTCATGAACCACACCTAGTGTCATTGCATGTCTGTACTTTTCATGAACCACACACAGTGTCACTGCATGTCAGTTCTTTTCATGAACCACATAAGGATCTACTATTGTCATTGGATGTGTGTTCTTCTCATGAACCACACGTGGATCCACCGGTGTCATTGCATGTCTGTTCCTCTAAACAAACCACATAAGGATCCACCGGTGTCATTGCGTGTCTGTTCTTTTCATGAACCACACCCAGTGTCATTGCATGTGTGTTCTTCTAAACAAACCACATAAGGATCCACCAGTGTCATTGCCTGTCTGTTCTTTTCATGAACCACACCCAGTGTCATTGCATGTGTGTTCATCTAAACAAACCACATAAGTCATTGCATGTCTATTCTTTTCATGAACCACACCCGGTGTCATTGCATGTGTGTTCCTCTAGACAGAACACATAAGGATCCACCGGTGTCATTGCATGTCTGTTCCTCTAAACAAACCACATAAGGATCCACCAGTGTCATTGGATGTGTGTTCTTCTCATGAACCACACATGGATCCGCCGGTGTCATTGCATGTCTGTTCCTCTAAACGAACCACATAAGAATCCACCAGTGTCATTGCATGTCTGTTCTTTTCATGAACCACACCCAATGTCATTGCATGCGTGTTCTTCTAAACAAACCACATAAGGATCCACTAGTGTCATTGGATGTATGTTCTTTTCATGAACCACACATAAGGATCCACCAGTGTCATTGCATGTATGTTATTTTCATGAACCACACCCAGTGTCATTGCATGTGCGTTCTTTTCATGAACCACAACTAGAGTCATTGCATGTATGTTCTTTTCATGAACCACACCCAGTGTCATTGCATGTCTATTCTTTTCATGAACCACACCCGGTGTCACTGCATGTATGTTCTTTTCATGAACCACATAAGGATCTACCAGTGTCATTGGATGTGTGTTCTTCTCATGAACCACACGTGGATCCACCGGTGTCATTGCATGTTTGTTCCTCTGAACAAACCACATAAGGATCCACAAGTGTCATTGCATGTCTGTTCTTTTCATGAACCACACCAAGTGTCATTGCATGTGTGTTCTGCTAAACAAACTAATACGTCCATTTTGCATCACTATTCTATGTATTAATTCACTATTATTCATTGATATATTTCGTATTGAGAGGTGATACTTATGTTATTTCATCTATTTTTGCATGGTTGATGACTTTTGGAGCATGGACCACTGCAGTCAGGATTTTGATGGAAAAGGTGTTGTTTGGAGGCAAAATTCACGAATATCAGAAAATCCGGGAAAATATACGGAAAATTCTATTTTTCCAGAAGACTCAAGATGCCAGAAGATGGAGTGGAGGTGGGCCACAGGGGACCCACACCACCCCATGGCGCGGGCAGGCCTAGGCCATGCCAGGGAGTGATGTGGCCACCCTAGCCCACTCCAGCCTCTCCCCTCTGGCGTATATCTTCCTCCCGAAACCCTTAGACTCGGGGAGAGACCACAGAAAGATTCCCCCGCCTCTGTGGGGTGGAAAACACCGAGAGAGAAAGATCTCTCCGCATGATTGCCAGTGGTGGAATTCCTTCCCGGAGAGGGGAGATCGTCGCCATCAACACCACCATCAAGCTGGACTTCATCGGGATCATCATCATCATCATCATCATCACCACCATCATCACCATCTCCATATTGCTATAACAATTGTGTTGAATCTTGCATAGTTCATAGGGGAAACTTTCCCGGTGTTGATTACTCTTTGTAGTTGATGCTATTGAGTGAACCATTGAATTATTGTTTATGTTCAGATTGCTATACATCATTATTCCATCTCTGATCATGATCCATATGATGTCTTGTGAGTAGTTCGTTTTGTTCTTGAGGACATGGGAGAAGTCTTGTTGTTAGTAGTGGAGTTGTGTTGAGAAAGATTCAATAGATTGTTATTTAAGTTGTGGTGTACTTCTTCTAGTGGTGTCATGTGAACATCGACTACATGACACTTCACCTATATGGGCCTAGGGGAATGCATTGTGTATTTGGCTACTAATCGTAGGGGTTGCCGGAGTGACAGAAACCTGAACCTCCGTTAGGAAACCATTGCACAAGGGACGTAAGGGTCTTAGAGTTTAAAGTGGTGGTTAGGTTTTACCTTAATTACTTTCTTGTACTTACGGATGTTTGCAAGGGGGTTTAATCACAAGTATGTATTAAGTCTTGGATAGGACGGTACATTAGCACAGGTTCACCCACACAACACTTAGCAAGCTAGAGAAGATTAATCGACTATATGAAGCGAAAGCACTTGACAGTCTTCCCATATGTCCTCGAGAACGTTTGGTCATCTATAGAAATACAACCGGCTTGTCCTTTGCTGCATAAAGGATTGGGCCACTTGCTGCATTCATTCTTACTGTCTTTTATTTACTCGTACTTTGTTTACTTGCTTTATCGAAAACCCCTAAAAATCCGTTTGCTAAGTATTTGCAGAGAATTCCTGATCCATACCACTAGCCAGCACCTTCTGCTCCTCGTTGGGTTCGATACTCTTAATTATCAAAAATACTGCAATACACCCCCTATACTTGTGGGTCATCAATACTATTTTCTGGCGCCGTTGCCGGGGAGTGAAGCGCTATTGGAGAGTGGAACTGGTAAAGGAAACTTCTACTGTGAGTATTGTTTACTTCTGCTAGTTGCTTTATTTTCGTTATGGATAATTTGTTGAGTTTCTTATTTGGTAATGCTACTACCACTGCTAAGGTAGTAGATAAGCCACCACCTGCTGAGAAAGATGTTTTCAAAATATCTACAAGAATTATTGATTGTGTTATGGATAACTACTATGTTCGGGATGGAATTGTCCATCCCGGTGATCATTTGCTCTTTATACACGAATTATGCGGGTTGTTCAAGTGTGCAGGTATTACTACAGATCAAGTTAAGAAGAAGCTATTCTCATTATCACTGAAAGGAAGAGCTGAGGACTGGTATAAGCTGTTGAAGAATGGTCAAGCTCTGGAATGGGAGGAATAGTGCCTCTCTTTTATTCAAAGTTTTATCCTCCTAGTGAGATTCATAAAGATCGGAATCAAATATACAACTCTTGGCCTCTTGATGGAGAGAGTACAGCTCAAGCTTGGGGGAGATTGAAGTTACTAATGCTCAAATGTCCCATTCATGAGCTCCCCAACAATATTATTATCAATAACTTTTATGCAAGGCTCCCTCTACATGACAAGGATTTATTGGATGCTTCTTGTGATGGATCATTCACTCGCATGGAAGAAGTTAAATGGGACCTTCTGGACCGTATTCAAGACAATGCTGAAGCTTGGGAGAATGACAAAGGTAGAAAGTCAGGTATAAATTACGATTATGAATGCATTGAATCTTTTATGGGAACTGATGACTTTCAAAATATTAAAAATGCTTATGGTTTAGACTCTCAAGCTATTGCTTCTTATTTTAAGGCCTTTGCTTCTTATATTGAAGTGCCTAAAAAGAAGTGGAATAAGTATCATGAACCTTATAAAGATTTTGCTAAGAGTGTTCCTGCAAGAAATATTGAAGTTTATACTGCTAGTCATGTTTTACCTAAACCTTATATTGAGAAAATGCCTTTCCCAGTTAAGGTAAAGGAACATTCTATGATAGCTAGTATGGTTAATGAAAGTATGAGTAAGGCTGCTGAACCTGATAAACAAATGATTGATGAACCTATTGTAGCAAATGTGAAAGACTTTGTTGCTAAATATGAAAAAGAGGGACACACTATCCTTTGTAAGGATACCTCTAATATTGTTTCGCATAGTAGTGTTATGAGTGCTAGTATTCCTGTGTTTTCTGTTAGAATAAGTGATCATTGCTATGATAGTTCTTGTGATAGCTATATTGTTAAGTTTATGCATGATACTGAAAGCTATTATGAGAGAGGGAAAAGTGTTCTTGTGCACCTCAATAATATCAAGTTTCCCCGTTTTATGCTGAAAGTTTTTATGTTGCACTTCTTTTGCCTTCTTATGCAAGTTGCCCGTGGTTCCAATAACTTGTTTGTTTACAAAATCCCCTTGCATAGGAAGTGGGTTAGGCTTAAATGTGCGTGTGTTTTTGCTTCTTAATGCTCTCTTTCACTTCAATTCATATCCCTATGAGAGCTTCTTCAAAATTATCTTGCCCATCTTAATGGCTATAAATAAAGAGCTTTATGGGAGACAACCCAATTTTTTTTGCTTTTAGTTTGTTTTTGTTTCTTTGAGTCTTGGAAGTTATTACTTCGGTAATAACCGCTCCTTATCTGTTTTGTTTGGTTTTTGTGTCAAGATCAACCTCTAATGAGAGAGAAGTAATATTTGGGGAAGTTGCTGTCCCGAAACAGATTTTTATGCTTCACCATAAAAATTCGTGAGAGATCTCTGTATATCGGATTGAGCTGTAATTATTTGTGCTTCTGCCCCAGGTTGTTATTTAACTTTCGTTAGTTTTGCACTTTTTGATTTGAACAACACAAGATTTTCGAAAAAATTGATCTTTACATGCTGGTCTGTTTTGACAGATTTTGCCAATCTTGCATTTGCTTCTTTATTCGATTTCCTTTTTGAATTCTTTTTGGGTTTTCAGAAGGAGTTGCTACAGCAGCTTATGTTTTGATGGTTTTCAGTTGAATTTGGACTCAAAAGGTTTTATCACTTCACTTATACTAATGTTGCGAATAAGAACTGTGTGAAGTTTTGTGTGAAAGAAATTTCCAGGAAGTGGAGATAATGGTGTAATAAGAAAGAGAAGGGTTTTATGACTCAAGTAATAAGTATATGAAGATGAAGATATCGATGATATTCAAGTGATGACTCCGGAAGGATCCACTTAATACCAAATTCAGAGACCTGCAGAGTCCGTTTCCAACTAGGTAACAGTTTTGATAAGAAAAGTTCCGCGAAAATACAATCCAACTATATTTTTGTAGTTTTCAGTCAATAAGGAAAGCTACGAAGCGAAAAAGGGACGGAACCGGAGCCAGGGTGGCCCACACCACCCCATGGCGTGGGCCAACCCCTGGCCACGCCACCAGGTTGTGAGGCCACTCTGGACTCCGCCTCCAACTCGTTTTCTCCCAGTACCTTCCTTTTTGATACGAAACTTCGTAATATATAATCCCCCGGATCCCCCGAGGTTCGTATACCGTGTTTTCATCATGTTTTTGTTTCAATCTGTTTCTGCCAGGACATACTCTTTGAAAGCTTAGAAACACAATGGTGTTCGCCAAGGATAAAGGGAAGGAGCCCATGGAGGAAGACCTGCAAGATCCCGGGAAAGAGAAGGAGATCAAGAGTGAAGGTGAAGAGGAGGCAAAGCACACCGGCACCACCATTGCAAGCATTGGAGTGGTGGAAAATCCAGCCATTGGAGGGAATCCTCCTCATCACCGTTCAGACCCCTGGTCACTTCCTCCACGCACCAGGAATCCTTTCCATACCCTTATACATGAGCATCAATACCAGAATATGCCCAAGGAGAAATTACCATCCAATTGGGATTTGCCTCATTCTAGCCATGCAGGAAAAGAAGACTTCAAGGAGGAAGAGTGGGGAAAGAATAGCAAGAGCTAGAATTCTCAACACGACATGGTCATGAGCCGCATTGAGCAAAACTCACAGCTGATTCGTAATCTCACCTTCGAGATTGAGGACTTGGGGAAACTGATCAAGGAGCTCATCAAGAGGATACCACTGCCACCAAAGGAGTAATTCGTCATCAGGTTTGGCATCCCCTTGGTTTGTTCCAAGCTTGTGGGAGTGTCGCGGTATCCTATCACTATCTTCTATCTTTTTACCTTATTAGTAGAGTCATATCATGAATAGAGGAGTTATTATGTAGTATGGTTTGCATTATGGAAGTGTCCCCTCTCTTGTTAGATTTGTATCCCTTGGTGTGAGTTTCCGTTATGGAATATTAATGAGAAGTTCTATCATTCACTCTTTTGCTTAGCTTATGTTAGTTTTCAATTCGTGGTTATATGATTGATCTTGTTGTTAGTATCGGTATCACTTTGGGATCATTGAGTTAATTTAGTTGGTTTTGGCAAACCTGGCTCGGTCAGTAGCAACACCTTTTTGAGAGTTGAAAACAAAAGATAGAAGTACTCTAGAGAAAAATAATTTCATCATCTTTCTTTCTTGATTTGCTCATAAGTCTAGTATTCTTCCGTTAAGATCTTTTGTGCTTCCAAGGAAGATTGCATGTTTGCCTTTATCACTTGTATGTTTGTTTGTTTCCTTCGACTCTTATACTTGCTACCCAGCCTTGCTAGCCAAAAACCTATACTGAGAGGGAATTCTTCTTGTGCATCGACCTCCTTTAAATCAAAACCTTTGCCATTTGTGTCCACCATACCTACCTAGTAGCATTATTGCTATTCCAAGTAAATTCTTGTTTTATCTACCTCCCAAATTAAACTTGTTATGTGAAAATTAGTGATTAAAGCTCTCACGAACTTGATGGCACACTTTACTTTCTTGCATTTAATAAAGTTGAACCATTGGGTCCTTCTTTATTGCGTATATGCTTGCGCTTTATGAGTTGAAGTTAGCCGAACCATGTATCATGGGGACCGCTTTCAACACTTCATTTGGTACTTTGTACCTAGTTGATATCATGTTCTTTTTCTTATGGATCCTGGCGGTGTGAAATAAAAGTGGAACTTGTAAGATCATGGAGTTTATATGTGTGTTAGAAAGCGCTGGGCACAGCTAAGCCATGCCTAATCATGGTGGAAACTTGCAGCATAACTATAGTGAGCATTCTATGAAGCATCCTCAATAAAACCTATGCAAATAGCAAATAAAAGATTGCTGAGATGCTCACATGCGCTTGCCTTGTCATTTTGATTATGGGATAGCTCATGTGTCATGTGCAAGGGGTACCCTGTTGGCGGTTCTCAATGATACGCATGTATTTACAATGACAAGAGCTTGCTCGTGACTGAAGTTGAGTAGCATGAGGATCGGTACTCATAAGTAAGGGGCATGAGATTTCAACTTATAACTTGTCAAGCATATCCTCTTAGTTGTGTCACTTTAACCTTAATCACCTAAAGATGCCTATGATAGGGGCAATGAGAGCTGAAAGGTAGTAAGTATCATAATTTTTGGGAGCTCTTTATGAGACTTGCAATCCGTGCTTCCCTCTGCGAAGGGCCTTCTTTTACTTTGTAGTTGAGTTAGTAAACCTTTTCCCTTCTATCTCAGCAAGTATCTTGAGTTGATGTGTTTCATTCATTCATATGATGATTTATGCATTCATGTTTCTTATGTTCCTTGTTTTGCACATTGCTCTTATCTTGAAGTTTACTACTTTGAAAGCTTTCTTTGAAAACCAGCTATTTGTGAACTCAGCAAATTATCAACTATTCTTCGACCAAGAGCTAAGTTTGCCATTACCAATGATGATTTACTCTATGTATCTTTATTGTGTTTCCTTTACTCATTGCAAGTTGAGTTGTATAATAGTGAGTTGTCTTCTATTATGATCTATGTATTTGATGAATGTGATGCTTCTTGTCCGTATTCTTTTATTGACTCTTCACTCCATAAACTTGAGGTCATGTTTATTAAGCTCAGTTTCGCTTGGGGACAAGCGAAGTCTAAGCTTGGGGGAGTTGATACGTCCATTTTGCATCACTTTTCTATGTCTTAATTCACTATTATTCATTGATATATTTTGTATTGAGAGGTGATACTTATGTTATTTCATCTATTTTTGCATGGTTGATGACTTTTGGAGCATGAACCGCTGCAGTCAGGATTCTGATGGAAAAGGTGCTGTTTGGAGAAAAATTCGCGAAGATCAAAAAATGCCGGAAAATATACGAAAAATTATATTTTTCCAGAAGACTCAAGATGCCAGAAGATGGAGTGGAGGTGGGCCACAGGGGGGCCACACCACCCCATGGCACGGGCAGGCCTAGGCCGCGCCAGGGGTGGTGTGGCCACCCTGGCCCACTCCAGCCTCTCCCCTCTGGCGTATATCTTCCTCCCGAAACCCTAAGACTCGGGGAGCAACCACAGAAAGATTCCGCTGCCTCTGCGGGGCGGAAAACACCGAGAGAGAAAGATCTCTCCGGCAGACAGATTTCTGCCGGGGGAATTCCTACCCGAAGAGGGGAGATCGTCGCCATCAACACCACCATCAAGTTGGACTTCATCCGGATCATCATCATCACCACCATCATCACCATCAGCACCCTCATCACCATCTCCATATTGCTGTAACAATTGTGTTGAATCTTGCATAGTTCATAGGGGAAACTTTCTCGGTGTTGATTACTCTTTGTAGTTGATGCTATTGAGTGAACCATTGAATTATTGTTTATGTTTAGATTATTATACATCATTATTCCATCTCTGATCATGATCCATATGATGTCTTGTGAGTAGTTCGTTTTGTTCTTGAGGACATGGGAGAAGTCTTGTTGTTAGTAGTGGAGTTGTGTTGAGAAAGATTCAATAGATTGTTATTTAAGTTGTGGTGTACTTCTTCTAGTGGTGTCATGTGAACGTCGACTACATGACACTTCACCTATATGGGCCTAGGGGAATGCATTGTGTATTTGGCTACTAATCGTAGGGGTTGCCGGAGTGACAGAAACCTGAACCTCCGTTAGGAAACCATTGCACGAGGGACGTAAGGGTCTTAGAGTTTAAAGATGTGGTTAGGTTTTACCTTAATTACTTTCTTGTACTTACGGATGTTTGCAAGGGGGTTTAATCACAAGTATGTATTAAGTCTTGGATAGGACGGTACATTAGCACAGGTTCACCCACACAACACTTAGCAAGCTAGAGAAGATTAATCGACTATATGAAGCAAAAGCACTTGACAGTCTTCCCATGTGTCCTCGAGAACGTTTGGTCATCTATAGAAATACAACCGGCTTGTCCTTTGCTGCATAAAGGATTGGGCCACTTGCTGCATTCATTCTTACTGTCTTTTATTTACTCGTACTTTGTTTACTTGCTTTATCGAAAACCCCTAAAAATCCGTTTGCTAAGTATTTGCAGAGAATTCCTGATCCATACCACTAGCCAGCACCTTCTGCTCCTCGTTGGGTTCAACACTCTTACTTATCGAAAATACTGCGATACACCCCCTATACTTGTGGGTCATCACAAAACACATAAGGATCCACCAGTGTCATTGCCTATCTGTTCTTTTCATGAACCACACCCAGTGTCAGTGCATGTCTGTTCTTTTCATGAACCACACCTAGTGTCACTGCAAGTCAGTTCTTTTCATGAACGGCATAAGGATCTACCAGTGTGATTGGATGTGTGTTCTTCTCATGAAGCACACGTGGATCCACCGGTGTCATTGCGTGTCTCTTCCTCTAAACAAATCACATAAGGATCCACCAGTGTCATTGCATGTCTGTTATTTTCATGAACCACACCCAGTGTCATTGCATGTGTGTTCTTCTAAACAAACCACATAAGGATCCACCAGTGTCATTGCATGACTGTTCTTTTCATGAACCACATAAGGATCCACCAATGTCATTGCATGTCTGTTCTTTTCATGAACCACATAAGGATCTACTAGTGTCATTGGATGTGTATTCTTCATATGAACCACACGTGGATCCACCAGTGTCATTGCATGTCTGTTCCTCTAAACAAACCACATAAGGATCCACTAGTCTCATTGCGTGTCTGTTCTTTTCATGAACAACACCCAGTGTCATTGCATGTGTGTTCTTCTAAACAAACCACACATGGATCCACAATGACATTGCCTGTCTGTTCTTTCCATGAACCACACCCAGTGTCATTGCATGTGTATTCTTCTAAACAAACCACATAAGTCATTGCATGTCTGTTCTTTTCATGAACCACACCCAGTGTCATTGCATGTGTGTTCCTCTAGAGAGACCACATAAGGATCCACCGGTGTGATTGCATGTCTGTTCCTCTAAACAAACCACATAAGGATCCACAAGTGTCATTGGATGTGTGTTCTTCTCATAACCACACATGGATCCACCGGTGTCATTGCATGTCTGTTCCTATAAAAAAACAACATAAGGATCCACCAGTGTCATTGCATGTCTGTTCTTTTCATGAACCACACCCAGTGTCATTGCATGTGTTATCTTCTAAACAAACCACATAAGGATCCACTAGTGTCATTGCATGTCTGTTCTTTTCATGAACCACACATAAGGATCCACCAGTGTCATTGCATGTCTGTTCTTTTCATGAACCACACCTAGTGTCATTGCATGTGTGTTCTGTTCATGAACCACAGCTAGAGTCATTGCATGTTTGTTCTTTTCATGAACCACACCCAGTGTCATTGCATGTCTGTTCTTTTCATGAACCACATAAGGATCTACCAGTGTCATTGGATGTGTGTTCTTCTCATGAACCACACCCGGTGTCACTGCATGTCTGTTCTTTTCATGGACCACATAAGGATCTACCAGTGTCATTGGATGTGTGTTCTTCTCATGAACCACATGTGGATCCACCGGTGTCATTGCATGTTTGTTCCTCTAAACAAACCACATAAGGATCCACTAGTGTCATTGCATGTCTGTTCTTTTCATGAACCACACCCAGTGTCATTGCATGTGTGTTCTTCTATACAAACCACATAAGGATCCACCAGTGTCATTGCCTTTCTGTTCTTTTCATGAACCACACCCAGTGTCAGTGCATGTCTGTTCTTTTCATGAACCACACCAAGTGTCACTGCATGTCAGTTCTTTTCATGAACCACACAAGGATCTACCAGTGTCATTGGATGTGTTCTCTTCTCATGAACCACATGTGGATCCACCGGTGTCATTGCATGTCTATTCCTCTAAACAAACCACATAAGGATCCACCAGTGTCATTGCATCTCTGTTCTTTTCATGAACCACACCCAGTGTCATTGCATGTGTGTCTTCTAAACAAACCACATAAGGATCCACCAGTGTCATTGCATGTCTGTTCTTTTCATGAACAACATAAGGATCCACCAGTGCCATTGCATGTCTGTTCTTTTCATGAACCACATAAGGATCCACCAGTGTCATTGCCTATCTGTTCTTTTCATGAACCACACCTAGTGTCATTGCATGTTTGTTCTTTTCATGAACCACACCCAGTGTCACTGCATGTCTGTTCTTTTCATGAACCACATAAGGATCTACCAGTGTCATTGGATGTGTGTTCTTCTCATGAACCACACGTGGAACCACCGGTTTCATTGCATGTCTGTTCCTCTAAACAAACCACATAAGGATCCACCAGTGTCATTGCGTGTCTGTTCTTTTCATGAACCACACCCAGTGTCATTGCATGTGTGTTCTTCTAAAAAAAACACATAAGGATCCACCAGTGTCATTGCCTGTCTATTCTTTTCATGAACCACACCCAGTGTCATTGCATGTGTGTTCTTCTAAACAAACCACATAAGTCATTCATGTTTGTTCTTTTCATGAACCACACCATGTGTCATTGCATGTGTGTTCCTCTAGACAGACCACATAAGGATCCACCGGTGTCATTGCATGCCTGTTCCTCTAAACAAACAACATAAGAATCCACCAGTGTCATTGGATGTGTGTTTTCTCATGAACCACACATGGATCCACTGGTGTCATTGCATGTTTGTTCCTCTAAGCAAACCACATAAGAATCCACCAGTGTCATTGCATGTCTGTTCTTTTGATGAACCACACATATGGATCCACCAGTGTCATTGCATGTATGTTCTTTTCATGAACCACACCCAGTGTCATTGCATGTGTGTTCTTTTCATGAACCACAGCTAGAGTCATTGCATGTCTGTTCTTTTCATGAACCACACCTAGTGTCATTGCATGTCTGTTTTTTTCATGAACCATAGCTAGAGTCATTGCATGTATGTTACTTCTATAAACCACACATGGATCCACCGGTGTCATTGCATGTCTGTTCTTTTCATGAACCACACCTAGTGTCATTGCATGTTAGTTCTTTTCATGAACCACACCCAGTGTCATTGCATGTCAGTTCTTTTCATGAACCACATAAGGATCCAGCAGTGTCATTACATGTCTATTCTTCTCACAAACCACATAAGGATCCACCAGTGTCATTGCATGTCTGTTCTTTTCATGAACCACACCCAGTGTCATTGCATGTGCGTTCTCCTGACAAACCACATATGGATCCACCAGTGTTATTGCATATCTGTTCTTTTCATGAACCACAGCTAGAGTCCACCAGTGTCATTGGATGTGTGTTCTTACCATGAACCACACATGGATCCACCAGTGTCATTGCATGTCTGTTCTTTTCATGAATCAGAGCTAGAGTCATTGCATGTCTGTTACTTCCATAAACCACATATGGATCCACCTTGTGTGATTGCATGTCTGTTCTTTTCACAAACCACACATGGATACACCACTGTCATTGCATGGGTAGCCGTTAGACCGAGTCTTCTAGAAGGCATGCCCTAACACAGTTGTTCTGCTTGACGATTGTTACATACCGTTCGATTAGGGCGCTTGGACGATTGGGATGGTCTTCGTGAGAGCGATCCACGAGTAGGCTATTCTGTAGCATTATTGGCCACACTTGCTCTAGACAAACTGGCAACACCGGCCGTTCCCCTGTTGTGAGTGTCACGTCTCACGAGTTCAGTGGGCCACATCCCAGTGTCACGTCCCCATTACTTATCTTCCTCCCTGTACTTCTCTTCCTTACCCTCGAAGCCACTTCCCCACTTCACTCCCATCCTGCCGTAGCCGCAAGCCGATGGCGCCTCCATCCCAATCCCCTCTCCGACAGCCGCCCCCCCTCCCCTCTCGCCATGAGTTCGGGGGGAGACAGTGAGGAAACGCGTCGTGACGACAGGGACGGTGATTTCGATGTGAGTCGTCTCATCTCTATTTCTATCATCTGTGGCCAGTTATCTATTTTTTGAGCTAGATCTAATCTGTTTACTCATGCGTGTATGATGTGTTAGGCCAACCAGACGATGTATGACTCTGACTATCACGGTTTAGAGGATGAAGACAGTCCTCTGGTATGTAAACATGGATATGTGCCCGCTAAATTTGTAGCGTTCGAAGGACGAAACGTAGGTAGGAGGTTTCTACAGTGTCAAGGACATCGTGCAATGATGCAAGGCGGAAGTTGCGGTGTTGTCAAATGGGTAGATCCAGAGTGGCCCAAATGAATGTAGAAAACGCTGGACAAACTATGGGAAATGACTATCGAGTTGAAAGAATCCGTATTCAGCTCACTTCTTAACAGTGTTGATACGAAGCTATGGGAACCAGTTGACACGACCAAGCATAAGCGAGATCTCAGGTGGGTGCAAGACAAGGTTATCAAAGTCGAGAAGGAGAGGGACGCGGCATTGGCCCTGAAGGCTAAAGCAGAGCAAGAACTGACTCAAGCAAGGAATGATCTCCACCAGGCCAAAGTCCTGTAGTACACAACTACGAGTATTGACTAGTGCATAAGGAAAAATGCAGAGAAACAATTGAAGTTGTGCAAGGAAGATGCTAAAAGGAAGGAGTAGACATCCTTGCTCTCGCAGGAAGATGCGCATCGGGCCAAGATTAGGAAGATCAAGGAGATGTGTGATAACTAGTTCTATTTAGCTTAAGTTGCGTGCCTTTTTAAGTTGTAATATTTGTACTTGTTGACCTAGCGGTCTGAACTATTGGTCCCAGATTCCAGGGAGGAAAAAATTGCTCTGACCCCGTATTACTTCTTTTGTCTGACCCCACATTACTTCTTTTGTCTGACCGTCGCTTCGTCGTCCTCGTGTACAAATAGGAGGCACCACATCGCGTTGCTTCGTTGTCCATCCCCTCGTCCTCTCCAAAATCCACCGCGCCGCCATGGAGATGCCCGATATGAACTTACCGAGGCGGTGATGTTCGCGAACTTCGACATCCTCGTGCCGCCAGCCACGAAGGTGCCCCACGGATGGTGCATCAGCTCTGCGGGGGTGCCGGTGGCTCCGCTACCTGGCCGAGCCGAGATGGAGAGCGAAATCGCGGCGTGCCGCCACCAGATGCCCGCGTGGAAGATAGCGCTACCCCGGTACACGGCGGCCAGCCCGTACTGGCCGGCGCTGTTCAAGAAGGAGCGGAAGGCCAAGATTGGCAACCGCAACGTTGACGGGCGCGTGGTGCACCGGGATCTCCGCAACCGAGAAGGGCGGGAGAGGTTCTGGTCCGTCCCTGGATGGACCAAGTACACCATCATCGCGGCCGCTCGACACGAAGAGGTGCTCCGTCTCGTGAACAATGCGGACATCATGGAGGTTCCGTCCGACAGCGACGAGGAAGCCGGTGGCTCGGAGGACAGTGGCAGCGGAAGTGAAATTGTTGACTAGTGGTTGAATTAATGTAGGATGTGAAATCACACCTTTGTTTAGAAGAATTTGTGGTTGAAGTAATGAAATGCCTCGATTTAGATCTCTGTCTCGATTAATTTATGGAAGAATTTGTGATTTAGATCAATTTCTGCCTCGATTTAGATCTCTGTCCCGGATTGGGAACGTGACCGTGGACCAAAGACACCTTTTCTACTAGTGTATTCTGACGTTGGTGGTTTGTTTAAACGTAATCTACGTCGATTGTGCCGCATGCAAATGACACAACCACAATTTATAAAGTGGAAGCACGTACACCCGGTTACTGGAGATCCGGGAGCTTCGCCAGATGCAGGGGATGCAGGAGCAGAGAGGCGGTGAGATAGACGGGCTCAAGATTAGTCCAGGAAGTGGTACCCATTTCCTCCTCATCTGGGCATTATCGGTGAGAACATTGTTGTTTATGTTGCCACGTCGTTGTGCAGCATCTGAAATAAGTTGCTGCTTCGTGGAGTGTGGCAGCTTAAATAATTTATTTCTGTGCCACTTACATTCCGTCGTATTTGGAGACCTCCTGCCCCTCAGCAATCGTGGAACCGATGGATCCTTGTTTTCAGATAGCAGTGGCACAATCACAATTTTGGATTCAACTACTGACTTGGGCGTTTCCAAACCCTAAGTCACGATAAATTTTACTCAGAGAATGTGGGTAGATTGTTTTGCCCAGCAACGTGCCACACACAGAGCGATCAGAATTTAACAGAATTACATATATAGGTTCAAGTTCAACACATTACTATGCATCTTCATTGCCGGACCTTCTTCCATGACCTAGGTGCCAAGCCTTCACGTCCAAGGGCTTCTTCATTTCCTGCCTTCTTCCTCTTCCTTGGTGCCAATTTTCTTAGCTTCACGTACTCTGCATCGCTGGGACAATGGGCACTAGAATCATGTCCAGCATCATCTTTCCACTCGTTTTTAATTTCTTTGGGCAGCAAAATGACATCTTTCCACTTGTTTTTAATTTCTTTGGGCAGCAAAATGACTGACCCGTCAGTCATGTTTCTAACCTTGCGGCGCTTCCTATCAAAGAAACAAGACTGTTGCATAACTGCCCAATATCTATAGAGTAAATAAAACAAAAATTACAATTCAGCACAAACATGCGAACCCCAAGAGACCTTTGCTTACCAGGAGCTAATTGGGTTCGAGCAACCACCCTGTCCAAGAATAGAAGGGCAACTCCCAGTTGCAGTAGCTTCCACATATAGTACATCACATTTCAGCTCAAACATGGCAACCGAAGCATACCTTTTCATCAACCCAATTAGCTGACTGTCACACATTATAGGAACCATGATGCCATGTTCATCCATGAAGCTGAACTTTGCAGTCTGCTTCGGCCATAATTCAACATGATTACATGAGCGACAACCATACGGATATAGTGCGGATCTGTGAGCGCTTCTTCCATCGTGAAACAATGGTGTCCATACCTCTTGCCCTTAGAGTCGTACCTATAGAGGTCTACCGTAACCAGGTAAGGGGGGGTCCACGGTAGATCCCACTTGACAGAAAACTGTGGACAAAATATGTTTGTTAGCGTTGGGCTAACAAACAATTTGAGGTTCAGTAGCCAGCTAGCAGTTGTAACTAGTGCGAATAGCAAAGAGAAGGGTAGATCACCCGCTTATAGACAGAACTTCTTCTTTCTTGATAGTAGGATCTGCCATCCTCCGAGCTGCTCGGCTCGTCGGTGGCGGAGGCGGGCTAGAGCCTCGCAACGGCAGCTACGACATGCGCCATTGGAGCTCGGGATCAGTGACTGGGCACAGCAACTGGGCGTAGCAACTTGGCGCCGGAAGTCAAATCTCCGAAGGGATTGTCCTGCCTAGAGGGTGGATTCTAACGCTGCCGGTGCTAGGGGAAAGCTGGGAATGGATTTGTGAAATTGGTCAACGCATCCAATCCACTTAGCTGCTCAATTTTCCTAAGAGGTTGCCGCGTTGGCGCCCGCGTCATGGACAGATGACCGACATAAGGGTCCCGACCGTCTACTTCACAGGACAGTTTAATGGAATGTTTGAATTTGGCAGGGGTGAGATGAGTTTGCCTCGAAATGGCCCCTCTTAGTAGTTGGCGGCCCAACTTTTCGAAACACGGTAATTTCAGGCAACTTAGTTACCGCCATGCGCTGGCCTGCAAACTTTGGTACCACAGACGAACAAGCCCGGTGTGCACGTTGTCACTTTCACACACATGGGGAGAGTAGAGATCTATTAAAGCACTTGAGTAGCAAGGTAGATCTATAGATTACAAGCTCATGATCTCAATAAGATCATGCATAGAGAGAGATGAACACATAGCTACCAGTAGAACCCTTAGCCTCGAGAGAGAACTACTCCCTCCTCATCATGGGAATCAGCAACGGTGATGGAGATGGTGGTGGAGATCGATGGAGATGGCTCCGGGGGCACTTCCTCGTCCCGGCAGGGTGCCGGAACAGAGACTTTCTGTCCCCCGAATCTCCTCTTTGGTGGCGGTGGCACTACGGAACTTTTCATGGGTGGAGGCTGGATGATTTAGGGTTTATGCATCGGGAAGCTTCTTATAGGCGGAGAGGCCAGGTCGGTGGCTGGCCAGGGGGCCCACACCATGTGTCGTTGTATTGGGAACGACAGTACCTAAGGAGGTTAGATAGAGTTATGGGGACTAGCAGGGAAGCTATCGACGGTGTCCGCAGGCGGGATTGGATACAAGCAAGCGTAGCTAGACGCAGGAAGTACCCAGGTTCGGAGCCCTCGTGATGAGGTAAAGCTCCTACTCCTGCCAGATCTGACTATGAGGGATATACAAACTAGAAGTGCTCCTCGAGCTGTATTCTCTAGCTACTGCCTTAAATGCACTAAGACCAACCCTTTCTACTGAGGCCTTGCTTCTCCTTATATAGGCAGAGAGGCAACGGTCTCACTGACCAGTCCGACTGGCGGGTCCCAGTCGGCTGGTCATCTACAGTACCCGGTATGGTATGTCACATCGGAGTATGAGCGGTATGGTATCGTGAAGCACGATGGGCGCCCGTGCGAGCTGTCGTCGCTTGTCAGACCCCTTGTTCTGCGTCATCCCCACAAAGTCTTCGGTATGGCCGGGTGGTTGCTGGTCTTGTCATCGTATAGGGCGTCTGCGTGCCACGTCACGTCGTCTGTCTCATCGATTGGTTCCCACGTCGGCGTAGCCGGCCGCTTCTTGCCGATCCGGCTACCATCGATAGCCGGCTTTGTCTTCTTTGTCCGGCGCATCTGGTCAGCCGACTGCCTAGTTTCTTGTCCGGTTGGGGTATCTGGGGATCATCCCCCCGACACTAGCCCCCGAGCGCGTGTGGATTCCGCCCTTAGGCGAAATGTGCGCGCGCTCCCTCTTGGTTTTGAATTTGTGTCCGGCTATGCCTGGCGGTTGCGCTACCCGTGATGTCAGTACTAACGCCAGCCATCACCTTCTGCGGCGGCGGACAGCGTAACGTCGCCGCGTCGCCTCGGAAGCTTCTGCGGCCCGGCCGGTTCTCGCTCCGGATCTTCTGCGCATCCGCGCGGCGCGCAGGATCTGGCGGCGGTTGGGGTGAGGTCATCCGGATCGCGCCACGTAGCGTTGTTGACGGTTGCGCTTCTGGTCCTTTAAAGGGATGCGCTGGGCAGTTCCCTCGCCGCTCCCCGCTTGATTTCCTCTTCGGCATGCTCCGCCCCTGCGCCCTTGCTCTGCTGCCGTTGTAGCTCGCTGAGCCGCCCGCTCTTTGTCATCGGTGGTACGGGCCACCGTCACTCCTCCGCCGCCGCGCCTCCCTGTCAGCCGGTAATGGCAGCCGACCGTGGAGGTTGGTGTGGCTCCTCCGTCCTGAAGGACCACATCCGGAAATGCAGCGACCGCATCCTTCCGCCGAAGGAGGAAGTGGCGGTGCGGTTGGCGCCGGCGGGAGAGGTGTCGCCGCACCCGGCGGAGGGGGAGCGCGTCATCTTCCTCTCCCATCTGGTGCGCGGGTTCGCCTTGCCGATGCATCCCTTCTTCCTCACTTTCCTAGCATTCTTCGATCTCCGCCTCCACCATCTCGGCGCCAACGCAATCGGGATGTTGGCGCACTTCATGGCCTTCTGCGAGAGCTACCTCAGGATCCATCCGGATCTCGGGCTCTTCTGCCGGCTCTTCCGAGTCCGGCCGCAGGTGCAGTACACGAAGGGGCCGCTAGTCGTCTGCGGCGGCGCCTCCATCTACTCCCGCGCCCAATCCGGCTACCCGAAGTTCTTGCTCAATGACACGGTACGACTGTGGCAGCAGTCGTACTTCTACGTCAAGAACGTCACCAACGTCGACCGGATCAACCTTCCGGCTTTCCAGGACGTCGAGTCCAGCCGGCAGAACTGGGAGCTGAAGATCCATGGTGACAAGGCGGAGTCGGACGCGATGCTGCAGCGCATGCGCTCCCTCGTCACCTGTCGGATAACCGGCCTAGACATCACCCTTAGTTGTATGTCCCGGCTGATGATGTCGTTGCAGCAGCAAGCGCACAAAATGTGCTACTACTCCGGCCGGCTGGACCCGACCCGGCTGTCGCGCCGTGATCCCCGCTACCACAACCTGAAGGAGTGGGTGTGGACGATCACCAAGGAGCGGCTGTCGGAGGGCTGGAAGTTCAGTCTGGCGCCCTTCAGCCGGGAGAACCGCGCGCCCTGGGTAAGTTCTTCTAGCCGGAAGCTTCTTTTGTTCTTCCTGCATTTCTTTCTTGTTTTATCCGGCTAACTTCTTGTATTCGGCAGATGTTCACTTGCATTCTTCGCGAGGAGGGTGAGGCTCCCCTTGAGGAGTTCACGCCTGACTTGCCCGAGCCGCGTGCTCGGTGGTCTGGCGAGGAGTCAGACGGGGATGGTGATGCCTTCCTCAGCCGGAATGATGAGCCGGCTGCCGACCCCCATGTGGAGGTTCACGAGGAGGAGGAGGCCGCGCCGACCACCGATCCGGCGACGCGCTCTGCGACGGACGGCGAAGCTGGCGGGAGCGACTCCAGCCGTTCCATCTCCCGCCGGCCTGCCGTGGAGGAGCCGGCCCCCAAGAGGAGCCGGACCGACGCCCTTCCGCTGAGTCGCCTTGGCCGGAAGAAGGGGCCGCCTCCGGTTGTGCAGGGGTTTGTCCTTCCTCCTCTTCTTTCGTCATCTTCTGCCTGCTTCTTTTCCCGCCTTTCTTCCCTTGGCTTACTTGCTTTTGTTTCCTTTCTCTTGTCTTCTGTTTTCTTATCACGCTAGTCTCCTTTGGAGCCGCAAGCCCGGCACGAGCGCCAACCGGGTCACCACCTCACGCTCCAACCTCGTCTGCTCGTGCCCCTCCTTCTCTCGTGTCGCCGCCTCCGCCACCACCTCGATCTGAACCGGCTGCCTCAATCGGAGCGGAGGGTCCACAGCCGGACGTGGTGGTCCAGCCGAAGGCGGATCCTCAACCGGGTGGCTCTTCCGCGGGCACGCGGGGGGCTGCTACCAGCAAGGAGCTCGTGGTTGTCGGCGACGACAACTCCGACGACGAGCCGGGGGAGGAGTGGAGGACGGTGGTGATTGCCGCGAAGGAGTCCTTGGCCACCAACACCGTGGATGACGACGCCTCCTCCGCCGCCTCACTGACGGATCTCGCCGCCACCCTCTAACTAGCGGTGAAGGAGATCCGGCTGCTGGAGGTTGCAGCCGGCAGGAACCGGACCCTGGAGAAGAAGCTTGCTGCTGCCAATGGGACCTCCTAGAGTAAGTTTGCTCCATCCGGCTTGCCTTTTTTTTACTGATAGCCGGTTTCGTCGCAGCTATCCTCGTGTGCGCTCATCGCGAGATCGATCGCTTGAAGAAAGCGAACGACCGGCTGAGCAAGTCCAACTCTACTCTGCGGCTGCAGAATAAGGATTGGCACGCGAAGGTAGACGGCCTAGAGGCCACCATTAAGGAGCGCGACGCCTCGCTCGCCATCCGGATTGAGGCCTTCAATCTTCTTGAGGCCCAGAACAAGGACCAAGAGAAAGAGATCAAACGGCTGGCGACGAAGGAGAAGGCTCTAGTGGAGGAGCTGATGCAAGTTGGCCACACGGCTAAGGGTAAGTTCTTGTTTTCTGTTTCCCTTTCTTTCCGGATCCGGTAGCCGGATATGACTCTCTTTTTGGACAGTGTTTTATCCCGGCATAGACCTGCTGGCATACAACTTGCTGCAGGAGAACTGGCCGGGAGCGCAGCCGATAGCCCAGGAGCTCGTCATCCTTCTTGGTGAAGAAGCTGCCAAGCTTCGTCAAGCGGCACGAGATATCTTCTCCTTCCTATGGCTGG
Organism: Avena insularis; assembly: GCA_023614405.1. Classification (NCBI taxonomy): domain Eukaryota; kingdom Viridiplantae; phylum Streptophyta; class Magnoliopsida; order Poales; family Poaceae; genus Avena; species Avena insularis. The sequence goes on from CM042690.1 coordinate 191,236,481, forward strand.
ATGCGCAGGTTCCGGAGACGATGGCGCAGCTGGCTACGAAGGTGGGGGAGGTGCTGGCTGCGATGGACCGGTTGCGGGACTTGGTGGAGCGAGCCAAAGCGGAGATGGCTCTGGCTCTTATGCTCTCCTGGTACAAGGACGCCCGCATCGAGAAGATCGATGGAGGTTTCCGTGCCGGCGCCGACCTTGCCGCCATCCGCCAAGCCCATCCGGAGCTCCGAGGATCCGCCATCAAGATCGCTGACTACATGGACCCCGACGAGGTGCTCACCGACTCGGAGTCCGTCAGTACTCCTGAAGTGGAAGCCTCGACGCAGCCGGCTGCAGACGCCGGAACGGGATCGAGCGCCATGCCTCCTCCTCTGCCTGAAGCTTCTGCCGGCCAAGACGCTCCTCATGGCAAAGGTCCTGCCGGTTAGTCATTGCCCCGGGATGGCAGGTGTATTTGTCTTGCTTTAGATCCATTTGAAACTTGTCTATCTGTACCGGCTGTCTCTGACACCGGGTAAACTTATGGGAGCTTCGCCTCCCTTTTTTCTTTGCTCGCTAATGTTGAAATTGCTTGAATTTCCTTCAACTTGTGTGCTTCGAATTTACTTTCAACATTTCGCCGGTTGACTTTATCCAGCTGACTTCACTCGGTTACACACCTTTAGCCGGGATAACTATATCTCTAGTGGGGGCGCTCAACACTGCTTCGTGTAACCCAAGATTTGTAGTAGCCGTGGCAAAGTGCTTCGAATCTTCCTTCTCTTTCCCAAGTCTTCTAACTTTATCCGACTAGACTCATCTTAGTCGGTTACTTTGCTTGGATGAACACCTTTAGCCGGGGGAACTAACATTCCAGTGGGGGCGCACGAGCGGACCCACTGGGTGTAGCCCCCAAGATTCGGAGTAGCTGGCGTAGCCAGGTGCTTCGAATCTTTCTTGCCTTCTCTTGCTCTTGCCCCTTGCCCTCACCTGGGCTCCGAACGACTGACTAAACACCTTTAGCCGGTCGGGAACTACAAGATTCCACTGGGGGCGCGCGAGCACACCTAGTGGGTGTAGCCCCCAAAATTCGGACCGCTTGATGAAGGCAAGGACTTATAATCTTCTTCTCCTTTTCTTGCTGAATTCCGACTCAAGGTAGTCGGACAAGAATATACATACACATACATCGTCACCGGTTAGTAGGTTAGTCTGCCAAATTGTAGCCGGAAAACGGATTTGTTTTTTTGAAAACTAGCTTGCACCTCTCTGGACACTTGGTCGCTTTCCCGTGTTCTCTGCTGTTTTCGTTGCGTCCTTGCCGGGCAGCCGGGTTGCGGTCTGTAGCCGGAACCGAAGGGAGCTGACAATACATTGCGCACGGTACTAACGGCTTAGCAACCGGATTGTCTTAAGCTAGTTGCAAGGCCGGGACGCCCGGTCTGTCGTGTCTCCTCCCTGTTTTTCATGTGGGATGTCTTGGGCTTTTGCTCTTGCTAGCCGGACAGCCGGGTTGCGGTCTGTAGCTGAGACGAAGAGTGGGCCTCTGACATCATCGCACACTACTCAATTGGTTTGTTGACTTAGCAGGCTGGACCAGCCGGCGAGCCCCGGGTAAGGGTTGCTGGAGCCGGAAAATCATAATCGGAAAAACGGATGTGAAAACACATTTCTAGCAAGGATCCCCCGAGCATCTCGTGGGGGTCCGCATTTTCATTCATAGGGTTTGTGTGATACATACACTATCTGGCGACTAGGTGTAAAACAGGCGCAGCAAGGCCGCGTTCCAGGGACGCTCGGTCGCCTCGTCTAATTTGTCCATCTTGTTCTTGCGCGGCTGCTGTGCGTCAATGAGGTAGTAGGAGTCGTTGGGCAGCGCCCAGCTGATGATGAAGGGGCCCTCCCAGGGTGGCGATAGCTTGTGCATGCCCTTCGTGTCTTGAACCAGCCGGAGGACCAGGTCGCCCTCGTGGAACGCGACTGGGCGGATCCGGCCTGAATGGTAGTGGCGTAGTCATTGCTGGTACATGGTTGATCTGGACAGAGCCAGCTCGTGGGCCTCCTCCTGGAGGTCCACTCCATCCTCTCGTGCCTCCTGGTTGGCCTTCTCGTCGTATAGGAGCTTGCGCGGTGAGTCGAACTCGATGTCCGCGGAGAGGACGGCTTCCGATCCGTAGACCAGGAAGAACGGGGTGTAGCCGGTTGATCTATTCGGCCTGGTGTGGAGGCTCCATACAATAGCCGGAAGTTCCTCGATCCAGCATCTGGGTGACCGCTCCAATGGCTCGATGAGACGCGGCTTGATGCCGGCTATCACCAAGCCGTTTGCTCTTTCGACTTTCCCGTTGGACTGCGGGTGCGCGACTGAGGCAAGGTCCAGCCAGATGCCCTTGTTGCTGCAGAATCGGGCGAAGGCCCCCTTGGCGAAGTTCGTGCCGTTGTCGGTGATGATGCTATTGGGGTAGCCGAACCGGTTGATGAAGTCGGTGAAGAAGGTGACAACTGTCGCCCCGTCCAGCTTCCGGATAGGCTTGGCCTCGATCCACTTCGTGAATTTATCCACCTCTACCAGCAGATGGGTCATACCCGCGCGTGCTCGCTTGAAGGGACCGACCATGTCGAGGTCCCAAACCGCGAAGGGCCAGGTGATCGGTATGGTCTTGAGTACCAAAGTTGGCATGTGCCTGAGCTGCCCGAAGCGCTGGCACCCATTGCACGCACGGACTAGCTGCTCAGCGTCCTCGAGGGCGGTGGGCCAATAGAAACCATGGCGAAACGCCTTGGCGACTATCGCCCTTGACAAAGCATGGTGCCCGCACTCGCCCTGGTGGATGTCCTTGAGTAGCCCGTAGCCCATGTCTACATCGACACACCTTTGAAAAATGTCGGATACGCTACGCTTGTATAGTTCGCCGTTGATGATGGTGTATGTGTGCGTGTGGCGCCGGATTTGCCTGGCCTCCACCTCGTCATCCGGAAGTTCTCCGTTGGCGATGTAGTTCATGAAGGGCTGTGCCCAGGATGGCACTTCCCGAATGACGAGGATGCTCCCGCTCTTTGGTTGATGGATGTCGGGGGGTCGTCCGGGTGATGTACCCGGTACGGCAGCCCCCGAGCCGCTTGGCGAACCGGCAGCCCTCGGGTCCTGCGAGCCGGAGGGCACTGCCTTGCCGGAGTTAGTGCGAGTCTTCTTTTTTGGAGGCTCTGCCGGCTCCATTTCTGCTGCTCCGCCGGCCGAAGCGCTTCCTGCCCAGATGATGGAGTCTGACTCTGGCAATGGGTTGACGGAGGGCTTGCGCAGGTGCTCCAAGGAGACCCCTGGTGGGATCGCCTGTCTGGTGGATCCGATTCGGGCGAGCGAATCGGCTGCCTCGTTGTTGGCGGGGGTGACGTGATGGAATTCGCATCCGTCGAAGGAGGCGCTAAGCTTCTAGATGTGGAATCGGTAGAGGTTCATGTCTGCATCTCTGGCGTCCCATTCTCCAGACACATGCTGCACCACCAGATCCGAATCACCGAAGCAGAGGATCCGGTTCACACCGATCTCCTTGGCTAGTCGGAGTCCATGCGCCAGTGCCTCATATTCGACTACGTTGTTGGAGGCCTTGAAGTGGACCTGCAGCACATACTCCAGCCGGTCTCCCTTGGGCGAGGTGAGCACGATGTCGTCTCCCAAGCCCCGAGCATCTTCGACCTGTCGAAGTGCATCTTCCAATGGTCCGAATCCGGAACCGGTGGGAGATACTGGGTCTCGGCCCAGTCGACGAGGAAGTCCGCCAGTGCCTGTGACTTGATCGTGAGCCGAGGCTCATACTGGATGGAGTAGGCGGTGAGCTCGATGGCCCACTTGGCGACTCGGCCGGTGGCGTCCTTGTTGCAGATGATCTCCAAAATGGGTGCGGTGCACACGACCTTAATCGGATGCTCCTAGAAGTAGTGCTTGAGCTTCTTGCATGCCAGGTACACGCCGTAGCACATCTTCTGGTAGTGGGGGTAGTTCTGCTTGGAGAGGGAGAGAACCTCGCTGAGGTAGTAGACGGGCCTCTGAACCGGCCGAGCCTTGCCTTCCTCGAGGCGCTCCACCACCAGGATGATGCTGACGACCCGGCTGATGGATGCTATATAGAGCAACATCGGCTCCTTGCTAGCCGGCATGGCTAGAACCGGCGCTGTGGATAGCATGCGCTTGAGGTCATGAAATGCGGTGTCGGCTTGCGAAGTCCAGGAGAACTTGTCCGTTTTCTTCATCAGCTGGTACAACGGGAGTGCCTTCTCCCCGCCGGTGAAAAGCGGTGAGGAGGCCAGGCATCTAGTGAACTTTTGGACTCCAAGCAGGTTCCTGGGCGGCTGCATCCTCTCGATGGCCGCGATCTTCTCCGGATTTGCCTCGATGCCTCGTTGTGATACGAGGAAACTGAGGAGCTGACCGGATGGCACTCCGAAGACGCACTTCTCCGGGTTCAGCTTCATTTGGTACTGGCGGAGGTTGCCAAATGTCTCTCCCAGATCTTCGAGGAGGGTGCGCTTCTCCTTGGTCTTGATGACCACATCGTCCACATAAGCATGCATGTTTCGGCCTATCTGCGAGTGCAAGCACTTCTGCATGCAGCGCTGGTAGGTAGCGCCTGCATTCTTTAGACCGAAAGGCATGGTTATATAGCAGAAAGCCCCGTAGGGGGTGATAAATGATGTCTTAATCTGATCAGCCAGGTTTAATAGGATCTGATTGTAACCGGAATAACAATCTAGAAAAGACAACAAATCACAGCCGGTCGTGGAATCGATGACTTGATCGATACGGGGCAAGGCGAAAGGGTCTTTCGGGCACGCCTTGTTCAGGCTGGTGTAGTCGATACACATGCGCCAGGTCTTGTTCTTCTTCAGCACCAGGACTGGGTTCGCCAACCAGCCCGGGTGGTACACTTCCATGATGAACCCGGCTGCGAGGATCCGGGTGATCTCGTCACCAATTATCTTCCTCTTCTCCTCTGCGAACCGGTGCAGAGGTTGCTTGACTGGCCTGGCATCCGGCCGCACATGAAGTGAGTGCTCGGCTAACTCCCTCGGCACACCCGACATGTCCTTGGAAGACAATGCACAGATGTCCCGATTCTCACGGAGGAAGTCGACGAGCGCGCCTTCCTATTTGCTGTCCAAGCCGGCACCAATGGTGATGAACTTAGTCGGGTTGGAGGGGTCGAGCAGGATCCTCTTCGTCTCCTTCGCCGGCTGGAAAGCTCCTTCTCCAGCCGGTTTGCTGCTAGCTGGTATGTCCTGCTGGGCCATGGCCACATTGCGCATGATCACACGCTTCTCCTCGGCTATGATGAGGGCCTCTGCCAGTTTGGAACCGGCTGAGGCGCACTCCATCGACCGCCTGAAGCAGCCGGCGACCTTGATCACACCGTGGGGTCCCGGCATCTTCGTCTTGAGGTACGCGTAGTGGGGGACGGTCATGAACTTGGCGAGGGCGGGGCGCCCGAGGAGAGCATGGTAGGAGCTCGTCAGGTTTACCACCTCGAACCAGATTGGTTCGCGGAGGAAGTTCTCCTCGGTCCCGAAGATGACGTCCAGCTGGATTTTTCCCAGCAGGGCGCAGGCTGGCCCCGGCAGTACGCTGTGGAACGTCGTGGTAGTCGGGTGCATGTCGCATTAGCGAATGCCCAGCTTCTCCAGCGAGGACTGGTAGATGAGGTTGAGGCTGCTGCCTCCGTCGATAAGGACGCGCGAGAATCGGCAGGTACACGCATTGGAGATGATGAGGGGGTCGAGCACCATGGCGTAGCCCCCGGGAGTCGGCCATGGCTACTCGCGGCTCCGGTGATGGGGTTTCACCAGTTCGATTCTTGGGGACGGAGGCGATGGCATTGACCTCCTTGGAGCGTCGCCTACGGCTGTGCTTGTCGTCGAGCTCCATCTTGAAGATGTGGTAGGCGACGTGCGGCTGGGGGTAGCCGTTGTTGTTGTTGTTGCCGCCGTTACCATCATTACCGGCTCCCCTAGCCGGTGGTGGTGGTCCACCAGGAGGGGGCGGGGGGAGACGAGGCTGGTTACCCTGGTCTTTTAGCTAGCGGGTCCAGCTGCAATTCCGAGTGGTGTGCGTAGCCGGCTTGAAGGTACCGCTGTGCCACTTGCACGGGCCGTCAAACATCTGGTAGAAGGTGAGCCGTGGCTTCTGCCTCCTTGCATCGTTAGCCGGTGCGTCGGGCGCACCCTCTAACACATTGACCTGCCGCGCGTGGTAGCGTGGCTTCTGTTGTCCGGCTTGGCAGTCCCCATGGAACCAGTTGTCGTTGCCGTGGTGCCTGGAGGATCCGGCTTCGCCAGCCAGATTGCTCGGACGGTCACGAGCCGGCTCCGTAGGAGTCGGACGTCCGTCAGCATTTACTCGGAGGGGCTTCTTCATGGTGGCATCCGCCATGGCGTACTGGTCCGCAACCGTCATGAGTTCCGCCATGGTTTTCGGCTCGTCACACAGTAGCCGGTGGCGAAGCATGGTGCCTTCTCGGTAACCCTCAATGAAGAAACTGATGGCCTGGCTCTCCAGAATGCCCTCGCAGGTGTTGCGCATCTCCGTCCACTTGGCGAGGTACTCGCGGTCACCCTGGACGCACAAGGCCAGGTCGCGTGGGTGCCCCGGACGCTTGTACGTGCCATTGAAGTTGCGGACGAATACCTTCTCGAAGTCTGGCCAGACGTTGATGCTGTTGGGCGCAAGGCTGTTGAGCCATGTCCTTGCCGACCGGCAGGTCCAGATGCAATTCCGAGTGGTGTGCGTAGCCGGCTTGAAGGGCCGATGTGCCACTTGCACGGGCCATCAAACATCTGGTCGAAGGTGAGCCATGGCTTCTGCCTCCTTGCATCGTTAGCCGGTGTGTTGGGCGCACCCTCTATAGCATTGACCTGCCACGCGTGGTAGCGTGGCTTCTGCTGTCCGGCTTGGCGGTCCCCATGGAACCAGTTGTCGTTGCCGTGGCGCCTGGAGGATCCGGCTTCGCCAGCCGGATTGCTCAGATGGTCGCGAGCCGGCTCCGTAGGAGTCAGATGTCCGTCAGCATTTACTCGGAGGGGCTTCTTCATGGCGACTTCCGCCGTGGCGTACTGGTCCGCAATCGTCATGAGTTCCGCCATGGTTTTCGGCTCGTCACACAGTAGCCGGTGGCGAAGCATGGTGCCTTCTCGGCAACCCTCGATGAAGAAACTGATGGCCTGGCTCTCTAGAATGCCCTCGCAGGTGTTGCACAGCTCCGTCCACTTGGCGAGGTACTCGCAGTCGGTCTCGCGGTCACCCTGGACGCACAAGGCTAGGTCGCGTGGGCGCCCCGGACGCTTGTACGTGCCATTGAAGTTGTGGACGAATACCTTCTCGAAGTCTGGCCAGGCGTTGATGTTGTTGGGCGCAAGGCTGTTGAGCCATGTCCTTGCCGACCCGGTTAGCATAAGGGGACGTAGAGCACGGCAGTGCGTTTGTTCCCATGGGTGATGCCGACTGCCGTAGCATAGTCAGTCAGCCAATCTTCCAGCTTCATGTTGCTGTCGTACTTGGGGTTGTCCTTGGGTAGGGAGAACTTATCTGGAAACGGCTCGTTCCGGATGCAGGGTCCGAAACAAACCGGGCCGGTAGAGTCTTCTTCCTCCGTGACACGCGCTTGAGCGAGGAGCTCGATGCGGTCACGGGCATCCGGACAATCCGGGTTGGGCGCTCCCACCTGGCCCGAGAGACGAGAACCGGCGGGTCTAGGCGCTCCGGTTGGGGGAGGGGGAGGCGGCGGGTTGATGTTCACCGTTTGCTCCTAGCACGGCTGGCCCTTGTTCCCAGAGTTGCGACGCCTGCTGCGGGCCTTAACCGGCTGAGGGGAGGACGCCTGCTGGGTGTCGTGTGGCGCGCCCCTGCTATTGGCAGGGAGCTTGCTCCCCCTGGAGTAGCTGGGGTCCTCCTGCATCTGCCGGTTGGCGTTAGCCTGCTCGTCCGCGATGCGGAGGAGCTCCTGCACGTGGGCGTGCTGGTGGGCTCGCTCCTCGCCCTCCAGCTTGGGCAGTTCCTCTGCTGTGGCTCGCGCCGCGTGCAGGTTCTTGATGGGCGTGCTATAGGTGGGCCGGATGAGGGCGGGCGCGGGATCCGGCTCCCCATCCTTTTCCATCCTACCGCCTAGCTCGCCGCCCCAGCGCCGTACCTATACGCCCGGCTCGGCTCGTATGGCCGGAGTGAAGCCGTGTCTTGTCATCATACTGGCATTGAGTGATCTCGAGTTGCTTGCGGGTTGCCGCCAGCTCCATGGCCTCCTTGAGGAGGATCTGTCTCTCCATGGCGAAGTTGGCCTCTGCCTCCTCCGGGTTATCCCCGAGGTTAACCGGCATCTGGAGCCGATCAATGGCATCCTCCACCGGGTTCCGAGGCTGTGGAGGGGCGGAAGTTCCAACCTCGGCCGCGCCCCGCTCCCGCGGCTGGCGGGGATGAGAGCTGGAGCCGGTCATCATGACCTCCACGCCGCCGGACATGGCGGAGGTGCTACCGCCCGGACGGGGCAGCTCCGTGACAGAGACGATTTCCCTAGGGAAACGCTCCGGGACGGTGGCGACATAGACAGGGAGGTCGCCGAATAGCAGGATGGTGCCGTTCGCCGGGAAAGAGGTTCCAGCGAAGCAGGAAGCATTGTCGATGACGCAGTCGAATTTGCTGAGCGTGAGCACAAGGCCGGACGCCACGTGCTCACCGGCTGAAGTGTGGGGTCCCGTGCGGAACGTGACTCCGGTCGAAGCCATCAGCCCCACGATGGGTGCCAACTGTCGTTGTATTGGGAACGGTAGTAGGTTAGATAAAGGTGTGGGGACTAGCAGGGAAGCTATTGATGGTGTCCGCAGGCGGGATTGGATACAAGCAAGCATAGCTGGACGCAGGAAGTACCCAGGTTCGGAGCCCTCGTGATGAGGTAAAGCTCCTACTCCTGCCGGATCTGACTATGAGGGATATATGAACTACAAGTGCTCCTCGAGCTGTATTCTCTAGCTACTGCCTTAAATGCACTGAGACCAACCCTTTCTGCTGAGGCCTTGCTTCTCCTTATATAGGCAGAGAGGCAACAGTCTCACTGACCAGTCCGACTGGTGGGCCCCACATGCGGGTCCTAGCCGGCTAGTCATCTACAATACCCGGTATGGTATGTCACATCAGAGTATGAGCGGTATGGCTGTCGTGAAGCACGATGGGACGCCGTGCGAGCTGTCGTCGGCCATCGACCCTGTTCCTGCGTCATCCCCGCAAAGTCTTCGGTATGGTCGGGTGGTTGCCGGTCTTGTCATCGTACATGGCGTACCGTGCACTGATACGCATGTCGTCCTGTCTCACTGATTGGTTCCGGCTACGTCGCCGTAGCCGGCTGCTTCTTGCTGATCCGGCTACCATGTGATAGCCGGCCTGTCTTGCCTTGTCCGGCTGCATCTGGTCAGCCGGACGCGATCCGACTGCCTAGTTTCTTGTCCGGTTGGGGTATCTGGGATCATCCCCCCGACACCATGCCCTGGCATGGCCTGGGCTGGCCCGCGCCAAGGGGTGGTGTGGCCCGCCTCCATCTCGTATTCTGGCTCCGTGAGTCTTCCGGAAAAATATGAACTTTGGCTTTTGTCCCATCCAATTCCGAGAATATTCATTTTCTGACTTTCCTAGAACCAAAAACAGCAGAAAACAGGCAACTAGCACTGTGGCTCTTGTTAATAGGTTAGTCCGAGAAATCATATGAAAAGTACTGCAAAGTGTGGACAAAACATAAGAACATAGATAAAACCAAGCATGGAACATCAAAAATTATAGATACATTTGCAATGTATCATAGAGTGCCGCTACCGTGGTGGGACTTGAACCTGGGTAAGTTGTGTTATGTTGTACCCGCCAACTCACTGCCTTCCCCCACCTCTCTAAACATGTTCTGTGAGGACGCGTCCATCGCGTACTCGTCGGCAATACCACGACAGTTGGCACCCACTGTGGGGGCAAGAGGCGCTTTGAGCTCTACACCGGGCGAGGTCAAAGCTCTTCACGGGAATCGGCAACACCGTCGCCATTGGGCGTGTTCTCTTCACCGGCAACATCCCGATCGTTCCTCTGGACGAGTTCTGGGTCCCCGCGAAGACAATCCCTACCCGCTGTTCTGTCATCCCAGTCGTAGACATCCACATCTTCATCGGCGAAACCGACTCGGGTCCTAGCTCCCAGGAAGTCGGAAACTCATCAAGGCCCACACGGACCGTCTATGGGAATGAAACATTCGCGGAATGATCTAGACCGTATCTCTCTTTGGAGTTTGCTGGCTCAGATCAGAAAAATTCAAGGCACACCCAAACCGCCCATGTGCAGGATATAACGGTGGAAGGACCCTGCAGATCCGCTTGTCTTCCCCGAGCATTTGATACGCGGACATCACACTCTGTCGCTGTCGTTACCATCTTCGATCTGGCCAGATACATTCAGAGAGAAGGAGAATCTCCTCGTGAATACCTCACTAGATGGTTAATGGTGAGAGAAACCATGGAAGGTGACCGCACTGATGAACTCGTCTATCACTTTGTAAAAGGGATCATGCCCCAAACACTCCTCTGGCATACGCTTAGGAGGCGATAGTCTGCCGGCTTGCTTACCCTCAATGAGATGATGGCAACTGTCAACAGTTTCGCAGACGCCAATGAGGGAGCTGAGTCCGACATTGCCGTTGCAACTGGAGGAGGAAACAACAACAACAACGACCCTGCACCGTCCCCCTCCATCTCTGCCATCGAAAACACCAAAGCCAACTCTGACTCAGTGCTTGACGCCCTCTACACCGACATAAACATGGATGGCAGCGGCTCAGATGCTAATTCAAAGGAATATGATGCTGCTATGAGGGATATCGGGAAGGAGTTTGAGATGGAGGAGTGCGCCGAGAAGGCTATCACTTCCTGCCAGGTATTAGTGGCCATCGGGAATGTGATAGAAGAAGACGGGCATGAACCGGAACCTGAGAAAGCTTCGCCCACACCTGCGGTTACCAGAGAGGTAGCAGCAAAGGAAGCCGCCGATCCTTCGGGTCTGGCCAACGCCATGCCTCCTCCGGCTATTCCCCCGTAGCAGCCCTAGGAACTCGCCATAGGCCCCAATACTGCCAAACAAACAAATCTGCCACCACCACCATCAATTTCTATAGATGGCAACCCTTTGGTTACTCCCACCGACAAGGTGATGTATGGTCCACTCCTCATCGAGCCCATTACCTTCACCCGTATTTGGAGCGTTATAGAGCTTGATGAGAAACATGCAGAAATCCTCACGGAGGCCAAATGCATCGCAGAACAGGGCACCCAGCTGGACAGAGATTTGGCCAAGGCACAACAATCCATTAAGGCGGCAAGAGCAATGGAGGCTGAATACAAGTAGTTGATGTTAAAGCACAAGGTGAAGAAAGCACCAGCTCACGTCGTTGGAGACCCCGACGTTCGACACAAGTTAGGATGGGATGCATCAAAACCGGAAAATACCACCCCACACATTGATTTAGAGGGGAGGCAAGTAATGCTAACTCCCACCCTTAACATGGTCGTCGCCAAGGCCCTCCTCGAACAAGACAGGTCGCCAGAAGTGGTGGCTCAGGTCTATGACCTCGTAGCCAAGGCTTGCAAGCAATAGGAGAAGGCCACCTTGTAGAGGCTCGAGGCCAACCCGGAGCTTTGCTAGTCAACCCTAAACAGCCGCCGAAGGCCAAGATCTCCTCACGACGAAGGATCCCATGCAGGCTCCATAGAGCGAAGGTGGAGGGATGCACGCGGCAAGACCGATGACATACCCATATCTTCTGACAAGGGAGGGAAGGCTCACCCTCACTGATCACCGCCACCCCCACCATCCCGGTGTCATGAGGAACAACAGTCACGCTACCACACAAGCATGCCACCCCCAGGCGTCCCTAGGTCGATATTGTCATACGTGACCATGGCGAGCAACCTCGGCATGCCAAAGAGGGCAGCGGCAATGAAGGACATAGAAGCAGATCCCACAAGGAAGCACCACGTCCGACAAGCAATCGCGACAGGCATGAGGATTCACATGGAGGGAGGAGCAAGTAGGCTAACCCACCACCTCCACCGTCGCCAACCAGTAGCCACCATGGCGGAGGACATGGCGGGTCCCATGGATCGGATGACAACTCTCCTCCCCATGGCGGAAATGGGAAGCAACTAGAGCCATACGATGCACGTTCGTAGCTTGAGAAGATTCAAGAAGCCCGAGAACTCCCATACCTAGGGCCGCGTTGTTTTGGACCGGTAATACGAGCCACAACTTACCCCAAGGGTCTCCATATCAACAAGACTATTAAGCCCGATTACGGCACTGCCAGGCCAGTAACATGGTTGCAGGACTACAAAGAAGTGATTCACATTGCTGGGGGAAACCCTAATGTCGCCGCCAAGTACCTCCCACTTATGCTCACTGCACCGCGCGACAATGGATCGACGACTTGCTAGAGAAATCAATCTGCAATTGGTTGGACATGCATGAAGCGTTCACCAAGAACTTTGAGGGTACATACAAACGTCCCTGCTCTGTCCGTGACCTATAGTGGCGTGTGCAAGAAAATGATGAATCCTCTTGCTCTTACCTATCCTGTTGGCTGGATATGAAAAATTCATGCGCAGAAGTAGACGATCAAACCGCTATGGCCGCCTTCACCGACGGCCTAGAGAAGGTGACATACACTAAAGCGCCATCAGGACAACGGCAAGCTAGACCTCAACTCGGTGATTGCCATGGCTAGTGAAGTCGCCGCCATCGATGATGATGCTCGCGTATCGTTGCTGGAACTGACCATCCCTACCCAGGCCAAGAGGAACAAAAACAACAAGCAGAAAACCTCCGTTAGAAGAGAAGCTAGCAGCCGACATGGTTGCCACAACGTTCGCTGGCATAGGCGCGTGGAGGCGGAAAACGTGGTCGTGGCCGGGGGGCTAGCCATGGGCAGCAACGGAGTGATTCAACACCCTCAGCGCCCCGCATTCCCCAGACATACAAAGAGTATCGTGATATGCCATGTTTAGTCCACCTCGACGCAAACAGCAAGGCCACCCACACCAACCGCCAATGCAAGTTCGTCAACAACCTCAAGGAATACCCTGAGTCTGGCTACAAGCAACGTCGAAAGAATAGACCTTGCGGAAAGGGCAAGGGGAAGAAGAAGGAGGAGGAATACAAGGAATCAAGTGACATCGATGAAGATGTGGAACCCAAGTCCGCCGACAAGGGCGATGACAACGGCACAAACCCCTTCGAAAAGAAGGCTCCAATCTACCACACCTTCCTTGGTACTCCCACCATCTAGGCCCAGGAAACCTCACCGAGGATACTGATGGCTACCCTCCCCCAGTTCCCCAGTACGTCAGGTGGTCAGAGATTCCAATCACTTGGGACAAAGAAGATCATCCAAACCTCATCCCAACAGAGAACCAGTATGCCATGGTCATCAACCCTTTGATTGACGGCAGTGAGTTCACCAAGTGCCTCGTGGACAGTGGAAGCATCATCAACATCATGTACCTGGATACACTCCACAAGATGAACTTGATGGAGACCCAGCTAAGGAAGAGTAACACCTTGTTCCATGGCGTCGTCCCTGGCCAACAAGCTAATTCCCTTGGCTGCATCACCCTTCTGGTCGCCTTTGGTGGTATCAACAATTACCGCCAAGAGAACATGACCTTTGAAGTGGTGCCCTTCGAGAGCATGTACCATGTCATATTTGGACGCGGCATATTCCACTCCTTCCTCGCCACGTCATGCTTCGTCTACAACAAGCTCAAGATACCCGGACCAAACAACATCATCACCGTTGATGGAAGATTCACCAAGTCAAGGGAGTGCGAGCTGAGTGAAGCCACCTTCGCCGAAGCGGTCCTCTATGGTGAAGAATTCAAGGAGATCTAGAGATAGGTCGACGCCTTGGAGATGCCGGCTTTGAAGAAGCAAATCACTGCTGCCGAACCTGCATTCAGGGCTGCCATTAAGACCAAGGAGGTGGAGCTTGTTGAAGGAGATTCCTCCAAGACCACCGCCATTGGCACAGACCTGGATCTCAAATAAAAAGCATGCTTGTTGAGTTCCTCCATGAGAATAGGGACATCTTCGCCTGGCAACCTGCCGACATGAAAGGTGTACCTAGAGAACTTGCCGATCACAACTTAAATATTGATCCTAAAGCAAAACTGGTGAAACAACCTCTATGATGCTTCGGCGATGAAAGATGCGGGCTATAGGCAAAGAGATAGCTAGGTCACTTAAGGCTAGTTTTATCCGAGAAGTCATTCACACCCAATGGGTGGCAAATCCTGTACTTGTCCCCAAAACGGGAACCAAAGAATTAAGAATGTGCGTTGATTACACCAGCTTGAATAAAGCGTGTCCGAAGGATCCGTTTACTTTGCCTCGCATTGACCAAGTCATTGACTTGACGACTGGCTCGAAACTTCTGTGTTTTCTCGATGCATACTCACAGTACCACCAAATCAAGATGTGAAAGTAAGACCAATTGGCCACTTTGTTCATCACACCTTCTGGTACATAGTGCTATATCATAATTCCCTTTGGGTTGAAAAACACTGGTGCTACCTACCAGCGGACAATGCAGCATTGCCTACATGACCAGATAGGTCGCAACAAACATGCTTACGTGGACGATATCACGGTGATGTTAAAGAAATCAAACGACCTCATCACCGGGTTGCAGGAAACCTTTGACAATCTTTGGAAGTACAACATGATGCTTAACCCTAAGAAGTGTGTCTTCGGAGTGCCATCCGGAAAATTGTTGGGCTTCATCATTTCTCATCGCGGAATTGAGGTTAACCCGGAGAAGATCAAGGCCATCCTTGACATCAAACGCCCGACATGCTTGAAGGACATACAGAGGCTCACAGGCTACGTTGTAGCGGTAAGCCGGTTCATCAGCCGACTTGGAGAGAAGGCTATGCCGCTCTACAAGTTGCTGAAGAAGGCAGACAAATTGATATGGATGGACGAAGCAGATGCAACACTTCGAGAGTTGAAGAGAATACTCTCCTCCACACCAATATTCGCAGCACTAGTGTCAATGGAGCCTATGTTAGTATACATGACGACAACCAACCGGGTCATCAACATTGTTGTCGTGGTGGAGTGCAAGGAATCAACACACGAAAACAGAGTTCAATGACCAGTTTACTACGTAAGAGAGGTCTTGATGGAATCCAAGCAGCATTACCCGCACTACCAGAAGCTAGCTTATGGAGTTTTCGTTGCTTCACGGAAGCTAAGGCATTACTTCCAGGAGCAGCCCATCATAGTGGTGAGCAAAGCTCCACTGTCCAACATCATCAATAACATCGACGCTATAGGAAGAGTGGCAAAGTAGGGCATTGAACTTGCCGCATTTGAAATCACCTACAAGAGATGCAACGCTATCAAATCTCAAGAATTGGTGGATTTTATCGCAGATTGGACAGAATTGCCAGAAGACACTCTTGTACCAGAGCCAGAGTATTGGGTTGATGTCTACGCACTTCTATTCTTGTAGACAGTTGTTGGGCCTCCAAGTGCAGAGGTTTGTAGAACAGCAGCAAGTTTTCCCTTAAGTGGATCACCCAAGGTTTATCGAACTCAGGCAGGAAGTGGTCAAAGGTATCCCTCTCAAGCAACCCTGCAATCAAGATACAAAAAGTCTCTTGTGTCCCCAACACACCCAATACACTTGTCAGGTGTATAGGTGCACTAGTTTGGCGAAGAGATAGTGAAATACAAGTGGTATGGATATAATACAACGGTGCCAGAAAATACTTTGATGGCGTGGAAGAGACTAGTGAACACTCTCATATAAATATCTTCTCTTCATGATACTACTCTGAACTACTCTCCGGTTGGACACTCTAATCCATGGTAGGGCTATAACAGCACACCTCAAAATCTGCTTTTCCCATCTAGATAACCCCACACTGTCACCTTGAGCTCTAGATGGTTCCAACAAACACCACAATTTCATAGAAACATCCAACTCCAAATATAACTCATAACAAGTATTTGTAATCCCTAGCCTAAGTGCTACCATGGTGTGCACGCTGTCACTTTCACACACATGGGGAGAGCAGAGATCTATTAAAGCACTTGAGTAGCAAGGTAGATTTACTTGATTACAAAGCTCATGATCACAATATGATCATGCATAGAGAGAGAGATGAACAGATAGCTACCGGTAGAACCCTTAGCCTCGAGGAAGAAATACTCCCTCATCATCATGGGAATCAGCAATGGCGATGGAGATGGTGGTGCAGATTGATGGAGATGGCTCCATGGGCACTTCTCCGTCACGGCAGGGTGCCGAAACAGAGACTTTCTGTCCCCCGAATCTCCCCTTCGGTGGCGGCGGCGCTGCGGAACTTTTCGTGGCTGGAGGTTGTTCGATTTAGGGTTTTTGCATCGGGAGGCATCTTATAGGCGAAGAGGCAAGGTCAGTGGGCGGCCAGGGGGCCCACACCACCTGGTGGCGCGGCCAGGGATAGTCCGCGCCACCATATGGTGTGCCCACCCTAGTGCCCTACTCCGTCTCTGCTTCATGTTTCTGTGTTGCTCCGGAAAAAATAGGCATATTGGCTTTTGTCCCGTCCAATTCCAAGAATATTGATTTTCTGCCTTTTCTGGAACCAAAAACAAGAAAACAGGCAACTGGCACTGTGTCATCTTGTTAATAGGTTAGTCCCAGGAAACATATAAAATACCTCAAAGTGATGACAAAGCAAAGCAAAGTAGATACTAAACAAGCATGGAACATCAAAAATTATAGATACGTTTGCAACGTATCAACATCCCCAAGCTTAACTCCTACTCGTCCTCGAGTAGGTAAGTGATAAAATTAAAGAATATTTTTTGTGGTGACATGCATCATCATAAACTTGATCAAAGTGTTTGTAAAACATGGATAGATGGGATCATAGTACTTCAACATAGCATGAAGGATAAAGTTCTAGCAATAAGACATAGCAACTATGTTGCAACATGAAAAGGCACAAACAAAAGATTCATGAATACCAATGCTTTGCAAGACGTTTGTTTGTTTCACATAAAGAAAACATAGCATAGTGGCATTCAGCTTGTCCCTCATAGAGTAGCAAACATAAATGCATAGGACACCTTCAAAGTTTA
This sequence comes from Avena insularis, assembly GCA_023614405.1. Classification (NCBI taxonomy): domain Eukaryota; kingdom Viridiplantae; phylum Streptophyta; class Magnoliopsida; order Poales; family Poaceae; genus Avena; species Avena insularis. Next base: position 191,253,639 of record CM042690.1, read on the forward strand.
TAAGGGTGACTAGATATAATTAGTTTAAGAACATGCAATATCAAAGTTATGCATCAATCAACAAGTCTTGGGACAATGCACATAGAACTAAGAATGGCCACTCTTCTCTCTTAATAGGTGCATAAAGATAGAAGGTGGAGACTCAATATAAAAGTGGAAGAAAGGCCTTCATAGAAGGAAGCATGGATTCAAGTTTCATAAAGAGCTTCCAAAAATTATGGTACTTATTAGCTTTCAGCTCTCATTTCCCCTATCATAAGCATCTTGAAGTGATTAAGGTTAAAGTGAACAAACTATGGAGTATATGCTTGACAAAGTATAAGTTGGAAATCTCATGTCCCTTGAATACGAGGGTCGCTCCTCATGCTACTCAAGTTTAGTTACCGGTAAGTTCTTGTCATAGTAAGTACATGTGTATCATAGAGAACCGCCAACGGGGTACCCCTTGCCCGATGATACGGAAGAATCCCCATATCAGAATGACATGGCAAGCAGACAACAAGTATCTCAGCAATCTTCTTATTTACCATGGGAAAATGGTGCTTTTCTCTCTCTTTCCTCTTTTCTCAAATCTCTTTTTTTCTTTTTCTCTTTTTTTCTCAATATCTGACTCTTTTTTTATAAGAATGCTTCATAGACAGCTCATTATGGTCATGCTGCAGGTTTCCACCATGACAGCATGGATTAGACCGGCAGCCCAGGCGTTTCTCTAACACACGTACATAACTCCATGGACTTATAAGCTCCCCTTTCATTTCACACCGACGACATCCATAGACAAAAGAGCATGATATCAACTAGGTACAAAGTACAAGTGCAATGTTGAAAGCGTTCCCCATGACAGCATGGTTCTGCTAATCCCCAGTGTATAAGTGCAAGCATATACAACATAGACGACACAATGGTTCAAGTTTATTAGGGGCAAGAAAAGTAAAGTGTGACATCAAGTTTGTGAGAGCTTTAATCACTAGTTTTCTCATAACAAGTTTAATTCGGAAGGTAGATAAAAACAAGAATATACTTGGAATAGCAATTGTTAATAGGTAGGTATGGTGGACTCTTTGGAATAACTTGGTTTTATTTGGAGTTGGATGCATGAATGGAACTCATACTTGGTTATGGAGGCTAGCAAAAGACTGGGAGCGACCAACTAAGAGAGCAATAATGGCCATAATCATGCAAAGCGACAAAACATCATTAATTAAAGCATAAAGTGATATTACAAGTCGAAAACTAAAGGATCATAGAGGCTATGGTGACTTGGGATAGTCTTAACATGGTATGAGCATGCTCCAAGTCAACCCAAATAAAGCATCAAAGGAGAATACCACAATACTATGCTTTAATATGCTAAAACAACGCATGATCCTTTCAAGGAACATTAAGCAATCTCAATTGTTTATAACATGTCATGCTATAGCAAAGATCACTAAGCATAAAGCTAAAACAATATCAAGCATGGCATGACAAAGCATGGGCCACAGTTAAAAACAAGCTCTTTTTACCACTTAAGCATGAACTTTCCTACTCTTTTTCCAATCCAAACCAAACTATTTGAAAACCAATGCATGAAAGAGGGGGTCCAACCAATTTATTCAAGAAAACTAAGAAAACCAAGAAAACGAAAACCAAAAACAAAAAAAAACGAAGACGCTCTAAGAACAACACAACTGTGCATGAAACAATAAAAATGAAGTGTTTGGAAGAAACCTGGGATTTTTATTGATGAAGAAGGGGATGCCTTGGGCATCCCCAAGATTTGACGCTTGTACTTCTTGCATATTTCTTGGGGTGACACGCGTGGCATCCCCAAGCTTGATCTTTAGTCCATTCTTCATCTCATTACATCATTCTCTCCATACACCTGAAATTTTTCCTTCATACAAAACTTCACACAATCTTTATTACCAACATTAGTGCACTCAAGATAATAAGTCTTTAGGTTCAGTTTCAACACCAATGAAACTTCCATTAAAACACAAGCTACAGTAGCACTTCCCTAAAAAAGCTCAAATCCCCGAAAAGAACTCAAAAAGGAATCAACAAGAAGCAAATGCAAATAATGGCAGAAATCTGTCAAAACAGACCAGCAGGTAAAAACCAATTTTTTCGAAGACCTTCTGTTGCTCAAATCGAAAAGTGTTGAACTAACGAAAGTTAGATAACAACCTGGGGCAGAAGCACAAAAATTCACGCCTCAAAAATACGTACAGAGAGTTTACACGAAATTTTACAGTGAAGAATAAAAATCTGTTTCGGGACAACAACTTTCCCAAGCATTACTTTTCTCTCATTAGAGGTTACTCTTGGCACAAAAAGCAAATAAAAAGGATAAGGAGCGATTATTACAGAGGTAATAACTTCCAAGACTCATCTAAAACTTTTGGGTTATTTCCTAATAAGTACTTTTCTTTAATGCCTTTAAGTTAGGCTTGATAGTTTGAGAAGATGCTCACATATGAAATATGAATTGAAGTAAAAGAGAGCATCAAGAAGAAAATTCAAAACACATTTAAGTCTAACCCACTTCCTATGGATAGGAATCTTGTAAAGAAACAAGTCATGAAAGCACAAAGCAACAAGCATAGGAAAGCAAAACAAGTGCAACTTCAAGATTTTCAACATAAAGAGGGGAAACTGTTGAGACACATAAAACCATGTTTCCCTCTCTCATAATAACTTTCAGTAGCATCATGAATAAAATTAACAATATAACAATCACATGAAACATTCTTATCATTAGCCACATGCATAAAAGAATTAATACTCCCCACATAAACATAGGCATTCTTATTAATTGTAGTGGGAGCAAATTCAACAAAATAGCTATCATTATTATTCTCATCACCATAATCATCAAATATAGGAGGCATATTGTAAAATTAATTTTCCTCCTCAATAGTAGGTGGATTGAAAATATCATATTCATTATTGCAATCATCATATATTGGAGGTATAGTATCATCATAAGCAATAGAATAGTTATCTTCCAAAGTGTGTTCGTTTGTAAACATATCATCATTGGAAGGAACATGGATAGCACTACTAGTACAGTAATTATTAATATCATCATTTTTAGAATTGGTACCGAAGAGATTTTCAATATCAAAAGTAGTGTGCTTTTCCCAATCATGATCACTACTATAGGTAATAGGCATAGGAACATCATCGAGTTCAGACTCATCAAAAACTATAATAGGAGCAACATGCTTAGGGGAAAATACCGTTTACTCTCTCCTTTTACTCCTCCTCTTCTTCTTTTTCTTCTTCTCTTTAGGAGGGAGAGGCTTGAAAGGAAGCTTCTCCATATACCCTGGTTCATTGTTAGAGACAATAGAAGAAACTTTGGTGGATTCCTCCTTTTTTATTAATAAGACCAAAACACATATTAGTCATGTCATATTTTGGTAAGATCTCATCTTTTAGGATATTTTGTATGTAAGTATTTGTGTGGAAATTATCAACACAATAAAGATGACAACCATGCAGGACGCTATTCATATCAAAAGCACTCATATCTACCAAAGAGGTTTTTCTTGATAACTCTTCACACCCCAAAAATAATGTAAGTTGATCATGCTGATTAGGAGTGATCATGTCATCACAATACAAACTTGTAGTACTCATTGGATTATAAGGGCTATTATTATGGCCTGAGCATTGAAAATTAAAATGACCCACTTCAAAGCAAAGTTCACAAATAAAAGGATAAAGGGCATAGACTTTTTACCAAGATCATTTAGAGCCCTATACCATGTTCTAGTTTTTCCATTCCTGTGGGTGATACAATATTCTTCTTCAATTTGATTACTCTCACAAGGTATATGTATTCCACAAAAATTAACATGCTTATAAGAAGTAGTACTTTCAGAGGTTTGAGCATGTTTATTGCTATCATTAATAACAATTTCATTTTCCATGCAAGTGTCTTTATAAGGCTCATGATACATGTCCCATTTTTTAGGAGCATTAATATGAGAAGAAAAGGTTCTATAACAATCAATAAGAATTTGAGGATCAAGACCATATTTAGCACTAAGCTCTTGAAAATCAGCAGTTTCAACGAAAGACTTAATGCAATCATACTCATAGTTTATACCTAGTTCTTTACCTTTGTTGTTACCAATCTTCGGTATTGCTTTGAATTGTTTCAAGAAGATCCCACTTAGATTTAACCTCCTTACTTGTGAAGGATCCCTATAAACAAGTATCTAGATAGTCCTTGTAATGTCCTGAAAGCCTTGCATAGAAATTATTAATAACAATATTACTGGGGAGCTCATGAATGGGACATTTGAGCATTAGTGACATCAATCTCCCCCATGCTTGGGCAATACTTTCTCCATCATGTGGATGAAAATTATAAATGTAATTCCTATCTTTATGAATTTCATGAGGAGGACAAAATTTAGAGTAAAAGAGAGATTCAAGTTCCTTCCACTCCAAATGATGAGGATCATCTAGTAGCTCATACCACTCTCTTGCTTTGCCCTTAAGTGAAAAAGGGAATAGGTTCCTCTTAACTTGGTTCATTGAAATACCTGCACACTTGAACAACTCACATAATTCATGTATAAATAGTAAATGATCACCAGGATGGATAGTTCCATGTCCCAAATAACAGTTTTTCATAACACGTTCAACAATTTTTATAGGTATTTTAAAAGAGATGCTTTCAGTATGTGGATTTAAAATATCACAAGTATCATTAGAATTACCATATATAGGAGATAAAGTATCATTAGAGCAAATTTTCTTCTTTAAAGCTGGGGAACTAAAAAGATCATTTTCATAAAAACTAACTTCCCCAAGCTTAGATGTTTCCATAGCATTAGTAACAAAGGTGTTCAAAAGAGTCATACTAATAACATTGCTATTAGCATGCAAAGAAAGTTCCATGGGTTTTTAATTTTCTTTTCAGACAATTCATGTTCTACATTAGGAAAAATACTAAAAAGCTCTCTAATTTTGTTGTTGTTTTCCATTAAGCCTAACTAGTGAAAATAAAAACAAGAAACAAAAAGACAAAATTGCAGAATCTAAAGGAAATAACTTCGAGCACTCACACACCAGCAACAGTACTAGAAGATAGTTTAGTAGCTAGAGGATGTGAGTACCTTTTACCTTACCTTCCTGGCAACGGCGCCAGAAAATAGCTTGATGTCTACGCACTTCTATTCTTGTAGACAGTTGTTGGGCCTCCAAGTGCAGAGGTTTGTAGAACAGCAACAAGTTTTCCCTTAAGTGGATCACCCAAGGTTTATCGAACTTAGGGAGGAAGTTGTCAAAGGTATCCCTCTCAAGCAACCCTGCAATCAAGATACAAGAAGTCTCTTGTGTCCCCAACACACCCAATACACTTGTAAGGTGTATAGGTGCACTAGTTTGGCGAAGATATAGTGAAATACAAGTGGTATGGATATAAGACAACGGTGCTAGAAAATACTTTGATGGCGTGGAAGAGACTAAAGGCAAACTGAAATAAAGATGGCAGCAAGCAAACATGTAATAGATCTAGTTGCAAACGGTGTTTCAATGTTTAGAAACAAGGCCTAGGGATCATACTTTCGCTAGTGAACACTCTCATATAAATATCTTCTCTTCATGATACTACTCTGAACTACTCTCTTGTTGGACACTTAATCCATGGTAGGGCTATAACAGCACACCTCAAAGTCCGATTTTCCCATCTAGATAACCCCACACTGTCAGCTTGAGCTCTAGATGGTTCCAACAAACACCACAATTTCATAGAAACATCCAACTCCAAATATAACTCATAACAAGTATTTGTAATCTCTAGCCTAAGTGTCACCATGGTGTGCATGCTGTCACTTTCACACACATGGGGAGAGAAGAGATCTATTAAATCACTTGAGTAGCAAGGTAGATCTACTTGATTACAAAGCTGATGATCATAATATGATCATGCATAGAGAGATGAACACATAGCTACCGGTAGAACCCTTAGCATCGAGGAAGAACTACTCCCTCATCGTCATGGGAATCAGCAATGGCGATAGAGATCGTGGTGGAGATCGATGGAGATGGCTCCGGGGGCACTTCCCCATCCTGGCAGGGTGCCGGAACAGAGATTTTCCACCCCCGAATCTCCCCTTCGGTGGCGGCAGCGCTGCGGAACTTTTCGTGGCCGGAGGCTGTTCGATTTAGGGTTTTTGCATCGGGAGGCATCTTATAGGCGAAGAGGCAAGGTCAGTGGGCGGCCAGGGGGGCCACACCACCTGGTGGTGTGGCCAGGGCTAGCCCGCGCCACCATATGGTGTGCCCACCCTAGTGCCCTACTCCGTCTCTGCTTCGTGTTTCCGTGTTGCTCCGGGAAAAATAGGCATATTGGCTTTTGTCCTGTCCAAAAGGTAGAATATTGATTTTCTACCTTTTCTGGAACCAAAAACAGAAGAAAACAGGCAACTGGCATTGTGGCATCTTTTTAATAGGTTAGTCCCAGAAACCTCAAAGTGTTGACAAAGCAATGCAAAGTAGATACTAAACAAGCATGGAACATCAAAAATTATAGATACGTTTGTAACGTATCATGGTTCATGCACTTTGACGGATCCAAGTTGCTCAATGGCTCGGGGGCTAGTGTATTATTACAATCGCCAACAAGAGATAAGTTATAGTACGTCCTACAGATCCACTTCAATGCTACCAACAACATGGCGGAGTATGAGGCCCTCATTCACAGACTTCGTGTAGCCAAGGATATTGGCATCAAGCACATAGTTTGCTATGGAGATTCTAACTTGGTTGCCTAGCAGGTGGCTGGCACCTAGAATGCACGGAACCCTATGATGGCGGCATATCAAGACGAAGTAGACGAGATAGCCAAGTGCTTCGGTGGCTACGAAGTCAAGTATGCCAAAAGGGAGGACAATGAAGCGGCAGATCTGCTATCTAAGCTTGGATCAGCTCACCGACCAATTCCTCTAGGCGTTTTTCTAGAGCATTTGTGGACCCCATCCATGAAAGGAGCGGACCCCGACAACCCGGATAGAGTGGACTCATTTGTTAATGCAGTAACAGTGACCTCTCCGGCTTGGACGAAACTGTTCATGGACTATCTTCAAGACGGAACACTGCTAGCCGATGAAGTGGAAATCCAACAGGTAGTATGCAGAGCAAAATGCTACGTCATTATTGACGACCAGTTATACAAAAGAAGTACCACATGAGTATTCCTACGGTGTGTCTCCCAGCAGCAGGGTACGGACATCCTTAGAGAGATACATCTCGGAGATTGCGGGCATCATGCCGCTCCCCGGTCACTGGTGGCAAAAGCCTTCCGACAAGGATTCTACTGGTTAACTGCCAAGGAGGACGTCAACAAACTGGTACGAAAATGTATAGGGTACCAGTTTTATGCACGGCAACCAAATGTACCAGCTGAAGAACTACGGATAATTCCAATTACTTGGCTGTTTGCAATCTGGGGGCTTGACATGGTTAGGACTTTGCAAATAGCACCTTGTGGATTTACTCGTCTGCTAGTAGTAGTGGATAAGTTCACTAAATGGATTGAAGCTAAACCCACTAGAAAGCTTGATGGGGCAACAACCCTGAAATTTGTCCGGGATCTAGTAGTGAGATTTGGCCTCCCACATAACATCATCACCGACAACGGAAGAAACTTGTCTCTCTAAGAAGTTGAGGAGTATTGTCATGAAAAAGGCATCCTCCTTGACCTAGCATCTGTGGCACATCCATAGTAAAATGGGTAAGTTGAATGGGCCAATGGACTAATTATGCAAGGAATCAAGCCACGCTTGGAGGCTCCGCTACATAGATAAGCTGGAGCCTGGAGGAGTTGCCATCTGTGTTGTGGAGCTTATGAACAACACCCAACAGATCTACCGGCTTGACCCCTTTCTTCATGGTTTATGGAGCAAAAGCTGTGTTACCATCCGACATCCTCCACGATGCACCAAGAGTCGCTGCTTACGATGAACATGATGCTGAAGAATCCAGACGCTTATCTATGGACCTACTCGAGGAAGAGCACGTGTTGGCATGCTATAGATCCGCCATCTACAAGCAGAAGCTACGTGGATACCATAGTCACTGTGTTAGGCATCCCTCGTTTAAAGAGGGGGATTTGGTGCTTAGACTCAAGAAGGAAAAATCACACAAACTATCCCCACCTTTGGAAGGACCGTTCGTCATAAGCAAAGCATTTCTCAATGGTTCTTATTACCTCGTCGATATTTGCGAGTTGAAAGATAAGCCAAAGAAGCGCAAGCGCGCAAGAAACATGACTGTGATGATGATTTCAGGAGACAGATCGGCCAAGGAACATATCACAACTATGTCCCTTTTACACTTAGCACATTTATGTTATGTAATAAGTATCTTATATGATCGATGAAATAAAGCATTTGGTTCACTCATATTTTCTGAGTCTTTTACCTCCTTTAGTTGTTCATTTTTGGATCATATAAACCCTTTATGCGCAAATTTGCTTTTGCACTTATGGAAATTACGCCTACGGCCGTTAGCTTAAGTTTTCTGGTCTACATGTTTTCTGATGTTTTTATGTCGATTCCGGAGTAGTGACTTTTCAGCACTCAAAGCAAGAAATTTTTCTCTTAGGTTCTTGACGATGCTATTAAGCATCATCACCTGAGAGCATAGTTATGTGCTACGGGTCTTCTGTCTCATGAAAGGTCAAGCATATGAACTAGAATAACGGATAAGCCATCAATTGCTTAAAAAATAAATACATGCTGCATCTAGTAGCAGGAGGCTTCTAGCAAAGTTTTCCCCCTTACCCATACATAATTTTTCCACATACAACACTACAAAGATACATTTAATACAACAATGTTTTTTACGGCTCTGCTGCAGGGGACTTCGCTACTACATCATCAGCAACAAGAGAGCCAGACCTGGAGAGCTCATCAAACTCAGAGGGTCCTGGACTAGATTCTAAAGATGCTGGTGCGTCCTCCATCTCCTCGGCAGGCACGTAGACATCCGCCTGGGTCAGCTTCAAAACCTTGGTGTCGTAGACGGCGAGGGAATTCCATATAGCATCGCTATCGATCTCATTTCCTTCCCCATCAAGCTTCAGCATGCCGGAGACTATCAGGTCCATGTCGGCCTCGTCATAGTGCGCTTTGACCAAGGATAAGGCCATCCTTGCACCAGCCCAGACGCAAGAAGCTTTCTAGTCCTTGATTTTCCTGGGGGTACATCGCGGGATCTCCGAATACTTGGCCACAGAATCTACCCCCTTGATGGTGATATCCAGAGGCTGGGTTATCTCCTTAGCTTGAGTGATGGCAGTGTTGATGAAGTTGCCGGCAAGAATCATGCATTCTTTTGGATCCGGAGCACCTTCACCCATGTTGGTTAAACCAATGGGGGCTGTGTTCTCGTTAGAGACAAGGATCATGAGTATAACAATACACATGTCCGACTTACAGAATTGACTAAAGTCGGAGGAAAGTTACCGAAGATGCTCGTCTCAGCTTGTTTGCAGGTTTCCGCCAAGATGTCGTGATCCTTCTGAAGTTTCTTTTACATTTCAAGGCCCCAAGTATTCTGCTCTTTGGCAGCTTGGTTTTGCTCCTTGAGTTGTTCAATTTCCTTCTTCAAGTGCTGCATCTCGGTGTCAGCAGATTCTTGCATCGCCTTCATTGCCTCTTCATGGTCCTTGATAGCTTCAGCCAGGTCGTTCTTCAAGATTTTGTTCTCATTATCAAGCTCCGGGATATGCTTGGATTGCTCGACGATGATCTTAGCCTTGGTGATGGTCTCTGTAAGACGGAACATAGACAACATTGTGAGAATTTAGACGAAATTGTCCCATGAGGAAAGTAAGGAGCTGTTAGAGGAAAACAAACGCTTGCTATTTTTGATCTGTTCCTTAAGGAAGGCTATTTTACCCTTTTCAATCTCCAGAGCATCCTGCAGCTTGGAATACTTCTCATTGGCGGTCTGCCTCTGGGCATTCTCATTCTGCAAAGAGATATAAGGCTTAGTTTCTCTAGAGCATCTAGCCAGAACTTCTTAGTTTCAACTACACAGTCGGGGGCTACAGTATCAGATTTTAAATTACATGTGTTATCTCTTAAAGCATCTAGTCAGAATTATTCTAACTAGAGACTCGGAGGCTACACTATCAAGTTCTACACTTAGTTCTTTGGAGCACTCAGGCTAAAAACTGTCAGTTTTCCACCTAAGAGCTTGGGGGCTATATTGGGATATATTACAGAGTAAAAGAAGTGAAGTTTAGAGACTTATAATGGCAATAATGTTCAGATTGTTGGCTAGGTGAGCATATGCATTATGAAAAGTCTAAGCATTGTTATACACAACATATGCCTACTTGATAAGATCGTCCAAGCTCAAAGTCGTAGGAGTCAGAGGCAGAGGAGTTGTAGAAGCCGAAGGCATGGATGAAGCCCTCATTGCCTCCCGCGTGATTATATCAGTTGATGGCACAGTGGCTCCCGCATTTTCTATTGTTGCTGCTGCTTCTTATTCTCCCTTTGTTGGATGCTTCCCTTTCTTAATGGCATCCTTAGCCGGAGCTTCGACACTTTGGAGGAAATGCTCTCCTGCGTCGCCTGGCCACCGGGAGCAACATCCATGCCGGCAAAGCCTGAGAAATCCAAAGTCAGATTGATGTCTATCTCCATGGTGGAGGTCTCAGGGATGACAGGGGACGAGACTTCGGTGGAGCCTATTGCAGGCTTGGCGGCAGGAGTCGGGGGAGCAGCAGCGAGAGAAGACTTGGAGAACATATCGCGAATATTCTTGGATCATCCAACATCTTTGGAGGTCCGCCTCAAACCAACACCGGATTTCTTCCTGAGACGTACATGGTATAAGTATAGGAATTGAATAGGTGCAAAGCAAAATAAAGCCGGAGAATGAATATACTCACACCATGACAGACACCTTAGCTAAAGGGATACCAGTGGATTTATTCTTCTCCGCCTCTAAGGTGGCAGTGGATTTTTTGGAGACTCCACTCTCTGTTTTCTTCTTCTTGCCCTCGGTAACAGCTTCAGAGGTGAGCTCTTCCGCTTTGGGTCATAGAACGTGGATATCTCTGGAGCTAGCTGATCCTTGGGAGCGACATCATCAGACACAACGTGGATATCTTTCAGCTTTGGGTCATAGAACTGAGACGAATTTGATCCGCCTCCAAGTTCGCCAGCTGATAGATATAACAGCAAGTCAAATGATTAATGCATTCAAGACGGAAGACCTTAGAGTATATATATATAATGAGCAACAAAGGAAGCACAGTTCTCTGGGCATTTTCCGCCTTCGAACATGTCAAAGGTGATCTTGAAGCCATGCTTCCTGTCTTTCACTCTGGCGATGTCCTTTAGCTGGAGCTTGATGGAGTCGTTGGAGAAGTTGTCCTGTGATATTTGCATAGGATATTTTATGCTCTTGGAGTACTTATGCACCAGCTCGGCGTGATGCTGCAGAGGTGGGATCCGCCTCGAGAACCAACACATGGCTAGGTCCAAGCCAGTCAGTCCTCCATCCATCAGCCACTCGATCCGCCTTACGACGTGAGAGGCCTCGTCATAGGACGGGAGGGGGCCTTGGGATCTCCAGGTGGGGGCTTCGGTGGCGGCTCCACCAACAAAGTCTGGGTATGAGTCTTGGTGGCTGGCAAGAGGGTTATCTGGGCCGTAGAAGTATGTTTGCTACCAATTCTTGCAGGACTCATGACCGACGATGTCGAAGAATCGCCGGTGAGGACGGATCTTAAAACTAATCGTTCTGCAAATCTGCAGCTCATCCTTGGATTTTACGGTCTCTCTCTTGAGGGTGAAGAAATAGATAAACAGATCTAACCTAGGCTTAATTCCTAGGTATCCTTCGCACAAAGCTATGAAATTTCTTAGTATGAGGATGCTGTTAGGAGAGAGATTGTGGGGAAGTACGTGGAAGTGTTAGAGGATCTCGAGGAAGAAGTAGGAGACTGGCAGGCTTACACAACACACCAGCTAGGACATGAGGTAGACCTTTTCTCTGGCTTGGGGAGAAGGGATAACATCGTCGGTCGGTGCCGGCTGCCAGGCCAAGCCCTCCATCGCAGGAAGATAACCTTATGCGACGAGTTCTTGGAGCTGCTCAGCGGAGAGGTCAGAGCCCCTCCACACTCTCTTGTGGCAGTCATCATCTTCTTCTGTAGCGTTAGGCGCCGCCCATTTTTGGTCACCGCCGGTTGATTCCACGACGACGGAGACCGAGACCACCACCCCTTCCAGCGAGACAGAAACACCTCACAAAGTCTCGATCATAGCCTCGGGGACCGCCGTTGTTGAGGGAGTGTTGCTGCTGGAGGCCATTGCGAAGGTGGATGAAGGTTTGGGGGAGAAAGTAATCTGGCTAGGGTTTTCCGCTAGAGAGCTCGAAAGGTCGCACGACGGGAGGAAGAAGAAGACGCAGGGAAGAATGTGGGTAAAAGAAAATGCCTAAACCGTAGTTAATATTTATAGACCCCAGCGTCAAGATTCGTGCAAGGAAATCTAATGGATACAACATTGCCAACATGTGGATGAATGTCCGCGGTAATTTCACCATGTCCCTCGATTTCCCACTTAACGTTTCGGATTTTGCACGCATGAAAATAGATAATGATTTAATTCCCTGCTATATGTGAGTTTTGAGGCAGCGTAGGCTGTATCCTATATCATCCTTCTGACTGTTGTAGTGGAAATGTCACGTCTGAAGATTCCATGGAAGGCGGAAATCATCCGACTCTGGAGGAAAGGACTTGAAGAATCTCCGGCTTACATTACAAAGACAGAGAGGACTGCAGGGTTTTTTGGGAGACCTTCAGGATATTGCTTGATGAATTGCCAGCATCACCTAGACATAGCATTCATGATTGAAAGGCAAAACGGCGCAAGATCTCAAAGTCCTCTGGGGCTACTATTGGGGATATGCTAAATGGGTATCACCATTGCATGTCTCTAATCCGGCTAACCCGAGTGGCCCATAGTTGGTAGCACGACCCATGGCCTACTGGGCGGCCTAGTTAGGCGGATCTAGAAGGGAGGCCCATGCCGGATAAGGGAAGGCTATGTGGAAGTCACTGGCATACGTAGAGCCTTGAAGTACAAGACACGAAGACTAGTTAGTATTAGTGTAGGACTCTGTAACTTGTCCGGAAAGGTCATTTCCCTATAACCCTAGGTTTTGGTGCCTTTATAAGTCGGACCTGTGGGAGTCTTTAGGGCGAACAACCAATGTACAACACCTCACACAACGAACCAATCTCTATAACTCGGTGTATTGCCATTATAGTGATTTATAGCAGGAGTAGAGTTCTGCCACCATGGTGGGACTTGAACCTGGGTAAGCTATGTTACCTCATACCCGTCAACTCGCCGCCCTCCCCCACCTCTCTAAACACGTTCTGTGAGGACCCCTCCATGGCGTACTCGTCAGCAATACCACGACAAGTTGCATATGCCTCAAAAATGGATTTGGTAGTATCATCCACAAGGTACATGATGAAATCATTACCAAACGATTTTGCAATCATATGTATTTTACTCATCGTGGGAGGTTCATCATCATCCTTCTCAAAGACTTCCTCATGTGGTTGTTCAAAACTATCAATAGATGCACTTTATTTAGGAAGTATTTCAGAAGAAATTCTAGAAGTGTGATGCATATCTTTCATAGGAAACGTATTCTCAAAGCATGTTGGATCACAAGATTCCATTATAGTATCAACATGCATATCAGGTACCTCAGATTTAACCACTAAAAAGCTATAGCCTAGACTATGTGGAGCATATCCTAGAAACATACAATCCACTGTCTTAGGTCCGGGTTTGCGTTTCTTAGGAATCGGTTTGTTGACCATTGCCAAACACCCCCAAGTTCGCAAGTAAGAAAGTGATTGTTTCCTCCCAGCCCACTCCTCATAAGGGGTCTTTTCTTTATTCTTGTTAGGAACTCTATGCAAGACTTGAAATGAAGTCAACAAAGCCTTGCCCACCATGCCTTTGATAAACCAGCAGTGACTAACATGAAATTCACCAAGTCAGTCTGCATGCGGTTTTTCCTCTTGGCGACCCTGTTTGATTGGGGCGAGTAGGGAGGTGTCCTCTCATGAATAATACCATGTTCCTCACAGAATTCATCAAATATTTTGGGAAAATACTCACCACCACGATCCGACCTAAGATGCTTGGGACTTATAATTTTAAAGTAGTCTAAAGCTTCATATTTAGTTTGCAACAAGTAAACATAGCATAATTTAGTAGCATCGTTAATCAATGCCATGAAATATATTTCCACCTTTTGTCAACACACTATTCATCTCACATAGATTAGAATGTATGAGTTCTAGAGGTGCCAAGTTTCTCTCCTCGAAAACCTTGTGAGGCTTTCGAGGTTGCTTTGATTGCACACAACTATGGCACTTAAAACCTTTGGCAATAACGAAATTCAGAACTAAACTCATATATGGACATCCAAGACATCATACCAAAATTAATGTGGGATAAGCGAGAGTACCAAACACTGGTATCATGATTAACACCACCACAAATATGATTCATAGATTTATTACAAAACTCTAAAAGGAATTAACGGAACAAACCTCCAAACTCATAACGTTTACCTATAAATTGTCCATGTTTCGAAACAACGACTTTATTAGACTCTAAAACAACCTTAAAACCATCTCTACATAGAAGAGAGCCGCTAATGAGATTCTTGTTCATAGTAGGGACATGTTGCACATTCCTCAGCTGCATGATGTTTTCAGAAGTGAACTTTAGATCCACCTTGCCAACACCACGAACGGAAGAATGTGATCCATTCCCCATTTGGATGGAAGAATCCTAGGAAACCTAATAAGAAGTGAACATAGAGATGTCAGCACACACATGAACATTAACACCCGTATCAGTCCACCAACATGGTGATTCAAATACTGAAAGAACAGTCAATAAATTGCCAAACCCATCAATATTGCTAGCAGCCATGATGTTGACATTCTTCCCACTTTCCCCTATGTGATCTGCATGTTTTGGGAAATCCTTAGAAAAGTTGTCGAGCTCTCCACATGTATATTAACCTAGCTTAGGCTTGTTCGACTTATTCTTCATCTTCTTCTTCTTGAAGGTTGTAGTCTTTGCAGGCTTTTAGAAAGGGCTTGTCATTCCCTTTCTTCTTGCCGAAGGTTTTCTTCTACACCATATCGGCGCTAGACTGACCCTTGCCTCCTTTCTCACCAGTGTCCTTAGCCCGAGCCTTCTCCTCAACATCAACAAACGCTATTAGGTTTTCAACCAATATCTCTTGTCTCTTGTGCTCAAGAGTTGTGGCGAAGCTCCTCCATGAAGAAGGAAACTTTGCAATAATGCACCTATCCACAAACTTATCGTGTAAGACACACTCAATGAGTTCAAGATATTTTGCAATCCACTATATCTCATTAGTTTGTTTGACTACAGAATTTTTGTTAGCTATCCTGTAATCATGGAAGCTCTCCATGATATACAGTTCACTTCCAACATCTGCTACACTAAACTTTGCATCCACTGTCTCCTAGAGCTCTTTTTCAATTTTTATGTGCATGTACACATCAAGAAACTTGTTGTCAAGAACACTTAGAACGCATCCCATGAAACAAGTGTTAACTTCCTCGAACTTTTTCTAATCCTCGTTAGATATAGTTCCTTCAGGTAAGCCATTACTAGTCTCGAATACTTTCAGATCCTATAGTCACATTGTGGTATTATATTTCCACCTCTTAAAATGAACACCCGTAAACTTATCCAACTTCATTGCATCAGCCAAGTGTCCGTGTTTAACTCGGGAAAATCCCTATAATAAGGTTTTTGGATTGTTGGAATATTAGGCATAATTTCCACAATTAATTCCAAAATGTAAATAATGTCTACAAAAGCTACGATTATGTGAAACTCTAACATACTAGAAGTATTAATCAACATGAATAGTAGTAGGTCAATCTCTACAACAACCATAGTAGAAGAATAGATCAGATCACTATGTACGTACTGATTTGTAGCTAGAGAAGCCACTGGTGCAGAGGTTGCAAAGACTAGTCAAAGAAGACGACGTTGAAGACAACACGCACATGGTCCGGCTAGATTATTGGGAAGACACGACGTGATGACAAACTTGAGCAATCGTGCAAAGCGCTTCCCAAATAACTTATTCGCCCTCTCTCGCATAGCATCGCAAAGGCAAGTGGTTCTGGAGACCTGCTCCCCCGTTCGTCGGTGCACGCCGGTGCGCGGGATGGAGTAGACTATGGTGGCAGCGCAAGCAAATAGGGTGGCAGAACCCTAGATTGGTTTCGGTGTTGTGCATGGTGGAAGCCGCACATGCGCTTATATAGAGCGTCTCGAAAACTGTACAGGGCACAACATGGGTGGAGGCCATGTGGCGCATGAGTTCGGGTTGGTTATAGTAGCCCACAATCTGGGAGCGACCTGAACCGAATAACTATTGACACGTTTGTCAAAACCGCATTAGTTTTCCCCAGCAGCAAAAATATAAGCTCGACTCATTCCAGAAACCATGGCGTGCGTGCGTCCTGATGAGACGAGGGGCGGGAGGGAGGGAGAGCATCATCGTCGTCGGAGGAGGAATGCACGTGTAGCACGTCTCTTCTCACTCACTTACAAAGTTGTGAGACACTCTGCCTTATAAGGTGGTGTAACTCTCCTCCAACTTTCCATGTGGGACTAAAATTTAGCTCCCACTCCTCTTGGCACACACACATGTGAGCTGCCACCAACTTGAGCCAAATCACATCTGAGCTTCCACAAACGAGGGCTTTGAGATTTAGAGAAAATATGAAATATCACATGTGCGAAAGGATTTAGCCCATATTTCTAACAAATGTCATCAGTGCGCATGCCTTGAGCATTGCGAACTAGTCGAGACCTTCACATCCAAGATAGAGAATCTAGTTCCACGAAAAAGGCAGGACTATGTTGTACTAGATTTAGAAAATACAACAATCCAACCATGTCTTGTGCAATGCACCATCATATACTACCACAACCCTTGTCTAATGCAAAAACTATCTATCTTGCCAAATGCATCAAGATGAACACATGATATAGATAACATTTGCCAAAAGCTAAAGATCATCCTAGCACCACCAACACAACCAAGCAAACTCAAATTACATGTGCCCAAGTTATGTCGCTGACATGCCAAAGTGTAATCTCATACACCTACTGAAACCCATACCAATAAAAACTGCAACAGTTGCATACTAGTTGAAATACTCAAGAGTTTGACGACTGATGTCAAGACACGTGTTTATTGAATCCCGTGACATACCATCAGTGGCCCACCTAGGAGCAATATCTTGCTTCCCGATCTCAGCCTAGATCCGTGGTATGCAATCGGCGCACACATGGAACCTTTAAAGAATCTCGATAGCCACACAAATGCACATCCTCCATTGATGCACCTTCATGCAAAAAATCCACTCAACACTACACATCAGAGGGCTTCTCCTGCTCCCTGAGAAAACATCCTCATTTCACGATCCTACTGCGAAGCCACTCAAGGGGAAAGCAAACAATTTGGACAACAAACATACTAGCCACCATCAAGATAGGTGCATAGCACCATTACAACGAATGGGAAACCTCAAACAAAATTGTCAGTTATCCAAGACGACAACCACAAGGAGGAAACACCGTCAAAGATGCCATTTTTGCCTGATCCAACAAGCGGGTGTGGGGTTTTTACCTGGAGAACAAGACCCCTATGTGGATGGGTGTTAGGATTTTGGTATTTTACGGCGCTCGCGTGCACCTTTTACCTTGTTTCAATAGGATCCTGAATTATTAAGTCTTTTGTGAATATATAAATTGGTACTATCATGTTATGTAATAATATGATATTTCTAAGTGATAAATGTCATTTAAATGATTTTCCTCGCGCTTGGGAGAAGAGAGGATGCGAGGAGAAGTCAGTGTAGGCTTAACAACCCATAGTACGACTGGAGCCCACCCGTATTGCTTGCTAGGATGTCCGCCTCGTCAAATACTCTCACCATGCAAAGACGGATCTGATATCCCACATTCACAGACACCTCCAGCCATGAAAAACCATGCTAGGAAGGGATCCAGAGGAGTAACTTAGAGAAGGGCAAATCCTTACTACTACATGGATCTTCGGAGGACAACACATCATCCCCCTCATCATCAACCACCGCATCTCCATCAACACCATCATCCCCTCTCTCATTCATTAGATCTTGTCGTAATTACAAATACAATTGTGGGTTTGCACTTGATTCTACCTTTGCACTTTCAATCCATCCATATGAATATGATGATGTTGTTGATTGTATCCATGTATGAGTTGTTCCCTTTGTTCTTGGGGAGATGGAGAAACCCTAGAATTATTATGAAATGAAATAAACATGATCTATCACTTTGGTCTTTTATCTTTATTTGATGTATGATAGTGTGTAGATCTCTCTTTCTAGATGGTATGTGAAGTCGGCCACATAACATTTGCCTTTGGGACTAAAGAGAGGGAACTACCCTTTGGAACTTGGAAGTGTATGGGGGTATGTCTGGTGCTACTTTCTGACTACAAGCATTAGCTTATAACCTACATGGTCGAAGGGGGATTAAGAGAGATTCACTAAGCTCATAATGATATACATGGGGAAACCCTTAATTATGGTATTCTATAGATGTGACTTGATCACATGCATCGTAGTGGTTATTTAGAGATGACCTCGTCACTTGACTCGTAGAAGTGGCTTGCTCACGAGACTTGTTGGTCAACATCTTATTATGGAACTCTCTCCACACATATCATGCCGAAAGATATAGGTTATCCTAATCATAAGTAATTACCACATGATAGTGGTGTATCCTACATCCTCGAGAACATTTAAGCCTTATTGAGTTCCAACACCAATCCCAACGCACTTGTTACTTTGTTTACTTGCTTTCACTATTTTCTTGCACACAAACACAACACTCTTTAAACACTCTTTACTTGAGATCAAAGGCACCTTACGAGTATCCTTTGGTAGACAGCAACGAGGGGGATAAAGACCTTAACCAAATAGCTCTTTGTGGGTTCGATACTCTTATTTCGAAACTAGCTACAATTGATATGTGCACTTGAAGTCATCAAGCTATTTTCTGGCGCCGTTGCTGGGTAACTAAGAGCTTTTGGTCTTTGGTCTTAGTTGTTCATTCTATTAATTTTTTACTAAAGTTGTTTACTAGTTTCAGGTAAACACCATGGGAAAGTACCGACATAATTTTCAGCTCGAAGCTATGAAGAATTATGGTCCATCCATGGACGCTTATTTAAAATCCAACAACCCTGATGGGTATGACATTAACCCAATGCTGCTAGATCTTCTGCATGCTCTTTTTTGCAGGGGACGGTACGGAGGATCCATACGAGTATGTGGAGTTCTTTGAAGAAACTGGTGGGACTTTTCTCCTTAATATCTTTACTGAGGATGAGGTTAAATCAACTCTGTTCTTGGTATATAGAATGTCGTACAAAGGTTACTAACTCCTGGGAGAAGCTATCTTCTTCATTCTTAATTGATTTCTTTCCCAAGATAAAAACCTTTGGAGCTATAAGCATGATCACTAATTTCAAAGATGGCCCCAGGGAAAACCTTTATGGAGGGTATTTAAGGATTAGGGAACTTCTTGATCGTTTCCCTCACCATGATTTCTCACATTGGCTAGTAGTACACAACTTTTATGCAGGGCTAAGCACAGATAATATAAATGAGCTAGATTCTCTTTCTAATGGATCATTTACTGAATTTAGTGTTGAAAAGGCCTAGAACCTGCTAGATACAGTTTGTAAAAATGGAGAAGCCTATCATGGTATTGAACTCCTATAGAACATGACTGTTTAAGAAAATTTCTAGCATCCGGTAAAGTAGAGAAATTGGTTGGAAACTTTAACCTCGATCCTTGTATGATTGTTCAAATTCTTAAAACATATGTTGAGCATTTGTAGATACCGAATGAGTGGGAATGCGACAAGAAACCTTGTGACAAAAAGCTCCTAAAGACCAATCCAAGAACAAGCCTACAAAATTAGAGAAGAGGTTATTAGATGAAGATGAATCTATCCTAACAAAAAGAGAAAATAATGATAATGAAGGCATAGGGAGGATAGGGAAGTTAACTAGAGATTTGGGAAGTATCAAGACAAATATTGGTATAGTGAAAGAACTTCCAGAGCCTGAAGTCATTGAAAATGAAGTAATAATGGTAAGTAGGGAGTCCTTTGGCATAATTGAAGGAAAGCCAAACGGTAAGAATGAAGACAATTAGAAAACCCCTTTTTGTTTAGGAGAATCTACTTATGTAGGACTTTGTGATCAAAGTTCTTCCATAAACATTATGCCTTACGCTATCTATGAGGGAGTACGATATTATCTTGATGACCCAGAACTTGAACCTACTAATGTAACTATAATTCTCTCAAATAGAACATTCCAAGGATCTCATGGTATTCTTTGCAATGCTTGTGTTTTGGTAGGATCATGTCTGTCCCATTGACTTTCATATTATTGATATGCAATTAGGATTTTGTGTCCTATTATTTTGGGGAGTCCATTTTACAATTCTATAAATAATGATATTAATGACAAGAAAGAGGTTATGTCCTTATAGTTTGGAGAAGAGGATTTAAAAGTTGACTTCAAGCAATAGAAGAAACTGTCGTATGAAAAGAAAACTAAGATAAAGGAAGAAATTACTATTGAAGAGTTGGCAGCAATTATTTTGGTACCCCGCAAATTGGATTGGATAGAAGATTAACCAATAATGACCCAGTCCCAAATGATAAAGCAAAAGAAGATCTTTATAATATCCTTGAAACTATGCTTGAAGTGGAAAATATTCTTAAATACGAATATGAAGAACTGGAAAGGAAGGGAGATGACGATCCACCTCCATTGTTATTAAAACCCCTTCCACCGGGGCTCGGGTATGAATTTATAGACATGGAAGGTAAGTGTCCCATAATCATTAATGATCAAATCGCCACTAAAGAAAGCTAGAAATTACTAAAAATACTCGTCGAGCAACGTGAAGCTTTTGGATATACTCTTAGTGATATAAAAGGAATGGATCCTTCCATAGTTACTCACAAAATACCTATGGTTGCAGATGCTAAACCTTTTGTAGACACTCAAAAGAGACTAAATCCTAGAATAAAAGAAGTAGTGAGAAAATAAGTAATACGCATGCTAGACACCGGTATTATCTACCCTATTTCTGATAGTAAATGGGTTAGTCCAACTCATTGCATACCTAAGGAAGGATGCATAACCATAATTAATAATAATAAGGATGATCTAATCCCCATAAGGACTATAGCAGGGTATAAAATGTGTATAGGCATCAGAAAGTTAAATAGGGAGACGGTGAAAGATCATAAACCTATACCTTTTATGGAGCAGATTTTAGAAAGAATAACTAGCAACTAGTATTTTTGTTTTGTTGATGGTTATTCAGGGTATTCTGAAATTTCTATTCAACCAAAATACCGAGAGAAGACAACCTTTACTTGCCCCTATGGTAATTATGCTTATAGATTGATGCCGTTTGTTTTGTGTAACGCAGCTGTAACTTTTCAAGAACGTGTCTTAAAAATATTTGATAATTTTGTTGAAAACTCTATGGAAGTTCTTATGGATGATTGTTGTTTACCGGACTGCTTTCAAATAATGTCTCTATAATCTTAACATAGTATTGCAGTGTTGCAAGCAAACCAAATTGGTCCTCAATTGGGAGCGCTACTGGTTCATGGTAAGAGAAGGTATAGTTTTCAAACACAAAGTTTCTGAAAAAGGTATTGAGGTTGATGATTCTAGTATTGTTGCCTTAGAAAGATTAACGATACCTCAAGACATAAAAGGAGTAAAGAATTTTCTTGGGCACGCGGGTTTTTATAGATGCTTTATTAAGATTTTTTCAAACTAGTTGCACCCTTGACTTATTTGCTGAATAAAGATATTCCTTTTGTTTTTGACAATAGTTGTGTCACCTCTTTTGAACAACTTAAAAAAGCTCTAGTATCTGCCCCTATTATACAACCAGCCAAGTGGGACGAGCCATTTGAAATTATGTGCGATGCTAGTCACTATGCAATTGGGGTCGTTCTTGGACAAAGATAAGGCCCAAACTTAAATGTTATTCAATATGCTAGTCATGTTTTTAATGAAGATCAAAATAATTATTCCACAACTGAGATGGAATTTCTAGCCGTTGTTTTTTCCTGTGATAAGTTTAGACATTACATTATAGGGATTTCTATTTCTGTGCCCTTGGTTCCTTACTTGTACTCAGTTTTCCCCAGCCGCTAAATTTTTCCTCTCTTTTGCCCATGCGCTTCTCTGAAACTCTCACAAAGAGCTCAAACGACAACTGCCATCAGGTTGAACGTTATGCTGGCATGTGCGGCCGCGCTGTGTGGGACCATGTGGGGCCGATAGGTCGGGAACGCGTTTGGTAGTGCGCACGAGTGGGCTTTATCTCTCTCGCTCAAATCGGCAGTTTTCTTTTTTTTGATCGTTAATTGGCAGTTTTAAGAATGCCTTTTTCATCTCTCTCTCTCTAACAGTTATTTTTCTTATTGCCCACATTAGTAGCAAATGTAGAGAAGCTTCTCTCTTCAATCATTCGTTCCTTTTGGCCCTCGTTATTACCCAATCTAGTAGCAAATCTAGAGCAGCAAATCACATCAGCAGCATACATACACTCAATAAACAAAACAAATGTGGATAAGCTACTCACATTATCTAATATATGATATATTAGCGATAAATAGTATGGTACTTAACGAGGTTTAATACATTCGCTGCTCAACAGCAACCATAGAACATATAAAAACAAAAGAAGCTGCTTTATAGCAGCAACACACACGTTCAACACCTCTTGGCCTCCGCCTCCTCCCTCTGGCGCTTTCTCCACTTCTTGTTGGCATGTCCCTTGATCTTGGGAACCTCGGGCTTGATTGGAGGCATGTGACCCTCCGCGATGGCCACCTGCTAGAGGTTGCGGAGGTGAATGCCGAGCGCCTTGTGCTTAGCAAAGAAGGCATGGATGTTCACGGTCTCTCTGTCATTGGGGTTGCAGGATCTCACGTCCTCGACATGCATCACGAGGAAGTTGAAGTCGGTGGAGCCGAGTCTCCTTTTGTAGAAGGGGCACCTGTAGACTTCTCCAGCGAAGTAGGCATCATAATGGCCGCACTGCAGCCTCCTCAGCACCCGACGAGTCTTGGTGTGCATGGCCTTGTCATCGATGCAGATGGCGCTGCTCTGCACCTATTGGAGCCAATAGTAGTGTGCATGATAATAAGGACATTATTGAGATCCCTTGATTATTGGGATTGATTATTTGCATAAATTAACCGAGTGGGTTAAATTCCCCAATCCCCAAATCTCAAACAAAATCAAATATTGATTCTAACTAAAGATTGGCGCTAGTATTAACTAGGGAATCCCTTAACTACAACTCGAAGCAAAAATAAAGTAGGAATGAAATGCGAATAGGCAGATTCATCGAAACACAAGATCAAACACAGGAGGATTAGAGTTGTAAAAAGATATAGCATACAAGGATTGAAATGCGAATAGCCGAACCCTAATAACACAAGATCTAGCATCCAACGATGGGAATGAGAGAACAAGGGAAAGGTAGCAAAACCTAGTTACCTCCGACCATGGGTCGATGATGCTGGTGTCGTAGGGGTTGTCCGGCCAGATGTACTCCTCCTTCTCATAGGGGTCCCAAGCGAGCGGGATCTGCCCATGACCGGCGGGGGCCTCCTCGCTGGCGGCTATGTTGGAAGAGGGGACGGGGGCCTGGACAGGGGCAGTGGCGGCCTTTGATAACTCGACGGGGGCCTCCTCGCCGGTGGCCTTGGACGCGACGATGGCCACTGCATCCTTCTTTTCTATCGCCGCCGCGGTTGGGGTTTTCTTTGGGTTTTGCAGAAGGTGATGGAACAATGGGTAGGCAAAGGAGAGGGAGAGGGGCTCTATAAAGGTGAAGGGAAGGGACATTTCTTTGCACACCATGCACCATGTACTTGAAGGAAATATGCCCTGAGAGGTAATAATAAAGTTGTTATTATGTATTCCTTGTATATGATAGATGTTTATTTTTGCATGCTATAATTGTATTGAAAGGAAACATCAATACATGTGTGTTTAATAAACAAAAAGGGTTCCTAGTTATGCCTCTCTTCTAGACTAGCTCATTGATTAACAAGATGATCAAGGTTTCCTGATCATGGACATTGGATGTTTTTAATAACGAGGTCACGACATTTGTGAAATGATGTGATGAACATTCATCCGAAGTATAGCATTACGATCAAAGTCATTATGTTTACATTGCTATAACATCATACAAAGTAATCTTAGTCCTTAGACCATGAGATCATGTTAATTGCTAACACCGGAAGAGTATCTTGATAACATCAAACGTCACACCGTAACAGGGTGACTATAAAGGTGGGTTCAGTGCTACGAAGGTGTTATGTTGAGGCTCATGGATCAAGAGTGGAATTTGTCAATCCTGATGACGGATAGATATACTCTGGGCCCTCTCGGTGATATCACATTAAGATAGCTTGCAAGCAAGTGATGTGATCACTAGAATGTTATATCACGGGAAAGAGAAAAGAGTGCATGTCGGTAACGAGATCAAACTAGGTATTTGGATACCGATGATCGAATCTCGGACATGTATTATATCATGGGACAAAGGGATTAAGTTACTAGCGCTAAAGGTTTTCACGATCACAGAAGTCATCATTGAATGTGTAGGAGTCAGTATGGATCTCCAGGTCCCGCTTCTAATTATTGATCTGAGAGGAGTCTCAATCATGTCTGCATTATTCGCGAACCGTAGGGTGACACACTTAAGGGTTGCCAGACACCATTTTGGAGCACAGATGTTTCGCATTTAAAGGATTGCAAAGCACAGGAATTGTTTCAATAGAAACCAGAATTGTTTTGGGTGAAATTGCAGAAAGTGGTCCTGCATGTGATATTGAAATGTTGCAAGGGTTTTATGTGAATGTTTGTTAATTAAAGTAATTAACAAAATTCTGAATAAAATAAATAAAAGAGTTTTATTAATTGAGAGTTGCATTAAATTTGGTGGAAATTTTATGTTTGTGAGTGGAATTTTGGGTGGAGCTTGAATTGATGTGAGTGGAGCTTCCACCACATGAATGAGGAAGAGGTGGGGGCACCCCCCTTGGCTGCTGGCCATGGGAGGGGAGGAGCCCCCTCTCCTATAAAAAGCCCCCTCTCCTCCCTCAAAAAGCACACCTCCTCGTGAAGGATCTCTCTCCCCCTCTAGATATTCCCCCATGGTCTTGGATTAGCGAGCTACATGTTCCCGGTGGCCTTGCGTCTAGAAGGAGTTGCTGCTTCCGCTGATTCACTGGAGCGAGGAGGTGGAGGTTGTCCAGTGGCTTGAACGTGTGTGCGAGGATGGATGCGCTGCTGATTTGCGGTGCTCGGACTTCCACACGATCTTGAGATCGGCAAGCGTACGACTACATCATCCACGAGTTCCAACTCGTTAACAAAACTCTGTTGTCTTCGAGGGTAAGTTCTCCATGGATGTATATCCACCCATTGCTCTCTATCTAGTAGATAGATCTTGGCGTATAGTTCTCATTGTTGGAAATTTTTTGTTTTCTATGCTGTGAACCCAATAGTGGTATGAGAGCCTGATCTATGCGTAGGTGCTTTGCACGGGTAGTACACATATGTTTATATGTGGGAGATGATGATCATGTTATTGCATCTTCTATGTATTTTGGATATTGGTGGCATAGTGGGATGAAGCGGCCTGGACCAACCTTACATGTCATCGTACATGAGACCGGTTCCACGACTGACATGCAACTAGTTTTGTATAAGTGGCTAGTGGGTGTCTGTCTCTCCTACTATAGTCAATATCTGATTTACAACGAGTTGCTAATAACTTGGTTATCCTCGTTGTGGTTCATGTTCATAGGTAAGACCGGTTATATCTCCGAAAGCCCTAAGCCACGTAAAACTTGCAATTGATAAATTAGAGGCGTCTAGTTTAGATCGTTGCTGGGCTAGTGTCGTGATATGGTATTGTTGTAAGTAGATGTATGATAGATACTCTTACAACACACTTAACGTGTAAGTTCCATAGACCTTGGCCTTACACACAAAGGAATGACAGAGATCATACCACGATGCAAATGATAGAGATCAAATGCATGGACCATATCATCCCACTTTACACATTAGATGTTAGCATCTTATACTGCTAGTTTGGCGCTTTTGGTAGCATTGTAAGATGATCCCCAATTTAGATATCAATATAAAATGTTTTCTTCCTTCAGTATGCATCGTTCTATGGATCGTGTTTCGAGACATCACGTGATGATCGGGTGTACTCGACTCCGCGCTTTCATACAACGGGTGTAAGACAGTTTTACACACGCGGATACTAAGGTTCTTACTTGACAAGCCTAGCATGTACAGACATGGCCTCGAAACACGGACCGAAAGGTTAAGCATGAGTTATATAGTTGATATGATGCCCATATAGATGCTCACCTTTGAAGCTACACCGACTCACGTGATGATCGAACTTGGTGTAGTGGATTTGGTTCATGTAATCACCACCAAAAAGACACGAGGGATGTCATTTTTGAGTGGGAGTTCATTAGTAATTTGGATTAGTTGAACTCAATCTATCATAAACTTAGTCTAAATAAACTTTACAAATTCTGTTGTAGATGGCACCACCTTCTTTTAATTTCAATGTGTTCATGGAGAAAGAGAAACTTGCTGCAAATGGTAGCAACTTCACCAACTGGGCTATGAATTTGAGGATTCTCCTCACTGCTGCACAAAAGCAATATGTGCTAGAGGCGCTGCTAGGCCCCCACCAGCTCCTGATGCCCCTTACGAGGAAAAGAATGTCTATATAACTCGTCAGGAGGACCACAACTTAGTTCATTGCAGCATACTATATGGGCTGGAGCCAGAACTTCGAAAGCATTTCGAAAATGGCAATGCCTTTGATACCATGGGTGAATTGAAAATGATTTTCGATACCCATACTGCCATAGAGAGTTATAATGCTTCTGAAAAGTTCTTTAGCTGCATGATGGAGGAGAACAGCTCTGTTAGTGATCACGTACTCAAAATGTCTGGGTACGCTGATAAGCTTGTGTCCTTGGGAATAACGATTCCCATTGACTTAGGCATACATCATGTTCTCCAATCTCTGCCACCTAGCTACAAGAGCTTCATGATGAACTATAACATGCAGGGCATGAAGAAGTCTCTTCCCGAGCTTCACAATGCTTAAGATAGAAGTGGAGATTAGGAAAGAACATCAAGTGTTGATGATCAATAAGACCACCGGTTTCAAGAAGGACAAGAAAGGCAAGAAGGGAAAGAAGGGCGACAAATGCTTTGCACTGAAAAAGAAACCCCGAGCTGGCCCTAAGTCTGATACCGAGTGCTACTATTGCAATGGGACTGGCCATTGGAAGCGCAACTGCCCCAAGTATTTGGCAGACAAGAAGGTCGGCAAGGCAAACAAAGGTATATGTGATATACATGTTATTGATGTGTATTTGACTAGTACTCGCAGTAGCACCTGGGTATTTGATACGGATCGGTTGCTAATATTTGTAACTCAATTCAGGGGTTGCGGAACAAGCAACAACTAGTAAGAGATGAGGTCACGATGCGGGTCGGCAATGGATCAAGATTTGATGTGATCACCGTCGGAACGCTGCCTGTCCATATGCCGTCGGGATTAGTGATACATCTAAATAATTATTATTTTGTGCCTGCACTGAGCATGAACATTGTATCCGGATCGTGTTTGATGCGAAGTGGTTATTCCTTTAAATCTGAAAACAATGGTTGTTCAATTTATATGGATAATATCTTTCATGGTCATGCACCTGTGTTGAATGGTTTATTGCTATTGGATCTCGATAGTAGTATTATGCATATTCATTGTGTTGATGCTAAAAGGGTTAAACTTGATAATGATATATCTACATATATGTGGCACTGCCGTCTAGGTCATATTGGCGTTAAACGCATGAAGAAACTCCATTCTTATGGACTTTTGGAATCACTTGATTTTGAATCATTTGATACATGTGAGCCATGCCTTATGGGCAAGATGACTAGAACGCCATTTTCCTGTTCAATGGAATGAGCGACAGATTTATTGGAAATCATACATACTGATGTGTGTGGACCAATGAGTGTGTCGGCGCGAGGTGGATATTGTTATTTTGTTACTTTCACGGATGATTTAAGTAGATACGGGTATATCTATTTGATGAAACATAAGTCTGAAACTTTTGAAAAGTTCAAGGAATTTCAGAATGAAGTGGAAAATCATCGTAACAGAAAGATCAAGTTTATGTGGTCCGACCGTGGAGGAGAGTATCTTAGTTACGAGTTTAGCACACATATGAAAAATTGTGGAATAGTTTTACAACTTACGTCTTCCGGAACACCACAACGTAATGGTGTGTCGGAACGTCGTAATAGTACTTTATTGGATATGGTTCAATCTATGATGTCTCTGACTGACTTGTCACTGTCATTTTGGGGTTATGCACTGGAAACCGCTGCATTCACTTTAAATCGGGCACCATCTGAATCCGTTGAAACGACACCATATGAATTATGGTTTGGAGACAAACCTAAGCTAGCATTTCTTAAAGTTTGGGGATGCGATGTTTATGTGAAGAAACTTCAGCCAGATAAACTCGAACCCAAAGCGGAAAAATGTGTCTTCATAGGATACCCTAAGGAAACGATTGGGTATACCTTCTATCACAGATCTGAGGGCAAGGTTTTTGTTGCCAAGAATGGATCCTTTCTTGAGAAGGAGTTTCTCGCGAAAGGTGTGAGTAGTCGGAAGGTAGAACTCGAAGAGGTTATTGAACCTTCTCTTCATGAGATGGCGAGTAGCGCAGCACCGGAAGTTGTTTCGGAGTTGACTTCACCTAATGAAGAGAGAGCTAATGATATTGATCATGAAACTCCGAAAGAGGACACTATCGAACCTCGCAGGTCAAGCAGGACACGTGCAGCTCCTGAACTGTACGGCAATCCTGTTATGAATTTCATGAGTGATGAAATAGATGACCCTACGACGTTTGAAGAAGCGATGATGAGCCCGGATTCCAACAAATGGCTAGAAGCCATGAAATCCGAGATGGAATCCATGTATGAAAACCAGGTTTGGACCTTGGTGGACTTACCTCACGATTGAAAGGCCGTTGAGAATAAATGGATTTTCAAAAGAAAAACTGATGCTGATGGTAATGTGACCATCTATAAAGCTCGACTTGTCGCAAAGGGGTTTCGACAAATTCAAGGAGTTGACTACGATGAGACATTCTCTCCCGTAGCGATGCTTAAGTCGGTTAGGATTATGTTAGCAATTGTTGCATATTTCGATTATGAAATATGGCAGATGGATGTCAAAACTGCATTCCTCAATGGTAATATTGAAGAAGAGTTGTATATGATAGAACCTAAGGGTTTTGTCGATCCTAAGGATGTTGATAAGGTATGCAAACTTCAGCGATCCATCTATGGACTGAAGCAAGCATCCCAGAGTTGGAATTTCTGCTTTGACGAGGTGATCAAAGAGTTTGGATTTGTCCAAACTTATGGAGAGGCTTGTATTTACAACAAAGTGAGTGGGAGCAATGTGGCATTTCTGATATTATATGTGGATGACATATTATTGATTGGAAATGATATAGATCTTTTAAATAGTGTTAAAAGTTATCTAAACAACAAATTTTCGACGAAAGACCTTGGTGAAGCTTCATACATATTAGGCATTAAAATCTATAGAGATAGATCAAGACGCGTAATTGGGTTATCGCAGAGTACATACCTTGATAAGATATTAAAGAAGTTTAATATGGACGGAAGTAAGAAGGGGTTCTTACCTATGTAGCAAGGCAAGACATTGAGTAAGACTCAAAGTCCGGCTACGGCGGAAGAAAGAGAGATAATGGATAAGATCCCCTATGCCTCAGCCATAGGCTCTATAATGTACGCCATGCTATGTACAAGACCGGATGTGGCACATGCTATTAGTTTGACTAGTAGGTACCAATCTGATCCAGGTTCGGAACACTGGATAGCGGTCAAGAATATCCTTAAGTACTTGAGAAGAACTAAGGATATGTTTCTTGTATACGGAGGTGAAGAAGAGCTGGTCGCTAAGTGTTATGTCGATGCTAGCTTTGACACCGATCCAGATGACTCTAAG
Organism: Avena insularis; assembly: GCA_023614405.1. Classification (NCBI taxonomy): domain Eukaryota; kingdom Viridiplantae; phylum Streptophyta; class Magnoliopsida; order Poales; family Poaceae; genus Avena; species Avena insularis. The sequence continues at coordinate 191,283,989 of CM042690.1, forward strand.
TCTCAACCCGGATACGTATTTCTCTTGAACGGAGCAGCAGTTAGTTGGAGGAGTTCCAAAGAACCTGTGGTGGCTGGATCAAAGACAGAGGCGGAATATGTTGTTGCTTCAAAAGCGGCGCAGGAAGCGGTTTGGATGAAGGAGTTCATAACGGAACTAGGTGTGGGTCCTAGTGCATTGGACCCAATGGTGATCTATTGTGACAATAATGGAGCCATAGCCAACGCCAAGGAACCAAGGTCTCACAAGAATTCCAAGCATATTAAGCACCGGTTTCACTCCATCCGCGAGCATGTCAAGGATGGAGATATAAAGATTTGTAAAGTACACATGGACCTGAATGTAGCAGATCCATTAACTAAAGTTCTCCCAAGGGAAAAACATGATCAACACCAGAACTCCATGGGTGTTAGATTTATCACTATGTAAACTAGATTATTGTCTCTAGTGCAAGTGGGAGACTAAAGGAAATATGTCCTGAGAGACAATAATAAAGTTGTTATTATGTATTCCTTGTATATGATAGATGTTTATTTTTGCATGTTATAATTGTATTGAAAGGAAACGTCAATACATGTGTGTTTAATAAAAAAAAGGGTTCCTAGTTATGCCTCTCTTCTAGACTAGCTCGTTGATTAACAAGATGATCAAGGTTTCCTGATCATGGACATTGGATGTTGTTAATAACGAGGTCACAGCATTTGTGAAATGATGTGATGAACATTCATCCGAAGTATAGCATTATGATCAAAGTCATTATGTTTACATTGCCATAACATCATACGAAGTAATCTTTGTCCTTAGACCATGAGATCATGTTAATTGCTAACACCGGAAGAGTATATTGATAACATCAAACGTCACACCGTAACAGGGTGACTATAAAGGTGGGTTCAGTGCTATGAAGGTGTTATGTTGAGGCTCATGGATCAAGAGTGGAATTTGTCAATCCCGATGATGGATAGATATACTCTGGGCCCTCTCGGTGATATCATATTAAGATAGCTTGCAAGCAAGTGATGTGATCACTAGAATGTTATATCACGGGAACGAGAAAAGAGTGCATGTCGGTAACAAGATCAAACTAGGTATTTGGATACCGATGATCGAATCTCGGACATGTATTATATCATGAGACAAAGGGATTAAGTTACTAGCGCTAAAGGTTCTCACGATCACAGAAGTCATCATTGAATGTGTAGGAGTCAGTATGGATCTCCAGGTCCCGCTTCTAATTATTGATCTGAGAGGAGTCTCAATCATGTCTGCATTATTCGCGAACCGTAGGGTGACACACTTAAGGGTTGCCAGACACCATTTTGGAGCACAGATGTTTCAGACGAAAGGATTGCAAAGCACAGGAATTGTTTCAATAGAAACCAGAATTGTTTTGGGTGAAATTGCAGAAAGTGGTCCTGCATGTGATATTGAAATGTTGCAAGGGTTTTATGTGAATGTTTGTTAATTAAAGTAATTAACAAAATTCTGAATAAAATAAATAAAAGAGTTTTATTAATTGAGAGTTGCATTAAATTTGGTGGAAATTTTATGTTTGTGAGTGGAATTTTGGGTGGAGCTTGAATTGATGTGAGTGGAGCTTCCACCACATGAATGATGAAGAGGTGGGGGCACCCCCCTTGGCCGATGTCCATGGGAGGGGAGGAGCCCCCCTCTCCTATAAAAAGCCCCCCTCTCCTCCCTCACAAAACACACCTCTTCGTGAAGGATCTCTCTCCCCCTCTAGATATTCCCCCATGGTCTCGGATTAGCAAGATACATGTTCCCGGTGGCCTTGCGTCTGGAAGGAGTTGCTTCTTCCGCAGATTAGCTGGAGCGAGGAGGTGGAGGTTGTCTGGTGGCTTGAACGTTTGTGCAAGGACGGATGCGCTGCTGATTTGCGGTGCTCGGACTTCCACACGATCTTGAGATCGGCAAGCGTACGACTACATCATCCACGAGTTCCAACTCGTTAACAAAACTCAGTTGTTTTCGAGGGTAAGTTCTCCATGGATGTATATCCACCCGTTGCTCTGTATCTAGTAGATAGATCTTGGCGTATAGTTCTCATCGTAGGAAATTTTTTGTTTTCTATGCTGCAAACCCAATAGTACTAACCATGTATGCTACTACACCATGCACAACGACACGCGTCTATTACTTACCGTGCACCGCAACATGCGTATGGTAGGTCATGTTTTTCTCTCGAGTCTAACCCTGGCGCGTTAGGTGTACTTAGTTATACCCTCGAGTACTAACATTGAAAATTTATTTGTACTCAATATTACCCTCAAGTACTAACACGGACAGGGCCAATATACTCAATTTTAACCTCCAGTGGTTGGTCAATATGGAGTCAATGAATGGTGTTTAGCAAGCTAATTCAGTCATTTTATGCACAACAAATTCAAAAAAGATTAAAACATAGTCGCACCTACTCATGGAATCTTCTTATGTGACCTACCACCTAGGAAACCATAAGAAACATAGAGAAATCAAGTTTTACCCTAAATCACCACTTCTCAAATCACCTATTTGCTATGAAGGTGCATGGCTTTCAACTAAAACCCCTTCCCAAAACATCCTTCCCAAAACATAGTTTGTCTGAATGAGGCCATAATTGGCACACTCATGAATATTTGAATTGAAAATAATTTGATGTAGGCCAAGATGTATTTCATTGTATAAAACATGCATTTTCCATTTTTAAAACTATTTCTATTTTCTATTTGAATCCCTTAGTCTGTTTTCCCTTGGTTTTTTGATACTACTAAGTTTTCCCTCTATCTTAGTCACAAACTCTCACAAAAGCCCAACGTGTGCTCACTTTGGCTACTACGCCCTAATTGGTTGAGACTATTGTCATGCAGATCGTGCCCACCAACCGTTGATCATCTGTGATCTAACGGGCAGGATAACCCCTCTCTATTTGTGCCACCGTGATAACCCCCAAGTGCAGGGGATCACCGTAGTACCTCTCAATGTGGAAGTAGGGTATCGATCTGTAGGAGCAAGAAGGAAAAGCTATCTATTCTTTATAACTAAGGTGTCACAAGTTTTAGTTGATTATGCACTAAACAAGTTAAGGAACAATATGGTTGATTTAATAGATGAAAATTTAATGTAACAAAACATGAATGTAAAAGTGTCCCAATCCTCTTCAATGCAAGAGGAAAAGACAAGGGTTTTCTATTATGGGAACAATGGACATGGGTTCATGGGTTCACTTAATCCTCTCTTCTCCATTTATGGTGATTACCATGTTATAGATAGTAAAGGTACACACAATTGCAATGTTTTAATCGTACTTTTATGGTGGCTACATGTTGTAATACACATAGGTGAAATAAGTACTCCTTTGTTTTGCTAGGTCACCCTTGCAATAAAGCTAGCATTTGGTTTGTGTCACACCACACATCATACTTCTCCCTTTTTACCCCTAGATAAAGGATGTTGGGCTGCATTGCTGCAATTCAATACAGATGACATTTTCACTCGGCCACCCATTACCTACATACATCATACTTATTAATGGAAAACATTCTAAATACTTGTGCAATGATTCATATGTTGTGATATGTTGTGAGTATTATCACATCTCTCTCATCTACCCCAACTTAGTGGTGTCAATCACCTCATGATATGGATAAGCAAGGCATTATGTATAGATTTAAACCATTACATGCATCATAGAATATTCCCAAAGTATGACAAACCATACAAGATCCAACACAACAGTAAATGAATAACAAGTATTATCTCATATCACAATATCCACCATAGAAATTACATATATAGATCTATACTCATGCAAGGCACATCATATGAACTTAAACAATGATCATACCTGGAGAGATTAGATCAAGTTACCACCATAAACCCAAAGTCTAGGGGGTGTACTACTCCCCCTTCATCATGGTGATGATGCTGGAGATGTTGGAGAAGGTGGATATCCCTCCGGAGGCAGCTCCAGTGGAGTTGCCCCCTCCAATCTTCACTGAATCTAACTCTGTTTGGTGGTGTTTTTGTCTCTGGTGTGATTCCTATCGAGGACTCCCTAGGGGATCCTTATATAGGGGTTTTTAGGTCAAGAGAACTTCGTGGGCGAAAGAATCAAGGTGATCGGACGGCCGAGGAGGAAAATAGGGTAGGTGGCACGCCTACCAGGGCTGGGCGTTCTACCCAATCTCTTTTGGGCCTCTTGGCCCTCCAGGTGAGGTCCTTGTGGTATAGATGCTTCTCGTGGATAAATATTGTCATTCCCAAAAGTTTAGGTCCATTTGACTTCGTATAGGTCCTGAAACATCAAAAACATTGAAAATAGGGTTTTTCCGCCCTGTAGGGTTATATCCAAAATAAAGGGGATCATTGGTAAATCCCCAAAAATCAATGTAAAACATGGATATAACATTATATATGATTCAAATATGTGGGTAAACTTGTTAACAAACTACAAAGTTCATGTGTGCATTTTACATGCATCAACATCCCCAAGCTTAACCTTTGCTTGTCCTCGATCATCAAGGTGATAAAAACTAAACATGGACTTTGGAGTTTGTTACCTTTGCTTCTTTCATTATTATGTAAAGTTCATAGGCTCAATTCCTTTCAATGAAACATAATATGCAAGTGTACTATCAAGTTGTATCTTTTACACATCTAAAAACATGTTAAACAATGAGTAATGGTGTGATAAAACAAATGATGAACAAAACAAACCTTCAACCACACTTTGATGAACCTATAGAATAAGAGACTCTTTTCATGATTAGCATTGGTGTTTTATGCCTTTATTTTTTGGCTACTTCTTAGTTCGATGCCCTTGACTGGAAGACTCACTTCTTAGTTTCATGTCTTCCCTTGAGATGTTTTGCATCTTATACCAAAAGTAAGCATTGAATACATATGTTAATCCTCCATAAAGAATGTAAAAAAAGTTGTGAGCTATGTAGTTCATGTCAACAATACTAATAAGGATGGTGTTCCAAGTATCTTTTATTTCAAAGCTTCATATGGTTTATGTGTTAAACATCTTACAAGTTGATTGTTTAATGCACCATACCTATGACCTTGCACTCCTCATGCTACTCAACTTAGGCCTGTCATTGTATGGACATGTTGGTCTTAGAAATTGCATCATTGAAGTACCTCTTTCTCCCTATGTAGCTATATGCCCCCCTTTTTGTATTTATTTATTTAGCATAGGAGTTGATATAATTCCTTGGTCATGTTCAAGGTGGGAGGGGGAAGTATCTCTACTCTAGAAGAACAAGAAAAACAGACATATGAATCATGTAAGTTTCCACCATGAGTTGTCGCACGACGCATGGATTTGTCTTGCGGTTCAGGAGCGTTTTCTCTCAACATGCCTACTCCAGTATGCACACTTTATTTCACATTGATGCAATCCATAGGAAGAACTTTAACATGATTAATTATCAACATCAACATTGGAAGCTTGTGCCATGACAGCATGGTTTGGCCAACAACAACTAATAAGATGTAAAGCACAAAAATTTCCACAATGGCATCACCCCAAACCTTACTTTCTTATGAGGTTTAAAATACATGAAAAGATGTTTTTAAGAATGTTTGCAGGATTAACATACATCTATACTTGAAAGTAGCTTTTGCCACAAATAGGTGGATATTCCTAGTCTAGTCTATGGGTCTAGAACAAGTCTTAGCTTGTATTGTGAAGGCTTAGCAAAAAGAGAACTAAAGAGTGTGCCATCTAGTTCATAATGCCAACATTTATTTTATCACCTTGCTCCTTAAGGTTCAACATAAATATACACACCCAAAGTATACAAATTAATAGGCACAAAACAAATCATACTTCATATAAAGTACTTGAGCTTAAGAACTAGACACACCATGAATTTTATCTTTTTTGCTTTTATCTCCCCTTTTCTTTTATTTCAAGGCATTCTTATTAATTTTTAATCTCATTAAGGAAAGGTTTATTTTCAGTATCTCTATCATAAACATTTATAATAATAGTGGTGGTGGTCCTTTTAATGCAAAACAAAAGTGAAATAAACAAAACAGACGCTCCAAGTTTCTACGATAGTTTTATGTTGCTTGAAAAACAAAGTTTAGAGGTTTGAAAACCGAGAGTTTAATAGGTCTAGTGGGGCGCCTTGGGCATCCCGAAGATTATGGTTTTCACCATCCTTTTATTGCTCTTGGTGTGATGTTCCTCTATTCCCTATCAAAAATCATCAACACAAAACTTTTCTCCCATCTCTTTTCTGAGTGGTGACATTAATGGCACAAAAGCATAATAGTTGCTACATATATATCAAAGACAAAATTATTTCTAAATGTTCCAGCAATAATATAATGTTTTTACATATCCCTAGCATATAATATGACTCGTAACAGTCATTTTAGGACACTTGAGAATGGTTTAAACAAAACATGGCAGAACCTGTCCAGATTTTCAGCAGCAGAAAAACGAATTTATTTCGCCCACTTAGACATGTCATGAATTTTATCCAATTTTTGTGCATTCATAGGATGAAACTTTGTAAATTCTAGGTAAATATGAGTGCAAATAGAGTTACATAAAAAATCAGAGAATTTTTCTACTAAAAACGGTTCTAGAGGAATTAGCTACTCCATATATTTAACAACTTTTTAACATCCAAAATGGGTTCCACTTTGTAATTTATTACTAAACTACAGAAAAGGCACTAAAAGGACACTTTAACTACATCAAGCATGTATAAAAATAAATTATTGGGTTGCCTCCCGAAAAGCACTTTCTTTATAGCCATATAGCTAGGCTTTACTTACTTAATTCAAGTGATGTGGAGATGATGTGGTAGCTTGGTGCTATCTCCTTTATAATCTATGAGATGTTCCCCTACATCCCCAAGCTTAGGTTGGACCATATATTTTTCTTCTTCATTCTATATCCTTCTTTTTGGTGCATGGACATCCCCAAGCTTGGGCTTTTATCATCTTGTTTCTTTTCCCATTCTATATATTCTTGTTCCCTCAAGCCATTATATCTCTCCGTGATAGCAATAAGATTGTTATAATATTCAAGGATATAGGTATTCTTACAAAAAAAGTTTCAAGATTTGTTCAAGCGTTGTAGCAAGTTTTGGTTTGAGGCTATGAGTTTCATTTGCTACCAACATAACTATCTCAAGAAATCCCATTACAATAGTAAATTCTTTAGCTGCCTTCATATCAATGTTCATGAATTAATTATTATGGTAGGAAGCAATTATAGGCATACTCTCAAGCTTGCATTGGAAAGTTAGATTCTTAGGATATTAATCTATGCAACAAGATTAATTATACCTATCACATAATTCATGGCCAATTTCATTCAATGAATCCATTACTAACTTTGTTTGATCAACATTAATTGATTCCACCATAGGGGGTTGCATAAGTATTTCATTCATATATTCCATGAACATAACAAATGAACTAACAAAATTGTGTTTTTCAAATAAGGAGAGTAAAACTGATACATAAATGAAAGTAAATCTAATGAGAAACTCACAACCAAACAAGTTAAACAAACCTCCCTAAGCTTAGATGATTGCAAGATATAAAACAAACTAAAATAAATCTAAATTCTAGTGCACACAAGAATAGAAACTTAAGCGCTATGCTCCCCAACAATGGTGCCAGAAAAGTAACCTGATAACCTCCAAGTTCAGGGGATCACCGTAGTACCTCTCAATGTGGAAGTAGGGTATCGATCCGAAGGAGCAAGAAGAAAAAGCTATCTATTCTTTACAACTAAAGTGTCACAAGTTTTAGTTGATTATGCACTAAACAAGTTAAGGAACAAGATCGTTGATTTAATAGATGCAAATTTAATGTAACAAAACAAGAATATAAAAGTGTCCCAATCCTCTTCAATGCAAGAGGAAAAGATAAGGGTTTTATATTATGGGAACAATGGACATGGGTTCATGGGTTCACTTAATACTCTCTTCTCCATCTATGGTGATTATATATAGTAAAGGTACACACAATTGCATTGTTTTAATGGTACTTTTATGGTGGCTACATGTCATAAAACACATAGGTGAAATAAGTACTCCTTTGTGTTGCTAGGTCACCCTTGCAATAATGCTAGAATTTGGTTTGTGTCACACCACACATCATACTTCTCCCTTTTTACCACTAGATAAAGTAGGTTGGGTTGCATTGCTGTCACTCAATACATATGATGCTGTCACTCGGCCAATCATTACCTACATACATCATACTTCTTACTGGAAAACATACTAAATACTAGTGCATTGATTCATATGTTGTGAGTATTATCACATCTCTCTCATCTGCCCCCACTTGGTATTGTCAATCACCTCATGATATGGATAAGCAAGGCATTATGTATAGATCTAAACTATTACATGCATCATAGAATATTCCCAAAGTATGAGAAACCATACAAGATCCAACACAACAATAAATGAATAACAAGTACTATCTCATAACACAATATCCACCATAGGAATTGCATAGATAGATCCATACTCATGCAAGGTACATCATATGAACTCAACAACGATCATACATGGAGATATTAGATCAAGTTACCACCATAAACCCAAAGTCCAGGGGGTGGACTAATCCCTCTTCATCATGGTAGGCAAGGTGGACATGTTGGGCAAGGTGGAGACCCTCCGGACGCGGCTCCGGTGGAGTTTCCCCCTCCAATCTTCGATGAATCTAACTCTATTTCGTGGTGTTTTGTCTCTGGTGTGCTCCCTGTCGAGGACTCCCTGGGGGATCCTTATATAGGGTTTTTTAGGTCAAGAGAACTCCGTGGGCGAAAGAATCAAGACGATCAGACGACCGAGGAGGAAAAGAGGGTAGGTGGCGCGTCCACCTGGGCTAGGCGCGCCACCCAGGCTCTTTTGGGCCTCTTGGCCCTCCAGGTGAGGTTCTTGTGCTTTAGATGTTTCTCCTGGATAAATATTGGCATTCCCAAAAGTTCAGGTCCATTTGACTATGTATAGGTTCTGAAACATCAAAAACATTGAAAACATGGTTTTTTGCCCTGCCTGGTTATATCTAAAATAAAGGGGATCATTGGTAAATCCCAATAATCAATGTAAACCATGGGTATAACATTATATATGATGCAAATATGTGGGTAAACATGTTAACAAACTACAAAGTTCATGTATACATTTTACATGCATCACACTAATACTTTACCTCCATAAAAATGAAGGGAAAGTGTTCAAAGGTGTATAATTTTCGTATATACATGAGTGTTCAATATTTTCTTAGGACAACATTATCATGTCCATAGTGTAACTTGAAAGTGTTCAAGAGTTGTATAATTTTGGTATATGCATGAGACATAAAGATTTTAGTTTGACGATCCCTTTAGTTTATGCATTTCTTTTCACACTCTAAAAATGGTAAACTCGCAAGATTTTTGTAGGATAACATTATCATGTCCAAAGTGTAATTTGAAAGTGTTCAAGAGTTGTATAATTTTGGTATATGCATGAGACATAAAGATTTTAGTTTAGGGATCCCTTTAGTTTAGAGGTTTGCAAACCGAGAGTTTAATAGGTCCAGTGGGGTGGCTTGGGCATCCCCAAGATTATGGTTTTCACCATCCTTGTATTGCTCTTGGTGTGATGTTCCTCTATTCCCTGTCAAAAAACTTCAACACAAAACTTTTCTCCCATCTCTTTTCTGAGTGGTGACATTAGTGGCAAAGCATAATAGTTGCTGCATATATATTAAATACAAAATTATTTCTAAATGTTCCAGCAAGCATGTAATGTTTTTACATATCCCTAGCATATAATATGACTCATAACAATCATTTTAGGACACTTGGGAATGGTTAAAACAAAACATGGCAGAATCTGTCCAGATTTTTAGCAGCAGAAAAACGAATTTATTCTGCCCACTTAGACATGTCATGAATTTTAGCTAATTTTTTTGCATTCAGAGGATGAAAATTGTAAATGTTGTGTAAATATGAGTAAAAACGGAGTTACAGAAAAAACCAGAGAATTTTTCTACTAAAAATTGTTCTCTAGGAAGTTGCTACTCCATATATTTAACAACTTTTTAACATCCAAAATGGGTTCCACTTGGTACTTTATTACTAAACTACAAAAAAGACACTAAAAAGGACTCTTTAACTACAGCAAGCATGTATAAAAATAAATGACTGGGTTGCCTCCCAAAAAGTGCTTTCTTTATAGCCATATAGCTAGGCTTTACTTACTTGATTCAAGTTCCACAGCGGCGGCAACAAGCCGGCTATGCATAGAACCCGTCAGTGCACCTGGACAAAGAGGATGGCCGAGATCTATGGGCTACCAGCACCACCACCACCTCCACCAGTCGGTGGCCAGCAGGACAACCGTGAACACCAGAAATGCCAGGATGAGGAGGAAGGTGATTACCCTTGCCGGGTGGGCAACTACCCCATTTTCACCACCGGGCCGAAGACCAAGCATAGAAAGAGGCACCACGAGGCGGAGGTGAATGCAATTGTTCCCCCCGTCCCTCAGTACCTAAACTGGTCTGAGCAAGAGATCATGTGGAGCAAGAAGGACCAGCCGGCTGTGCTGCCACACCCAGGTACCTACGTGATGGTCCTGGATCCCATCATCGTCTCCAAGAAGCACTCATGTAGATTCTCCCGCGTCCTCGTGGATGGAGGCAGCAACATCAACCTCTTGTACCGCAGCTCGCTGGACCGGATCGGCATTAGCTAGTCCTAGCTGGAGCGGTCCAATATCTCCATCCATGGAGTCGTGCCGGGTCCGTCCCATTTGCCCATCGGCAGGATCCGGCTGGACATCATCTTCGGCACGGAGGGCAACTTCCATCGCGAGCCCATTTGGTTCAAGGTGGTCAACCTCTTTAGCACATATCATGCCATCCTCGGACGCCCAACGCTCACCAAGTTCATTGCATTGCCGCACTACATGTACCTCAAGATGAAGCTCCCCGGGCCCAAGGGGTAATCACCATCGCCGGTGACTACAGGCGGTCGGTAGAATGTGCCACAGTCGGCTCCAAGCTAGCCAAGGCCATGATCATCACGGAGGAGAAGCGCATCATCATGCAGAATGTGGCGGCCCTGCAGGCGGACATGTCGGCTAGCGAGCCAAAGCCAGCCGAAGAGGCACATTTCTAGCCATCCAAGGGCGCCAAGAAGATTTTGCTCAACTAGGACGAGCTAGAAAAGTTCGTCCTGGTCGGAGACGGCCTTGACATCAAATAGGAAAGCATTCTCATCAACTTCCTCCGTGATAATCGGGATATCTTCGCATGGTCCCCCAAGTACATGCCTTGTGTTCTGAGGGAGCTCACTGAGCACTCCTTACATGTCAGGCCGGATGCAAAGCCGGTCAAGCAATCTCTACGCTGCTTCACTGAGTAGAAGAGAAGAACAATTGGTGAAGAAATCACCCGGCTGCTCGCAGCCGGATTCATCATGGAAGTTTTGCACCTGGAATGGCTCGCAAACCCAGTGCTGGTGCTGAAAAAGAACAAGAGTTGGTGCATGTGTGTTGACTACACCAAAGATCCATTCACCCTACCAAGGATAGATCAAGTGATCGATTCCACAACCGGCTGTGAACTGTTGTAGTTTCTAGATGCGTATTCCGGCTACCACTAGATCCGGCTAAACCCCACTAATCAAATAAAGACAACATTCATCACCCCATATGGGGCTTACTCCTACATCGCCATGCCATTTGGACTGAAAATGCAGGGGATACTTACCAACGCTACATGAAGAAGTGCCTGTAAACTTAGATCGGCAGAAACATACACGCCTATATCGATGATGTGGTGGTCAAGACAAAGGAGAAATAGACACTCCTGGAAGACCTGAAGGAAACATTCGCCAACCTCCGCCGGTTCCATATGAAGCTAAACCCGGAGAAGTGCTTGTTCAGCGTCCCAGCCAGCTAGCTCCTCGGTTTGCTCATCTCAGAACGTGGAATTGAGGCCAACCCGGAGAAGATCGGCACAATCGAGCGCATGCAGCTGCCGCAGAATCTGCGCGACATGCAGAAGTTCACCGGGTGCCTGGCCTCCCTCAGCTGGTTCATCAGCCGGCTGGACGAGAAAGCACTCCCATTGTACCAGCTCATGAAGAAAATGGACAAGTTTGTCTCGATGGCCTAGGCAGATGAGGCCTTCTGCGACCTAAAGAGCATGCTCTCCTCTCCACCAATACTGGCGCCCCCACTGCAAAAGGAGCCAATGTTGATGTACGTTGCAACTACCAACCGGGTCGTCAGTGTCATGCTCGTGGTTGAGAGGATGGAAGAAGGAAAGGCGCAGCAGGTCCAGTGCCCGGTGTACTACCTGAGTGAGGTACTCTCGCTATCGAAGCCGAACTACCCCCACTATCAAAAGATGGTGTATGGCGTATACATGGCCGCCATGAAACTGAAGCACTATGATACGTTGCTAACGTATCCATAATTTTTGATGTTCCATGCTTGGTTTTTATCTACTTTCTTATGTTTTGTCCACACTTTGGAGTACTTTCTATACACTTTCTTAGACTAACCTATTAACAAGAGCCACAGTGTCAGTTGCCTGTTTTCTGCTATTTTTGGTTCTAGGAAAGTCAGAAAATGAATATTCTCGGAATTGGACGGGACAAAAGCCAAAGTCAGTTTTTCACCGAGGGGGACACAGAGCAGAATCTGAGATGGAGAGGGGCGGGGGTGCCACCACCGGCTGCTGGCAGCAAGCCTGACCAGCTAGGGGTGGTCCGCCTCGGGCACCCCCTCGGCCTCCCCTTTCGCCTATAAGAGCCTCCGATACAGAAACCCTAAGGACCTGATCAAAATTCCACGAAAGAGTCTGTAGCCGTCGTCATCTCCATCCCTAGATCGGGACAGATCTGAAGCTCTTCCCGGCACCCTGTCGGAGGGGAGAATTCACCCTAGAGGCCATCTTCATCACCATGCAAGCCTCCGGCGTAATGTGTGAGTAGTTCGTCCTTGGACTACGGATCCATGTAGTAGCTAGATGGCTGGTTCTTCTCCTTTGTGCTATCATGTTTAGATCTTGTGAGCTCCATTCATGATCAAGATCATCTATTTGTAATCCTACATGTTATGTTTGCGGGGATCCGATGGATAATGAGATGCTATTTCAGATTGATTATTGATTCTATCATGTCTTTGTTATTTGTGATCTTGCATGCTTTCTGGTGTTAGTAGCTATCTTGGCCAAGTAGATGCTAGCAACTCCAAGAGTTAGTATTTATGCTCGATAGTGGGTCCATGCCTCTAGTAATCTGGGGAAGTGATAGAAATCTCTAAGGTACTAGATGTATTGTTGCTACTAGGGAGAAAACAACAATCCTTTGTTCATAGAACAAACATATTGTTTACTTTACACGCAATGCGTAATGCAATTATCTGTTGCTTGCAACTTAATACTGGAGGGGGTTCGGATGATAACCTGAAGGTGGATTATTAGTCATAGATGTAGTTGGATTACAGTCTATGTATAACGTTGTAATGCCTAATCGAATCTCAAAGGAGTCAAGATGAGTAGTATATGCTTGTATGCTTTCTCGATGTTTGTCAATTGCCCCGTTGTAATTTGTTCACCCAACATGTCATCTATCTTAAGGAGAGCCACCACTAGTGAACTATGGACCCCGGTCTTTTCTTTTATCATCAATCTTCAACTGTTTACTGCTTTTTGTTTACTTTCTGCAAACTATTACTTTCTTCCACACAATATGTTTAATCCTCTATTTTCAGCAAAACCGGTGAGATTGACAACCTCACTGTAAGTTGGGGCAAAGTTCTGTGGTTGTGTTGTGCAGGTTTCCACGTTGCTGCTGGCACCGGTAGTGCGCCTTGCCAAAGTCCAGCTAGCAACACCTTGGAGGTGTTTCCTTGCTCCTACTAGATTGATAACCTTGGTTTCATAACTGAGGGAAAACTTACTGCTGTGCGCATCATACCTTCCTCTTGGGGTTCCCCAATAAGCTCGATACTTTGGGCCATCAAGGACTTTTTCTGGCACCGTTGCCGGGGAGTCAAGGACATCTTCACAAGGGGAGTCTCTCATAACCAATCTCTTTACTTTGTTGTTTTTGTTTTGCTTAGTTTATTTTTGCTTTGTTTGCTTGTTTCTTTATCAAAAACACAAAAAAAATAGTTTTATTGGTTTGATTTCTTTATTAAAAACACAAAAAAAAATTATCTTAAAGTTGCCATTATGTCTAGCATTGCTCAAATGACTATGTCACCTGAGGAAATGATTTTCACTTTTAAACAAGGAATTGAAGAGAGTATCAAAGAAGCTTGGTCTAGAATCTCTGATCTACATGAAAAAACCGAACATAAAATGACTCAAAGCTTGTTTCTTAGCAGTTTTTACCTTGGAATTGCTCTTTGCTATAGATATGCTTTGGATGCTGTAGTGGGAGGAGATTTCCTCCAATGCAATGAGGATTGTGCTTTTAATGCCACAAAGAAGTTGGTCTTTACTTACAACTTGCCTAGCAAATCTGATTCTTCCTTCATAAACATATTTGCTAGATTGAATACTCTTGAGACCAGCACTGCTAGCTTGAAAGATTGCTGTAATACACTTAGAGAGCATCATGACTATGTTCCAATAAATTCCGAACCCTCAAAATGGCTTCCCACATTAAAGATTGCTATAAATAATGAAACTTTTCATGCTCGCTGTGATATCATGTCTGAATTCTATCTTATGCCTAAAGATATCTATGAATCTTTGAATCTTTGGGGACTTTCTGAAGGGGGAGAAGAAATATTTCTTGCTAATAATGCCACAATATCACCAATTGTAATAGGTAAAGGAGTGTTTACAAAGATCTTAGGGAAAATGGTTTCTACTGATTATGATGTTATTGAATGTGTAGGAAAAGGACAAATTACACTTGGAAGATCCCTATTGAAACTTCTTGGAGCAATAATAGATGTGGAAAAGGGCACCATGCACTTTGCTTCTCCACCAAACAATCATATGTTCCCCAAGGTTAAGAATAAAGGTAAGAGAGGTAAGGGCAAGAAATTTGGTTTTAATGCTTCTTTATTTGAGAATACTTGATTCTTTTTCTTGCTTCTTATGCCTAACTTAAAGGCGTTAAAGAAAAATACTTATTGGGAGATAACCCAAAAGTTTTAGATGAGTCTTGGGGTTATTACCTTAGTAATAACCGCTCCTTATCCTTTTTATTTGCTTTTTGTGCCAAGAGTAACCTCTAATGAGAGAGAAGTAATGATTGGGAAAGTTGCTGTCCCGAAATAGATTTCTATGCTTCACCATAAAAATTCGTGTAAATCTCTGTATGTCGTTTTGAGGCGTGAATTTTTGTGCTTCTGCCCCAGGTTGTTATCTAACTTTCGTTAGTTCGACACTTTTCGATTTGAGCAACAGAAGGTCTTCAAAAAATTGGTTTTTACCTGCTGGTGTGTTTTGATAGATTTCTGCCATTATTTGCATTTGCTTCTTGTTGGTTCCTTTTTGAGTTATTTTGGGGAACTGAGCTTTTTGAGGGAAGTGCTAGAGTAGCTTGTGTTTTAATGGAAGTTTCATTGGTGTTGAAACTGAACCTAAAGACTTATTATCTTGAGTGCACTAATGTTGCTAATAAAGATTGTGTGAAGTTTTGTATGAAGGAAAAATTTTAGGTGTATGGAGAGAATGATGTAATGAGATGAAGAATGGACTAAATCTAAAGCTTGGGGATGCCACCCCGTGTCACCCCAAGAAATATTCAAGAGGTACAAGCGTCAAAGCTTGGGTATGCCCAAGGCATCCCCTTCTTCATCAATAAAAATCACAGGTTTCTTCCAAACACTTCATTTTTATTGTTTCATGCACAGTTGTGTTGTTCTTGGAGCGTCTTTGTTTTTCGTTTTGGTTTTCATTTGCTTGTTTTTCTTAGTTTGCTTGAATAAATTGGTCGGACCCCCTCTTTCATGCATTGGTTTTCAAATAGTTTGGTTTGGATTGGAAAAGAGTAGGAAAAGTTCATGCTTAAGTGGTAAAGAGAGCTTGTTTTGGACTATGGCGTATGCTTTGTCATGCCATGCTTGGTATTGTTTTGGCTTTATGATTAGTGATTATTGTTGTAGCATGACTTGTTATAAACAATTGAGATTGCTTAATGTGCCTTGGAAGAATCATGTGTTGTTTTAGCATATTAAAGCATAGTATTGTGGTATTCTCCTTTGATGCTTTATTTGGGTTGACTTGGCACATGCTCACACCATGTTATGACTATCCCAAGTCACCATATCCTTTAGGATCCTTTAGTTTTCGACTTGTAATGTCACTTTATGCTTTGATTAATGATATTTTGTCGCTCGGCATGATTATGGCCATTATTGCTCTCTTAGTTGGTCGCTCCTAGTCTTTTGCTAGCCTCCATAACCAAGTATGAGTTCCACTCATGCATCCAACTCTCAAAACCAAGTTATTCCAAAGAGTCCACCATACGTACCTATTAGCATTTGCTATTCCAAGTATATTCATGTTTTTATCTACCTTCCGAATTAAATTTGTTATGAGAAAACTAGTGATTAAAGCTCTCACGAACTTGATGGCACACTTTACTTTCTTGCATTTAATAAACTTGAACCATTGTGTCCATCTTTGTTGCGTATATGCTTGCGCTTTATAAGTTGAAGTTAGCAGAACTATGTATCATGGGGAACGCTTTCAACATTGCACTTGTATATTGTACCCCGTTGATATCATGTTCTTTTGCCTATGGATCCCGGTGGTGTGAAATAAAAGGGGAACTTGTAAGATCATGGAGTTTGTATTTGTGTTAGAGAGATGCCTGAGCCGCTAGCCTAAGCCATGCCTAATCATGGTGGAAACTTGCAACATAACCATAATGAGCACTCTATGAAGCATCCTCAATAAAAACCTATGCAAATAGAAACTAAAAAGATCGCTGAGATGCTCATTGTCTACTTGCCTTATCATTTTGATTATGGGATAGCTCCTGTATCATGTGCAAGGGGTACCCTGTTGGCGGTTCTCTATGATACATATGTACTTACAATGACAAGAGCTTACTTGTGACTAAAGTTGAGTAGCATGAGGTTCGGTCTTCGTAAGTAAGGGGCATGAGATTTCAGCTTATAACTTTTTAAGAATATCCTCTTAGTTGTGTCACTTTAACCTTAATCACTTAAAGATGCTTATGATAGGGGCAATGAGAGCTGAAAGCTAATAAGTACCATAATTTTTGGAAGCTCTAGATGAGACTTGAATCCCTACTTCCCTCTATGAAGGCCTTTCTTTTACTTTTATGTTGAGTCTCCACCTTCTATCTTTATGCACCTACTTTGAGAGCATAGTGGCCATTCTTAGTTCTATGTGTATTGTCCCAAGACTTGTTGATTGATGCATAATTTTGATATTGTTTGTTCTTAAACTATTTGTATCTAGTCACTCTTATGAACTTTGAAGGTGTCTTATGCATTTATATTTGCTACTCTATGAGGGACAAGCTGAATGCCATTATTCTATGTTTTCTTTATGTGAAACAAACAAATGTCTTGCAAAACATTGTTATTCATGAATCTTTTGTTTGTGCATTTTCATGTTGCAACATAGTTGCTATGTCTTATTGTTAGAACTTTATCTTACATGTTATGTTGAAGTACTATGATCCCAGATATCAATGTTTTACAAATACTTTGATCAAGTTTATGATGGTGCATGTCACAAATATTCTTTCTTTTTATAACATACCTACTCTAGGACGAGCAGGAGTTAAGCTTGGGGATGTTGATACGTTGCTAACGTATCCACAATTTTTGATATTCCATGCTTGGTTTTATCTACTTTTTATGTTTGTCCACACTATGAAGTACTTTCTATACACTTTGTTGGACTAACCTATTAACAAGAGCCACAGTGCCAGCTGCATGTTTTCTGCTGTTTTTGGTTCCAGGAAAGTCAGAAAATGAATATTCTCGGAATTGGACGGGATAAAAGCCAAAGTCAGTTTTCACCGAGGAGGACACGGAGCCAGAATACGAGACAGAGAGGGGCCAAGGGCGCCACACCACCTGGCCGTGCGGCCAAGCCTGGCCCGCGTCAGGGGGTAGTCTGACCGCCTTGGGCACCCCCTCGGCCTCCCCTTTCGCCTATAAGAAGCCTCCGATACAGAAACCCTAAGGACCCGATCAAAATTCCACGAAAGAGTCTATAGCCACTATCATCTCCATCCCTAGATCGGGAGGAATCTGAAGCTCTTCCGGCACCCTGCCGGAGGGGAGAATTCACCCTGGAGGCCTTCTTCATCACCATGCAAGCCTCCGGCGTGATGCGTGCGTAGTTCATCCTTGGGCTACGGGTCCATGTAGTAGCTAGATAGCTGGTTCTTCTCCTTTGTGCTATCATATTTAGATCTTGTGAGCTCTGTTCATGATCAAGATCATCTATTTGTAATCCTACATGTTATGTTTGCGGGGATCCGATGGATATTGAGATGCTATTTCAGATTGATTATTGATTCTATCATGTCTTTGTTATTTGTGATCTTGCATGCTGTGGCATCCCGCAAAACCACTATTAGAAAATCGCGTTGTTTTTGTGTATTGCATCGTCATGACCGCATGCTCATGTCATCATGCCACATTGCATTTGAGCATCGTCATCATCATGCATATTTTGTTCGCAATTTTGACCGCAAACTATTTTGCTAAAAACCTATTTTTGTTTTACTAAATATCCCTATGGTTTTATTAAATCTGTTTCCTTTTTTTTCTTATTTTCAAACTAAAACAAAATAATATTTTCGGTCCGTTATATGATCGTAAATAGTTTTCTTATTTGACTAAAAATAAAATTAGGCTAAAGGCCCGTAGCCCAAAACTAGCCTCATCTAGTCTACTTTGGATCTATTCTTTTTTTTTTCTCCCTGAACCCTAGCCCCAAATCTGAACCATATTCCCCACCTCTTTCCTTATCCTCCGCCGCCGCCGGCTCTTCTGTTTTCTCTTGTCGGACAGAAGCAGATCAACAGCAGCCTCGTACAAGAATGCTCCAAGAGCTAGCTAGCTAAGAAGATCCCTTTCAATCCCCACACACCACACGCCATCAAATCCTTGCCTATTTGATTCAGCTAGTATCCTGTAGCAAGCAGAAAAGATCTCAATGGATTTAATCGCTTGTGAGCCCTGCCGCCTTTCTCCCTGGCGCGCGTGTGCGCACACGCCGACTGCTCCAGCTTCCATGCATCAAATCCTCTAGGAGCCCCGCCGCCAGATGCCACCTTCCTATTCTTTTTGTTTCCGTGCGCGTGGAGCAGCAAGCTGCAGCTGACCAGGCCCATGTTCGCCTCGATCTGTGCCGTCGCAGTACGCCACCACACTCCACACCACCGGACCCTAGTGCAGCAGCAGAGCACTATGTCGCCGTTGTCACTTCCGCGAGACCGTGGCGCTTCGAGCGTTCAAGGGGCAGTGCTACCGGCCAGCGCCCTTGTTCCCTGGCCCCTTTTCTTTGGTTCCCCGTGCAGCAGCAGAGCCACCGCCACGCTATTTTTCTCTGTTTCCCTGCAACGTCAACTACAGGTTAAATTCAGTGTTGCTTCCCCTTTTCTGTTCAAGGCAGTATATCGGCAAGATTAATTCGCTCCAGTTCCTTGTTTTGATTCAGTGCATGGAG
This sequence comes from Avena insularis, assembly GCA_023614405.1. NCBI lineage: Eukaryota > Viridiplantae > Streptophyta > Magnoliopsida > Poales > Poaceae > Avena > Avena insularis. The sequence continues at coordinate 191,303,660 of CM042690.1, forward strand.
TGTGCACCTAGCTGAGTGCTTCGTCCGCAATCACTTTGGTCTACTTCACAACCTGGCACATGCTAGATAAAATTCCTATTCACCAATGCTCCGCGGGCTTCTTCATCAAGATTTACCCTCCGGAGTATGCTATTTCCGCTACTTCATCTATAATCCGAAGACCATCTATTCGACTCCAACCGAACCGTGAGACCCCATCCCTGACCATATTTTACTAAATATGACATCTATCTTGTTGCATTATTAAATTGTTCACGCGTGCATACATATTTTGTAGGTCCCGGTTATTTCGTCAATTCATCTCATAATTAAATATGGAGCCTCTATACGGACTTTTCTAGTCTTATATTGGCTCCATTTAAATTTGCATAGCGAACTGATGCCATGTTTTGCCTTGTTAATACAACATTCAAATTGCGGGGTAGCTAAACAACATAAACCATATAATTAATTGTCGGGACCCCGGTTCCGCTTAATATTGTCTAGTTGCACTGCATCTTTGCCATGCCATGCATCATATCATAATTATGCCGGATCTTCTGTACTAGTATTAAATAGTGTATCCGGTGTTTCTTTTAGTGTTTTGCTTCTTCACGGATTATGCCGATGAGTTGATGCGAGTATCGACAAGTCCTTCGAATAATATATCTCCGGCTATCTTTCCAGGCGAGCATCTCTCCACCTTCTACCTATTTTGCATTTATAGTCTTTATTTCCTCCTGTTGATCTATTGCTATCCGTGTCGCGATGCTTTAGTTCCCGTGCATCAGTTATATCCCGTGCAGCCTTTATATTGCCTTGGACACCTCCTATTACCTGTGTTTGGTAGATAGCTGGCCTTGCGAGTCGTAGTTGCTTGCTCAGGTGCGATCTCGTGTTGTCGAGTACCACAGTTGTTGGTATGCTGGCAGATGTTTATGGTGAAGATGCTTATTGATGGAGATGATCATGACTTTAATTACAACCATTAAAATGCTAGATATAACTAATGCAGAGGCATCGGTGGGCAATAGATATTATTTGGTTCTTCCACGCCCACTTGTGTCCCGTAGGACCCCGAGTACTTGATACATGTTCCTTGATTTTTCGCACTATCCACATCCGGGAGGCCTTATGGACCCCGAGCGTAGCTTGATTCATTTCTATTTCTTGGGGCCACAAACTAGTTTGAGGTTTTATTACTATCTGTACTTATGCCATGCTTTCTTGCTTTATTTACGATTGTGCGTGGAGCACTGCATTTAGGATCGTGACATCGTTTTTGTCGACAAGCCAGTCACACTTCGGGTTCCCGATCGTTTCTGTAGTCCACTAAACCCCGGGTCCGCTCGAGCCGCCAACTTCGTTATGGGTAGCTTAGTGGGGTGGCCCCAAATATTTCTGAATCCTGTGATCGCTTTGTCGTGAATGCCTCGTTGGGTTTTGAGTTGGTTTTCCGAGGTTGATCGAGTGTGTGTTGCTATTTGTGCACCCTCAGGTAAAACTTTCAAAGCCGTGTCGCGGTTATGGACGACTTGGAGCACAGTATCTCGATCATAGACAAGCATAACTAAAGTAGTGCTATAAACTTGACTCAATATATGACTAGTAATCAGATTCAACTATAACAGAATGGATATTAAAAATGCCAATAGCTGGTGGATCTGGGTTGTTTTGTGACATGCTATACCTGCCTAGTAAATATTATAACTCCAATGGAATGTGATAAAAGTGCCAACCACTGCTGGGTTTTGGGATTCTTCAGGACAAGTATATCTGACTAGTAAATGTTCCAACTACAACGGAATGGTGATTAAAACCGCCACTACTTCGCTTCAGATGACTCATGCTATCTATACCGTTAGTAAGTACTACAACTATAATGGAATGAATAAGCGCCAACCGTGTGAGTTCCTTGGTGACTTCCTCGTTTGGTCTCGAGGAAATACCGGGATGGGTTTGTTTGGTGTTAGCTTCAGTTGGATTGAATAGGTCTTTCTTATCCTCTCGATAACCGATTCTATCGAGTCTCTATAGGTTGTTTAGTGTCATTGCGCCGCTTCAGCCACCCTACCTATGTAGGCAGAGCCAATTCTAGCCTCGCCATGTAATCGCCTCCAGATCGACGCTCCTCTTTTTTCCTTTGCCTTTGTCGGCACCCCTTTTGTTTAAGCAGGTTTGAGATCGCCGTCGTTAGCAGGGTTACCCTTCCGGCTTGGCCTGGGCAGGGTTATGGACGCCATTGGTTATTCTTCAGGGCTCTTAGCCCCATTTGCATCTTGTCCGTAGTCGAACGCTCTATCGTTTTCAAGGTGATTTGGATCTTTGTACTATATATCTGTATTCTTGACTCATGGAGTCGTGTTGTATATATATATCTGTTCTGTGGGTCCCATCGAGGACGGTTATGTAATGTTATTACTTCGTTTTCCACCCGCACGAAAGTGTCTGGTGGGCGTCCTTGAATCGTTTCTATGCGGGATTGGCGGAAAGGGCTAAAACTTGCATAGGGCCGATTCGAGGGTGTTACACATGCTTTCCGTTGTTGGTAGCTATCTTGGCCAAGTAGATGCTAGCAACTCCAAGAGTTAGTATTTATGCTCGATAGTGGGTTCATGCCTCTAGTAATCTGGGGAGTGACAGAAATCTCTAAGGTACTAGATGTGTTGTTGCTACTAGGGAGAAAACAACAATCCTTTGTTCATAGAACAATCGTATTGTTTATTTTACATGCAATGGGTAATGCAATTATCTGTTGCTTGCAACTTAATACTAGAGGGGGTTCGGATGATAACATGGAGGTGGATTATTAGTCATAGATGTACTTGGATTACGGTCTATGTATAATGTTTTAATGCCCAATCGAATCTCAAAGGAGTCAAGATGAGTAGTATATGCTTGTATGCGTTCTCGATGTTTGTCAATTGCCCCGCTGTAATTTGTTCACCCAACATGTCATCTATCTTAAGGAGAGCCACCAGTAGTGAACTATGGACCCCGGTCCTTTCTTTTATCATCAATCTACAACTGTTTACTGCTTTCTGTTTACTCTCTGCAAACTATTACTTTCTTCCACACAATACGTTTAATCCTTTGTTTTCAGCAAAACCGGTGAGATTGACAACCTCACTTTAAGTTGGGGGCAAAGTTATGTGGTTGTGTTGTGCAAGTTTCCACGTTGCTGTTGGCGCCGTTAGTGTGCCCTGCCAAAGTCCAGCTAGCAACACCTTGGCGGTGTTTCCTTGCTCCTACTGGATTGATAACCTTGGTTTCATAACTGAGAGAAAACTTACTGTTGTGCTCATCATACCTTCCTCTTGGGGTTCCCCAACGAGCTCGATATTTTGGGCCATCACACTACTTCCAAGAGCACTCCATCTGGGTGGTGGGGTTAGCGCCACTTTCGGAGATCATCGGTAATAGGGACACCACCGGCCGGGTGGCGAAATGGACAATAGAGCTCGCCGCTCACTACATCCGGAACGAGCCAAGAATAGCTATCAAGTCTCAGGCCCTGGCAGATTTCCTCGTTGATTAGGGAAAAACTAGTACCTGCCACCATGCCCTGACTCCACGCACTGGAAGCTACACTTTGACGACTCCAAGATGTAAGGGGGACTTAGATCCGGGGTCGTCATCACCACCCCAAAAGGAGACCGGCTAGAGTACGTGCTGCACATCCACTTCCACGCATCCAACAATGTCGTCGAGTACGAAGCGTTCGTCCATGGCCTCAAAATGGCAAAAGAGATCACCATCCGGTGCATCCTCTTCTTTGGCGATTCAGACCTGGTGGTGCAGCCAGTATTAGGCGGTTGGGATGCCAAGGACACAAACATGGCCCTATACCGCCTCTTCATGCAGTAGCTATGTGCCTATTTTGAAGGATGCGAGTTTCACCATGTCCCCCGAGCCAACAATGAGCACTCGCCCGTGTCGGGTCAACAAGGCAAGCAATTCCACCTAGAGTCTCCCTCGAGCACCTGCGCATGCCATCCATCACGCAGTCTTCGGAATCCGACTCCATCATACTGGATGCGGACCTGGGGACTACCGTCTCCAAGCGACCTCAAGCTGCAGCTAAGGCCCTGGGGACTGCCATGCCATGCCCAGCGAATGCCGCGTCACACCCAGGGACTGTCGTATCCATCCCGGGGACTGCCGGATCGAAGGCCACGACACTCCCAGCCGGCTCCAGTAGTCCAGGAACTACCGGCTCTGTTCTTCCACCCGGTAGGCCACCCGACGAGCCCGAGACGGTCATGTGCGAGGAAATCAAGCTGATCATGGAGACCGTGTACGCCATCCGGGAAACCCCTCCATGGGCCAAGCCGTTCACGAACTTCCTAGCCAAAGGGGAGCTCCCCAACGAAGAGGTTGAGGCAAGACAAGTGAAGCGCAGAGCAAGTGCATACACCATCATCAATAATGAGCGACAAGCGCAGTGTTGGAGGAATCTATTAGCACTGCGTGAGCCAAGAAGAAGGAATTTGGCTGCTGGTGGACATCCAACAAGGCGAGTGCGGTCACCACGCATCATCGCGAACCATAGTGGCAAAGGCATTCTGCCATGGGTTCTACTAGCCCACTGCGCTGGAGGACGCCGAGCAAATGGTGAAGGCGTGCAATGGGTGTCAATGATTCAGCCAGCAAAAGCACACTCCGGTAGCAGCCCTCAAGACAATCCCCATCACCTGGACATTCGTCGTCTGGGGTTTGGACATGGTAGGCCCCTTCAAAACAGCCCGATCTGGCATGACACACTTGCTGGCGACAGTGGATAAGTTCACCAAGTGGATTGAGGCAAAGCCAATCAAGAAGATGGACGGGCCAACTGTGATCAAGTTCTTTACAAACATCATCACGCGCTTCGGCTACCCCAAAAGCATCATCACTAACAACGACACGAACTTCGCCAAAGGGGCCTTCCCACGCTTCTACGGAGAAAAGGGCATCTTCCTGGACCTCGCCTCCATCGTGCACCCCCCGTCCAATGGGCAGTGCGAGCGAGCAAACGTCCTGGTACTAGCCGGAATCACGCCCCGACTAATTGAGCCGTTGATGAAATCTCGCGGGTGCTAGATAGAAGAGCTGCTGGCTGTGCTATGGAGCCTACGCACCACGCCAAAAAGCTCCACTGGCTACACGCCTTTCTTCCTCGTCTATGGAGCTGGGGCGGTCCTGCCAACGGACATCGAGTTCAACGCACCTCACAAGTTGTTATACACAGAGAAGCAGGACAAAGAAGCACGTGAGGACAATGTTGATCTCCTCAAAGAGGCACGTGAGCTAGCCTTGTCCAAATCCACCATCTACCAGCAGAACCTACACTACTACCATGCTAGGCGAATCCGCAACGTCTCGTTCCAAGAGGGCGACCTAGTGTTGCAACTGGTACAAGACACCAAGGGGATGCACAAGCTATCTCCACCTTGGGAGCAGCCATTCATCATCAATCGAGTGTTGCAGAACAACTCATACTACCTCATTGACGCCCGCCAACCGGTAAAGAACAAGATGGACCATTTCGGCGAAGAAACTGAGCGCCCATGGAATGTGAACCTGCTTCGCCCATTTTACACTCAAACAAGAAGTGTATGTATCTTACTTTTATGTAATGAAAAAGTTGAGGAGCCTCGACACAGTCTTGGGGACTCCGTAATCATTTGGCATTTCTTGCTGCATAATTTAGAATTTTTTGGCTGCATTATTTTTCAACCCCAGATCCGGTGATCTCTCCCGAAGACTCACCGGGTGGCTCAGACGGCCACGCATTCCAAACGTCGAAGTATTGTATGCGGCTCTAAGAGTTTCCTCTTTGATTCCGGCTGCAGACCGCAAGCCGGCTGACAGATCCAGAAAAACCAGAAAGCTTGAAGACCCCTACATGAAAAGTCATAAGGAAAACAAACATGTCTGTATGTTCCAATTGCGCTTGCTCGCTCGACACTGACAACAGAAATCTAAAGTATCATGAAGTACGCTCACTAGCTACTCCTTTGGTTCTGGCTGCAGACTATAACCCGGCTCGCGGCCGGCAAGGACACAGCTTAAATGGCCAATGCTCACTGAGAAAAGGACAAACTTGTTGGCCTAGTGTGAAACGACAAAGTTTCCAACCCAACGAATGAACTACAGACTATATTACTATTATGCAAATCTAACACAAAAACCATTACTTGTGTTTTATTTTATGCATGAGTCAAAATCCAAGCCAAGTACTAGGGTCGGGTGCTAATCACTCCCAGACGACAGAAGACAGAAAGGAGCTTTGACCCGGCTGGATCCTCTAGCCGGCCTAAACCTCGGGGACTACACCCTATGGGGTGCGCTGGCGCACCTCCACATGAAGATCCGCAAACGGCAACAACACAAAGGAGCTTCGACCCGACTGGATTCTCTAGCTGATCCGAACCTTGGGGACTACACCCAGTGGGTGCGCTCGCATGCCCCCACACAGAAACAAGCATGCAACAAACGCAAGCCAAACAATCAGAAAGTGCAAACAAAAGAGCAGAAGTCAAATATTATAAGAGGAGAAGAAGCTCCCACCAAAATTCAACAAAGTACAAAGGAAAATTGTTTGCATGCACAGACAAGAGGAATAGTTTTCAACCAATACAAATACACCTGCCAATCCAGGGATCAGTGTCAGGGGGATGATCCCCGGGTACCCCATCCGAATAAGAAACAGGACAGTCGGATCGCGTCCGGCTGACGGATCTGGCCAGACAGACGGGCAGGGCGGCTATCACCCGATGGCCGGATCAGCGAGAGCGGTAGGATACGATGACGTAGCCGGACCCAATCAGAGAGACAAGACGACATGCGTATCAGTGCACGATACGCCCTATACGATGACAGGACGGACAACCACCTGCCCATACCGAAGACTTTGCGTGGTTGACGCTGGAACAGTGGCCTGTGCTGACGACAGGCTCGCACTGCGTCCACTGTACCTACGACAGCCATACCACTCATACTCCAATGTCACATGCCATACCGGGTACTGTAGATGACCAGCTGGCTAGGACCCGCTTGTGGGGCCCGCTAGTCGGACTGGCCAGGGAGACTGTTGCCTCTCTGCCTATATAAGGAGAGGCAAGGCCTCAGTAGAAAGGGTTGATCTCAGTGCATTTAAGGCAGTAGCTAGAGAATACAGCTCAAGGAGCACTTGTAGTTCGTATATCCCACATAGACAGATCAGGCAGGAGTAGGGGCTTTACCTCACCACGAGGGCCCCGAACCTGGGTACTTCTTGCGTCCCGCTATGCTCGCTCGTATCCAATCTTGCCTACGGACACCGTCGATAGCTTCCCTGCTAGTCCCCACACCTCTATCTAACCTCCTTAGGTACTGCCGTTCCCAATACAACGACAGTTGGCGCCCACCGTGGGCAAATGGCTTTGACCGGAGTCACATTCCGCATGGGACCCCGCACTTCAGCCGGTGAGCGCGTGGCCTCCGGCCTGGTGCTCACGCTTGGCAAGTTCGACTGCGTCATCGACAACGCCTCCTACTTCGTCAGAACTTCCTTCCCAGCGAACGGCACCGTCCTGCTATTCGGCGATCTCCCCATCTACGTCGCCACCGTCCCGGAGCGTTTCCCTAGGGAAATCGTCTTTGTCGCGGGGCTGCCGTGCTCAGACGGCAGCACCTCCGCCGCACCTCGCGGCATGGAGGTCATGATGGCCGGATCCAGCTCGCATCCCCGCCAGCCGCGGGAGCGAGGCGCGGACGAGGTCGGAACTTCCGCTCCCCGCAGCCTCGGAACCCGGTGGAGAATGCCATTGATCGGCTCCTGACACCGGTTAACCTCGGGGACAACCCGGAGGAAGCGGAGGCCAACTTCACCATGGAGAGACAGATCCTCCTCCAGGAGGCCATGGAACTGGCAGCAGCCCGCAAGCAGCTTGAGATCGCTAGGCGCGAGTACGACCGCGCGCATGGCCTCACTCCGGCTACCACGGAGCCGAGCCGGTGCGGCCAGGTACGGCGTCGGGACGGTGAGCTGGGCGGTAGGATGGAGAAGGACGGGGAACCGGATCTCGCGCCTGCCCTCACACGGCCCACCTACAGCACGCCCATCAAGAACACGCGCGCTTGGCCGCAGCAGAAGAACTACCAAGCACGGAGGGCGAGGAGCGAGCCCGCCAAAGACGCTCGCGGCAGGAGCTCCTCCACGTCGGACGAAAGCAGGCCGGGCGCCAACCGGCGACGCAGAAGACCTGCTACTCGGAGGAGCAAGCTACCGCCAATAGCAGGGCGCCATGACACCCAAAGAAGGCCCTCCCTCGGCCGCCAGGCCCGCAGTAGCGCGAGTCGGGCAACAGGCCACCGCCAGAGTAGACGGTGAACAAAGAACCCGCCACCTCCCCACCACCAGCCGGGCGCCAGACCGGCCGGTTCCGTCTCTCGGGCGGTGGGGCGCCTAACCCGGATCGTCCGGATGCCGACGATCGAGCCTCGCTCAAGCGCGTCACGGAGGAGGAAGATTCTACCGGTCCGTTGTTTGGACCTGCATTGAACGAGCTGTTTCGGATAAATTCTCCCGCCGAGGACACCCCTGGCACGACAATGACATGAAGCGGAAGATCGGCTAACCGACTACGCTACGGCGGTCGGCGCCATGCGGAACAAGCACGCAGCGGCGCTACGTCCCTCTCATGCTAACCGGTCGGCAAGGACATGGCTCAATAGCCTTGCGCCCAACAAGATCAACACCTGGCTCGACTTGAGAAGGTGTTCGTCCGCAACTTCAGCGGCACATACAAGCGTCCAGGCGCCCGCGACCTGGCCTTGTGCATCGAGCGGCCAGCGAGACCGACTGGCAGTGCCGCCAAGTGGACGGACTCGCAACACTTGCAAGGGCATCTGGAGAGCCAAGCCATCGCTTCTTCATCGAAGGATGCCGAGAGGCACCATGCCGCCACCGCTACTATGTGACGAAAAACCATGGCGAAGCTCATGACGGTTTGGACCAAGACGCCACGGCGGATGCCGCCATGAAGAAGCCCCCTCCCAGAGTAGCAGGATCCTCTAGACGCCACGGCAACGACAACCCGGTTCCAAGAAGGCGAAGCCGCTCACCTTCGACAGATGATTGACGGCCGTGCAAGTGGCATAGCGGTCCTTCAAACCGCTACGCACAACCCGAATGCACTGGACCCGCCAGCTAAAGGACCAGGGCAACCAGCCTCGTCTCCCGCCTCCCCCACCGGGTGGACCCCCACCACCGGCTAGGGGAGCCGGTAATGATGGTAATGGCGGCAACAGCGGCAACAACAACAATGGCTACCCCCAGCCGCATGCCGCCTACCACATCTTCGAGACGGAGCAGGACGACAAGCACAGCCGCAGGCGACGCTCCAAGGAGGTCAACGCCATCGTTTCTCCGGTCCCCTAGTACCTGAACTGGTCGGAAACCCCCATCACCTGGAGCCGGGCAGATCAGCCTGAGCATCTGCCGACTCCCGGGGGCTACGCCATGGTGCTCGACCCTCTCATCGTCTCCAACGCGCGCACCTACCGATTCTCGCGCGTCCTCATCGACGGAGGCAGCAGCCTCAACCTCCTCTACTAGTCCTCGCTGGAGAAGCTGGGCATTCGCGAAAGCGACCTGCGCCCGACTACCACGACGTTCCACGGCGTACCGCCAGGGCCAGCCTGCGCTCCGCTAGGGAAAATCCAGCTGGACGTCATCTTCGGGACCGAGGAGAACTTCCACCACGAACCAATCTGGTTTGAAGTGGTAAATCTGACGAGCTCCTACCATGCTCTCCTCGGGCGCCCCGCCCTCGCCAAGTTCATGGCCATCCCCCACTACGCGTACCTCAAGACGAAGATGCCGGGACCCCACGGCGTGATCACCGTCATCGGCTGCTTCAGGCGATCGATGGAGTGCGCTTCAGCCGGTTCCAAACTGGCAGAGGCCCTCATCATAGCCGAGGAAAAACGCGCGATCATGCGCAACGTGGCCATGGCCCAGCAGGACATTTCGGCTAGCAGCAAACCGGCTGGAGAAGGAGCTTTCCAGCCGGCAAAGGAGACGAAGAGGATCCCGCTCGACCCCTCTGACCCGACTAAGTTCGTCACCATTGGTGCCGGCTTGGACAACAAATAGGAAGGCGCGCTCGTCGACTTCCTCCGTGAGAATCGGGACATCTTCGCATGGTCTCCCAAGGACATGCCAGGTGTGCCGAGGGAGTCGCCGAGCACTCACTTCATGTGCGTCCGGATGCCAAGCCGGTCAAGCAACCTCTGCGCCGATTCGCAGAGGAGAAGAGAAAGATAATCGGTGACGAGATCACCCGGCTCCTTGCAGCCGGGTTCATCATGGAAGTGTACCACCCAGACTGGCTGGCGAACCCAGTCTTGGTGTTGAAGAAGAACAAGACCTGGCGCATGTGTATCGACTACACCAGCCTGAACAAGGCGTGTCCGAAGACCCGCCGCTTGCCCGTATCGATCAAGTCATCGATTCCACGGCCGGCTGTGATTTGTTGTCCTTTCTAGATTGTTATTCGGGGTACAATCAGATCCAGCTAAACCCGGCTGATCAGATTAAGACACCATTCATCACCCCCTACGGGGCTTTCTGCTATGTAACCATGCCTTTCGGCCTAAAGAACAGAGGCGCCACCTATCAGCGATGTATGCAGAAATGCTTGCACTCGCAGATAGGCCGAAAGCGTCTGCGCCGTGGATGGCGTAGTCATCAAGACCAAGAAAAGCGCACCCTCCTCGAGGATCCGAGAGAAACATTCGGCAACCTGCGCGATGCAGATGAAGCTGAACCTAGAAGTGCATCTTGAGTACCATCCGTCGGCTACTCGGTTTCCTCGTATCTGGCGAGGTATCGAGAATCGCATCGAGAGGATGCAGCCCAAGAACCTGCTTGGAGTCAAGTTCACGGATGCTGCTTCCCTCGGTCGTTTTGTCGGCCGGTGGAGAAGGCACTCCGTTATACCTGATGAAGAAGACGGACAAGTTCTCCTGGACTTCGCAGCGACACACGCGTTCCACGACCTCAGCGCATGCTATCCACAAACCGGTTCTAGCCGCCCGGCTAGCAAGGAGCCGATGTTGCTCTATATAGCAGCCACCACCAGTCGTCGTCGATCGCCCCGGTGGTGGAGCGCCCGAGGAAGGCAAGGCTCGGTCGGTTCAGAGACCCGTCTACTACCTCCCGAGGTTCTCTCCTCTCCAAGCAGAACTACCCCCACTACCAAAAGATGTGCTATGGTGTGTACGGCATGCAAGAAGCTCAAGCACTACTTCCGGGAGCACCCGATCAAGGTCGTGCAATCGCACCTTCGAAATCATCGGCAACAAGGACGCCACCGGCCGAGTCGCCAAGTGGGCCATCGAGCTCGCCGCCTACTCCATCCAATACGAGCCCCGGCTCACTATCAAGTCACAAGCGTTGGCGGACTTCCTCATCGATTGGGCCGAGACCCAGTATCTCCCACCGGTTCCGGATTCAGACCACTGGCGGATGCACTTCAACGGGTCGAAGATGCTCGGGGGCTTGGGAGCCAGCATCGTGCTCACCTCGCCCAAGGGAGACCGGCTGGAGTACGTGCTGCAGATCCACTTCAAGGCCTCCAACAACGTAGCCGAATACGAGGCACTGGCGCACGGGCTCCGGCTGGCCAAGGAGATCGGTGTCAACCGGATCCTGTGCTTCGGTGATTCAGACTTGGTGGTGCAACAGGTGTCCGGGGAATGGGACGTCAGAGATGCAAAGATGGCTCTCTACCGGTTCCACATCCAGAAGCTCAGCGCCTCCTTCGACGGGTGAGAATTTCATCACGTCCCCCGCACCAACAACGAGGCAGCCGACGCGCTCTCCAAGATAGGATCCACCAGGCAAGCCATCCCGCCAGGGGTCTCCTTGGAGCATCTGCGCAAGCCATCCATCAACCCGTCGCCGGAGTCAGACTCCATCGTCTGGGCGGGAAGCGTTCCGGCGGCCGGAGCAGCAGAAACGGAGCCGGCAGAACCACCAAAGAAGAAAACTCGGCCGGTGCCCTCCGGCTCGCAAGACCCGAGGGCGGCCGGCTCGCCTAATGGCTCGGGGGCTGCCGTCCCGGATATTCCACCCGGACGACCCCCCGACACCCGTCAGCCGGAGGACAGGAGCGTCCTCGTCATCCGGGAAGTGCCATCCTGGGCACAGCCCTTCATGAACTTCATTGCCAACAGAGAACTCCCGGACGACGAAGTAGAGGCCAAGCAAATCCGACGCCGCGCGCATACATACACCATCATAAACGGCGAGTTGTACAAGCGCAGTGTATCCGGTATCTTCCAAAGATGTGTCGATGTGGACACAGGCTACTGGCTACTCAAAGGCATCCACCAGGGCGAGTGTGGGCACCACGCTTCGTCAAGGGCGATAGTTGCCAAGGCGTTTCGCCATGGTTTCTATTGGCCCACCGCCCTCGAGGATGCCGAACAGCTGGTCCGTGCGTGCAATGGGTGCCAGCGCTTCGGGCAGCTCAGGCACATGCCAACCTCGGTACTCAAGACCATATCGATCACCTGGCCCTTTGCAGTTTGGGGCCTCGACATGGTCGGGCCCTTTAGGCGAGCCCGTGCGGGAATGACCCACCTGCTGGTAGCGGTGGACAAGTCCACAAAGTGGATCGAGGCCAAGCCTATCCGGAAGCTCGATGGAGCGACGGTTGTTACCTTCTTCACCGACATCATCAACCGCTTCGGCTACCCCAACAGCATCATCACCGACAACGGCACGAACTTCGCCAAGGGGGCCTTCGCCCGGTTCTGCGGCAACAAGGGCATCCGGTTGGACCTCGCCTCCATTGCACACCCGCAGTCCAACAGGCAAGTCGAACGAGCAAACGGCTTGGTGCTAGCCGGCATCAAACCACGTCTCATCGAGCCGTTGGAGCGGTCACCCGGATGTTGGATCGAAGAACTTCCGGCTGTGCTGTGGAGCCTCCGCACCACACCGAATAGGTCAACAGCTACACGCCATTCTTCCTGGTCTACGGATCGGAAGCCGTCCTCTCCGCCGACATCGAATTTGACTCCCCTCGCAAGCTCCTCTACGACGAGCAAGCCAACAAGGAGGCGCGGGAGGACGGGGTGGATCTCTTGGAGGAGGCCCGCGAGCTGGCCCTGTCCAGATCTTCCCTGTACCAGCAGCGACTACGTCGCTACCATTCAAGCCGGATTCTCCCAGTCGCATTCCGCGAGGGCGACCTGGTTCTCCGGCTGGTGCAAGACACGAAGGGCATGCACAAGCTATCACCACCCTGGGAGGGCCCCTTCATCATCAGTCGAGCGCTGCCCAACGACTCCTATTACCTCATCGACGCACAGCAGCCGTGCAAGAACAAGATGGACAAATCGGACGAAGAGACCGAACGTCCTTGGAACGCGGCCCTGCTGTGCCCGTTTTACACCTAGTCGCCAGGCAGTGTATGTATCCCGAAAACCCCATGAATGAAAATGCGGACTACCACGAGAATCTCGGGGGCTCCTTCTAGAAATGTGTGTGCACCTATTTTTCGGTTCAAATTTTCCGGCTCCGGCAACCCGTACCCGGGGGCTCGCCAGGTGGCCCGGCCTGTTAAGTCACCAAACCGGCTGAGTAGTGTGCGATGATGTCAGAGGCCCACTCTTCGTCATTCTGAGGCCTTAACCCGCTGTCCGGCTAGCAAGAGCAAAAGCCCGAGGCATCCCACACGAAAAGCGGGAGGAGACGCGACGATCGGGCGTCCGACCCGCAACTAGCTTGAACCAATCCATTTGCTAAGCCGCTAGTACCGTGTGTAATGTCTGTCGGCTCCTTCGATTACGCTGCAGACCACAACCCGGCTGCCCGGCAAGGACACAGCGAAAACAGCAGAACACACGAGAAGGCGACTAAGTGTCTAGAAAGGAGCAAGCCAGTTTTCAAAAAAAAAAAAACAAGCCGTTTTCCGGCTATGATTTGACAGACTAACCTATTAACCTGTGAAGATGTATGTGTATGCATATGTGCATTCTTGTCTGACTACTTCGAGTCAAAATTCGGGAGAAGGAAAGAAGATTCGAAGTCCTTGCCTTCATCAAGCGCTCCGAATCTCGGGAGCTACACCCACTGGGTGCGCTCGCGCGCCCCCAGTGGAATCTTGTAGTTCCTGACCGGCTAAGGGCGTTTAGCCGGCCGTTCGGAGCCCGAGTGAGGGCAAGGGCGGGAGCAAGAAGACAAGAAAGATTGAAGCACACTGCCACGCCACTCCGAATCTTGGGGCTACACATGGGTGCGCCGCTTCGCCGCCCACTCGGAATGTTAGTTCCCTTTGAAGGCGCCCACCGACGAAAGCGGCCGATCGACGAGGCCGGTCGGATAAAGTTAGAAGACTTGGTAGAATAAGAAAGATTGAAGCACAGCTACTCCGAATCTCGAGGCTACACTCAGAGGCTAAGCGCCTCACTGGAGGTGCAAGTCGCCCGGCTAAAGGTGTGTAGCCGGACGAAGTTAGTCGGGCAAAATACGCAAAAGGAAAGCTCAACGCACAAGGAAGATTTAAGAATTTCAACAATAATAAACAAAAAGGTTCACAAGCAGACAAGGTTCAAAGACGGCCGGCACAAGCAGACAAGGTTCACAAGTACATAACACAAGACAATTACACCCGACATCCCGGGGCAGCAGCTAAACGGCAGGGCCTTTGCCGTGGGGGAGTTCTTGGCCGGCAGAGGCTGGGGCGAGGAGGAGCAGCGTTGCTCGATCCGCTCCGACTGGCAAAGCGGTGGCATCGGAGCCTCCACATCAGGAGTACCGACGGACTCCGAGTCGGTGAGCACCTCGTCAGGGTCCACGTAGTCGGCGATCTTGATGGCAGACCCGCGAAGCTCCGGATGGGCTTGGCGGATGGCGGCAAGATCCGCTCCAGCACGGAAGCCCCCCATCGATCTTCTCGACGCGGGCGTCCTTGTACCAGGAGAGCATCAGAGCCAGGGCCATCTCCGCTCCATTGCTGTCCACCGCAGTCGGCACCTCTCCCACCTTCGCCGCCAGCTGCGCCATCGTCTCCGGAACCGGAGCCTCTGGCCACACGAAGGAGAAGACGTCCCGCGCCGCTGGCCAGAGCTTCCTCGCCAAGAAGGACGACGAGCTCTGAGTAATTCTTGCTCTGGCGATTCTCCTGCAGCCGGTTGTAGGCCAGCAGGTCTATGCCGGGGTAAAAAGCTGTCAGAAAAGGGGAGTCAGATCCGGCTACCGGATCTGGAAAGAAAGGAAGACGGAAGAAAGAACTCACCCTTGGCAGTGTGGCCAACCTGCATCAGCTCCTCCACCAGCGCTTTCTCCTTGACCGCTAGCTGTTTTATCTCCTTCTCTTGGTCCTTGTTCTGGGCCTCGAGAAGGGAGAAGGCTTCGGCCCGGCTAGCGGCAGGCGTCAGCCTTGACGGTGGCCTCCAAATTGTCTACCCGCGCGTGCCAATCCTTGTTCTGCAGCCGCAGAGTGGAGTTGGACTTGCTCAGCCGGTCATTCGCTTTCTTCAAGCGATCGATCTCGCGCTGAGCGCACACGAGGATGGCTGCAACGAAACCGGCTATCAGTAAAAAAAAAGAGAGCAAAGACGGATAAAGTGAACTTACTCTGGGAGGACCCGTTGGCAGCAGCAAGCTTCTGCTCCAGGGTCCGGTTCCCGCCGGCTGTGGCCTCAAGCAGCCGGATCTCCTTCACTGCCAGATCGAGCATGGCGGCAAGGTCCGACAGCGAAGCAGCGGAGGAGGCGTCGTTGTCCACGGCGTTGACGGCCAAGGACTCCTTCGCCATGACCACCGCCGTTCGCCACTCCTTCCCGAGCTCCTCGTCAGAGTTATCATCGCCAACAACGACGAGCTCCTTGCCGGCAGCCCCCCGCGCGCCCGCGGAGGAGCCTTCCGGCTGGGAGAAATCCGCTTTCGGCTGAGGACCCTCCGGCTGGGAGGAGGCAGCTGGCTCAGCCTCAGAAGAAGGAGAGGCGCCAGTTGGCTCAGTCGGGGCGTAGGGCGGCGACCCGGTTGGCGCCCGGGCCGGGCTCGCGGCTCCGAAAGAAACCAACGCGCTAAAGAGAAGGAAGAAAAGGCAAAAGCAAAACAAGCCAAAGTCAGAAAAACAAGAAGGAGGACAAATAGACAGAAGGCACCAAAAGATAGAGGGGGAGAGGAAAAACGTACCCCGGCACGACCGGGGGCGGCCCTTTCTTCCGGCCAAGACGCCTTGGCGGCAGGGTGCTAGACCAGCTCCTCTTGGCAGCTGCCCGCCAGAGTCGGAGGGAGCCGGAACGGCAGAGCCGCCCCACCGCTTGCCGTCCGTCACAGAGGCCACCGCGGCTCATGGCCCGGCCTCCTCCTCCTCGTGCACCTCCGAGTGCGGGTCGGCGGCTGGCTCGTCGTTCCGGCTAGGGAAGGCATAGCCGTCCCCATCCGATTCCTCGTAGGACCGCCGAGCGCGCGGCTCGGGCAAGTCTGGCGTGAATACTTCGAGGGGAGCCTCGCCCTCCTCGCGACGGATGCAGGCGAAGATCTGCCGAATGCAAGAAATCAATCAGACAGAACAAGGAAATAGCACAGAAAGAATAAGCAAAATTTCCGGCTACAAGAACTTACCCGGCGTAGCGGTTCTCTCCTGTAGGGCGCCAGTGAACTTTCAGTTCTCCGTGACCGCCTTGTCGATCGTCCACAACCACTCCTTCAAGTTGTGGTAGCGAGGATCACGGCGCGATAGCCGGATCGGGTCCAGCCGGCCGGAGTAGTAGCACATCTTGTGCGCCCGCTGCTGCATTGGCATCATCAGCCGGGACATCTAGCTAAGAGTGATGTCCCGACCGGTTAGCTGGTTGCAATATTTCTGAAGTAATTATGTTCCTACAAAATCTTGCTAGAAGTCCTAATGCTAGTGCTATGAATATGGCCTTTACAAAACACATTACAGATGCTCTCATAAAAATTAAAGAAGAAAAATTGAAACATAAAGCTTCTATTTCTAGGAAATTAGAAGATGGTTGGGAACCCAACATTAATATGAAAGTGAATGATTTTGATATCAAAGCTTTATGTGATCTTGGTACTAGTGTCTATTATGCCTAGAAAGATTTATGAAATGCTTGATTTGCCACCATTGGAAGATTGTTATTTAGATGTCCAACTTGATGATAATGCTAAAAAGAAACTCATGGGGAGTATTAATGATGTTCTTATTATGGTTAACAATACTTATGTCCCCGTTGATTTCTATGTTTTGGATGTTGAATGCAATGCTTCTTGTCCTATTATTTTGGGAAAACCTTTTCTTAGAACTGTTGGTGCCATTATTGATATGAAGGAAGGCACCATTAAATATCAATTCCCACTCAAGAAAGGTATAGAACACTTCCCTAGGAAGAGAGAAAAGATACATTTTGCCTCTCCTATTAAAACAAAATTTGATATTAATGCTTCTTCATTTGAAAATACTTGAATCTTGCTCCTATGCCTCGCTGAAAGGCGTTAAAGAAAAGCACTATTAGGAGATAACCCAAATTATTTTTACTTTCAGTAAGTTTTTATTTTGTTGAGTATTGGAAGTTATTGCCTCAGTAATAACCTCTTCTTATCCTTTTTGTGTGGTTTTTGTGCCAAGAATAACCTATAATGAGAGAGAAGTAAGACTTGGGAAAGTTGCTGTCCCAAAAGAGATTTTTGTGCTTCACTTTAAAACATCGTGAAAAATCCCTTTACGTCGGATTGAGCTTTAATTTTTTGTGATTATTCCCCAGGTTATTATCTAACTTTCGTTAGTTTAGCACTTTTTGATTTGAGCAACAGAAGGTCTTCGAAAAAATCGGTTTTTACCTGCAGGTCTGTTTTGATAGATTTCTGCCATTATTTGCATTTGCCTCTTAATCTCTTTCTCTTTGATCACTTGATCTTTTATAAGGAATTGCTACAGTCGCTTGTGTTTTAATGGAAGTTTTACTTGTGTTGAAACTAAACCCAAAGACTTATTATCTTGAATACACTAATGTTGCTAATGAAGATTATGTAAAGTTTTGTATGAAGGAAATTTTCAAGTGTAGAGAAGAATAATGTGATGAGATGAAGTATGGACAAAAGCTCAAGCTTGGGGATGCCACCCGTGTCACCCCAAGAAATATTCAAGAGGTACAAGCGTCAAAGCTTGGGGATGCCCAAGGAATCCCCTTATTCATCAATAAAAATCTGAGGTTTCTTTCAAAACACTTCATTTTTATTGTTTCATGCACAATTGTGTTGTTCTTGGAGCGTCTTTTTTTAGTTTTCTTTTGTTTGGTTTGCTTAAATAAATTGGTTGGACCCCCGCATTCATATGTTGTTTCAAATAAGTTGATTGGTGTTGGAAAATAGTAGGAAGCTTCATGCTTATAAGTGGTACAAAAGGAGCTTATGTTGACTATGGCCTAGACTTTATCATGTCATATTTGATGTTGCTTTGACCTTATGCTTAGTGATTATTGTTGTAGCATGAATTGTTCCAAACAATTGAGATTGCTTAATATGCCTTGAAAGAATCATGCGTTGTTTTAGCATACAAAGCATAATATTGTGGTATTCTCCTTTGATGCTTTATTTGGGTTGACTTGGCACATGCTTACACCATGTTAAGACTATGAACCAGTCACCTTAGCCTCTATGATCATTTAGTTTTTGACTTGTAATATCATTTTATTCTTTAATTAATAATGTTTTGTCGCTTTGCATGATTATGGCCATTATTGCTCTCTTAGTTGGTCGCTTCCAGTCTTTTGCTAGCCTCCACTTGTACCACGTATGAGTTCCACCCATGCATCCAACCTCCAAGAAAACCAAGTTATTCCAAAGAGTCCACTATAAATTCCTATGCATGGTGTGTTACACCATTCCAAGTATATTCATGTTTTTATCTAACTTCCAAATTAAACTTTTGTTATGTGAAAATTAGTGATTAAAGCTCTAACAAACTTGATGGCACATTTTATTTTCTTGCACTTAATAAACTTGAACCATTGTGTCCATCTATGTTGCTTATATGCTTGCACTTTATAAGTTGTGAATTAGCAGAACCATGATACCATGGGAAACGCTTTCAACATTGCACTTATTATTCAGTTGATATCATGTTCTTTTGTTTACGGATCCCGACGGTGTGAAATAAAATGGGAGCTTGTAAGCTCATGGAGTTTGTATGTGTGTTAGAAAGCATGCAGCCATTTAAGCCATGCCTAATCATGGTGAAAACTTGCAGCATAACCATAGTAAGCATTCTGTGAAGCATCCTCAATAAAACCATATGCAAATAGCAAATAAAAAGATCACTGAGATGCTCATTGTCTGTTGCCTTGTCATTTTGATATGGGAAATCTCCTGTGTCACGAGGTAAGGGGTACCCCGTTGGCGGTTCTCCATGATACACATGTACTTACAATGACAAGAACTTACTTGTGACCAAAGTTGAGTAGGAGGTTCGGTACTCGTAAGCAAGGGGCATGAGATTTTCAACTTATAACTTGTCAAGCATATCCTCATATTTGTGTCACTTTAACCTTAATCACCTCAAGATGCTTATGATGGGGGCAATCAGAGCTGAAAGCTAATAAGTACCATAATTTTTGGAAGCTCTTTATAAAATTTGAAATCCCTGCTTCCCTCTATGAAGGGCCTTTCTTTTTACTTTTATGTTGAGTCTCCGTCTTCTATCATTATGCACCAATTAAGAGAGCATAGCGATCATTATTAGTTTAATGTGCATTGTCCCAAAACTTGTTGATTGATTCATAACTTTGATATTGCTTGTTCTTAAATTATTTATATATAGACACCCTTATGAACTTTGAAGGTGTCCTATGCATTTATGTTTTGCTATACCATGAGGGACAAGCTGAAGACCACTCTTATTATGTTTTCTATATGTGAAACAAACAAACATCTTTTAATGCATTGTTATTCATGACCTTTTGTTTGTACCTTTTCATGTTACAACATAGTTGCTATGTCGTATTGTTAGAATTCTATCTTTCATGCTCATGTTTAGAGTACTTTGATCCCAGCTATCAATGCTTTACAAATACCTTGATCAAGATTGTGATGGTGCATGTCACGTCAAAAATTATTCTTTTTATCACTTACCTACTCGAGGACGAGTATGAGTTAAGCTTGGGGATGCTTGATATGTCGTAAACGTATCTATAATTTTTGATGCTCCATGCTTGTTTTATATCAACTTTCTTATGTTTTGTTTACATTTTGAGGTATTTTTATACATTTTCTTGAACTAACCTATTAACAAGATGCCACGTTAATAGGTTACTTTTCTTTTACATTGTTTTTGGTTTCAGAAAAGCTAGTAAGGAAATATTCTTGGAATTGGACGGGACAAAAGCCAAAGTCAATATTTTACCAGAAGGAACACGGAGTCTGAAGGGTAGCCAAAGTGGGGCCACGAGGTGGCCACACATAGGGCTGGCACGGCCACGCCCTAGGGCACGCCGCCCCATGGTGTGGGCCCCGCGGGCGCCCACCGACCTTGCCCCTTCGTCTATAAAAGTACCCCAATGTAGAAACCCTAAGGACCCGATCAAAAAATCCACGAAAGAGTCTATAGCTGCCGCCATCTCCATCCCTAGATCGGAGGGATATGAAGCTCTTCCCGGCACCCTACCGGAGGGGAGAGATCATACCGGAGGCCTTCTTCATCACCATGCCAGCCTCCGGAGTGATGCGTGAGTAGTTCACCCTTGAACTATGGGTCCATACAGTAGCTAGATTGTTGGTTCTCCTCATTTGTGATATCATGTTTAGATCTTGTGAGCTTCGTTCATGATCAAGATCATCTATTTGTAATCCTATATGTTGTGTTTGCGGGGATCTGATGGATATTGAGATACTATGTTAGATTGATTATTGATTCTATCATGTCTATGTTATTTGTGATCTTGCATGCTCTCCATTGCTAGTAGCTATCTTGGCCAAGAAGATGCTTGTAACTCCAAGAGGGAGTATTTATGCTCGATAGTAGGTTCATGCCTCTAGTAATCTGGGAAGTGACATAAATCTCTAAGGTTGTAGATGTGTTGTTGCTACTAGGGAGAAAACAACAATCCTTTGTCCATGGGGAAATTGTATTGTTTACTTTACACATTTTGCTTAATGCAATTATCTGTTGCTTGCAACTTAATACTAGAAGGGGTTTGGATGATAACCTGAAGGTGGATTATTAGTCATAGATGCAGTTGGATTACGGTTTATGTATTATGTTGTAATGCCCAATCAAATCTCGTAGGAGTCAAGATGTCTAGTATATGCATTGTTATGCTTTCTCAATCTGTCAATTGCCTCATTGTAATTTGTTCACCCAACATGCTATTTATCTTAAGGAGAAACACCTCTAGTGAACTGTGGACCCCAGTCCATTCCTTTACCATTAATATACCATCTACTATTTACCGTTTACTATTTACTTTCTACATGCAATTACTATCTTTCACACTATATGTTTAATCCTTTGTTTTTAGCAAAATCAGTGAGATTGACAACCTGACTGTAAGTTGGGGCAAAGTATTGTGGTTGTGTTGTGCAGGATTCCAAGTTGCTAGCAACACCTTGGAGTTGTTTCCTTACTCCTACTGGTTCGATAACCTTTGGTTTCATAACTAAGGGAACCTTGCTGCTGTGCTCATCATACCTTCCTCTTGGGGTTCCTAACGAGCTCTACATATCTTGAGTCATCAACGCCTCCTGCACTCCCTTCTGCCACATGGCAAGTAACAACCCCACTCCCCCACGACGCTTTGGTTATGGATCATCTATGCCAACACAACTCCTGCAGAGAATCCCGCAGGCGTTACTGCGGGAGGCGAGGCGTGTGCACGATCCCCAAGAAACCGCAATGATCAAGACATGTGCGGAGTTACCAAAAACTGCAGCGGCAGACCAAGCGGTCAAACTGACGCGACGTGTGCTAGAGGTGCTAGGAGTGGCCAACGTAAGCACTGACCTGGCTGAGCAGGCGATCCATCTCCCCGTTCTGGGTGCAGTAGCCGGTCAATTCAATCGCCGCTCACACCCTATGGGTGGGCCACTGGTTCCGTAGCCGGTAAACTCTAGCTGGGAAACGCCAAGCATCTTGAGCCAGAAAACGACAAACACTACAAGACAAATCTTCGAATAGTTTTTCATCACCAATCATTTCAATTAAGTCAATGAGCACGCAAGAACTTCTCCACAAGGCGAAGTCCCAACGCGCTCGGGGAATAGTGTCGAGGGGATGACCCCCGGGTAGGCCCAGCTAGGCTCAACTGGCCGGCTCCAGGGATGCCCGGCTGGATGGCCGCAACACAAAGAACCAAATCTAGGTGGAGCGCTACATCTGGTCCACCCTCAAGATTCCCCGACTGGCCCATCCAGCCGGATGGTCAGAAGAACCGGCTTGGTGGCCTCTACCCGGAGCCACGAATTCGCTGGCCAAGATACGGAGGGGGTGATGCTCCTTGCTGAGCGCACCCCTAACCGGACAGGCTAGCGCGCTGCCCTTCCGGTGCTAGAAGACATCTGCGCCAAAGCGCCAAGGCTGGAAGATGAGGAGAGCATTATCGCCTGACCGCTAAAGCACCAGCTAACGAGTAAAGCACCGGCTGACGAGTAAAGCATCGGGTGATGCCAAAAGCAAAGGCACTGGGACACTATAGCGTTGTCCCCTGTACTGGATGCTTGACCGGGTCCTGGACCACCGGCTAGGCCTGTCTAGCCGGCCCGCTTTGTAACCCAAAGCCCAAACAGTAAACCCTAGAGCCCATATTATAACCTACCTCTCCCAACCAGTATATAAGGGAGGGTAGTGCTAGGGTTCTAGGTAAGTTCTCTAGGTTCAAAAGATTCATTAAGTTCATCTTCTTCCTCTAGCTCCTGATAGCAGCTAGGAAAACATCTCAAGGAGCACTTGTAGTGGGCATTCACCCCCCATATAATAGATCCTTGTAGGAGTAGGACTGTTACCTTAACAAGAGGGCTCCGAACCTGGGTACGTCGTTGTGTCCATAGTATCTGTGCCCAACCTGTTGCGAATAGCCACCGATAGCATCCTGATTGTCCCCTCATGCCATCCCCGATGGCACTGCCGTGTTCCACACCACGACATTCCCCTACATCCCCAAGCTTAGGTTGGACCATATCTTTTTCTTCTTCATTCTTATCTCCTTCTTTGTGGTGCATGGACATCCCCAAGCTTGGCCGTTTATCATCTTGTTTATTTTCCCCATCTATATATTCTTCTTCTTGTTCCCGCAAGCCATTATATCTCTCCTTGATAACAATAAGATTATTATAATATTCAAGGATATAGGTATTCTTACAAAAAAGTTTCAAGAGTTGTTCAAGCGTTGTAGAAAGTTTTGGTGCGAGGCTATGAGTTTCATTTGCTACCACCATAACTATCTCAAGAAATCCCATTACAATAGTAAATTCTTCAGCTGCCTTCTGATGAGTGTATATTTGCATCATGTTTTACATTATTATTTTGCATTATAGATATAGGATCTTGGTATTTTACTGCGCTCGCGCGCATATTTTATGTCTGTTTTCACCAGGATCAGGACATATGATGAATCCAATGGATACAATCCTTGGAGCAATTGTACTATGGAGAAAAGGAGTCAAAAACAACATAAATCACTTATTTGGTAAATATTAATAATACTAAAAGAAAAGTAGAAGCGAACAAGGGAGGTAGAAGGTTTGATGACCAACTATATGGCGGGAGAAACTTTTCTGGCCGTATAGTTGGCGCCGCCTCTGCCTCGTCAAATAGTTTCACCTCGTGCAACTGGTTCGAGGAGACAACATACAGAACACCCCAAAATCGCGAAAACCTCACCTCCGGAAGGCATCTGGAGGGGGAACTCATCCGCCAGGGATCCATCTTCGCCCTACGCAGATTTGGGAGGCTAAGGCATCGATCTTCATCAACCACCGCTGCATCACCACCATATCCATCCATCTCATCTACATCTTGCCTAGATCTTGTTTTAATTCCCGTAATCATTGTGGATTTATACAAGTACTATTCACCTATGATTATTTCCATTACCATTGCTATGATGTTGATTGCCTCCATGTTTGAGTAGATCTCTAGTTCTTGGGGAGATGAAGAAACCCTAGCATATGACTGACATGAGATAGAGATTATTATGTTATACATCATTATATGTACGTGTTAATTGTCTTCATCTTGATGTTGGGAGTTGTGCACCTCCTTAACATTTGCCTCTTAAGGGGACTTGATGAAGGGGATTACTTGTTGGTAAACGGAAGGATGATAGCGCTTACTGTGACTATAAAGTTGTTGTCATTCCTTACGTACTAACTTGGGGAATCAAGGAGAACTAATCAAGCCATGTCCATGTCACGGGAGAAATCCCTTAATAGCGCGGTAACGCGATGGTTGTCGGTTATTGTCTTTTATGATTATGAGGACGATGTGTGCAGCGGTTGCTGGCAAATCGTCCATATATGGAGCTCCTCCCATATACATACACATTATGAGAATATTTGTTATAATACTCCCGATTACTTAGTATAAATTGCTAGCGGTGTACCCACTATTCCCTGAGAATGCCTTTTCCCTATTGTAGTTCCAAAGTTCTATTACACTCGCGATTCTTACTTTCTGCATTAAGTTTTGCTTTACTTTAATTACATATTAAAGTTATTTCTTAAGTACTTCGTTTAGTTATAGTTAAAAGCACTTTAGTCTTTTGCCTACTGCTCCTTGTGGGATCGATATCTTTATTTCAACACTAGCTACAAACGATATGTGCACTTGCAGTCATCAAGCTATTTTCTCGCGTCGTTGCCGGGGAGCTTAGCGCTATAAGTCACTTTACTTTTAGTTATTTACTTTCGTTGTACTAATTTTTACTTGAGTTGTAGGACCACAACAATGGACAATACTCTGCATTTAAACCAGCTTGAGGCAGTAAAGAAAATGGGTTCGCCCATGGACGCTTTTATAACTGTCAACAAAAGCATAAATCAAGATGGAGTCGAGATCCATCCCTTATTACTTGAATTATTACATTCTAAGAAATTTGCAGGAACCAATGAAGAAAGTCCATATGGACACTTACAATTCTTTGAAGATATTCTTAGTTCCTTGATTTTTGACGACTGTAATATTGATATGGTTAAAACCCAGTTGTTTAGACAAACTCTCTCTAATAATGTTTGCGACTGGTATAGATCTTTCTGTGCAGAAGCACCAAGCACATGGGAGGAATTGACAGCCAAGTTCCTATCAAAATATTATTCTGAAAGCAAAGCTCACAGGATGAGAGGTATTATTATCAGTTTTAAAAATAATCCTAGTGAGGGCTTACATGAAGGATATCTAAGGTATAAAAGATATCTAGATAATTACCCCCATCATCGTTTGTCTGATTGGTTAATCACCCATACCTTTTATGGAGGGCTAGATACTAAAAATAGGACGAATCTAGACACTGCTTCAAATGACAGTTTTCTATCTTATACCTATGACGAGGCTTGGAATCTAATAATAAAAATAAAAGTAGCAACTGAAAATTTTAAAGATAAGGAAAATACTACAAATAGTTTTTCTAAATATGCTTGCATTAACGATTTCCTTACAGATGAGAGGACAGATACAATGATTAAAAACCTCGGTATTGATTCTTACTCAGTAAAGAAAATTATTGAGAATTATGCAGGGCATTTGCAGGTACCTACAGAATGGGAACCTCATAAACCCCTCGAAAAAAAGAAGTGTGCAAGAGCACTAATGGAAGAGTTCTCCTCGATACCTATACATGGGATCTTTGAAAAAAGACAAAGAGAGGAAGAAAAAATAAAGAGACTTAAGAAACCAGAAAGGAATTTCGAAGCTACTAATATAAATAATGTTACAATAAAGGATCTTATGGAAGCACGAATAGTGGAAGATAAAGTGGTTAAGCTAGACCGTGAAACTTCAGAATTCATCAAAGGTAAGGTTCGAGGTAACAAAACTTCAAAACCAATGACCCCTATATATTGTGGAGAAACTTTCTTATATGGGGAATTTGTGAACCAATTTCCACCATAAATATTATGCCTTCATCACTTTATGAAGAACTTCGCTACAACTTAAATAATCCAGATGTTGAACCGATAGACACTATTATTAAATTATCTAATAGAACTAATATAAAACCGGAAGGGGTAATCAGAAATATCTATGTCTTTATTGGCTCACTCATGTATCCCCTTGATTTTCATATTGTTGATATGCCTCAAGATTCTTTTTGTCTTATTCTTTTAGGTAGGCCTTTTGTTTCCATCACCAAAGCTTGAGTAGATAATCAAAATGAAACTATCGCCAAACTAAAGAAGAGGCCATATGAAGTGGAGGATATCAAGGAAGAAAATATGATTGTCGAGCTAGCGCAATTCATTTCAGTACTCCACAAGATGAATTAGAAAGGAGCTTAATTAATTGTAAAGAAGCACCAGATGATGAGAAGAAAGAAGACATGAATGATTACCTTGATTCAATTTCAGAAGCACAAAATCCACATGACTATGAAGAATTGGTAAGAACAGGAGATGAAGAACCTCCACCGATAGAATTGATAAAACTTCCAGACAATATGAGGTATGAGTTTCTAGATAATGAAAATAAATGTCCTGTTATTATTAGCAAGAATCTATCAGAAAATAAAACGAATAAACTCATTTCAGTTTTGGTTAAGCATCGTGAAGCTTTTGGATATACATTGAGTGATATTAAAGGAATAGATCCATCTATTGTAACACATAAGATTACCATGCTTGATGATGCTAAACCCATAGTAGATACGCAAAGAAGGCTTAATTCTAAGATAAAGAAAGTAGTAAGAAAAAAAGTTATACACTTACTTGATGCTGACATAATATATCATATTTCTAACAGTAAGTAGGTTAGCCCAGCTCATCGTATACCAAGACAAGGTGGTCTTGATGTGCAATGAATGAGGAAGGTGAGTTAGTTCCTGTGAGACCAATTATAGGATATTGTATGTGCATTGATTTTAGGAAGCTAAACCGTGAGACACAGAAAAATCATAAACCTATACAATTCATGGACAAAATCTTAGAAAGACTTAGTAATAATTGTTACTTTTGTTTTCTTGACGGTTATTCTGGATACTCTTAAATTGTCATACAACCGGAATGGATACTCTTAAATTGCCATACAACCGGAAGATCAAGAGAAAACAACTTTCACTTGTCCTTATAGCACATATGCTTATAGATTAATTTTATTTGGCTTATGTAATGCAGCAACAACTTTTCAGGAATCTATTAAAGTTGTTTTCAGCAACAACTTTTCAGCAACAAGACAGAGGTATGTTCCGAACTGTATTTTTTCTTTATCCTATTTTATGTACCCCGATCTATTTCAGGCAAATTTACATATAGTATTATGTTGGAGTCCAGATGGTGTTGGAGCTAGAGAATGAAGCTAACGACTTCTAATGGAATACGTGTTGTGAGCTCTAGCCCTATTCTCGACCACTTCCAATGCATGATTACTAGATTTAGGGTACGTCTTGGCGCACGACCCCGTGAAATTCAAATTGATATATACTTTCTAAGACCATGAGAAAAAAATGACATGTTCTTTAAAACGCAAGGACACAATGTATTGACAATATTTTGTATAATGGTATACTGTGCAAACATGAAAATTTATCAGATTTAGAGGTGCATCTTGATACACGACCATCGGACTAACAAACCAATTAAAACGCCAATTAAGCCATATTGGTCGACAAACAGAAGAATGTCTTAAACACAGCAAACAGAGCTACTGGAACCAGCACAACATAGCAGACATAAATCAGAGTTTGTGGCCTACTCGAAGCACCAACACAACATAGACATAAATGAGAGTTTGTGGCCTACTTGAGGCAGACAGATTTATTGGGATGTGTACAGTAACACATGAAATATATTACAATATGTAAACGGTTCTAATATAATATTACCAACATACACACAAGGTTTGCATCCAGGATTCACCATGTAGGTAAACCTGGCACTACATCAGCAAGATTTAATGTTTCAGCCGTCGCACACATTAGAAGGATCTGTAATCCATCAATCCAAGCCAATTCACACAATATTACTGCAGTCGAACCAAAGTTTGATTTTGGTTACATATTCAGTAAGTGTATCATCAATTCCTATATTATATACATATGACTTACATATTTCACAATAGAACATTCCTAGAGAGAGTTCCTCCGGAAATTACAACAGATAATGAGAAACAAAAAAAGACAATATAAGAAATTGCTGGTGGGCTGGGCGCTGGGCCTGGCGTTCCGCGGACGGTGGCAGGTGGACGTGAGGCGTGCCCCGCTGCGCGTGTAGGCCAGAGCGGCGGCTCCGGGACGAGGTGGTGATACTGCTCTGCGTTGGCTGTGCGGGCGGCAGGGCATGACTCCGATAGTCGTGCTTGCCGGGCGGCGTGGGTCGTTTGCACGACGGTCCATTGGAGGTGGTTTCTTGGTCTCCGGATGGAAGTCTTGCCTGACTTTGGTTAGTGCCGACAACGACGAGGCTCAAGGGCGTCCTTTTCCCCCTTGGGAGCGATGTCATGGAGCCCCGACACCCCTCCGTCCACCATTTTAGGGTGAAAACCCAAATCTGGCTTCGTCATATTGGATGACGGAGGCCCTTTGGACATCGTGGCCTCCTTGGAGGTGTCATTTTTCGAAGCGTTGTGAGCCATTCTCAGGGTCACTAGTGCTATCGGTTGAGTCGATGTCTTCGGTCCTGTCGGCATGCGAGTGCCGCTGGCGTGTCTTCTACGGCTTGCCTCTTACCATGAAGCTTGAGAGGCCTAGCCGCTTCCTTCTTCCTATCCGGGACATGGACCAGGCACTCGTAGGGCCTGCCGTTGCCTTCATGCTAGTGTCGTCGTCGGTGCTCCATACCTAGTTGAGCTAGGTAGTGCGGCCATGTGTGTGGTTTTCGTCGTTTTTTCCAAAAAAAAATGTGTCATGTTGGTTTTTCTTGTTTGGTTTCCCTTATAAACCAGACACGTGTGTATATCGTTTTGTATCGGTTTTCATCCAGTTTTCCTTCAAACTAGCCAATTCTCTTCTTTAAGAAAAGTCAGTGCTCCTGCTGGTTGCTCCAAAAACAATGTACTCCGAATCTGATAACCTAGATATACGTGCAGGAGGGAGTACATGACAATGAACTGCGTAATTAAATATCAATTAGTGCTACAAAGATAAAATTCCAAACTATACATACTGGATTAGTGAAAGGTAACTTTGTTTTTAAACAACTTCCTCACATAGAAAATTCCTAGTATAAAAACTTAACAGAGATATATGTTCCTAGACTCAATTTTATCCTTTGACTAATGTATAAGATAACTGAGCACATGAAGAATAGTTACAGGATTAGGTTACCCATATGATCATAGGTAAATGAAAGGAGTGATAAAAATTAAAGATCAAAACATAGTACCTAAATTAGCAACAATAGGTTACTCAATACCGTAGAAAAACTGGGTTCTATACTTCTAGTATAAGATACCTACAACAGTAGACATGATTCTGCTATTTATAGACGTCATGACAATAGGTGTTTTGCTTATAAGAATGGAAAGTTGCATGATAATCGGCGGTTAGTTCCACACAACATAGACTTGCTTAATAATGTCAGGGCCACATTAATGCTGAGTGGGGTAAAACAGAAGTGATGAAATATTTATTTAAATATTTCACCAACGACACTTATTTTTCAATGGTCGTTTCAGAAGGAATCAAAGGCAAGGGTGTCACAGGGGTTCCTACTGGTCATGTTCAAATCGATGAGGTCCTTTAGATATTTAAGGTATAACTAAATGCCGCGTATTGCAAATATCAACTATCAGCCCAATATTTCAACCCTCCGAATAGTAAACGTCCAGTAGATATATCATCCCAAACACAACACGGTTTAGATCAGCTTTGTAGTGAGAACAACACATCAAACTGGTCAATTATTTAAATGGATAGATGCAAACAGAAATAATAACGCAAGATGCATAACTAATAGTATCATGGAATAGAGGATTAGCTTGTTTTGTAACCATGTCCAACCCATCAACTCAAACTTCGCATATGGAGCATCATTCAGAAAGAATTTTTAGGTAGGGAGAGAGAGATGCACCTCAGATCGAGTGCCTCCTCACAAGGAGGATGACAACGCGGGCAAAGACAGTGTACAGCAGCTGTCCGAGATCGGCACTGAGGAATCGGCAGAATACCTCTGTCATTATATATTTGTGAGGAACAAAGGAATCGACGGAATACCTCTGCCATTATACATTTGTGAGGAACGCGAATAAGTTTTAGGGGTATGTTTTGAACAACAGATCGGTGTGCTCGGAATACAAGTACAGTATAGTTAGATATGCTAAAGAACAGCTAACGTGACTCCAAGTATTGTACAATCAGATAGGCTTGACGTGCATAGTAGCAAAATTAGTGTAAATGATATTGAAGCATAAGGCACCATCTAATTTTTGTAGGATATTCACATAGTTACATTACATTGTGAATGATCGGAAATATTTTCCTTTTCAGTTAAAAACAGAAACAACAGAGACATCTATTGATTCAGTGGCAGCACCAGGAGGGCCAACCAAATATATTAATGGATTAGTAGAACATATCTAGCTGAATTTAGTATAAATAATAGCAACCACATTGTCACCGATGACCATATTAAAAAGCTCACTAATGTTAGCTAACATGGTGAATACAAATTGGAATGAAGGAATTAGCATCACTCAACTCTCACTAATGCAAAGTTTTAAATAACATTGTTAAAGATATCCTCCTATCATCCATCTTACAAAGGATTGATCAGACGAAAAAACATATAGGAAAAAAAATCATCCAAGTCATTCCATAATGGCTCATATTTTGGCAAAGAGGAAAACTGCCAAAAGAGAACATGATCTGTTGTTAGAGTAGACTATAAAAACACCATTGATTCAGATTTTTTTGGTTTATTAGCTAAAAAGCAATAGCATGTTCGATACCCAGGCATCCAATGATTCTGGTAAATTTGTAGAGCACTGAACCATAGTGAACATCACAACATTTAGTGTTACCACAAAAGAGAACAACATGGTTAAAATCTGCACACCGGCATGTAAGCGTGTCAAATTCAGATGAATTTAATGTCAAAATTTAATCCTATACCATGAAGAAGCAAAGAGAGACACCACGATATTCTAGAATTTCATTAGTGTGTGTGCGCTTCTTGGAAGAATTTTTTAAAATTGATTTATCTCATTCACATACATCATCGAATCCCACAGAGCCTACAAGTACAGACTGAGATGCAATTATAAGCAAACAAATTAAAGTATGTCTAGATAGGAAAACAACTGAAATATATTGTAACAACATCACATCAAAAGGCAGGCTTTTTTTCACCTTTGAAGCATTCGGCCTAGAACGCCAACCAGCCACTCATGAGTCATAATGCGCTGCTCAATGTCAGTCATGTAGTCCAGCTTCACACAAATGAATCCACTGGCACCTTCTTTCGTGATATTGCTAGGTGCAGGCCATTCGACTATTTCATACAGTGAACATGAAAATAAAATAAAATCAGCAGCTAAATCATCTATTTTTCAGTTATATCGAAAATGAAAACATGGGAAAGATATAGGTCAAGAAAAAATAACTAACTTTGCTAGTTAACCTCTACAGAGTTTAACCCTGAAAGACCAAAGTATTCAACTGCAGAGGCACAAGGGAGTTCCATTCATGCCGTGTTGTCCTTAGTTTCATATTCCTGCAAATAATTATCAAATAATCAATATATGAAGGATGCTTAGGAATGAGAACAATTAAGACCAACAACTTTCTCTGATTTATCCACTAGTAGTTTAACAATAATATTCGTAAGGGACAATCTCAAAACTGATTCAGTTTGAAGAGGCTAAATCTAGTCTAGAGAACTTGCCAAACAAAAGTAGGAAACTGAAATTTATGTACATCCTACCCATACCTAATCTACCCACCTCTCTGAAATACAAGGAAGATATGAAGATGATGAGGAAAGAGAAGAAACCATACCCTGATGTGGCCTTGCACATCCATTTCCCAAACCATCCACAAGCGACGATGCACTCCTTTTTTCATTCTTGGACGCCAAGAGAGGAGACGCCACACCTGCAAGATCCCAAGCCATGAAAGAAAACACGCAACTGGTTCACAGAAATGAAATGCTAGGTAAATGACACTTCATTTTTGGTGCTTTTTTCAGGTAAATTGCATGACCCAAAAATCAATGGCCTGTCAAAGGATGTAAAGAATCAAGATCAGCAAGCTGGTATAAGAACTGACTTTCTTGTATTTATGAAAACATACTAATGCTAAATTAATTTATGTGGTGGGATCCTAGGCCAGCAAAGCAATCTAATGATATACTGAACTAACTGTAGCTGTGTAAACCAGATTTATTAACTGTAATAGTCAATTTAGTTTGACATTTATTTAAAATTCTGAAATTTATCTTGAATATATCTGTTGCTAGCAGAATTATATCACAATTGTACCTCCATTTCCATGAAAGAACTATCCATATTAGGTCCCTGGTTCCCTGAAATCAAGTCAAATGCATTCAGTAATCCCCTTAACGATTCCGAACTGCTAAGCTAGGGCAAGGCGGCGACCGGGCGGCAACTGCTGTTTCTTCAATCCTAGTTCTAACTAGTGTTTCCAGCAGGTAACAAGCAGTAGACCTAAACTCTAGCTAACTGACCCTCTGAAAAGCTAGATGATCTAGAAATTTTAGAACCGCCTCTGCATTCGTAGATCAAAATTTATCTACTGTTCTGAACACAAGAACCCACATACCTTGGATAGTCAGAGAGATCCAAAAATCAAAGAACTAAAATTATTTTAATCTGTTCATGTAAACAAGTTTATACTACAAAGTATTGTATCTGACCATCAAGCTATAAGCTATCTACCATACAAGTAATTCCGGAAGACGATACTGTTAGATTTTATACCGAGATTATTTCGTAGAACTAACCCGTACCCTAGTATCTTGTTTCACAGCAAATATTATAGGCCCTTTGCAAGTATCATGGAACACACCGTCCAACCCAATTGTTGGATCATCCTGGACTAAGTGATCAAGCATGCGTTCCTCCCTGAAGCTAGGCATTATCCAACTTATATTAGGTCCCTAGTTCCCTAAAATCAATTCAAATGCACTCAGTTTGTTCATGGTAAATGCATTGATACATATTTATAATTAATTAACTTATTCATGTGCCTCACTTTGCCAACCAAAAACAGAGGGAAAGAACACATGTGCTAGGAGAAGAATCTCAACTAACAGGCTATTAAAACAATGGCGAATCAAGGGAAGGAACTCGGTGGAACCGTGGAGTGAGGGATGGAACTTCACACAGTTGGGGATGACCCTAGTGACCTCCTTCTTTGCAGATTAAGCAACACCATGCTTGCCCACTCTTGGCAATTTAGAAGAATACCCATCTGCAGCAAACAAAAATTCAGGAATCACAGTGAGAAAATATCATCTAGGCCTGGAACTGCCTGGCCGCCATTGACGACCTTTGTATAGCCCCATCAAACAAGCAAGAAGATTGGCAGCCAAGCACACATGCAGCCCTACAGCCAAGCTCGCATACACGCCCAACAGGAAGCACGTACGCTCGTGCACAACAAGATAGCAGCACATCGGGCAACAAGAAACCATAAAGAGAGCAGTGCTTGGGATTTAGGAAGGCACCTTGCGGGACATTGGCAATGGGTGCGGTGACAGATGCGACTCCAGCCGACGGGGAGGGTGAATCCAGGCAGCAACGAGGCAACTCTGTCTGGCGGCGCCGCGAGCGTCCATGCCCTCCACAGCCCCTGCACCCCCTCCTACGGGCGCGGAGGAGCGCGGCGGCGTTGTTCCCGCTGCCGGCCAGCGTCGCTGGGCCACCGGGCTCTGTCCCTGCCGGCCACCCGCGTCCCTGCCCTCCCCAGCCCCTGGACTCCCTCCAGAGGGCCCGGAGGAGCGTGGCGGCGTTGCTCCCACCGACAGCCAGTGTAAGGGGCCGGTTACGAATTCTACTAGGAACACCAGGAACACGAGATCGAGTACAATTTAGATCGCCTTGGCCGGATTCCTCCCAACCACCCCCGAGCCAATCTTACACGGCACTGCCGTTCATCAGTTCAGAATACAAGCCGAGTCTCTCCCGATGCTACCGGCCTCACATAAATGGCACTCCCTAACAATGCGTTACGGACCTGGGCCTTACAGGGCCCATTCTCCACTTGTAGCCCAGGCTGGTGGCCGCCTATTCCTTGGTGGTCTCGCCTCCCGGGCCGGTGTCTCCGGTCCTTCCTCCTCTTGGTCAGCAGCTGGCCCAGGGACGCTGACAATCCCCCTTCTTGGAAACCTGCTTATCCCCAAGCAGGAGCTCGAGGGAACTGTTGCTGAAGGGCGTCCCGATCTTCCCAAGTGGCTTCCATCGCAGAAGAACCACTCCATTGGACCAGTACTTGAGCAAATGTCCACACCCCTTGATGGCGAACCCTGGACTGGAGCACACGCACAGGAATGCTAAAGAGAGAATCAGGTGGAGGCAACTGAGATGATACCTGACGACCTGGCCCGACACAGGGCTTCAATTGGGACACATGAAAGACCGGGTGAATGCGACTGGCCGGCGGAAGATCAAGCTTGTAGGCGACCTGACCAATTCTTTCGAGAACACGGAACGGGCCGAAAAACTTGAAGGCCAGCTTCTGATTCTGACGGCGAGCAACCGAAGTCTGAATATACGGTTGTAGCCTGAGAAAGACGGAATCACCCACAGCAAATTCCCTCTAGAAACGGTTCTTGTCCGCTTGCGACTTCATTCGCTGCCGCACACGCTCCAGGTGTTGACGCACCAAGGCGA
The DNA here is from genome assembly GCA_023614405.1 of Avena insularis. Lineage (NCBI taxonomy): Eukaryota > Viridiplantae > Streptophyta > Magnoliopsida > Poales > Poaceae > Avena > Avena insularis. The sequence goes on from CM042690.1 coordinate 191,338,624, forward strand.
TGACACGAGTACGCTCATCAAGCCACGACTGAATGTCTGACGAGGCTATCTGGTCGGACGCAGTAATGCCAAAATAGCGCGGTGATCGCCCATAGAGCAGCTCGAATGGAGATTTACCTATGGACGAATGCCAATTTGTGTTGTACCAGAACTCGCAGAGGAAAATCCATTTCGCCCACTTCGAGGGGTGAGCGCTGATGAAACAGCGGAGGTAACACTCAATCGATTGATTAACTCGTTCCGTCTGGCCATCAGTCTCGGGGTGATTGCTAGTACTCATCTTCAGTTGCGTGCCAGTTGAGCGGAAGACAGACTGCCAAAATTTGCTTGTGAACACAGGGTCACGGTCCGAAACTAGAGCCAAGGGCATGCTATGCAGCTTGTAGATGTGATCCACAAATAATTCCGCCACTTTCTCAGCTGTATATGGGTGTCTCAGTGGTATGAAATGGTCATACTTCGAGAGCTTGTTGACAACGACCAGCAGACAATTGAATTGTCGAGATTGCGGCAACCCGTCGATGAAATCCATTGTCGCCACCTCCCACGGCTGAGACGGAATCGGCAATGGCTGAAGCAGACCCGGTGGATGAATGCGCTCAGGTTTCGCCTGCTGACAGATATGACATGTGCGAACCAATTCCCGGACCATCTGCTTCATACGCGGCCATTTGAACAACTGGTTGATACGGTGATATGTGACGGGAAAACCCGAATGGCCGCCCTGGGGACTGTCACGGAAAGCAGATATGATTTGCCGTTGCAAGGATTTGTCATTGCCTACCCAGATACGCCCCTTGTATCGCAGAATACCTTGACTAAGCGTGTAATTCTCCTCGGAGGCAGGGGCGACAGCGATCTTCTGCAGCAGTTTCTGAGCCATCTCATCTGCCTGGTAGCTTGCCTGAACAGCCGACAGCCAAGTTGGTAGCACTGTACTGACGGCCAATAGCTGGGAACTAGCAGGCGGCTTGCGCGACAGAGAGTCAGCGGCCCCATTGTTGATACCCTTCTTATAGACGACCTTAAATTGGAGCCCCATCATTTTAGTCAACGCCTTCTGTTGCCAATCAGTATGGAGTCGCTGATCTGTCAAGTGCGTCAGGCTCTTATGGTTTGTCTTGATCACAAACTCTCCCAGCTGCAAGTAAGATCTCCACTGCTGTACTGCCAAAAGGATAGCCAGGTACTCCTTTTCGTAGACTGACAGTCCCCTGTTTCGTGGCCCAAGCGCACGGCTGACGTAAGCAACTGGGTGCCCTTGCTGAGACAGCACCGCGCCAATGCCGACATCGCATGCATCTGTCTCGATGACAAATGGCAATGAGAAGTGGGGAAGGGCTAACACTGGAGCTGACATGAGTGCTTCCTTGAGGGTTTGGAAGGCATTTTCTGTAGTAGTCGTCCAAATAAAAGGCACGCCTTTCTTCAGCAAGGATGACAGTGGCTAACTGAGTACTGCATAGTGCTTTATAAATTTTCTGTAATACCCCGACAAGCCAAGAAACCCCCTTAATTCCTTCAGATTGGTGGGCTGAGGCCACTCCCGTATCGACTGAATCTTAGTTTCATCCGTAGCCACTCCTGCTGCTGAAATCACATGCCCAAAATATGCAATACGCTGCTGGGCAAATGCACATTTAGAAAGCTTAACTTGCCAATTGTCCTATTGCAAAATTTCGAGAACAGCAGCCAAATGTTGCAGGTGGTCAGTGTAGGTTTTGCTGTATATCAAAATGTCATCGAAAAACACCAATGCACATTTCCTGAGAACTGGTGCCAGGGAAGCATTCATAGCATGCTGAAACGTAGCTGGAGCACCTGTCAGACCAAACGCCATAACTTTGAACTCGAAATGCCCATGATGGGTTTGGAAGGCTGTTTTGTGCTCCTCCCCAGGGGCCAACCGAATCTGGTGATACCCAGCCTTAAGGTCCAGCTTTGAAAACCATTTGGCACCACAGAGCTCGTCTAGAAGCTCATCAATCACCGGCAATGGGTACTTCCCTTTAATTGTCAGTGCATTCAAGTTCCTGTAATCCACAACCAGGCGCCAAGTCTGAGAAATCTTCTCCTCCACTGTATCATACTTCTTGACCAATAGAACAGGAGAACTAAAAGAACTCTGACTCTTAACAATGACACCTTGCTAGAGTAACTCGCTCACTTGTCGCTCCAATTCTGTCTTCAGTTGAGGCGAAACTCTATAAGGTCGAATTGACACCGGCTGAGCTCCAGGAATAAGAGGAATATGGTGGTCACACTGCCTTCGAGGGGGAAGACCTGTAGGAGCTGAGAAAACACTGCTAAACTGCTCCAACAGGTGTTGCACTTCTGGCAGCATGGGTGTAGCAGGTGCAGGGGAACTATCATGCAGCATATGCAACTCAACGAGAGCATGGGTATAGAACTTTGACCCCTCTCCACAAAGCACCACTGTTTTGCCATCTTTCACAAAGGAAATCCACCCTTGGGCCCAATGCGCAGTCATGGGACTGTATTTTGCTAGCCAATCCAGCCCGAGAATACCATCATAACTGCCGAGAGCTAAGATCCTGAAGGAGTCAGTAAAAACAGTGTCATCGATAGACCACTCCAAGTTTGGAAAGAACTCCTGAACTGCATGATAGCCCCACCAGCTACCTGGACACTGACAGGTTTATCCAAGTTCGTTTTGCCTGTCAGTTCGTTGGCTCTCTGCAAATCAAGGAAACAGGAAGAGCTGCCAGAGTCAACAAGGAACAGGAGCTGACGACCTTGCACTTCCACCAATACTTGCATAGATCTGGGCGCCGAAACTGAAGTGTCAACAGCAGCTAAGGAAAGCATCATCAAGTGGGGGTCAGGGGCAGGTGGATCTTGTTCAACCGCAGTAGGAGATTCACTGTTTCCATCCTCAGACAACTACATGTATTCGATCATTTCCTGAACCACATGTAACTGAATGGAATTCTTGCACTGGTGCTCACGGCTCCAACGCTCTCCACACATGAAACACAGTCCTTTGGATCTACGATATGACTTCAGATTCTGCCATCTATCCTCAGCAGCGCTCTTCTGAACTTCAGCTGCCTTCTTTTCCTCAACCAATTTAGACACCCAGCGAGATGGTGGTGGTGGGGGAGGAGGACTAACCGGAGAAGGATAAGCTCTCCTAGATGATGTGTGAGTCGAAAACTGTTGGACCGGAACTGCAGATGCTGGCGCACATTCATCACCTAATTCTTCATATAGCAGTGCAAGCGAATAAGCCGTGTCCAAATCACGAGGCTGCTGTATAGCGACAAGAATTCTGACTCCCGGTTGCAACCCATCCAGGAACTTGGTAGTGTAATGAACAGGATCCGGGTGACTCTCATAAGCAGCTATCTGGTCCATCAATTCAGAAAAATGAGACACATAATCCTCAACTGTAGTAATTTGTTTGATATGAATCAGCCTTCGAACCAGAATTTGGTGTTGATTTCTGCTGAAACGTGCCAGGACTGCAGCAACAAATTCAGTCCAGAGTGGCCGCTGGTGCTGCTGAAGGTATGATTCTAGCCAAGTAGCCGCTGCTCCCACGAAGTGATCCGACGCATAGGATGCCCACGATGTAGGTTGCATCTGATAGCGCTGGAAATAATCCTCACACCGTCGTTGCCACAATTTAGGATTAGATCCATCAAATTGCGGCAGTTCGACGCGCGGGCCAAGAGCAGAATCAGTACCACGAGATGAACTAGCATCATGACCTGGAAAATTCAAAGAATTACGGCCGGAGTGCATACCTCCGACCGGAGGAGTCATGTGGTCAGCACATGAGGTCCCCCGGTTGATGAATTCATAGCGGCGCCCAATTGGGCCGGCGGGTTCCTCTCCCACATCGCGGTGAGACGGAGCCGAGGATCTCCCCACCAGAGTATCGGGATCCGGTCGCGGCAGCCGCTCGATTGCTACCGCCAACTGCGCAATCTCAGCGCTGAGCGAGTTGCGGACGGAAGAGAGTTCTCCCCCCAGCCGCGATCTAGTTGCCTCCAGATCCGCTTCCACCGAGGCCTTGATGTCGGCGACGGCCGTGTTGACGGACTTGAGTTGCGATTTGGTATCCAGGATAAAGGGATGGACTGCGTCGAGCACCTCCTTCTTGTAGTCGAGGAAGCGCTTCTCGTACTCCTCCTTGGAGTCCACCATGAGGAGATCGTAGATCGCCCTCGACTCCGGCGAAAGGCCCTCCATCAACTCCGAGCGTCGGCGAGACAAAAAACGAGTGGAATACCGGTGGTTGGGAATCTCCAGATCGGTGTGTGGGATCGAGCCTATATCTGATACCAATTGTAAGGGGCCGGTTACGAATTCTACTAGGAACACCAGGAACACGAGATCGAGTACAATTTAGATCGCCTTGGCCGGATTCCTCCCAACCACCCCCGAGCCAATCTTACACGGCACCGTCGTTCATCAGTTCAGAATACAAGCCGAGTCTCTCCCGATGCTACCGGTCTCACATAAATGGCACTCCCTAACAATGCGTTACGGACCTGGGCCTTACAGGGCACATTCTCCACTTGTACCCCAGGCTGGTGGCCGCCTCTTCCTTGGTGGTCTCGCCTCCCGGGCCGGTGTCTCCTGCCCTTCCTCCTCTTGGTCAGCAGCTGTCCCAGGGACGCTGACAGCCAGCCTCGCCGAGCGTCTGCCGGCCCCCAAGCATCCTGGTGCGTGCGTGTGGCGGCGCAGGGGAAAATAAACGGAGACGGCGCTCTGCTCCCTTGCCGATGCGTCGTGGCCGTGGAGCTGCTCCCAAAGCGATGGGAGCTCGACGGGGGCAGGCAGTGGCGACAGCAGCATGGGCCGGAGAGAGGAACAAGCGTGTGGCGGTGCGAGGATAGGAGGATTAGACATAGAGCTAGCTAATCGGTACTGCTAAGGTTTTCAGCTCTAAGCCATGGGTAATTTGGCTGCTTCAAATCCCGGAATGAAACCCGGCGTCCCCCGCGAAAAATTGAAACCCGGCGTCCCCCAGGAAAAAAATACGATCGACGCTGTTATGCGGGGCCAACGGCCACTGGTCCCAGCGGCAGCCACCAGTACTGTGTGCTTGCTAGCCTTTATAGAAAACACTGCTCACATGGATAAAATTGACTTACCAGCGATGGACAGACGAGATGCGCTCTGAGGAGCTAATCGGATTGCTAAAAAACCCTAATCGCTGTGGTAAGAGCTGGGACTTGCCCCTATTATACTTTTAGATTTAAAGATTTAACTTTATTTGTTGTTAAACCATCTATAAAACTTTGATAGAATCTTTAAGTATTTATTTGTCTTTTAGCGTACAATCTAATTTATTTTATGTTAGTCTACCCAAAAATTGATACACTGTAAAATATCCTGTCATAATGAATTTGATGGATGCTCTTTTTTATCGTTAGATACATATGCTTTCAGTGTCTCGAGCAATTGCAGAAAATATCATTAGTTATCTTTGTTTTTGACTTCCAAAATTATGTGATTTGCAACAACACAAGAATCTAATACTCCCTTCGTCCTGAAAAGGATGTCGCAAATTTATTTAAATTTGAATAAATCTATATACTAAATATTGTCTAGATATATTTGAATTTAGACAAATCTACGATATCTTTTTAGGACGGAGAGAGTACATTGATTTTGCATGATATAGGATCAATACAGGGAACACTCTTCAAATCGTGAGCTAGCTATGGGTCATACCTGATTTTAGCAAGTAGATCACCACATGGAATGCTAGCAGACACGGAGACAGCGATGCCAAAAGCTACGTCCAGCTATGAGTCCTAAAAATTCAACTGCACTAGACGACAACACAGTGTGACTCGCTCTCAACGCCCTGAATGTTGTCCAGCACAGAAGTGCCAAAGAGAATAGCATTTCAAGTGCCAACTTCCCTACCAAACTTAGCACGGGGTGACCTACAATGGAGCTACAAAACCGAGGCATCCACTTTCAGGTTTTAAGAAGCCATTCGGTAATGGGTACTATGTTTCTTATTTTGGTAACCTGTATGTTTTTCAACTTATGTATCATTTTGTCAAAGAGAATGCAGTCAAACTTGACATGATGATACAAGGTTTCACGCTGCTACAAACGCTAAAGGCCACCATATTTGGCCTTAGGGATTTTGAAAAGCCACATAATCCAGGCATTTTCAGGAGTAGGATCCTGCGATCATTGAGTGCATGGTAGAGGTTAACTCAAATTTCAAAATAGACTGCCAACTCATAATTTTTCATTGAATCGTGGAAGAAAACAGCACAAAGACAACCGTCTCGATTGGGTAGATCCATGACAACGCGACGACTGAGTAAGATGTCAAACTACATCATCCATGCTAGCGTAGTTATGTTGAATATGTGACAACTAATAATGAGAGGATGTAGATGAGTGGACTGAGAATCACTGGAAGAGCTAACTAAAGAAATTAGGTAGAAAAACTATTGTATAGATTTCACAATTATAGACATTCTAAACTTACTCTAGCTCTCTAACTTGATTGTCCACATATAAATATATTGTTGAACAAGAAAAAATTACCATTAAACGATAATGAAATATAATTAATATTTTTTTACTTAGATAATTAGCAACACATTCATATACACAAAAAAATGGTCAAATTAAGATGCATATGGTTGAGTATACATGGCTACGATGGATTTTTTTTTAGTAAAACTACCCGTTAGCGAGGATAAATTTCTTTTAATTTATCTTCACTTTCATCCATGCTAGCGTAGTTATGTTGAATATGTGACAACTAATAATGAGAGGGTGTAGATGAGTAGACTGAGAATCACTGGAAGAGCTAACTAAAGAAATTAGGTAGAAAAACTATTGTATAGATTTCACAATTATAGACATTCTAAACTTACTCTAGCTCTCTAACTTGATTGTCGACATATAAATATATTGTTGAACAAGAAAAAATTACCATTAAACGATAATGAAATATAATTAATATTTTTGTTTTACTTAGATAATTAGCAACACATTCATATACACAAAAAATGGTCAAATTAAGATGCATATGGTTGAGTATACATGGCTACGATGGAATTATTTTTAGTAAAACTACCCGTTAGCGAGGATAAATTTCTTTTAATTTATCTTCATTAAGTGAATGAATTATTATTTGAACCGGATCAAACATTATATGTTTTTTTATCATGTAGACCCTAACTATCATATCCTAAAATGTTCTGAATCATAAAACTAAGACAAACGAGCTACTGCATGATGTTAACATTGCATATTAATCTAATTTTACATAAAAATATGGCCTAACTGAATGAATGAACTAAGACTATAAGTACCAATCTTATAGAATCTATAAATGACACATATGATCGTTAGAATGGTGCTTTTGGAGATGACCAATAATCATTGTCCATACATTAAAAACATCTAATATTTTTTTCCAAATCTACCATACAATTATGCTGGTAATAAAATGTATGATTTCTACTATATAATTTGATTTTTAGTACATTCTCGGTCACTTTCAAGTTTCAATACACCAAAAGATGATGCCCTCGCATTTGCAAGGGCCACTTTGCTAGTGTGTTCTAAAGATATTTGATGATTTTGTTGAGAAGACTATGGAAGGTCTAACAAACGATTTTCTTTTTGTGGAACAACTTTTGATAATTGCCTCTATAATCTAACCAAAATTTTGCAGAGATGCAGGCAGTCAAACTTAGTTTTGAATTCGGAGCAATGCCGTTTCATGGAAAGAGAAGGTAAAGTTTTCGGATACAAAGTTTCGGACAAGGGAATATAAATAGATAAAACTAATATAAATGATATAGAAAATCTCCCAATACCTTAGGACATTAAAAACTAAAAATGTTTCTGGGACATGCAGGTTTTTATAAGCGGTTTATAAAAGGTTTTGCTAGACTTGCTATGCCCCTTACCAATCTTATTGATAAAGAAACTCCATTCTATTTAGACCATGATTGCATTGAAGCTTTTGAGAACCTTAAGGATAAACTAGTTTCAGCACCAATCATGCAATCTCCAAAGTGGGATGAACCTTTCGAAATTATGTGTGATGCTAGTGATTATGCTTTAGGGGTTGTATGGGACAACAAGATGGAAAGAATTTGAATATTATTTATTACGCTAGTAGACCTCTTAATAAGATTCAGAAACATTATGCTACTACAGAAAAAGAGTTTCTAGCTATAATTTTTGCTTGTGACAAATTTAGATCTTACATAATTAATTATAAGGTAATAATTCATACGGATCACCAAGCTTTGCGTCACCTCCTTGTAAAAAAGGATGTTAAGCCCAGGTTAATTAGGTGGGTTTTATTACTACAAGAATACGATTTGCAAATAGTAGATAAGAGGGGTAAGGATAATTCGATAGCAGATCATCTCTCTAGGATGGAGGGAATAATTAACGACCCCGTACCTATTAATGAATCATTTCTAGGAGAATATTTAGCAAAGGTAGAAATTGCTGATCCATGGTATGCAGATTATGCTAACTATCTAGCAATAAAATTTATACCTCCCGGTATGTCAAGAAATCAAAGAATGAAATTCTTTAATGATCTTAGATATTACTTTTGGGATGATCTGTATCTATATCGTCATAGACTTGACAGAATTATTTGGAAGTGTGTTCCTAATCACGAAATGAATGCGATATTAAAGGCTTGCCATGACAGTCCATATGGACGGCATCTGCAGGTAAAAGAACTGCTGCAAAGGTACTTCAATCCGGATTCTATTGGCTCACCTTGCTCAAGGATGCACACAGGTATGTGGAATACTGTGATGCTTGCCAAAGAAGAGGTAATATAGGTAGGAGACAAGAAATGGCGATGAACTATAGTCTAATAATTGAACCCTTTGATGTATGGGGAATGGATTACATGGGACCATTTATAGAATCAAATGGTTATATTCATATTCTTGTTGTCGTTGATTATGTTACTAAGTGGGTTGAAGCTATTCCAACAAATCATGCGGATGTAGCTACCTTAGTGAAGATGATCAAGGATGTCATATTCCCCAGGTTTGGAGTTCCTAGATTTTTAATTACTGACGGTGGTTCTCATTTTATGAAAGGGACTTTCAGCAAAATCCTTAGCAAGTATGGAGTAACTCACCGCATTGATTCACCATATCATCCCCAAACAAGTGGTCAAGTGGAACTCTCTAATAGAAAACTAAAGACCATACTCGAGAAGACGATGGACAAATCAAGAAAAGATTGGTCATACAAGTTAAATGACACTCTATGGGCTTACCGTACTGTGTTTAAAAATCCAATGGGTATGACACCTTATAAGATGGTGTACGGTAAGGCATGCCATTTACCATTAGAACTAGAACACCAAGCTTTTTGGGCGATAAAGAATCTAAATTATGATCTCAAAGCAGTAGGAGAAAAGCGTTTACTAGATATGCATGCTTTAGATGAGTTTAGAAGTGAAGCCTATGAGAATGCTAAGTTGTTTAAGGAAAAAGTTAAAAGATGGCATGATAGAAAAATAGAGAATAACACTTTTAAATGTGGAGACAAAGTTTTACTCTATAATTCTCGTCTTAAGTTGTTTCCAGGAAAACTCAGATCAAAGTGGGAAGGTCCATATGTAGTTCAAGAAGCCTATTCATCTGGGGCAGTGAAGCTCCAAGGAAAAACACCCTCTCTTGCATGGGTGGTAAATGGACAATGCTTGAAGAATTATCGGGTGAAATAAGATATAAGTGCAATCACCATAGAGTTGAGCACCCCCGAGGAAGGGATAAAGCGAAGATATACAAAGAACGGAAATTACAAGAAGAATGGACTCAAGACGGAATGAGCGGTACTACGGTCAAGCTATTGACCATAAAAGAGCGCTTCATGGGAGGAAACCCATGTGAAAAAAAGGTTTGAGTAAGTTTTTAAATTCTCAGTTAAAGTCTAGTTTGAGTATTGTTTTTGATGAGAACAATTCATGCTCTAGCAAAGAAGAAGGAAGATTGATGATGCCAAAATTGGTCGAAAATCTAAGCTAGCATTTATCTGTCAAAACTCGATATTTTGTTAAGTTTCAGATTAATAAAGAATAATTGGAGAAGCATAAATTTTTTGGTAGACACAGAAGGTTTAACGACCAACTATATGGCAGGGATAAAAATTCTAGCCATATAGTTCCGGTTGTATAGTTGTTCCGACGTCAATGCTTCCATCCACAAAAGGTACCGAGAGTTTAACGACCAACTATATGGTCAGAATTAAAATTCTGCATGTACAGTTGCGGTCGTATAGTTGTCAACACCTTTGACAAAATAATTTCTGGAGTACTGAGAGTTTAACTACCAACTATACGGTCGGAATTAAAAAAAATCCGCCCATATAGTCGTGGTCGTATAGTTGTCGACCACTGTCCAAAAAATTTATCCAGGATACAGAGAGTTTAACGACCGACTATACGACAGGAATTAAAAATTCCGCCTGTATAGTTGCGGCTGTATAGTTAGGTTCAACTATAGATCTAATCTATAGTCGATTCACAACTATACGGTGGGAACTATACGGGCTGCGCCCGTATAGTTGCTCGTTACGCAAGGCAGCTAGGGTTTTTGACCCCTCCTTTTAAAGCTGATCGCATCTAAACTTTTTCATTAAGTTTTACAGAGCCACAGCCTCCAACCTCGAAAGATCTTCGCCATCCCTATACAAGCCCTTTAACATAATCCGTGCAGCGAAGCCATGCAGCCTTTACATGTCAACAAGATCTGGAAGAAGAAAGAAGAGACACCCGTGAAGAGGATCGAAGAAGCAGAACCCAAAGGATCATCATCATCATCCGGCTCGGAGATCAAGCCTCTCCCAAATTGGGAGGACATGTTCCCACAAAGGATGGAGATGATGAGACAAGCTGAGCAGGGAAGGAACAAGGATGAGTACCTCCCTAAACCTTATCATTACAATATAGGATCCTATTATAAACCTCCTCTTGGTCCATTACCTCTTAAACCTAAGAAGGTGTGGCAAGATGAGATTCATGATAAGATATGTGAGTTATAAAAGGATTCTAAGGCATGCGTTGAAGCAATTGGAGAAGGGATTGACTCCTACTGGATGATGAGCAAAGACCTTGAGAAGAAGGTCAATGCAATCGATGGTAGAGTTGGTTTCCTGATTAAAACTGTCTTTGAGTTAATAGATGAGAAGAAATTCCTCAAGCGGAAAGTATTGAAGCTCCAATATGACATGGCCAAGCTCAGCATTCGCTTTGCAAACATAGTTAAAGAGGGCAACGTAAAAAAAGAAGGCGACGCTCTATCTACCCAAGAGGAGGAATAGGTACCCACAAGGAGTTAATTGATCCCGTCTGGCTTGATTCCAAGCTTGGGGAGATCTTTAAAGACCTTGTAATATTTCTTATAAGTTTTATATTACAGTTTTTGCATTAGTTCAAACTAGAAATAAAGTTTGCATCATTAGAATTCCCTTCAGGAATAGTCGATCTCTTTAATGAAATTCCGAGTTTATTATTATATATGGAGCAATATAGAGTTTGTGTTTGCTTTAATGATATATGAATGGCTTGAGTATGCTTTGACTTGCACTTGATGATATCAATAGGAGTCTTCCATACCATTGGTATTAATGGAACACATAAACATAATTTGGTCAATATGTTGTAAGTCTACGGTTTGATTTACAAAAGAAAAATTATCTATACAATTAAGTTGAAAAAGAAACCTTGAACAAAGGAAAATGAAAAGTGCTATCAAAATAGAGTGAGAACAAGTCGAGGTAGAATTTCCAAGTCATAAGAATGCTTCATATACAGTTGGAATTTGATAATTGAGATCGTTAAAACTTTGAATTCCTACATAAGGTGGAATATATGGTTAGCTCCTTTGCACAACACTTAAAACAAAAATGTGAGCATATATGCAAAAGAAAAGAAAAAGAAAGAAAAAAAGAGAGAATGTGTAAAGAGCAAATAGGCATACACCATTGCATTGTAGTATGACAAAGAAACACTTTAGAGATTTTGAATCCCAAGTGAATACGTTGGTCCTAAAACTACATCGTAACTCATTTGGTTGAACCAGATACTTTTACATTATGTTGAGATTCATCTTCTATGACTGTTGATAACTAAGGTGTGGAAGCCTGCTAATACTATTCAGATGGTTCGAGTAAGGTACTATTCATGAGCTTATTCATATGTATCATATATGATTAAAACATGTTGCAACTACCTCATTTATTTTAATTGACTCAGCTTCATGAATATAAGGATCACATCCATTAAGCTAAAACTTGCTCGAGACGAGCAAGAGTCTAAGCTTGGGGAAGTTGATGTGTGCATATTTGCATCATGTTTTACATTATTATTTTGCATTATAGATATAGGATCTTGGTATTTTACGGCGCTCGCGCGCACATTTTATGTCTGTTTTCACCAGGATCAGGATAGATAATGGATACAATCCTTGGAGCAGTTGTACTATGGATAAAAGGAGTCAAAAACAACATAAATCGCTTATTTGGGAAATATTAATAATACCAGAAGCGAACAAGGGAGGCAGAAGGTTCAACGACCAACTATACAATGGGAGCAACTTTTCTGGCCGTATAGTTGGCGCCGCCTCCGCCTCGTCAAATAGTTTAACCCCGTGCAATTGGTTTGAGGAGACAACATACAGAACACCCCAAAATCGTGAAAACCTCACCTCCGGAAGGCATCTAGAGGGGGAACTCATCCTCCAGGTATCCATCTTCGCCCTGCGCAGATCCGGGAGGCTAAGGCATCGATCTTCATCAACCACCGCTGCATCACCACCATCTCCATCCATCCCATCTACATCTTGTCTAGATCTTGTTGTAATTCCTGTACTCATTGTGGATTTATACAAGTACTATTCACCTATGATTGTTTCCATTACCATTGCTATGATGTTGATTCCTCCATGTCTGAGTAGATCTCTAGTTCTTGGGGAGATGGAGAAACCCTAGCATATGACAAAGATGAGATAGATATTATTATGTTATACATCATTATGTGTACATGTTAATTGTCTTAATCTTTGTAGCATCCCAATTGTCTAACAATTGCAATGCTACTAGCCTAGTCTATATATATGCTACCTCCTACATATAATTATTGCATCATAATTATATCATGCTCATGTCATCATGCCACCTTGCATTTGAGCATCATATAAAACCCTTTTCAATTTGGATCTTCTCTCATATGCATCATTAATTGTATTTGCCTCTTGATATTGTATTTGGTTATTGATATATTGTTTAAATGCCCAAGTTGAGTTGGGGGCATATCTTTTATTCTACTCCACCACCCTTTCTTTTCACCACCTTATAATTCCACCATCCCATTATCCATGAGCTTGTATTTTATTTTCTTTTGGTATTTAATCTAGCTCATGGGAGATAGGATGGATCTACTTCTATAAATTCTTTTGTTTGGCTTTATTCCACTTCTTGGAAATGCATAAGTATAATGCCATATTATTCTTGTTTTCACAAGATTAACTCATGGCATTAAATACTTGCATGGACCATGCAACCATCACCACCATGTGTTCTCCTTTGGTTTTATTTGATTTTTGAGTGGATCATCTTCTCACCTCTCTCTTTTCTCTTCCTCTCTCTAACATGCTGGCCACCTGACCCTCCCTCTCTCCCTGGCTCGTGCCCCATCTACCCTCTTCTAACCCTAACCCTAGCCCATGCCTAGTCTAACCCGAGTTCACCCGAGTTACCCCCTCCCCTCTCTCTTCTCTCTACCGCCTGCCAGGATGGCCCAGATACTACTCCTCACCGACCCTACCTGCAGCCTCTCCATGCCTACCTTCCCCCAGCCCGAGCAAGCACGTGATCAAGGAGAAAAGGAAAGAGCCGAGGCTAATTTCCCTGTCCCGTGCCTACACGCCATCTCCTCCCTCTCTCTCGCTGGCCTCATCCACCCGGCTCCTCTACATCGCCCAGATCCACCCCAAGCCCTGCCGCACCTCCCCTCTCTCTTCGCCGTCGCCAGATCTCGCCGCCAGACACCGACGTCTACCCCTGCTCCTCGTCGCTCCGGCCGGCGAGCGCGTCGAGGAGGTGGCCTGGAAGACCAAGGAGACCTCTCTGCTTCGCCCTGGGCACATCCTCATGGAGGAGGAGCGCCAGTACCGCCAGCATGTCGACGCCCTGCGGAAACCCTAGTTTTCCGGCTCGCCAGCCTCCCCGACGATCCTCTGCGTCACTCCCCGATCTGACCACACCAACCAACCCGCGGTGAGCCCCTCGACCGCCCTGACATCCTCGCTTCGCCGTCACCGTCTAGCGCCGCTGCTCTTTTCGTCGAACGCCTTCAGTGTGTCGCCGCTCGCTATTGCCTGCAAGGTTCCCGCGCCGCATAGAGCCTTACCTAGGCCCCAACCACCCTCCTGCCAACTCCCCTAGCCCCGCCGCACTGGTTCCGCCCCTAAGAGCGCACGCCAGGTCCCGGGTTCGAGTCCCCGCTCCGCGTCGCGCGCAGACCTGCCGCCAGACGGTGGAGAAGATCCACAGTACGCGACGCCTTTTTGCAGATAGCCCCCTCTGTTTTTCTCTGCTCAACCCGCGCCCCTCGCGACCCCACTCGCCAGCCCCAGTCCAGCTTTGCACTTAAACCCCCACCTTTTTGACTTCCACAACCCGCGGTCCTCAGCTGATCCACGTGGCTCTGCATGGTACACCCGCTGGCGCGTGGGCCTGCAAGCCGCTGGTCCCACCTATCGGCCTCCGGGGCTAGCCTCTGTGCTGGTAAGAAAACTGATCGACCATATTCTGGCCCCACTTGTCACTATCTGTGGCTAGGTCTGGGCTGAGTGACAAAAGGTTTTCTGTTTTTCTGTTTTAATTTAAACTTTTCAAATTTGTTTTAAATTCAAATTCAAATCTGTTTTCAAATATCTTTTAAGATATAATTCCAAATTAAACATGTAATATATGTTTTGAAATCAGAAAAATGTGAGGATTTCAAATATGCCATTCAAAATATTATTTGAACACTTTAAATTTTCGAGATGATTAAAATTACAATAAAATGCCCTTTTCCTTAATTAATTAATAACTTTTGTTTTATAACTCCAAATTTGACAAATAATATGTCTAAATCGATCAGCACGACGAGCCCGTTCTATCTATGCATTCTATGTTCTGAATGGCAGCATGCATCATACAAATATAAAGTATACATCAACTTAATTGAGGATAAAAGGTGACTAAAACGCCATAAAATGCTTTAATCTTGTACCCCACACCTCACCCATGCCATGCTACATTATTGCCATGCAAATTGTGCATCATTCATCATGGCATAATTGTTTGATTGTCGCATTTTAATTCATATGCTTGTGCACTCTATTTATGTTGGCCCTTGTTTGTTTGGTTCTTATTCGAATAGACGCTGAGCAGGGGATATATCAGGAATCCCATTAGCACTACCCAGATCCTTCACTCGCTTCAACTGAGCTGCTAGGCAAGCACTACCACATGCTTGCATACATATAGTACCTATTGCCTCTCTCTTATTCTTGCATCATTGAGTCGCGATTGCATTAAACTGAATCCCAAGTACTGCATAGCCTTTACTTTTAAACCCCACCGAAGCTTGTTCCTCCATCCCATGAGCCATTACTACAGGAGTTGTTTGAGCCACGCGGGTCGTAGAACAGCATGTGTAGGGTATGTGAATGTCTGATGGATAACGAGGTACCTAAACAACTTAACCTGAGTAGTAATGGGATAACTAATGAAAGTGGCACCGGTGAGCAATATCTGCTATTTGGTTCTTCATGCTCACTTGTGTCCGTGGGACCCAGTACTTGATTCCTGTTCCTTGACTATTCGCACTATCCACATCCGGAGGCCTTATGGACCCCCGAGCCGAGCTTGATTCATTCTTATTTCTTGGGGCCACAAAGTAGTTTGGGGCTTTATTACTATCCTGTACTTATGCCATGCTTCTTCGCTTTATTTAAGATTGTGCGTGGAGCACCAGATGCTTAGGACCGTGACACGTTTTGTATCGACAAGCCCACCACATTTTCGGGTTCCCGATTGCCATCATTGGCCCATACAAACCCTAGGTCCGTTTCGAGCCGCCAACTTCGTTGGGTAGCTTAGTGGGTGGCCCCTCAAACATTTCTGAATCTGTGATCGCTTTGTCGTGAATGCCTCGTTGGGTTTTGATTTGGTTTTCCGAGGTTGATCGAGTGTGTGTTGCTATTTGTGCACCCCTAGGTAAATCTTCTGAAAGCCGTGTCGCGGTTATGGACGACTTGGAGCACAGTTTCTCGATCATAGACAAGTATAACTAAAGTACCGCTTTTAATTTGACTAAGTACGACTAGTAAATAGTGCAACACTCATGGAATGGTTAATAAAACTGCCAACGGATGGGGGTTGTTTCGCTTCCTCGTTTTAGCGAGGAGGAGGATGGATCTATTAATATTACTGTTATAACTATTGTTATTAATTCACGGACATCCGCTCTATCTTTGGTTAGACGGATGGTTAGCAGTATCTATAGAATTGTTAGGGATTATCTTTGCTGCAATTCGTCACCCTGTTGTGTCCCCTTTAGAGGCATAAAGACTTGCTCAAGTACCCTAGGGTCTCACGATAAATTGTTTGATTCAGATGAACATGTATACTGCAAGATGGATCTTGGGTGGAGGGCAGACGATGTTGGCAACGATCACCGGTGTAGAGATTAGGAACGGGATCCGTGAGATCTGTGGGCGGGACGTGTTTATTTATGGGGCATCTTATGCCGATTTGCTTCTTATCCGTACTCGGATCTTGTTTTCCGCTTCCGCCTAATACTCTGATGTTTGATGTATGAGGAGATATCCTAAACTATTATATCTATCTAGGATATTTGGATCTTGCCGTATGGCGTTGCAATATTTCTATTTCTTTTAGATGGAATGGCTCTGAGGACTGTTGTATGTGGCTTGCATACATACTCATTTGTGTATGTAGTTGATCCCTTCGCTTGCCGATTACGCCGCTCGTTCTTGTCCTGATGTTTGGAAATGGTTAGGACGGCCGAAAGGTCTACCTGTGAGTGGCATTTGGCCCCACCATACTATTTTAACCATTTCCGCTCATCTAGGCTTGTAACTAAGAGCGTAATTCACCGAGGTAGTTACAATCTTGATGTTGGGAGTTGTGCACCTCCTTAACATTTGCCTCTTAAGGGGACTCAATGAAGGAGATTACTTGTTGGTAGACGGAGGGATGATAGTGCTTACTGTGACTATAAAGTTGTTGTCATTCCTTACGTACTAACTTGGAGAATCAAGGAGAACTCATCAAGCCATGTCTATGCCACGGGAGCAATCTCTTAATAGCGCGGTAACGTGATGGTTGTCGGTTACTATCTGTTGTGGTTATGAGGACGATGTGTGCAGCGGTTGCTGGTAAATCGTCCGTATATGGAGCTCCTCCCACATACATACACATTATGAGAATATTTGTTATAATACTCCCGATTACTTAGTCTAAATTGCTAGAAGTTTACCCACTATTCCCTGAAAACGCCTTTTCCCTATTATAGTTCCAAAGTTCTATTACACACGCGATTATTACTTTCTACATTAAGTTTTGATTTACTTTAAATCACCTTCTTCAACCAAAACCCCCAAAACAACTCTACTTTACTTGAATCTTAAAGTTATTTCTTAAGTACTTCGTTTAGTTATAGTTAAAAGCACTTTAGTCTTTTGCCTACTGCTCCCTGTGGGATTGATATCTTTATTTCGAAACTAGCTACAAATGATCTGTTCACTTGCAGTCATCACCTTCATATCAGTGTTCATGAATTCATTATTATGGTAGGAAGCAATTATAGGCATACTCTCAAGCTTGCACTGGAAATTTAGATGCTTAGGATATTGATCTATGCAACAAGACAAATTATACCTATCACATAATTCATGGCCAATTTCATTCAATTCTTCCATTACAAACTTTGTTTGATCAACATTAATTGATTCAACCATAGGGGTTGCATAAGTACGTGATTCATACACTCCATGAACATAACAAATGAACTTTTTTTTGTGTTTTTCAAATAAGGAGAGTAAAAATTGATACATAACTGAAAGTAAATCTAATGACAAACTCACAACCAAACAAGTTAAAGAAACCTCCCCAAGCTTAGATGATCTCAAGATATAAAACAAACTAAAATAAATCTAAAGTCTAGTGCACACAAGAATATAAACTTAAGCGCTACTCTCAAGATTTTCGTAGGATAACATTATCATGTCCAAAGTGTAATTTTAAAGTGTTCAAGTGTTGTATAATTTTCGTATATGCATGAGACATAAAGATTTTAGGGATCCCTTTAGTTTATGCCTTATTTTTCACTCTCTAAAAATGAAAAATGCTCAAGATTTTCTTAGGATAACATTATCATGTCCAAAGTGTAATTTGGAAGTGTTCAAGAGTTGTATAATTTTGGTATACGCATGAGACATAAAGATTTTAATTTAGGGATCCCTTTAGTTTATGCATTACTTCTCACTCCCTGAAAATGAAAAACTCTCAAGATTTTCTTAAGACAATAGTATCATGTCCAAAGTGTAATTTGGAAGTGCTCAAGAGTTGTATAATTTTGGTATATGCATGAGACATAAAGATTTTAGTTTAGGAACCCTTTAGTTTATGCATTACTTCTCATTCTCTGAAAATGAAAAATTCTCAAGATTTTCTTAGGGCAACATTATCATGTCCAAAGTGTAATTTGGAAGTGTTCAAGAGTTGTATAATTTTGGTATATGCATGAGACATAATTTTTTTAGTTTAGGGATCCCTTTAGTTTATGCATTACTTTTCACTCTCTAAAAATGAAAAACTCTCAAGATTTTCTTAGGAAAACATTATCATGTCCAAAGTGTAATTTTAAAGTGTTCAAGAGTTGTATAATTTTGGTATATGCATGAGACATAAAGATTTTAGTGAATGCATTAATTTTCATCCTCTAAAAATGATAAACTCTCTTTTGCATAAAGATTTGTATAATGTTTTTTATTTGAAAGTGTTCATGAGTTGTGTCATTTTCAATTTCTTATACTTACATCTCCCTAAATCTTAAAGTTTGACTTTCACCTCATAGATTCACTTGATTGCAACCGAGACACTAACTCAATAAACAAATTGAATATAGGGATCCCTTGAATTTCAATATATAATTATATTAAAGTTCAACTTTATCAAATGTACACAAAGTCCCTAACTGAATTTGTAACAACTACTAGCGACGGATGAACATCAAGTACAAGAATCCCATAGAAATTATACAACACAAAAATCCCTCAGCCATCATATTTGCTTGCTTCTTCAAATCGATCGGCTGCCTTAACTGCTTATTAGTTTTCTTCAGTTCCACCTTTTTTGCATTGGGAATCATCGGAACAGATCCTCTGTCGGCCGCATTCTCCACATCTATCCCCCATTGAGCTCCCGAGTTGTGCCAACTGATTCCTCCAATCATCCTATCAACGTACACATCAATTCACTCAAAATGCCTTCATTTCTCCAGGAACTGAAAACGGCAACATGAACCCTAAATCCCAAATTCCGAGGGAATAATAAGAAAATAGAGAGAAATTAGAGCAATTTGGTACGAACGGGAGGCCGAAGTGAAGCTAGACATCACTCGCTGACCGAAGAAGGGTTCCCGTCGCTAGAGAAGAAGAAGAATGGGGTGCGGGAAAAGAAAGGGGATTAAAGGGCACGGGCACGGGGTTGGCTCGGGCTCCCATCTTGCAATGCTCACCTAGGTAAGTTGTGGGTCCGGCGCTTACATGGATATGATGTGAGTCTCACACTGATCTAGATTAGTGGAGAGAGGTGTCCACTATGGAACCCGACCCAACGCAGCCCACTTGTCAGCATGTGATGGTAAGTCTGATGGATAAACACTATGAGAGTTTCAGACAAGAGGTTCGGAAAAAGTAAGGAACAATTTAGCGTCTGGGAAAAAGTGAGTACAACTAAGGAGCCAGGGGCATGAAAATAGAAATCCCTACATTATGAACTCCAAAGGAATAACTTTGAGATATCATTTAGCAAAGAAATATGCAAATCCACATTTGATTAAGTGGGTTCTATTATTACAAGCGTATGACTTACAGATAGTGGATAGAAGAGGTAAAGATAAGCTGGTAGTTGATCACTTGTCATGTATGTAAGGAATAATTGATGATCCTATCCCTATTAATGAATCTATGCCTGGGGAGTACCTTTCCACCTCCGAATCACATGACTCTTGGTTTGTAGATTATGCTAATTTCCTTGTAGGTAAGTTTCTACCAAAGAGAATGAATTATAATCAAAGGAAGAAATTCTTTAATGATTTGAAATATAACTTTTGGGATGATCCTTATTTATATAGGCATGGGATTGATGGGCTGATTAGGAAGTGTGTACCCGATCACAAGACGAGTACTATATTGAAAGCTTGCCTTGATAGTCCTTATGGAGGGCATCACGCTGGAGACCGTACGGCTGCTAAGGTGTTGCAATCCGAACTCTACTGGCCTACTCTATTTAAAGATGCTCATAATTATGTTAAGAATTGTGTTGCTTGTCAACTTATGAGTAACATAAAAAGACAAGAAATTTCCATGAATTATAACCTTATATAGTAGAACCATTTGATTTATGGGGAATGGATTTCATGGGGCCATTCCCATCTTCTAATGGATACACTCATATTCTTGTTGTTGTTGATTATGTTACTAAATGGGTTGAAGCTATGACCACTTCTCATGCAGATGCAACCACTTCCATCAATATTATTATGGACATTATTTTTCCCAGGTTTGGAGTTCCTAGATTTCTAATTACTGATGGTGGATCTCATTTTATGAAAGGTACTTTGAGGAAAATTCTTCATAAGTATGGGGTCGAGCATCGTGTATCTTCACCATATCACCCACAAACTAGTGGGAAAGTAGATCTTTCAAAGCGAGAGATTAAAGTCATACTTTAAAAGACAATGCGGAAGTCAAGGAAGGTTTGGGATATGAAGATGAATGATACTTTATGGGCATATCACACTTCATATAAGAATCCTATGAGGATGACACCATATAAGATGGTCTATGGTAAATCTTGTCATCTTCCTTTAGAGCTAGAACATAATGCTTATTGGGCTACTAAAACACTATATTATGATTTCAAGACTATAGGAGAGAAAAGCCTATTAGACATTCATGCTCTAGATGAACTTGGAAATGAGGCCTATGAAAATGCTAAAATGTTTAAAGAGAAAGTCAAAAGATGGCATGATAGGAAGATAGAGAATAAGGAATTAAAATCCGGAGATAAAGTTTTTCTCTACAATTCTCGGCTATAGATCTTTGCAGAAAACTTGAGATCCAAGTGGGAAGGACCATATGAAGTTGATAAAGCATATCCCTCAGGGGTGATGAAACTAAAAGGCCAGACCCTTTCTGCATCTTAGATTGTTAACGGGCAGCCTGAAGCAGTATAGAGTTGGAGAGGTAAACCTAATGGAGCTAATTTATTTGATCACAACTGAGGAATTCATCAAGCAGGGGTACAGTGAGTTAGATACCTACTGATCCTTTTTCTCTTGTTTTTAGTTTTACGAGACTACTTCTATCTTTGTGAATGTTTTTTTCTTCTTTCTATCGTTTTCCAGAACATAATGGATTATTTTTCGACCTGGGTGGACCGTACGGTCGGACGCACCCGTATCGGAGGTCGTTAAATGCCCAATACTCCTACCTGTTTGCTATTTGTTTTTACGATATCAGTATGACTGGGCCGTACGGGAGTATATAGCCATACCAATGATCGTTATTTCCTTTGTTTCTTTCTATGTTTTTCTTCCATCCGAGGAAGGGTGAGGGCACATCGGTTTGACCCGGTACGGGAGCGCCATACAGGATGATCCCGCCCATACCGAAGGTCGGCTACCTTATTTCAGGAGGATTCTCTTTTTATTTATCTTTTCTTCCTTCCTTCTTACTTTTGCCTCTAACTTTTAGGGTTTTGTTCTAATCGCACCTATTTTCTCTCAATTATCTTCATGCACCAAATCTCAATTGATCATCCAAGAGCTATGCACCCTTTTCATATCAAGTAGATTTGGACAAAGAAGGAGGAGGTTCCCGTGACAAGAACCAAGAATATGGAGTCTAAAGAAGGTTCTTCATCTTCATCGACTTAGGAACCAGCTAAAAGGACAAAAATGCCGCCTAGAGGGGGGGTGAATAGGTGGTTTAATACTTTTGCGGGATCGGCTTAACAAATGCGTAATAAAACTAGCATTTACTTTGTGAAGCACAAAGCCTATATGAAGATAGATTATTTCAAGAATGATGGCCATCACAATGTAAATTGCATAAGTAAAGGGCTCGGGTATAGAGATAACCGAAGCACGCGGAGATGAAGATGTATCTCGAAGTTCCTTCCTTTTGTGGGGAAGTACATCTCCGTTGGAGGGCTAGGCAGTACTAAGACGACAAGCACCACAAGAGGCCTCACCCTATTCTCCCGAGCACCTGCCGTCCGGCAAGCACCCGATCCACTATGGAACACTTGAGGACGGTCACCAAACCCATACAAGATCAGGACAATCTCCATTACTTAATTGGAGGCTCCCAATAGTCACCACCAAGGCCACTAACTTGGGGAGATCTCCACAACTTAATTGGAGGCCCCGAGAACTCACCACAAATAAGGCCACTATGCCGTCTAGGGTTCCAAGAATCCAAGAGTAAAAAGCTTCTTGATTTCACCAACCAAATCCTTCTAGGAGAACTCAAACCGATGCACCTAATGCAATGGCAAGTCCTTTACCACCAAATTCCACCAAATCTACAAAACCTATTGGGAATAAGAGTGGAAGAACACAATAGGAAATCCACAAAAGACTCCAAGATCTAGATCCAATGGGTTTCCATCACTTAGAGGAGAGATTGATTGGTGAAAATCTAGATCTAGATCTCCTCTCTCTTTCCCTCAAGAAGATGCAAGAATCATTAGAGGAATTGAGAGATAGCAAGCTTGGGAAGGTCAACAATGGAGGGGAAAACTTGCAAGAAGAGTTGGTGAACCATTAGGCAAGAAGACCCCTTAAATACGTCCCCCCAAAATCCAACCATTGCATCTCAAACACGCGATTCCTGGTACTACCATATTTTCCTGGTACTACCAAACATTTCCTGGGGTTCTTGGTTCACCCAAATGCAGTTTTGCTAGGAAATACCGGTGCTTCCGAACTTTTTCCTGGTACCACCAGACTTTTTCCCTGTACTATCAGAGTCCCTAGGAATCCCAGGTCACCCAAACACACTTCTTTCTATCAATCCCCGTACTATCGGACTTTTTCCTAGTACTACCGGATTTTCGGAACTACCGAACACTTGTTATGAAAATGACAATAATTTTTGCCTCCGGACTTCGATTTTAATGATCTTGGGCTTGTTTCGAAGAGGAAAACAAGCACTACAAGATCATATGGAGAAACATCAGTTTACAACCACGGAGAGAAAACCAAAATATTAAATATTTTACCTCTAAAAAGAGACGAATTGGTAAAACCTCCAAAACACAACGCACAATAACTTGCGATTGGAAACTACGATTATGTTGAAACCAATTTTGTTGGAAAGATAAAAACAAGTAGCATCCAAAAAAATAAATATATTGTATACCACAAAGGTAGAAAATATCAAGTATATATATGTGAGATATCTCCCAAGGTGTGGGGCCGGAAAACCCGCAAGATCAAAAACAGAATAAGGTATACAAGGGAGATCTGCTTTAATGAACTAGAACTTATTATGAAGATTAACACAAGCTTTAGAACCTCACTTAGATAAGATACAAATAATAAAAACAAAATATGATGCTAAGTATGCAAAGGTTTGAGCTCTTTCCGAAAGATACGACCGTGTTACTCACCCGAGAGCCCTTCTTGATAGTATGGCTATCTATCCTAAACCCGGTCTCCCAACTAACAACATGGGACTGGCAAAAGGGAAAACCTAGTAAGATCATACCTTTACCTTTAGCATTCCACTTGAGCTTGATGTAGATGATCTTATCCTCCTCAAGATGGAATACTTTCTTGATTGCTCTTGCTCGCGCTCACTTGATGAAGACTTGCGAATTGCTCCCCATACACCATGGGGAAACCATTTCTTTGAAATTATCTTCATTAAACCATGATCATTGAGGATGACATGATCTACTAGAGATGACACATCTTGAACTTGCACTTTATTTCATCTAACTTTATTAGGATGATGTCTTGAAGATATACATGAGGAGCTCCATATTCTTCCTCAAGACACACTTGATCTTATTTTATTTATTCTTATTTTTCTTCTTCTTCTCCAACATGATTCCAATAGGCCTAAAGCCTTGGGACATTGCTTCTTGTTCTTCTTCATTTCTTCTACCTTGAAGCCAACACATGGTCCAAGTGATGCCAATGGAAATTCCTAAAAGTGTAAGTCAATGAAACATTAGTTCATAGAGTTTATCACTAATTACGAAAACTACATGTGGGGGCACACATGCTCTTTTAGTCTCCTCCATTTTGATAATTGATTACAATCCCTTTGAGAGGGTTTATATAAAAAAATTAATGAAAAAATGGTTGTGCCAACATCAAATACTACACAAGTATGTGATGCTGATACAACCACAATATATAGAGCAAACTCCCTCACAATCTATGCAAGTGTGATGAACTTAAATTTCATTTGCATATATTGCCAATCATAACCATTAGTAGAGCATCCTCTACATATTCAACATGCAAAGAAACAACACAGATGCAAGAGCATGAGAGGAAAATGATTAAGAACAAACTCAAAGCATAAACCATCTTCCCTTAAAACATCCAAAACTTCTCCCCCATTGGCATCGATTGCAAAAATGGGTGACAAGTTCTAGAAGGCCAATATAGTGAAAATTCCTAAAAAGGTGTGCATTTTAAACCAATTTTTATGACTAGAAACATTTGCACACATCCAATGAAGAATACTTAGGAGGAATTCAAACTATATGTAACATTCCAAATTTCAATTACAGATGTTACTAGAAGAATTTCATTCATGGCATTTGCATCATGGCATCATAAGAAAAATTTCATACCAAAACCCCTCGCACAAAACTCTATTTTGGTTTTCTTAAATAGTCCTATAAGAGACATAAGGTTTTCTTTTGCAAACCCAACTTTCAAAATTGTATAAAAGTTTGCAAGTATGATTCTATAATGATCTACTTATTTTTACCAAAAATTAGAGAACAAATTCATTGGATTTGGATTCAAATGAAAAAGTTATAAAGGTTTTACTAAACAGATAAAGAATAAAAATAATAAAAGAAAATAAACTAACCTTGCGGGCAAGTTAGGCCAGCCCGCGAACTACCTACCGTGCACACCTACCGAGCGAGCAGCGCATAATGCGCCCAAGTGGGCGGCCCATTGGAACTCAACATAGTGAGCGAGTCAGACACCATTCCGCTTCTCCGCCTCTAACACACAGCCCGCAGTCTGCAGGTCATCCCCTTCCCGTCGTTGATGATCGGGATGAACTCGTGTTCATACCCAACTCTGTATCGAACAGAATTCTATAGAAATCGGCCCGTTTTTTAGTAAATACCAACCTCTGGTCCACGTCGAACCTCCCATAAATACACCCCGCATCGATCCCCTCTCGTTTTTCCTAAATACTGAATCCTAGCCTTCAATAGAGCTCGAATCGGATCTCTCTAGAGTTCTTCATCGTCGAGCTCAGAATTCGAGGTTGCGGTACCCCTAGTACCCTCCTTTTGTCTCTAAGCTCTCTAACTCGTTCTACCGCATCCTCCTAACCCCTTTTCCTTCTGATCAGAGCACTAGATCTTAGAGAATCGATTGTCGGAGCCACGTCGAAGACAGAGGAGACTAGGGGAGCACCACCGCTGGTCAAGGAAGCAAAGCTCGATGTTGTGCAAGACAACGACTCTTGGCTCTGATATGTCCAAAATGTATCTACTTTCCCGAACACTTTTGTTATTGTTTCTTCTCAAATTTATGTGATTTGGCTACAACTAATGCGGACTGACACTGTTTTCAGCAGAATTGCTTTGGTGTCTCGTTTTTGTGTAGGAAATCAACTTTTAGGAAAAATTCCGGAAAATATCGCAAAACTCCTATTTTACCAGAAGACTCACGGAGCCAGAAGACGAGACAAAGAAGAGCCACGAGGGGCCCACACCACCTGGCCGCACGGGCCAGGCCATGCCGCTCCAGGAGGTGGTGTGGCCGCCTCAGACTCCGCCTCGACCTCTCCTTTCGTCTATAAAAGCCCTCTGACCTAAAACAGACGGGGGGTTCGATGTTTTTCCAGATAGAGTTCCGCTGTGCCGCCACCACCAGATACCGCAATTCAGAACCAGAAACTCCGTTCTGGCACCCTGCTAGGACGGGGAATTGGAGGAGATTATCGCCATCATCATCACCATCGCTTATCCATCAACCATCCATGATTCCCCCATCCATTAGTGAGTAATCCCCCGCAGTAGGCTATGGGGATGGTTGGGATTGGATGAGATCGTTCATGTAATTGCATCAGATTGTTACGGTATGGTGTCTAGTATCTATTATTATTGCTTTTTGACTTTGTTGCAACTTGTTATGCTTAATGCTTGTCACTAGAGCCCAAGTGCCATGATTTCAGATCTGAACATGTTATTGATTCATGATGATAGTATTGTTTATGATCATACCTGCAAGTTGTATACACATATTATTGTCCGGAACCAAAGGCCCTAGAGTGACAAGAATCGGGATAACCGGAGGGAATGGCTATGATATTAGGATCACGTGTGTTCACGGAGTGTTAATTCTTTGCTCCGGTGCTCTATTAAAAGGAGCACCTTAATTGCCAGTAGATTCCCTTGAGGCCCCGCTGCAACGGGCTAGCAGGACAAAAAATATTGTGCAAGTTCTTATTGTGAGCACGTATGACTATATATGGAACACGTGCCTATGATTATTTAGTACTTGGATGCTTTACCTTATTTATCTACAAATGCCCCATATCTTGATTGTTTTATGAATTGTCTTGTCCATGCAACGCCCGTCCATCCATCCCTATGCATACCGCGCTTTAATCCTACTGTTTACTGCAATTGTTACTACTGTCTTTACTTTTACTACTGCTATTAGTTTGCTATTGCTATTACAAAACTATTGCTACTAATAAACTACTGCGAGCAAGACTGTTTCTAGGTGCAGCTGAATTGACAACTCAGTTGTTAATGCTTATAAATATTCTTTGGCTCCCCTTGTGTCGAATCAATAAATTGGGTTTTACTTCCCTCGAAGACTGTTGCGATCCCCTATACTTGTGGGTCATCAAGACTATTTTCTAGCGCTGTTGCCAGGGAGCATAGCTCTATTTATCAAGTTCACTTGGAATCACTATTGTTCATTGCTATTTATTCATCATGGGTAAGTCTCGTGATGGAAAGGTTCCTATATTACCATCCACTACAAGGAGAGGTAAAGTTTTGAACACCTCAGTTGCTCTTGATTCACCATCCATGATGAGTAAGCTCCTTACACCACAACCACATACACATGCTACACATACTACTACTTATGCTGAATCTGAAACTTCTGATACTTATGATGCTGCTTCTACTATGCTTGATAAGAGTGGTTCATTAGGTCCTTTCCTAGATGCTACGATTGCTAGAACTATAGCTGGAAGAACTAACACTCCTAATGAAGACACTACTACACCTGTTAGTTCACCTGAGTCTAGAGAAAGCTATGATATTGAAGATGGATATATAGAAATGACTGATGAATTTATTAAAGAATGCCAAAACACTCATGGTAGGAGTGCTATTAAGAGTCTTCTTGAGAAACATACTGTTAGACCTAAATTGTCTCCTAATGCTAAGTTTGCTACATCTCCCATAAACATTAAAGATAAGGATTATGATTTCTCTCTTGATTTATCTTACATAACCATTGTTGAGAAAGAACCTTTTTGTGGGACTAAAAATGAAAGTGCTGTAGCACATATGACTTAGCTTTCTACCATGACTGGCCTATTTTCTGATGATATTAAGATACACACCTACTTTGTTGCTAAAATTTTCCCTTTTTCATTAAAAGGAGAGACTAAAGCTTGGTTTAATAATTTACCTCCTGGATCTATTAATAGTCCCAATTGCTTGATTGATACTTTCTTTCAGAAATATTTCCCTCCTAGTGCTAGACATGCCATTTTGTAGGAACTTTTTGATTTTAAACAAGGAGAAAAGGAGACATTGCCTGAATCATGGGCAAGGTTTTGTGCTTTGATTCATGCACAGCCTGTGTGTCCATTACCGAAAAATGAGCTTCTTGATATATATTATAATGGACTAACTGAAGAATGTAGGACATACCTGGATAGTTGTGCTGATTGTGTTTTTAGGAAGAGAACTCCCAAAGAATCTGAGGAACTAATGGCTAAAATAAGCAAGAAATATGATGACTGGACTTCACCTGAGTCAACTCCACCTGAGTCAACTACACCTGAGTTAACTGTGCCGGAGCCAACACCAACACCAAAGAATAGGGGAGTGATTGAACTAAATGATGAACTGATGAATGAAGCTAAGAAATGTCTTAAGGAGAAGGGTATTAAATCTAAATATGTGAAGAATTTACCTCCTATAGAAGAATTATGTAAGCCAATCTCCCGCTCATCCACTATTGAGGTACACTCTCTCCAACATTTTGATGAAGGTGATATTCCTTATTCTAAACCTCCTGATCAATGCTTAGAAGAATTTGATATTTTTGTTGTTAAGCAAGATAATTTTAATAAAAGAGTGCAGAATCATTTAATGGAAAACTCTAGACCTATTATTGAGTTAAGGGATATTGTGGAAAGAACCTATAATGATGTTAAAATGCTTGTTAAACATTTCCAAATGGTTCAAACTCAAATTGATCAGCTTATTAAGGTACAAAAAGATTTGCTAATTAATGCTTCTAAAGAAAAACATGCTTATGAAATTAGAACTAGAAGTGGTGCTGCCACTCAGGATCCTCTATATCCTGAGGGGCATCCTAAAAGGATTGAGCAGGATTCTCAACAAACTAAAAAAGAGGTACTTCTTCTAAGAGAAAGAAAAAGAAACATAAAACAGTTGTAGAATCTTCTGAACCTGCTAAAGATCCTAATAGTATATCTGTCTCTGATGCTGAAACTGAGAGTGGTAATGAGAAAAATGATGCTCCTGATAAAGAAGAAATTGAAGAAGAACCTGAAAGGAACACTAAGAATGCTAAGTACACTAAGGAAGATTTTGTTGCTAATAAACATGGTAGTGAAAGAGAGCCCTCGGTTCAAAAACCAATGCCTTTCCTGGATAAGAAACACAAGACAAAGGAAGCCGAACACTATAATGAGTTTTGTGAGTGGATGAAACCTTTATTTTTGCAAATTCTTTAACTGATGCTATTAAATTACCTCCTTATTCAAAGTATATGAAGGATATTGTCTCTAATAAAAGGAAGATCCCTAATGAGGAAATTGCTACTTTGCGTGCTAATTATTCCTTTAATGGTAAGGTTCCAAAGAAACTTGGAGACCCAGGGATTCCAACTATTCCATGCTCTATTAAAAATAATTATGTTAGAACAGCCTTATGTGATTTGGGAGCAGGAGTTAGTGTTATGCCTTTTTATCTCTACAAGAGACTTCAATTGGAAAAATTAATACCAACTGATATATCTTTGAAAATGGATGATAAATCTACTACTATTCCTATTGGTATATGTGAGGATGTCCCTGTTCAAGTGGCTCATAATTGCTTGATATTAACTGACTTTGTTGTGCTTGAAATGCCTGAAGATGACAATATGTCTATTATTCTTGGGAGACCTTTTCTTAATACTACAGAAGCTGTCATTAATTGCAAATAAGAAAAGGTAACTTTTAATGTTAATGACAAGGAGCATACTGTCTATTTCCCCAAGAATATTGATAGGACTTATGGCTTAAATTCAATTGAAAATATTGAGGGCATCCAAGTTGGAGAAATATATTGTCCCATACCAAGAGAAAACTATTGAATTATTATGATTAGGACTATTGCTATCAAGGTTGAGGTAACATAATCATTTAGTGAAATGCAAAGTTTTGTTTCATATAAAATTGTTTTGGTAACAAGACCTGATCAACCTTGTTAGCAAAGGGATTTTAATGAACAAAACAATGTTTTCACCATGATTATCCTTGCTTACTTTTATTTTATGTTTAGTTTACTTTTCTATTTTGTTAGTTGCTTGCATATTAGAGTGTCTTAGAACTTCTGAAGTTTTAGTTTTGTTTTCTTATTGCATCATTCCAATATTATCTTTTTGTCAGAAAATCATTCATCAATACCTGAAAATTGCTAAAAATAAAGTGTCTCGAAAATTCCAGAAAATTCATATTAAATTTTACGTGAAAAAAGGGGCAGAGAAGTACCTGGAGTGACCCAGGGGGCCCAGCAGGCAGGCACACCACCTGGTGGCGCGACCACACCAGGGGCGCACCTGGCCATGGTGTGGGTCACCCTGGCCCTCCACCTATTCTCCTACCCGCCACTCCTTTCTCTCTTCCGAGAAAACACCAGTTCATTGCTCAAACCCGTGTTCTTGCTCGCAATTTTCGATCTTCTTGCTCATCCCATCTTTGCTGTTGTGATTTGGAGCATTTGTTCTCCGGTATGTGACTCCTCCGCTTGTCCAAGTAGATTTGTGATTAGTGGATTATATTTTGAGTATTTTGCTACTATAGGTGACAGGTTATGTGAGCTTGTAAGCTTGTTCAATACTTAGAGAAATTGTTTTGATGCATCTTCAGGCCTCTTACAAGTCCCTATAAGTAGTTCCTTTCATTAAGTAATCACTTTGCAATCACTTGTATGATGGTTGTCTAAAATTTCAGAAAAAGGAAAAGATGAACAATCATACTTTCGGGGAAGTATTTGAGAGACACACACCTAGGAGGGAAAGGCCTTCAAGATCAGCATCGCAATTTAGGCCATCATATAATGAAGATCTTATTGCATCGTGCTTTGGCAATGAAGGGGATGAGGGAGATGCTCATACACCCACCTTCCCTTGCTTTGCCTTTTTGCAAGCTATAGGGATCCTTGATGATTTCCTACTTCTTGTTCAGAGGGTTGGTCTAATCACTTACATGCAGGACGAGAGTGAGCAATATGCCGTGCTCACCAAAACTTTCGTTGAAAGTTTCGCTTTCACTAACACCCCTTATCAGTCAACTATTTCGTTTAAAATTTATAATATGCGTATTACCATGCCATTGGAAAGATTTTGCAGCATTATAGGCATAGGCATGACTGGGATAGTGAAGAAGATCCAAGGTCGACCCGCTAATTTGCTGGAGCTCTACTGAAGTACGACAAATGACGATGACCGCACAGCTCAGCGCGGGAAGATAAGTGATAACCCACAAGTATAGGGGATCGTGTGTAGCCTTTTTGATAAGAAAAAGTGCCGAACCTAACGAGGAGCTAAAGGTAGGATAAATATTCTCTCAAGTTCTATCAACCACTGATACAACTCTACGCACACTAAACGTTTGTATTATCTAGGAAATAAAACTAGAGCAAAAATACGAGTACTAGAGGTAGCTTTGCACGATAATAAATAACAAGAAAGTAAAGCTAGTTGTTGCAGTAATAAAATATACTAAACTAACAGAACCATGAGTGTGGAATAGTGGTGGTAAATGTGGTGGCTTTGTCCAAGTTTAAATAGCGAATAGATCAGATTCATTGTCTTCGATGCAGTTTTCTATGTGGGAGAGACTAAATATACATGTTCTTCACTACTTGCAATTACATGTACTATATGATTGGATTGTTAGCAAACATCCATAAGTACTAATCAATACATTAAGGTTTCCCCAACCATAGCCTTAAGTTTAATGGTCCTCTTACTCCCATATGTGCAACGTTCCGGTTCACGTCCTCAGGTTTCTGTCACTCCGGCAGAACTCCCCCTTCCTTTTACACATACTACAAACCCTATGATGTTTAATCCATGAACGCACAAATATAATGGACACCAAAGGACTGTACCATATCAACATACAACTCTAATGAACCAAAGACGTTTAACCATTCAATCTAAGAACAAATAAACTACGTAAACATGACATAGATCATAGGATTATAACTTATAGCATCAAATACCATGTTTACATAGGACGGTACAGAGGTGTGTGGGAGGATGAACCATTCCATACTAGGAGATTAGGTGATGGAGATAGCGGTGAAGATGGTGAAGAGGGCGGCGGCGGCGCGGGGACTCCTTCCCCGCTGCCGGTATCATGGGGGAGCACCGCCCCTTAGCCCCCTTCCTTCATGGCTTCTAGAGAGCCCTCCCCCATGGAGATGGGATCCATGGGGGAGGCAAAAAAGTGTCTTTGGCGGCTGCAAATTTGTGGGTGGAGATTCCTTGGGCGAATTAGGTTTCCTCCCTTTATATAGCTTCTCGGATTCCTATCACCCCATCTTGGGCTGCAGTAAATCGGGCCTAAAAGGCTCATCCGGACTCGAAATCAGCTAAATTTTATGTCCATAATGTTTGTCGTGAAATTTCCAACAAGTTTGTAGTTGAAGAGTTTTCTGTTTGACGCTGTCTTCGACCCGAAACGTGACCATCTTCAAAAAGAGTTTTGAGACAGATTTTTGGAAAAATCCCAATTTGACTCCAACAAGGTTTTCACTTGTATTCTTGGTAATTCCTACACATCAAAGTGTAAAACAAGAACATTGTTCACTTATGTAACTATTAGTAGGTTGGTCCAAATAAATCATAAACTTTATACAAAAGGAGTGTCAAAAGCATATTATTAGCATAAAACCATCAAAAATTATAGATACGTTATGGACGTATCAATAAGGAACATTCAACTTCCAGCTTTTAGATATTTTGCTTATTATCTTACCACTAGAATTTTTGGTAGGGAGAATACTAGTAATATTTCCAATTATCATTTAGCTTTTCTTACTGCTGCTCTCAATAATGAAACAAGGTATAATATTGGTTCTCTCATTGCTCGCCGTTTAGCTGCTAGAGGACCCATTTATGGGAGCATTATTGCCACACGCATGGTTGCTGCCTTGGAACTTTCTGTTGATCCTAATGATACTGTGTTGAAACCACAAAGGCTCGATCTTGCTACTATGAAAACACATCACTTTGTTACTGCTAACTCTAGTACAGAGAGTTTAGTTTACATGATGTTGTTTACTGATGAAGATGAGAGGAAAATTCCTTTGCCACAACCTACTTTGTTCAGTATTTGCAGGATGCCATGGTCGCGTTCTAAGGAGGAGGTGGACGAGCAACTCCGCTTGCTTGGTTTCCATGGGCGGCACCAGGGAGATGTTCCCTCTTCGACTACTCTACGCACTATGTTGGGGCGTCCTCGAGTTCGTATCAGGATGAAGGCACTTCTTCGCCATATTATGGAGGCGCTCACTCCTGTCCAGCTTGGGATTGATACCCACTTAGGCCAAAAGCCTAAGCTTGGGGGGAGGTATACCGACATCACATTCATCTACATATCATGTTCAGTCGGTACTTTGCATATCCATGTTTCGCTTTCTTTTTAGTTTTTGTTCTTGCTTTATTTCTGCTTTCCAAAACACAAAAAGACCAAAAATATTTTCGTCATTTCTCTTTGTTTGCTTCTTTGTCTTCTAGCCTTGGTTTGCTTCATCCTTTTTAGCTTTATTTTAATTATTCAAAAACCCCGAAAAGATTTCAGCTTGCTTGCTTTTCCCTTCGGTTCTTGCCGTTAAAAATCGAAAACCCAAAAATATTTGTTGTTCTTCTCTAGTTTTGTAAAGTTTGTTGCAGGGTTCAGCGGTCCTCAGTGACTCCTTGGAGTTTGGTTTTATCTTATTATTCAAGTCACACAAGTGAAAGGCAAGGATGATTTATGACAACTCGAGGTGTGGTAAGAGGCTGGTATGAACTCTATTTGTTTCCATTTTTGTACATATACTCATCATGGTGGGCATGCTTAGTATGTTCATGTAAGGTGTATGTTATTTAATGGATGCTTAGTAGTTCTTGCTCTATTATGATCAGTTGCAATCCACTAATAGTTTGTAACATGTCATATAAATGTTTGCTTGCATTGTTCTATTCATAACTTGGTATGACATTGTGGTATCCTCCTATGAATGTTTTATTTGAATCGACTTGGCACATGCTCACACATGCATATGACTAAACAAAAAGTCAGTTAAGCCTCGATGATTTATTCTGCCTCAGAGTTCTTGTGTCACTTTGATGCCACTATTTATTTTGTTTTGTCGCAAGCATGATTATGACAGTTACTGCTCTTTCGATTGTCACTCCCTTTCTATTGCTAGCCTTCACTTGTGCTGAGTATAAGCTTTACTCGTGCATCCAACTCCCCAAAACCAAAGTTGTCAAAAAGAGTCCACTATATCTGCCTATTAACATCATTGCTATTCCTTGCATATGTATTACGCTTTGTTTTTCTTCCAATAAAAATGTTTGCTTGTTATGAGAAAATTAGTTAGTAAAGCTCTCACAAACTTGATGGCACACTTTACTTTCTTGCATTTAATAAACTTGAACCATTGTGACCATCTATGTTGCGTATATGCTTACGCTTTATAAGTTGTGAATTAGCAGAACCATGTTACCATGGGGAATGTTTCAACATTGCACATTTAGTTGATATCATGATTCTTTTGCTTATGGATCCCGGCGGTGTAAAATAAAAGGGGAGCTTGTAAGCTCATGGAGTTTGTATATGTGTTAGAGAAACTCCTGGGCGGCTAGCCTAAGCCATGCCTAATCATGGTGGAAACTTGTAGCATAACCATAGTGAGCAATATGTGAAGCATCCTCAATAAAAACCTATGAAAGTAGCAAATAAAAAGATCGCTGAGATGCTCATTGTCTGCTTGCGTTGTCATTTTGGTATGGGAAAACTTCCATATCATCGGGCAAGGGGTACCCCGTTGGCGGTTCTCTATGATACACATGTACTTACAATGACAAGAACTTACTCGTAACTAAAGTTGAGTAGCATGAGGTCCGGTACTCGTAAGCAAGGGGCATGAAATTTTCAACTTATAAGTTGTCAAGCATATCCTCATATTAGTTCACTTTAACCTTAATCACCTAAAGATGCTTATGATAGGGGCAATGAGAGCTCAAAGCTAATGAGTACCATACTTTCAACATTTGGAAGCCTTTCAAACTTTTAAATCTTTTTCTTTCACTTTTCTGTTGAGTCACCATTTATTCTTTGAGCACCTTCCCGAGAGCATAACTGTCATTCTTAGTGTAATGTGCTTGTCCCAAAACACGGTTAATTAAGACATAACTTTGACTCTTGTATCTTTGATATTTTTATTTCTAGTCTTCACTTAAATTTCAGAGGTGTCTTGGAATTTATGTTTTGCTCCAAAGAAAGGCAAGTGAGATACCACTTTAGCATATCTTCTTATGAGCACTACAATCCTGCATATGCTTATGTTTCATGTTGCTTATTATTAATGAGTTGGAATCTCTTCATAGCTTGCATGACTACTGGGTGAAATTATTTGCATACTCTTTATTATGAATTGCCTAAGTATTTGATCATATGCTCAGAATATATACATCTTATGAAGCAAATGTGTTCATGAAAGTTTCTTTTATCGCACTCAGTTTTCAACTGAATTGCTTGAGGACAAGCAATAAGCTAAGCTTGGGGAGAGTTGATACGTCCAAAACATATCTACTTTCCTGAACACTTTTGCTATTGTTTCTTCTCTAATTTGTGTGATTTGGATACAACTAATGCAGACTGACGCTGTTTTCAGAAGAATTGCTTTGGTGTCTCGTTTTTGTGTAGGAAATCAACTTTTAGGAAAAATCCCGGAAAATATCGCAAAACTACTATTTTACCAGAAGACTCACGGAGCCAGAAGACGAGACGATGAAGAGACACAAGGGGCCCACACCACCTGGCCGCGTGGGCCAGGCCAAGTCACGCCAGGAGGTGGTGTGGCAACCTCGGACTCCGCCTCAACCTCTCCTTTTGCCTATAAAATCCCTCTGACCTAAAATAGATGGGGGGGTCGACGTTTTTCCAGATAGAGTTCCACTGTGCCGCCACCACCAGATACCGCAATTCGGAACCAGAAACTCCATTCTGGCACCCTACCGGGACGGGGAATTGGAGGAGATCATCGCCATCATCATCACCATCACTTCTCCATTAACCATCTGTGATTCCCCCATCCATGAGTGAGTAATCCCCCGCAGTAGGCTATGGGGATGGTAGGGATTGGATGAGATCAGTCATGTAATTGTATCAGATTGTTAGGGTATGGTGCCTAGTATCTATTATTAGTGCTTTTTGACTTTGTTGCAACTTGTTATGCTTAATGCTTGTCACTAGGTCCTAAGTGCCATGATTTTAGATCTGAACATGTTATTGATTCATGATGATAGTATTGTTTATGATCATACCTACAAGTTGTATACACACATTATTGTCCGGAACCAAAGGCCCCGAAGTGACAAGAATCGGGATAACTGGAGGGAATGACAGTGATATGAGGATCACGTGTGTTCATGGAGTGTTAATGCTTTTCTCTGGTGCTCTATTAAAAGGAGCACCTTAATTGTCAGTAGATTCCCTTGAGGCCCCGCTGCAACGGGCTGGCAGGACAAAAGATGTTGTGCAAATTCTCATTGCGAGCATGTATGACTATATATGGAACACATGCCTATGATTATTTAGTACTTGGATGCTTTATCTTATTTATCTGCAAATGCCCTATATCTTGATTGTTATATGAATTGTCTTGTCCATGCAACGCCCGTCCTGAAGGAAATATGCCCTGAGAGGCAATAATAAAGTTGTTATTATGTATTCCTTGTATATGATAGATGTTTATTTTACATGCTATAATTGTATTGATAGGAAACATCAATACATGTGTGTTTAATAAACAAAAAGGGTTCCTAGTCATGCCTCTCTTATAGACTAGCTTGTTGATTAACAAGATGATCAAGGTTTGCTGATCATGGACATTGGATGTTGTTAATAACAAGGTCACACCATTGGTGGAATGATGTGATGAACATTCATCCGAAGTATAGCATTACGATCAAGTCATTGTGTTTATATTGCTATAACATCATACGAAGTAATCTTTATCCTTAGACCATGAGATCATGTTAATTGCTAACACCGAAAGAGTATCTTGACAACATCAAACGTCACACCGTAACAGGGTAACTATAAAGATGGGTTCGGTGCTACGAAGGTGTTATGTTGAGGCTCATGGATCAAGAGTGGAATTTGTCAATCCAGATGACGGATAGATATACTCTGGGCCCTCTCGGTGATATCACATTAGGATAGCTTGCAAGCAAGTGATGTGATCACTAGAATGTTATATCACGAGAACGAGAAAAGAGTGCATGTCGGTAATGAGATCAAACTAGGTATGGAGATACCGATGATCGAATCTCGGACATGTAATATATCGAGAGACAAAGGGATTTAGTTACAAGCATTAAAGGTTCTCACGATCACAGGAGTCATCGTTGAATGTGTAGGAGTCAGTACGGATCTCCGGGTCCATGCTGATTATTGATCGGAGAAGGGTCTCGATCATGTCGCATTATTCGCGAACCGTAGGGTGGCACACTTAAGAGTTACGGACACCATTTTGGAGCACATATGTTTGAGACGAAAAGAATTGCAAAGCGCAGGAATTGTTTCAATAGAAACCGGAAATTGTTTCAGGTGAAATTGCAGAAGGTGGTTCTGCATGTGATATTGAAATATTGCAAGGGGCTATATGTGAATGTTTGTTAATTAAAGTAATTAACAAAATTCTGAATAAATTTAATAAAAGAGTTTTATTAAATGAGAGAGCATTAAATTTGCAGAAACTTAATGCATTTAAAGTGGAGACTTTAAAAGGAAATGTGAAGAGGCATTTTAATGTGGAGGGGTTACCACCACATGAATGGGGGAGGTGAGAGGTCACCCCATGCCAAGCCATGGAGAGAGGGGCACCTCCTCCTATAAAAGGCCACCCATTCCCTCCTTCATCCCTACACCTCCTTGTGAAGGATCTCTCCCCTCTAGAATTATTCCCCATGGTCTCGGATTAGCGAGATACATGTTCCCAGTGGCATTTAAATGCGAAGGAGTTCTTTGCTTCGCTGGATCGCTGGAGCGAGGAGGTGGAGGTTGTCCGGTGGCTTGAACGTGTGTGCAGTGTAGATGCGTTGCTGAGTTGCGGCTGGACTTCCTCACGATCTTGAGATCGGCAAGTGTACGACTACATCAACCAAGAGTTCCTACTCGTTAACAAAGCTCGTTGTCTTCGAGGGTAAGTTCTCTATGGATGTATATCCACCCGTTTGCTTTGTACCTAGTAGATAGATCTTGGCGTGTAGTTCACATCGTAGGAAATTTTTTGTTTTCTATGCGGACCTTGAGTGGTATCGAGCCTGATTTATGCGTAGGTGCTTTGCGACGGTAGTACACATATGTTTATATGTGGCGATGATGATCATGTTATTGCATATTCTATGTACTTTGGATATTGGTGGCATAGTGGGATGAAGCGGCGGACCAACCTTACATGTCATCGTACATGAGACCGGTTCCACGACATGCAACTTGTTTTGCATAAGTGGTGGCGGTGTCTCTCCTACTATAGTCAATATCTGATTTACAACGAGTTGCTAATAACTTGGTTATCCTCGTTGTGGTTCATGTTCGTAGGTTAGACAGGTTATATCTCCGAAAGCCCTAAGCCACGTAAAACTTGCAATTGATAAATTAGAGGCGTCTAGTTTAGATTGTTGCTGGGCTAGTGTTTTGATATGGTATTGTTGTAAGTAGATGTATAATAGATACTCTTACAACTCACTTAACGTGTAAGTTCCAT
This sequence comes from Avena insularis, assembly GCA_023614405.1. Classification (NCBI taxonomy): domain Eukaryota; kingdom Viridiplantae; phylum Streptophyta; class Magnoliopsida; order Poales; family Poaceae; genus Avena; species Avena insularis. The sequence continues at coordinate 191,377,681 of CM042690.1, forward strand.
AGACCTTGGCCTTACACACAAAGGAATGATAGAGATCATACCACGATGCAAATGATAGAGATCAAATGCATGGACCATATCACCTCACTTCACACATTAGATGTTAGCATCTTATATTGCTAGTTTGGCGCGTTTGGTAGCATTATAAGATGATCCCTCATTTAGATATCAAGATAAAATGTGTTCTTCCTTAAGTATGCACCGTTTTGTGGATCGTGTTTTGAGGCATCACGTGATGATCGGGTGTTTTCAACTCTGCGCTTTCATACAACGGGTGTAAGACAGTTTTACACACGCGAATACTAAGGTTCTTACTTGACGAGCCTAGCATGTACAGACATGGCCTCGGAACACGGACCGAAAGGTTAAGCATGAGTCATATAGTTGATATGATGCCCATATAGATGCTCGCCTTTGAAGCTACACCGACTCACGTGATGATCGGACTTGGTGTAGTGGATTTGGTTCATGTAATCACCAAAAGGACACGAGGGATGTCGTTTTTGAGTGGGAGTTCATTAGTAATTTGGATTAGTTGAACTCAATCTATCATAAACTTAGTCTAAGTATACTTTACAAATTCTGTTGTAGATGGCACCACCTGCTTTTAATTTCAATGTGTTCATGGAGAAAGAGAAACTTGCTGCGAATGGTAGCAACTTCACCAACTGGGCTATGAATTTGAGGATTCTCCTCACTGCTGCACAAAAGCAATATGTGCTAGATGCGCTAGGCCCCACCAGCCTCGATGCCTGACGAGGAAAAGAACGTCTATATAACTCGTCAGGAGGACCACAACTTAGTTCATTGCGGCATACTGTATGGGCTAGAGCCAGAACTTCGAAAGCGTTTCGAAAATGGCAATGCCTTTGATACCATGGGAGAATTGAAAATGATTTTAATACCCATGCTGCCGTAGAGAGTTATAATGCTACAGAAAATTTCTTTAGCTGCATGATGGAGGAAAACAGCTCCGTTAGTGAGCATGTACTCAAAATGCCTGGGTACGCCGATAAGCTTGTGTCCTTGGGAATAATGATTCCCATTGACTTAGGCATACATCGTGTTCTCCAATCTCTGCCACCTAGCTACAAGAGCTTCGTGATGAACTATAATATGCAGGGCATGAAGAAGTCTCTTCCCGAGCTTCTGTCAATGCTTAAGACTGCAGAAGTGGAGATTAGGAAAGAACATCAAGTGTTGATGATCAATAGGACCACCGGTTTCAAGAAGGACAAGAAAGGCAAGCACAAGGGAAAGAAGGGTGGCAAGTCATTGCCTTTGAAAAAAACCCCGAGCTGGCCCTAAGTCGACACCGAGTGCTACTATTGCAAGGGGATCGCCATTAAGAATCGCCCCAAGTATTTGGCGGACAAGAAGTCCGCAAGGCAAACAAAGGTATATGTGATATACATGTTATTGATGTGTACTTGACTAGTACTCGCAGTAGCACTGGGTATTTGATACGGGATCGGTTGCTAATATATGTAACTCGGTTCGGCTGCGGAACAAGCGACAACTAGCAAGGGATGAGGTCTCGATGCGAATTGGCAATGGATCAAGAGTTGATGTGATCGCCGTCAACGCTGCCTCTCCATATGCCATCGGGATTAGTTATAAACCTAAATAATTGTTATTTGGTGCACTGCCGAGCATGAACATTGTATCCGGATCGTGTTTGATGCAAAGTGGTTATTCATTTAAGTCTGAAAACAATAGTTGTTCGATTTATATGAATAATATCTTTTATGGTCATGCACCTATGTTGAATGGTTTATTTCTGTTAGATCTCGATAGTAGTATTACGCATATTCATAATGTTGATGCTAAAAGGATTAAACTTGATAATGATACATCTACATATATGTGTACTTTGCCGTCTAGGTCATATTGGCGTTAAGCATGAAGAAACTCCATTCGATGGACTTTTGGAATCACTTGATTTTGAATCATTTGATACATGTGAGCCATGCCTTATGGGCAAGATGACTAGAACACCGTTTTCGGTTCAATGGAGCAGGCGGATTTATTGGAAATCATACATCTTGATGTGTGTGGACCAATGAGTGTGTTCCGTGAGGTGGATATCGTTATTTTGTTACTTTCACGGATGGTTTGAGTAGATATGGGTATATCTATTTGATGAAACACAAGTCTGAAACTTTTGAAAAGTTCAAAGAATTTCAGAATGCAGTGGAAAATCATCATAACAGAAAGATCAAATTTCTGGTCCATTTGTGGAGGAGAGTATCTTAATTCTGAGTTTAGCACACATATGAAAGATCGTGGAATAGTTTCACAACTCACGCTTAGGAACACCACAACGTAATGGTGTGTCGTAACGTCGTCGTACTTTATTGGATATGGTTCGATCTATGATGTCTCTCTGACTTGCTTGCTTCATTTTGGGGTTATGCACTGGAAACCGCTACATTCACTTTAAATAGGCACCATCTAAATCCGTTGAAAAGACACCGTATGAATTATGGTTTGGAAACAAACCTAGGCTGTCATTTCTTAAAGTTTGGGGATGCCATGTTTATGTGAAGAAACTTCAACCAGATAAACTCGAACCCAAAGCGGAAAAATGCGTCTTCATAGGATACCCTAAGGAAACGATTGGGTATACCTTCTATCACAGATCCAAGGGCAAGGACTTTGTTGCCAAGAATGGATCCTTTCTTGAGAAGGAGTTTCTCGCGAAAGGTGTGAGTAGTCGGAAGGTAGAACTCGAAGAGGTTATTGAACCTTCTCTTCATGAAATGGCGAGTAGCGCAGCTCCAGAAGTTGTTTCGGAGTTGACTTCACCTAATTAAGAGAGAGCTAATGATATTGATCATGAAACTCCGAAATAGGACACTACCGAACCTCGCAGGTCAAGCAGGACACGTCAGCTCTGAGGCATCGGCAATCCTGTTATGAATTTCATGATTGATGAAATGGATGACCTGCGACATATGAAGAAGCGATGATGAGCCGGATTCCAACAAATGGCTAGAAGCCATGAAATCCGAGATGGAATCCATGTCGAGAACCAAATTTGGAACTTGGTGAACTTACCTCACGTGAAAGGCGTTGAGAATAAATGGATTTTCAAAAGGAAAGCGTCTTGATGGTAATGTGACCATCTATAAGGCTCGACTTGTCGCAAAGGGGTTTTGACAAATTCAAGGAGTTGACTATGATGAGACATTCTCTCCCGTAGCGATGCTTAAGTCGGTTAGGATTATGTTAGCAATTGCTGCATATTTCGATTATGAAATATGGCAGATGGATGTCAAAACTGCATTCCTCAATGGTAAGATTGAAGAAGAGTTGTATATGATACAACCTAAGGGTTTTGTCGATCCTAAGGATGCTAATAAGGTGTGCAAACTTCATGGACTGAAGCAAGCATCACGAAGTTGGAATCTTCGCTTTGATGAGGTGATCAAAGAGTTTGGATTTGTCCAAACTTATGGAGAGGCTTGTATTTACAAGAAAGTGAGTGGGAGCAATGTGGCATTTCTAATATTATATGTGGATGACATATTATTGATTGGAAATGATTTAGATCTTTTAAACAGTGTTAAAAGTTATCTAAGCCGCAAATTTTTGATGAAGGACCTTGGTGAAGCTTCATATATATTAGGCATTAAAATCTATAGAGATAGATCAAGACGCCTAATTGGGCTATCACAGAGTACATACCTTGATAAGATATTAAAGAAGTTTAATATGGACGGAAGTAAGAAGGGGTTCTTACCTATGTTGCAAGGCAAGACATTGAGTAAGACTCAAAGTCCCTCTGTGGAAGAAAGAGAGATAATGGATAAGATCCCCTATGCCTCAGCCATAGGCTCTATAATGTATGCCATGCTATGTACAAGACCGGATGTGGCACATGCTATTAGTTTGACTAGTAGGTACCAATCTGATCCAGGTTGAACCTTTGGATAGCGGTCAAGAATATCCTTAAGTACTTGAGAAGAACTAAGGATATGTTTCTTATATACGGAGGTGAAGAAGAGCTAGTCGCTAAGTGTTATGTCGATGCTAGCTTTGACACTGATCCGGATGACTCTAAGTCTCAATCCGGATACATATTTCTCTTGAATGGAGCATCAGTTAGTTGGAGGAGATCCAAACAACCAGTGGTGGCTGGATCAACAACGGAGGCGGAATATGTTGCTGCTTTAGAAGCAGCGCAGGAAGCGGTTTGGATGAAGGAGTTCATAACGGAACTGGGTGTGGTTCCGAGTGCGTTGGACTCGATGGTGATCTATTGTGACAACAATGGAGCCATAGCCAACGCCAAGGAACCAAGGTCTCACAAGAATTCCAAGCATATTAAGCGCCGGTTTCACTCCATCCGCGAGCATGTCAAGGATGGAGATATAAAGATTTGTAAAGTGCACACGGACCTGAATGTAGCAGATCCGTTGACTAAAGTACTCCCTAGGGCAAAACATGATCAACACCAGAACTCCATGGGTGTTAGATTTATCACTATGTGAACTAGATTATTGTCTCTAGTGCAAGTGGGACTCTGAAGGAAATATGCCCTGAGAGGCAATAATAAAGTTGTTATTATGTATTCCTTGTATATGATAGATGTTTATTTTACATGCTATAATTGTATTGATAGGAAACATCAATACACATGTGTTTAATAAGGGTTCCTAGTCATGCCCCTCTTATAGACTAGCTTGTTGATTAACAAGATGATCAAGGTTTCCTGATCATGGACATTGGATGTTGTTAATAACAAGGTCACACCATTGGTGGAATGATGTGATGAACATTCATCCGAAGTATAGCATTACGATCAAGTCATTGTGTTTATATTGCTATAACATCATACGAAGTAATCTTTATCCTTAGACCATGAGATCATGTTAATTGCTAACACCGGAAGAGTATCTTGATAACATCAAACGTCACACCGTAACAGGGTGACTATATAGATGGGTTCAGTGCTACGAAGGTGTTATGTTGAGGCTCATGGATCAAGAGTGGAATTTGTCAATCCAGATGACGGATAGATATACTCCGGGCCCTCTCGGTGATATCACATTAGGATAGCTTGCAAGCAAGTGATGTGATCACTAGAATGTTATATCACGGGAACGAGAAAAGAGTGCATGTCGATAACGAGATCAAACTAGGTATGGAGATACCGATGATCGAATCTCAGACATGTAATATATCGAGAGACAAAGGGATTTAGTGACACGCGTTAAAGGTTCTCACGATCACAGGAGTCATCGTTGAATGTGTAGGAGTCAGTACGGATCTCCAGGTCCTGCTGCTGATTATTGATCGGAGAAGGGTCTCGATCATGTCTGCATTATTTGCGAACCGTAGGGTGGCACACTTAAGAGTTACCGGACACCATTTTGGAGCACATATGTTTCAGACGAAAGAATTGCAAAGCGCAGGAATTGTTTCAATAGAAACCGGAAATTGTTTCGGGTGAAATTGCAGAAGGTGGTTCTGCATGTGATATTGAAATATTGCAAGGGGCTATATGTGAATGTTTGTTAATTAAATTAATTAACAAAATTCTGAATAAATTTAATAAAAGAGTTTTATTAAATGAGAGAGCATTAAATTTGGAGAAACTTATTGCATTTAAAGTGGAGACTTTAAAAGGGAATGTGAAGAGGCATTTTAATGTGGAGGGGTTACCACCACATGAATGGAGGAGGTGAGGGGTCACCCCCATGCGAAGCCATGGAGAGAGGGGCACCCCCTCCTCCTATAAAGGCCACCCATTCCTCCTTCATCCCTACACCTCCTTGTGAAGGATCTCTCTCCCCTCTAGAATTATTCCCCATGGTCTCGGATTAGCTAGATACATGTTCCGGTGGCATTTAAATGCGGAAGGAGTTGCTGCTCATTTGGATCGCTGGGCGAGGAGGTGGAGGTTGTCCGGTGGCTTGAATGCGTGTGCGAGTGCAGATCTGTTCTTGAGTTGCGCTCGGGACTTCCTCACGATCTTGAGATCGACAAGTGTACGACTACATCAACCACGAGTTCCTACTCGTTAACAAAGCTCGTTGTCTTCGAGGGTAAGTTCTCTATGGATGTATGTCCACCCGTTTGCTTTGTACCTAGCAGATAGATCTTGGCGTGTAGTTTACACCATAGGATTTTTTTTGTTTTCTATGCTGCGGACCCAAAACGTCCATCCATCCTTATGCCTACCGCGCTTTAATCCTACTGTTTACTGCAATTGTTACTATCGTCTTTACTTTTACTACTAGTATTACTTTGCTATTGCTATTACAAAACTGTTGCTACTGATAAACTACTACGAGCAAGATTGTTTCCAGGTGTAGCTGAATTGATAACTCAGTTGTTAAGGCTTATAAATATTCTTTGGCTCCCCTTGTGTCGAATCAATAAATTGGGTTTTACTTCCCTCGAAGACTGTTGTGATCCCCTATACTTGTGGGTCATCAGGCTCTGATCCCTTCTGAGGTTGTGGAAGTAGACCTCCTGGATAGAATACCTGCAACACAACGGTGTGCCGTAGCAGTGTGGCCTTTGCATGAACAATCCTTCTTCGGGATCGTGCTACCGCAAAGGCAACAGAGAGGGGGAATTTTATCTAAGAAAAAGTGCCTTAGAGAATATCTCAATTGGTGTGTTTAATCCCTCCCGTGGGCACCCCTTTATATAGGTGGAGGAGGGGTACTCTCCACCAAAGGTTAGCAATGTGGGACTACTAAAAAGCATAGGAAAAGGGAAAAATTGGGGCTGCCAACCTACTGGGCCAGCCGCTAGCCGGGTCGGCCAGCCAGCCAACCCATCGACAATAGCAAGAAGACAAGCGACAGACGGCCAAAGTGATTTAACCTGACGCTACGAACCACCTTGACCCTAAGGCTGAGGTGGTCGCAATGGTAGCTGGTGTGGTGGGCAGCACGCCTTGGCCGTCAGCCATAAGCGCTGCGGCTGAGGCGCTCTAGGCAGAGGGAGATGCAGCCGGGTGGGCCAGCTCACCTCCCGCGCATCCCAGCAAGGGCGGGGACAACGTCGGCAACCTGTGGCGCTAGTGCCTAAGTGGGACGGTAGGCCGTGGCCCGTGCGCGGCGGCCAGTTAGCTACCGCCCGGGCGACGACCAGTGCCTATGGCCTCCAAATCCGCATGGGCATGTCAAAACCGGCCTAGCTTGACTTTTTGGCTGCTATTTTGCTGTCTTTTCATGCGGCTTCCTCCTGAGCTAAATTCCTCTAGGGTTTTGGCCTAATGAGGAAGTTTCCCTATAATTTTAATTTTAATTTTAATATTTATTTAGCATAAGTTAATTCATAATTAACATATAATAAATGCATATTGTAAATTGTCATTTATCCGAAGCACTTTTCGGTCTTTTCCTTTCTTTCTTTCTCCAAACAACATTGGATCTCTCCCGGAACGGTTCCAATTTCTCTCTTCTATGATTTCATCTTATAAGAAGATCTCTAAGCATTGTATTGCCCTTAAGCATCACTACAAGAAATTTGGTGACTAGTGACCTTTTTTTAACGACCATGGATTTTTTGGTCATAGATCTATGCCATTCTAAACCAGTTGGTCATGGGGAATTTGGGGGGTCCAAACATTTAAAAATAATGAGCAATTTTATCAAAAGGTCATAGATCTATGACCATTCTAAACCAGTTGGTCATGGGGAATTTGGGGGGTCCAAACCTTTAAAAATAACGACCAATTTTATCAAAAGGTCATAGTGTCCTAACACGAAAAGGTCATAGACAGATAGGACTAGTTTGGAGCCTTTATTTGGTACACTACGACCAATTTAAATGGTCGTTATGGTTAAATTCCGAGGCAAAAAAAATACAGGATTGCTAACTCAGCAATATCACCTTCATGTCATGTCCATCTGTCATTTTTTGCTTATTTTTCATGTCTACGTGGCATCTAGGACCGCTGACGTTTGGAAATTATTTTAACAAAAAGAACCGAGGTGGGGTTCGAACTCAACACCTGGCCGACTTTCGCAGGATCCTAACCACTACACCATTGGCCTCATACGTGCTAATAAAGGAGCTCAACCCAAATAATATGATTCCAGGTAGCACCCTCGAAATATTAACAAAAAAGGAGGAGGGCGGCATGCGAAGTCGAACCCGCGACCTCTCACTCCCACCAAAGGAACCGAACCACCCCCACCACAGGAACCTTGTTGTTGCAACTTCGCGCGTCGCCCTCGTTATTCAATGTAAACCGTTATTGGGCCCGGGCCACAAGCGGTCAAGCCGGCTGGGCCAATGTCCCATTAGATCTTTAGCATGTCCATTTTATTGTAAATTGTAGGGTTTTTTACAACTTTGAGCCCACACAAATGAATGGACTTTATTTTTTGGTAAGTATACAAATGTAATTTCTCTATAATTTTTGCACATCAAGTCGGATTGAGATGATATAAAAATAAATTTGGTTCATCTTTAGGAGGTTAAGCTAAAAATGATTTTTCTCAAAAAATCATGAGCATTAGATCATGTACATGTAGTTTAAATCGGACCCACTTCCTACCGATTCGGGAGACATTTGTCTTTTGCGAGGGGTGGACCGAAAGATTTGAGATACCCCAGTTGGGATATTGTCCATGTAACATGGTCTAGTATTTTTGAAAAATGGGATGGTAGCATTTTAAAACTTTCATTCGGTGGTTGCTTCACAAAATGCCCCGTTTTTTGCACTCAGAAAATGGAAAACGCATTTTTTGTGTAGGGAAAAAGAAAACTTCCTCCTATAACATTGTTCGGTATACCAATATGCACATGCATGGACAATATGGGCACATTATCACAAACTATTCCATGATTCTGGCCATAACATTGGTCGTTTGACCTGAAAGCCATGAAACCTCAAACAAGATAGGTCATTTATGTGAAGGTTTTTTCGAGATACAATCAATATACCAAGTTTAGTATTTTTCCTTGCAACTATGTCATATAATATGATACCACATGAAGGATTTATATTGTTTGGACCTTTTTGAATTTCTTATGCCCGTTTCAAACTATGGTCAAAACGACGGACATGAAGGTTCTTAGCTCGGGGATGAGCCTCGCTAAACTTTTAGTGGATCTCTAATAAAATAGCATATTTTGAGTCTAAAAATGATTTTTTCAAAAAATCACGAGCATTAGAGAATGTACCCGTAGTTCAATTCAGACCCACTTCCTTCCAATTCGGTAGGAATTTGTCTTTTTCACCGGGGGTGGACTGAAATGTTTGAGATATCCCGGTAGTGATATTGTCCATGTAAGGTGGTCTAGTATTTTTGAAAAATGGGGTGGTAGAATTTTGAATTAGCCATTTGGTGGTTTCTTCACAAAACGCCCTATTTTTTGCGCCCAGAAAATAGAAAATGGTTTTTCCGTTCGACAAAAAGGAAAACTTCCTCCTACAACATTGTTAGCCATCCCATGATACACATGCATGCACAATATTGGCACATTATCACAAACTATACCACGATTCTGGTCATAATATTGGTCATTTGGCCTGAAAGCCATGAATCCTCGAATATGATAGGTCATTTCTGAGAACAATTCTCCAATATATTCACGATATTTCAAGTTTATTATTTTTTATGGATACTATGTTATATAAAACCATGCAACATGAAGGTTTTCCTTTATTTCGATTTTTTTGAAGTACTTACGGCAGTTTCAAGACACGGTCAAACCGGTCAATCAGAATAGAGAATAAGACTGCCCATGGATCAACCTACAAAGCATATATGATCCGTCCACAAGGCCTACATCCAATGCCCGGAATTTGTCTTACATAGTCAGCATACCAGTTTTTCCCACCTCTAAGCCCCGCACACTTTGGAATTAAAATGACTGAAACGCCCTACATTCCTACACTCTTCCACCACAGAAGTTATCAGGGTCAGTTTCATAAAATCTACACACCAAGACACCAACATCCTACACTCACCCACTCGCCCCATAAACCTAAATTCTACACTGTAGTCCGTCACCGCCACCCACCCTCTATGCCGATCCAATCTCCCCACCGCATCCCCAACAACCGTCGCGTCTCTCCTCTCTGGCGTAGAGCTCCGCACAGAGCGTCCCTCTTTCTCCGGTGCCACATCCCCGTGGCTTCCGCCCTCCGGCCTGATTCATTTCGAGCTCTGGCCTTCACCGACCCCGACTTTCTCGTGGTGGTCAGCTTCCATGGAGGAGGCCGTGGTAAGCGCCAATAGGAACCGGCACGATGGAGACCGGCTTCAGATCCTTTCAAGGCGCCAGCAGGAGGACACCGTCATGGCACCACTTTTGTCCTTCCTCCTCGTTCTCTGGCGAAGGGCAGTGCCACAGGCCACTTCAGATATCGAGCCCGACGAGGGCGCTAGGCGGAAGGCGGCTGCGGTGGGCGGCCGCGTGTGCGCATCTGTGGCCAAGGTGGTGGGCCTAGGCCCATGGACCAAGTCTCCTTCCTGCCATACTACCAATCTGCGGATTTGATGATTCGTGAGTCCTCGGTCATCCCCTTCTCTCCTGACAACGGTTACTACATCGACTGCCTCTTCTTCTCCTCAACTGATCGAGTGCTGGTGAGTAACTTCAGTCTCTCTCTGTCTTGCCTACTATGTGGTTCCCTGTATTGTGCTTGTCAAAGTACTGTTAGCTGTGGTGGTTCCCTGCATTGTGCTGGTCACGTTTGTTCTTGGAAGAAGAATATGTTTTGTTGAATGCAAACCTAAAAAATTATACACAACAGGAGATCTTATATCTGATTATAATTCAATACATATATGGGAGGGGCATGTATTAAACTCTACAGAGAAGGAGATCGTATTTAATTTGTGCCTCTGTTTGTATACATGTTCCAATACATATATGAGATCTTATTTAGTTTATTTAGCAGGGTTTAGGTTATATTAGGTTTGGTGTGATTTCATATATGACATATTCCAACTGAACTTATTAGTAAAAATATTTTGCATGTTGCTGGGTGAAGTTTGGACTATATTTAGTACTTGTATATCTTCCTGATCTATCAATCCATTTGGATTTGGTCTCGATAGGCTCGATATTGTGCGGATTTGCTGGTCTTTGTGAATCCTGGTCTCTGTGAATAAACATTCTGGAGAATGCTTATTCGTGTTATATTTACCTTTTTTTGGGACTTTGGGCGTGTGCTTAGTCATCATGTTTTAATGGTTATGGTGATGCCTAGATGCTGCTGTCATGTGGGTTGTAATGATACAGATCTGCAGGATAGGGAAGTTACTAACACTTTTGTGTTCCATGTGGTGGTTACAGGAAGATGTCTGTCTGACCGATATGGTGACGGTGAAGTCCGGCGATGTCTGCGCCCGGTGGGAGGCGTGTGCTAGAGGAGCTCGCAGCGGTGTAGTATTTTCCGCAGGGAGGCGTGGAGGACGATTTATGGTGTATTCCAATAGACAATTTTGTAGACTTGTATCGCGTATGATTTCTAGAAGAAGGTGATAATATTACTTGCTAAATGTAAATGGTTGCATCCGAAGTCAATTTTTTCCATCAAATGCTCTGTTTTATTTCCTTTTCTTCATGATTCTGTTGCATCTGGTTTGGTGTGACTTCTTAGTGACAAGAAATATGGTATTCTTGTAGAAAATACTAGTAGTGAAACTTGAAAATCTATGTATAGATGGATACATTTCTTGTGCTTCCAATTTTTTGTGCGAGTAATCTTCCTTGTTAAAGTTCATAAGAGTGGGCATTCATCTTGGCCAATAATGAGTGTTAAATAATTTTAGCATAGTAACTATCATATATTTTTGCGGTCGTTGTTCTTGAAATAGAATTACGCAATTACTTTAATCTAGTTCTGGTCAGTAATGCAAGGCAATGTACTGAATTTGTAGGTCGTAGTTGATTTACTTGAATCAACATGGATTGCATGTCATCCAACACTTGATGGATTTCATCGATGAGCACATGCACATGGTGAGTGCCAAGTTAAATCTTTGCAATCTGGAGCATATAGATGTAAAAGTAGTGTTGGCTTGTAAGATTTGCATCATTATTTCTTGTGTGTAGTGAGTTTTACAGCACTGATTACTGCCTTGTTTGTTTTTAGACTTGATCGTATAGTTCATTGATCGATTTCTTATGTAGAAAGGACATTCTGGTTATTGAACTGTAGGAATGAATACGCAAACTTGTTTTCTAGTTTGTATATATATTGTAATGTGTTGATCAGAATGTTGTACTTTACCATCAGCCTTTTTGAAAAACATTTCATTGAAAAGCTTCGATTGTATCTCTGGACTATTTGTTGGCTTACACGTTCCACATGCTTATGTTTCTTTACCAAGGTTCATTATCACGGCTAATTGAGGATTCTCCTTATACTATCAACACTAGTTGATCATTAGACCCAGCCTTAGTTTAAGTAGGAACCCAATTGTTTGTATCAAATGTTTACACATTCCAGTTTCAATAAAAGGATAATATTTCACTTAATTTCATGCCAGGTCCATGTATGCTAGACTCGTTATTTTGTTGTTACTAGATAATCAGCGGTGGTGTTCCTTTGAAGAAGCCTGTAGCAGCAAACAACAACTCACCTACAAGGAGAGGAGCCACTGAAGAATGTAACCGGAGGCCAGCGACGCCTCGCACCACTGAGCGATGCTCTGCTTGATTTGCTTTGTGTGTTTCTTGCTAGGGCTTACGCTTAGCTTTTGTCGCCTTACTATGTTGGTTGTTAACCCAGATGATGGGGTCTTATAATTTTTTTTTTCTTCTTGTACTAGTGGCATTGCATAATCACGTTAATATTGTGAGCTTGGCTAATTTTCTTGCTTAAATAGTTATTATTCTCAAATTGTGTAAACTATCGTGGGCTAGTGGTAAAATGACCGTCAAGTGCGGCCTAGAACATTTTGGGCTCTAAAAAGGCTAAGGCCCAAATAGTAATGTTAGAAAAATTTAACAAAATGAGAACGAATTGGTTGCAAATGGACCGTATAAAGGGAAAGCCCAGACAAGAAGTGAACCATAAAGGGCCAAGGCCAAAACAAAAATGGACTGTGGAATAAAAGTAGCCAAGCAAGCATACCACGTAAAAAGACCATTATTTTTGGGTTTAGCCCATGTAAAGCATCGAATTGGATTAGACTGAATTTGATCAACGACCTTTACAATTGGTCACATATTTGCCACGTAGGATCTGACGTGGACATGGCAGATAGTCTGTGACCAATACAGTTGGTTATAGAATCTATGACCATCTATATTGGTCATATACATCTATGACCAATTTAGAAAAAAGGTCGTCGTGTTTAACTAGTGACGCTCAGCTTTTGACCATCTGTATTTCGTCACTAAAAGGTCATAAATTAAAAACAACGACCTTTGAGTGACCAATATGGAGGGTCATGCATCACCAGATTTGTAACACCCTCGCCTGATAAGGCTGAGTTCCTGTGTATAGTGCCAATCCTAGATCGGTTCACTAGCACATCCAGTACAGATGAATACCAAAGAACATAACAGTGCATCATTATTACATCGAATGATCCAGAATTTACAATTATGACATAATGCATAGCTCAAAGGCTAGCTCAAATAGTCAAGTAGCATACGGAAGCATAAACGTATAGTAGACTCCATCTTCAATTGTGCCACAGGCGAACAACTGTTGAGTAGAGTACCGTGACCTAGTCGATCACTTAGAATCAGAATATCCCACAACATAAAACGTAGCATCCCTGAAGGGTCAATACTTGGAATGTATGGCAAGTAGCGCTAAATAAGGAGACAATATACCTAGCATCTACATGCTTATTTGACTAGTGGAGCTTTGGCTAGCTTGCATTTTCAAATACCTTTGTCCTACTTTCATAAACCAGTTTGATTCATAGCAACCCATTAAGTTCATCCATCAAGTTTTAGTAATCAAGAAATAAGGATGAGTGAGAATATGTCATAGCCTCGATATCAAGCAACTCATTTGTCCGTAACCGGGGACACGACTAAGTACTTAGTTTTACATCCTACAGAGATTTGTACACTTTACCCATGTGACCTGGCCAACCTAGCTCATACCACCACACTCATATTGTGCAATGATAGGGAGAAGTCCAAGAAAATACCATTCGAGAAGTAGATCCTCAAACCCCACTGCGCACCGATCCCAACCTACCATTCACTACATCTCTGGCTACGCTGGGTTCAGGTCACCACGACCTACTAAGTCCAAGTTGCCACCCATTATTATTGGCACATGGTTGCACACATAAGCTACTATAATAAAGAAAACTAATCCTTCTCGGTACCCTGGGCGACATTCTCCACCATTATTCACACTCTGTTGACAATTCGACCACTTCGCCTAAGTAGTTCATTGACATTATATTGTTTTAGTTAATAAAAACATATAATCCACCATAATGTGATCCCTTCCCCGTCTTTATAGCATGTCTAAGCTCATCTAACATATGGGGGCTCAACTATAAGGGATTCCTACCACAATATATATAGGATATAGCATAGCATAGTAATTCCTACACATAATCTATAGAAATACACTACACATGCATAAGAGAAAATAGTAGGACAATTCATGAACAAAATAGCATCTACTTGCCTTGATAGTTGTTGGAGTTGTTCAAACACTCGTTGTAATCACAGACGTTGCACTCCTTGCAATCTATCGATTAAACCATTGCAGATACATAAACAATCGTACACAATCATAGACAAATGCACAAATGCATACATGGTGGTTTAATAAAATTTCAGTAGCACTTTTATTTTCTTTGATGTTTATAATACTGAATGCATTCATGAAAAACCTTTAATGCATCAAAACCAAAATATGCAATTTGTTATTCCAATTAATAGGGCTTTATTCAAAATATTAAGCCTCTATTGTAGACAGTGTCATTAATTTTTGGTAAATATACTACTGGCTAGGTATTGTATTTTAGAGCCAGGAGCAAAAGGATTCATGTCAAAAAGATTTACAGAACTTTTTCTATAACTAAATTACTACAATATGCCTTTTAATATGTCTAAAAATATATTTACAGTAAACTCGTAATTTTATTTCATAATAAAGTTCTACATGATTTTGTGAATCCATGGGTATGTCATTTATATTTTTCTGATAAGTAGTTTATTTCTATGAGTTTACTACTCTAAAAAGAGTATTAAAGCATTTAAATAATCACAACAAATACTTACAGTAAATGTCAGATACAATTACATATTAATTATCTATACTAATTTATCTTTCCAACTGTATATATTATTTGTAATTTTTCGACCAGTAAATATTGTTCTATGAATTTTTGAAGTTATAATCCTTTTCTGCTTTTTAATTAATCTCTTAGAATCTCGGGGGAATATTCCCGCTGACTGGCGGGGTCAAGCTGACTTGATGCTGAATAGTTAGGATCCACCGCGTGGGTCAACAGACAATCCAGGTCGTCCTCTTTGGATCCGACGATGGAGAGCGTGAGCGTCGAGATCACCTTGCTCGTTAGCATCAGGAGGTGGCGTTTGTCGGGCGGTGGTGCAGACGGTGATGGTGGCGATAATTCTAGCGATCCCCAGCATTGGTGAAGATTTCCACGAGATGCGGAGGTCGATAGCAAGTATTAAGGCGTCCTTGGCGTCGATTCGTTCTTCCTAGGACAACGATGAAGGGCGGTTGGAAGCGTGCGGTGTAGGTGGTACTCCGGTGAGCTCGTGTAGGCGTTCTGGTGGTCCTAAGCGGCGATCTCGAGCTCGGTCTGGAAGCTCCCGAGGTGGCGGCGATGGAGACCGATGGAGAGGCGACTAGGGTTGCAAAAAAGCAAAAAATGGAGACGTACGGGTGCAGGAGATTTTTTGGGGTTGTCTTGCATCAAGAGGAGGTAGAAATTCGGAAGGAAAGCGAGGGATTCATCAAATTACCATTCAGATCGAACCGTGCTCGATGCGGTCTTTCCGTTGGAGGTTGAAGACAACGTTGTGGGGTCCACTGTTAGCGGCACAGAGGAAGGGAGGCGGGCTGGGCTGTGTCATTGCTGCTTCGGTTGGGCCTATCCTGGGTTGCGCTGTGGCTTCTTGGGTTGGGTAGCTGGTTTCGGGTGGGCCGACATTGGGCCACTGGCGCTGATGGCTGCTGTGCGGGGTGGGAGCGCGCGGTAGGTTAGGTACGGGCCGGATGGGCTGGGCCGCTTTGGCTGGCCGGTCGGTTAGATTAGGATTCTTTTTTATTCCTTTTTTCCTTTTTCGGTTTTGTATTTTTCTCATAATTTTTTCATCTGAACTCCAAATTAATGAGTTCGTACTTTTTTCTAAAAATTTCTAAAATCAAGTGGATCATTATAGGCTAATATTTAGCATACTTGATGTCTTTTCATTAGTGGGTATTTACAAAACCATTTTAATTCCCTTTAGGAACAAAGTTGCATAAACTATTTAGGGTTTTAGATTTTTATTTTGATTTAAGAAATTTCAAGATGCCAAAATGCAATGCATTGATCATGAATGCCATGCAAATGCAAAATTCTTTTCTAATCCCAATTTCTACAATCTTGGGATGTGACAGACTAACCCTCTTAAGATGAATCTCGTCCTCGAGATTCGAAATGGTGAGCAAGCTATGGGTGGTATACTCGAGTCTAACCCCTTAAAAGAATTAAACTTGGTATTTCCAATAGAATCATTGAGCTATATCTGATTCTTCTTCCTTATGTTTGTTAGCATAGTATCCACCTATCAGACCTTGATTCTTAACCATCCAATCCATGCTAGAATTACATCTAAGCCATATCAATCCAATATAATATAGCTAGTAGGAAAATTTGTGTTCTATCAATCTCCCAAATTTAAGCGTGGCCTCTTTGACTAGCTATCAATTCTTCTCTCCAGTGAGTTCACTTTAATAGATCTTCTAAGTAACTCTATATGTAACTATTCTTATCCATAAATGTCTCGATATGAATGAACATGGTGCACCAATATTGAAAATTTTCGAATGTCATGCATGAATTAGCCAAGAACTTACTAGTCACGATCCTGGCTTGTTGAGTACTTTCTTGGCATGCACATGGTTCATAGTTGCCTTCGGGGTTGAATCTGGCTTGGCTCCATCTTCATTCTTCCTATTTGCAAATGGTTCACATTTGCAAATCACTAACGTCACCTATTTGACATTTACAACATTTTGTTTTGGTGACAAAGTGAGACTTCTGTTTTAGTATACAATGATGATCTATAAATCAATTGGACTTTCATGATGTCACCTATATTCATAAAATACACTTGGTAGAAAGTCGAGCTTTCTGAAACCAAAACCATTTCTGCTTATTCTGAAGTATTCTAATACTTCTATATCTATATATACTTTTGATCAAATTTCAGTATTTGCAACTTCACCCCTAACCACGCTTTCTTTGCGCTAAACTTAACTCTGGTTCAGTGATTAACTTTAATCACTCAGAAACCTATTCTTACAATTAGTAACTTGGTCACATTATGTCAAGTATAATTGACATGGATTTTTCTAGAAAACCTATGGCCAAGGCACATATGATGCGACCCATCTTTGTTTCCTATTAACCGTTGTCATGAATACTGAGTCACTACTCAATACTTCTCCTAATTTCTCAAGTAAGAATCAATTCTACACTTGAATCCATTCTGAACTGTTTTCAGAATCTCAACAAGGTCTTTCTAAACTACTCTCATAATACTCCAAGTATTTTGACATTTAATGTTTATTAAACATCCTGATCTTTTCACATAGATCATTTATGTTTAATATTACTTAAATCACATCCATCTAATGATCCAGTCATTTCTACTACCCAACACATTGTTCACTAATATGCCAACTACATATTCAACAACAGTGTTATGCTCCTACTCAAATATTTCATCAATATTTGATATTCTAGGATATCACTCGTCTCTCGCTCAAATATGTCATCCACATATTCGACTTGGAAAACTTCTTATCTCCCACTCAATTTACAGACTTTCTCGATAATCTTGGCAAATCCAAAATTCTTTGATCTTACATCAAATTGAGAATTTTCTGCTACAAGACTTCAGGAATTCTTGATTGGTTAAAACCTGCCTATTTTACTAGTTATAACCTTTTCCTAAAACTCTTGAAGAATTTGTAGTTTTTGATCAGTCCTTTACCAATTTTGAAATTGTACTTGCTGATTAAATCCAATAGACATTAAGCATTTATCAAAACATCCTTTATGGCAAAGTGGGATTTTATATTTTCTTATCAAGTTACATTTCCATCCTTTTAACTTTGAAGTTTACTAGGAAGGACTAAGTAAATTCTATTACTTAATAAGATCAAGTAACTTTTACATTATAATCTTAAATGTAACTTAATTTGGGATTTCATGACTCTAAGTCATTTCTTGAACTTACGTCCATAAATCTTTCTTTGTAGTTCGTAGGCATGTCTTATTTCAATAATAAGACAAGTGAATCAAGAATGAAATTCTGTAGGTGGCAGAACAAAATCTTGAATCCTACTTTTAGAAGTTGAAACCTTTTCTTACACCTATACCCTCCCACTAACACTTCTATAATAAACTTTTCTCAAAGAAGTACCACGCTAAGACAATAAAAACTTTGTCTTCTTCGGGTATTATTTTGGAATTTGTATCATAGTTTCCTAAGAATACACGACAAATATTTAATATTCACAATGATCTCGAACTATCAAAATCTCTAGAAACTCGAGCTTGCCATATCTCATATAGTGATGTTTCCACGAAGCCTTAGATGTTCCTTATACTCTTGATTGAGTGTTTACTATTTCAATATCTAACACTCTAATTCCTAATGTTAATCCATTAGAAGATCATTTTGGACCAAATGTAACTCATACATTATGACTATGATGTTTTAGACTTATCAATATGATTTGATTCGTCAAATCACCATAATTTGTGAAACAGTTTTTCACAAGTCCTTTTATGCCAATATGTTCTTAACTTGAATTCATAATCACTTTGATCAAATCACAGTAATTTTGAAATTCTTGTTAATTCTATGTCTAACTTGATTCTGAAAAATTAGAATGATTTAAACAGTTTCAGATTCGTGTTAGGATATCTTTTGGCAATTTTTCATAAATTTTCCTATTAACATACATATAAAGACTAGAATAACTTGTTCATAATCCCAATGTGAATCATAAAAGAAATTATTCATAAAAACAGAACAACTGATTGTTTCTTATTAATATGAAAAACCGTCTCGCGATAAGCAAGATACACTAATAAGTTTGACAAACTTGATTTCAAAGCTTTTATTCAAATCTTTTGATCCTAATGATAAACTTCGAGGGAAGGAGTGTCGTCGGTCATCAACTAGCTTGTTTACCGTCATCACGCCATAAGCGCCTCGTTCCATTTCGTAACTCTCATGCACAGGGTACTATTTTCAATAAAATAAGATTAAGTATCCAATACTTGAGGACTACATAAGTGTTTCATGGAAACATCTATTACCTGTATATGAACATATACCTTCTCACTTGACAATGATTCTAGCTTTGGGTTTGACCTTGGTAGTCCTCAGCTTCGCTATGAACTCATGAAAGGTATACGATATCCCTTTCATGACATAGTTGGTGACAGCGTCTTTGTAGCTGGGAAGAAGCATACACAACACCCCATTTATCGTAAAGTTGTCAGCCAACCAGTCATCCATAGCATCCACAAGGCTTTCATGTATCTATACCATGTTATCCAGGTGGATTACCATGCTGGAGTTCTCTTCCATATTGATATTCGTAAACTCGTCCATTAACTCATATCGCATGCGTCTGATCTGTTCTTGGAACAAGCTATTTAATCCATCGAGCATATCAAATGCATAAATTTCATGAAAGTGCACCCTCAAGCCAGATTCCATGGCATGGATTAAGGTGTACTTGACGGTCATAAAGGTCTCACGATGGTCACGAAGAGTTGCACCTTCTCTAACGTCGGATTCATTAGGGAAATCTTCCAGGGGTTCATGAAGGACATAGAGGAGATGGTTTTCTATGAGTTTCCTTCTGCGACATTGGTAGCAGTCGATGACATTTGACCTATCTAATTTAAGTTTCTCCCCGTTCATTAATGGACCAAAGATGTCCCGAACTCTGGGAATGGTCATAATCTACAAGACATTTGCAAATGGACTTCGACTAAGTTCATAATTGGAGTTCAAATTTGCAATCATATTAACAAAAAAGCTCTCACTTAAACTGTCATCCCTAAAGATAGTTTTGTGATTACATGACCCCTTTACACCACATCATCCCCGATCATCATAGCCTTTGATGCGGCTGCCAGGGTGTACTATATCCGTCGATCACATCATACATGTGGCTCGTGCTTGATCAAATGTCGAAGATTGTCCCTACAGGGTACCTCTCGAAGTAGGATGGAATAAAACACTAGGGGATGAACACAATCTCCACAAACCTTCTCGAAGCCTGGTGAGGAAACAACAGAGAAAACATGACAGAGGGACATAGAGAATTACCCAGGTCCAGGCCACCATGCGGTGTAAGACCCTACTCCTGCATGTCTAGATTTCTTGCACTGCGTGGCAAGATTTTCAATACAAGGTGCTAATTAGGTGATTAGATCTAGGGTTCCTAGTGAGTAGAAATCTAGGGTTTCTGGTGGTGGAAGAAGATCCTACCCTTAGGGTGCCCCTCTGCCCCTTTTATAGGTGCCCTAGTCCTCTTCCCGCCTTAGGGAGGGAAGGGTTCCCACATGGCCATCAAGGTGGGGTCAGGTGGGGCACAACTATCCTCTACCATGGACCCGGTCCACTGCAGGGCACCGTGGGCATCTTGCCCTCTACCTCCTGCACGCTCCTCTAGCGCAAGAGAGGGTGGTGGTCCCCACCTAGTGTAGATCCTATCGGCCACTCCTGACTTGATGAGGAAGAAGGTCCTTTCTTTTGGAAGGGGTAGATCAGTGGCCCCCCTTCTACTCTCAACACAAAGGTTTTATCATCTAAGTGATCTTCAAAATGTGATCCCTTCGCGAGGTGGCCTTCCCACTCCAGGGGCCCTTCGCAAGGGCACTCCTTGAGGGGTCCTCTCTCCTAGAGAGTTCTTGGAGAGATTGCATGATGCCCTTCCTCTTGAAGAGATTTTCCTTATGGAGAGGCCCGACAGTAGGTGGGCCGTGGTACCCTAATACCCATTGGCCCGACAGTAACATGCAAAACTAAATATAAAACTAGATAAAGATGCTCCAAGTTTCTATGATCATCTTATGTTGCTCAATAAATAAAGTTTAGAGGTTTGAAAACCGAGAGTTTAATAGGTCAAGTGGGGTGCCATGGGAATCCCTAAGATTATGGTTTTCACCATTCTTGGATGTCTCTTAGTGTGGTGTTCCTCCATTCCCTGTCAAAAAACTTCAACACGGAACTTTCTCCCATTTGTTTTTATTGGGTGACATTAGTGGTAGAAAGATATGTTGTTAGCTACCATATAATCCTTAAACAAAATTTATTTTTAGGCGTCCAACAAGTATATCATGGTTTATACATTTTTATCACATCAAAAGACTCATGGCAAATCATTTTGAGACTCAAAACAATGGCTTAAACAATACAAGGCAAAAATTGTCCAGAAATTCAGCAGCAGGAATATGTATTTAATTCAACCACTTAAACATTTCAAGAAGTTTAGCCATTTTTATATAGAGGATTAAATATTTCAACTTCATTTTGAATATGAGCGCAAACGGAGTTACATAAAAAACAAAGATTTTTTATACAAAATAGTGTTTGTGTAGGAATTTGCTACTCCATATGTTTTATCGACGTTCTACCATCCAAATGGGTTCAACTTGGTACGTTATTGAAAAGTTCAGAGAATAAACTTAAAAGAGACTCATTTTACTATAGCAAGGGTGCAAAAAAGAAATAACTGGGTTTCCTCCCGAAAAGCACTTTCTTTATAGCCATATAGCTAGGCTTTACTTACTTGTTTAAGATAGGTGGAGATCATGTGGTATCTTGTACCTTCGTTCTATCTCTTTCTTCCTTGGAAGATTTTCACCTATCTCCCATGTGCTCATACCAATAAAAGTAATAGTAAATTTGAAACATGGTAGAGAGCAACACAAAGTATAAACCCAATAACAACGAAGTCTAACTTTCATCGTATGCATTGGCATTTTATATATGACTAAATCGCAGTAAATAGAAACATGCCATTGCATATTATCATTAGGTGAATGCAACATATAATTATTAGTGACATAAAGAGGGAACTTATCACCTCCCCTTTCATAGTAGTTGCAAGCACTAGAAGACATTTTAACATTGTAGCCATTTAAAACATGAAAGTTTGTAAAGTTTGTTATATAAAGAGGATCATTATAATTCTCATGGTATTAATTGGCACTTGCTAGTACAATCTTCAATCTTACTATTATGGTTGCAATGAGGATTTTCAACAAAAGGTATATCCAAACCACATATATATTTCCTTGCAAGTTCATATTTCTCCACTATGGTGAAACTAGGAGAACTCAAGAATAAAGTAGGACTCTTAATAATAAGAGCATCATCATAGATAACAATATATCATTTTTATCCTCATGTGTTATACATGGAGGGTTATAAATAATCATAGGACCATTACCTAAAGCATTATCATATAGCATATCTAAGAAACACTCCTCATTATCATTAATTTGACTAGTAGCATTACTAGAAAGCAAAGGAGCATTATTAGTTTCATCATAATAGCAAAATGGGCATAAAAATTTTAGTTGTATAATTATCATAGCATGGGTTCTCATAAATGACAAATGAGTTTTGAGTTTGAGCGTTACTATCATCTTTGAGAGGTTAACATACATCCCCAAGCTTAGGTTGGACCATATCTTCTTCTTCTTCTTCTTCTTCTTCATTCTTCTCCTCTTCTTTCGGGTACAGGGGCATCCCCAGGCTTAGGATTTTGTGATATTCTTCCTGTAAAATATTAGTTCTTTCCATGGAAACAAGAATATCTTTAGCATAGTCAATTCCATAGGCATTATCAAAAAAGTTTTCTTTGCAATATGCAATAAGAATATAACTTATTTCTTTGAGATCACAAGATACAACAAAAGATACTTAGAATCCACCTCATGGGCTCCCATGAAGGCAATAAATTAATCAACTTGTCTCATGTAAAAATCACCATAATCCTTCTCATTATATGAGGCAATCATAAAGTTACTACTACATTTGTGTTGATAGTTTAGATGTTTATCATTTTGTTTTGTGCAGTAGGACACATTATGTAACTCACATAGTTGTTTCGCAATCTTATGTAAACAGTCAATAAATTCTTCCGTATGTGATATTTTTTGAGAAAAGATATAATTACCTTCTTTTAATAATCTAAGTTCCTCATCTAAAAGTTCATCCATATCATCCATAGTGAAAGTACCACTATTTTTTATGTGTTTCAGATATAAGGAAAGTAAGTACAAAACTGAAAGTAAACTAAAGAAAAACTCACAACCAAGCAAGTTAAAGAAGTAAACCTCCCCAAGCTTAGATGATTGCAAGATATAAAACAAACTAAAAATAAAACTAGATGCAAAACTGTAAGTAAATCTAATATCTAGTGCACACAAGAATAAAAGCCTAAGCTCTACGCTCCTCGGCAACGATGCTAGATAAGTACTTGATAAACCCCAAGAGCATGGGATCATTGTAGTACCTCTCAAAGTGGAAGTAGGGTATCGATCCACAGGAGCAAGAAAGAAAATCTATATATTCTCTACAACTTAAGTGTCACAAGTTTTCATTGTTTATGCACTAAAGAAGTTATTGTAATAAGGATGTTGACTTAATTCTTGGGAGTGGAATGCAACAAAACAATAATGTGAAAGTGTCTCAATCCTCTTCAATACAACAGGAAAATACAATGGTTTTATCTTATAGGAACAATGGACATGGGTTCATGGGTTCAGTCAATCATCTCTCTCCATCTATGGTGATGATCATGTTATGAATAAAAGTACACACAATTGTCATGTTTGAATCATAAATTTATGTCGGCTATATGTCCTAAAACACATAGTTGAAAGAAATACTCATTTGTGATGCTAGATCACCCTTGTAATAAGGCTAGCGCTGGTTGTTGTCACACCACACATCATACTTCTCCGTTTTTACCCCTAGATAAAGGATGTTTGGCTGCATTGTGTCACTCAATACATATGCCGATGTCACTCGGCCACCCATTACCTACATACATCACACTTCTTAACGGAAAACACTAATGAAATTATTTATTTGTTGTGTGTATTACGACATCTCTCTCATCTACCTCCACTTGGTGGTGTCAAACACCTCATGACATGGGTAAATAAGGCATTTTGCATAGATCAAACCATTACATGCATCGTAGAATATTTCCAAAGTATGAAACACCATAAAATATCCAACACAATGGTAAATGCTTAACAAGTATTATATCATACCACAATATCCAACATAGGAATTACATAGATAGATCCATAATCATGCAAGGCACATGATATGGACTTCAACAATGATCATACATAGAGAGACTAGATCAACTTACCACCACAAACCCATAGTCCAGGGGTGGAATACTCCCCTCTCATCATGGAGAGTGATAAGGAGGTGTTGGTGAAGGAGGAGAGGTGGCTGAAGGCGATTCTGGCAGCGGTTCCCTCTCCAATCTTCCTTCGGCGGCAACCAACAGACTCTCTATTTTCGTGTTTTCAATCTCCGCCTCCGTATGTTCTAATATCGTGTTTGGGGACCATTATATAGGCATTTTTAGGTCAAGACGAGTCTGTGTGACACCCCCGGGATTAGGGCTAGACAAATCTCAAACCTCTGTCTGATATAAGCCTAACCCAAACCTCGGAAGCAACAATCGGTAACATTTCAGTGACCCTATGACACAAAAATTATTGCAGCAAGCTCATAACTGAGGAAAGAACCAAACTATTACAATCATAGGTCACTGACCACAAACATCAAACAACGGAAGGCAAATTATGCTATTAAGTGTAGCAAACTTAACAAATGGCCTAAGAGGCCTGAAGCATAACGATGACGTCCCAATCCATAGATTCTAGGCTGCCGACCGGGAACCCCAAGCTACTCGTCGATGTCGATGCTGTAACAAACTCTTCTTCTATGGTAACACTTACCTACTACAAAAGTATCAACAAAGCAAGGCTGAGTACCGGGTGTACTCCACAAGAATTATGGCTGGTGGGGTTATTTTGCATAAATCTAACTTTCTTTGTAAAAGAGAGTGCATATGCTCGACTAAGTAGAACATTTGAAAGGGGATAAGAAAGTGATATCGCTAGCTTTGATACTCTCTTGATATCCATCGAAGCTTTATCAGCCGAACCTACTAACTAGAATCACCCCCTCGATCCCTAAGGAAGCATCCTTGTCGTGGTGGTGTCACGGCAGATGCCATGGATAGGCTAAAGGTGGGTACTAATATCACTAGGGGAATCTAGGGAGGGATAGTGAGGTGATTCCCCACACAGAAGCTTTGTATTCGATTCAGTTCACAGATTACAAGTGCTCCTAGAGCTGTATTGGCGAGAGGAGGAAGAAGGAGCTCTCTGTTGGAGATATGCCCAAGAGGAAATAATAAAGTGGTTATTATCATATCTTCATACTTATGATAAATGTTTACATACCATGCTATAATTGTATTAACCGGAAACATTAATACTTGTGTGATTTGTAAACTAAAATAAGAGTCCCTAGTAAAGCCTCTTGTTAAACTAGCTTGTTGGTTAATATATGATTATTGTTTCCTGATCATGAACATAGAGATGTTATTAACAACAGGGTCATATCATTAGGAGAATGATGTGATGGACATACTCCTATAGATAAGCGTAGCATAAAGATCAAGTCATTTCAATAGTTCAATTGCTATATGCTTTCTGATACATAGTAACCTAATTCCTTCGACCATGAGATCATGCATATCACCTTTACCGGATGGATGCTTTGATGTCATCAAACACCACACCGTAACAGGGTGGCTATAAAAGTGGCATTGAGTGTTCGGAAAGTATTGGTTGAAACACATGGATCAAGAGTGGGATTTGTCCATCCATATGACGGATAGATATACTCTGGGCCCTCTCGGTGAAATGTCATCCAATTAGCTTGCAAGCATGTGACTGGCTCACAAGGGATCACATATCACGGGAACGAGAAAAGAGTACTTATCAGTAACGAGGTTGAACTAGGTATGCAGAGATACCGACGATCATAACCTCGGATAAGTAACATATCGTGAGACAAAGGGAAATTGGTATCGTATGTAAGTGGTTCATTCGATCGCAATGTAATCGTAGAAATATGTGGGAGCCATATGAATTTCCAGATTCCTCTATTGGTTATTGTTCGGAGAAGTGTCTCGATCATGTCCGCATAATTCACGAACCGTAGGGAGACACACTTAAGGATTCGACGTTGTTTGAGTAGTTATGGTATTATGAGAAAGAGACCGAATGTTGTTCGAGTCTCGATGGGATCCGGATATCACGAGGAGATCCGGAATGGTCCGAGAATAAGATTCATATAAGGAAAGTCCTGCTTTGGAGTAGCGGAATGGTTCCGTGTTTTCATCGGAACATTCTAGAAGGTCCTGAATGTCCCAAGACCGAAGGGGGAAGGGTACATGAATGTGTCATTACATATTGGAATGATTGCATCATGTACTAAGTGTTCTCGCTGTCCAAAATAAAGGGTTTATTTAAATCCTAAATTGAAAAGTCAAACGGCTAGTTTGAAAGTCAAACGGCAAGTTTTGGAAAGTGGAAAGAGGAGGAGAAGTGGAAACCGAGTTGGGGAGGGATTCCCTCCTCCCCAAGCCGGGCGCCCACCTCAAGGCCGAGTTGGGAGGGACTCCACCTCCCCTTGGCCGGCCCTCCCACCTATAAAGGGAGGGGCAGGGCTGCCCCTCCTAACACACACAAGTTCCTATCCTCTAAACTAAACCCTAGACCTAAACCCCGGTTTAGAGCTATTTTGGTTTAGAGCCTTCTAATTGGTTTAGAGCCTTCTAATTGGTGTGTCTAATTACTAGACCACTAATAGCCTCTCTCATAAGCTCCACCATACTCGACCGGCTTAAGGCGAGCCTCATGGGATCTCCCTCTACTTCCGTACCACACCAGTGCTGCCGGAATCACGAGGAGAGTGCTACAACCTCCGCTGCTCGCTGGAACAAGGGAGAGGTCTTAAGGTCTTAACGCGATGTGACCGACCACGGAGCGCTGCCGAACGTGGCGCCGGTAGGATCGCTCACGCGATCTTGAGATCGGAAAGAGTACGACTACATCACCCACGAGAATCTGCTCTCGTTAAACACTTTGGAATCTTCGAGGGTGAGTTATTCCATCGACTCGTTGCTGCAATCTAGTAGATAGATCTTGGCTTGTTTGTTTGTATGCGATAGAAAATTTTTGTTTTCCATGCTACGAACCCCTACACTCTCTTACTCTCACCCACAGTTAACCCGTACAAGACTCCTAGAACCTTTCAGAATAGAGGAACCCCTTCTACAGAGGCCCTAGCCCTCCTTATATAGGAGTGGCTAGGTCTCCACTTAGGGCATATGTGGAGGCATATTCCAGGGAATATGCCTCCTCCCAAAATAGCAAACCGACCGGGTACTTTTCCCTCACACACCCATGCAGAGGCTACGTGAGCCTCTGCTGGGCTACGACACGGGCGTCGTCACCTCTGTCGGCCACGCCTTGGTGGTCCTGCTCTCTTTTGCTTCGCTCATGCAGTGCGTACCGGGGCTTATTTTGACCAGCGAGATTCCTTCCTTCTCCTAGAAGCTAGATATGACCCGGATCATAGTTGATCCGGCCACACCCGTTCCTGCATACAAGTTAAATACGCCATTCCGACTTACGCCTTAAGTCGGTTGAGACCTAGTTAGGTGGATGCCCCCTGGTCCGGGTTACCCCGTGATTCGGCCTGCCTTGAGGTGACCCGGCCAGCATCCGCTTTAGCCTTGCCGAACCTCGGCTAACTCGGCCTTTATACCCCGGCGTGACCCTATCCGGGGGTATCCCCCCAACATTAGTCCCCGAAGCTGGTGTGGTCTTAGCTGCCTTAGCCACTAAGGCCATAGTAGGTTCAATTCCACCGAGCTTTGTGCTCCTTCTCCGGGTTTCCTCCTTGTCTCGGATTCTCTGGATTTATTTTCCCTTGGCACGTTCCAAGCTCTCACTTGCTGGCCAGGTTACCACCCTAACTCGGACCTCATGGTTTTACTTTCCCGTGGCACATTCCAAGTTTTCACTTGCTGGCCGGGTTACCACGATCTCATGCGGGTCTTCTTTCCTTCTCTCGTACGCTAGCCCACGTGGAGGCAAATCATTAGATTGCCTCATTTTAAGGGCCAGCCACAGTAACTGCTGCAGTAATTTGTCAGTTATCACTATGGCACACGTCACGTCTGGCCTGCCTCCTCGTTAACCGCATCAGTGCGTCACGTCATGGGATCTGTTACACCCTATGGCCCTCCGTGTGGCTTGCTGCTGATTGGTCGATGCGGGCAATACACGACCACACCGTGCGGCGTACTCATTTGACACGATCCCACTTCCCCCCTCGAGGGAGTGGTTAAATAGGGGAGGGGCGCACCCTTAGGTCTTTTCCCCCTTCCGCGCCCCTCTGCCTCTAGCACTTCTTCTTCTTCGTCTTCCCCGCGACAGCGCCGCCGGCACTGCTTCCAAGTAGCAGCGCCGCCGCGGCACTGCTTCCCCGCGCCTCTGCATCACCGCCACCGCTACGCGCCTCCTCCACCATGGGTCGTTGCCAATCTACACCGCTGCCCCCCACCGCTGCTAGCGACAACGAGGGCAACGAACTAGAGATGACAGAGGAGGAGCTCGCCGTCGCCGAGCAAGAAATGGAGGAAGACACCGCCACGGCGGACCGCGGTGCGTGGGCCGGGTCCTGGGTCTGCCAAGACGACCTGGACTGGCTCTACCGCACCAGACGCATTCCCGCCGGAGTCATCGCGCGCCTCGCCTCCGCCGAACTCGCCCCCTCACCCAATCCGGGTGAGTACGTTGTGTTCCTGTCGCACTTCCAACGGGGATTTGGTTTGCCGGTCAGCAATTTCTTCCATGATTGGTTAAGCACATACGAACTCTAGCCGCACCACCTTCCTGCCAATGCAATCACTTCTCTTTCTGCTTTTGCTTCTACGATCGAGGGCTACGCCGGATTATGGCCCACGAAGGAGCTATGGATCCGGTTTTTCGGCCTTCGTCGTAATGTCATTCCGAATATTCAACTCGATCCGGAGGACAAGCAGCTCACTCAATTTGGAGCTGCATCCATCTCACCCTGGAGGCTATCCATTTTCCCTCGTGTCACCGGGCTGGACTCCTGCAAAGGATGGGCCCGGACATTCTTTTATGTCCGGAACGAGGGCACTGAAGACTTGATCCGGCTGCTTCCCTATGCTTCGGGTCCACCTAACCCGAAGTTGTGGGATGTTGTCCCCAAGAAGCCTACAGTATTGGCCAACCAGGTCAACAAAAGGTTCAAGGAGCTGAAGCATCTTGGGTTGCACAACGAGGACGCCATGATTACATTTGTCCGCAACCGGATCTCCCCTCTCCAGAAGCGCACTCACAAGGTGTGCCACATGAGCTGGGGTCGCGACCCAAACCGGACCTCGTCCTTCGAGCTTAGCAACACCGAAATCTACCGCCGGGTCAAGGAGCTCTTCACCACCCACAAGGACTTCTCCTCTGAGTGGACGTGGGGAATTGAGCATTATTGCCGGGATAGGCTTCCTCTCGTGGTAAGCTTCATGCCACCAACTTTCTCCGGATTAGATCTTATGTCAGTTGACGTCTTATTTTTAACTCTGTTGTCTTTTTCCCCTTTAGCAATTCCTTCAGCAGACAATTGAGGATGGCCCCGACCCTACCCTCAAATGCGCGCCTGACCGGGAGAGCTCGGACGAGGAAGAACCAGACCAGGAGATGTTCCTCCCAATGTCCGACGCGACCAAGCGACCCACCGGTAAACTCTCTTCTATTAGAGATTGGCCCGACGATGAGGATGACTCAGATATTGAGGTGATGGAAGCTGTTGATGCTGTCCCTCTTTCTTATGCTTTTCCGGCATCAGCTAACCCCGGTGGGCAGATCCACGAGGACCCTCCCCTTGCCACGGGTGAACCTGTTCCGGCAGCGCCGAAGAAGAGGCGTGGAGCTGCATCAAGTTCCTCCTCCGGACCTTCTCAGCCCTCCAAAAGGCGAAAGAAGTCCGGAGACAAAACTGCTTCCAAGCCAGCAGGCAAGGCCCCAGCACGAAGGACTCGAAAACCCAAGGAGCCCCTGACCTCGGATGCATAAGCCTCTTTTCCCTCTGCAAATTATTCTTCCTTGCATTGTTTTAGTCTCTCTTCTGACATTATTTGATTTGGTAGTGCTGCGGAGGATGTTCCCCAGAGTGGATCTAGCATCTCTTCGTCGCTCCAACCTAGCCCTTCTCCCCCCGTGACGATGAGTCACGCCCGCTGAGCCCTATTCCAGAGGGTTCTGCGGCTGCTCCGGGTTCCAGCTCACCGGCCAAGAGGGGGCAACCTGCCGGGGAGACGGACCCAGCCGAGGCAGCGGCATCCACTACTTCGGCTCCACTGTAACCAGCAACTACCGAGACTACCTCCGCACCGGCACCAGCACCAGCACCAACTCCGGCAGCAAGGACTTCAGCAGCAGCACTAGCTCCAGCAACAAGGGCACCAGCGCCAAGCTCCTCCGCCTCGTCCGAGTCTTCTCAGTCTCGGCGAGGAAGTACTCAGGCAGCTCCTAAGGGGAAATCTACTGCAACCACTTCTTCCTCTCAGCAAGCCAAAGGCAAGAAAGCCCCTGACGTCACCAAGGCAGCGTCCACCGGGTCTGGACAGCACTGGCCCATGCTCGCCTGTAAAAGCTCCAGCACCGAAGGACGCCCCTGCCGAGCCAGCTAGTGCGCAACAACTTGTTCTGCACACCAGTCCGGCCCTTGCTCAGGTTGAGAGGAGAGAGGCACATGCGAAGGGCTTGGTGGCGCCCCACATGCTCAGTGGTGAGCGATATCCTCTGACCTTGATCGAGTTTATGAACAACTGGAACAAGGCTGAGTTCGTCTATAACGACGATCTCCAGGAGAAGTTCGGTCCCGCCGAGTTTGCTGCTTAGATGAACACAACCTCTAAGGCGATTAACCTCGCGGGCCGGATGATGGAGGTACGTTACTTCACCGTTTCCTTAGCATGCACTAGCGATATAACCATTAGTCCCCGAGCCTCGGGGGAGTAACTTGTTACTCGGCCGGATGCTCCTTAGAAAACTAACATAGCTCCCTTACAACTTCAAATATGCACACACCTAGAGCCGGGTTAAGTTCCACTTGGCCCGGATCTTGTACACTTCGAATATGCACACACCTAGAGCCGGGTTAAGTTCCACTTGGCCCGGATCTTGTACACTTCGAATATGCACACACCTAGAGCCGGGTTAAGTTCCACTTGGCCCGGATCTTGCACACTTCGAATATGCACACACCTAGAGCCGGGTTAAGTTCCACTTGGCCTGGATCTTGTACACTTCGAATATGCACACACCTAGAGCCGGGTTAAGTTCCACTTGGCCTGGATCCTGTACACTTCGAATATGCACACACCTAGAGCCAGGTTAAGTTCCACTTGGTCCGGATCTTGTACACTTCAAATATGCACAAGGCTTAAGCCAAATTTTTGTACTCTTTTCAGGTGACCACCAACCGCCGGAGTGCTGAGTTCCAGCGTCTCCTGGATACCCACAAGATGCTGCTCGCAAAGCACAATGCACATCTCGCTGAGCATGAGAAAAGGGGTAAGTTCCCTTCTTCACATTTTTCTATTTTCCTTCATCTTTTTCTGCAGAACTAATCCGTCATTAGGTTTTCGCAGCTGGGGTGGAGGCTGAGAACAAGCTCATGAGGAAGAATCTGGATCAGATTAAGGGTAAGCTACTTTTGTCCGACCCTGCTTTGCTTTCCATCTCCTTTTCTTCTTGGCTCGGCAAACATTCATACCTCGGCTCTGCCGGGTCAACACGCTATTTTAGCATCTCTTGAAGATAGTGTGCCCGTGCCTGACATGATGCTGCATTTTCTCGAACAAGCAGGGCAGCATCAGGCCGAGCTCAAAAATAAAGACGATGAGATTGCCCTCCTCCGAACCAAGAACAACGAGATTGCCAAGTTAAAGGCAGAAATGAAGAAAATGAAGGCACAACACCAAACCGAGCTTGAAAAGGCTGGCCAGGACTACACCGTAGAGCGCGAGCGCCTCAATCTCCAAATTGCTAAGGACCACGAACTTCTCCAGGAGGCCGACGTCAAACTCGAGTCGGCGAACACTGAACTGGTGCAGCTCCGCCAAAGACGCGATAATTGCATCAATGAATTTACCCGGATCCACATCCACATTTTACGTAAGTTCCTTTTCCTTATTCGGCATATTTCTTCGGGTTATCTCACATGTCTTTTCATTACTTGCTTCTCTTGTCCCGTTTTTAGGCAAATTTCCAGAGGGTACTCCCATTACAAGCGTCGCTGTTGCCAATTTCTGCCGAGAGAGGGGTACGCCCGTCGCTCCTGACGGTGAGGACATTCCCTATGACATGGAGGACCTGTTGGTCAGCCTGTCATCTCGCGTGGAAATCATCAAGAACTACGGCAAAGATCTCCTCGACGTTTCAGTCCAGGTCTTCAACACATTCTGGCCTGGCGAGGACACTCCAGAGAGAATCGCAATCCTTGCTGAAAAGCTGACGGAGATCGAGACCCAGCTCGACCTTTGGAGGGAGTCCGCTGGACGTGCTGCAGCTGAGACCGTTCTTCACCACATACTCACGTGGTATGAGAAGATCGATCTCAGCCTCCTGACGCGCCTGCGCACCGGATCCAAGTGGACCAATGACCCTGAATGGGTAGCTCGATGCCAGTCTTGCACCCATAGCCTCATTGAATATGCTCCCATTCACGAATGGACTGAGGGTCCGAGCTTCCTGGAAGCCGCTGGCGACGAAGAGGTCGAGAATGTTAAAGATGGTTCAGACGAGGATGGATAGGATGATGCGTCGGATATCGAAGAAGGCGAAGATGATGCCGAACTTCCTCCTCCTGCTGCTCCTTAAGTAAAAACACTTGAAAACTTATCAGATCCCCGGTATGCCGGGTGGAATTGTATCCCATACTTATGTGATATTTTGCTACTAAGTTTGTATGCCGGATTAACTTGGG
This sequence comes from Avena insularis, assembly GCA_023614405.1. Taxonomy (NCBI): domain Eukaryota; kingdom Viridiplantae; phylum Streptophyta; class Magnoliopsida; order Poales; family Poaceae; genus Avena; species Avena insularis. Next base: position 191,411,002 of record CM042690.1, read on the forward strand.
CGTAGTCCCCGAGTTTCATTTTCTTGTTCGTCCAATCTTCTGGCTCGGTTCGTGTCTACCTTGATTCGGTTTTACGACTGACGAATCCGAGCTTCAAAAATTGTTTTAACAATACTTAGAAACTTTTAGGCTTAGATCAAGATAATTTAGCATAATAATTTGAAAGTAAATACAAGGTTAGTCCGAAAAACAAACGTCGGCTCGATTAAGTTCTTTTCCTTAGTCGTTTTTCATGTGCTACGCAATTCCAAACTTGTTCTCTTGCTTGCCATGAAGCCAATTCTTGTTGGACAGCAGCAAGTCGAAGAGTTGGGTTTTTGGTGCTCACACATTACTAATCCGAGTTAAGTAGAACAACTTACTCCAGCTGACATATAAATGATAAAAGACAACAAATATTATTAAGGCAGTCCCCGAGTTACTGCCCGAGGTGCCAACATTTCATTGATAAGCTCATTGCCGGCATACATATCGACATATGAGAAGACTCGGATACATACACTTCTCTGCTAAGTGTAGAAAGGACGAAGTAGGGCTATGTTCCATGGACGCTTAGATTCCTCGCCGGACCTGTCCGCCTTGTTCTTTTCCTGTGGCTTTGCATCGATATGATAATAAGAATCATTGTGCAATGCTTTGCTCACAATGAATGGCCCTTCCCATGGGGGGGATAATTTATGCATGCCAGCAGTACGTTGTACCAACTAGAGCACCAGATCGCCTTCCCGAAAGACTCGGGGGCTTACTTTCCGGCTATGATAGCGTCAAAGATTTTGCTGATATATGGCGGATCTGGACAATGCCAATTCTCTCGCTTCTTCTAGCAGATCAACATCATTTTGTCGGGCTTCTTGCACTTCGGCTTCTATGTATTGGGTGACCCTAGGCGAATCATGCGCTATGTCGGCTGGTAATACAGCTTCTGCCCCATATACCAGAAAAAACGGCGTATAGCCTATTGATCGATTCGGAGGTGTTCTTAAACTCCACAGTACCGCTGGTAGTTCTTCTATCCAGCACCCCGCTGATCTTTGCAGCGACTCAATGAGCCGAGGTTTTATCCCGGATAACACTAATCCGTTGGATCTTTCCACCTGTTCGTTCAATGCGGGGTGAGCCACCGAGGCAACGTCCAGCCGGATCTTCTTATCCCGGCAGAATCGCGCAAATGCTCCTTCAGCAAAATTTGTGCCATTATCAGTTATGATACTGTGAGGATAACCGTATCTCAAGATAATGTCTTTGAGAAATGTTACGGCCGTAGCTCCATCACACTTTCTTATAGGCTTCACTTCAATCCATTTTGGAAATTTATCCACCATGACCAAAATGTGAGTCATATTTCCCCTTGCTGGTTTAAACGGGCCAACCATATCCAAGCACCATACGGCAAATGGCCGTGTAATTGGTATGGTCTTGAGTTCCGACATTGTCATATGCGTATTGGTAGCATACCTCTGACAACCATTGCATTTTCTCACCAGATCTTATGCTTGTTCTAAGGCACTTGGCCAGTAGAATCCATGCCGGAACGCTTTTTCCACCAAGGCTCGGGACGAGGCATGATGCCCGCACTCCCCTTGATGTATATCTTGGAGGATGTGAAGCCCTTCTTCTGGGTCAACGCATCGCTGGAGGACATTCGTCACACTCCGTTTGTACAGCTCGGAATTGATAATTGTGTATGCCTTTGCTCTCCTCTGAGTTTGCCTGGATAACACCTCCTCAGTGGGTAACGTTCCATCTTTCAGGAATTGAAATATAGGCAGTGCCCAAGCTAGTATTGCTCGCACAGGGAACACATCCTCATCAATTTCCATCTGATCCACCAGCACAACTTCAACCGGATCATGCTGAGCAGTCCCCAGGTCTTGCGAGGCAGTCCCCGGGTTCGCTGAGGTAGCCCCCGGGTGTGCTGATGTAGTCCCCGGGTTTCACGCACCACCTCCCATGTCAATGTCCATGGGCTCAGCTCCATATTCTGTATCTTCCGGGACATAGATTGAGTCGGTTCCTGGGGACGACCTGATAGATGGTTTTCTGAGGTGTTCCAATGCTACACCCAGTGGAATTGCTTGTCGGGTTGATCCGAGCTTGGACAAAGATGTCGGCCTTTCATTTTCCACCCGGGGTACATGGTGAAATTCACACCCCTCAAAGTAACCAGATATCTTCTGCACATGAAATCTGTACAGAGCCATGTTTGGATCAAGGGCGTCCCACAACCCCGACACTTGCTATATTACCAAATCCGAGTCGCCAAAGCATAGTATCTGACGTATCCAATCTCTTTTTCCACTTTGAGCCCAGGCACAAGTGCTTCATACTCAGCGACATTGTTCGATGCCGCGAAATGGATTTGCAGCACATATTTCAGCTGGTCCTTCTTTGGCGAGGTAAGCACAACTCCGGCGCCTAGCCCGGTTTTTGTTTTTGACCCGTCAAAATGCATCCTCCAGTAGTTCGGATCTGGTGGCGGTGGTTCGTATTGTACCTTGGCCCAATCCACAAAAAAGTCCGCTACAACTTGAGACTTGATTGCTTCTCTTCTATCATATTGTGGCGCATAAGGAGCTAGTTCGATTGCCCATTTTGCGATTCGACCACTTGCATCCTTGTTACCCATTATCTCGGATATGGGAGCTTCACATATTACTTTGATAGGGTGCTCCTCAAAGTAATGCTTTAACTTCTTAGCTGCCATATAGACACCATATGCCACCTTTTGAAAGTGTGGGTAGTTCTGCTTTGAGGCAGATAATACCTCGCTCAAGTAATACACTGGCATGTGCACCGACTTACCCTCTTCGTCGCGCTCTACCACAATCACTGCACTTACAACTCAGTTGGTTGCGGCTATGTAGAGCAACATTGGCTCCTTTGATAGTGGAGAGGCTAACACTGGTGCAGTGGCTAACATCTTCTTTAAGTGGGCAAAGGCTTCATCGGCCTGTGGCGTCCAAACGAACTTATCCGACTTTTTCATGAGTTGGTAGAGAGGCAATGCCTTTTCTACCAACCGACATACAAACCGACTTAACGATGCCAGGCACCCAGTGAACTTCTGGACATCGTTAAGACACTTCGGCAGCTCCATTTGTTCGATGGCCCGGATCTTAGTTGGATTAAATTCGATACCTCGGCTGGAGACGAGAAATCCGAGTAATTTTCTAGCCGGGACACCGAAGGTATTCTGGGTTAAGCTTAATCCGGAACCTCCTTAAGTTCGCGAATGTCTGCCTGATGTCATCAAGGAGCGTTTTGCTTTCCTTGGTCTTGATAACCACATCATCCACATACACTTGTACATTTTGACCTATTTGGTCGTGCAAACATTTTTGCATACATCTTTGGTATGTTGCACCTGCATTACATAAACCAAACGACATGGTGCGATAGCAATAAGCCCCATACGGGGTGATAAATGCGGTCTTTATTTGATCATCCGGATTCAGAGGTATCTCGTGGAAACCAGAATATGCATCAATGAATGACAACAGTTCACATCCCGCGGTTGAGTCTATGACCTGATCTATCCTCGGCAGTGGAAATGGATCTTTTGGACACGCCTTGTTCAGGTTCGTGTAATCGATACACATACGCCAAACTACTACCACGTTCGGGTCATCCTTCTTCTCTTCCACCAGCACCGGATTAGAGAGCCAATCCGGATAGAGCGCTTCCATGATAAATCCTGCTGCTAGTAAGCGAGCTATCTCATCTCCAATGACTTTTCTCCTATCCTCAGCGAAGCGGCGGAGAGGTTGCTTCACCGGCCTTGCTCCGGGTCTCACGTTTAAAGAGTGCTCGGCCAACTCCCTCGGAACACCTTGCAAGTCCTGTGTAGACCAAGCAAAAATATCCCGATTCTCATGGAGGAAGTTGACAAGCTCGCTTTCCTATTTATCATTCAACCCGGCACCAATTGTTACGGTGCGCTCTGGGAACATATCATCAATAGACACTTTCTTAGTATCCTTTGTGGCTTGGAACGAAATGCTACCATGCGGGTTACTCAACGCCGACATATACTGCTGCGCGGACTGAGCTAATGCCGCCACCTCTTGGATTTTTCTTTTCTCTTTTGCAATCACGAGTGACTCGGCTAGGTTAGACCCGGCTGAGGCACACTCAATGGAACGTCGGAAATCTCCAGCAATAGTAATCACTCCATTTGGCCCGGGCAACTTCATCTTCAGATAACTGATGTGGCAGCTTGCCATGAACTTGTTCAATGCTGGTCTTCCGAGTAACGCGTGATACGCACTTTCCAAGTTCACCACTTCGAATTCCAGATTCTCAGTTCGGCAATTATCTCTCGTGCCGAATAACACGTCAACTCGTACTTTGCCTATGGGCTCACAAGAAATGCCTGGTACAATACCATGGAAAGTTGTTCTTGTGGCTTGGAGCATGTTCTCCGAGATACCCAACTTGCGCATTGTATCCGCATACATGATGTTAATGCTACTGCAATTGTCAATCAGTACCTTGGAGAACCTCACATTGATGTTAGGCCCAATGAATGTCGGGTCCAACACTAATGCATACGAACCAGGACTCGTCATAAGCTTGGGATGATCTTTGATGTTCCAAGTAATTTCTTAGTCCGACCAAGGCATATACCTCGTCACCGCTGGCATTACCGCATTGACCTCCATATGTCGGCGCTGCAAGCTCTTCCTATCTGTTTCCTCGGTGGTAAACACATAGTAAATCTGATGATGCTCCATGTACTCATTCCTCCCCTCATTTCCGGGGTACCTCTGATCCGGCTGATGCTGGTTTTCTACTTGATGCACCGCATCCCTTCTCTCATGGTTATCATACCTCGGCGGAGGGGAAGGCAACATTAGCTGTTGCGTGTTTGCTCCAGAGAGCAATTGCTGCCGGGGTAACTCCTGCCGAGGTTGATCATTCTGGGGTGCCTGAGCATTCCCTAAACCACCTTGTTCTATCTTACACATCCACTCACATTGCCTCGTTGTATGACCCGCTGGGTTACTCGGATTTGGCGTGTGAAATTTACACGGCTGATCCAACATCGACTCGTAAGTATACCTCGGACGGTCCTTCTTTTCTTGCCATCGCTTTCTTCCGCTCGGCCCAAGTTTTCTTGCCATCATTCCTTGGTGTCCATTGTTGCCCTCCAGTTTTCTGACACTGATTGCTCCCTGTTCCTGGCTGATCTTGATTCATAGCTGCAACTTGTTGTGAACTGTACCGGTGATCTGGTATATCATCTCTCCTTTTACCTCTGTAATCGTTCCTCCGGGATGATCCGGCTCCATCTCTCTGGTAGTACTCCTCATTCGACTCACTGGACATGAGCCTAGGTTGAGTCGGATCACCAAAGCATACGAATCAGCAATCCGGATCATCTCTGCCAACGTAGTTGGCATTTTCCTTTGCAACTTTTTCCACAGCTCGCTTGCATATCTACATCCTTGCGCAAACCATGCTATGGCCTGTGACTCTATCACACCCTCACACGAGTTTCTCATGGTACACCACCGGGTCAAAAACTCCCGGTCCGTCTCATTCGGTCTTTGCTTGCACATAGCTAGGGTCGGTGGCCTATTTGGCCTCTGATACATACTCGAGAAATTGCTGATGAACATTTCCTCAAAATCGATCCAGCAGTTAATACTTCCGGGCGGCAAATTGTTCAACCACACCCTTGCTGGCCCCTCCAACATCTGGGGTACGTATCTCACAGCCCACCGCAAGTTACCTGTGGCAATTTTCACAGCCGTAGCATAATTTATCAACCAATCCTCTGGCTTAGTGTTGCTGTCATACGTCTTTGTGCCTCTGGGTAACTGGAAGTTAGGTACCGGTGGTTCTTTCATGATCCGGGGTCCAAAACACGCAGGACCCGGAGGACCTTGACTTTCAATCCGCTCCGACCTATACAGTCGATCCAGTTTCAACCTGGCATCATCCGGCATCAAATCCCTGCTTCCCAATCTCGACCCTATCACATGATAGTCCGGCCTTGGGTATCCTGCATTCACCATTTCTGAATCTCCATCGTTATACCGGTCTCGCTCTCGTGGTGCATCTCTCTGTTGCATACCTCGGCCGACACTTTGCTCTTGCCTTGGTATATTCCGCTGTTGCGGTTGTTCTGCAGAGTTGCGCTGTACGGCATTGCCGTTAACAACGTTTCCTTGACCGGCATTGCCTTTGTCACGGTTACCTCGGCCAGCTTCACCTCGGCTTACACTCCGTCGATCGTCATTTCTTTGTACCTCTTTTGCCTTTCCTGCCCTTGTCGGGTCATACGGAACAATCTGCTTGTTTCTCCTGGCCGAGGTTACTACCTCCTCTCTCCTTGGACCACCATGACGAGACGATGCGGCTCCAGCGGATTTCTCCGGGTTACCCACCGCCGAATGAACGATCTTGGAGGCCCCAGCTTTCTCCGGGTTTTCCCTGAGCAGTTCCTCATTTTGCCTCTTCGCGATCCAAACCAACTCATTGACCTGATCTTGCTGTCTCTAACGGGCTTCACCCGTCAGACCCTCTAGCTCGGATGCAGCTGCATCCGCTGCTCTGAGGTTTCGCCGGCATCAGATTGACAATTTCTACGACAAACAGTTTTCTGACTCCTCAATCCGAGTGTCACCCTCTTTGTTCATTTCACTCATGAGATTTCTCCCCTTCACTTTTACATCATCTACTTTATTTGCCTTTGCGTACTCACGCAGCGTCATGTTCAACGACTGCTGAGCCGCAGCAATCTTTTTCGCTCCCTCTAGAATTTTCTTCCTAGTTTCCTCTAGCTCGGCCTGAGCCGGATCTACCACTGCTGCTATCGGGTTTTGCAAGCTATCCATAGCTTCTCTCAGTACATTCTCAGGCCTCTCTAGTGGAGGTCCTCTACGTTTCCTCGGTGCCTTAGGTGTTACCTCCGGATCTGGTGCCAGATCCTTGCTTGCGCCTGCACCTGGCGCAGTCATCATCACCTCAGCACGGTCTGGGGAGCGAGTGATACGCGCCCCGTGAACCACGCTAAGGGGTGGCTCCCCTGCCTCGACGACGTGTCGCGGATGAACGCATGATACGTCCACAACAATGTAGACCTTGTGCGCACCCAACTTGACGAAGAGGCCATGCGCTGAAGTGGGCCAGCGTTGTCGCTGACGAAGTCCAGCGCTCCAAAGCGCTGAACGAGCCCGGAGACGATGAGGTTTCCCCTCCGGATCTTCACCCCTGCTAGCGCCGCTAGCCCCACGGTGGGCACCAACTGTCATGGTGGTGTCACGGCAGATGCCATGGATAGGCTAAAGGTGGGGACTAATAGCACTAGGGGAATCCAGGGAGAGATAGTGAGGTGATTCCCCACACAGAAGCTTTGTATTTGATTCAGTTCACAGATTACAAGTGCTCCTAGAGCTGTATTGGCGAGAGGAGGAAGAAGGTGCTCTCATACTCTCACCCACAGTTAACCCGTACAAGACTCCTAGAACCTTTCAGAATAGAGGAACCCCTTCTACAGAGGCCCTAGCCCTCCTTATATAGGAGTGGCTAGGTCTCCACTTAGGGCATATGTGGAGGCATATTCCAGGGAATATGCCTCCTCCCAAAATAGCAAACCGACCGGGGTACTTTTCCCCCGCGTCACCCATGCAGAGGCTACGTGAGCCTCTGCGGCGCCTGCGTCAGCCGACACGGGCGTCGTCACCTCTGTCGGCCACGCCTTGGTGGTCCTGCTCTCTTTTGCTTCGCTCATGCAGTGCGTACCGGGGCTTATTTTGACCAGCGAGATTCCTTCCTTCTCCTAGAAGCTAGATATGACCCGGATCATAGTTGATCCGGCCACACCCGTTCCTGCATACAAGTTAAATACGCCATTCCGACTTACGCCTGAAGTCGGTTGAGACCTAGTTAGGTGGATGCCCCCTGGTCCGGGTACCCCGTGATTCGGCCTGCCTTGAGGTGACCCGGCCAGCATCCGCTTTAGCCTTGCCGAACCTCGGCTAACTCGGCCTTTATACCCCGGCGTGACCCTACCCGGGGGTATCCCCCCAACAATCCTTAAACACACCTCACTTCTCTTGTCAAGTTTTACGATTAGGTTATTCTTCTCTATGATCTTTGAATCCATTCCCAAGTCGTCCATAACCATGGACACGACTTTTCGAAAAGATTAATACCCTGTAGGGGTGTACAACTTTACCCACACGTACCAACCGATTCTTAGTTCTAGATCATTAGCCCTCTTCCTTGGAAGCTCGACATAGAGTGGTTGACCGTGACCTTTACCGTGCGGTCGTCGAGACCATGAGTCACGCCCTAAGGAGATGCCACTGTAACAGGTCAAGTCCCGAAGCCGGTCCCTAGAGGTAAGTGTTGGGAACAAGATTACCGAGGTCGTTCATCTCTTGCTCCTAGGCATGCTTACCTACTTGTGTGAATGCACCTCCTTCACCGCCTTCGAGCACAACCAGAATGCATATGTCGAATGGAACGCCCAAACTATGTGAATCATGGAATCTACTAGGCAAGTTAGTTGGTCGAGGTGGTTTCCAGACCCCCGTGTGGCTGTACGCTCGTCTTGGTTCAAGAGGAAAGAACTCAGGTCCTAGTGCTGGCAAGTGGGGGACTACAAAAACCACAACCCGACGTGGCCTCCCATACAAGCCTTAGCATGTTTAACTTTCATCTCTGATCATACCATGTCATCATGTTCAACTAGTTTCATTCACAGCTCTAATTCATCAACCAGATGGACCAGTAGTAATAACTAAGCATGGCTAAGCACAATGGATATAGCAAATCTAGCAAAGCTCACATGCCCACCCTACTTATGCTAGGAGTAGTGGATCAGGGAGTATAGGGTACAAAGGGAACATGCATCATATAGGATTACTCTATCTATCGATAAAATACTTTGGAATCGTATACACATTGCAAGAATGAAATACTTTGAAATCATAGGATTAAAACTCAACACTAGATCAACTGGTTGAGATACAACATGCCAAAAAGGCACCTAAGCTTTGAAAGATGAGACAAGATAGAAAAACTTTTCAAACTTAACACAAGATAAGATAACCCAGAGTTAGAGCAAAACTGGATAAGAAGAAAAAGAAGCATACCAGAATTTTTGCACATACTTTTCAGCTTTCAAATAGTTTTCACAAACACTAGACCCAACATCGACCAGTAGAAAGGTTTTCCTATAGCCGGGACTTCTATGATACAGAAACCTGTGACACCCCCGGGATTAGGGCTAGACAAATCTTAGACCTCTGTCTGATATAAACCTAACCCAAACCTCAGAAGCATACAGAGAAAGAATCGGTGACCCTATGACACAAAAATTATTACTGCAAGCTCATAACTGAGGAAAAGAACCACACTGACCACAAACATCAAACAACATAAGGAAAATTATGCTATTAAGTACCACAAATTTAACAAATGGCCTAAGAGGCCTGAAGCAAAACAATGACGTCCCAATCCATAGATTCCAGGCTGCCAACCGAGAACCCCAAGCTACTGGTCGATGTCGATGTTGTAACAAACTCTTCTTCTATGGTAACACTTACCTGCTGCAAAAGTATCAGCAAAGCAAGGCTGAGTACAGGGTGTACTCCGCAAGACTTATGGCTGGTGGGGTTATTTTGTCTAAAGCTAACTTTCTTTGTAAAAGAGAGAGGAGAAGCGCGACTAAGTAGAACATTTGAAAGAGGATAAGAAAGCGATATAACTAGCTTTGATCTTTTTTTGATATCCACCAAAGCTTTATCAGGCGAACCTACTAACTAGAATCACCCCCTCAATCCCTGAGGAAGCATCCTTAAACACATCTCACTTCTCCTGTCAAGTTTTACGATTAGGTTATTCTTCTCTATGATCTTTGAATTTGTTCCCAAGTCGTCCATAACCGTGGACACGGCCTTTCGAAAAGATTAATACCCTGTAGGGGTGTACAACTTTACCCACACGTACCAACTAATTCTTAGTGCCAGATCATTAGCCCTCTTCCTTGGAAGGCCGACAGAGGGTGGTTGACCACGAACTTTACCTTGCGTTCGCTGAGACTATTAGTCATGCCCTAAGGAGATGACCCCATAATGGGTCAAGTACCGAAGACGAACCCTAGAGATGTGTGTGAGGAACAAGATTACGGAGGCCATGACTCTCTTGCTCCCGAACACCTTACCTACCTATATGAACGCACCTGCTTCACCACATTCGAGAACAACCAGAATGCATATCTCGAATGGAACGCCTAAACTATGTGACTCTTGGAATCTACTAGGAAAGTTAGTTGGTTGAGGGGGTTTCTAGGCCCCCGTGTGGCTGTACGCTCGTCTCGATTCAAGAGGCAAGAACTCAGGTCCTATTGTTGACAAGTAGGGGACTGCAAAAACCACAGCCCAACATGGCCTCCCGTACAAGCCTTAGCATGTTTAACTTTCATCTCTGATCATACCATGTCATCCTATTCAACTAGGTTCATTCACAACTCTAATTCATCAACCAGATGGACCAGCGGTAATAGCTAAGCATGGCTAAGCATAACGGATATAGCAGCTCCACCGAAACTCACATGCCAAACCCTAGTTATGCTAGGAGTAGTGGACCAAGGAGTATAGGCTACAAAGGGAACATGCATCAGATAGGATTACTCTATCTATCGATAAAAGACTTTGGAATCGTATGCACATGGCAAGAATGAAATACTTTGAAAGCATAGGATTATATCATGGATATGCTTACCTTTGCCTGTTGATACCCAACTATAGATCTTCGGGTTCATCTTCTTGACATTGTTCGTCGATAACCTTCGATGGTGTTGATCTCGATGTCCGATCTTGGACTCGATCTCGTTGCTCACATCAACTCTGAGGTCTATCGAGAAGAAGTAGAAACACCGGGAAGGAAGGCAACAATCAACACATGGCTTATGTGTGATGCTCAAGCAAGCATTATGATAAGACAAGTTAAAGTGTATTGGAATGAACCCTAGTACATGCTTGGTCATTTTAAATAGGGTCTGAGGGGTCCAAACCCTAGAACAGGGGAGCCTCGAAATTACCTATAAGATTCAATTGGTTCTTCTAATTGAACTTGTAGTAAAAGTTTCTTATCAATGCATGCTTTTGATGCTATCAAATAGATCTCATTTTCTAAACATTTGTATATATTATACACATTTTTCTAGCTTAAAATAAATTAGTTATGAATTTTCCCAATTTAAATCCATTTTTAAATTATTTTAAAACAATTAAACAATTTTGGAATATATTAAAAATTATTTTCCACCTGTCCCCACATGTCATCTAATTAATCGTTTCAGAAAACATTTCCAAAAAGATTAAAAAACTGACATTTGGGAGCCACCTGTCAGCATTTCCATTTATTCAAATAATACAGAAATGAATTACTGAAAGAATAAAACAAAAGAAAAACACTAATGTCATCAGCACGATGTCAGGCTAACGTCATCCATGGCGTTGCTCCCAGATCGATGATGGAATGGGCGATTGAGGGCGCGCGAGAGGCTGCGAGTGGGGGCGTTGGATAGAGGGCGACGAGGGGAGTTGAATGGTGGTGGCGCCACCCTTGAATGGTCGCCGGAGCTATGATCACGACGGCGACTAGCGGTAGCACATGGTGTCTCTCGTTGGGACGGTGAACCAGGGCAGGAGGAGGACAGAGAAAAGGTTCCTGAGAACTGCTAGATTACCAGGAGGCCGATTGTAGGCTCGGCGAGGCCAGACGGTGCCGGGAGCGACGACAGGGTCGCCGACAAGCTGCAGCAGAGGCGGGGAAGAGGTTAATGGCGATGTCGATTGCAGGCGCGCCAGCTCGATTCTGTTGGCGGAGTGGAAGAGGACGGCTAGGCGGAGGAGAAGAACTGGGGCACGACTAGGGTTTTCTCGTGGCACTGGGGTACTTGTAGACGGCCGGGATCATCAGAGGCGTGCATCTTGGCGCGCGGCGTGGCAGTGTACGACAACTCCGGGGACAGCGAAGCATGCCCTCGTCATCGATGAAGACGACGCGAGACAAACGCCCCGAAGCGGTACCAGGCTGCTGTTGGGCTGCACATGGGCTAAGGCTGGGTTGAAGTAGGCCATTGCAAACCAAGGCAGGCAGGCTGCTAGTGGTTGCGCACGAGTGACAGAGAGGAGAGAAGAGAGATGGGCTGCTGGGTTGCGGCTGCTACTCTGTTTTTCTTTTCTAAAAACATTTTCCAAAAACTATTTTCTTTTATCTTTTGTATTTTGAATTTCAAAACTGTTTTGAGTAATTTCAAAATACCAGAAACTTTGCAAATATGTGAATATTGTGGGGCCCTTCTAATCCATTTGGGCTTCGTACTTTTGTAGTTTTTCAAAAATCAAAAACCCCTTTGAACATATTTTAGAGAGAGACAAATAGGGTTAGAGTTTTGATTCTTTTCTTGTTTGCATTTTCTTTAGAAAACACTATATGATGCTCATGCTATGCACAAAACAAACCCTAATTACTATTAGTAGAACTAGGGGTGTTATAATTCTATCCCCTTTAACAGAATCCCATCCCGAGATTCCTAGGTAGGAAGATAGAAGGAACAGGGTTTCACTAGACTTCAACGATCTTCTCCAAGAGGTTGATCCATGCCACCATTTTTGAATGAATGAAACGCTTCATGGCTTTGAGGTATCTACAAACACTAAAGAAGAGAGGGAAAGACACAAAACCACAAACAAAGTATCTCATGGTTAACTCGTGGATAGATGCTTCGCAAGCATCTCTAGATCCAACTAGCATGAAACATGTCAAGGTAACAGAGGAAACAAAAGGAGATAGTTTTCAAGTTGTTAGACAATTGGTCTTCATAAGGATTGAGACCATGGAGCCTCAGAATAGTTTAATCTTCTGACAAGGAGAGCGTACAACCGAAAGAACACAACCACAGACTTCGAGAGATTTAACTCTACTAGACGACTTAGGTAGAGCTTCCAAGGTATATAGATACGGATAACCAAGTTGTTGAACTACTTTTGATACAGAAGGATCACTCTTCATTCAACAGAATATCAAGACAGAAAGGTTGCTTTGGTGGAGAGGACTCATAAGAGTCACAAGGAACATGTAACAAGAGAAACTATTGGTTATCAAAACCATAGTCACTCTGTAACACGATCGAGAAGCAAAGTAAACTCTTTATTCATCCAGGTTTATTCAAAATCTTTGCCAAATACCATGATATCACTTCACACCACCAGGATTATTAAGGAAGACTATTCCTGATGACACGAGGAAAAAGAAACTTCATTCTCAGACTTCAGTTACTTGGATCAAAAAAATTCTTACCAACATAAAAGAGTCTGGAGGATCGGCCGAGAGACATTTAGCAACACTACTTTAAATTTTCTCCGTGATGTTCCGAACACCAATACCAAGCGACTACCAAGCCTTCAATCAATCATCAAGTAAAGGTCAGACTTCGGGTACAAACAAAATCATGAAGATATTGAAGTTGCCTCATGAGGAGTGGCTGTTGTTGCTGATTCAAGAGTGTTTGACAATAGGCTTTCTGACTGATTGTGTCAACCACTACATCAATCTTGCCGGATTTTCATAGAGACCTATGTTAAAAATCTTGATGAACACTAATCATTATTACTGCTTGAGATTCGGCTTTGGTTAAGTGTGGAGAGGTACTTCAGACTCAGCATGTCCGAATAGAAAGGTTTCAACATTTACCACAAAGGTAAATTTACTAGATTCTCAAGACATGGACTACAGTGTCAAGCTCCAAAAGAATGAGCTAGGTTGCAAAACCCATATATTAGCAAGTTATCAAAGATAATTTCTCCTGCATAAATTGATTGCAACAAAACACAAATGCATCCTTATTGGAAAACATTTAAGAAGATATTGAAGTTTTTAGAACACCTTCTCTTCCATGGCAGATCAGTTAGTGGCTTTGAGTGCTTAAATAATCTTCTCAAGATGTGAAGGTATCTGCCTACCATATCAAGAATTTGTTCACACATGCTTGACTAACTTGAAACAATTCCCGAGGAAATAAAGATAACTGTGCACGGATCCACGACGACATCTTTCAACTATTGCATGTGAATCGGGGAAGGTCACTTCTGACATCCAAAACACATGCTTCGAGATAACACGATGAAGGTTCTCAAAGTTTCCAACATTAATGCCAGTTGTTCCATATGAATCATGTCTAGCTTGGGGAGGATAAGGATGTCATCGATGGGCTCAACAATAAGCTTATCATCATACTCAATTAAGATGGGCTAATATATTGTATGAACAAGACAAAATTATTAGTCAGACCAAAGGACTTGAATATGTACCCAGGTGAAACATCACAAATAGACACACCATCAGGATAGTCCTTAAGATTGAGTTTGATTTGACGATTCCCCAAATCAAATAAAGGCGGGGAAGATAACATATCCATGAAGGAGATACTATCTTTCTTTAGCGCAAACAAAACTTGACATCCCTTTAGGAGGAACAAGTATGATAGAACTTTTGTCTTACAACTCTCCAAGTTGTTGTTTAAGCTCAACCAACTAGTTCAGGGGTATCCATTACGGATTCTTGGATAAGGGAGCAGTTCAGAGAACCTACTTTCTCAAGAAATTGACAACACGGTCACGTGGCTACATGGCAATGCTTCTAGTAGACATCCAGAATATCACGAACCACCATTATGTCACTTAATTCGAGTGGTAACTTGCTTGGTAAGGCAAAAAGACATAGTCTTAGAGCTTCGGCAGAAACCTAACTCTTTGACCGAAGAGAGTGTACAAGAATAACAGATGTGGTAGTAGAGTCAAACTTCACTTAGTGATAGGTTAACCATCACGCTAGGAATGACATAAATTTCCTTGTTGAGGTCCAAAGCAATAATGATTGGTAAGAATCTTGGATGACCACATCAATACGCACATGCATCATTCATGAGCGCAACCAGCTCTAAAGAAGGGTGGATAAAAATGTGAAAGAGCATCACTTTATTAAGGGGTCATGAAAATCAACACGACCTCTTAGTATATAAGAGTGTGATACCTTAGGGTGATACGGACCAGAATCTAGTCAATGCTTATCGATCTGCAGATTACAACACTTTTTCCTGGTCCTAGAAATGACGAGGTACCGGAGTTTGTTTCTCCTGACATCCTGAAATGGTTTGTCTTGACAGACCACAAGCGTTTCTTACATCGAAGGACACCGATGCACATTTACTACTTGGCTACCAACTAGTAGACAAAGGTTGGAAAACAACAAGGAAAAAGGAACATGCTCAGGATAGAATCCTGAGATGTGGATGCATAAGTCAACAATCTTCCAAAGACCGATGCACAAAAGGGAAGGATGTGGCAGAGTCACGAATATAGATGTGATACTCACAAGGAGTACTCTTCTCGTGATCTATTTGGTTCCATTAAGGAACATCCGCCATAGGTGGTGGTAGGGTAAGTCCTTTGTTTGTCGCAATTTAATCACGACAATAACCACAAGCTTGAAAGCTATACTAGAAGGTACTAGCCATCCTGAGGTAACATTTAGTCATTAACAATAGGGATCAACTAAATGGATATTGGGTTATAGGTCAGCTTCGTGTGGAAGATTCTCAACACCAGAATCTAGCACACTCAGGGATCTTTGGTTCAAGTGCAAGGGTTAAAACCCAAAGAAAGGAATAACTACTATATTAGTAGCACAGAGGGTACTACAAGATAGTAATCACAAGCAATCTTCTAGAAAAAGAAACAACTTCTAAAATACCCAAAAAAATGAAAACGAGGCTCACGAGGCGAAAGGAAACTTCGAGCCCTAGAACGGATCACTGTGGAAACATCAACATGATGTTGTGGACCCATAAGATAAAGAGATCATGATGAAAAGGAAATCTCTCAGTTGAAGAAGATCAAAGGGAAACAAGGAACATACACACATTTGACTCTAGAAAACTCAACACTAGATCAACTGGTTGAGAAACAACATGCCAAAAAGGCACCTAAGCTTTGAAAGACGAGACAAGATAGAAAAACTTTTCAAAGTTAACACAGGATAAGATAACCCAGAGTTAGAGCGAAACTGGATAAGAAGAAAAAGAAGCATACCAGAATTTTTGCACATACTTTTCAGCTTTCAAATAGTTTTCACAAACACTAGACCCAACATCGACCAGTAGAAAGATTTTCCTATAGCCAAGACTTCTATGATACCAAAACCTATGACACCCCTGGGATTAGGACTAGACAAATCTTAGACCTCTGTCTGATATAAGCCTAACCCAAACCTCGGAAGCGTACAGAGAAAGAATCGGTAACATTTTTGTGACCCTATGACACAAAAATTATTATTGCAAGCTCATAAAGGCGGGTAAGATAACATATCCATGAAGGAGATACTATCTTTCTTTAGCGCAAACAAAACTTGACATCCCTTTAGGAGGAACAAGTCTGATAGAACTTTTGTCTTACAACTCTCCAAGTTGTTGTTTAAGCTCAACCAACTAGTTCAGGGGTATCCATTACGGATTCTTGGAGAAGGGAGCAGTTCAGAGAATCTACTTTCTCAAGAAATTGACAACACGGTCACGTGGCTACATGGCAATGCTTCTAGTAGACATCCAAAATATCACGAACCACCATTATGTCACTTAATTCAAGTGGTAACTTGCTTGGTAAGGCAAGAAGACATAGTCTTAGAGCTTCGGCAGAAACCTAACTCTTTGACCGAAGAGAGTGCACAAGAATAACAGATGTGGTAGTAGAGTCAAACTTCGCTTAGTGATAGGTTAACCATCACGCTAGGAATGACATAAATTTCCTTGTTGAGGTCCAAAGCAATAATGATTGGTAAGAATCTTGGATGACCACATCAATACGCACATGCATCATTCATGAGCGCAACCAGCTCTAAAGAAGGGTGGATAAAAATGTGTAAGAGCATCACTTTATTAAGGGGTCATGAAAATCAACACGACCTCTTAGTATATAAGAGTGTGATACCTTAGGGTGATACGGACCAGAATCTAGTCAATGCTTATCGATCTGCATATTACAACACTTTTTCCTGGTCCTAGAAATGTCGAGGTACCGGAGTTTGTTTCTCCTGACATCCTGAAATGGTTTGTCTTGACAGACCACAAGCGTTTCTTACATCGAAGGACACCGATGCACATTTACTACTTGGCTACCAACTAGTAGACAAAGGTTGGAAAACAACAAGGAAAAAGGAACATGCTCAGGATAGAATCCTGAGATGTGGATGCATAAGTCAACAATCTTCCAAAGACCGATGCACAAAAGGGAAGGATGTGGCAGAGTCACGAATATAGATGTGATACTCACAAGGAGTACTCTTCTCGTGATCTATTTGGTTCCATTAAGGAACATCCGCCATAGGTGGTGGTAGGGTAAGTCCTTTGTTTGTCGCAATTTAATCACGACAATAACCACAAGCTTGAAAGCTATACTAGAAGGTACTAGCCACCCCGAGGTAACATTTAGTCATTAACAATAGGGATCAACTAAATGGATATTGGGTTATAGGTCAGCTTCGTGTGGAAGATTCTCAACACCAGAATCTAGCACACTCAGGGATCTTTGGTTCAAGTGCAAGGGTTAAAACCCAAAGAAAGGAATAACTACTATATTAGTAGCACAGAGGGTACTACAAGATAATAATCACAAGCAATCTTCTAGAAAAAGAAACAACTTCTAAAATACCCAAAAAAATGAAAACGAGGCTCACGAGGCGAAAGGAAACTTCGAGCCCTAGAACGGATCACTGTGGAAACATCAACATGATGTTGTGGACCCATAAGATAAAGAGATCATGATGAAAAGGAAATCTCTCAGTTGAAGAAGATCAAAGGGAAACAAGGAACATACACACATTTGACTCTAGAAAACTCAACACTAGATCAACTGGTTGAGAAACAACATGCCAAAAAGGCACCTAAGCTTTGAAAGACGAGACAAGATAGAAAAACTTTTCAAAGTTAACACAGGATAAGATAACCCAGAGTTAGAGCAAAACTGGATAAGAAGAAAAAGAAGCATACCAGAATTTTTGCACATACTTTTCAGCTTTCAAATAGTTTTCACAAACACTAGACCCAACATCGACCAGTAGAAAGATTTTCCTATAGCCAAGACTTCTATGATACCAAAACCTATGACACCCCTGGGATTAGGACTAGACAAATCTTAGACCTCTGTCTGATATAAGCCTAACCCAAACCTCGGAAGCGTACAGAGAAAGAATCGGTAACATTTTTGTGACCCTATGACACAAAAATTATTATTGCAAGCTCATAAAGGCGGGTAAGATAACATATCCATGAAGGAGATACTATCTTTCTTTAGCGCAAACAAAACTTGACATCCCTTTAGGAGGAACAAGTCTGATAGAACTTTTGTCTTACAACTCTCCAAGTTGTTGTTTAAGCTCAACCAACTAGTTCAGGGGTATCCATTACGGATTCTTGGAGAAGGGAGCAGTTCAGAGAACCTACTTTCTCAAGAAATTGACAACACGGTCACGTGGCTACATGGCAATGCTTCTAGTAGACATCCAGAATATCATGAACCACCATTATGTCACTTAATTCAAGTGGTAACTTGCTTGGTAAGGCAAGAAGACATAGTCTTAGAGCTTCGGCAGAAACCTAACTCTTTGACCGAAGAGAGTGTACAAGAATAACAGATGTGGTAGTAGAGTCAAACTTCGCTTAGTGATAGGTTAACCATCACGCTAGGAATGACATAAATTTCCTTGTTGAGGTCCAAAGCAATAATGATTGGTAAGAATCTTGGATGACCACATCAATACGCACATGCATCATTCATGAGCGCAACCAGCTCTAAAGAAGGGTGGATAAAAATGTGAAAGAGCATCACTTTATTAAGGGGTCATGAAAATCAACACGACCTCTTAGTATATAAGAGTGTGATACCTTAGGGTGATACGGACCAGAAGCTAGTCAATGCTTATCGATCTGCAGATTACAACACTTTTTCCTGGTCCTAGAAATGACGAGGTACCGGAGTTTGTTTCTCCTGACATCCTGAAATGGTTTGTCTTGACAGACCACAAGCGTTTCTTACATCGAAGGACACCGATGCACATTTACTACTTGGCTACCAACTAGTAGACAAAGGTTGGAAAACAACAAGGAAAAAGGAACATGCTCAGGATAGAATCCTGAGATGTGGATGCATAAGTCAACAATCTTCCAAAGACCGATGCACAAAAGGGAAGGATGTGGCGAGTCACGAATATAGATGTGATACTCACAAGGAGTACTCTTCGTGATCTATTTGGTTCCATTAAGGAACATCCGCCATAGGTGGTGGTAGGGTAAGTCCTTTGTTTGTCGCAATTTAATCACGACAATAACCACAAGCTTGAAAGCTATACTAGAAGGTACTAGCCATCCTGAGGTAACATTTAGTCATTAACAATAGGGATCAACTAAATGGATATTGGGTTAAAGGTCACCGTGGAAGAAGATTCTCAACACCAGAATCTAGCACACTCAGGGATCTTTGGTTCAAGTGCAAGGGTTAAAACCCAAAGAAAGGAATAACTACTATATTAGTAGCACAGAGGGTACTACAAGATAGTAATCACAAGCAATCTTCTAGAAAAAGAAACAACTTCTAAAATACCCAAAAAAATGAAAACGAGGCTCACGAGGCGAAAGGAAACTTCGAGCCCTAGAACGGATCACTGTGGAAACATCAACATGATGTTGTGGACCCATAAGATAAAGAGATCATGATGAAAAGGAAATCTCTCAGTTGAAGAAGATCAAAGGGAAACAAGGAACATACACACATTTGACTCTAGAAAACTCAACACTAGATCAACTGGTTGAGAAACAACATGCCAAAAAGGCACCTAAGCTTTGAAAGACGAGACAAGATAGAAAAACTTTTCAAAGTTAACACAGGATAAGATAACCCAGAGTTAGAGCGAAACTGGATAAGAAGAAAAAGAAGCATACCAGAATTTTTGCACATACTTTTCAGCTTTCAAATAGTTTTCACAAACACTAGACCCAACATCGACCAGTAGAAAGATTTTCCTATAGCCAAGACTTCTATGATACCAAAACCTATGACACCCCCGAGATTAGGACTAGACAAATCTTAGACCTCTGTCTGATATAAGCCTAACCCAAACCTCGGAAGCGTACAGAGAAAGAATCGGTAACATTTTTGTGACCCTATGACACAAAAATTATTATTGCAAGCTCATAACTGAGGAAAGAACCAAACTGACCACAAACATCAAATAGCATAAGGAAAATTAATCTATTAAGTATAGCAAACTTAACAAATGGCCTAAGAGGCCTGAAGCAAAACGATGACATCCCAATCCATAGATTCCAGGCTGCCAACCAGGAACCCCAAGCTACTCGTCGATGTCGATGTTGTAACAAACTCTTCTTCTATGGTAACACTTACCTTCTGCAAGAGTATCAACAAAGCAAGGCTGAGTACAGGGTGTACTCCGCAAGACTTATGGCTGGTGGGGTTATTTTGCATAAAGCTAACTTTCTTTGTAAAAGGGAGAGGAGAAGCTCGACTAAGTAGAACATTTGAAAGGGGATAAGAAAGCGATATAACTAGCTTTGATCTTCTTTTGATATCCACCGAAGCTTTATCAGCCGAACCTACTAACTAGAATCACCCCCTCAATCCTTGAGGAAGCATCCTTAAACACACCTCACTTCTCCTGTCAAGTTTTATGATTAGGTTATTCTTCTCTATGATCTTTGAATTCGTTCCCAAGTAGTCCATAACCATGGACACGGCTTTTCGAAAATATTAATACCCTGCAGGGGTGTACAACTTTACCCACACGTACCAACTGATTCTTAGTGCCAGATCATTAGCCCTCTTCCTTGGAAGGCCGACAGAGGGTGGTTGACCACGACCTTTACCTTGCGTTTGCTAAGACCATGAGTCACGCCCTAAGGACATGCCCCCGTAATGGGTCAAGTCCCGAAGCCGATCCCTAGAGATGTGTGTGGGGAGCAAGATTACAGAGGCCATGCCTCTCTTTCTCCCGGACACCTTAACTACCTGTATGAACGCACCTCCTTCACCACCTTCGAGAACATCCAGAATGCATATCTCGAATGGAACACCCAAACTATGTGACCCTTGGAATCTACTAGGAAAGTTAGTTGGTCGAGGGGGTTTCTAGGCCCCCGTGTGGCTGTACGCTCATCTCGGTTCAAGAGGCAAGAACTCAGGTCCTAGTGGTGACAAGTAGGGGACTGCAAAAACCACAGCCAACATGGCCTCCCGTACAAGCCTTAGCATGTCTAACTTTCATCTCTGATCATACCATGTCATCCTGTTCAACTAGGTTCATTCACAGCTCTAATTCATCAACCAGATGGACCAACGGTAACAATTAAGCATGGCTAAGCACAACGGATATAGCAGCTCCACGAAGCTCACATGCCAAACCCTAGTTATGCTAGGAGTAGTGGACCAGGGAGTATAGGCTACAAAGGGAACATGCATCAGATAGGATTACTCTATCTATCGATAAACGACTTTGGAATCGTATGCACATGGCAAGAATGAAATACTTTGAAAGCATAGGATTATATCATGTGTGGGGCTATGCTTACCTTTGCCTGTTGATACCCAACTATAGATCTTCAGGTTCATCTTATTGACATTGTTCGTCGATAACCTTCGATGGTGTTGATCTTGATCCAAGATCTTGGACTTGATCTCGTTGCTCACATCAACTACGAGGTATACTGAGAAGAATCAGAAACACCGGAAAGGAAGGCAACAATCAACACATGGCATATGTGCGATGCTCAAGCAAGCATGATGATATGACAAGTTAAAGTGTATTTGAATGAACCCTAGTGCATGCTTGGTTATTTTAAATAGGGTCCGAGGGGTCCAAACCCTAGAACAGGGGGAGCCTCGAAATCACCTGCGGGGTTCAATTGGTTCTTCTAATTGAATTTGTAATAAAAGTTGCTTAGAAATGCATGATTTTGATGCTATCAAATAGATCTTATTTTTCTGAACATTTTAATATGGTATACATATTTTTCTAACTTAAAATGAATTAGGTATGAATTTTTCCAATTGAAATCCATTTATAAATTATTTTAATACAATCAAACATTTTTGGAATATATTAAAAATTATTTTCCACCTAGCCCCACATGTCATATATTTAATCATTTCATAAAAAAATTCCAAAAAGATTAAAAACCTGACATTTGGGACCCACCTGTCAGCATTTCCATTTATTAAAATAATTACGGAAATGAATTATTGAAATAATAAAACTAAAGAAAAACACTAAGGACATTAGCATGACGTCAGGCTGATGTCATCCATGGCGTTGCTCCCAGATCGATCATGGAATGGACGATTGAGCGAGAGGCCGCGGGTGGGGTGTTGGATAGAGGGCGACCAAGGGAGTTGAACGGTGGTGGCATCGCCCTCGAATGGTCTCCGGAGCTATGACCACGATGGTGACTAGCGGCAGCACACGGTGTCTCTTGTCGGGATGGTGAACCAGGGCAGGAGGAGGATAGAGGAAAGGTTTCTTAGAACCGCTAGATTACCAGGAGGCCAATGATAGGCTCAGCGATGCTAGACGGGGTCAGGACTGACAACACGGTCGCCGACGAGCTGCAGCAGAGGCAGGGAATAGGTTGATGGTGACG
Source organism: Avena insularis (assembly GCA_023614405.1). Lineage (NCBI taxonomy): Eukaryota > Viridiplantae > Streptophyta > Magnoliopsida > Poales > Poaceae > Avena > Avena insularis. The sequence continues at coordinate 191,433,725 of CM042690.1, forward strand.
TCGATTGCAGGCGCGCCGGCTCGATTTCGTTGGCGGAGTGGAAGAGGATGGTGAGGCAGGGAGAAGAACTGGGGCACAGCTAGGGTTTTCTCGTGAAGCTGGGGTACTTGTAGATGGCCGGGAGCATCGGTGGCACGCACCTGGGCACACGGTGTGGCGGCGGACGGCAACACCAGCGACAGCGAAGCATGCCCTCATCATCAACAAAGATGACGCGAGATAGACGCCCTGAAGCGGTACCGGGCTGCTGTTAGGCTGCACATGGGCCAAGGCTGGGTTGAAGCAAGCCGTGCCAAAGTAAGGCAGGAAGTGTTGGTGGCCGCGCACGAGCGGCAGAGAGGAGAGAAGAGAGATGGGCTGCTGGGTTGCGGCTGCTACGCTATTTTTCTTTTCTAAAAACATTTTCCAAAAACTATTTTGTTTTATCTTTTGTATTTTGAATTTCAGAACTGTTTTGAGTAATTTCGAAATACCAGAAACTTTACAAATAGGTGAAAATTGTGGGGCCCTTTTAATCCATTTGGGCTCCGTACTTTTATAGTTTTTCAAAATTCGAAAACCCTTTTGAACATATTTCAGAGAGAGAAATAGGGTTAGGGTTTTGATTCTTTTCTTGTTTGCATTTTCTTTAGAAAACACTATATGATTCTCATGTTATCCATAAATCAAACCCTAATTACTATTAGTATAACTAGGGGTGTTACAGTCTGTGGGGGAAATATTGTGGCGAATCAGACAGCCGAGGGACAAAAGAGTGTAGGTGGCGCGTGCACCAGGGTGAGCCGCGCCACCCTACCTCTTTTGGGCTTGGCCCTTTTGGTGAGGTTCAAGTGCTCTTGGTCCTTCCTCTTTGCGAAATATTGCCTTTACCAAAATCCTAGCTCTGCTTGACTTTGTTTTTGTCCCTAAAGATAAAAATACACAAAACAGGGGTTTCCTGTCCTGCAAGGTTATAATCAAAATAACTGGATCATTGGTAAATCCCCAAAAATCAATATAAACATGGATATAACATTATATATGTTTCAAATATGTGGAATATGTATCAATAAATTACAAAGTTCATGTATGCATTTTCTGCATTTTTCTTTAGGACGCAAACTGGATTAGCTAGACATGTTGCCCTCTTGTGTTCTCTGATGAATTTTGCTTCGAGGATCCAGTGCAGTTCTTTGCCTATGGGTTTACGCTTTGGCTCCGTGAAGCGGCGGAGTGATTGTTTGTCTTGGCATCGGGGTATATGTTAAGTGCATGCTCGGTGAGTTTCGTGGGAATTCTTGGGATATCTGCTAGACACCACTCAAAGATTTCCTAGCGCTCACGGAGGAACTCGAAGAGCATGTTTCCTATGCGGGACCAAGATTGGAGACCACAAAGATTGTCTTCTTCGGTTCGGTGGGGTGGATCTGCACCTCCCGCATGTCCTTCGTGGAGTCAAAATCTTGGTCATGCATGACCCTTGTTACTTCTGATAGAACATCGTGATCAGTGGAGATCTTGAGCTAAGTGAACTCCATTTCCATCCCAAAAGGCTCAGATTTTTTTTTGAATTTCCGGTTGTAGTTATCCGAGCGAGTGAAGCTCCCCCTTACAGTTAGGATTTTGTTGGGTCCTGGCATCTTCATCAAGAGATATGCATAGTGTGGAACCGCCATGAACCATGCAAATGTTGGTCGCCTAAGGATCATGTGATACCGTGATGGCCAATCCATCACTTCAAAGTCAATCTTCTCCCTCCTGAAGTTTTCATGTGAGCCAAAAATAACATGCGAATTTGATTTTTCCTAGAGGAATCTCAGCTTTCCCAGGGACTATGTCGTGGAAGGAGTTATCCGAGGGTGCGAGGTTTGTCAGGGAGACATTCATTGCTAGTAGTGTCTGAGCGTAGATGAGGTTGATGCCGCTTTGTGCATCCATGAAGACCTTTCTCATATCAAACCCTCTGATTTGAGCATCGACGATCAGGGCCGAATGACCTGTTCGTGGGACCTGAAGAGAGTGATCGTCTCTTCTAAAGGTTATTTCTTGCTCGGACTAGTTGAGGTACTTGGGTGTCGGCGGAGGCACCCTAATCTCCAAGTTTACTTGTCAGGTGATCAGTTTCTAGATCATGTTGGATGGGCGACCCTCCTGGATCATGGCATGGACCCTTTGGACTGCGGATACTCCTCGTTCTTGGCCCTATTTGTCACAGGTTGATACTGAATCACTGTGGCTTGAGGTGCTAACAACGGTGGAGGCGATGGTGCACCAATATAAAAATCCCCGGGAACGTCATTGAACCCTTGGATTGTTGCTTCATGTTGTTTAGCGCTATGGTCCCCTGTAGCTGCAAAAAGGTATGTCAATGCTCCATTAAGTGGCTCGACCTTCGCCTTACCTCTAAATCAGTGTAGCAGTTCATATAACAAGTCGCCTCTAGCATCTATAGTTGTGTTTTCCAGACATGGCAGGGAACCTGCGGTCAATATTGTTAGGTTGGCCTACAGGGTCCCATATCGTCTCTGTTGCTACTGCGGTACCTGCTATTGTGGTACCCTTCCTTGCCATTATCCTTGTTGGCGAAGCCAACCGCAACTTGGTTGGGTCTGCTGTAATCATCATACTTGTGCCCACGTCTTCTCCTATTGTCACTGTTGCACCTGCCATAGTCCTCTTCGGGTGAGCAACCATGCTTATTGTTTACTGCATCCTTTCCATAGACCATTTGTTCGCAATGTCCATTTATTGGGTGATTATTTTCGGCTTGGCTCGGCCCAACTCCTCAATCAACTCCTTTCGATGCATGCCATTGTTGAAGGCATCGATTGCTCTTTCCTCGGAGATGTTTTCAGATGTATTCTTGATGGTGTTCTAGCGCTAGATGTATGTGTGTATTGGATCGCCTGATTTCTACACACATGCCTGAAGCTCTTCAATTAATGCGGGTTGCTTGAAAGTGTATTTGAAGTTGTGGATGAATTTTTTCTTCCAGGTTACTCCAGCTGCCGATTGATTCCTTGGGTACCTTCTTGATCTAGGAATATGCAGCTCCACTCAGGTGCAGTTGTAGGCTTTGCATGGCTGTGACCTTTGAGCCAACCTAAAGTTTCACATTTTGGAGGTAATCACCCAGCCATGCTTCTGGATCCTAGAGGTTGTTGTACTTTATGCGATCGTGAGGTAGTTTAAAATCCTTTGGCATAGGCGTCTTGCAAAACTGTCGGGTAAAGCAACTTGCTCCACAAGGTTCACGGTCATCATCAGCATCTGAATATCTTCGGGTGTTGCGCTCCTCTCGGGATCAAGTCTGCGTTGCATGATGTCGTTTATCGCATCCTCATTGCACGAGCTTTGGTTGAAATGCACGTGGTGTAGGGAACTGGATCTCCGAGTTTCAACCATGTGCCAAGGGTTGTTGCGATAGCGTGGTGATCTATCGGGTAGCATAGTGACCTCCTTGTATCCTAGTGTGAGTGATACTCCGACCAGGCCGAGGCCCATGAGGGTGGAGTAATGGATCGCCGCTCGCAGATCGTTGGCCGGAGGTTGTGTGGCGAGTAAGTATGTTTGTTCTATGATGATGGCGGCTTGAGGTGTCTTGGCCTTTATGTTGCTCACCGAGTCCACCGACATGATTGATAGATCCAAATCCCTTATTATCTCACGACTTTCGCTCTTGGGATATTATCTAACCGAGCGCCTCCCCTCCTTGTTGGCGTGCCTCTAGTGATGCTCGCAGATTGCACGTGGAGCTTAGTTGTGCCCGCCGAAGACTCGACGCATTGACTTGTATTCTTCGTTCATCGACTTGTTTCTTTAGCTTTATCAACTCCCGCCTCTAGCAATGGAGCAAATATTGGTAGGCCATGAGTTCTTTGCGAGTAGCATCCGGTCCCATGGGGACTGTGCCAGTTATGGCAACTCTTGCTGCCTGCCAAGATTCGGTGGAGATCCAAACCGTGATTCAGTTTCAATTGATTGTACCTTCTATTGGCTTTCTCGGGTTATTGCAGTTGTTCTTGGTGTTGGGAATATGCCCTAGAGGCAATTATGTATGATGTAATTCCCAATGTATTCATACAGTTATTAAGTTGTCCTAGAATGAACATCTTATATGTATCATTGAATATGTGATTTGGTTGTGTAACTATATATTCATGTTGTTCATGCTAGATGTCCTTGGTCGTTGAGGTCGTGTTGGACACACAACTTAGACCAATGTGAAAGTTGATTGATGACTAGGTTCCACTTGTCATGGGCATGGTGATGTTATTCTGACTTACATGGACTCGGCTAAATAGTTTAGCGAGTCAGAGTGACCCACTGTTGAGATGAAACGAGTATGTTGTCATTTGTAGTCTCAAGTAATGGAATCCTTTGACCTGAGGTGATCGCATGATACGAGTTGTGGATCACCATCTTAGGTTCTATCAAACGTTGTTCCGTAAATGGGCAGTTATAAAGGTAGAGTTCAGACTGGTTGTGAATCAAGCTGCATGACATCGATTACCAAGATGGGATTTGCCCCTCTGATGTCTACGCACTTCTATTCGTGTAGACAGTTGTTGGGCCTCCAAGTGCAGAGGTTTGTAGAATAGCAGCAAGTTTTCCCTTAAGTGGATCACCCAAGGTTAATCAAACTCAGGGAGGAAGTGGTCAAAGGTATCCCTCTCAAGCAACTCTGCAATCAAGATACAAGAAGTCTCTTGTGTCCCCAACACACCCAATACACTTGTTAGGTGTATAGGTGCACTAGTTCGGCGAAGAGATAGTGAAATACAAATGGTATGGATAAAAGACAATGGTGCCAGAAAATAGCTTGATGGCGTGGAAGAGACTAAAGGCAAACTGAAATAAAAATGGAAGCAAGCAAACATGTAACAGATCTAGTTGCAAACGGTATTTCATTGCTTAGAAACAAGGCCTAGGGATCATACTTTCACTAGTGAACACTCTCATATAAATATCTTCTCTTTATGATACTACTCTTAACTACTCTCCGGTTGACACTCTAATCCATGGTAGGGCTATAACAGCACACCTCAAAGTAAGCCTTTCCCATCTAGATAACCCCACACTATCACCTTGAGCACTAGATGGTTCCAACAAACACCACAATTTCATAAAGACATCCAACTCCAAATATAACTCATAACAAGTATTTGTAATCTCTAGCCTAAGTGCCACCATGGTGTGCACGCTGTCACTTTCACACACATGGGGAGAGCAAAGATCTATTAAAGCACTTGAGTAGCAAGGTAGATCTACTTGATTACAAAGCTCATGATCATAATATGATCATGCATAGAGAGAGAGATGAACATATAGCTACCTGTAGAACCCTTAGCATCGAGGAAGAACTACTCCCTCCTCATCATGGGAATCAGCAATGGCGATGGAGATGGTGGTGGAGATCGATGGAGATGGCTCCGGGGGCACTTCCTCGTCCTGGCAGGGTGCCGAAATAGAGACTTTCTGTCCATCGAATCTCCCCTTCGGCGGCAGCGGCGCTGCAGAACTTTTCGTGGCTGGAGGCTGGAAATTCGTGGGTAGAGGTGTCTCCCACGAATTAGGTTTCCTCCCTTTATATAGCTTCTCGGATTCCCGTCACCCCATCTTGGGCTGCAGTAAATTGGGTCTATCGGGCTCGTCCGGACTCGGAATCAGCTAAATTTTATACACAGAACATTTGTCGCAAATTTTCCAACAACTTTGTAGATGAAGAGTTTTCCGTTTGACGCTGTCTTCGACCCGAAACGTGACCATCTTCAAAAAGAGTTCTGAGACAGATTTCTGGAAAATCCCATTTGACTCCAACAAGGTTTCCACTTGTATTCTTGGTAATTCCTACACATCAAAGTGTAAAACAAGAACATTATGCACTTTTGCAACTATTAGTAGGTTAGTCCAAAAATATCATAAACTTTATATAAAAAGGAGTATCAAAAGCATATTATTAGCATAAAACCATCAAAAATTATAGATACGTTATGGACGTATCAACATCCCCAAGCTTAGTTCCTCCTCGCTCTCGAGTAGGTAAACGATAAAAACAATATAATTTTTGAGGTGACACGCAACCAACACAATCTTGATCATTATTATTGTAAAATCATTGATAGCTGGGATCAAGGTACTCTAAACATGAACATGAAAGATAGAGTTCTAACAATAAGACATAGCAACTATGTTGTAACATAAAAGGATACAAACAAAGATCATGAATAACAATGCATTGAAAGATGTTTTTTTGTTTCACATAAAGAAAACATAGCATAGTGGCATTCAGCTTGTCCCTCATGGAGTAGCAAACATAAATGCATAGGACACCTTCAAAATCTATAAGGGTGACTAGATACAAATAGTTTAAGAACAAGCAATATCAAAATTATGCATCAATCAACAAGTCTTGGGACAATGCACATTAAACTAAGAATGGACACTACACTCTCTCAATAGGTGCATAAAGATAGAAGATGGAGACTCAACATAAAAGTAAAAGAAAGGCCTTGATAGAAGGAAGTAGGGATTCAAATTTCATAAAGAGCTTCCAAAAATTATGGTACTTATTAGCTTTCAGCTCTCATTGCCCCTATCATAAACATCTTGAAGGTGATTAAGGTTAACGTGACACAACTAAGAGGATATGCTTGACAAGTTATAAGCCGAAATCTCATGCCCCTTACTTACGAAGACCGAACCTCATGCTACTCAACTTTAGTCACAAGTAAGCTCTTATCATTGTAAGTACATATGTATCAGAGAACCACCAACAGGGTACCCCTTGCACATGATACATGAGCTATCCCATAATCAAAATGACAAGGCAAGCAGACAATGAGCATCTCAGCGATCTTTTTATTTGCTATTTGCATAGGTTTTTATTGAGGATGCTTCATAGAGTGCTCATTATGGTTATGCTGCAAGTTTCCACCATGATTAGGCATGGCTTAGGCTAGCGGCCCAAGCGTTTCCCTAACACACATACAAACTCCATGATCTTACAAGTTCCCCTTTTATTTCACACCGCCGGGATCCATAAGCAAAAGAATCATGATATCAACAGAATATAAGTGCAATGTTGAAATCGTTCCCCATGATACATGGTTCTGCTAACTTCAACTTATAAAGCGCAAGCGTATACGCAACAAAGATGGACGCAATGGTTCAAGTTTATTAAATGCAAGAAAAGTAAAGTGTGCCATCAAGTTCGTGAGAGCTTTAATCACTAGTTTTCTCATAACAAGTTTAATTCGGAAGGTAGATAAAAACATGAATATACTTTTAATAGCATATGCTAATAGGTAGGTATGGTGGACTCTTTGGAATAACTTGGTTTCAGGAATTGGATGCATGAGTGGAACTCATACTCGGTTATGGAGGCTAGCAAAAGACTAGGAGCGACCAACTAAGAGAGCAATAATGGCCATAATCATGTAGAGCGACAAAACATCATTAATCAAAGCATAAAGTGATACTACAAGTTGAAAACTAAAGGATCATAAAGGCTATGGTGACTTGGAATAGTCATAACATGGTGTGAGCATGTGCCAAGTCAACCCAAATAAAGCATCAAAGAATACCACAATACTATGCTTTAATATGCTAAAACAACGCATGATTCTTCAAAGGCACATTAAGCAATCTCAATTGTTTATAACAAGTCATGCTACAACAAACAATACTAAGCATAAAGCCAAAATAATATCAAGCATGGCATGACAAAGCATAGGCCACAGTCAAAAACAAGCTCTCTTTACCACTTAAACATGAACTTTCCTACTCTTTTACAACCCAAACCAAACTAGTTGAAAACCAATGCATGAAAGAAGGGGTCCAACCAATTTATTCAGCAAACTAAGAAAACAAAACAAACAAAAAACCAAAATTAAAACGAAAAAGAAGACACTCCAAGAACAACACAACTGTGCATGAAACAATAAAAATGAGGTGTTTGGAAGAAACCTGGGATTTTTATTGATGAAGAAGGGGATGCCTTGGGCATCCGGGTAGGGTCACGCCGGGTTTTAATGGCCGTGTTAGCCGAGGTACGGCAAGGTCAAAGCAAGTGCTGGCCGAGTCACCTCAAGCCAGGCCGAATCACGGAGTAACCCGGACCTAAGGATGTCCGCCTAACTGAGTCCCGGCCGACTTATGTCGTATGCCGGCAGGATTTATGTAACTTGTATGCAAGTACCGGTGTGGCCGCATCAACCAGGCATGATCCAGGTTATATCAAGCTTGTAAGAGAAGGAAGGTATGTCACTTGTCAAAAGGTGGCCACTGTGCGCAGAGCGTGAGCGAAGCGGACAGAGGCCAACACCACCGAGGCGTGGCCGAAGAGGGTGACATCGCCTGTGTCGGATGACGCTGGCACATCAGTGGCTCACGTAGCCTCTGCATGGCTGACGAAGGGGAAAAGTGACCCGGTCGGTTTGCTATTTTGGGAAGAGGCATATTCCCTGGAATATGCCTCCACGTATGCCCTAATTGGAGACCTAGCCACCCCTATATAAGGAGGGCTAGGGCCTCTGTAAAAGGGGTTGATCTCTAGATGGTTGAGTTTTACTAGTATGTTCCTGAGGGCTAGCTAGTGGAGAGAGTAAGAGAGTTCCTTCTTCCTCCTCTCCCCAATACAGCTCAAGGAGCACTTGTAAACATTGGAAGTGAATCGAATACAAACATCTATGTGTGGAATCACCACACTATCCCTCCCTAGATTCCTCTAGTGCATCTTGTCCCCACCTTTAGCCTATCCATGGCATCTGCCGTGACACCACCACGACAGTTGGCGCCCATCGTGGGGCTAGGGGCGCTAGCAGGAGTGAAGATCCGAACGGGAAACCTCATCGGCACCGGCGAACGCATCGTCTCCGGGCTTGTTCAGCGCTTTGGAGCGCTGGACTTTGTCAGCGACAATGCTGGCTGCTTTGGCAAGCGACCTCTTCCGCGCAACAGCCTCTTCGTCAAGCTCGGCGCGCACAAGGTCTACGTCGCTGTTGGTGTGTCGTGCGTTCACCCACGGCACGTCGTCGAGGGAGGCGAGCGGCGCGTATCACTCGCTGCACTGACCGTGCCGAGGTGATGATGACTGCGCCTGACGCTGGCGCGAGCAAGGATCCGGCACCAGATCTGGAGGTAACACCAAAGTCACCGAGGAAAAGTAGAGGTCCTCCACTAGAGAGGCCAGAGAATGTGCTACATCAGGCAATAGATAGCCTAGAGAACCCCATAGCACCTGCAGTAGACCCGGCTCAGGCACAAGCCGAGTTAGAGGAGACTAGGCAGAAAATACTCGAGGGTGCAAAAAAGATAGCAACGGCTCAGCAGTCGTTGAACATGACACTGCGTGAGTACACTAAGGCAAATAAGGTAGATGCTGTAAAAGTGAAGGGGAGAAACCTCATCAGTGAAATGAACAAAGAAGGTGATACTAGAGTTGAGGAATCAGAGAATGTTTTGTCCGTGGGGCTGCCAAAGTATAGTACCCCGGCGAAGAACCTCAGAGCAGCAGATGCAACTGCGTCCGAGTTAGAGGGTTTGACGGGTGAAGCCCGGCAAAGGCAGCAGGATAGAGTCAATGAGTTAGTTCAGATCGCGAATAGACAAAATGAAGAGTTACTCAGGGCTAATCCATGAAGAGCTAGGGCCTCCAAAGTCGTTCACTCAGCAGTAAGTAACCCGGAGAAATCTGCCGGAGCTGCATCGTCTCCTCATGGTGGCCCAAGAAGGGAGGAGGCCGTAACCTCGGCAAGGAGAAACAAGCAGATAGTCCCATATGACCCGGCAAGGGCAGGGAAAGGAAAAGAAGTGCAGAGAAATGAGGATCGACGAAGTGTGAGCTGAGGTGAAGCTGGCCGAGGTAACCGCGACCAAGGCAATGTCGGTCAGGGAAACACTGTGAACGGCAATGCCGGACAGCGTAACTCGGCAGGTGCAGGGCAACCGCAGCAGCGGAATATACCATGACAAGAGAGAAGTGTCGGCCAAGGTATCCAACAGAGAGCAGCTCCACAGGAGCAAGATAGATACAATGATGTGAAGGAAATATGCCCTGAGAGGCAATAATAAAGTTGTTATTATGTATTCCTTATATATGATAGATGTTTATTTTACATGCTATAATTGTATTGATAGGAAACATCAATACATGTGTGTTTAATAAACAAAAAGGGTTCCTAGTCATGCCTCTCTTATAGACTAGCTTGTTGATTAACAAGATGATCAAGGTTTCCTGATCATGGACATTGGATGTTGTTAATAACAAGGTCACACCATTGGTGGAATGATGTGATGAACATTCATCTGAAGTATAGAATTACGATCAAGACATTGTGTTTATATTGCTATAACATCATACGAAGTAATCTTTATCCTTAGACCATGAGATCATGTTAATTGCTAACACCGGAAGAGTATCTTGATAACATCAAACGTCACACCGTAACAGGGTGACTATAAAGATGGGTTCAGTGCTATGAAGGTGTTATGTTGAGGCTGATGGATCAAGAGTGGAATTTGTCAATCCAGATGACGAATAGATATACCCTGGGCCCTCTCGGTGATATCACATTAGGATAGCTTGCAAGCAAGTGATGTGATCACTAGAATGTTATATCACGGGAACTAGAAAAGAGTGCATGTCGGTAACGAGATCAAACTAGGTATGGAGATACCGATGATCGAATCTCGGACATGTAATATATCGAGAGACAAAGGGATTTAGTTACAAGCGTTAAAGGTTCTCATGATCACAGGAGTCATCGTTGAATATGTAGGAGTCAGTACGAATCTCCAGGTCCCGCTGCTGATTATTGATCGGAGAAGGGTCTCGATCATGTCTGCATTATTCGCGAACCATAGGGTGGCACACTTAAGAGTTACCGGACACCATTTTGGAGCACATATGTTTCAGACGAAAGAATTGCAAAGCGCAGGAATTGTTTCAATAGAAACCGGAAATTGTTTCGGGTGAAATTGCAGAAGGTGGTTCTGCATGTGATATCGAAATATTGCAAGGGGCTATATGTGAATGTTTGTTAATTAAAGTAATTAACAAAATTCTGAATAAATTTAATAAAAGTGTTTTATTAAATGAGAGAGCGTTAAATTTGGAGAAACTTAATGCATTTAAAGTGGAGACTTTAAAACGGAATGTGAAGAGGCATTTTAATGTGGAGGGATTACCACCACATGAATGGGGGAGGTGAGGGGTCACCGCCCCATGCACCGGCCATGGAGAGAGGGGGCACCCCCCTCCTCCTATAAAAGGCCACCCATTCCCTCCTTCATCCTTACACCTCCTTGTGAAGGATCTCTCTCCTCCTCTAGAATTATTCCCCCATGGTCTCGGATTAGAGAGATACATGTTCCCGGTGGCATTTCGTCTGGAAGGAGTTGCTGCTTCCGCTGGATCGCTGGAGCGAGGAGGTGGAGGTTGTCCGGTGGCTTGAACGTGTGTGCGAGTGCGGATGCGCTGCTGAGTTGCGGCGCTCGGACTTCCTCATGATCTTGAGATCGGCAAGTGTACGACTACATCAACCTTGAGTTCCTACTCGTTAACAAAGCTCGTTGTCTTCGAGGGTAAGTTCTCTATGGATGTATGTCCACCCGTTTGCTTTTTACCTAGTAGATAGATCTTGGCGTGTAGTTCACACCGTAGGAATCTTTTTGTTTTCTATGCTGCGGACCCAACAGTAGTATCAGAGCCTGATCTATGCGTAGGTGCTTTGCACGGGTAATACACATATGTTTACATGTGGGCGATGATGATCATGTTATTGCATCTTCTATGTACTTTGGATATTGGTGGCATAGTGGGATGAAGCGGCCCGGACCAACCTTACATTTTATCGTACATGAGACCGGTTCCACGACTGACATGCAACTTGTTTTGCATAAGTGGCTGGTGGGCGTCTGTCTCTCCTACTATAGTCAATATCTGATTTACAACGAGTTGCTAATAACTTGGTTATCCTTGTTGTGGTTCATGTTCGTAGGTTAGACAGGTTCTATCTCCGAAAGCCCTAAGCCACGTAAAACTTGCAATTGATAAATTAGAGGCGTCTAGTTTAGATCGTTGCTGGTCTAGTGTTTTGATATGGTATTGTTGTAAGTAGATGTATAATAGATTCTCTTACAACTCACTTAACGTGTAAGTTCCATAGACCTTGGCCTTACACACAAAGGAATGATAGAGATCATACCACGATGCAAATGATAGAGATCAAATGCATGGACCATATCACCTCACTTCACACATTAGATGTTAGCATCTTATATTGCTAGTTTGGCATGTTTGATAGCATTATAAGATGATCCCTCATTTAGATATCAAGATAAAATGTGTTCTTCCTTAAGTATGCACCGTTTTGTGGATCGTGTTTTGAGGCATCACGTGATGATCGGGTGTTTTCAACTCTACGCTTTCATACAACGGGTGTAAGACAGTTTTACACACGCAAATACTAAGGTTCTTACTTGACGAGCCTAGCATGTACAGACATGGCCTCGGAACACGGACCGAAAGGTTAAGCATGAGTCATATAGTTGATATGATGCCCATATAGATGCTCGCCTTTGAAGCTACACCGACTCACGTGATGATCGGACTTGGTGTAGTGGATTTGGTTCCTGTAATCACCAAAAGGACACGAGGGATGTCGTTTTTGAGTGGGAGTTCATTAGTAATTTGGATTAGTTGAACTCAATCTATCATAAACTTAGTCTAAGTATACTTTACAAATTATGTTGTAGATGGCACCACCTGCTTTTAATTTCAATGTGTTCATGGAGAAAGAGAAACTTGCTGCGAATGGTAGCAACTTCACCAACTGGGCTATGAATTTGAGGATTCTCCTCACTGCTGCACAAAAGCAATATGTGCTAGATGCGCCGCTAGGCCCCCAACCAGCTCCTCGATGCCTGACGAGGAAAAGAACGCCTATATAACTCGTCAGAGGACCACAACTTAGTTCATTATGCATACTGTATGGGCTAGAGCCGAACTTCAAAAGCGCTTTAAAATGGCAATGCCTTTGATACCATGGGAGAATTGAAAATGATTTTAATACCCATGTCAGAGAGAGTTATAATGCTACGTAAAATTTCTTTAGCTGCATGATGGAGGAAAACAGCTCCGTTAGTGAGCATGTACTCAAAATGCCCGGCACGCCGATAAGCTTGTGTCCTTGGGAATAATGATTCCCATTGACTTAGGCATACGTGTTCTCCAATCCGCCACCTAGCTACAAGAGCTTCGTGATGAACTATAATATGCAGGGCATGAAGAAGTCTCTTCCCGAGATTCTGTCAATGCTTAAGACCACAGAAGTGGAGATTAGGAAAGAACATCAAGTGTTGATGATCAATAGGACCACGGTTTCAAGAAGGACAAGAAAGGCAAGCACAAGGGAAAGAAGGGTGGCAAGTCTGTTGCCACTGAAAAGAAACCCCGAGCTGGCCCTAAGTCGACAATCGAGTGCTACTATTGCAAGGATCGCCATTGGAATAACTTCCCCAAGTATTTGGCGGACAAGAAGTCCGGCAAGGCAAACAAAGGTATATGTGATATACATGTTATTGATGTGTACTTGACTAGTACTCGCAGTAGCACCTGGGTATTTGATACAGGATCAATTGCTAATATATGTAACTCGATTCAGGGGCTGCGGAACAAGCGACAACTAGCAAGGGATGAGGTCTCGATGCGGGTCGGCAATGGATCAAGAGTTGATGTGATCACCGTCGGAACGCTGCCTCTCCATATGCCATCGGGATTAGTTATAAACCTAAACAATTGTTATTTGGTGCCTGCACTAAGCATGAACATTGTATCCGGATCGTGTTTGATGCAAAGTGGTTATTCATTTACGTCTGAAAACAATGGTTGTTCGATTTATATGAATAATATCTTTTATGGTCATGCACCTATGTTGAATGGTTTATTTCTGTTTGATCTCGATATTAGTATTACGCATATTCATAATGTTGATGCTAAAAGAATTAAACTTGATAATGATATATCTACATATATGTGGCACTGCCGTCTAGGTCATATTGGCGTTAAACGCATGAAGAAACTCCATTCTGATGGACTTTTGGAATCACTTGATTTTGAATCATTTGATACATGTGAGCCATGCCTTATGGACAAGATGACTAGAACGCCGTTTTCCGGTTCAATGGAACGGGCGACAAATCTATTGGAAATCATACATACTGATGTGTGTGAACCATTGAGTGTGTCGGCGCGAGGTGGATATCGTTACTTTGTTACTTTCACGGATGATTTGAGTAGATATGGGTATATCTATTTGATGAAACACAAGTCTGAAACTTTTGAAAAGTTCAAAGAATTTCAGAATGAAGTGGAAAATCATCGTAACAGAAAGATCAAATTTCTGCGGTCTGACTGTGGAGGAGAGTATCTTAGTTACGAGTTTAGCACACATATGAAAGACTATGGAATAGTTTCACAACTCACGCCTGCCGGAACACCACAACGTAATGATGTGTCAGAACGTCGTAATCGTAATTTAGTGGATATGGTTCGATCTATGATGTCTCTGACTGACTTGCCACTGTCATTTTGGGGTTATGCACTGGAAACCGCTAGATTCACTTTAAATAGGGCACCATCTAAATCCGTTGAAAAGACACCGTATGAATTATGGTTTGGAAACAAACCTAAGCTGTCATTTCTTAAAGTTTGGGGATGCAATTTTTATGTGAAGAAACTTCAACCAGATAAACTCGAACCCAAAGCAGAAAAATGCGTAAGGAAACGATTGGGTATACCTTCTATCACAGTTCCGAGGGCAAGGACTTTGTTGCCAAGAATGGATCCTTTCTTGAGAAGGAGTTTCTCGCGAAAGGTGTCAGTAGTCGAAAGGTAGAACTCGAAGAGGTTATTGAACCTTCTCTTCATGAAATGGCGAGTAGCGCAGCTCCAGAAGTTGTTTCGGAGTTGACTTCACCTAATGAAGAGAGAGCTAATGATATTGATCATGAAACTCCGAAAGAGGACACTACCGAACCTCGCAGGTCAATCAGGACACGTGCAGCTCCTGAACTGTACGGCAATCCTATTATGAATTTCATGATTGATGAAATGGATGACCCTGCGACATATGAAGAAGTGATGATGAGCCCGGATTCCAACAAATGGCTAGAAGCCATGAAATCCGAGATGGAATCCATGTACGAGAACCAAGTTTGGAACTTGGTGGACTTACCTCATGACCGAAAGGCCGTTGAGAATAAATGGATTTTCAAAAGGAAAACTGATGCTGATGGTAATGTGACCATCTATAAGGCTCGACTTGTCGCAAAGGGGTTTCGACAAATTCAAGGAGTTGACTACGATGAGACATTCTCTCCCGTAGCGATGCTTAAGTCGGTTAGGATTATGTTAGCAATTGCTGCATATTTCGATTATGAAATATGGTAGATGGATGTCAAAACTGCATTCCTCAATGGTAAGATTGAAGAAGAGTTGTATATGATACAACCTAAGGGTCTTGTCGATCCTAAGGATGCTAATAAGGTGTGCAAACTTCAGCGATCCATTTATGGACTGAAGCAAGCATCACGAAGTTGGAATCTCCGCTTTGATGAGGTGATCAAAGAGTTTGGATTTGTCCAAACTTATGGAGAGGCTTGTATTTACAAGAAAGTGAGTGGGAGCAATGTGGCATTTCTGATATTATATGTGGATGACATATTATTGATTGGAAATGATTTAGATCTTTTAAACAGTGTTAAAAGTTATCTAAATAGCAAATTTTCGATGAAGGACCTTGGTGAAGCTTCATATATATTAGGCATTAAAATCTATAGAGATAGATCAAGACGCCTAATTGGGGTATCGCAGAGTACATACCTTGATAAGATATTAAAGAAGTTTAATATGGACGGAAGTAAGAAGGGGTTCTTACCTATGTTGCAAGGCAAGACATTGAGTAAGACTCAAAGTCCCGCTACTGGCCAAGAAAGAGAGATAATGGATAAGATCCCCTATGCCTCAGCCATAGGCTCTATAATGTATGCCATGCTATGTACAAGACCGGATGTGGCACATGCTATTAGTTTGACTAGTAGGTACCAATCTGATCAAGGTTCAGAACACTGGATAGCGGTCAAGAATATCCTTAAGTACTTGAGAAGAACTAAGGATATGTTTCTTATATACGGAGGTGAAGAAGAGCTAGTCGCTAAGTGTTATGTCGATGCTATCTTTGACACTGATCTGGATGACTCTAAGTCTCAATCCGAATACGTATTTCTCTTGAACGGAGCAGCAGTTAGTTGGAGGAGCTCCAAACAACCTGTGGTCGCTGGATCAACAACGGAGGCGGAATATGTTGTCGCTCGTAAGCGCAAGAAGCGGTTTGGATGAAGGAGTTCATAACGGAACTGGGTGTGGTTCCCAGTGCGTTGGACCCGATGGTGATCTATTGTGACAACAATGGAGCCATAGCCAACGCCAAGGAACCAAGGTCTCACAAGAATTCCAAGCATATTAAGCGCTGGTTTCACTCCATCCGTGAGCATGTCAAGGATGGAGATATAAAGATTTGTAAAGTGCACACGGACCTGAATGTAGCAGATCCGTTGACTAAAGTACTCCCTAGGGAAAAACATGATCAACACCAGAACTCCATGGGTGTTAGATTTATCACTATGTGAACTAGATTATTGTGTCTAGTGCAAGTGGGAGACTGAAGGAAATATGCCCTGAGAGGCAATAATAAAGTTGTTATTATGTATTCCTTGTATATGACAGATGTTTATTTTACATGCTATAATTGTATTGATAGGAAACATGAATACATGTGTGTTTAATAAACAAAAAGGGTTCCTAGTCATGCCTCTCTTATAGACTAGCTTGTTGATTAACAAGATGATCAAGGTTTCCTGATCATGGACATTGGATGTTGTTAATAACAAGGTCACACCATTGGTGGAATGATGTGATGAACATTCATCGGAAGTATAGCATTACAATCAAGTCATTTTGTTTATATTGCTATAGCATCATACGAAGTAATCTTTATCCTTATACCATGAGATCATGTTAATTGCTAACACCGGAAGAGTATCTTGATAACATCAAACGTCACACCGTAACAGGGTGACTATAAATATGGGTTCAGTGCTATGAAGGTGTTATGTTGAGGCTGATGGATCAAGAGTGGAATTTGTCAATCCAGATGACGGATAGATATACCCTGGGCCCTCTCGGTGATATCACATTAGGATAGCTTGCAAGAAAGTGATGTGATCACTAGAATGTTATATCACGGGAACGAGAAAAGAGTGCATGTCGGTAACGAGATCAAACTAGGTATGGAGATACCGATGATCGAATCTCGGACATGTAATATATCGAGAGACAAAGGGATTTAGTTACAAGCGTTAAAGGTTCTCACGATCACAGGAGTCATCGTTGAATGTGTAGGAGTCGATCTGATCTCCGTGTCCGCTGCTTATTATTGATCGGAGAAGGTTATAGATCATGTCTGCATTATTCGCGAACAATAGGGTGGCACACTTAAGAGTTAGCGGTCACCATTTTGGAGCTAATATGTTTCAGACAAAAGAATTGCAAAGCGCAGGAATTGTTTCAATAGAAACCGGAAATTGTTTCAGGTGAAATTGCAGAAAGTGGTTCTGCATGTGATATTGAAATATTGCAAGGGGATATGTGAATGTTTGTTAATTAAAGTAATTAACAAAATTCTGAATAAATTTAATAAAGAGTTTTATTAAATGAGAGAGCATTAAATTTGGAGAAACTTAATGCATTTAAAGTGGAGACTTTAAAGGGAATGTGAAGAGGCATTTTAATGTGGGGGTTACCACCACATGAATGGGGAGGTGAGGTCACCCCCATGCGCCGGCCATGGAGAGAGGGGCACCCCATCCTCCTATAAAAGGCCACCCATTCACTCCTTCATCCTTACACCTCCTTGTGAAGGATCTCTCTCCCCCTCTAGAATTATTCCCCCATGGTCTCGGATTAGCGAGATACATGTTCCCGGTGGCATTTAAATGCGGAAGGAGTTCTTGCTTCACTGGATCGCTGGAGCGAGGAGGTGGAGGTTGTCCGGTGGCTTGAACGTGTGTGCGAGTGCGGATGCGCTGCTGAGTTGCGGCGCTCGGACTTCCTCACAATCTTGAGATCGGCAAGTGTACGACTACATCAACCACGAGTTCCTACGTTAACAAAGCTCGTTGTCTTGAGGTAAGTTCTCTATGGATGTATGTCCACCCGTTTGCTTTGTACCTAGTAGATAGATCTTGGCGTGTAGTTCACACCGTAGGAATTTTTTTGTTTTCTATGCTGCGGACCCAACATGATGGTGATTCGGAAATGGTGCACGCAGGATACCCTAGGCCGGACTATCACATGATAGGGTCAAGCTTGGGAAGCAGGAACTTGATGCCTGACGACGCCAGGTTAAAACTGGATCAACTCTATAGGTCGGAGCAAATTGAGTGTCAAGGTCCTCCGAGTCCTGCATGTTTTGGGCCCCGGATCATGAAGGAGCCTCCGGTGCCTAACTTCCAGTTACCTAGAGGCACAAAAACATATGACGGTAGCACCAAGTTGGAGGATTGGTTGATCAACTACGCGACTACGGTGAAAATTGCTACATGCAACTTGAGATGGGCTGTGAGATATGTACCTCAGATGCTGGAAGGGCCAACGAGGGTATCGCTAAACAATTTGCCACCTGGAAGTATCAACTATTGGATTGATTTTGAGGAAATGTTTGTCAGTAACTTCTCGAGCACGTATCAGAGGCCGAATAGGCCACAGACCCTTGCAATGTGCAAGCAGAGACCGAATGAGACGGATCGAGAGTTCTTAACCCGGTGGTGCACAGTGCGAAATTCATGCGAGGGCGTGATTGAGTCACAGGCCATAGCTTGGTTTGCGCAAGGGTGTAGATATGCAAGCATGTTGTGGCAAAGGTTGCAAAGGGATATGCCAACTACACTGGCAGAGACGATCCGGATTGATGATTCATATGCCTTGGGTGATCTGACTCAACCTAGGCTTGTGGCAAGCAAGTCAAATGAGGAGTACTACCAGCGAGATGGAGTCGGATCATCCCGACGAAATGACTACCGGGGTAAAAGAAGAGATGATAGACCGGATTACAGGTACAGTTCGTAACAAGTTACAGCTGTAAATCAAGATCAGCCTGGAGCAGGGAGTAATCAGCATCAGAAAACTGGAGGGCAACAATGGACTCCAAGAAATGATGGCAAGAAAACTTGGACGCGAGAGCAGAAGAAACAGTGGCAAGAAAAGAAGGACCATCCGAGGTATACCTATGAGGCAATGCTGGATCAGCCGTGTAAATTTCACACGCCAAATCCGAGCAACCTGGCGGGTCACACGACTCGGCAATATGAATGGATGAGGAAGATAGGACAAAGTGGTTCGGGGAATGCTCAGGCACCTCGGAACGATCAACCTCGGCAGGAGTTACCCCGGCAACAATTGCTCTCAGGAGCAAACACGCAACAGTTAATGTTGCCACCCCCTCTGCCGAGGTATGAAAACCATGAAAGAAGGGATGCAGTGCATCAGGTAGAAAACCAACATTAGCCAGATCAGAGATATCCTGGAAATGAGGGGAGAAATGAATACAGAGAGCATCACTAGAGTTATTGCGTGTTTACCACAGAGGAAACAGATAGAAAGAGCTTGCAGCGCCGACATATGGAGGTGAATGCGGTAATGCCCGCAGTGACGAGGTATATGCCTTGGTCGGATCAGGAAATTACATGGGGTATCAAAGATCATCCCAAGCTAATGGCAAGCCCTGGTTCGTATGCGTTAGTGCTGGACCCAACATTCATCAGGCCAAATATCAATGTGAGATTTTCTAAGGTGCTGATAGACAATGGCAGTAGTATCAACATTATGTATGTGGATACAATGCGCAAGTTTGGTATCTCGGAGAACATGCTCCAGGCTACCAGAACAACGTTTCATGGTATTGTGCCAGGCATATCTTGTGAGCCCATTGGCAAAGTCTGGGTTGATGTGTTATTCGGCATGCGAGATAACTGCCGAACTGAGAACTTGGAGTTTGAGGTTGTGAATTTAGAAAGTGTGTATCACGCGTTACTTGGCATACCTGCCCTGAACAAATTCATGGAAAGTTGTCACATAAATTACCTGAAGATGAAATTGCCCGGGCCAAATGGAGTAATCACTATAGCGGGAGATTTCTGACGTTCCATTGAGTGTGCATCAGTCGGGTCTAACCTGGCCGAGTCACTCGTGATCGCGCAGGAAAAAAGAAAGATACAGGAAGTGGTGGCACTGGCTCAATCCGCTCAGCAATATATGTCAGCGCTGAGTAACCCGCATGGAAGTGTTTCATTTCAAGCAATGAAAGATATGAAGAAAGTGCCTATTGATGATCTGTTCCTAGAGCGCACCGTAACAATTGGTGCCGGGTTAAATGACAAATAGGAAAACGAGCTCGTCAACTTCCTCCGTGAGAATCGGGATATTTTTGCTTGGTCCACACAGGACTTGCAAGGTGTTCTGAGGGAGTTGGCCGAGCACTCTTTGAATGTGAGACCCGGAGCAAGGCCGGTGAAGCAACCTCTCTGCCGCTTCGCCGAAGATAGGAGAAAAGTCATTGGAGATGAGATAGCTCGGCTCCTAGCAGCTGGGTTTATCATGGAAGTGCTTTACCCGGATTGTCTATCTAATCCGGTGCTGGTGGAAAAGAAGAAAGATGATCCGAATGTGGCAGTGGTTTGGCGTATGTGCATCGATTACACGAACCTGAATAAGGCGTGCCCAAAAGATCCATTTCCACTGCCAAGGATCGATCAGGTCATAGATTCTACTGCTGGGTGTGAACTGCTGTCATTCATAGATGCATATTCTGGTTTCCACCAGATACCTCTGAATCCGAATGATCAAATAAAGACTGCATTTATCACCCCATATGGGGCTTATTGCTATCGCACCATGCCTTTTGGTTTACGTAATGCAAGGGCAACGTACCAAAGATGTATGCAAAAATGTTTGCACGACCAAATCGGCCAGGATGTGCAAGTGTATGTGGATGATGTGGTTATAAAAACCAAGGAAAGCAAAACACTCCTTGATGATATCAAGCAAACGTTCGTGAACCTCAGGAGATTCCGAATGAAACTTAACCCGGAAAAATGTACCTTCAGTGTCCCGGCTTGTATCCAGCCGAGGTATTGAAGTTAACCCAACTAAAATCCGAGCCATAGAGCGAATGGAGCTGCCGAAATGTCTTAACGATGTCCAGAAGTTCACTGGTTGCCTGGCATCTTTAAGTCGGTTTGTATGTCGGATGGGAGAAAAGGCATTGCCTCTCTATCAACTAATGAAAAAAGCGGACAAGTTTGTATGGACGCCGCAGGCTAACAAAGCCTTTATCCAATTAAAGAAGATGCTAGCCACTGCACCAGTGTTAGCCTCTCCACTATCAAAAGAGCCAATGTTGCTCTATATAGCTGCAACCAACCGAGTTGTAAGTGCAGTAATAGTGGTAGAGCGCAACGAAGAGGGTAAGTCGGTGCAAAGGCCAGTCTATTACCTGAGCAAGGTATTATCAGCATCGAAGCAAAACTATCCACACTATCAGAAAATCGCGTATGGTGTGTACATGTCGGCAAAGAAGCTAAAACACTACTTTGAAGAGCACCCCATCAAAGTGATATTTGAAGCCCCTATATCTGAGATAATGAGTAACAAGGATGCAAGTGGCCGAATCGCAAAATGGGCAATTGAGCTAGCCCCTTATGCTCCATGTCTGACGAGAGATGCGATCAAGTCTCAGTCTGTGGCCGACTTTTTCGTGGATTGGGCCGAGATGCAATACGAACCACCGTTACCAGATCTGAACTATTGGAGAATGCATTTTGATGGATCAAAAACAAAAACCGGGTTAGGCGCCAGAGTTGTACTTACCTCGCCAAAGAACGACCAGCTGAAGTACATGCTGCAGATCCATTTTGCAGCGTCAAACAATGTCGCCGAATATGAAGCACTTGTGCATGGGCTCAAAGTGGCAAAAGAAATTGGAATACGTCGGATCTAATGCTTTGGCGACTCGGATTTGGTAGTTCAGCAAGTCTCAGGGCAGTGGGACGCTCTTGATCCAAACATGGCATTATACAGATTCCATGTGCAAAAGATATCTGGGTACTTTGAGGGATGCGAGTTTCACCATGTACCTCGGCTGGAAAATGAGGTTGCCGACGTATTGTCGAAGCTTGGATCAACCCGACAAGCAATTCCACCGGGTGTAGCACTAGAACACCTCAGAAAACCATCTATCAGGCCGTCCCTAGAAACCGACTCAATCTACATCCCGGCAGATCCGGAGTCCGAAGCTGTACCCATGGACATTGACGTGGGAAGTGGTTCAGGAAACCCAGGGACTGCTTCGCAGAACCCGGGGACTGCGCAGCATGATCCAGCCGAGGTTATGCCGGTGGAGCAAATGGAAGTAGATGAGGATGTGTTTCCAGTGCGAGCTATACCAGCTTGGGGGTTACCCATATTTCAATTCCTGAAGGATGGAACTTTTCCCAGTGAAGAGGTGCTTTCCAGGCAAATTCAGAGGCGTGCAAAGGCGTACACAATCATCAATGCCGAACTATACAAGAGAAGTGTCACTAACGTACTACAGCAATGTGTTGACCCGGAAGAAGGGCTTAACATCCTCCGGGATATACATCAAGGGGAATGTGGGCATCATGCCTCATCCAGAGCATTGGTGGCAAAGGCTTTTTGGCATGGATTCTACTGGCCAAGTGCCTTAGAACAAGCAGAACATCTAGTAAGAAAATGCAATGGTTGTCAGAGGTATGCTACCAAGACACATATGCCAATGTCGGAGCTCAAGACTATACCAATTACCTGGCCATTTGATGTATGGTGTTTGGACATGGTTGGCCCGTTTAAACCAGCAAGGGGGAACATGACCCATATCTTAGTCATGGTTGATAAGTTTACAAAGTGGATTGAAGTGAAGCCAATAAGAAAATGTGATGGAGCTACGGCCGTGACATTCCTCAAAGATATCATCTTGAGATACGGCTATCCTCACAGTATCATAACAGATAATGGCACAAATTTTGTTGAAGGAGCATTTGCGTGATTCTGCCGAGATAAGAAGATCCGGCTAGACGTTGCCTCGGTATCTCACCCCACATCGAACGGACAAGTGGAGAGATCCAACAGATTAGTATTATCCGGGATAAAACCCCGGCTCATTGAGCCGCTGCAAAGATCAGCGGGGAGCTAGATAGAAGAACTACCAGTAGTACTATGGAGTTTAAGAACAACTCCGAATCAATCAACAGGCTATACGCCATTCTTTCTGGTATATGGGGCAGAAGCTGTATTACCAGCCGGCATAGAGCATGATTCGCCTAGAGTCACCCAATACACAGAAGCCGAAGTGCGAGAAGCCCGGCAAAATGATGTTGATCTGCTGGAAGAAGCGAGAGAATTGGCATTGTCCAGATCCGCCATATATCAGCAAAATCTCCGACGCTATCATAGCCGGAAAGTAAACCCCCGAGTCTTCCGGGAAGGTGATCTGGTACTCCGGTTTTTACAACGTACTGCTGGCATGCATAAGCTATCCCCCCCATGGGAAGGACCATTTATTGTGAGCAAAGCATTGCACAATGACTCATATTATCTTATTGATGCAATACCACAGGAGAAGGACAAGGCTGATAGGTCCGGCGAGGAATCTAAGCGTCCATGGAATGTAGCTCTACTTCGTCCGTTCTACACTTAGCAAAGAAGTGTGTGTATCCGAGTCTCTCATATGTCGGTATGTATGCCGACAATGAGCTTATCAATGAAATCTTGGCACCTCGCGTAGTAACTCGGGGACTGCCTTAGTGATATTTATTGTTTGTTTTCTGTATTTATTATTTATATGTCGGCTGGCGTAAGTTGCTTCTACCTAAGCCGGATTAGAAGTGTGTGAGCACCAAAAACCTAACTCTTCGACTTGCTGCTGTCCAACAAGATTTGGCTTCATGGCAAGCAAGAGAACAAGTTTGGAATTGCGTAGCACACGAAAAACGACTAAGGAAAGGAACTTAATTGAGCCGACATTTGTTATTCGGATTAACCTTATGCTTACTTTATGTTTACTATGCTGAATTATTTTGAGCTAATCCTAAAGTTTCCAAGTATTGTTAAGTCAATTTTTGAAACTCGGACTCGTAAGTCATAAAACCGAACCAAGGTAGACACGAGCCGAGCCAAGAAATTGGAGAAACAAGAAAATGAAACTCAGGGATTACGCCCAAGTTAATCCGGCACAAACAACTTAGTAGCAAAATATAACTTGTGTGCTTAATACATTTGCACCCGGCATACCGGGGATCTGATAAACTGCAAAGTGTTTTTAATCAAGGAGCAGCAGGAGGAGGTAACTCGGCGCCAGCAGGTGGAAGTCCAGCCTCGGCTTCAGCATCATCTTCATCTCCTTCGACGTCCGAGGCTTAGTCCTCTTCCTCCTCACCTGAATCATCTTCAGCATTTTCGTCATCGGCGGCGCCAAGGAAGCTTGGTCCCTCGTTCCATTGATGGATGGGGGCATACTGAATGAGGTTATGGGTGCAAGCCTTGCACCGATCTGTCCAATCCGGATCATTGGACCACCTTGGTCCG
This sequence comes from Avena insularis, assembly GCA_023614405.1. Classification (NCBI taxonomy): domain Eukaryota; kingdom Viridiplantae; phylum Streptophyta; class Magnoliopsida; order Poales; family Poaceae; genus Avena; species Avena insularis. Next base: position 191,458,425 of record CM042690.1, read on the forward strand.
GTGCGCATGCGCTCAAGAAGATTGAGGTTGATTTTCTCATACCATGTGAGCACATAGTGGAGGATGATCTCAGCTCCGGCGCGTCCAACAGATTCCCTCCAAAGATCAAGCTGGGTCTCGCACTCCATTAACTTGGCAATAAGAGCGGTGGCCCCCTCCGGAGTATCTTCATCAGGCCAAAAGGCATTGAAGATCCGGATTGCCACATCTAGGATATCCTTGCCATAATTCTTCACAATCTCAACGCGAGAAGATAAGCTGACCAGTAGGTCCTCCTTGTCATAGGGAATAATTTCGGTGCAAGGACCAGTTGGGGTACCCCTCTTCTGGTGGAACTTGGCAACGACAGTAGTTGCAATGGCATCACCCTCCGGAAATTTGTCTGAAAACAAGACAGGTGAAACAGGTGAGGAAGGTTGACCCGGAGAGATTCATGCCGGCCAAAGGAAAATAACTTACGAGAAATATGGCTGTGGATCCGGGTCAGCTCCTTGGTGCAGTTGTCACGCCTCTTCTAGAGTTGCACAAGTTCAGCATTCGCCGACTCAACCTTAGTGTCGTCCTCTTTCAGCAATTCTTGATCCTTGGCAATTTGGAGATTGAGACGTTCTTGCTCTTCAGTAAAATTATGGCCAGCTTTATCAAGTTTGGATTTGTGGAGCGCCTTGAGTTTTTTCACTTCTGCCTTAAGCTTGGCAATCTCATCATCTTTGGTCCGGAGGAGGGCGAGCTCATCATCCTTCTTCTTGAGTTTGGCCTGATGTTGCCCTGCTTGTTCGAGAAAATGCAGCATCATATCAGGCATGGGCACACTATCTTCAAGAGATGCTGAAACAGTTTGTTGACCCGGCAAAGCCGAGGTATGAATATTTGCCGAGCCAAGCAGAAAAAGGAGATAGAGCGCATAGCAAGATTAAGCAAAAATAACTTACCCTTTATTTGGTCCAAATTTTTTCTCATAAGGATGTTCTCGACCTCCACTCCAGATGCGCAATCCAAATGATGAATTAGTACGGCGGGAAAAACAAAAAAAGATGGGAAAAAAGCTATGGAGAAAACTTACCCCTTTTCTCGAACTCAACGAGAAGTGTAGAATGTTTCGCACGCAGCGACTTATGTGTGTCCAAGAGGCGTTGAAACTCAGCGCTCCGGCGATTGGTGGTAACCTATGAAAAGCAAAGTTGATTTGATCATGTGCATATTCGAAGTGTACAAAACCCGGGCCAAGTGGAACTTAACCCGGCTATAGGTGTGTGCATATTCGAAGTGTACAAGATCCGGGCCAAGTGGAACTTAACCTGGCTCTAAGTGTGTGCATATTAAAAGTATACAAAATCCGGGCCAAGTGAAACTTAACCCGGCTCTAAGTGTGTGCATATTCGAAGTGTACAAGATCCGGGGCAAGTAGAACTTAACCCGGCTCTAAGTGTGTGCATATTCGAAGTGTACAAGATCCGGGCCAAGTGGAACTTAACCCGGCTCTAAGTGTTTGCATATTCGAAGTGTACAAGATTCGGGCCAAGTGGAACTTAACCTGGCTCTAGGTGTGTGCATATTCGAAGTGTACAAAATCCGGGCCAAGTGGAACTTAACCCGACTCTAGGTGTGTGCATATTCGAAGTATACAAGATCCGGGACAAGTGGAACTTAACCCGGCTCTAGGTGTGTGCATATTTGAAGTTACTAAGGAGCTACACTAATTCTGTAAGGAGCATCCGGCCGAGTAACAAGTTACTCCCCCGGAGGCTCGGGGACTAATGGTTATATAACTAAGCACTAGTACATGTTAAAGAAAAGACGAAGTAGCGTACCTCCATCATCCGACCCGCAAGGTTTATAGCCTTAGCGGCTGTGTTCATCTGCGCGGCAAATTTGGCAGGCCCAAATTTCTCCAGGAAATCGTAGTTGTGGACGAACTCCGCCTTGTTCCAGTTATTGACAAACTCGATCAAGGCCGAAGGATAGCGTTCTCCGCTAAGAATATGTGGCATGACTAAACCCTTGGCGCGGGCCTCCCTTCTCTCAACTTGTGCAACAGCGGGGCTGGTGTGCAAAACAAGTTGAGCATCAGCTGACCCAGCAGAGATGTCCTTCTTCGGCGGGGTATTCTTCGAAAGCATGGACGCGAGTGTACGCTGTCCAGCTTCGATAGATGCTTCCCTGGTGGCGTCACGAGCTTTCTTGCCCTTATGCTGCTGCTGAGAGGTGGAGGTCTAAGCCACGGATTTGGCCTTGGGAGCTGCCTTAGTGCTAGCCTTGGCGCTACTGGTGCCTTCTCGCCGAGTCTTGGAAGACTCGGACGAGGCGGAGGGGCTTGGTGCTGTTGCTGATGCTTGTGCTGGTGCTGGTGCTGATTTTTTTCTTGGCGGGGGTGCTGTTGGTATCTTGGATGTAGCTGGTTGCGGCAGAGCCGAAGTGGAGCTGGGAGCAACCGCTGCCTCGGCAGAGCCACTCCCCCCTGCTCCGAGGTTGCCCTCCTCTGGACTAGGTGTGCTAGAACCCGGAGCAGCTGCTGAACCCTCCTGAATGGGGCTCAGCGGGCGAGAATCGTCGCCATGAGGGGGAGAAGAGCTATGTCAGAGCGGCGAGGCGATGCCGGATCTGCTCTGCGGAACCTCCACCGTGGCCCTGCCGAATCAAATGATGAATGATAAGAAACTATAACAAAGGAAGAACAAATGAATAGAAAAACACGAAGCAGAAAATTGGATAAGGAAGAAATGACTTACTCATTAGAGGTCAAAGGCTCCTTGGGCTTGCGAGCTCTCCGGGTTATGGCCTTGGTCGTAGGCTTGGTGGCAGCTTTGTCTGCGGACTTCTTTCGTCTCTTCTTTGGTTTGGAAGGTCCGAAAGAAGAAGCAGATGCAGCTCCCCTTTTCTTGGACGCAACCGAAACAGGTTTGCCCATGGCAAGGGGAGGATCTTCATGAATCTGCCCACCGGGGTTAGCTGATGCCGGAAAGGCGTAAGAAAGGGGGACAGCGTCAAATGCTTCCATCACCTCAATGTCGGAATCATCTTCATCGTCAGGCCAATCTCTAATGGAAGAGAATTTACCGGTGTGTCGCTTGGTCGCATCGGGGAACGGCAGGAACATCTCCTGATCCGGCTCCTCCTCATCCGGGGCATCTCGATCCGGGGCCCACTTGAGAGAAGCCTCAGTGCCATCCTCAAGAGTTTGCTGAAGAAACATCTAAGAGAGAAAATGCAAAGGGATCAAACATACAATAAATTCCGACATAAGATTTAACTCGGAAAAAGATGGGAGCACGAGATTTACCGCAGGAGGAAGCCTATCTCGGCAGAAGTGCTTGATCCCCCACTCCCAATCAGCAGAGAAGTTCTTGTTGGTAGTGAAGAGGGCCTTGACCCGGTGAAATATCTCGTTATTGCTCAACTCGAATGAGGAGGTCCGGTTGGGGTCAAGGCGCCAGCTCATGTGGCAAAGTTTATGCGTGCGTTTCTAGAGAGGAGAGATCCGACTACGGACGAAAGTGATCATCGCGTCCTCGTTGCGCAGTCCCTGATCCTTCAGCTCCTGGAACCATTTGTTGACTTGGTTCGCCAGGACAGTGGGTTTCTTAGGGATCTGGTCCCACAGATCTAGATTAGGAGGACCCGGAGCGTAGGGGCGCAGCCAGATCAGATCTTCAGTCGTGCCATTTCTAACATAAAAGAAGGTTCGGGCCCAGCCCTTGCAAGAATCAAGCCCCGTGACTCGAGGAAAGACGGACTATTTCCGAGGAGAAATAGAGGCAGCGCCGAACTGCGTAAGTTGTTTGTCCTCCGGGTCAAGCTCTCTATTCGGAATCACGTTCCGGCGGAGACCGAAAAACCGGATCCAGAGCTCCTTAGTGGGTCACAATCTGGCGTAGCCCTCTATGGTGGAAGCAAAGGCAGAAAGGGAAGTGATGGCATTTGCCGGAAGGTGATGCGGTTGAAGCTCGTAGGTGTTGAGCCAATCATGGAAGAAGTCACTGACGGGGAGGCCGAACCCACGCTAGAAGTGGGAGAGGAACACTACGAACTCACCCGGATTGGGTGAGGGAGCAAGCTCCTCAGTAGCAAGGCGGGCGATGACGCCCTCCGGGATACGCCGGGTGCGGTACAACCAGTCTAGGTCATCCTGGCATACCCAGGACCCAGCCCAGGCGCCGCGCTCGGCGTTCTCCACATCCTCCTCCATCTCCTGTTCCACAACGGCGAGTTCTTCCTCTGTCATTTCTAGGTCGCTATCCTCACTGGCCCTATCGGCGGTGGGGGGCAGTGGCCTGGACTGGCGCGGACCCGTGGCAGTGGAGATGCGCGGGAGTGGCGGCGACGCTGGTGCGCAAGGAACAGGGCGGCAGCGGCGCAGTTAAGCAGGTGTAACAGCGGCGGCGTTGTCACTAGGAAGAAGAAGGAGAAGAAGAGGCAGAGGGGCGCGAGAATGGGGAAAAGACGCAAGGGGCACGCCCCTCCCCTATTTAACCACGCCCCAGAGGGGTAGTGGGATCGCGCTATGCGGATGGGCCACACGGTGTGGCTGTGTATGATCCGGATTAGCCAATCAACGACAAGCCACAGGAAGGGCCACAGAGCGCAGGTGATCCCACGACGTGACGTGGTGATACAGTTAACAAGGAGACAAACACGATGTGACGTGTGCAACAGTAACACCTGACATTAACTATGGCAGTAACTGGCGCAGGCCCTTAAAATGAGGCAAAATAATGATTACCCTCCATGTGGGGAAGCGTACGAGGGAAGGAAGAATAACTCGGATAACTATAGGGTGACCCGGCCAACGAGTGAAAACTCGGAATGTGCCAAGGGAAAAGATAGCCCATGAAATCCGGGATATGAGGTAACTCGGAAGAGAGGGCAAAAGGCTCGGTAAAATTGAACCTATTGTGGCCTTAGCGGCTGAGGCTGCTAAGACCGGCTAGCTTCAGGGACTAATGTTGGGGGGATACCCCCGGGTAGGGTCACGCCGGGGTATAATGGCCGAGTTAGCCGAGGTACGGCAAGGTCAAAGCAAGTGCTGGCCGAGTCACCTCAAGGCAGGCCAAATCACGGAGTAACCCGGACCTAAGGATGTCCGCCTAACTAAGTCCCGGCCGACTTATGTCATATGCCGGCAGGATTTATGTAACTTGTATGTAGGTACCGGTGTGGCCGGATCAACCAGGCACGATCCGGGTTATATCAAGCTTGCAAGAGAAGGAAGGTATCTCGCTGGTCAAAAGGTGGCCACTGTGCGCAGAGCGTGAGCAAAGCGGACAGAGGCCAGGACCACCGAGGCATGGCCGACAAGGGTGACATCGCTTGTGTCGAATGACGCTGGCGCCGCAGTGGCTCACGTAGCCTCTACATAGCTGACGAAGGGGAAAAGTGACCTGGTCGGTTTGTTATTTTGGGAAAAGGCATATTCCCTGGAATATGCCTCCACGTATACCCTAATTGGAGACCTATCCACCCCTATATAAGGAGGGCTAGGGCCTCTGTAGAAGGGGTTGATCTCTAGATGGTTGAGTTTTACTAGTATGTTCCTGAGGGCTAGCTAGTGGAGAGAGTAAGAGAGTTCCTTCTTCCTCCTCTCCCCAATACAGCTCAAGGAGCACTTGTAAACATTGGAAGTGAATCGAATACAAACATCTGTGTGTGGAATCACCACACTATCACTCCCTGGATTCCTCTAGTGCATCTTGTCCCCACCTTTAGCCTATCCATGGCATCTGCCGTGACACCACCACGACACATCCCCAATCTTTAACGCTTGTACCTCTTGAAAATTTCTTGGGGTAACACGGGGTGGCATCCCCAAGCTTGAGCTTTAGTTCATCCTTCATCTCATTACTCATTCATTCCATACACCTGGAAATTTTCCTTCATACAAGACTTCACACAATCTTTATTAGCAACATTAGTGCACTCAAGATAATAAGTCTTTGGGTTAAGTTCCAACACCAATAAAACTTCCATTAAAACACAAGCTACTGTAGCACTTCCCTCAAAAAGCTCAATTGTCCAAAAGAACTCAAAAAGGAACCAACAAGAAGCAAATGCAAATAATAGCAGAAATCTGTCAAAATAGACCAGCAGGTAAAGATAAATTTTTTCGAAGACCTTCTATTGCTCAAATCGAAAAGTGTTGAACTAACGAAAGTTAGATAACAACCTAGGGCAGACGCACAAAAATTAATGCCTCAAAATGACGTACGTAGATTTTACACAATTTTTTAATTCAAAGCACATTTAAGTCTAACCCACTTCCTATGCAAAGGAATCTTGTAAAGAAACAAGTCATGAAAGCACAAAGAAACAAGCATAGGAAAGCAAAACAAGTGCAATCTCAAGACTTTCAAAATAAAGAGGGGAAACCTAATATTATTGAGATGCATAAAACCATGTTTCCCTCTCTCATAATAACTTTCAGTAGCATCATGAATAAAATTAACAATATAACTATCACATAAAACATTCTTATCATGAGCCTCATGCATATAATAATTATTACTCTCCACATAAGCATAGTCATTCTTATTAATTGTGGTGGGAGAAAATTCAACAGAATAGCTATCATTATTATTCTCATTACCATAATCATCAAATATAGGAGGCATATTGTAATCATAATTAATTTTCTCCTCAATAGTAGGTGGACTGAAAATATCATATTCATCATTGTAATCATCATATATTGGAGGTTTGGTATCATCATAAGCAACAAAATAGCTATCTTCCAAAGCTGGGGAACTAAAAAGTTCATTTCCATAAAAACTAGCTTCCCCAAGCTTAGACTTTTCCATAGCATTAGCAATAATGGTGTCCAAAGAATTCATACTAACAACATTGCTATTAGCATGCAAATAAAGTTCCATAGGTTTTTTAATTTTCTCTTCAAACACTTCATGTCCTAACTCTAGATAAATACTATAAAGCTCTCTAATTTTGTTTTTGTTTTCCATTAAGCCTAACTAGTGAAAATAAAAACAAGAAACAAAAAGACAAAATTGCAGAATCTAAAGGAAATAACTTTGAGCATTCACACCGGAGGATGTGAGTACCTTTTACCTTACCTCCCCAGCAACGGCGCCAGAAAATAGCTTGATGTCTACGCACTTCTATTCTTGTAGACAGTTGTTGGGCCTCCAAGTGCAGAGGTTTGTAGAACAGCAGCAAGTTTTCCCTTAAGTGGATCACCCAAGGTTTATCGAACTTACGGAGGAAGTGGTCAAAGGTATCCCTCTCAAGCAACCTTGCAATCAAGATACAAGAAGTCTCTTGCGTCCCCAACACACCCAATACACTTGTCAGGTGTATAGGTGCACTAGTTCGGCGAAGAGATAGGAAATACAGGTGGTTTGGATAAAAGACAACGGTGCCAGAAAATAGCTTGATGGCGTGGAAGAGACTAAAGGCAAACTGAAATAATGACGGAAGCAAGCAAACATGTAACATATCTAGTTGCAAATGGTGTTTCAATGCTTAGAAACAAGGCCTAGGGATCATACTTTCACTAGTGAACACTCTTATATAAATATCTTCTCTTTATGATACAACCCTTAACCACTCTCCGGTTGGACACTCTAATCCATGGTAGGGCTATAACAGCACACCTGAAAGTAAGCATTTCCCATCTAGATAACTCCACAATGTCACCTTGAGCACTAGATGGTTCCAACAAACACCACAATTTCATAAAGACATCCAACTCCAAATATAACTCATAACAAGTATTTGTAATCTCTAGCCTAAGTGCCACCATGGTGTGCATGCTGTCACTTTCACACACATGGGGAGAGCAAAGATCTATTAAAGCACTTGAGTATCAAGGTAGATCTACTTGATTACAAAGCTCATGATCACAATATGATCATGCATAGAGAGAGAGATGAACACATAACTACCGACAGAACCCTTAGCCTCGAGGAAGAAATACTCCCTCCTCATCATGGGAATCAGCAATGGTGATGGAGATGGTGGTGGAGATCGATGGAGATGGCTCCGGAGGCACTTCCTCATCCCGGCAGGGTGCCGGAATAGAGACTTTATGTCCCCCGAATCTCCCCTTCGGTGGCGGAGGCGCTGCGGAACTACTCATGGCTGGAGGCTAGAAATTCGTGGGTGGAGGTGTCTCCCACGAATTAGGTTTCCTCCCTTTATATAGCTTCTCGGATTCCCGTCACCCCATCTTGGGCTGCAATAAATCGGGTCTATCGGGCCCATCTGGACTCGGAATCAGCTAAATTTTATATCCAGAATGTTTGTCGTGCAATTTCCATCAACTTTGTAGTTGAAGAGTTTTCCGTTTAACGCTGTCTTCGACCCGAAACATGACCATCTTCAAAAAGAGATCTGAGACAGATTTCTGGAAAATCCCATTTGACTCCAACAAGGTTTTCACTTGTATTCTTGCTGTAAAACAAGAACATTGTGCACTTTTTCAACTATTAGTAGGTTAGTCCAAATAAATCATAAACTTTATATAAAAAAGAGTATCAAAACCATATTATTAGCATAAAACCATCAAAAAATATAGATACGTTATGGACGTATCACCCTCCATTATGGAGAGATATTCTCTGGGACGTCTCGTGTGATATGATTCAGAAGCATGTCCATGCACGACTTGGTTAAGTGTTAACCAAGGAGTTGGACTAAGTCTTAGTCTAGTGAATCGTATAACACGGAACAATAAGAGAGTTGAGGTATTGTAGGGATGTTAACTACTCGCCTATAGCTCAATAGGTATATCATGAAGAGAAGGGACTTGGACGAAAGTCACATTGGAAAAGTTTATATTCTCACTTTATGGTGCTTAGGAGTTGGCACATCTTGCTAGAGGCCGCTACCGTCTATCGACTTGGAGTGGTGACTCGTGACGTTTCCAGGTGTGTGTGAACCTATATGGTCACACACTTAAGGGAAAGGAGCCCATGTGGATTAGATCCATGTGGATATTGGGATACGACGTAGATGGGCCTCCAGCATTGAGCCTAGCTAGGACTGTATATAAGTGGAGTGACAAGGATAGTTCCTTGACCTAGCCGTCACTTTCTCCACTCCCATCTCGGAACTAGATAAGATCTAGCAATCCTCTGCCCGAAGCTCCTCCCTGCATGTGTAGATACCGGTAGAGGCAGTGTGCGTCTGACGTTGGAGATGAAGGAGTTTGTGGTGGTTCTGAAGGAGTTTTTCGGGGGAATGGACTACATTGCATCATCTGATGCACTTCATCAATAATTCACACCTACGCGTATAGTGGTAATCTCGTCGCCTATCACCTGAGCTAGATCTTGGGAGTTCCACATAGGGGAAACGTTTTGTTTATCTCTATGTGGCCCAACACTCGGGTGGCAATTTCATGTCTCCTGTGTGAGCCTCTAGGTCATTGTGCATCATCATGTCATTAGGGTTGATGATGGGGTTGCCGTTGGAATCGAATTGCTTAGATGCCATCATTCCATTTACCGTGGCTCTTGAACCTTTTACGATTATGCGCACGTGGCGGTGCATTAGGTATGGACTATTGTTGCGGCCGTCAAAGTCATAGGAGACATCATCCTTAAGATTGGTGAAATCCATCGAGTCCTGCTATGTGTATGGCTCGACCTTATTGATCCCTGAGTTGACGCTTTCATTGAGTTTGAGATTTTCGTGGTTTGTCAAGTCCGTGATGTGGGGTATTGGAGATAATGTTGTCTCACTCTCAGAATTGAAAGAGAGACCATCATAAAGACCAGCCAGATCCCCTAGATCCACAACAGAGTCGCAGTTGTTCATGCTTGTTGCTAGGGACTAGTTTGTCTCGTTAGTGGAGCCGACAGAAGATGCTGACGTTTTCATTGATGTTAAGGTTGCTGCTGATGGACCCAAACAGATCGGATCCAAAAGGCAGAAAGTGCCATGTGATCCAATGCATTTTCATCGAAAGTGCTGATGCTATTCTGACTTACACGGTCTTGGCTAAATAGTTTAACAAGTCAGACTGACCCACAGTTGAGATGCAACGAGCATGTTGTCATTTGCAGTCTCAAGCAATGGAATCCTTTGACCTCAGGTGATCGCATGATCCGAGTTGTGGATCACTAGCTTAGGTTCTATCAAACGTTGTTCTGTAAATGGGCAGTTATAAAGGTAGAGTTTGTACTGGTTGTGAATCAAACTGCATGACATGGATTACCAAGATGGGATTTTCCCCTCCGTTATGGAGAGATATTATCTAATCCCTCTTGTGTGATATGATTCGGAAGCATGGCCATGCGCGACTTGGTTAAGTGTTAACAAATGAGTCGGACCAAGTGTTAGTCTAGTGAATCATATATCACGGAATGAGAAGAGAGTTGAGCTATTGTAGGGACGGAAACTACTTTCCTATAGCTCAGTAGGTATATCATGAGGCAAAGGGACTTGGACGAAAGTAACATTGGAAAGGTTTGTCTTCTAACTTTATGGCACTTGGGAGTTGGCACATCTTGCTAGAGTCCGTTGCCTGATATAGACTCGGAGCGGTGACTCGTGTCGTGTATAGGTGTGTGTGAACCTACAGGATCACACACTTAAAGAAAGGAGCCCATGTGGATTAGATCCATGTGGAGATTGGGATATGGGCTAGATGGGCCTCAAGTGTTGATCGAGCTAGGAGTGTATATGAGTGGAGTGACAAGGAATAGTTCCCTAACCTAGCCATAACTTTCTCCACCCCCATCTCGGGGCTAGACAGGATCTAGCAATCCTCTGCCAGGATCTCCTCCCCACACGTGTGGATACAGGTAGAGGTGTTGCGCATGTGACGCTAGAGACGAAGGAATTCATGGTGGTTCTGAAGGAGCTGTTAGTGGGATTGGACTACACTGCATCAACTGAAGTGCTTCATCAATAATCCACACTTGCGCGTCTAGTGGTAATCTCGTGGCCTATCACCTAAACTAGATCTTGTGAGTTCTGCGTAGGGGAAAAGTTTTGTTTATATCTGCATGGCACAATAGTGGTATCAGAGCGATAGCTTCTGGTTTTCGTCTCGAGATCTCGCATATGTGATATGTGGTAGGCATTAGATTGGATCTAGTTGCTATTTTTGTGGTCGGTCCATGAGATAGATTGGTTTTGTACAAGGTTGATTAGATATACTATACTCAGGGAATGGATGATCTTGTTTCCATGATTATACTACTAAGGTCGTGGAATGGCATACCCCTACTGGTCGGCGTCCACCATCGCGGTAGACTGTGATACGTAAATCCAGATGCGGTGATCGAAGATCAAAGGAGTTTGATCTAATTAGAGTACGTGACCTCTGGCTTCGCCCTGTCGTAACTCCTTAGATGTTGTTACGAGTTTCACAATGCCAGTCGATATCGTATCTATACATAACTTGTTTTTGTAGGATGATGTTGTGAATGGTACGACTTATGTGCATGTGATGTGTGTAATCCATACGTGATCCGCGTATCACGGTTTTTTAGCCAGCTGGAGCCTAGGTGCTGTATTTTATTGTATAAGGACCTGATTGTCAGATTCTCTATGTAATTTTCATTTACTAAGCTAGTGCAGATTTTTGGAGAACCTGGATGGCATGCAAGTCGATGTACAAGTCGGTGACATGGATTAAGATGGAACGTGACAAGAGTTCGCACGAGTTGACTTACAGGTTTCATGGAGATGGATATCACCATAAAGAGAGCCATACCATTTCACATTATAATTGCTTTTTTGTGTTATTGTTATGTCTCTGGTTTTACCTCTATTAGATAGTTGGTAAAATTTAATCACTCAAAGAAAGTAGTCGGCCTCGCCACCGGTGCTGCACCATCACAAGTCGGACATTCTTGGTAATGGGATCATAAAATTGAGGTGCTACCAATTCTTTTTGACTAGGTGGGTTCGAGTCAAACTCTTATAGTGGAAGCACTTAGTAAGCTAGACGGGTCTATCACAACGGTTGTGGGGCTCGGGGAGAGGTAGGTCGAGAGCCGGGGCATGTGATGCCACCCGACCAACATGAGTCACATGAAATGCGATTGGCATGGAGTTACCTACGTAGTAGATCACTTGACGGCTAGCGGTAATGCTATAGCTCACTAGTCGGATTGCTTATTTAGGATCCTGAATCACTAAGTAACCATCGGAGGGGTGTTGGTTCTAGTGGAAGCATAAGTATTAAAATGTTTAATATGCTTGCTCTTTTATGGATGTGTTGGGCCACGCAGAGAAAAACAAAACTTTTTCCTACGCGGTGATCCCAAGATCTAGCTGAGGTAGTAGGCCATGAGAATTACCACTAGACGCGCGGTTGCAGAATCGATGAAGCACGTCGCTTGATGTAATGTAGTCCTCACGGTCCGTTCCGGTCCACGATCGTCGAAGTGTTGAACATACAACACCTCCGCCAGTATCCACACATACGAGGAGGAGCACCAGCGATGGACTGCTAGGTCCAGTACGACAGCGACAGGACTGGACTGGACTGGAGCTAGGGTTTCCAACACATGGAGTGACCTAACCCATTGCTCTAAGCACCTGCGCCCCAGCTTATATAGGAAGTGAAAGTGGGCTCCACTCACTTGTGGCCCATTCACTAAAAGGCCTATATTAGTCACTGCGAGTCCAACTCACTGACTCTGTCCATTTCCTTTTTGGGTCCAACCCAAATATGCTCCCGCTCTTAAGTGTGTGACCCGATAGGCTCATGGTGACCCAGACACGATCCGAGTCTCACTCGTGACCGATCAGTTGGTAGCGCCTCCTAGCAGAACATGCCAACTCCCAAGTACCAAAGAGTCATGACGACATACCTTCCAATGTGACTTGTGTCTGAGTCCCTTTTGCCTCATGATATACCTTGTCGGACTATAGGCGAAAGATCATCATCCCTTAAATAGTGCGACTCTCTTTCTCGATCCGAGATAAGTGATTCATCTGACTAACTCTTAGTCGGTCGCCTCGGTTAACACTTAACCGAGTCACGCATGGCCATGATTTCCAAATCATATCTTCTGAGAGGGCCCAGAGAATATCTCTCCAGTCGGAGGGGCAAAATCCCATCTCAGTTATTCACATCACGCAGCTTGATTCTCAGTCGACCCGAACTCCGCCTTTATAACTGCCCAGTGATGGAACAACGTTTGACAGAACTTAAGTCGGTGATCCTCAACTCGGACTGTGCAATAACCTCAGGTCTAAGGATTATATTGATTGAGATATACAAATGACGACTTACTCGCTGTATCTCAATATGGGTCAGTCCAACTCGCTAAACTCTTTAGCCGAGTCCGTGTAAGTCGGAATAGCATCTCTATGCCCATGACAAGTGGAACCGAGTCATCAGCCGACTTTCACATTAGTCTAAGTTACGTGTCCAGCACAACCTCAACGACCAAGGACAATTAGTATAAACAACATGTATATATAGTTCCACAATCGAATCACATATTCAATGATATATATTAGTAGTTCATACATGGACAATAACTTTATGAATACATTGGAAATAACATCATACATGATTGCATCTAGGGCATATTCCCAACAGTCTCCCACTTGCACTAGAGTCAATCATCCGACATCACATGTCTAGGCATCTAAAGCCCATAGCTCTCAGGTGTGCCTCATGCTTCGGCTGTGGAAGTGTCTTTGTCAATGGATCCGCAATGTTTGCATCCGTGTGCACCTTGCATAACTTGATATCACCTTGATCCACGAACTGGTGAATAAGGTGGTACCGCATGAGTATATGTTTGTTCTTCTGGCGTTGTCTAGGTTCCTTGGCTTGTGCGATAGCACCATTGTTGTCACAATACACGTCTAACGGATTGGACGAGCCCTGAACCACACCAAGATCCATGAGGAAATTCCTCATCCAAACGGCTTCCTTTGTCGCCTCTGAGGCAGCAATATACTCAGCCTCTGTCGTAGACGCAAACATCGTCTCTTGCTTGGAACTCTTCCAGCTCATAGCCCCTCCATTTATTACAAACACATATCCGGATTCCGAACGAGAATCATCCGAGTCAGTGAGATAACTCGCATCCGTGTAACCCCTTATACTGAGTTCATCCTTACCTCCATAAACCAGGAACATATCCTTAGTCCTTCTCAAGTACTTGAGGATATTTTTAGCCGCTGCCCAGTGGATTTCTCTAGGGTCAGCCTGGTACATGCTCACAACACTTAGAGCATAGGAAACATCTAGCCTAGTACAAATCATAGCGTACATGATGGATCCGACTGCAGAAGCATACAGAATTGCACTCATCCTACTTCGCTCATCAGTTGTCGAAGGACACTGAGTCTTGCTAAGTTTTACACCATGGGACATCGGTAAGAACCCCTTCTTAGACGATTCCATGTTGAACTTCTTCAACACTTTGTCCAAATATGTACTCTGACTCAATCCAATGAGCCGCCTTGATCTATCTCTATAGATCCGGATTTCTAGTATGTAAGTCACCTCACCCAAGTCTTTCATCGAAAAACTCCTTTCCAATGATTCCTTGGTCTCTTGCAACATCTGGACATCATTTCCAATTAGCAATATGTCATGCACATATAAGATCAGAAAGTTTACTTTGCTCCCACTAAACTTCTTGTATAAACAAGAATCATGATCACTCTTGATGAAGCCAAACGATTTGACTACCTCATCAAAGCGAATGTTCCAACTCCGAGATACTTGCTTCAACCCATAAACGGATTTCCGAAGTTTGCATACCTTGTCAGCATTAGTCGGATCGACAAAACCCTTGGGCTGTATCATATACACGTCCTTAGTTAAATTTCCATTAAGGAAAGTCGTCTTGACATCCATCTGCCATATCTCATAGTCGAAATATGCTGCTATAGCTAACATGATCCGAACTGATTTAAGCATCACCACGGGAGAGAAAGTCTCATCATAGTCAACTCCTTGAACTTGTCGGAACCCCTTCGCAACAAGCCGTGCCTTATAGATAGAAACATTTCCATCCATATCAGTTTTCTTCTTAAAGACCCATTTGCACTTGACGGGTCTTGCACCGTCTGGCAGATCAACCAAGTTCCAAACTTGATTTTCATCCATGGACTTTAGCTCGAATCTCATGGCTCCAAGCCATGACTCAGAATCAGAATCCACCATCGCTTCCGAATAAGTTGCCGGCTCATCATTGTCTAACAGTGAACACTTCGCAATCTGGTCGATCTTCGCAGTGTCGGTGTTGTTTCCGGCTCAGGTACCACGACCGTCTCAACCTCCAAGGCTTTTGCCGACTCGGTACTGGCCGGTACCTCTTGAATTTCTTCAAGTTGCACTGTGCTCCCACTGACTCCCCTACTGAGAAACTCTTTCTCAAGGAAGACACCGTTCCGAGCGACAAACACTTTGCCCTCTTCTCGGTTGTAGAAATAGTAACCCAAGGTTTCCCTCGGATATCCTACGAAAATACACTTATCCGACTTAGCTGTAAGCTTGTCCGACTGAAGTCGCTTGACAAAAGCTTCACAACCCCAAATCTTAAGAAAAGGTAAACTCGGCTTCTTGCCAGTCCACATCTCATGCGGTGTCTTCTCTACCGACTTTGATGGTACTCTATTTAGTGTGAACGTTGCAGTTTCTAGACAATAACCCCAAAATGATAAAGGCAGATCTATCTGACTTATCATTGATCGTACCATGTCCAACAAGGTCCGATTTCTCCTTTCCAACACACCGTTTCTCTGCGGCGTTTCTGGAGGAGTGAGCTGGGGAACTATTCCACAACTCTTCAGATGGTCATCAAACTCATGGCTCATGTACTCGCCTCCTCGGTCCGACCGAAGAAACTTTATTTTCTTGCCGAGTTGATTCTGTACCTCATTCTGGAATTCCTTCAACTTTTCAAAGGCATCCGATTTATGTTTCATCAAGTAGATGTATCCATACCTACTCAAATCATCAGTGAATGTAATGAAGTACTCATAACCACCTCTGGCTGTCGTGCTCATCGGGCCACATACATCACTATGTACTAGTCCCAATAAGTCGGACGCCCTTTCACAACTCTTTGCAAAAGGTGTCTTGGTTATCTTGCCGGGTAGGCAGGATTCACATGTCTTGAATGACTCCAAGTCGAACAAAGTTAGGAGTCCATCATCATGGAGCTTCTTCATGCCTTTCCAACTTATATGACCAAGCCGACAATGCCAAAACTAAGTCATATTTAGATCATTTGGTTTCAACCTTTTCACATTTATGTTATAGACAGATTGACCTTCAAGATTCAAAATAAATAACCCGTCCTGGACGGGTGCAAAGCCGTGAAACATATTATTCAAATATAAAGAACAACCATTATTCTTAATATTCGAATCATAGCCTTGTCTCATCAAACATGAGGCAGAAATAATGTTTCAACTAAGCACTGGAACATAATAACAATTATTCAGCTCCATTAAGAATCCAGAAGGTAAATGAAGTTGCATTGTGCTGACTTCCAACGCAGCGACTCTCGCTTTGTTGCCGACTCGAATGTCAACCTCGCCTCTCGCCACGCTCCTAGTTCTTACCAGTCCCTGCAACGAGTTGCAGATGTGAATAACTGATCCGGTATCATATACCCAAGAACTACCAGGTGCATCGGCAAGATAAATGTCTATAATATTGCAAACAAGCGTACCTAAGCCGGAAGTCACACCTCCACTCTTGGCTTTGTCAGCCAGATACTTGCTGCAATTCCTCTTCCAGTGGCCATCCGCCTTGTAGTAGAAGCAAGTGGATCCGGCTGTAGGAGATGGCTTAGTCCCTGAGGAAGCGCTTTGGACCGGGTCCTCAGCCTTACCTCCCGACTTAGCCTTCTTCTTCTTAGTCCAAGAACTCTTCTTGAACTTAGATTTATTCGGTACCATCAACACTTGACTGACACCTTTCTTGAGACCCGCCTTAGCCTGCTTGAGCATCCCATGTAATTTAGTGAGCTTCTTATCCATACCATGCATGTGGTAGTTCGATATGAACTGGCCATACGCACTAGGAAGAGAGTTCAGAATTATGTCCGTAGCGAACTCTTCGCTAATGGGGTAGCCAAGCCTTTCCAGAGACTGGACGTAACCAACCATCTTGATCACATGTGGACTCAGTGGATTGCCATCCTTAAGCTTGCAGCTCAACAAAGCCTGAGAGACTTGATACCTCTTAGTCTTTGCCTGAGCCTGGAACATACTTTTGAGGCTTTCAATCATATCGTAGGCCTCAACATTCTCGAACTGCTGCTGCAAGTCCAGTTCCATGTGAGCAAGCATAAGACGGCTAATCTCCGTGGATTCATCACAAATCCGACGATAGGCATTGGTGGTTGCCACAGTCCCATTCTCATTCGGCTCATCTGGAAGTGGGTTGTCTAGGACATGGTCCCTCTTTTCTTTCTTGAGAACAATTCTCAGATTATGATAGCAGTTGGTGAAGTTAGTTCCATTTAGCTTATCTTTCTCTAAGATGGTTCTCAAAGCAAAACTAGAAATCTGAGGAAGACTACTAGGTGCCATTGATCTACAAGAGAAAATATGCAAAACACTTAAGACATGTATCCATAAAAGAGCAAGCATATTAAACACTTTAATACTTATGCTCCCACTAGAACCAACACCCCTCCGATGGTTACTTAGTGATTCATGACCCTAAATAAGCAAGCCGGCTAGTGAGCTTTAGCATCACCGCTAGCTGTCAAGTGATCTAGGTAGACAACTCCTTGTCAATCGTATATCATACGACTCATGTTGGATGGGTGGCATCACATGCCCCGGCTCCCATCCGACTTTTCCCCGAGTCCCACAACCATTGTGATAGACCCATCTAGATTACCAAGTGCTTCCGCTGTAAGAGTCCGACTCGAACCCACCTAGTCGGAAAGAATTGATAGCACCTCAATTTTATGAGCCCACTATCAAAAATGTCCGACTTGTGATGCTGCAGCACTGGCGGGGAAACCGACTAGACCTTCTTCGAGGGATTACTTTCCACCAACTATCTAATAGAGGTAAAAACAGAGAGATAAACATAACACAAAATAAAGCAATTATAATGTGAAATGGTATGGCTCTCTTCATGGCGATCTCCATCTCCACAAAACCTGTAATCCGACTCGTGTCAACTCTTGTCACGTGACGTCTTACTCCATGTAGCCGACTTGTACACCGACTTGCATGCCATCCTTGTTCTCCAAACAGTTACACTAGCTTGTAATTTTAAATTACATAGAGAATCCAACACACAGGTCATTTATACAATAAAGTGACAGCACCTAGGCTCCAGCCGGCTGACAAAAACCATGATACGCAGATCACGTATGGATTACACACATCACATGCACATAAGCCATACCATTCACAACATCATCCTGCAAAAACATGTTATGCATAGATACGATATCTACCGGCATTGTGAAAACTCGCAACGACATCTAAGGTGCTACGACAGGGCGAAGCCGGCGGACCCGACGATTTTTCCGAAAACACAGATCTCATCTGCCTTCCAGACATGGATTTCGTCATCGGATAAAACAATTTTATCCAAATCTGATCCGGACTCCGATTCGACCAAACTCTTTGATCTTCGATCACTGCATCTGGATTTACGTGTCACAGTCTACCCCGATGGTGGAAGCCGACCGGTAGGGGTATGTCGCTCCACAACCTTAGCAGTTAGATCAAGGACACCAGATCATCCATTCCCCCGAGTACAGTTGATCCAATCAACTTTGTACAAAACCGATCTATCTCATAGATCGACCACCAAAACTACAATTAGATCCAATCTAATGCCAACCGCATATCACATATGCATGATCTCGAGCCTAAAACTAGAAGCTAATGCTCTGATACCACTGTTGGGCCACGCAGAGAAAAACAAAACTTTTTCCTACGTGGTGATCCCAAGATCTAGCTAAGGTAGTAGGCCACGAGAATTACCACTAGATGCGCGGTTGCGGAATCGATGAAGCACGTCGCTTGATGTAGTGCAGTCCTCATGATCTGTTCCGATCCACGATCGTCGAAGTGCTGAACGTATAGCACCTCCGCCAGTATCCACACGTACGAGGAGGAGCACCGGTGATGGACTGCTAGGTCCGATACGGCGGCGACAGGACTGGACTGGACTGTAGCAAGGGTTTCCAACACATGGAGTGACCTAACCCAGTGCTCTAAGCACCTGCGCCCCAGCTTATATAGGAAGTGAAAGTGGGCTCCACTCACTTGTGGCCCATTCACTAAAAGGCCTATATTAGTCACTGCGAGTCCAACTCACTGACTCTATCCATTTCCTTTTTGGGTCCAACCCAAATATGCTCCCGCTCTTAAGTGTGTGACCCGACAGGCTCATGGTGACCTGGACACGATCTGAGTCTCACTCGTGACCGATCAGTTGGTAGCGGCTCCTAGCAGAACGTGCCAACTCCCAAGTACCAAAGAGTCATGACGACATACCTTCCAATGTGACTTACACCTGAGTCCCTTTTGCCTCATGATATACCTTGTCGGACTATAGGCGAAAGATCGTCATCCCTTAAATAGTTCGACTCTCTTTCTCGATCCGAGATAAGTGATTCATCCGACTAACTCTTAGTCGGTCTCCTTGGTTAACACTTAACTGAGTCACGCATGGCCATGCTTTCCGAATCATATCTTCTGAGAGGGCCCAGAGAATATCTCTCCAGTCGGAGGGGCAAAATCCCATCTCGGTTATTCACATCACGCAGCTTGATTCTTAGTCGACCCGAACTCCGCCTTTATAAAAGGCCCAGTGACGGAACAACGTTTGACAGAACCTAAGTCGGTGATCCTCAACTCGAACTGTGCAATAACCTCAGGGCTAAGGATTACATTGATTGAGATATACAAATGACGACTTACTTGTTGTATCTCAATATGGGTCAGTCCGACTCGCTAAACTCTTTAGCCGAGTCCGTGTAAGTCGGAATAGCATCTCTATGCCCATGACAAGTGGAACCGAGTCATCAGCCGACTTTCACATCAGTCTAAGTTGCGTGTCCAGCATAACCTCAATGATCAAGGACAATTAGTACAAACATCATGTATATATAGTTCCACAATCGAATCACATATTCAATAATATATATCAGTAGTTCATACATGGACAATAACTTTATGAATACATTGGAAATAACATCATACATGATTGCCTCTAGGGCATATTCCCAACAGGATGGATGTCTTAAGTGTTTTGCATATTTTCTGTTGTAGATAAATGGCACCTAGTAGCAGTGTCCCCCAGATGTACAAGTTTTGTGTTGAGAACTACCCTAAAGAAAGATGAGTTTAATTGAACTATTTCACCAACTGGTATCGTAATCTGAGAATTATTCTCAAAGAAGAAAAGAAGGAAAATGTTCTAGATAACCCTCCTCTAGATGAGCTAAATAAGAATGTGAAGGTCGCTACAACCAATGCCTACCGTAGGACTTGTGATGAGTCCATATAAATTAGCCGTCTTATGCTTGATCACATGGAACCGGACTTGCAGCAGCAGTTCGAGAATGTTGAGGCCTACGATATGATTGAAAGCCTCAAAAGTATGTTTTGGTCCCAGGCAAAGGCTGAGAGGTATCAAGTCCCTCAAGCTTTTCCGAGTTGTAAGCTTAAGGATGGCGATCCACTAAATCCGCATGTGATCAAGATGGTTGCTTACGTACAGTATCTAGAAAGGTTGGGCCACCCCATTTGTGAAGAGTTTGCTACGGATATAATTTTGAACTCTCTTCCTAGTGCATATGGTGAGTTCATATTGAACTACCACATGCATGGTATGGATAAGAAGCTCACTGAATTACATGGGATGCTCAAGCAGGCAAAGGCTGATCTCAAGAAATGTGCTAGTCAAGTGTTGATGGTACAGAATAAGGCTATTTTCAAGAAGAATTCTTGGAATAAGAAGAAGAATACTAAGTTAGGAGGTAATGCTCATGATTTTATCCCAAGTGTTTCCTCAAGGACTAAGCCATCTCCTTCAGCCGGATCCACTTGGTTCTATTGCAAAGTGGATGGCCACTAGAAGAGGAATTGCAGCAAGTATCTGGCTGACAAAGCTAAGTGTGGAGGTGTGACTTCCAACTCAGGTAAGCTTGTATGCAATGTTATAGACATTATCTTGTTGGTGCGCCCAATAGTTCTTGGGTATATAATATCGGATCAGTAATTCACATGTGTAACTCGTTGCAGGGACTGGTAAAAACTAGGAGCATGGCGAGAGGCGAGGTTGACATTCGAGTCGGCAACAAAGCGAGAGTCTCCGCGTTGGAAGTCGACATGATGCAACTTAATTTACCTTCGGGATTCTGAGTGGAGTTGAATAATTGTTATTATGTTCAAGTGCTTAGTCGAAACATTATTTCTGCCTCATGTTTGATGAGATAAGGCTATGAGTTGAATATTAAGAATAATGGTTGTTCTTTGTATTTGAATGATATGCGTCAACGCTTTGCACCCGTCCAGGACAAATTATTTATTTTGAATCTTGATGGTGAGTCGGCCTATAACATAAATGTGAAAAGGTTGAAACCAAATGATCTGAATATGACTTACTTTTGGCACAGTTGGCTTGGTCATATAAGTTGGAATCGCATGAAGAAGCTCCATGATGATGGACAACTAACTTTGTTTTACTTGGAGTTGTTAGATACATGTGAATCATACCTACTTAGCAAAATGACCAGGACACCTTTTGCAAAGAGTTATGAAGGGTGTTCAACTTATTGGGAATAGTACATAGTGATGTATGTGGCCTGATGAGCACGCCAACTAGAGGTGGTTATGAGTACTTCATTACCTCCACTGAGGATTTAAGTAGGTATGGATATATCTACTTGATGAAACATAAGTTAGAAGCCTTTGAAAAGTTCAAGAAATTCTAGAATGAGGTACAAAATCAACTCAGCAATAAAATAAAGTTTCTTCGGTCAGACCGAGGAGGTGAGTACATGAGCCATGAGTTTGATGACCATCCGAATAGTTGTGGAATGTTCCCTAGCTCACTCCACCAGGAACACCGGAAAGGCAGAATCTGACCTTGTTGGACATGGTATGATTAATGATGAGTCGGACAGATCTACCTTTATCATTTTGGGGTTATTGTCTAGAAACTACAACATTCACACTAAACAGAGTACCATCAAAGTAGGTAGAGAAGACACCGCATGAGATGTGGACTAGCGAGAAGCCGAGTTTATCTTTTCTTAATATTTGGGGTTGTGAATTTTTTTTCAAGCGACTTCAGTTGGACAAGCTCACGGCCAAGTCGATTAAGTGTATTTTCATGGGGTATCCAAGGGAAACCTTGGGTTACTACTTCTACAAAACCGAGAAGAGGGCAAAGTGTTTGTTGCTTGGAATGGTATCTTCCTTGAGAAATAATTTCTTAGTCAGGGAGTAAGTGGGAGCATGGTTCAGCTCGAAGAAATTCAAGAGGAACTGTCCAGTAGCGAGTCTGCAAAATCCTTGGAGGTTGAGCAAGTCGTGGTGACTAAGCCAGGAACTACACTTGCCCCGTGAATGTCGGCAAGATTGTGAAGGGTTCTTGATGTATTACTGTTGGACAGTGATGAGCCAACAACTTATTTGGAAGCAATGGTGGGATCCGATTCCAAGTCATGGCTTGGAACCATGAGATCCGAGTTAAAGTCCATGGATGAAAATTATGTTTGGAACCTGGTTAATCTGCTGGATGCTGCAAGACCCGTCGAATGCAAATGGGACTTTAAGAAGAAAACTGATATAGATGGAAATATTTTTGTCTATAAAGCATGACTTGTCGTGAAGGGGTTCCGAGAGGTTCAAGGATTCGACTACGATGAGACTTTCTTACCCGTGGTGATGCTTAAGTCAGTTTGGATCATGTTAGCTATAACATCATATTTTTACTATGACAAACGATAGATGGATGTCAAGACAGCTGTCCGTAATGGAAATTTAACCGAGGACATGTATTTGATACAACCCGAGGGTTTTGTCGATCCGGCTAATGCTTACAAGGTATGCAAAGTTCAGAAATCCATTTATGGGTTGAAGATAGCAGCTAGGAGTTGGAATATTCGGTTTCATGAGGTAGTTAAATCGTTTGGCTTCACCAAGAGTGATTATGATTCTTGTTTATACAAGAAGTTTAGTTGGAGCAAAGTAAACTTTTGATCCTATATGTGGATGACATATTAATGAATGGAAATGATGTCCAGATGTTGCAACAAACCAAGGAATCATTGGAAAAGAGTTTTTCAATGAAGGACTTTGGTGGATCAACCTACATTCTTGGAATCCGAATCTATAGAGATAGATCAAGGCAGCTCATTAGATTGAGTTAGAGTACATATTTGGACAAAGTGTTGAATAAATTCAACATGGAATCGTCTAAGAAGGGGTTCTTACCGATGTTCCATGGTATAAAACTTAGCAAGACTTAGTGTCCTTCAACGACTGATGAGCGAAGTCATGCGATCACGTATGCTTAGGCAATACGATCCATCATGTATGCCATGATTTTTACTAGGCTAGATATTTCCTATGCTCTTAGTGTTGTGAGAAGATACCAGGATGACCCTAGAGAAATCCACTAGGCAGCGGTCAAAAACATCCTAGTGAGAAGTACTTGAGAAGGATTAAGGATGTGTTCCTAGTTTATGGAGGTGAGGTTGAACTCAGTGTAAAGGGTTACACTGATGTGAGTTATCTTAGTGACTCGGATGATTCTCGTTCGCAATCTGGATATGTGTTTGTAATGAACGAAGGGGTTGTGAGCTAGAAGAGTTCCAAGCAAGAGACTATGTTTGCATCTACAATAGAGGCTGAGTATATTGTTGCCTCGGAGGCGTCAAAGGAAGCCGTTTGGATCAGGAACTTATTGATGGATCTTGGTGTGGTTTAGGGCTTGTCCAATTTGTTAAACGTGTATTGTGAGAACAATGGTGCTATTGCACAAGCCAAGGAACCTAGACAACACTAGAAGAACAAACATATATTCATGCGTTACCACCCGATTCACCAGTTTGTCGATCAAGGTGATATTAAGTTATGCAAGGTACACATAGATGCAAACGTTGCGAATACGTTGACAAAGCCACTTCCACAACCTAAGCATGAGGCGCACATGAGATCTATGGGCATTAGATGCCTAGACATGTGATGTTGGGATGATTGACTCTAGTGCAAGTGGGAGACTGTTGGGAATATGCACTAGAGGCAATCATTTTGATGTAATTCCCAATGTACTAATAAAATTACTAAGTTGACTAGCATGAAAATTTGATATGTATCATTGAATATGTGATTTGGTTATGGAACTATATATTCATGTTTTTCATACTAGACATCCTTGGTCATTGAGGTTGTGCTGGACACACAACTTAGACCAATGTGAAAGTCGATTTATGACTAGGTTCCACTTGCCATGGGCATGGTGATGCTATTCTGACTTACATGGACTCGGCTAAATAGTTTAGCGAGTCAGACTGACCCACCGTTGAGATGAAACGAGCATGTTGTCATTTGTAGTCTCAAGTAATGGAATCATTTGACCTGAGGTGATCGCATGATTCGAGTTGTGGATCACCATCTTAGGTTCTATCAAACGTTGTTCCGTAAATGGGCAGTTATAAAGGTAGAGTTCAGACTGGTTGTGAATCAAGTTGCGTGACATCGAAGATGGGATTTTCCCCTCCGTTATGGAGAGATATTCTCTGGGACGTCTCGTGGCATATGATTCAGAAGCATGTCCATGCGCGACTTGGTTAAGTGTTAACCAAGGAGTCGGACTAAGTGTTAATCTAGTGAATCGTATATCATGGAAGATAAGAGAGTTGAGCTATTATAGGGGTGTCAACTACTCGCCTATAGCTCAACAAGTATATC
Source organism: Avena insularis (assembly GCA_023614405.1). Classification (NCBI taxonomy): domain Eukaryota; kingdom Viridiplantae; phylum Streptophyta; class Magnoliopsida; order Poales; family Poaceae; genus Avena; species Avena insularis. Next base: position 191,483,274 of record CM042690.1, read on the forward strand.
GTGAGGAAAAGGGACTTGGACGAAAGTCACATTGGAAAAGTTTATCTTCTCACTTTATGGTGGTTAGGAGTTGGCACATCTTGCTAGAGGCTGCTACCATCTATCGACTTGGAGTGGTGACTCGTGACGTTTCTAGGTGTGCATGAACCTATATGGTCACACACTTAAGGGAAAGGAACCCATGTGGATTAGATCCATGTGGATATTGGGATACGGCCTTGATGGTCCTCCAGCATTGAGCCTAGCTAGGACTATATATAAGTGGAGTGACAAGGATAGTTCCTTGACCTAGCCATCACTTTCTCCACTCCCATCTCGGGGCTAGACAGGATCTACCAATCCTCTACCCGAAGCTCCTCCCCGCATGTGTAGATACCGGTAGAGGCGTTGCACGTCTGACGCTGGAGACGAAGGAGTTTGCAGTGGTTCTGAAGGAGTTTTTCGGGGGAACGGACTACATTGCATTAGCTGATGCGCTTCATCAATAATTCACACCTACGCATCTAGTGGTAATCTTGCCGCCTATCACCTGAGCTAGATCTTGGGATTTCCACATAGGGGAAACGTTTTGTTTATCTCTGTGTGTCCCAACACTCGGGTGGCAATTTCATGTATCTTGTGTGAGCCTCTAGGTCATTGTGCATGATCATGTCATCAGGGTTGATGATGGGGTTGCCGTTGGAATCGATTTGCTTAGATGCTATCATTCCATTTCCCGTGGCTCTTGAACCTTTGACGATTATGCACACGTGGCAGTGCATTAGGTATGGACTATTGTTGTAGCCGTCAAAGTCATAGGAGACACCATCCTTAAGATTGGTGAAATCCATCGAGTCCTGCGATGTGTATGGCTCGACCTTATTTATCCCTAAGTTGACGCTTTCATTGAGTTCGAGATTTTCGTGGTTTGTCGAGTCCGTGATGTGGGGTATTGGAGCTGATGTTGTCTCACTCTCAAAATCGAAAGAGAGATCATCATAAAGACCAGCCAGATCCCCTAGATCCACAACAGAGTCGCAGTTGTTCATGGTTGTTGTTGGGGACGAGTTTGTCTCGTTAGTGGAGCCGACGAAAGACGCTGATATTTTCATTGATGTTAAGGTTGCTGCTGATGGACCCAAACAGATCGGATCCAAAAGGCGGAAAGTGCCATGTGATCCAATGCGGAAGTTGCAACTTCCACGAATTAGATCTATATCCTTGTCGAGGTTGTTGAAGGCCGGGAGAAGGACGGGTGGGTGCGGAACGATGTTGACCAAGCCAAAACGGATTTGACCGCTTCCAATCATCGAGTTGGTGCTTGTTGAAGAGGGGCCGCCAAATTCATGACTACAGCGCCCAGATTTCCCACAAACGACACCAATTATGAGGGGTAACTCGACAATTCCCATTGTTATGGACTTAGGTTTCAGGGAAATAGGTGCGCTAGTAATTTCTACGACTTATCAGACAAACAAGGAAGGTGAGATTACTCGAGTTCAAGCCCTCGTAGAGGAAACTCTACTCCTGCTTGTTTGATCTTTACTAATGAGGAACACAAAGTCGCTGAGTTACTGATGCGATCTAGCTTACAGTGAGTTGCTATGCCAATGTTATGGTACCCACCCGTTCGCTCCTCCTATCCTTTATATGAGAGGTCGTGTCTCAGAGTCCAATACAGGTTGGTTTACAGTTTGAAAGCAAGGTAACCATGTGACTAAGTCGGTGACACCTTGGGCTTTTCTCTTGATCATCACATCTGGTTCTAGGGCTTAGGGTGCCTCCAGAACCTTCGGCTCCGTATGGGCCTTACCCTGGATCCGTACCAGGTATACCAACAATGGAGACCCCGGTGGTCATACCCATGTCACAAAGGGCTAAATCATGTTTTATTCAAGTGCCATTGGTTCGACCCAGACCGGGTGAAATGGAAACCTCATATTCGGTGGGTCGAAGTTGAACGAAGCTCTATTTATGAGGGTGATGATGTATATATTTTGGCTACCCAGCCTTTTCAAGTATTGTATCTCCCGTACCCGTGAAAAAACCCAAAAACGGCTGCAGGGCTGGGATGTTGTGATCACGGTGCCGACGCACAACATGCCGCTTAAGCCTGATAGTTAATATTACTAACGCCTTGACCCCTTGACATATGATGTCGAATTTTTTCAGCAAGAATGTCTCTAGGGAATTTCACTATCAACTATCCGACCAATGATGACATGGTCATAGACGACGAAGAAGATGAATGGCCAGAAGAAGAAAATGCAAATGATGAAGTTGAGGAGGTTTAGAACAAACAAGACTTGACTTTCCTTAGAGAGGGACTAGCAGGAGCGCGCCCTCTAGGAAGTGCGTGCCGAACGAGCAACGTGCAGGTCTTCTGCAGAGTCGACACGTGGCCACACGTGACACGCAGGAACCGTCTTGGCCAGTGCAGCGAGCGTAATTCACTGTATGGCGCGCGGGCACGCAAGCAAAATTCGCTGCATGGCACGCAAGGACCTGGGTACATGTGCAGAGTACTCACTCTGGCTTTCTTTACTGGTTCCCAATCCTCTTCTAGCGTCATAATGGTACCATGCATGTAAAGAGTGCAAACAACAGTATTAAAAAAGAAAAAGACACTGCATGATCCAAAAAAAGAGAGTGCACTATCTTGGAAAAAAATAAAGAGAAAAGGAGAAAATAGATGCAGTACGATCGAAGGCAATACAATATAGAACAAAAAGGCAATACGCGTCCGGCATCGCCAAAGACATCGTGTGCATCGCAACCGGCGGTAACACAGCAAAATAGTCAGTGCACGAGCAGTGCACCGCCAGGATACTTCACCATGCACTGCCACCGAAGGCAGTGCAATATAATACAAAAAGGCAGTGTGCGGGCATGGCACTACCAGTGAACCGTCCCATGCACTGCGATCGAAGGAAGTACAACCAAGTACAAAAATGCAGTGCACGGCCAATGTACTGCCAGGATATTGTGTTGTGCACTGCGACCGAAGGCAGTGCAACACAGCACAAAATGGCAGTGCACGAGCAATGCACTGCCAGGATACCTCACCGTGCACTGTAGCCGTAGGCAGTGCAATGAATACAAATTGGCAGTGCGCGGACAGTGCATTGCCTGGACCGTCCCGTGCACTGCAATCGAAGGCAGTGCGACCAAGTACAAAAAGGCAGTGCACGTGCCATGCACTTCCAGGACATAGTGTCGTGCACCGCGACCGAAGGCAGTGCAACGTAGGGCAAAAAGGCAGTACAAAAAAATGTTTGTCAAAACCTATCAACATGGGATCTAGTTTTATAGATCTTGGCACAACTAGCACAAGCGTGAAAACGGAAGTTGGTTAGGATGATTCGTTTAAAAGATATCGTATTTTTCGTATTTGAATCTAAAACAGAAAAAAAGACTGCGACACTCTCTCTGCAGGCACCACGTGTCGCGTAGGGAAGGCCAGGAACAACGCACAAACAACTCAGAGGATGCCACGTGCAGCAACAACAACTATCACGGGACGAGCTCCGGAACGCGCACACTTTTTCTATTTTTTCTACTTTCCTTGAGTGGTTCTACGCATGCCACACTGATGAGCCAATGGGACCACCTCTATGTTACGGGGATCCTTGGTGGGGCGAGCCTGATAGCGATGATCAAGCATGTGTCCCGTCGGTTGTTCGCAATGATCTCGAAACGGGCTACTGAAGTTTGTAGCAACTCTATGTAATAATGATTCGTTAAACTAGCCTATTTTGTGGGAACTCTATGTAATAGTGATTTGTCAAACTAGCATATTTGTGATAACTCTATGTAATAGTGATTTGTAACACTAGCCTATTTGTGAGAACGCTATGCTATGTTTGTATTCTTGACTCGTGTATGTATTTTGTTGCATTCTAAATATTTGCTTTACTTATTGTTTCTTTTATCTACGCTATTTTGTGTGATGAGTACTAACGAAGATACTATTTTTGTGAATGTAGGCGATTCAAACATGCTAGGAGGAAGGAGCCGTGCGGGAGGAGAACGAGGAAGATGGGACGACGACGACAACGAGGAGTAGGAGGAACACTCAAGAAGGTCTACAAGAATCTTAGCAGCTTGAGCATCTTGGGTACTAGTGATGCGGAAGCTTCAGGATCCACTTCGAGATTGTTGTAGACACCTACTCTTCCCCTACCCCGTCTGAGGCGTGGGAGGGGTAGACGAGCATCTAGTCCTTCCCTACCCGAGGAGGACGAGGTCAAGGATGAGGAGGAGGCGAAGGCGGATGCGGAGGTGGAAGCAGCGCGGAGGTAGAGGCGGAGGCGGAGGCAGACGAGGAGGAGAAATCCGATGAGCTGTACGCGGTACACTCAGTGGAGGGTCGCACGAGGATCCGAGATCCTTCGTACGAGTTTGTTGAGACTCCGCCGGGGATCCCTCATGAACCTAGGGTCCTTCCTCCATACCAGCATGGGATCACACACTGCTCAGATATTGACGTGTGGATCTTGGCGGGTGGGGTTAGAGTGATCACACGCGCCGGGAATAAGTGAGAGTACTTATGAGTATTTTATATTCTAATGCTGAACTTTTCATCACCATTCTAATTTTGGGTTTTAATTGCAGGTCCTTCATTTATAAGGATGAGGCCAAGGAGCTACACACCTACTCGAGCATCCTTGGATGCCTCATCCGGAAGCACTTTCCTGGGATTGTGACTTTTCCTTCTAGTCACAAAGAGGTAGCTTGGACTTGGAGGAACTACAAGTACGCCGAGGATCCAGAGGGCACAAGGGAGTTTTACCTCTCGAATTCTCAAGCGAGGAGGATCTCCGATTTCTGGGTAAGTTTCTTTGACTTCTCATTATTCAGTAACTCTAAGGTGACAATATTTGAACTGATGTCTTCTTACCTATGTGCATCCTTGTAGGATTACTTTACCATGGACGCGAAGGTGCTATGCATGGATTGCTTACTTGTGGCTAGCAAATGTGTCTCTCGGAAAGTCTGGGATATGCACTACGAGGTGCGTGTGGTGATGAAGGCTAAAGCCTAGGAGATATTTATGGATCCATGGAAGTACTTGCAGGTAGTTTCATTTTCATATTATCAACTTGTTGACCATCTGATGTGTTTTCACTAATATGTGTATTGTGTCTATGTAGTGCACTCCTCGGTAGGTAGGTGAGACCCACCCGTAAGTCTTCCGAGCAATGGTAAAATACTGGACTAGCGTCGAGTTCAAGAGGAAGCACGACCTTGGAGTACTAAAGCGAGCCGTGTTGGTTGGTGGAACACACACGCAAGGCAGCGTCACCCTCGTTGGCTACATCCATAAGAAGGTGAGGAAATGAATTCTCTAATCTTGGTCATCATGTGGTTCCTTACTGATGGGTTCGTAGCATGGAAAACAAAAAAATTCTACCGCAAGAACGAACAAAACCCAGATCTAATCTAGATAAAAGCCAAGATCTAATCTATTAGACAAGAGCAACGAGATAGATCGGTACTAACCCTCGTAGAACCGAAAGCGTTACAAGATTAGATCTCGTGGATGATGTAGTCGGTCACTTGCCGATCTCAAGATCGTGTGGACGATCCTTCCGGCGCCGCGTTCCGGCAGCGCTTCCGCAGACGGTCACACGTGCGGAGTCGAAGCAGACCTTCCTCTCCCCGTTCCAGCGAGCAGCGGAGGTAGTAGATCTTCTCCATGGAATCCCAGCATCACGACGGCGTGGTGGTGGTGGTGGAGGTGAGAATTCTGCTGGGCTTCGCCTATGCCTGTGCAGAAGAAAAGTGGAGGAGAGAGGCGGCTGAGATTAGTTGTTATGAGAGAGAGGCAAGAGGGGGCGCCCCCTCCCTTCTATTTAAAGGAGGGAGGCGCGCCTGGGAAGGGGGAGTCCTAGTAGGACTCCCCTCCTTGGGCCGGCGGTGGGAAGGGGGGAGGAATCCTCCTCCCCCACGAATCCGTGTCTTGCCCCACTTGGTCTCCTTGATCCATTTCTTGGTTTTCAAGTAAACCCCAAGAAATCCTCTAGAACCTTCCAGAACCTTCCAGAACATTCCGAAACCTTCTAGAATCTCCATACAAACACTCTGGAACATTTCCTATCTTAGAAAATGATCCCCAATATATGAATCTTATTCTCCGGACCATTCCGGATCTCCTCGTGATGTCCCGGATCCATTACAAGACTCCGAACAACATTCGGTCTCCAACGCAAATTCCATATCTACTTAAAACAACTTCGAACCTTAAGTGTGTCACCCTATGGTTCGTGAATATGCAGACATGATGAAGACACCTCTCCGATCAATAACCATCAGCGGGATCTGGAGATCCATAACGGCTCCCACATACTCAACGATTACTTCGTGATCGATAGAACCATTTAACATATGAAACCAATTCCCTTTGTCACGCGATATTCTACTTATCCGAGGTTTGATCATCAGTATCTTCATACCTAGTTCTTCCTCGTTACTGATAAGTACTCTTTACTCGTTCCATGTTATGTCATCCCTTGTGACCCAGTCACATGCTTGCAAGCTATCTAGATGACATTCCACCGAGAGGGCCCAGAGTATATCTATCCGTCATATGGATGGACAAATCCCAATCTTGGTCTATGCGCTTCAACACATACTTTTAGAATACCCAATGACACATTTATAACCGCCCGATTCTGAGCGGCGTTTGATGTCATCAAAGTACCCATCCGGTGATGGTGATTAACATAACCTCATGGTCGAAGGATTAGGTTACTATGTATTTCAAAGCTTACATGTCTGAACTTAATGACTTGATCTTATGCTACGCTTACTATGGGTGTGTGTCCATCACATCATTCTCCTAATGATATAACCTTGTTATTAATCACATCCAATGTCTATGATCAGGAAACCATGATCATCAATCAATCAACAAGCTAGTTCAACAAGAGGCTTACTAGGGACTCTTTTAAGTTTACAAAACACACAAGTATTAGTGTTTCCTAATAATACAATTATAGCATGGGATGTAAACATTCATCATAAACACAAAGATATAATAATAACCACTTTTATTATTGCCTCTTAGGCATATCTCCAACAGTCTCCCACTTGCACTAGAGTCAATAATCTAGATTACATGGTAATAATCCTAACACCCATGGCGTTCTGGTGTTGGTCATGCTTTGCTCTAGGGAGAGGTTTAGTCAAAGGATCTGCTACATTCAGATCAGTGTGTACTTTGCAAATCTTTATGTCACCATCTTGGACATACTTCATGAATAGCATGGAACCGTAGCTTGATGTGCTTCAGCTTGCTATGTGACCTTGGCTCCTGTGCATTAGCTATGGCACCTGTGTTGTCACAGTAGATCGCCATCGGGTCCAATGCACTGGGAACCACGCCAAGTTCAGTAATGAACTCCTTCATCCATATGGCTTCTTGTGCAGCCTCCGAAGCAGCTATGTATTCCGATTTAGTTGAAGATTTCGCCACAACGCTCTGCTTGGCACTCCTCCAGCTCACTGCAGCACCATTCAAAATAAATACATATCCAGACTGTGACTTTGAGTCATCTGGATCGGTGTTCGAACTAGCATCAGTGTAACCATTTACAACAAGCTGTTCATCACCTCCATAAGAAAGAACCATATCCTTAGTCCTATTCAGGTACTTTAGGATATTCTTGATCGTATCCATGTTCCATTCCAGGATCACTTTGATATCTGCTAGTCAAACTAACAGCATGTGCTATATCCGGTCTTGTACACAGCATGGCATACATGATAGAACCTATGGCCGAGGCATAAGGAATTTTATTCATCTTTTCTCTATCTTCTGCCGTAGCCGGACTTTGAGTTTTACTCAAGGTCTTACCTGACAACATGGGCACGAACCCTTTCTTGCTCTCTTCCATTCTAAACTTCTTTAGAACTTTGTCTAAGTATGTACTTTGTGAAAGCGCTATTAGGCATCTTGATCTATCTCTATAAATCTTGATGCCTAGAATATATGCCGCTTCGCCAAGATCCTTCATCGAAAAACTATTATTCAAATAGGTTTTGACGCTATTAAGAAGTTCTATATCATTCCCAATCAACAATATGTCATCTACATATAGTACTAGGAATGCTACAGAGCTCCCACTCACTTTCTTGTAAATACAAGCTTCTCCATAAGTTTGTATAAATCCAAAGTTTTTGATTACTTTATCAAAACGTTGATTCCAACTCCGGGATGCTTGCTTCAGTCCATAAACGGAGCGCTGAAGTTTGCATACCTTGTCAGCATCTTTAGGATCGACAAAACCCTTGGGTTGTACCATATACAACTCTTCCTCAATGTCACCATTAAGGAACGCCATTTTGACATCCATCTGCCAAATTTCATAATCAAAATATGCAGTGATTGCTAACATAATCCTCACAGACTTTAGCTTCGCTACTGGTGAGAAAGTCTCATCGTAGTCAACTCCTTGAATTTGTCGGAACCCTTTCACGACAAGTCGAGCTTTATAGACGGTAACATTACCATCAGCATCTGTTTTTCTTTTGAAAAGCCATTTGTTCTCGACAGCCTTACGGCCATCTGGTAAGTCCACCAAAGTCCATACTTGGTTTTCGTACATGGATCCCATTTCGGATTTCATGGCTTCTAGCCATTTGTCAGAATCTGGGCTCACCATAGCTTCTTCATACGTCGCAGGGTCATCAGTGTTGTCCACTAACATGACGTTCAAGGCAGAGTCATACCACTCAGGAGTGGTACGGACCCTCGCTGACCTGCGAGGTTCAGTAGTAACTTCGTTCGAAGTTTCATGATCATCATCATTAGCTTCCTCTCCAGTTGGTGCAGACGGCACAGAAACATCTTCCGGTGCTGTGCTACTCTCAACTCCGAAAGAAGGTTCAATAACCTCGTCGAGTTCTACTTTCCTTCGTCACTTCTTTCGAGAGAAATTCCTTCTCCGAAAGGATCCATTCTTAGCGAAAACTTTGCCTTCGGATCTATGATAGAAGGTATACCCAATTGTTTCTTTAGGGTATCCTATGAAGACGCATTTCTCCGCGTTGGGTTCAAGCTTATCAGGCTGTAACTTCTTTACATATGCTTCACAACCCCAAACTTTAAGGAACGACAACTTAGGTTTCTTTCCAAACCACAATTCGTACGGTGTCGTTTCAACGGATTTAGATGGTGCCCTATTTAAAGTGAATGCGGCTGTCTCTAATGCATAGCCCCAAAATGATAACGGTAAATCTGTAAGAGACATCATAGACCGAACCATATCTAAGAGAGTTCGATTACGTTCGGACACACCATTATGTTGTGGTGTTCCCGGCGGTGTCAACTGTGAAAGTATTCCACATTTCTTTAAATGCATGCCAAACTCATAACTTAGATATTCACCTCCGCGGTCAGAACGCAGAAACTTAATCTTCTTGTTACGATGATTTTCCACTTCACTTTGAAATTCCTTAAACTTCTTGAAAGTTTCGGATTTATGTTTCATAAAGTAGACATACCCATATCTACTCAAGTCATCCGTGAAAGTGAGAACATAACGATATCCACCACGCGATGCTACACTCATTGGACCACACATCGGTATGTATTATTTCCAATAAGTCTGTAGCTCGCTCCATTATTCTAGAGAATGGAGTCTTAGTCATTTTTCCCATTAGACATGCTTCGCATCTTTCAAGTGATTCAAAATCAAGTGATTCAAGAAGTCCATCAGAATGGAGTTTCTTCATACGCTTCACTCCAATGTGACCAAGGCAGCGATTGCCACATGTATGTAGAATTATCATTCAATTTTATTCGTTTAGCATCTATGTTGTGAACATGTGTATTACTACTATCGAGATTCAATAAGAATAAACCATTCATCTCAGGTGCATAACCATAAAAGATATTACTCATATAAATCGAACAACCTTTATTCTCAGACTTAAAAGAGTAACCGTCTCGCAATAAACAAGATCCAGATATAATGTTCATGCTTAACGCAGGCACCAAATAACAATTATTTAAATTTAAAACTAATCCGATGGTAGATGTAGAGGAGGCGTCGGCGGCGATCACATCAACCTTGGAGCCATTTCCAACGCGCATCGTCACCTTGTCTCTCGCCGGTCTTCGTTTATTCCGCAGCTCTGTTTGAGTTACAAATATGAGCAACAGTATCAAATACCCAGGCACTACTACGATTACTAGTAAGATACACATCTATAACATGTATATCGAATATACCTTTCTTCTTGATGTTGCCGTTCTTCAGATCCGCCAGGTATTTGGGGCAGTTACGCTTCCAGTGACCAGCACCCTTGCAATAGAAGCACTCAGTTTCAGGTTTAGGACCAGCCTTGGGCTTCTTAGCAGGTGCGGCAGCTTTCTTGCCGTCCTTCTTGAAGTTGCCCTTGTTCTTAGGCTTGCCCCGTTTCTTGAAATTGGTGGTCTTATTGACCATCAACACTTGGTGCTCCTTCATGATCTCCACTTCAGCAGTTTTCAGCATGGACGATAGTTCAGGCAACGTCTTGTTCATGCAGTGCATATTGTAGTTCATCACAAAGTTCTTGTAACTTGGTGGCAGTGATTGGAGGACACGGTGAATCCCCAATTCATTAGGAATCGGTATCCCCAACTCTCGGAGTTTGTTTGCGTGCCCAGACATGGTGAGCACGTGCTCGCTAACGGAGCTACCCTCTTCCATCTTGCAGGTAAAGAACTTCTCGGAAGCTTCATAGCTTTCCTTGGCTGCGCGAGTCTCAAAAATGAGTTTGAGCTCCTTAATGACCTCAAACGGGTCATGGTGCTCAAAACGCTTTTGAAGCTCCGATTCTAAACCGTACAGGATGGCACACTGAATTGTGGAGTAGTGATGTTTCCGAGTGGCATAAACATTCTTTACGTCATCGGTGGCATCTTCTGCAGGTGGGTCACCTAGCGGTGCTTCGAGCACAGGTCAACTGACCAGCCCTGAGGACGATCTTCAGTCCACGGAACCAGTCCGTGAAATTGCTTCCATTGTTCTTAAGCTTTTCTTTCTCTAGGAACGCATTGAAATTGATGGAAACGTTCGCCATAATCTACAACAAATTTGCAAGTAGTTTAGACTAAGTTTATGATAAATAGTGTTCAAATTTAATTCTTAAATCAACTAGGTGAACTCCCACTCAAAACAACATCCCTCAAGTTGTTTTAGTGATTACACAAACCAAATCCACTACACCAAGTCCGATCATCACGTGAGATGATGTAGCTTCATCGGCGAACAATCTTCATGTTCATCATATCAATCATATGACTCATGCTCTACCTTTCGGTATTCCGTGTTCCGAGACCATGTCTGTACATGCTAGGCTCATCAAGATTAACCTTAGTTTCCGCATGTGCAAATCTGGCTTGCACCCGTTGTATGCACACGTAGAGTCTATCACACCCGATCATCACGAGATGCTTCGAAACGACGAGTCTTAGCAACGGTGCCAACTAAGGACGAACACTTTATTACTTGATATTTAGTGAGAGGGATCATCTTATAATGCTACCGTCGCGATCTAAGCAATACAAGATGCAAAAAGGATTAACATCATAGGCAATTCATAATTAGTATGATATGATATGGCCCTTTCTTCTTATGCCTTCGATCTCCATCTCCAAAGCACAGACATGATCTCCATCATCACCAGCATTGCGTCAAGGTCCGTGGCGCCGCTTCATGGTTGTCCATCATCACTAGCAACTATTACAACTACTTGGAACAAAGCTATTACAAGATGAATAGACACGCAGGTCTTAACAGAATTAAAGACAACCATTAGGCTCCTGCCGGTTGCCATATTACAACAAGGATCATTGCATACATCAAATACAATCACAATCACATGTAGGCCATATCACATCACAAAACCCCTGCAAAAACAAGTTAGACGCCTCTAAATTTCTTTGCAAGTTTTACGTGGCTTGGGGCTTTCGACTAAGAACGGATCTTACCTACGAAACTGAACCACAACATTGATACAAGTGCTATCAAGTGCAAAGTGTAGATTTGATCTATACTATGATGGGAGAGACACACACCCGCAAAGCCACTTGTGCAAAACGAGTTGCACGTCAAGCGTGGAGCAAGTCTCATGTACGATGACATGTAATGTTAGCCCGAGCCGCTTCATCCCACCATACCGCAAGATGCAAAGTACACACATAGCAAAAGACGACACGAGCACCAACGCCCACAACCTCATTGTGTTCTACTCGTGCAACAGATCTATGCATAGACAAGGCTCTGATACCACTGATGGGTTCGTAGCATGGAAAACAAAAAAATTCTACCGCAAGAACGAACAAAACCCAGATCTAATCTAGATAAAAGCCAAGATCTAATCTATTAGACAAGAGCAACGAGATAGATCGGTACTAACCCTCGTAGAACCAAAAGTGTTACGAGATTAGATCTCGTGGATGATGTAGTCGATCACTTGTCGATCTCAAGATCGTGTGGACGATCCTTCCGCAGCGTTAAAGCAGCGCTTCATGACGGTCTGCGTCGGCGGCGGAACCTTCCTCTCCCCGTTCTAGCGAGCAGCGGAGGTAGTAGATCTTCTCCACGGAATCCCAGCAGCACGACGGTGTGGTGGTGGTGGTGGTGGAGGTGAGAATTCTGCAGGGCTTCGCCTATGCCTGTGCAGAAGAAAAGTGGAGGAGAGAGGCGGCTGAGATTAGTTGTTATGAGAGAGAGGCAAGAGGGGGCGCCCCCTCCCTTCTATTTAAAGGAGGGAGGCGCGCCTGGGAAGGGGGAGTCCTAGTAGGACTCCCCTCCTTGGGCCGGCGGTGGGAAGGGGGGAGGAATCCTCCTCCCCCACGAATCCGTGTCTTGCCCCACTTGGTCTCCTTGATTCCTTTCTTGGTTTTCAAGTAAACCCCAAGAAATCATCTAGAACCTTCCAGAACATTCTGAAACCTTCTAGAATCTCCATACAAACACTCTGGAACATTTCCTATCTTAGAAAATGATCCCCAATATATGAATCTTATTCTCCGGATCTCCTCGTGATGTCCCGGATCCATTCCAAGACTCCGAACAACATTCGGTCTCCAACGCAAATTCCATATCTACTTAAAACAACTTCGAACCTTAAGTGTGTCACCCTACGGTTCGTGAATATGCAGACATGATGAAGACACCTCTCCGATCAATAACCATCAGCGGGATCTGGAGATCCATAACGGCTCCCACATACTCAACGATTACTTCGTGATCGATAGAACCATTTAACATACGAAACCAATTCCCTTTGTCACGCGATATTCTACTTATCCGAGGTTTGATCATCAGTATCTTCATACCTAGTTCTTCCTCGTTACTGATAAGTACTCTTTACTCGTTCCATGTTATGTCATCCCTTGTGACCCAGTCACATGCTTGCAAGCTATCTAGATGACATTCCACCGAGAGGGCCCAGAGTATATCTATCCGTCATATGGATGGACAAATCCCAATCTTGGTCTATGCGCTTCAACACATACTTTCAGAATACCCAATGACACCTTTATAACCGCCCAGTTACGAAGCGGCATTTGATGTCATAAAAGTACCCATCCGGTGATGGTGATTAACATAACCTCATGGTCGAAGGATTAGGTTACTATGTATTTCAAAGCTTACAGCAATACGAACTTAATGACTTGATCTTATGCTACGCTTACTATGGGTGTGTGTCCATCACATCATTCTCCTAATGATATAACCTTGTTATTAATCACATCCAATGTCTATGATCAGGAAACCATGATCATCAATCAATCAACAAGCTAGTTCAACAAGAGGCTTACTAGGGACTCTTTTATGTTTACAAAACACACAAGTATTAGTGTTTCCTAATAATACAATTATAGCATGGGATGTAAACATTCATCATAAACACAAAGATATAATAATAACCACTTTTATTATTGCCTCTTGGGCATATCTCCAACACTTACTCCATGTTCCTCTTCATGTATCTTCGTGCTCTCTTTTTGTAGAAAAGAGAGACAGGCGTGGAGCCCACCTTGTTCGGGATTTGGATCGAGAAGCGTAAGATGACGAACAAAGAGGATTAGATGAAGAAGTGGGTGAGTGGTTGTGCTGAGCTCTAGGATAAGGGGAACCGAGACAAGCTTACCAAGGTAAGAGGCAAGGAGGTGGACCCTCTCACCGCTCCCTTTGACCCCGAGGTGGCCATGCTAGCACGAAAAGGAAAGAGGCACGTCCGCTTGTGGATTGGAGACGGCTTCGTCGATCCTTTGATCGTCTCGTATATGAGACAGGTCCATCATGGAAGGACACACAACATGCCTCAGGTAGAGACCTGCCCGACGGTTTCGTCCGCAGCTATCGACCAGATCTGAGTATGTTCCTCTTCCTCGGTCATCCACATGTCATTACATGTTTTCCATTGCAACATTCATGACATTCCAATGAAAAAACGTAGGCTGAGGTGGCCGCCGAGAGGAGACAAGGGAGGAGGCCGAGGAAACTTCTTGGCGGATGAAGGAGAAGATGATACGGCAGCAGGAGATGATGACTCAGCAGCAGCAGATGGCTAGGACATAGAATATGATGGAGTGGATGGCACAGAAGATATGAGCCTACGATGCCCACTTGGCGGTGAGTTTTTTCTCATAGAACCTAAGAGATTCCTAACTCCATTCACCTTACCCGCGCATGCTTGATTTGCAGTCCTCTCAGCCGAGTGGCGTAGTTATTTCTTCTTTTGGCGGTCCTTCTCCTTTCACCTCCTTCCCCATATTGGTAAGTTGTCTTTCTTATTAAGTTCCAATCTCTCCATATCTCTATCTACTACTTATTAACTAAGAATCGCAATTTTTTTCATCTTGTAGGGACACCCATCAGCTAGACCCAACAATATGGAGCTCGATGGGTCAGCAAGTCAGAATGAGACCCCGATGATGACTCCTGCGAAGGTCAGCCTAGCATCAACAACCCACACATCGTCCGCCGACTTGGACTCCAAGTTAGGTCTCTATGATCCTTATAGTTGGCACATGTGTGGAAACCTAGCCATAGAGCAAATCATTATCTTGTCCATAGTATTGAATTTACTCTCATATGAGTCAGTTGTAGAATTCCATATGACTTGTCAAAAATTTGGAAAATATGACGTGTGGCTTCCCATGTTCCTTTACTTGTCAAAATTTACTTGCTATGTTCATTTACTTGTCAAAAATTACTACATGACTTGTAGAATCATTCTGAACATAGGCTTCTATACATTGTCATATGAATTGTGAATGTTAAGTCTTTTCCTGTCAAACTTGTAGAATTTGTCGTGTATCTTGTAAATCTCATGTCTTTTATTTCGTATTTCAGGACATGCATGAATGGTGAAGATCTTTGCTTACATGTGGACTCTATGTCCCTATGGAGTGTAGAGTTGTGTTTCAAACTTGAACGGTTGATATATGATCTTGTATGAACTCTATGTTATTGTTATGGACTCGATGATTTTCTATGGACTCTATATGCTTGTTATGGACTATATGATCTTGTATGGACTCTATATGTACATTGTTATGTATCTAGTGCTAGATATGCTATTTTGCAATAATATATGTATATTTTGTGTTTAAACTGTTTGGATGAAACAAAATAAATAAAAAATAGAAATGATGGGTCATTATCATGTGCAAGCACATGGCAAAGGGACCACGTGTCACCCACCTATTGACCTGCGCATCGAGGTTGGTCACCTGGGAAGCTTTTGTTGTATGTTTTCCAGCAAGGCACACAACACATGACTCCAGGTAAGCACACGACAAAGGCCATTGACCAGCAGACCTGGCAATGTCAATTTGCTGTGCGTGGCACGCCAATACATGACAAACGCCAGTGATTTTAACGTGTGTGGTAATAAGACACAAACCAAAGGGGCTGAGGAAAACACACGACAAAGGCACGTCGCACGGTGAACTGGCACAGACGACGATGGTAGTGGAGGGTGACGGTGTCTATATCCTTTCTTTTCCATGCGGCGTACCTGGGAACCGCAAACATTTTTCGTGCAATTTTCTCTATACCACACGGCAAAGAACCTTTGCCGTCACTTTCTTTTCCGTTTGACATTTTTCCTGTGTCACCACACGGCAAATGATTTGTTGTGCGTTATATGATATTTGTCGTGTAGTAGTTGCCGCATGGCAAATGAGAATTTTTTCTAGTGTGTGTACTCCACTGACACGACCGGCTGGAGTGATCTATCAACAATAGTTAATCCATCTCTTAATCCTAATAGAAGTGCTGGTCCTCCTAGTACACTTGTTGGTAACACCTTTCATTGGTTGCATACTCGGGGATGGAATGATATACAGTTTGATCTGGATACTACAAGTCTACCTCTGGTAGAGATGGAGAGGCTTTCTAGTGTTCACAGTATTCACCTCATCCATTCGGAGGATTGTGGTGTTGCCTTGACCACTCTATCGAGCCCTCGTGATGGGCCCTGTAGATTGACAATGTGGGAGAGATGGACGATTCATCTTGTGTTACCAGATAGGTACGTGAGAGTATTGTTAATCTAGACATGATCCTTCAAATGGAGGTTCCAATTTGAAAGAACTCATCTATAGTGGTGAAGCATTTCTACGGCTTAGTCAAAGAAGTAGGTTTGTTTTGGAAGCATAGATGCAATCGTGTTCCCTCTAGATATTGTTTAGTGTCAACCTAAAGTTGAAACAAAAGCCAAAAAGACAATATCTCCTTTGTTAGTTCTCAACTAATAATAGATAAGCGGATGATTCCACTCTCTATCCTATGCCGGTCCTTACCTTCTCCATTGATTTAGGTTACTGGGCAGGAGCTGAATCCAGTATATATAATGGGTCGGGCAACTAAAACGGAGAGAGAGGAAGCTGACGGACCAAAGACAGATAGACAGCATGAACTCAGCAAAAGAGGTGGAAAAACACGTCCCCCTTCTACGCGATACCTTTGATTTCAAAACTAGATTGCGCTTTCAGGACCTACACCTACATTATAACTAATGCACGGGACAGCCGTTTTTCTCGATCGAGAATGTCTCAACGAAACGAATCTTTGAGAAGTACCGTTATCTCGAGCCGCAGGATCAGACCAAACAAAAACTGGGTATCAAAAAGAGAAAGTTTCATGCCAGCTCGTTTATGCTTATATTTAGAAGCTTTCTTCTCACTAGGTAGGGCGGGAAGTTGGTCTTATTGGCCTGCATCATATGGGAAGGAGTTCTTCGACGAAATAGAGATCGTCTATGGTCTTCGTGGCATTGATGGACAGTACAGGTCTGTTGTCAACAAATAGACTGGCTATTGTCTGCTTTGCCGAGGAGAGTGCTCGCTACCCGATCCCCTAAGCTAATGTAGTTCCCAAGTTGCTTACTAGATACCGTTTACGGCTATATCCGTGTAGGAAGCCAATGAAAGAGATAATTGATAGTTGCCAAAACCACGTAAAAGAAATGAGATTGAACATATTTCAATTCAATAAATTCTGATTGTTTCATTATAAAATGCAAGGGATGTGGGACCAAGTTCAATTATTGGAGTTAAGCGGTGTAGGAGCCGTGCCGTTCTCCGAGATTTTTGGTTATGGTGAGCTAAAGATAAGAATAGGGGAAAGAAGATTGTTGCCAGGGCTACGTTTGAAGAGGTAGAGCCCCATTTCTCTTTTTGAGTATGTCGAGTAGGTGCTTGAAGTGCTAAGATGCATAAAGGTTATTCAGGACTGGATGGATGGGGTATAGAAGAATGGAGACCCAATAAAAAACAAAAAGTCAAGAGGTGGATCAGTTGATCCTTTTCTCGATTGAATGCACTTTCTATCTATCTATACCGGTACCAGGAAAAGGAAAATAAGCAGTTGAGCTAGATCGGGTCAATCGGATCTCTCTTCTCGGTTCTCGCACTACATTACCGACCCAGGTACATTATTCTTGGCAGCTCAAGACCTTTCTTGTTCCTTGCTCCCAGCAAAAGAAGCAGCTTCTTAAGTGGATTTATCCGGGACTGATACTCTTTTCCGAACCAATGATTTCCATTTTTACCAATGAATACAGCTCATGGGGAATTCTACACTATTGTACTCAGATGCTATTCCTTTATCATCAGAGATGTGGTCAAGCTGTCCTCGTAACTGACCCGGGTTGAAGAGAAAGAGTTGTTTATTTCCTTGCTATGCAGAGGAACATCATGCCATTTTTTTTGGGTGCACTCACATTTTTTTATGGTTCACCTGAAGATAATGCAGGCCAAGATAATTTATTAAACGAAAGTGAACTCAATATAAATAAGAGCAGTCCAAGCGCGATGAAGAACTGAAGAAGATCCAACTCACGTGGAAGATGAAACCAAGTAGAAAAAATTGAGATGAATTTGAACCCCTTAAAGATCAGTCCAAACACAATTGAAGAATTAAAGGCGACAAAGAACACAACATAATGAAGAACCAACTAAATAAGATTCAACACAGGAAGAAGATAAATCCAAACAAGAAATTATTAGATGAATGAGAACCCACCCCGAAGAAGACACCCCGAAGAAGATAAATCCAAACGTGATAAAGACCCAAACATAGTGCAGATATAATACAAATTATAAATGAAAGAAGAAAGTGAAGAGTTCCACGGGCAAAACCTAAAGACTATCGCGGGTTGTGTGGAGCTGGGGATGCTAACCAATGACGGACATTATATACCAGGGTGGCCATGGTGGCATTCCTTTGTAGGTATGGAGAAGTCGCAGGGTACCTGGGAAGTGGGATTTGTTCCCCTCCTTTCTCCATCGCACTAGAGTTTGAAAATGCAAGAAAACTCTCTCCAACTGTCAACATGTCGTCAAGAAAATCCATAAAAAGGCATGGACAACCAAGATGAAATCGGTCAAGAGTTCCAGACTCAGTTCGTGCTTTTAATAGTGTTATAGATAGGGAAAAGTTCAGCTCTTGTGATCGGAGGGGCGATGAAGGCGATGCGCCTTCGGCTCACACTAGTGTCATAGTCGTCGTCAGGTGGTCCAAAGAAATATTTGTAATTATTATTACTTTTAGGTCTCTTTGTACTGCTATTCATGATTAATGATTATTAATTGATCGGTGAAATTTTGTAAAACAAAATAGATAGGGAAAAGTTGTGCAATTATCTATTTGGTTGAACAAATGCATACTTTTCTTGAAGGTTTAATTTCTCTGTAGTACTCCCTCCTATCCAAATTAATATTCTCAGATCTAGCTAGATTCGGATGTATCTAGCATTAAACATGACTAGATACATCTAAATCTAGACAAATTTGAGAATATTAATTTGGATTGAAGGGAGTATTTGAATTTTTGTAAAAAGAACAAAATTACTTGGGCATGATAAAACTTGAAGGATAGCCTTTGGAGTATGAAAGTCCAACCACTCCACAAAACATAAAGCTCCAGGCAGAAGAAAAAGGGAAACTGCTAAGAATAGGTGCAATTTTTTTACTAGGAGGTGCGATTTATTTAATTATTTATTTACTTAGAGCTCGTTTGGCACCCAGGTAATGAAATGAAATGAATATATCATGATTCCAAAAACACCCACATGTTTGGCTACCACCGGAATTTAGAAATGACTACAGAATTGAAAATGGAATTTCAAAATAGCTGCCATGGACTAGAATAAAAACGCATGCATGAAGTGATTGTAACAACTACTTCTCATAACTTTTGGACCTCAAAGCATACATCAAAATACTAAAACATTGATTATCATCCGCATATCATCCAAGTTCCAAAGTTCTAGTCCATGTTCAGTCCATAAAACATAGATACATCGACATAATAAATACAAGTTCTAGAGTTTGAATAAGTTAAACAAGATGAAATGCAACACAAAGAAAGACCTGGATCATGTGTTTATCTGCTTGAGCACCCACTTCTTCTTCATCCGTTCAGGCAGTGCCACCAAAGACTTGAACTTGCGATCATCGGCCACAAGAACATCATATATTGCCAATTATTGATCATCTTCTATATTTGGTATGCCATCAAGAACAACCCAGATTTCCTCAGGAGATGTTAGCTTTGGTGGAGGCTCGGGAGCATCAGCTTTGAACACAGCAGTGAAGTTATCTAACTTATCACCCAGCATGGTTGCAATTGAGTCATCCGATCGATACCTCTTCTTCGGACGATCTTCGTTAGCTTGAGTTGATGAATTAGCATCTTTGGTGTTCGCAGTGGTGTTAGCATTCTCCTCCGCCATTTCAGCTGCGCTTTCATTAGCTGTCCTTGCACCTGCGCCGGTAGCACGGTCTCTGGAGTATAATGTGCTAATCATGTCCCAAAATTTGATTGACTTGTACCTATATGAAGTGGCATCCTTGTTGGCCTGCATGAGAAAATAGTCACAGTTCAGCCACACATATCACATCGGTGGATTCGCTACTTTGGTAGACTAGTACAGTTCTGTGACTAATCTGTCCTAGATAGGTTATATTAAAAAAGCAATATCTACTTAAACATAAAAGAGCTACATGCTAATATCGTTTTAAAATATAGATAAAAGCTACAAATAAAAGCTACAGGGACAATACAAATAAAAGCTACAGGGACAATACAAGTAAAAGCTACCCATTCTTCAGATTTAGATAAAAGCTACAGATAGTCTATGTACCTGGGTACGAAATGAAATGTACATAGACAGTATAGATAAAAGCTACAGATAGTCAACATGTGAGCCATCTAAAGCTCCAAGCCCATGGGGGAACCACTTCCATTCGTAATCCTCGGGTAGTTCAGTAGCAGGGTCTGGCAACTTGATGATTTCATGAGATAAAGAAAGAATTGCTCCTAACACTTCATTGAAACGTCTACTAGGCTCAAGTGTTAACCTATAGGTGCTACGGATCAACCTAAACTTCATGCCATGGCTAAGAACAAGTAGTACAATGGTCACACCTTCTTCAACAGTCACGTAAAAGGTGTCTTTCAATCCAGCCCTTTCACGTAAAATGGCACATAGGTCAAAGAATGACCTTTTGGTAAACCGTAGAGTATCATAGCAATATAAATTTGGACCCATATAAATATTCCTAAGCATCTGTCTCCTAATTCTAATCTCTTCCTCTGCCTCACTGAAATCACCAAGCTCAACTATCCTTCTCCTACAATACATATGTTGCGCTACCGCAACTATAGTAACAAAAAACCCAGCTGATGCCCTCTTTCTTTTCTTCCTCCTCTCGTGATATAGCACTACTTGTTGATCAACCATCTACAATAAACACAGCAAAGAACTACTTCAGATTATAATTAGTGCTGCTTGTTGTGTTTATTCTCATATTCATACTTGGCAGTTTAATTGAATCTGAGTGTAACTAAAGAAGCTACTTGAACTGAACAGAAATGACAAGTCAGTAGACAATCTAGCCACAGAAATGACAAGTCAGTAGACAATCTACTTGAACTGAACAGAAATGATATGCAGGCAAGGGATATACTCCACCTAATGGTCACATGCAAAAGAGTAAAAGAGGTATGGCGCTCTCTAGTCTTGGATTCAGTAATCGATCAAGAAGTGTCTCTCAACAGGTCTGGTTCTGTTGTCTTTGAAGAAATTTTGAGGAGCCCGACCAAAAAATCATCGGTCATTGGCCAATGCGTCTTGGTACATTTGGTGGCAAAGGCGTGAAGTTGTTAAAGGGGAAACGGTGGATCTTGCAACAAGATCTGCTATTTCTATCTAGGCACTTTCGAGTTCCTCAAAAGAAAAAACTGTGAGATGGTGCAAGCCCATGACTGGATAACATAAGCTAAATATCGATGCATCGTTCTACCCTAGTGGTGTGGGTGCAGCTGCTGCAATCATTCGTAATGATCATGGAGAAGCAGTGGCGGGTGGAGCAATACCGATGACAAACATCTTGAACTTGGTGACAACAGAAGTTTCAGCTATGCGCTTTGGGTTACAGATGGTTGAGAATATTGGGTGTACCCCTGTCATGGTTGAGTCTGATTGCCTCTAACTGATCAATGCATGTACAGGGATAACTGACCTGTGGAGTCCATACACAGCAATACTAGCTGACTGCTAACATAATTGGCCTGATCAAGTTTCAGCATTGTCCTAGAGAGGCGAACAAGGCGGCACACAATTTAGCTAAATTTTGTTTCGATTATGATAGTACTATGCCCAGCTATAATGATTGATGTATTGGACGATTTTTCTGTTTTACTGCCTCCGTTTCAAAATATAATGAAATTTTCTGTTTTATCATCTTTGAGATACATGCACAAAGAAATTTTCTGAATCTATTACACAACCAAATGTTATCTACTGAATTTTCCAGCTACATGATATTATAATGATCATTATTTTGTAGCAATCCTTCCAGGAAGTGTGGCTGGCAAGACCGTGAGCAGTTGTACTAGTAGCAGTGAAACCAAATTCAGGTTGTGAGATCAGGATATTCAGGTTGTGAGATCAGGATATTTAGACTTGTGAGATCAGGATATTAGCACTCTAACCTACTAACGAATTGGCATATCTAATGACACTCAACTAGAACAAGTTTATACCAAAACTGACACTCAGACTGTCACATGTCATAGAATATTACTTGTTGGTACCAATTACAAGCTGCAACACTCTCTGAACTCAATGGGATGCTGGAACAAAAGGCAGAGATGGCCATACCGTGGCTGTTGTACTAGATAAAGAGGAGAAGGTGGAGACGAGGTGGAGGGCCGTGTAAGTAGTCAGCGACGAGGTGGGAGGTCAAAACATGGTAGCTGCTCCCGATCTTGTCATCTTGAGGTCGATCTGCTAAGTAACCAGAAGATTAGCTAGGATTAGGGTTCAATTACATGAGAGAGAAAGAGAGCAAAAGAGGAGAGACGGGGGTGAACTTGCCTGGGGGGTGAACTTGCTTGTCGTCGGCCGCTTACCGGCGGTGGCTCGTCATCGGGCGGACAGGATCTGAGAGGGAGGCGACGAAGCGGTGGGAGGACGTGGCGGCGAGGTTGAGGGAGGAGGAGGCGGCGAGGTGGAGGGACGAGGAGGAGGCGAGGCGAGGAGGCGAAGGCAGACGGAGGCGCTGTGGAGTCGTCGAGGGAGGTGGGACGGAGGAGTCGGGGACGGAGGAGTCAGGGACGGAAATCGCAAATGACGCGTCTCGTTCGGGAATCCGGTTTCCACCTGGAGATATTTTGTTGGATTTGTCAAATAAAATGACGGCCCAATTCCGTGCCAACCAAACAGCATAAGGATGGAATTCCAAAATGAATTCCAGAATTCCGGACCCAAATGATGGATACCAAACGACCTCTTATAGGAATAGTATATTTTGGAATTGCTTTGCTCATGACCCGAAACAAGAAAAAAAAAGTTGAGGCCCCTTCCCTCCACTTAAACGTGTGTATTTAAAATGACCCCCAGACCGAGAGCAGGCATGGACTCCAATGGCGCTCCTGCCGACCTCGCACCGGTCTCTCCCTCTACCCAAATATATGTACAGGTATGCAGATATATATATGTCGCCGATCACTGTGTATTGTCCCACCCATCCTTCCTCTCCCCAGCTCTACCTCCTCTCTCTCTCTCACTAGAATCAATATATCGATCGAGGCTACAGCATGATACCTGGAAGTTATATGCTGTGCTTTCAATTTGTGGGATGTTGCCTCTTGCTCCTGCTGTACTCTCTTCGATTTAGGTCTACTACCAGCCCTGGGCATGGGCCACGAAGCTACCCGGTGATCGGCTGCCTGGTTGCCTTCTACGAGAACCGGCGGCGTCTCCTCGACTGGTACACCGAGATGCTGTCCGCCTCGCCGACGCAGACGATCGTCGTTGACCGTCTGGGCGCACGGCGGACCGTGGTAACCGCGAACCCGGTCAACGTTGAGCACATCCTCAAGAGCAACTTCGGCAACTACCCAAAGGGGAAGCCCTTCACCGACGTGCTCGGCGACCTCCTCGGCAAGGGCATCTTCAACGTCGACGGCGAGACGTGGTACGCGCAGAGGAAGCTTGTCAGCCACGAGTTCTCGGCGCGCACGCTCCGGGAGCTGGAGGTGGCCGTGCTCGAGGCTGAGGCCCTCGACCGCCTCGTTCCGGCGCTGGAGGCGGCCGCGGAGCTGGGCGGGGGTGCCGTGGACATGCAGGATGTCCTCCGCCGGTTCGCCTTCGACGTCATCTGCCGTGTCTCGCTAGGCGTTGACCCTGGGTGCCTCGATCCGGCATTGCCCGCGCCGAGGCTGGCAACCGCTTTCGATGCCGCCGCCGGGATTATCGCCAGGCGTGGCGCCGCGCCGGTGTCCGCCGTGTGGAAGATCAAGCGCGCGCTGGACATCGGCTCGGAGCGGCGGCTGCGCGAGGAGGTCAAGGTCATCCATGAAGCCGTCATGGACCTCATCCGGAGCCGCAAGAAGGAGCGGTTCCTGGTCAACGGCGCCAGGAACGACCTGCTGTCCCGGATGATTGAATGCGGCTACGACGATGAGGAGATCCGGGACATGGTGATCAGCTTCATCATGGCCGGCCGCGACACGACTTCGTCGGCGCTGACCTGGTTCTTCTGGCTTCTCATGCGCCACCGCGATGTCGAGCGGGATGTCTTGGAGGAGATCACGAGCATGAGGCAACAGAAAGGCGGCATCAGCAGCAGCAACGCCGGCGAAGGCTTCGACCTCGACGACTATCGCAGGATGCGGGTGCTCCACGCCGCGCTGAGCGAGACGATGCGGTTGTACCCGCCGGTGGCCTGGGATTCCAAGCACGCGGCGGCGGCAGACGTGCTGCCGGACGGTACCCGCGTGGGGCGCGGCGACCGGGTCACCTACTTCCAGTACGGCATGGGGAGGATGGAGGCCATCTGGGGCTCGGACGCGGGCGATTTCAGCCTGGATAGGTGGCTGACGCTGCCATCCGATGGCATGGGCGGCGTGTCCCCCTTCAAGTACCCGGTGTTCCAGGGTGGCCCGCGGACGTGCCTTGGCAGGGAGATGGCTTTCGCGCAGATGAAGTTCGTGGCCTGCGCCGTGCTCCGCCGGTTCGATCTCCGCCCCGTCGACGAGGGCCGCACGCCGGTGTTCCTGCCGCTGCTGACGTCGCACATGGACGGCGGGCTCAAGGTGACGGTGAGGAGGAGAAAGGTGGAGACCACACGCCAGGGCATGCGTGACACACAGCTACAGCTGGAAAAATCCATTAACTAGCTAGTGCTATAACCCTCGTGTGTCAAAGCAAAGAATATGATGATATATTCTCTTCTAGCTGTACATGCACTTTGTAATTGTCCATATGATGATCATATGAAACACATACACACACATAATTTCAACTGCCTCTCGCGCAGAAATAAAAAGTGATTGCAATTCAATGAAACTTGATGATTTCTGGCAAGATTCAGACAGCAAACAATGAAACTTGATGGTTTCTGGCAAGATTCAGACAGCGAACAATGAAACTTGATGATTTCTGGCAAGATTCGGACAGCAAAGCTTTCGCTTTGATTCTACTGGGGAAGGGTGTGCTCTGACACTCGACTGAAAACAAGAATTGACCTCTCAAAAGAAAAACAAGAATTATTGAAAACGTTCTCAAAAGAAAAAGAAAAGAATTGCTGAAAAGTGGGGTGACCTCAGTGTGGGACCGAAATTGGCCCGAGGACGAAACTGTCAACTAGTTAAATGGACTTTAATGAAAAATCCACATGTTTGTTAACAATTGATGGCAAGAAAATAAAGTGACATGTTTGTTTCTAGTCATGCGCACATGTTGTATACATAGGTCGTCGCTTGGCTGATGTGTGCTTGGAAAGTGTGTTTGGTTTGGTTTCTAGTTAAGATAGAGGCATCAATGAGGAGCATGTGGGTTTTTGGGCTGGATCGGATGAAGTTAGGTGGAAGCTGATGTCCGGTCAAGTGCACGTAGCTATCGCCGGTGGCAGGAGTGCGAAATTAAACGCTGCTGAAAGATCAACTTGCCCTGTCCCGGCCGGAGAAAGGTTTGATAAAAGAGGGCTAAGTTCCACGGAAAAATAATATTCCGCCAGTTCGATGAGTCATCATCGACCACGTGCATAATAGACATCGATCGATGCCTAGTGTGCTCCCAGCTGCCGTGCTTTCACACTGGGAAAGTTCGTTTATACTTCCTATGAGCAAGACGAGATTCCAAGATTGTACTTTCTAATTTGGAAGGTACGATCGACATACTAGTAATTTACTAGTCGGAAGCTGGAGTTGTTGTTTTGCGATCTGCGGTTACTGAATGATAACTGGCAAGAATATTTTGGAAGTTAGTTGTGTAAGGAGGAAAGGCGTCAAACATAAAGTTGCAAGAGAAGAACACAATTTTCTGCAACATATGTTGGAATACGCCCACGTCCTTTCCTCCACCCCCTCCTCCTCCCCCCCCTCGTCGCCCCGAGAGGGCCGCCGGTCAAAGGCGTGAGGCGCCGGTGAAGGGGGCGGAGAGATCTGGCTACTCGTCTCTCGCGTGACTCCAGGGAGGGAGGCTGCTGCGCGGACCGGGGCCTGCTCGCCATCGACGGCGGTGCTGCTCGGGCCCTCTTGCTCCGCTGCACCTCTCCCTAGGACGGAGCTCCTCTCCTCTGGGGAGGGGGTCGATCTGGATCTTGCTGGCCAAGTCGAAACGGCCTTCGGTGGGGAGGCGCGGCTGGTGGTGTTCTTTGATGGGGGGTTCTGGATGCCGGGGCGGCGGCCTCGGTTTGGTGGGCGGTGTCGACCTCTCTGGCGGTTGGCGTCTGCGGGTGCTGGCCTGCTTTCCGTGGCTGCGCGAGCGGCGCGGATGCAGGAGGAGGTGGTTGTGGCGTGTAGCGCTTTCGGTGGCTACCGTTGGATCTGGAAGACCTCGCCCTCCGACAACGATAGATGCTCTCCTTCTCCGACTGTTCTGGTGGCGCCAGAGGTGCTTGGTGGCGTTGTGAAACCGGGGGAAACCCTTGGTCGCTCTACGACCACGACGATGGCGACGATTTCTCGCTGCTCCCTTCCTGAAGGCATTGTCGAGGTTTGCACACTCCCTCTCCCTTCCTCCCCCCTCATTTTCCCGGGTGAAAACCCATGGCTTTGGTCGCGTTGCGGTGACGCTTCGGTGCCACCTCCCTCCTTGGAGGCGTAGTCCTGGGGAAGGTGGGCTTCCGGTAAGGCTATTGTGGTGTGTCTGTGGCTGTGGATACCCTGTTTAGGGGCATTTTGATCTGGCTTTGGGGCTACGCGGCCAGTCTTGGTTTCATCTATGCTCTGCCGCCTTCCCATGGCTGCCGACTGCGGGACGACACCCTCGCCTGGGCGAGGGTGGAAGGGTTTCCCCTGGGTCCACCACATGGTTTGTGCCGCACTGCGCCAATCTCTACAGATTCTGCTCATTTTCCTCGCCGGAACTGGTCTCCTATCCTAGTGTTCTTTCTATCAGCAGCATTCTTCAGCTTGTTCAAGATGTTTTCTTGGTGGCGACGCGGCGTGGAGCTCCTGTTGATGCGGCTGAAGAAACTGTGGATACATCAGTGGTTCCGCAGTTTAGGTACCCAAACCTGGCCTTATAGCGCAGGGGTCGCTCAAGGACTTGTGTTTGTTGTCCTAGCTTGCTGGCATTCACTATAAGAGAAGTGTCCATCCGCAACGACTGGGCTCGTCGGTCATCATAGAAGGTGCGTCTTCCGCGACGAATTTCTTGGCTCGACCGTAGCTGATGGAAAAAAAATTCTGGTTTCGTGGCCCTCTACTACGATGAAACCACTAAAAACATGGAGGAAACTCGGTCGACGCGTGGCAGAAGAAAGATTTCGGTTCCTTGCTCGATGTTGACTCGCCGAAATATTTTGAGGCGTGTGGGTCCTAGACGTCAGTGTCTCTCCATACTTTTTGGTCGCGTCTCCCTGATTTGAACTTGATAACGTTGTTGGATGCATCTACTGTTTAGTCAGGCTGTTGGGTCCCACATGTTAGCCTCTTATTAGAAGAATCATGTGTATGATGGAATATTTTTCCTTCGCTCGTGCTACCCTGTTCTGAACTTGATAGCGTTGCTCAATACATCTGCCGTTTAATCAGGCTGTTGGGTCTCACATGTCATCCTCTTATTAGAATAAACATGTGCATGATAGCTATTTTCCTTGCCTCGTGCCTCCCTGATGTGAACTCAAAAACATTGCTCGATGCATCTGGCGTTTAGTCACGCTGTTGGGTCCCCCATGTCAACCTCTTATTAGAAGAATCGTGTGTATGATGGAATTTTTGCCTTTGCTTGCACTATCCTGTTCCAAACTTGATAGCACTCCTTGATGCATCTACCACTTAATCACGTTCCTAGGCCCCACATGTCATCCTCTCATTAGAAGAAACGTGAGTACGATGGAAATTTTTCTCGGTCGTGCCTTTATATTCCGAACTTGATAGCGTTGCTCGCTGCATCAGCCGTTTATTCAGGCTGGTGGGTCCCCTATGTCAGCCTCTCACTAGAAGAATCATGTGTATGATGGAATTTTTTCTTCTCTAGCGCTACCCTGTTCCGAACTAGATAGTGTTACTCGTCGAATCTGTCATTTGGTCATGCAGCTGGGTCCCACATGTCAGCCTCTCATTAGAAGGATCTGTTCTATGATTGAGTTTTTTCTTTGTTGGTGTCTCTGTGTTTCGAACTTGATAACGTTGCTCGCTGTATCAGCCGTTTTTTAAGTCTGATGGGTCCCCCATGTTATCCTCTCATTAGAAGAAACGTGTGCATGCTGATTTTTTTCTCGCTTGTGCCTCCCTGTTTCGAACTTGGCAACGTTGCTCGATGTAGCACCTGTATAAGGTCGCGCTACTGAGTCCCACATGTCGTTCTATATGTAAACGAAACGTGTATATGATGGACTTTTTTCGGTTGCGGGCTATTTTTACCTTAGCAATGTTGCTCGATGTCAACACTCGGATTTTTAATCCCAGATGCTTGTTATACCATACATCGCAATTCCAGGATTACCATTTTTACGAGACATAACATAATTGGTACCACAGTACATCATCCAATACAAACCATAATAAAGGTCTTACAAATAAATGATCTCATGATCCAGTCTTAATACAATCAAAGCAGCGGAAAGTAAACGTAGTAGGGGCTCCATCTTTAGGGTCACAGGCAATACTGACAATGGGAGATGATCCTAGTTGTCATAGAACTCCTACTGTCCATCTTCTTGGTAGTCCTCCTTATAGTCTGGCCACGGGAATAGCCAGGGAAAAAGCCATGAGTACTCTTTAAGTACTCGCAAACTATCACGAACAAGTAAGGTAGTTCTAGTAGGAATCTTAAGCTCTAGGTTTATTTGTAAAAAGCCAGGTTTATTTCATAAGAGTTCAAAAAGTAAAGAATCTAATTTAATCACTTAAGGGGGAACCTAGTGTTCATATCCATAACCCTGTTATGGTCAAGTCAAGGTCACAGTTTAATTCACAAGTCATTTTGAAAACATCTAACAACGGAACAGTATGGCCACTCCAACTGTCCATGACCACGGACGCGGCTATTCGAATAGTTCGACACTCTGCAGAGGTGGTACACTTTCACCACAAAATTCGATACATCCATCATGGATAACCCTGAATCATCACACTTAGTATGCGGATAATCAATCATAACCTTTCAATTACACATTCTAGTATAGGCACCTCCCCTATGAGCTTGGCCTCCCAGCCATGGCCATCTACCATCCTGGGCACTACATAGGTGGACATTCACATTCACGAGGTAGCCTCAGCTCAACCTCTTTTCGCGAGGGAACCCATACTAAGGCACATAAACTTCCAGTTAAGCCCTACCCAATTTGGGTATTGTGGTTTTACGGTAAAATTGGAATGGTATCGCATCCGAACCCAACCATCCATTTTTATAAAGGGGCCAAGGCTCATGCCTCAACATTTTCATCATCAACCATTGTGTTTCTCAACACATGTCAAAACATTTTAATAGAATGAATCATCATTCCAAGGTTTTCATAATCATTTTGACCAAGTATTCCCATCTAAAGAGATCAACTTTTATGCTTAGCACTAGCCACTAAAGTTGAGGGTATTCACTAATGACGGGTGCTAATCAAGGGTAACTATCCAAATCTAGTTTTATGCCTTTTGATGACATCCAAGTATAACTAGTAGGCCTAGTTTTATACTCTTTATGGTATATATCCTATTTTTCCAATACTCACAAAGCACTAACTAAAAGTAAAGAACTTGGGTAAAAAGTAAAAGAATAAAGCTTGCAAGTAAAACTTGGGATTGGTATAATCAAGGTTGCATAACCAAAGCATGCATAGTGCATCTTGCATAGGTTATCTGATGTAGTGGGCTTGCATGGATAGCTTTCATAGTTTTAGCTTGCCTTGAGGAGTGCAGTGGTTGAAGTTCTCTTCTTCTTCTTCTTCTTCTTGGTAGTACTCCTCCTCCTCGTATCCCAGGTTGGTACTATCGTCTATAAATGAATATGAGGTACACAATCACCAAACAATACTTAACTACTTCTATTTAGCACACTAAGGCTCACACTCTATGATCTAGCATCATCACAAACATCACATGAAATAAAGACCTAATTCTATTTATCTTATTTTGGAAAAGTAATTTCTACTCGTTGAAAATACTTAAGATTTAATATTCTGCAATTAAAATATGGGATCATGTTGACACATGTCATCACCACATATTCTAATACTTGGGAATGTGATTTAAAGTGGTGGTCATACTTTATAAAGATTAACATTACCATTTAATACAATTAAAGTGCCTAGAAATGCCTATATAGCATTCTTTTGGTACTAGTCCAAGGTCACTGCATGCAAACCTAAATATTTTTACATATTCAGATAGATCATGTCAAATGTGATATTTGAGAGTTGGAATCAACTCAAAAGCATTTATGGTTGATTTTTGAAAAAAATTTGAAAGTGGAAAAGTCTCTGTCTTGTTATTTTTACTATAGGCGATCTATAATTTCAAATGGTTTGAATCCAATGGGCATGGATAGATAATTTGAATACCTTTCTAACAAAATTTGAATCATGCAATTTGTTTCAGTGAATCTCTTTGAATTGATTTTTGAATCTACTGACAGAATCTAGTTTTAACTAAAATAGAAAATGTCTGTTTGAATCTATGGGCTCTGTGCGGGAAACTAAATGGGCCGGCCCAACTGCACAGCGCTGGCGCAATGGGCTGCTGACAGGACGATCCCACGCGTCAACGACTATATTAACCCGAAACGGTATCTTTCAATCTTAGCCCTACGATTAGAAGTAACATCTACGGCTGAGGTTCGTCGTCTCCGGCGAACAGCTCCGACGAGATTCTAACCCTAACACGGCGATGGGGGTCGTGTGAGGCTCACCTGGGCTCCAGCTAGGGTCGGCGATGGGGGTGAACGATGTTGTATACGACGGTGATTCGAATGGTGGTCGCGGCGGCTCCTGGGGTGGTCGCAATCAATGGGCTCCTTCCTCCTCTACAGCGGCGGACTCCGGTGAAATTCCGACGACGTGGTGCTCGCCTTTCTCCGGCGAAGGGTGTGAGAGGTGTCTGAGAGAGAGATGAGTGGAATGGTGTGGCGAATTGGAGATGGGGTGGCCTCTATTTATACACCGGCGAGAGGGACAGAGTGGGATGGCTCGGGCTCGTCGGTGATGGCGATATAGGGGGCTAGCGGCATAGCTGAGGGTAGGGGTCGACGCGGTGCTTCAGGGCGGTCGTCATGTGAGTGATGGCGCGGAAAGGGGCGGTCGAGAACGGTCGGGGACGGTCGGTGCTCTTGGTAGAAATGACGGCGTTCGAGACAACGCACAAGGGCTACAGGTCGCGCGACGGCGAACGGGCATGTCTGGGGGGTAGCTAGGGTCACGGCAAGTGCGGGCACGCGCGGTGAGGGCGAGGTGCAGCGTGTGTGCGCGTGTCGGCTGCGGCGCTCTGGCGCGCTCTCGGCATGGCAGGCAGAGAAATGGGCACGGTGCTTGTGGGTGGTCCACAGCTTGCCTGCAGTCGAGGGGTGGACAGAGGGTGGCGGTGGATGGTTTCTTGTATCCTGGACATCATGGGAGAGGGCGGCGCTGGCTGTGGCGAGCTGTGCGTGGTCGACCGGCACGGCGAGCTTCGGGCGGTGTTGCACTGGCGCAACGGCAGAGGGGAGCTGGTCTGCTGCGCTGCTAGGCACTAAGGGAGACCAGGAGAGTGAAATGAGGGTCTAGTGGCAAGTGATCACTGCACAGAACAATATAAGTTAGGAAGGTGTTTTCTGTGTCTGCCAGGTGCTCGACCAAATGGCCGCATGAACACAAGATTTGAATTTTTGGCTAAATTTTGGTGAGTGTGTTTGTCACATGCTTGAGTGTCTATGGTTGCTTGGGTTTGCCAAGGTGAATTGATTTGAGTGGTTTTTGCAAAATGGTGATCTTAGCATATGAACTTGTTTCATTTTTTCACTGTCCTTTAAATAGATTTGGAATTTGTTTCTGTTTATTTGTAAAGTGGTCTTGGGTTCACTTTTACTTGGTCTAGCAAGGGGTGAAAAGAATTGAGAAAGTTTCTGTTAGAAATCTTTTACTAGGAACACTCAAAGTGGTCTAGTGGTTAATTTTGGTCATAATGACCATTTGATCATATGATTCATATTTGAATTTCTTTTCTTTTGAATTTATTTCTAATTAGCCTAGATGATGTAGTATTCATATTTAAACCATTCCTTATCATTTGTAGCAATCAAACATGGCAATTTCACTTATTCATTCACTAATGCAATTCACACATACACTCATATTAGATTTAATAATAAAAGTTTTTGTTAACCCTAAACTTGGGTGATTAGAACTTAATAATCTTGATTAATATTTTTGGAGTGTTACAAACCTTCCCTCCTTAAACAAAATCTCGTCCCGAGATTTAAGAAAAACTAGGAAGTAAAGAGATTTGGAAACTCAGTCCTAATGTAATCTTCTCGCTCCCAAGTAGCTTCTTCTTCAGTATGGTTGCTCCACTTGATCTTGAGAAACTTGATACTCCGGGTCCTGGTGGTTCTGAAGGCTTCTTCCAAAATACGAATAGGTACTTCATGATAGGTTAGATCCTTGTTGATATCTATGGCTCAGTGATCCATATTCTTGAACACTCCGGTCTTCTCCGGAACTTCTAAGCATTTGCGAAGTAACGAGATATGGAACACATCATGTATGGCTGACATCTCCTTCGACAGTTCCAGTTGATATGATACTTCTCCTCGGTGATTCAAAATCTTGAAGGGTCCAATATACCTGGGGCTAACTTCCCTTTCTGTTGAAAACATTGCATTCCTTTCAAGGGTGATACTTTGTGACGAGGGTTTAACTCATCAATGCCCATTGTTATGGACTTGGGTGTTGGAGAAGGAGGGAGCGCTGGAGACATCTATCGGCTAGCAAACAAGCACATAGGGGACTCGAAGATTTACCTAGGTTTAGGCCTCGCAGAGGTCCCTACTCCTGCTTATCTGCTCATGGAATTATTGAAGGAATCGAGGATTACAATGGTGCGCAGATGCAATCTAGCGAGGGTGGTGGAAACTAGGGTCGCGTGTGTCCTCCTCACCGCCCCCTCCTAGCCTTTATATAGATAGGCTAGGTCTCGGGTAGCAGGTCAAGTCGGTTACAGGTTAGGGTTTTCCCCTTTGAACTTTCTATCTTTAGCTTCTTCTTGTTCTTCAAGCAATCGAGAGTCCGTAGGTTACTCGAGTTCTCTGTTTGGGCCTTGGCGACACCGTGGGCTCCCGCTATATTCAGGCTTTATATACCAAGCTCGAGTACCTGTAGGGTATACCCATGTCAGTAGCCCCCGAGTGTCCAGTGGAATCGTAGATTCGACTGGGGACTTTTACGAATCCTTTCGAGTGCATGACTGAGTATGTTTTTCGACTCATCTGTTTGTGTCATAGGGATTGTTGATGTGCGTGCCTGATTTAACCGATGTATCGGTATTATTTAATTACCTTAGGGTAAAACAACACAATCTACTCTAACTCGAGTCCCCGGACTCGAATCCGGAAAAGTGCTGGTGTGATTCGACTCAAGCCGCGGAGGTCTTACAGGAGTCGAATTCCAGTATGTGAGTATGAGCACTTGACGCGTTCGTCAAGGCATGTTCATCATACCTTAAGGCACGGATATATTTCTGGTAGTGCGTAGCAAATGTGTTGCCATGCCTTATTCAGGTCTTATCTTCACGCTGCAAGCACGGCATCCGAATTTTTGTCATCGCGGAGATGATTCGGGTGACCCAGGAGACGCAGTCTTGTTGTAGGGAAAAATATGAGGCGGTGTCGCCATAAACTTCGAGTGTGGATGTTATCAACACGCAGTACGATGTACCAATAATCAAAGGGTGCGCGACCAGTGCTCCCTATGGGAGTAGCCCCCGAGTGCCTGGTTGAGTCAAAGACTCAGGCAGGGACTAAAGAACTTTTGCGACTGCTGTCGTCTTTTGTTTGCTTGTTTCAGTCGAATTTATTTCCGGCGCTCCCTATGGGAGTAACCCATGTCCATAGTCGAATCGCGGATTCGAGTGGATGGGTTTGTTTCGTTTGTCCATGTTCCTGCAAAAAGAAAAGAAAAAAATCATAGGGTGTGCGACCAGCGCTCCCTATGGGAGTAGCCCCCGAGTGCTTGGTGGAGTCGAAGACTCGTGCAAGGACTTAAAGTAGTCGAAGTCTTCCGCTTCTCAATTTTTGATGACATCAGTGCTGACGATATGGTGAGCTCAGTTGCCCGTGTGAGCGGGTTTGATGGGACGTGACGAGCGGTGGGTCCCATTTTATGACTCTGACTTGACCGGGCGTGCGTAATCTTTGTTTTAACTATGCCTCCTCGATTTCCGTGCGTAATGGGGGTAGTGGGGGACGGTTCATGCTTCGGGTCCTCCACGTGTCGAGCACGATGAACACCACGCGTCTGGTAGGGTTTTTCCTAACCGTTAGATTGCATCTTCTAGGGGGTTAAGTAGCGGTGCTGCGATGGTAATTTTTCACATCTGCTTCTTTTCTTTGCCTTTGTCTCCATCGACATTGCTGCTGCTCCTCTGTTTCTCTGTGTTGGTCTTTCTCGCGGTGTTGGACCAGCTCCACGTATTCCCCAGTTACTTTCTCCGGTCACACCGCCACCACAGAATGGGGAAGAAGAAAGGAGGTGTTGTGGCCGACTCCACCGCCGCCGCGGTTGCTACGAAGAAGAAGGGCGGTTCCGCCGCTGCGGGCACTAGCGCCACCGCCGTCGGGAAAAAGAAGGGAACGGGCACTCGCGTCAC
This sequence comes from Avena insularis, assembly GCA_023614405.1. NCBI lineage: Eukaryota > Viridiplantae > Streptophyta > Magnoliopsida > Poales > Poaceae > Avena > Avena insularis. The sequence continues at coordinate 191,518,559 of CM042690.1, forward strand.
TAATGGCGCGTGGCTTGCATCCGTGATCAAGTCCTCTAAGCTCCATCTCCTATGCCAAGACAGAGTTCTTTCTTCCACAGTCGCTGACACGCGCGTCCCTGGCAGCGAGGTAATTCCTTCCCCTCTTGCTGGTTTTCGGGTAATGTTCCTAGCGTTCATCATCCGCGGTCTCTCGTTTCCCCTGCATCCTTTCTCCAGGGGCCTTCTCTGTTTCTATGGGCTCCAGCTGCATCAGCTGTCCCCCAACTCCATCCTCCATGTAGCTTGGTTCATTACTCTTTGCGAGTGCTGGCTCGGAATCGAGTCGCACTTCGGTCTCTTCAAGCGCCTCTTCAAGCTGAAGCACCAATCGGCGTCTGGCTCCATAGTCTACGATGTAGGTGGCTGCGGTATCCACGTCGACTCCTCCGCCACATACTTCAACATCAAACTCACGGCGTCCGTCCAAGGGTGGAGGGACAAGTGGTTCTACATCCGCGGCCTGAAGGCCGACGGAGACCACTTCGGACTCGCGCCCTTTGATCCCGTGACGCCGTGCAAGAGGAGGCGCTCCTGGAAGAATGTAGTGATGCCCGGCGAGTCCGTGGAGATAGATGTGCTATACGAGCACGTCTGCGACCTCGAGAGTCGCATGGGTAAAGAGGAGGGAGGATGCACTCTCATTCGCACATGGCTGCACCATCGCGTCCAACCCCTGCAGGCCAGAGTCCACCCTATGTTCCAGTGGGCTGGCGCGGACGATGTCACTCGCATATCTGCCGATGGCATTTCCGCGAGTGAGGTAGATAAAAGGGTGCGACTGGTCACCAAGTACATTGCCAAGGATGTGCTTCCCAATGATCCAGACGTACCTCCATTCGATGCTGCTAACCCTCCTCCTGAGGTACAGTAGTAGCTTTGTTTGTCGACTGCTTCTTTGCTGTTTTTCTTGACTTCACGCTAAATTGTTTTCTGTATGCAGGATTGGGGGGTGTCACCCTGCATGCCCCCTCTTCCTGAGGGGGTTATCCCTCGTGAAGCCTTGGAAGAGGACGAGTCGGAGTTGACCGTCCCATCTGATGTGGAGGAGGAAGCCCCCGAGTCGAGTGGTCCGTACACTCGCAAGCGTTCGCGCAGTGAAGACTCGGATGCATCGTCTCCTTCGACTCCGGAAGGTGCAACTGTTGGTGCAGAGTTGCCGATACCCGCCGTTCCTGTGAGTGCCGTGGCTCCATCTTCTCGCAAGAAGATGCGACTGCCGAAGGAGTCGTTGTCAGAGTCGGGGGATCAAACCTTCAATTTTGACAAGTTTGATTGGTAAGTGTGCAAGTCTTTCTTCTGGGTGTTCTTCGAGGTTGCCTTTTCTTGATGTTGGTTTTGTTTTGCAGTCAGCAAGCATCATCATCTTCTGGTGACGTACAATTTTTGAAAGAATCTGGAGTCGCGACCTCCAAAGCCAAGAAAATGCCTGAGTGTGTCCCTTCTCCTCCATTGGTGGCCTACTCCGGGCATAATTCGTCAAGTTCACACAATGTGGAGCACAAGATGATTATCCGGATGTCTGCGAATCCATCGACTTCGGAGTCTTTGGAGGATCATGCAAGTGTAGTATCCCTTCTTCTGATCTTGCAGTCGAATTTTTATCTATGCCATCTATTGACCCTTTACTATGTCTTTTGTCGCAGCTCGTTGTGAAGGACGTCGCTCGTCTTGCGGAGCAGGTGCTTGCGATGGGTCGTCAGCATGCAATGCTGGACAATCGCCATCGTGTTGTGGAAAATGAGTGTTCTTTACTTTTCTTCTGCATCCTTTTGATGTATTCGACTGACCGTTTATCTTTGTTTGTGTCACAGCTGAGCATAATGCACTCCTCCACAGCGCTGCTTCCCTCGAGAAAACGCTTGCCGCGGTGGTGAAGAGCCATGACGAGGCAATCGCAGCATGGGACGAATCGCGGAAACGCGAGGAGGATCTGCGCGCCTCCATCACTGCTAGGGAGAAGTTGTTCGAAGAACAACTTTTCTCGATTTCCAAGGCCCTCTCAGGTATTCCCTTGTCTAGATTTTCGTCGTGTCCCTTCTTACGAATTTGTTTGCCGTACTTGACTTTTGTGCCGATGCTTGATTTGTGTGTAGATGCTAGTGGTCTGAACTTCGACCCCAGGCACTCCGTCGAGATGACGCCCTAGCAGGTGCCATTTCGGCAGTTGAGGATCGCAGCGCTGCCGTTCAGGGGACGCTCATTAAGGCCAAGGGCGTGCTCAGTCGCCTCCGAGAAGAGCTGGCGCCCAAAGCTGAGTTGATTGAGAATATGGATGAGCTGGTGGAGTCCCTTGCCGGAGGCATTCCTTCAAGCTTCAAGAACTCACTCCATGCGGCTGCTGCTTCAATGTCACTCACCATGGTTCAAGCACACGGAGTCAAAGTTGATTCGGCAGCGGTCTCCAAGGCGATGCATGTCAGCACGGATGGCCAGCAGGTAGTCTTTGCTCCTTTTGCGACTGCTTGTGGCAAGTACGGTCCGCAGCTGATCAATACAGTTGCGAAGTACTCTGAGGAGCTTCAGCGAGCCAAGAAGATGGCTAAGGCTACGACGTCAGGGGTCGGGGGAAAGTCTGTGGCGTCTGACACTGCCACAGACTCGATGAGGCCCCCAAAACCAAAGTCGAAGTCGAAGAAGCCAATCGCTCCTCAGTAGTCGCATCTTGTAATAGTTAAATAGCTTATGTATTTTGTCAAGAACATGCCTTTTGGCGAGTGTATCTGCTGATACTTTGTTAATCTTGAATGCACTCGAGTCTTTTGTCTATGCCTCGCCTTAGTCTTCTTATTGTCTCTTGCTTAACTTGTGATAGGGTAGACAAAGGATTCGCCGCCCCTTGATGACACCTTGGCACCGCCGCGCTCAAGGGTGGATGAGCTGTCTTTGCTCTCGCGGCTCCGTGATCGCGTGAAGCAGTTGGAGCGTGAATTGCCCGTACTCCGCGGTAACGCGGATGTATGGAAGTCGAAGGCGGAGAAGGCCGCCGCCCGAGAACAATATCTGTTGTGGGAAGTGACGTAGCTGGGCGACCAATTCAAATGTTACTTTTCTTCTTCCTTATCTTTTCCTTATAGTCACTCGCAGTAGTCCATTGTCTTCATACTTCTGCCTTTGCTTGGTGTAGTTGTCAGTGCGCGCCATCCGCAGGATGAGAAAGATAGGATTGCTATTCGCATGAATGATCTGACCCAGGAGCAGCTTCAGGCGAGTGGATATTTCTGGGTGGATCATGATCGCGCAAGCGCACTGGCGACCCTGCAGGATCGTGCGTCGCGAGTGCTTCACTTCCTGAAGAAGTCGCAATAGTGCCTGAAGAATATTTATCGGACGATGTTTCCGCTGGACATCGTTCCATCAAGCCTGCTGGCCCTTCTTGCCAAATTCCAAGACTTGAATGTGGTCCGCGAGTGTGTACTGCAGCAGCTAGTGGTTGGTGCCAAGGCTGCTCTGTCTCTGGTGCGACTGCACAGACCTGATATGGACGTTGCTGCAATTGCGGCCGGACCTCCAGCGCCGCCAGCGGGTTCGACCTGGAACATGGTTCCTCACTACCAGGCGGTGGATCGCCCAGCGGAGGAGATCATCGACTTCTTTGAGGAGCAAAGCAATGTTCCTTTGCTGCAACAATAGTTTAGTTTGTATCCTGCACATAGTTGTACTAGTGTTGTAAAGTTCGTATATATGCTGTGTATAATTGATTGACATTGATGTATAAGGAGCTTGTTAGCGTGTATGTTTTGTGAGTGCGTTGCACTATGCGATTCCTTTTCGTTAGCCTGACTTGTGCTTATCTCAGCCCCTTGCCAACCTGTTAGGTGCGTTGCAACTGGGTTGGTGTTTATCAAGGGTTTCGACTGGTGCGCCAGCTACTCAGGATATCGCGTTAGTTTGTAGAACAGATGTGCACAGGGTAGCGCAGCTGCCGAATGTATTAATTGTAGAAAATAAAAGGAACACAGAGTTTTGGGGCACTTAGCTTTATTTATTCGCAGAATAGTATGAGATACAATGTGTGTCTAAGTAGCCTTGGCTGAGTAGCCTTACTTGCAATGTAAAAGTAAAAGCGACTAAGGGTAGAAGCGCCGCAGCTGCGCGACATTCCAGGGGTTGGAGTATGCGACTCCAGTCTCTATATCTTTAAGGCGATAGGCGCCACCTGGGATTACTTCTGTAATCATGTAAGGCCCCTCCCAAGGGGACTCGAGTTTGAGATGCCCTTGCTGTTTCAGTCGTAGGACCAAGTCACCTTCGACGAAGGACCTGGGGCGTAGCCTTCTGCTGTGGTAGTTGCGCAGGTTCTGCTGGTAGATCGTTGATCTTTCCACGGCGATTTCCCGTGCCTCGTCAAGGAGGTCGACGGAGTCTTCGAGTGCAAGAGTTGACTCCTGCTCTATGTAAGCGACCACTCATGGTGCCTTGTACCGTACTTCTGCGGGTAGCACCGCTTCAGCCCCGTGCACCATGAAGAACGGGGTGTACCCTGTGGCGCCGTTTGGAGTTGTGCGTAGGCTCCAGAGTACCGATTGCAGCTCGTCTGGCCAACAACCCGCGGCCTGTTCGAGTGGCCCGAGGAGTCATTTCTTGATGCCGCTACAGACAAGCCCGTTAGCTTTTTCGACCTGACCGTTGGTCTATGGGTGCGCTACGGAGGCATAGCTGACGTTGATTCCCAGATTCTCGCAGAACTCTTGGAACTCCTTGGATGTGAAGTTCGTCCCGTTGTCCATGATGATGCTGTGTGGTACTCCGAAGCGGTAGACGATGGACTCGAAGAACTTGACCACATTGTATCCTGACTGATTAGTCATTGACATGGCCTCTATCCACTTGGTGAATTTGTCGACTGCGACCAGGAGGTAGACATAGCCTCCTTGTGATGAATTTGGGAGCTTGCCGACCATGTCGAGTCCCCATTGCACGAAGGGCCAGGCCAATGGAATTGGCCGGAGTTCTACGCCAGGTGCGTGTGGCTTGTCCGCAAATTGCTGGCAAGCGTTGCATTTTTGGACGATGTCCTTGGCATCGCGCATGGCCGTAGGCCAGTAGAATCCAGCTGGCAACAAGGGCGCGACTGCCAGCATGGTGCCCGCAGGTCCCCTCATGGATGTCGAGGAGAACAACTCTTCCATCGGCCGTGGAGACGCATCGCTGGAGTACCCCTGTGATGTTGCGCTTGTATAGTTCGCGGTTGATAACAGCGAATGCCTTGGATCGCTGTGCGATGTGTTGTGCATCAGTCGGATCGTCCGGTAGCCTCTTGCTGAGAAGGTACGTGATGTACGGTTGAGTCCAGGATGGCTCGATCATCATGACGCTCATTGGTCCTTCGAGTCCTGTGTCCAGCTCCAAGTCGTTGAGTGCCATTGGCTCATTGGGCGGCGTAGCCCCCGAGTCCGTTGCTGCGCTTATTTTCATTTCTGCGGCCTTTGGCTTGATGGAGCATTCACAGATGTGCTCGAGAAATACCCCAGGTGGTATGGGGGCGCAGGTAGAGCCTATGTTGGTGAGTGCGCCCGCCTCTTCATTGCTTTCGCGACCTATGTGCCACAGCTCGCAACTGTCGAACTCCCCTTTGAGTGTGTCGTAGAGGTCGCGGTAGGCGATCATGTTGTCATTCAGTGCGTCGCACTCGTGCATTATCTGGTTGACGACTAGCTTGGAGTCGCCATATATTATGAGCCTCTTGGCACCGCAGGCTTTTGCCATCCTCATCCCGTGCAGTAGGGCCTCGTATTTAGCTTCATTGTTAGAGGCGGTGAACTGCATTCGCAGGATATATTTCAGCTTGTCTCCCTGGGGTGATGTCAGTATGATACCTACGCCGGCCCCAAACTTTCACTTCGAACCGTCGAAGTGCATTGTCCAGAGGTAGGACATATCTGGTTTTTCGGGGAGTTGGTTCTCCATCCAGTGCATGAGGAAGTCGGCAAGAACTTGCGACTTGATTGCGTCGTGTTTTTCATATGTAATGTCTCATGGAGACAGTTCGATTCCCCAAAGAGCGACTCGTCCGGTGGCGTCGAGATTGTTGAGGATATGCCCAAGCAGGGCATCATTGACTACCATGATTGGGTGTTCTTGGAAGTAGTGGCGTAGTCGCCGGGCTGTCATGAAGACAACGTACGCCAGTTTCTGGTAGTGCTGGTACCGCTGTTTTGTTGGCGTAAGTACCTCGCTGAGGTAGTAGACTAGGCGTTGTACCCCGTGGACCTTGTTTTCCTCGGCTCGTTCTACCACGAGCACCGTGCTGACCAGCTGGTTGGTGGCAGAGATGTATAGCAACAGTGGTTCCCTTTCGCGTGGGGTCACCAGTACTGGCGAGGTGGACAGTAGGCGCTTGAGGTCTTCGAATGCTTCTTGTGCCTTCTTGGTCCACTCGAACTTGTAAGCTTTGCGGAGGAGTTGGTAGAAAGGTAGTGCCTTCTCGCCCATTCGACTGATCAATCGACTGAGTGCCACGATTCGCCCAGCCAGCTGCTGGACACCTCTTATGTTTTTCGGCTTCTCCATGGCCAGTATGGATTTTATTTTCTTCGGGTTCGCTTCGATCCCTCTCACGGAGATAAGATACCCGAGTAGTTGCCCAGATGGTACGCCGAAGGCGCATTTGTCCAGATTGAGCTTGATCCAGTAGCTGTCGAGGTTGGTGAAGGTTTCGCGCAAATCGTCGATTAGTGAGGCTTCCTCTTTGGTCTTGATTACTATGTCGTCAACATAGACTTGAATGTTGCGACCAAGTTGGTTCTTGAGGCAAGCCTGCATGCACCACTGGTAGGTGGCTCCTGCGTTCTTTAGCCCGAAGGGCATTGTGTTGTAGCAGAACACACCAAAAGGCGTTGTAAACGCTGTCTTTTCTTGATCTTCCTCCTTCATTCGAATCTGGTTATAGCCTGAGTAGGCGTCGAGGAAGCAGAGGCGCTCGCATCCTGCGGTGGAGTCGATGATCTGGTCGATTCACGGTAGCGGGAAGTGGTCATTCGGACAGTGCTTATTCAAAGAGGTGAAGTCCACGCACATCCGCAGGATATCCGTGTCCTTTTTTGGTACTAGCACCATGTTGGCAAGCCAAGTGCTTTCCTTGATCTCGCGTATGAATTTGGCGTCGAGGAGTCTGTTGATCTCCATTCCATCTTCCTTTGCTCTTGGTTCAGATAGTCGCCTAATTGTTTGCTTGACTGTCCTTGTGTCTGGGTTGACGTTGAGTACGTGCTCGGCGAATTCCCTGGGAACTCCTGGCATGTCCGCTGGACACCAGGCGAAGATTTCCCAGTGCTCACGGAGGAATTCGACGAGCGCGAGTTCCTATGCGGGACTCAAGTTGTTGGCGATATGAGCCTTCTTGGCGGGATCCGATGGGTGGACCTGAACTTTCTTCGTGTGCACCGATGAGTCGAAGGATAGGTCGGGTGAACTTGGCCGGCTCAGGGGAGGCAGACTGTTGTCTGTGGAATCTTTTAGTCTTGCTAGTTCTTCCTGCATGCCGAAGGACTGGGAAATTCTGTTGAATTCCCTATCGCAACTGTCTGACCTCTCGAAGCTCCCGTTGATTGTGATGACGCCATTGGGTCTTGGCATTTTCAGCTGCAGGTAGGCGTAGTGCGGGACCGCCATGAACGCGACACGTCCGAGGATGCAGTGGTACTGTGAGGGCCAGTTGACGACTTCGAAGTCGATGCGCTCGTGCCGAAAGTTTTTCGGCGTGCCGAAGATGACATCGAGGTTGATTTTGCAAAGGGGATATACACCCTTGCCTGGGACAATGCCATGGAATGTTGTGTCTGAGGCCTCTAAGCAAGTCATAGGGATCCTCATTGCTCGCAAGGTACTCGCGAACATGAGGTTGATGCCGCTTCCGCCGTCCATGAAGACATGGCTCATGTCGAAGCCTCCAATTCCCACCTCGAGTACGAGGGGACAGTGGCCTGGACAAGGTACTTGACGCGGGTGGTCGCGGTTGTCGAAGGTGATGTAGGAATCGCTTCCACTGAGGTACTTAGTGGTAGATGGTGGCGAGTTTGTCGCCAGATTCACTTGGCGAATGATGGCCTTTTGCACCCGGTTGGAGGGGTGACCCTTTTGGATCATCATGGTGCCCATGGCCCACGGGTACGGCTCGCCTCCGTGATGCTGGTCGGGTGCAGCTGCATTTGGTGGTGGTCCCGGTGATGGTGGAGGAGCTCCATGTGCCACGGCGCCTGGGGCGGCTCCGTAGCCCCTTTCGACTGTGTTACGATTCATCTGAGCCAGTCCCTCATGTAGTTTGAGGAACTCGTGGCAGCCCTTGAGGAGGTGGCTAGACTTCTTTTTTCCGTCGTGCTTGTCGATGTAGAAGTGCATAGTGCATGGCCCGGACAGCTTGTCTTCGATGGATGTTGCGGGTGCCTCATCGCGATTGCGGCGCTGTCATACTTGCGTGGCTTTCCCGGAGTCGCGGTATCCACCGCTGCGGTAGCTGCTGTTGCGGTTGTCGTCGCGTCTGTCGGCGTAGCCGGCTACGACCATGTTGACGTCGCCGCGGTCATCGTAGATGCGCATGCGGCGTTTGCTTCGGCGATCATGTCTGCGTTCGAGTTCTGCCTCGTCGTCGGAGTGAACGCAATTTTTCACCGAATCTTCTCCATCTGCCCAGCGATTCGTGATTTCCATCAGGTGGTCAATGGTTTTGGGATTCGAGCGGCCCAGCTCCTCCCTGAGCTCTATGCGGCATACACCATCGTTGAATGCGTCAATCGCACGATCCTCCGAGATATTATCTATGGAGTTCGTGATGATGGACCACCTCTGGATGTATGAGCGTAGCAACTCGCCCGACCTTTGCTGGCAGCATCTCAGCTCTTCGATTGATGTGGGCCTTTTGTAGGTGCCCTTGAAGTTGCACACAAAGCTGTAGACCAGTTCTTCCCAACTGCGAATTGATCCGCGTGGGAGGTTGTTAAGCCATGCTCGGGCAGCACCCTACAGCTGTAGCTGCAGGCATTGCATAGCCGTGCTTCGACTCCCGCCGTGGAGCCTGACGGAGGAGATATGGTCCTCTAACCAGATTTTCGGGTCCTGCAGACCATCGAACTTTGGGTTCTCTGATGGGAGCTTAAACCCCTTGGGCATTCGCTTTTGTCTGATGGCTCTGCTGAAGTATCTAGCGCCACAGAGCTCCACATCTTCGTCTTCTGAGTCAGCTGATCGGGCACGTCGCGCCCTTGACTTATCGATTTGCGCTGCGTGATGTCATCACATGCGTCGTAGTCGTGGTCGTGTCGCCGTGATCGGCAGCGTCGAGACAGGTCATGACTGTCGTCGCTGGATGAGGACGAGGGATAGCGTTTTGCTAGAGCCTTGCCTTTCTTTGGCTCCGGTGTCGGCTCTTTGTCGAGAGCAGCTTCGATTAACCCCAAGCCTACGATCGTATATCGGTGCATGGAAGCTCGAGGGTCTGTAGCTGGCGGCTGGTTGTTGAGGAGTTACATGGTGGCCGCCGTTACCATAGCTTGCGACGTTTTTGGAAGCACGTTGCCACGCATATCTACCATCATGGATCCGAAGTCGAGGACCTTTGCGGCTTCTACACGCTCTTGTTCGGTGAGGTGGGCCAATCGAGATCGCCTCTTGTTAGCGATGTACTCGTTGCATTTGGAGGAGGATCCTCCGTGGGAGGAGAGCCCAGCTCGTCGGAGGCTTGATTCATCGGCCGCCTTTTTACGCGCCTCGATTAGCATGATTGTTTGTAGTTGGCACTTGTATTCCTCTTTCAGGAGCCAATGGTAACCCCTCAGTAGTTCTTGTGGGGAGCCGAAGGGTAGATGGTGGCCTCGTAGGGCTTCTCGGCAATGAGCCCACTCGAGGTCGTTGAGCCTGATCACGACGCGTTCGCCAGTTTGCTCGTTTATCATAGTTGGAGGTTCAACTGCCCCTCCGTTGTTGATGGGGGCGCCGTTAGTGGGGTCACCGTTTGGCGGTGGTCCGCCATTGGGTACGCTGCCGTTTGGCGGGTCAGCTCCATGGCCACCGTTGCCCGTGTTGTCGCGATTGGCGGAGGAGTCGCCCGTGTTGATGACGGTGCACATGAAGTGGTTGGGGAAGCTGTTGCTCCCACAACTTTCAGATCCGGAACCGTAGGCTCCGTCTTCAGTTGCCAGATCGCCTATATCGGATTCGCGACTGCTGTCGCTGACCGTATTCTCAACTATTGTCGAGGTATTGAGCTTGCTGAGGGTGCCGACCGGCGGAGGGAACCATGATGCTAGCGAAATCGATGGTATCATCAGCTGGTCCGGCATGCGAAGCGTGCCCATCTGACCAACTTGGAAGCGGAAGCTCCCGATCGCCAGGCTGATTCCGTCGCCCACGGATTCGAAGGCCGGGCGAGTGGCCGGCGTGTGGACGGTGAAGTCGAACGCACCGAAGAGTTGGCTAATCTCAACTGTTGCGGAGTTGTAGATCTCGGTTGATGGGGTCGAAGAAGTTGCAACATCAGCACTCCCAATTCCCACAGACGGCGCCAATTGACGAGGGTTTAACTCATCAATGCCCATTGTTATGGACTTGGGTTTTGGAGAAGGAGGGAGCGCTGGAGACATCTATCGACTAGCAAACAAGCACACAGGGGACTCGAAGATTTACCCAGGTTCAGGCCTCCCAGAGGTCCCTACTCCTTCTTGTCTGCTCGTGGAATTATTGAAGGAATCGAGGATTACAATGGTGCGCAGATGCAATCTGGCGAGGGTGGTGGAAACTAGGGTTGTGTGTGTCCCCCTCGCTGCCCCCTCCTAGCCTTTATATAGATAGGCTAGGTCTCGTGCAGGTGTCCAGTCGGTTCTGAGTTAGGGTTTTCCTCTTTGAACTTTCTATCTTTAGCTTCTTCTTGTTATTCAAGCAATCGAGAGTCCGTAGGTTACTCGAGTTCTCTGTTTGGGCCTTGGCGACACCGTGGGCTCCCGCTGTATTCAGGCTGTATATACCAAGCTCGAGTACCTGTAGGGTATACCCATGTCACTTTGAGATACTCAAAATCTCCGACATTGAAGGTTAGGTCTCGACGTCTTTTGTCAGCATAACTCTTCTGTCTGGATTGGGTGGTCTCGAGGTGTTCAAGGACTTTGTGAACCTTCTCTTCGGCTTCTTGTAGGATGTCGGGTCCAAAAATCTGACTCTCTCCTACTTGCGACCAATTCAGGGGGGTACGACACTTCCTTCCATACAGAAATTCAAAGGGGGCCATTTGCAAACTGGCTCGATAACTGTTGTTGTATGAGAATTATGTGAAAGACAGACAATCTTCCCATTTTGATCCATATTCTAACACACAAGCTCTCAACATATCTTCTAAGATTTGGTTGACTCTTTCAGTTTGTCCATTGGTTTGCGGGTGATAAGCTGTGCTGAAGTTTAGCTTGGTTCCTAATCCTTCTTGGACTTTCTGCCAAAATCTTGAGGTAATCTGGGTTCCTCGATCCGACACTATGGTCTTAGGGGTTCCATGCAAACTGACGATTCTAGCAATGTATAGCTCTACTAGCTTCGAACTCTGGTATGTGGTCTTGATAGGTATAAAATGGGCTACCTTGGACAGTCTATCCACTATGACCCAAATAGAGTTATTTCCCCTACTAGATGTAGGCAAACCGGTTATAAAGTCCATTCTGACAGAATCCCATTTCCATTCCGAAATCTGCAATGGTTGCAAAAGTCCTACGGGTCGCTGATGTTCCGCTTTGACTCTCTGATAGATATCACACTTGGCTATGTAGCTTCTGATTTCTCTCTTCATTTTGTGCCACCAAAATTGCTCCTTCAAATCCTGATACATCTTTGTTCCTCCGGGATGGATAGAATAAAGAGTATCATGAGCTTCCTACATAATGACTTGCTTCAACTCCGAATCTGCTGGTACACAGATACGTCCCTTGTACCACAAATCTCCTTCTTCATCTTTGGTGAATCTGGGTACCTTCCCTGTACCGATACGACGCTTGATTCCGTCGATACTTGCATTTCCTTTCTACGCCTCCTTGATCTGACTGATCAAGGTGGGTTGAAGTTCTATGCTAGCTAAAAATCCTTTGCTAACTAGCTCCATTCTAAACTGCTCCAACTCTTCATGCAAACTTGGCTAGGCTTCTTTTTTCATGGTGTTTAATCTACACGGCAATCTGCTAAGAGCATCCGCTACCACATTGGCTTTGACGGGGTGATAGTGAATGTCAAGGTCATAATACTTGATTAACTCTATCCATCTCCTTTGCCTCATATTCAGCTCCTTCTGGGTGAAAATATACTTCAAACTCTTGTGATCCGAATAAATCTCATAGCGGTTACCCATAAGGTAATGACGCCATGTCTTCAAAGCTAAAACTATGACTGCTAGTTCTAAGTCATGGGTAGGGTAGTTTTTCTCATGTTGCTTCAGTTGTTGGGACAGATAGGATATGACTTTGCCTTCTTGCATCAACACACATCCGAGACCAATCTTGGATGCATCACAATACACATCAAAAGGCTTCTTGATATCCGGCATAATCAAAATTGGGACTGAAATCAATCTCTTCTTGAGCTCTTGAAAACTTTCTTCACATTTGTCTGTCCGTTCAAACTTCTTATCTTTCTTCAACAGTTGGGTCAGCGGTCTTGCGATGTTCAAAAATCCTTCAACAAACTTGCGGTAATATCCCTCTAATCCGAGAAATGCACGGACTTGGGTTTGAGTGGTTGGGGCTTTCCATTCTTCCACATCTTTGATCTTGGTGGGATCGACAGCAACTCCTCCTACCGACACGATATGTCCTAGGAATCCTACTTCCTTTAACCAGAACTCACATTTTCTAAACTTGGTATACAACTGATGCTCTCTATGGGTTTCAAGGATGGTTCTCAGGTGTAGCTCATGGTCTTCTTTTGACTTGGAATAGATCAGAATATCATCGATAAAAACAACGATAAATTTATCCAGGAAGTTCATAAAAATCTTATTCATGAGATTCATGAAATAAGCAGGGGCATTGGTTAATCCAAAAGACATGACAGTATACTCATACAATCCATATCTGGTGGTAAAGGCAGTCTTTGGAATATCCGTTGCACGAATCTTGAGTTGATGATAACCAGTTCTAAGATCAATCTTAGAAAACACTCTGGCACCAGTCAACTGGTCAAACAGATCCTCTATCTTCGGCAGTGGGTACTTGTTCTTGATGGTGACATCATTCAGCTTTTGGTAATGCGTGCACAAATGGTTAGCTCCATCTTTCTTATCCACAAAAAAAACAGGCGATCTCCATGGCGATGCATGCTGGCTCGTGGTTGATGTTGATCTCGTCGGGGAACCCCAAGAGGAAGGTATGATGAGCACAGTAGTAAGTTTCCCTCAGTTATGAAACCAAGGTTATCAATCCAGTAGGAGCAAGGAAACACCCCAAAGGTGAAGCTAGCTGAACGTTGGGAGGGCGCACTATTGGTGCCAGCAGCAACGTGGAGACCTGCACAACACAACCATAGAACTCTGTCCCCAACTTGCGATGAGGTTGTCAATCTCACCGGTTTTGCTGAAAACAAAGGAGGAGAACCAGCCATCTAGCTACTACATGGAACCGTAGTCCAGAGATGAACTACTCACGCATCACACCGGAGGCTTGCATGATGATGAAGAAGGCCTCCAGGGTGAATTCCCCTCTCCGGCAGGGTGCCAGGAGAGCTTCATATCCCTTCCGATCTAGGGATGGAGATGACGGCGGCTACAGACTCTTTCGTGGATTTTTGATTGGGTACTTAGGGTTTCCGTATCAGAGGCAATATATAGGCGGAAGGAGAGGCCGAGGGGGTGCCTGGGGCAGCCAGACCACCCCCTGGCGCGGGCCAGGCCTAGCCATGCGACCAGGTGGTGTGGCCAGGCCCCAGCCCCTCTCCGTCTCATATTCTGGCTCCAAGTGTCCCCGGTAAAATAGTGACTTTGGCTTTTGTCCCGTCCAATTCCGAGAATATTCATTTTCTGACTTCCTGAAACCAAAAACAGCAGAAAACAGGCAGGTGGCACTATGGCTCTTGTTAATAGGTTAGTCCAAGAAATCATATGAAAAGTACTCCAAAGTGTGGACAAAACACAAGAAAGTAGATAAAACCAAGCATGGAACATCAAAAATTATAGATACATTTGCAATGTATCAACATCCCCAAGCTTAACTCCTGCTCGTCCTCAAGTAGGTAAGTGATAAAAAGAAAGAATAATTTTTTAGGTGACATGCACCATCATAAACTTAATCAAAGTATTTGTAAAACATTGATAGCTGGGATCATAGTACTTCAATCAAAACATGAAAGACAAAGTTTTAGCAATAAGACAAAGCAACTAAGTTGCAACATGAAAAGGCATAAACAAAAGATTCATGAATAAAAATGCTTTGCAAGACATTTGTTTGTTTCACATAAAGAAAACATAGCATAGTGGCATCCAGCTTGTCCCTCATAGAGTAGCAAACATAAATGCATAGGACACCTTCAAAGTTCATAAGAGTGTCTAGATACAAATAGTTTAAAACAAGCAATATCAAAGCTATGCATCAATCAACAAGTCTTGGGACAATGCACATGGAACTAAGAATGGCCACTATGCTCTCAAAGTAGGTGCATAAAGATAGAAGGTGGAGACTCAATATAATGGTGGAAGAAAGGCCTTCATAGAAGGAAGAAGAGATTCAAGTTTCATAAAGAGCTTCCAAAAATTATGGTACTTATAGCTTTCAGCTCCCATTGCCCCTATCATAAGCATATTGAAGTGATTAAGGTTAAAGTGAACAAACTATGGTGTATATGCTTGACGAAGTATAAGTCAGGAATCTCATGTCCCTTGAATACGAGGGCCGCTCCTCATGCTACTCAAGTTTAGTCACCGGTAAGTTCTTGTCATCATAAGTACATGTGTATCATAGAGAACAGCCAACGGGGTACCGCTTGCCCGATGATACGGAAGAATCCCCATATCAAAATGACAAGGCAAGCAGACAACGAGCATCTCAGCAATCTTCTTATTTACCATGGGAATATGGTGCTTTTTTTCTCTTTCCTATTTTCATAATCTCTTTTTTTTCTTTTTTCTCTTTTTTCTCAATATAGGACTCTTTTTTTATAAGAAGAATGCTTCATAGATAGCTCATTATGGTTACGCTACAGGCTTCCACCATGTCAGCATGGATTAGACCAGTGGCCCAAGAGTTTCTCTAACACATATACATAACTCCATGGACTTACAAGCTCCCCTTTCATTTCACACCGACGACATCCATATACAAAAGAGCATGATATCAACTAGGTACAAGTACCAAGTGCAATGTTGAAAGCGTTCCCCATGATAGCATGGTTCTGCTAATCCCCAACACATAAGTGCAAGCATATACAACATAGACGACACAATGGTTCAAGTTTATTAAGGGCAAGAAAAGTAAAGTGTGCCATCAAGTTCGTGAGATCTTTAATCACTAATTTTCTCATAACAAGTTTAATTTGGAAGGTAAACAAAAGCATGAATATACTTGGAATAGCATATGCTAATAGGTAGGTATGGTGGACTCTTTGGAATAACTTGGTTCAGGGAGTTGGATGCATGAGTGGAACTCATACTTGGTTACGGAGGCTAGCAAAAGACTGGGAGCGACAAACTAAGAGAGCAATAATGGCCATAATCATGTAGAGCGACAAAACATCATTGATCAAAGCATAAAGTGATACTACAAGTTGAAAACTAAAGGATCATAAAGGCTATGGTGACTTTGGATAGTCATAACATGGTGTGAGCATGCGCCAAGTCAACCCAAATAAAGCATCAAAGGAGAATACCACTATACTATGCTTTAATATGCTAAAACAACGCATGATTCATCCAAGGCACATTAAGCAATCTCAATTATTTATAACAAGTCATGCTACAACAAAGAATACTAAGCATAAAGCCAAATCAATATCAAGCATGGCATGACAAAGCATAGGCCACAATCAAAAACAAGCTCTCTTTAACACTTAAGCATGATCTTTCCTACTCTTCTCCAAACCAAACCAAACTATTTGAAAACCAATGTATGAAAGAGGGGGTCCAACCAATTTATTCAGCAAACTAAGCAAACAAAAGCAAACGAAAAACCAAACCAAAAACAAAAAAGAAGATGCTCCAAGAACAACACAACTGTGCACGAAACAATAAAAATGAAGCGTTTGGAAGAAACCTGGGGTTTTTATTGATGAAGAGGGGGATGCCTTGGGCATCCCCAAGCTTTGATGCTTGTATTTCTTGGATATTTCTTGGGGTGACATTCGTGGCATCCCCAAGCTTGAGCTTTAGTCCATCTTTCATCTCATTACTCATTCCTTCCATACACCTGCAATTTTTCCTTCATACAAAACTTCACACAATCTTTATTAGCAACATTAGTGCACTTAAGATAATAAGTCTTTAAGGTTCAGTTATAACACCAATAAAAATTCCATTAAAACACTAGATACTGTAGCACTTCCCTCAAAAAGCTCAATTCCCCAAAAGAACTCAAAAAGGAACCAACAAGAAGCAAATGCAGAAAATGGCAGAAATCTGTGAAAACAGATTAGCAGGTAAAGGCGAATTTTTTCGAAGACCTTCTGTTGCTCAAATCAAAAAGTGTTGAACTAACGAACGTTAGATAACAACCTGGGGCAGAAGTACAAAAATTCAAGCCTCAAAAGGACGTATAGAGATTTTACACAAATTTTTACGGTGAAGCAAATAAATCTGTTTCGGGACAGCAACTTTCCCAATCATTACTTCTCTCTTATTAGAGGTTACTCTTGGCACAAAAAGCAAATAAAAAGGATAAGGAGCGGTTATTACTGAAGTAATAACTTCCAAGACTCTTCTAAAACTTTTGGGTTATCTCCCAATAAGTACTTTTCTTTAACGCCTTTAAGTTAGGCGTAAGAAGCAAGAAAAAGATTCAAGTGTTCTCAAATGAAGAAGCATTAAAACCAAATTTCTTGCCCTTACCTCTCTTACTTTTATTCTTAACCTTGGGGAAAATATGATTGTTTGTTGGAGAAGCAAGGTGCATGGTCCCCTTTCCCACATCTATTATTGCTCCAAGGAGTTCTAATAGGGACCTTCCAAGTGTAATTTGTCCTTTTCCTACACATTCAATAACAAGATAATCAGTAGAAATCATTTTCCCAAGGATCTTTGTAAACACTCCTTCAGCTATTCCAATAGGTAATATTGTAGCATTATTAGCAAGAGATATTTCTTTTCCCCCTTCAGAAAGCCCCCAAAGATTCAAAGATTCTTAAATATCTTTGGGCATAAGACAAAATTCAGACATGATATGACAGCGAGCTTGAAAAGTTTCATTATTTATACCAATCTTTACTGTGGGGAGCCACTTTGATGGTTCAGAATTTATTGGAACATAATTATGATGCTCCCTAAGCGTATTATAGCAATATTTTAAGCTAGTAGTGTGGGTCTCAAGAGTGTTTAATCTAGCAAATATGTTTGCGAAATAAATATCAGTTTTGCTGGGCAAGTTGTAAGTAAAGATCAATTTATTTATAGAATTAATAGCATCATCCTCATTACATTGGAGGAAATCTCCTCCCACAACAACATCTAAAGCATATCTATAGCAAAGAGCAATTCCAAGGTAAAAACTGCTAAGGAACAAGCTTTGAGTCATTTTAGGATCAGTTTTTTCATGTAGATCAGAGATTCTAGACCAAGATTCCTTGAAGCTCTCCTCAATTCCTTGTTTAAAAGTGAAAATCATTTCCTCGGGTGACATAGTGATTGGAGCAAGGCTAGACATAAAGGCAACTTAAGATAGGAACTAATTTTTTTTGTGTTTTAATAAAGAAAGCAAACTTGTAAAACTAATTTTTTTGTGTTTTTGATAAAGAAACAAGCAAACAAAACAAAAAGAAACTAAGCAAAACAAAAATAACAAAGTAAAGAGATTGGTTCTGAGGGACTCCCCTTGTGAAGATGTCCTTGACTCCCCGGCAACGGCGCCAGAAAAATACTTGCTGGCTCGTGGTTGATGTCGAGCTCGTTGGGGAACCCCAAGAGGAAGGTATGATGAGCACAACAGTAAGTTTCCCTCAGTTATGAAACCAAGGTTATCAATCCAGTAGGAGCAAGGAAACACCCCAATGGTGAAGCTAGCTGAACGTTGGCAGGTGCACTACCGGTGCCAGCAGCAACGTGGAGACCTGCACAACACAACCACAGAACTCTGACCCCAACTTGCGATGAGGTTGTCAATCTCACCGGTTTTGCTGAAAACAAAGGATTAAACATATTGAATGGAAGAAAGTGATAGTTTGCAGAAAATAAACACAAAGCAATAAATAGTTTATTGTAGATTGAAAGTAAAAGAAAGGACCAGGGTCCATAGTTCACTAGAGGTGGCTCTCCTTAAGATAGATAACATGCTGGGTGAACAAATTACAGCGGGGCAATTGACAAACATCGAGAAAGCATACAAGCATATACTAATCATCTTGACTACTTTGAGACTTGATTGGGCATTACAACATTATACATAGACCGTCATCCAACTGCATCTATGACTAATAATCCCCCTTCAGGTTATAATCCGAACCCCCTCTAGTATTAAGTTGCAAGCAACAAATTCTTGCATTACGAATTGCGTGTAAAGTAAACAATACGATTGTTCTATGAATAAAGGATTGTTGTTTTCTCCCTAGTAGCAATAGCACATCTAGTACCTTAGAGATTTCTGTCACTTCCCCAGATTACCAGAGGCATGAATCCACTATCGAGCATAAATACTAACTCTTGGAGTTGCTAGCATCTACTTGGCCAAGATAGCTACTAACAACGGAAAGCATGCAAGATCACAAATAACAAAGACATGATATAATCAATGATTAATCTGAAATAGCATCTCAATATCCATCGGATCCCCGCAAACACAACATGCAGAATTACAAATAGATGATCTTGATCATGAACGGAGCTCACAAGATCTAGAAATGAAAGCACAAAGGCGGAGAACCAGCCATCTAGCTACTACATGGACCCGTAGTCTAGAAATGAACTACTCACGCATCACACCAGAGGCTTGCATGATGATGAAAAAGGCCTCCAGGGTGAATTCCCCTCTCCGGCAGGGTGCCGGGAAGAGCTTCAGATCCCTCCGGATCTAGGGATGGAGATGACGGTGGCTACAGACTCTTTCGTGGATTTTTGATCGAGTACTTAGGGTTTCCGTATCAGAGGCAATATATAGGCGGAAGGAGAGGCCAAGGGGGTGCCTGGGGCGGTCAGACCACCCCTGGCACGGACCAGGTGGTGTGGCTAGGCCCCATCCCCTCTTCGTCTCGTATTCTGGCTCCATGTGTCCCCTGGTAAAATAGTGACTTTGGCTTTTGTCCCGTCCAATTCCGAGAATATTCATTTTTTGACTTCCTGAAACCAAAAATAGCAGAAAATAGGCAGCTGGCACTGTGGCTCTTGTTAATAGGTTAGTCCAAGAAATCATATGAAAAGTACTCCAAAGTGTGGACAAAACACAAGAAAGTAGATAAAACCAAGCATGGAACATCAAAAATTATAGATACATTTGCAATGTATCAATGCGCTTGGTTGAATCAGACCTTTCTCCAACATAGCATCAAGTTGCTTCTTCAGCTCCACTAATTCAGATGGGTTCATACTATAAGGTCTCTAAGCTATGGGTCCAGTTCCAAGAACTAGTTCAATGATGAACTCGATATCCCGATCTGGGGGCATACCGGGCAATTCATCTGGGAACACGTCGGGGTATTCACGGACTACTCTGACTTGATCTACCGTTGGTTGGGCTAGACTCTTGTTGCATTTGAATTGACGGGGCAGTGTCTCAGATACATGCTCTACTAATACTCCAGTGCTACTGGTCATGGTTATGGCTTTCTTGGCACCGTCGATTAATCCTTTATGTTTCGACATCCAATCCATTCCTAGTACTACTTCCAAACCTTTGGTTCCAAGTACTATTAGATTAGCATAAAAATATATTCCATGGATTCTGATAGGTACAGCCTTGCAATTTTTCTAGCTTTGATGGTTGAACCAGATATTTGAACTATCATAACATGCTTCAGTTTTGTTGGTTGAATCTCACTAGTGCATGCAAATTCTTCTGTAACAAATGAGTGCGATGCTCCAGAATCAAACAACACTCTTGCAAGTACTGAGTTAATAGAAAACATACCCAGCACGACATCTGGCGCTTTCTGAGCTTCTTCAGCATTCATGTGGAACAGACGGACATTGTGGTTGAGCGAGTTCCCTGGGGCAAATCTCTTTCCAGGCTGAACATGACGTTGCTGCTGAGCGGGTGCATTCACATTGGTGGTTGCTGCAAGCTTCTTGGGCACTCGTTGGAGTAGTGACCCTTGACTCCGCATTCAAAGCAAGTAATCTGGGACTTGTCTTTTCCTGCGATAGGCACAGCATTGCTTCCAGTCCTTGGGGTATTATTGTTGTTGTTGTTGTTGTTGGACTTGGGAGGTGCACTGTTGAAGTTATTGGAGTTGTCGGGGTTATTGTTGTGGTTTCCTCCAGACCTTAGGTTTCCTCCTCCACGATTGGGATAGCTTGGACGGGACATAGGGGGTCTATTGTTTCTTGGGACATATCCTGCAGACAGGTTGGGGCGATACTTCTACGTATGGTGGTGACAAGGGTTTAACTCATCAATGCCCATTGTTATGGACTTCGGTTTTGGAGAAGGAGGGAGCGCTGGAGACAACTATCGGCTAGCAAACAAGCACACAGGGGATTCGAAGATTTACCCAGGTTTAGGCCTCGTAGAGGTCCCTACTCCTGCTTGTCTGCTCGTGGAATTATCAAAGGAATCGAGGATTACAATGGTGCGCAGATGCAATCTGGCAAGGGTTGTGGAAACTAGGGTTGTGTGTGTCCTCCTTGCCGCCCCCTCCTAGCCTTTATATAGATAGGCTAGGTCTCGCAGTAGGTCGAGTCGGTTCTGAGTTAGGGTTTTCCCCTTTGAACTTTCTATCTTTAGCTTCATCTTGTTCTTCAAGCAGTCGAGAGTCCGTAGGTTACTCACGTTCTCCATTTGGGCCTTGGCGACACCGTGGGCCTCCGTTGTATTCAGGTCGTATATACCAAGCTCGAGTACATGTAGGGTATACCCATGTCAGTAGCCCCCGAGTGTCCAGTGGAATCGCAGATTCGACTGGGGACTTTATGAATCCTTTCGAGTGCATGACTGAGTATGTTTTTCGACTGCTCTGTTTGTGTCATAGGGATTGTTGATGTGCGTGCATGATTTAACCGATGTATCGGT
The DNA here is from genome assembly GCA_023614405.1 of Avena insularis. Lineage (NCBI taxonomy): Eukaryota > Viridiplantae > Streptophyta > Magnoliopsida > Poales > Poaceae > Avena > Avena insularis. The sequence goes on from CM042690.1 coordinate 191,539,897, forward strand.
ATCAGTTAACTACCTTAGGGTAAAACAACGCAATCTACTCGAACTCAAGTCCCCGGATTCGAATCCGGAAAAGTGCTGGTGTAATTCGACTCAAGACACGGAGGTCTTACAGGAGTTGAATTCCAGTATATGGGTGTGAGCACTCGACGTGTCCATCAACGCATGTTCATCGTACCTGTAGGCACGGATATATTTCTTGTAGTGCACATCGAATGTGTTGCCATGCCTTATTCAGGTCTTACCTCCACGCTGCAAGGGCGGCATCCGAATTTTGTCACCGCGGAGATGATTCGGGTGACCTGGGAGATGCAGTCTCTTTGTAGGGAAAAATCTTGAGGCGGTGTCGCCATAAGCTTCAAGTGTGGATGTTATCAACACACAGTACGATGTACAAATAATCATAGGGTGCGCGACCAGCGCTCCCTATGGGAGTAGCCCCCGAGTGCCTGGTTGAGTCGAAGACTCAGGCAGGGACTAAAGAACTTTTGCGACTGCTGTCGTCTTTTGTTTGCTTGTTTCAGTCGAATTTATTTCCGGCGCTCCCTATGGGAGTAACCCATGTCCATAGTCGAATCGCGGATTCGAGTGGTTGGGTTTGTTTTCGTTTGTCCATGTTCCTGCAAAAAGAAAAGAAAAAATCGTAGGGTGTGCGACCAGCGCTCCCTATGGGAGTAGCCCCCGAGTGCTTGGTGGAGTCGAAGACTCGAGCAAGGACTTAAAGTAGTCGAAGTCTTCCGCTTCTCAATTTTTGATGACATCAGTGCTGACGATGTGGTGACATCCGCCGCTGTGGGCACGAGCACCACCGCTGCCAGGAAAAAGAAGGGCACGGGCACTCGCGTCACCAATGGCGCGTGGCGTGCATCCGTGATCAAGTCTTCAGAGCTTCGTCTTCTACGCCAAGACGGAGTTTTGTCCTCCGTAGTCGCTGACGCGCGTGTCCCTGGCAGCGAGGTAACCCCCTCTCCTCCTGCCGGCTTTCGGGTGATGTTCCTAGCGTTCATCATCCGCGGTCTCTCGTTGCCCCTACATCCTTTCTTCAGGGGCCTTCTCTGTTTTTACAGGCTCCAGCTCCATCAGCTGTCCCCAAACTCCATCCTCCATGTAACTTGCTACATTACTCTTTGCGAGTGCTGGCTCGGAATCGAGCCGCACTTTGGTCTCTTCAAGCGCCTCTTCAAGCTGAAGCGCCAATCGGCGTCTGGCTCCGTAGTCTATGATGTAGGCGGCTGCGGTATCCACGTCGACTCCTTCGCCACATACTTTGATATCAAACTCACAGCGTCCGTCCAAGGGTGGAGGGACAACTGGTTCTACATCCGCGACCTGAAGGCCGATAGAGACCACTTCGGACTCGTGCCCTTCGATCCCACGACACCGTGCAAGAGGAGGCGTTCCTGGAAGAACGTAGTCATGCCCGACGAGTCCGCGGAAACAGATGTGCTATACGAGCGCATCTGCGACCTCGAGAGTCGCATGGGTAAAGAGGAGGGAGGCTGCGCCCTCATTCGCACATGGCTGCGCTGTCGCGTCCAGCCCCTGCTGGCCAGAGTCCACCCTATGTTCCAGTGGGCTGGCGCGGACGATGTCACTCGCGTATCTGCCGATGGCATTTCCGCGAGTGAGGTAGATAAATGGGTGCGACTGGTCACCAAGTACACCGCCAAGGACGTGCTTCCCAATGATCCAGACGTACCTCCCTTCGATGCTGCTAACTCTCCTCCTGAGGTACAATTGTGCTATGTAGTAGCTTTGTTTGTCGACTGCTTCTTTGCTGTTTGTTCTTGACTTGGCGCGAAATTATTTTCTGTATGCAGGATTGGGGGGTGTCACCCTGTATGCCCCCTCTTCCTGAGGGGGTTATCCCCCATGAAGCCTTGGAAGAGGATGAGTCGAAGTCGACCGTCCCATCTGATGTGGAGGAGGAATCCCCCGAGTTGAGTGGTTTGGACACTCTCAAGCATCCGCGCAGCAAGGATTCGGATGCGTCGTCTCCTTCGACTTCGGAAGGTGCAGCTGTTGGCGCAGAGTCGCCGATACTTGCTGTTCCTGTGAGTGTCGTGGCGCCATCTTCTTGCAAGAAGATGCGGCTGCCGAAGGAGTCGTTGTCAGAGTCGGGGGATCAAACCTTCGATTTTGACAAGTTTGATTGGTAAGTATGCGAGTCTTCCTTTTGGTTCTTCTTTGGAGTTGCATTCTCTTGATGTTGGTTTTGTTCTGCAGTCAGCCGGTGTCGTCATCTTCTGGCGACGTCCAATTTTTTAAGGAATCTGGGGTCGCGACGTCCAAGGCTAAGAAAGTGGTTGAGCGCACTCCTTCTCATCCATTGGCGGCCCACTCCAGGCATAATTCGTCAAGTTCTCTACACAATGTGGAGCACCAGATGGTTATCCGGACGTCTACGAATCCATCGACTTCGGAGTCTTTGGAGGATCATGTAAGTGTAGTATCTCTTCTTCTAATTTTGCAGTTGCATTTTCATCTATGCCATTTGTTGACCCTTTACTATGTTTTTTCCGTAGCTCATTGTGAAGGAAGCCGCTCGCCTTACGGAGTAGGTGCTTGCGATGGGTCGTCAGCATGCAATGCTAGACAGTCGCCATCGCACAGTGGAAAGTGAGTGTTCTTTACTTTTCCTCTTCATCCTTTTGATGTATTCGACTGGTGTTTTGTCTTCATTTGTGTCACATCTGAGCATAATGCACTCCTCTGCAGTGCTGCTTCCCTCAATAAAACCCTTGCCACGGCGGTGAGGAGCTGTGATGAGGCAACCGCAGCACGGGACGAATCGCGGAAACGCGAGGAGGATCTGCGCGCCTCCATTGCCGCCAGGGAGAAGTTGTTCGAAGAACAGATTTTCTCAATTGCCAAGGCCCTCTCAGGTATTCCCTTGTCGAGATTTTTCGTTGTGTCCCTTTTTTCGAATTTGTTTGCTGTATTTGACTTTTGTGCCGATGCTTGATTTGTGTGTAGATGCAAGTGGTCTAAGCTTTGACCCCCAGGCACTCTGTCGTGATGACGCCCTGGCGGGTGCCATTTCAGCAGTCGAAGATCACAACACTGCCGTTCAGGGGACGCTCACCAAGGCCAAGGGCATGCTCAGTCGCCTCCGGGAAGAGCTGGCACCCAAAGCTGAGTTGATCAAGAATATGGATGAGCTGGTGGAGTCCTTTGCCGGAGGCATTCCTTCAAGCTTCAAGAACTCACTCCGTGCGGCTGGTGCTTCAATGTCACTCGCCATGGTTCAAGCACACGGAGTCGAAGTTGATCCTGCAGCAGTCTCCAAAGCGATGCCTGTCAGTGCTGATGGCCAGCAGGTACTTTTTGCTCCCTTCGCGACTTCTTGTGGCAAGTACGGCCTGCAGCTGATCAATACAGTTGCGAAGTTCTCGGAGGAGCTTCAGCGAGCCAAGAAGATGGCTAAGACTGCGACGTTAGGGGCCGGGGGAAAGTCTGTGGCGTCTGACACTGCCACAGACTCGATGAGGCCCTCAAAACCGATGTCAAAGTCGAAGAAGCCAATCGCTCCTTAGTAGTCGCATCTTGTAATAGTTAAACAACTTATGTCTTTTTGTCGAGAACATGCCTTTTGGCAAATGTATCTGCTGATAATTTGTTGATCTTGAATGCACTCGAGTCTTTTGTTCATGCCTCGCCTTTAGTCCTCTTATTGTCTCTTGCTTGACTTGTGATAGGACACATCGAGTGATCCTTTGAGGGAGCCTCAGGATTCGCCGCCCCTTGATGACATTTTGGCACCGCCGCGCTCAAGGGTGGATGAGTTGTCTCTGCTCTCGCGACTCCGTGACCGCGTGAAGCAGTTGGAGCGTGAATTTCCCGTACTCCGCGGTAATGCGGATGTATGGAAGTCAAAGGCGGAGCAGGCCGCCGCCCGAGAACAATATCTACTAGGGGAGGTGACGCAGTTGGGCGACCAATTCAAATGTTAGTTTTCTTGCTCCCTGTCTTTTCCCTGTAGTCACTCGCAGTAGTTCGTTGTCCTTATACTTTGCCTTTGCTTGGTATAGTTGTCAGCGCACGCCATCCGCAGGATGAGAAGGATAGGATTGTCATTCGCATGAATGACCTGACCCAAGAGCAGCTTCAGGCGAGTGGATACTTCTGGGTAGATCATGATTGCGCAATCGCGCTGGCGACCCTGCAGGATCATGCATCGCGAGTGCTTCAATTCTTGAAGAAGTCGCAGTCGTGCTTGAAGAATATTTACTAGACGATGTTCCCGCTGGACGTCGTTCCATCGAGCCTGTTGGCCCTTCTTGCTAAATTCCAGGACTTGAGTGCGATCTGCGAGTGTGTACGGCAGCAGTTGGTGGCTGGTGCCAAGGCTGCTCTATAGCTGGTGCGACTGCACAGGCCTGATGTGGACGTTGCAGCAATTGCGGCCGAACCACCAGCGCCACTAGTAGGGTCGACTTGGAACATGGTTCCGCACTACCAGACGATGGATCGCCTAGCGGAGGAGATCGTTGACTTCTTCGAGGAGCAGACCAACGTTCCTTTGCTGGAACAGTAGTTTAGTTTGTATCCTGCACATAGTTGTACCAGTGTTGTAAAGTTCATAGACATGTTGTGTATAATTGATTAATATTGATGTATATAAAGAGCTTGTTAGCGTGTATGTTTTGTGAGTGTGTTGCACTATGCGACTCCTTTTTGTTAGCCTGACTTGTGTTTATCTCAGTCCCTTATCAACCTGTCAGGTGCGTTGCAACTGGGTTGATGTTTGTCAAGGGTTTCGATTGGCGTGCCAGCTACTCAGGATATCGCGTTAGTTCGTAGAAGAGATGTGTATAGGGTGGCGCAGCCCCCGAGTGGATAATTTGCGAAAAATAAGAGAAAAACACAGAGTTTCGGGGCACTTAGCTTTATTTATTCGTGGGATGGTACGATGTACAATGTGTGGCTAAGTAGCCTTGGCTGAGTAGCCTTATTTGCAATGTAAAAACAGAAATGACTAAGGGTAGAAGCATCGCAGCTGCGCGACATTTCAAGGGTTGGAGTATGCGACTCCTGTCTCTAAATCTTTAAGGCGATAGGCGCCACCTGGGATTACTTATGTAATCACGTATGGTCGCTCCAAGGGGGACTCGAGCTTGAGATGCCCTTGCTGTTTCAGTCGCAGGACTAGGTCGCCTTCGACGAAGGACCTGGGGCATAGCCTTCTGCTGGTAGATCGTTGATCTTTCCGCGGCAATTTCCCTTGCCTCTTCAAGGAGGTCGGCGGAGTCTTCGAGTGCAAGAGTTGACTCTTGCTCGCGGTAAGCGACCACACGTGGTGCTTTGTATCGTACTTCAGCGGGTAGCACCGCTTCGGCCCCGTGCACCATGAAGAACGGCGTGTACCCTGTGGCGCCGTTTGGATTTGTGCGTAAGCTCCAGAGTACTGATTGTAGTTCATCTGGCCAGCAACCCGCGGCCTGTTCGAGTGGCCTGAGGAGTCGCTTCTTGATGCCACCACAAACGAGCCCGTTAGCTTTTTCAACCTGACCGTTGGTCTGTGGATGTGCTACGGAGGCATAGCTGACGTTGATTCCCAGATTCTCGCAGAATTCTTGGAACTCCTTAGATGTGAAGTTCGTCCCATTGTCCGTGATGATGCTGTGTGGTACTCCGAAGCGGTAGACGATGGACTCGAAGAACTTGACTGTGCTGTATCTTAACTGATTGGTCACTGGCATGGCCTCTATCCATTTGGTGAATTTGTCGACTGCGACCAGGAGGTAGAAATAGCCTCCTCGTGAGGACTTTGGGAGCTTGCCGACCATGTCGAGTCCCCATTGTGCGAAGGGCCAGGCCAATGGAATTGGCCGGAGCTCTGCACCAGGTGTGTGTGGCTTGTCTGCGAATCGCTGGCACGCGTTGCATTTCTGGACGATGTCCTTGGCGTCATGCATGTCCGTAGGCCAGTAGAATCCAGCTTGTAGAGCTTTGGCAACGAGGGCGCGACTGTCGGCGTGGTGCCCGCAGGTCCCCTCATGGATGTCGAGGAGAACAGCTCTTCCATCGGCCGTGGAGACGCATCGTTGGAGTACTCCTGTGATGCTGCGCTTGTATAGTTCGCCGTTGATGACGGCGAATGCCTTGGATCACCGTGCGATGTGTCATGCGTCAGTCGGATCGTCCGGTAGTCTCTTGCTGACAAGGTACGTAATGTACAGTTGAGTCCAAGATGGCTCGATCATCATGACGCTCATTGGTCCTTCGAGTCCTGTATCCAGCTCCAAGTCATCGAGTGCCATTGGCTCATTGGGCAGCGTAGCCCCCGAGTCCGTTGCTACGCTTATTTTCTTCTCTGCGGCCTTTGGCTTGATGGAGCGTTCGCAGATGCGCTCGAGAAATACCCTAGGTGGTATGGGGGCACAGGTAGAGCCTATGTTGGCGAGTGTATCCGCCTCTTCATTGCTTTCGCGACCTATGTGCTGCAGCTCGCAACCGTCGAAATCCCCTTCGAGTGTGTCGTAGAGGTCGCGGTAGGCGATCATGTTGTCGTTTAGTGCGTCGCACTCGTGCATTGTCTGGTTGACGACCAACTTGGAGTCACCATATATTATGAGCCTCTTGGCGCCACAGGCTTTTGCCATCCTCATCCTGTGCAGTAGGGCCTCGTATTCAGCTTCGTTGTTGGAGGCGGTGAACTGCATTCGCAAGATATATTTCAGCTTGTCTCCCTGGGGCGATGTCAGTATGACACCTGCGTCGGCCCCATCGTTTCGCTTGGAACCGTCGAAGTGCATTGTCCAGAGGTAGGACATATCTGGTTTTTCGGGGAGCTGGTTCTCCATCCAGTGCACCAGGAAGTTAGGGAGAACTTGCAACTTGATTGCATCGCGTTTTTCATATGTAATGTCTCGTGGAGATAGTTCAATTACCCAAAGTGCGACTCGTCCGGTGGCGTCGGGATTGTTGAGGATGTGCCCAAGGGGGTGTTGTTGACTACCATGATTGGGTGTTCCTGGAAGTAGTGGCGCACTCGTCGGGCCGTCATGAAGACATCGTACGCTAGTTTCTGGTAGTGCGGGTACCGCTGTTTTGTTGGCATAAGTACCTCGCTGAGGTAGTAGACTGGGCGCTATACTCCATGGACCTTGTTTTCCTTAGCTCGTTCTACCACGAGCACCGTGCTGACCACCTGGTTGGTGGTGGAGATGTATAGCAACAGTGGTTCCCTTTCGCGTGGGGTCACCAGTATTGGCGAGGTGGATAGTAGGCGCTTGAGGTCTTCGAATGCTTCCTGTGCCTCATTGGTCCACTCGAATTTGTTAGCTTTGTGGAGGAGTTGGTAGAATGGTAGTGCCTTCTTGCCCATTCGACTGATGAATCGACTGAGCGCTGCGATTCGCCCAGCCAGCTGTTGGACGCCTCTTATGTTTTTCGGCTTCTCCATGGCCAGCATGGCTTTTATTTTCTTCGGGTTTGCTTTGATCCCTCTCGCGGAGATAAGATACCCGAGTAGTTGCCCAGATGGTACGCCGAAGGCGCATTTGTCCGAATTGAGCTTGATCCGGTAGCGGTCGAGGTTGGAGAAGGTTTCGCGCAAATCATCGATTAGTGAGGCTTCCTCTTTGGTCTTGATTACTATGTCGTCGACATAGACTTGAATGTTGCGACCAAGTTGGTTCTTGAGGCAAGCCTGCATGCACCGCTGGTAGCTGGCTCCTGCGTTCTTTAGCCTGAAGGGCATTGTGTTGTAGAAGAACACACCAAAAGGCGTTGTAAACATTGTTTTTTCTTGATCTTCCTCCTTCATTTGAATCTGGTTATAGCCTGAGTAGGCGTCGAGGAAGCAGAGGCGCTCGCATCCCGTGGTGGAGTCGATGATCTAGTCGATTTGCGGTAGCGGGAAGTGGTCCTTCGGGCAGTGCTTGTTCAAAGAGGTGAAGTCCACGCACATCCGCAGGATATCCGTGTCCTTTTTTGGTACTAGCACCATGTTGGCAAGCCAAGTGCTTTCCTTGATCTCGCGTATGAATTTGGCGTCGAGGAGTCTGTTGATCTCCATTCCATCCGCCTTTGCTCTTGGTTCAGATAGTCGCCTAATTGTTTGCTTGACTGTCCTTGTGTCTGGGTTGACATTGAGTACATGCTCGGCGAATTCCCTGGGAACTCCTGGCATGTCCGCTGGACACCAGGCGAAGATTTCCCAGTGCTCACGGAGGAATTCGACGAGCGCGAGTTCCTATGCGGGACTCAAGTTGTTGGTGATGAGAGCCGTCTTGGCAGGATCCGATGGGTGGACCTGAACTTCCTTCATGTGCACTGATGAGTCGAAGGACAAGTCGGGTGAGCTTGGCCGGCTTAGGGGAGGCAGACTGTTGTCTGTCGACTCCTTCAATCTTGCGAGTTCCTCCTACATGCCGAAGGACTAGGAGATTCTGTTGAATTCCATGTCGCAACTGTCGGACCTCTCGAAGCTCCTGTTTATTGTGATGACGCCATTAGGGCCTGGCATTTTCATCTGCAGATAGGCATAGTGTGGCACTGCCATGAACCTAGCGAACGCGACACGTCCGAGGATGCAGTGGTACTGTGAGGGCCAGTCGACGACTTCGAAGTCGATGTGCTCACGCCGAAAGTTTTTCGGTGTGCCTAAAATGACGTCGAGGTTGATTTTGCCAAGGGGATATACGCCTTTGCCTGGGACGATGCCGTGGAATGTTGTGTCTGAGGCCTCTAGGCAGGTCAGAGGGATTCTCATTGCTCGCAAGGTACTCGCGAACATAAGGTTGATGCCACTTCCGCCGTGCATGAAGACACGACTCATGTCAAAGCCTCCAATTTGCGCCTCGAGGACGAGGGGACAATGGCCTGGGCGAGGTAATTGGCACGGGTGGTCGCGCTTGTCAAAGGTAATGCATGAGTCGCTTCCACTGAGGTACTCAGTGGTGGATGGTGCTGAGTTTGTCGCCAAGTTGACTTGGCGAGTGATGGCCTTCTGCACCGGATTCGAGGGCCTTCCCTTTTGGATCATCATGGTACCCATGGCTCGTGGGTATGGTTCGCCTCCTTGGTGCTGGTCCGGCGCAGCTGCATTTGGGGGTAGTCCAGGTGGTGGTGGCGGAGGTCCATGTGCCACGGCGCCTGGGGCGGCTCCGTAGCCCCTTTCGACTGTGTTGCGATTCATCCGAGCCAGTCCCTCATGTAGTTTGAGGAACTCGCGGCAGTCCTTAAGGAGGTGCCTGGACTTCTTTTTCCGTCGTGCTTGTCGATGTAGAAGTGCATAGTGCATGGCCTGGACAGCTTGTCTACGATGGATGTTGCGGGTGCCTCATCACGATTGCGGCGCTGCCATACTTGCATGGTTTTCCCGGAGTCGCGGTATCCACCGCTGCGGTAGCCGCTGTTGCGGTTGTCGTCGTGTCTATCAGCGTAGCTGGCTGCGACCATGTTGACATCATCACGGTCATCGTAGATGCGCATGCGGCGTTTGCTTCGGCGATCGCGTCTGCGTTCGAGTTCTGCCTCGTCGTCGGAGTGAACGCGATTTTTCACTGAATCTTCTCCATCTGCCCAGCGATTCATGATTTCCATCAGGTGGTCGATGGTTTTGGGTTTCAAGCGGCCCAGCTCCTCCCTAAACTCTATGCGGCGTACGCCGCCGTTGAATGCGTCAATCGCACGATCCTCCAAGATATTCTCTGCGGAGTTCTTGATGATGGACCACCTTTGGATGTATGAGCGTAGCGACTCGCCCGACCTTTGCTGGCAGCATCTCAGCTCTTCGATTGATGCGGGCCTTTTGTAGTTTCCCTTGAAGTTGCGCACGAAGCTGTAGACCAGCTCTTCCCAACTATGAATGGATCCGCATGGGAGGTTGTTGAGCCATGCTTGGGCGGCACCCTACAGCTGCAGCTGCAGGCATTGCATGTCCGTGCTTCGACTCCTGCCGTGGAGCCTGACGAAGGAGATATGGTCCTCTAACCAGATTTTTGGGTCCTGCAGACCATCGAACTTTGGGTTTTCTGATGGGAGCTTAAACCCATTGGGCATTCGCTTTTGTCTGATGGCCCTGCTGAAGTATCTAGCGCCACAGAGCTCTACATCTTCGTCTTCTGAGTTAGTCGATCGGGCACGTCGCGCCCTTGATTAGTCGATTTTGCGATGCGTGAGGTCATCGCGTGCATCGTACTCGTGGTCATGTCATCGAGAACGGCGACATCGAGACAGATCATGACTGTCGTGGCTAGATGAGGGCGAGGAGTAGCGCTTTGCCAGAGCCTTGCCTTTCTTCAGTTCCGATGCTGGTTCTTTGTCGAGGGCGGCCTCGATTAACCCCAAGCCTACGATCGTAGATCGGTGCATGGCAGCTCGAGGGTCTCCATCTGGCGGCTGGTTGTTGAGGAGGTACATGGTGGCCGCCGTTACCGCAGCTTGCGGCGTTTTTGGAAGCACGTTGCCACGTGTATCTACCGTCATGGAGCCGAAGTCGAGGACCTTTGCGGCTTCTACACGCTCTTGTTCGGTGAGGTGGGCCAATCGAGATCGCCTCTTGTTAGCGATGTACTCGTTGCATTTGGAGGAGGATCCTCGTGGGAGGAAAGCCCAGCTCGTCGGAGGCTCGACTCATCTATCGCCTTTTTACGTGCCTCGAGTTGCGCGATTGTTTACAGTTGGCGTTTGTATTCCTCCTTTAGGAGCCAATGGTAACCCATCAGCAGTTCTTGCAGGGTGCCGAAGGGTAGAGGGTGGCCTCGTAGGGCTTCACGGCAACGATCCCACTCGAGATCGTTGAGCCTGATCACGACACATTCGCCAGTTTCCTCGTTTATCATGGTGGGGGGTTCCGCTGCCCCTCCATTGTTAACGGGGGCGCCGTTGGTAGGGCCGCCATTGGGTGGTCCGCCGTTTGGCGGGTCGGCTCCATGGCCACCATTGCCCGTGTTGTCGCGATTGGCAGAGGAATCGCCCGCGTTGATGACGGCGCACATGAAGTGGTTGGGGAAGCTGCTGCTCCCACAACTTTCAGATCCGGAACCGTAGGCTCCATCTTCAGTTGTCAGATCACCCATATTGGATTCGCGACTGCTGTCGCTGACCGTATTCTCGACTATTGTCGATGCATTGAGCTCGCTGAGGGTGTCGATCGGCGGAGGGAACCATGATGCTGGAGCAATCGATGGTATCTTCGGCTGGTCAGGCATGCGAAGCGTGCCCATCTGACCAACTTGGAAGCGGAAGCTCCCGATCGCCAGGCTGATTCCGTCGCCCACGGACTCGAAGGCCGGGCGAGTGGCCGGCGTGTGGACGGTGAAGTCGAACGCACCAAAGAGTTGACGAATCTCCGCTGTTGCGGAGTTGTAGATCGCGGTTGATGGGGCCGAAGAAGCCACAACATCAGCACTCGCAATTCCCACAGACGGCGCGAATTGACGAGGGTTTAACTCATCAATGCCCATTGTTATGGACTTGGATTTTGGAGAAGGAGGGAGCGTTGGAGACATCTATCGGCTAGCAAACAAGCACACAGGCAGGGGCGGAGCCAGGATTCAGACATGAGGGGGGGCGAAAATTCGATGACCATAAAAAATATCACAATATATTAAGTCTCAAAAAATATTACTAGCAAATCCACACAAATATCTGAATACATTTTCAACACTACGGAAGAAAATTACATGTCTATTAGCTTAAACTCTGCTTTACGACCACCTGTGTCAAATAAGTTGATAATCTCATCAGAACTAATCTTTGCACCTATTTCCTTTCCAATATAGAGGATCATATAATGTCGAAGAAAATCATCTCCCATTCTATTTCTAAGACGTGTCTTGTTCAGTTTCATGGCTGAGAAAGCTCGCTCGGTAGTTGCAGTTGACACTGGAAGAGTTATGACTAACCGCAATAATCTATCAACTATTGAGTATGTAGCAGCTTTACCTGTTTTAAATAGTCCAAACTGTCAAATCAGCAAGTGAAGACAAACATTTCAGCTGCGGGTTATTGCAAACATCCAACTGAAAATGGGGAAGTTGAGACTCCAGTTGAGCCCTTTCTTGAGTAGAAAAATCTTCTGGGTAAAACTTTTCAACTAGTGTGCATATTTTTGAGATATCAAAAGAATCATGCCTTGGATCCAAAGATGCGCAGAGTGTCATGAGCTCTGTACTTTGGATACCAAATCGATCATTTATCTCAACCAGTTGTTGATCTATAGCAACATTGAAGACGTCTGCTTTGTAGTGATGTAGTGTCGTTGTGTTATCATGCTTGTTGCGTGACCTTGTCACATCAACGTACCTACAAATTGCCATACATATTAGTACCAGAGTTAAGTAAGTACGATAATACATATTCTAACTTATAATTTTACAAGGAGAGGGGTATTACTTGCGATTTAAATCCGGGACCTCAATGTCATGCTTGATACAAAAAGACTGAACCTCCTCCAAGAGAGATTCCTAACCATTTTCTCTTAACTTACCAAGCAACACTTTTGTGTTCGAAACTGAATCCAATGCATTTAAAATGTCAATGGATTTCTTTTGAAGGGTTTGACATAAGACATCTGTGATCTTCATGATTTTCTCCATTAGATGCAGAATGAACACAAAATCAAATGACATAATTATTTTTAGAGAACCTACAGCATCTCCTCTAGATATTTTGAGACTGATCGATCAGTTGCTACACTCTGTAGGATAGCAACCATAGCACCAAACATCTTAAGTAAACTATGAATAGACTTGAAGTGAGAACTCCATCTAGTGCCCCCGGGTCTTTGTAAAGATCCTATCTGATTTGCTCCTTTTCCTGTATCAAGCTCGCCCAACTCAATTTCACGTTCAATTTCTGCAGCTTGATTTGCTAGTAACTCATCATTGCGTTTAGGCGACGCACTAACAAGATTTATAATGAGTATAGCATGTTGGAAAAAATTGTGCACCTCATGTACCTCTCTTGATGCCGCAACAAGAGCCAATTACAACTGATGAGCCATGCAATGTACATAATAAGCGTAAGGGAACTCATTTAAAATTAGAGCTTTTAACCCATTCCATTCACCTCGCATGTTACTTGCCCCATCATATCCTTGTCCTCTTATATCTCGGATGTTCAAATTATTGTCCGCAAGAACAACACAAATTGCATGTTTGAGTGTCAATGCAGCAGTGTCAGTGACATGAATGGTATCAAGAAAACGCTCCTTTATGAATCCCTCACTATTCACAAACCGGAGGACCAATGCCATTTGCTCTTTTTTTGATTCATCTCGAGCTTCATCCACCATTATACAAAACTTGCTAGTACCAATTTCTTCTCTAATATTCATCTGAACCTTTCGAGAAAATAACTTAAGAATTTCTTGTTGAATAGTATGGGAGATGTATTTCGCATTATGTGGAGCGTTATCCAATACAACCGCATCCACATCCTTGTTGTAAAAGGCCAATAACTTAACCAATTCAAGAAAATTACCCTGGTTTATGGATCCTCGAGATTCGTCATGGCCCCTATAAGCACAATCTTGGAATGTTAACCACCTGGTGAAATCAACAAGGAAAAAATTGTTACTAACATGCTTACTACAATATATAATATGCTACTCTGTAGGATAAAAAAATATAACTTACCTAATGCAATCAATTGTAACTTTAAGCCTTAGCCTTGCATCTAAAACCTTTTTTTCAGTTGCTTGTACAATTGTCTTGTCAATGTGGGTCATACTATTTCTCAGATTATCAAAACACCGAACAGAATAATTATGAGCTGAGTTGGAATCTTTGCCCATGTGGGTTAACAAAGCACAATCTTTACCATCATTCGCCTTCTTCCAATTTATAAACCCCTTCACTATGAATGTATCTGAGCCACACTTTTCACTTGGTTTTTTTGTGAAGATAAAACAAGGCAGACAATATGCACAATGCATGAAAAGTGAATACTCTAGCCAAGAAAAATTTGTGAAATAGCTAAACTGAAATCGGCGACGATTTTTTTCTTTTCCATTATATGGATACTCTCTCATGTATGGCTGATAAGGGCCTTCCGTAATATAGAATCTCCGTGCTTCTTCTTGCTTATCAACAGGAAGTTCCCAAATCTGTTGGCGCTTACCTGGATCCCTTTCATACGCTATGCTTCCAATTCTATCTTGTTCTAAAACTTTTGTTGGTTCCACAATATTCTGATCATTAGTTTGCATATCAACCGGACTGGGACTGTCATCTACAATAGCTCGCTGCTCCAAAGATGGATTTGCATTTTCAGAAATAGTAATCTTGGCACTTGAATTTGAACCAAGTCGGCTGTAAAATAAATCTACTCCCCTCTGTCCTGGTGCCTTTCTCTTCATCTTCAAGCAAAAACAAAATTACAAAAGACTCGAATTAATTAACTAAGCCACCGTTTTCAATGATATATTATACTAATGATGAAAATGCAGAGGCGCAACACACTTGCGTTCCCAACTTCCCGTCAAATAAAAAGATATACTCCCTCTGACCCATATTAGATACGAATGTATCTAGATAAAATATGTCTAGATATATCCGTATCTAGACAAATCTAAGTCAACTAATATGGATCGGAGGAAGTAGTATACAAGGGCATGATAGTATACTAATGGATCAACGGTTACCTTTAGGTCTTCTGGAGACCGGAGAGCAAAGTCTATCTTCCGGTGGTATGAGACGGAATTGCAAGGTCAATGGCAGCAGGCCAGCAGCAGCAGGCGGCACTGCGGCAAGCCGGGGATGGCGATTGGAAGCCTGCAGGCGGCAGTGGTGAGCGGCGCAAGACCTAACGCAGGATTAGAATAGAGGCAGAGGCGGCAGACACGCACGCAACACAGCTTAGATCAACCGATCAGATTGATCGCTTGGTTTTTTTTCTTTGAGCATTGATCGCCTGGTACCTAACCTAGTACATCGGTATGGGCTGTTGTATATTGGGCTGACTTAATCGTTGGGCATTAATACATGGATCAATTAGTTAAAAACTAGACGCTAATTAGGGGATTCACTTCTGGCCATTAGTACGTATATGCAGCAGTATACTAGTAGTATTACCTACCGAAAAACGTTGGGGGGTGAGCGATTTGGGGGGAGGGGGGGTCTGACCCCTGCTGGCCCCCCTTGGATCCGCCCCTGCACACAGGAGACTCGAAGATTTACCCAGGTTCAGGCCTCGTAGAGGTCCCTACTCCTGCTTGTCTGCTCATGGGATAATCAAAGGAATTGAGTATTATAATGGTGCGCAGATGCAATCTGGCAAGGGTTGTGGAAACTAGGGTTGTGTGTGTCCTCCTTGCCGCCTCCTCCTAGCCTTTATATAGATAGGCTAGATCTCGGATAGCAGGTCGAGTCGGTTACAGGTTAGGGTTTCTCCTTTGAACTTTCTATCTTTAGCTTCTTCTTGTTCTTCAAGCAATCGAGAGTCCGTAGGTTACTCGAGTTCTCCATTTGGGTCTTGGCGACACCGTGGGCCTCTGCTGTATTCAGGCCGTATATACCAAGCTCGAGTACCTGTAGGGTATACCCATGTCAGGTGGTATCTAGGCTGGTGCATCATCCTGCGCTTGCGATTGTCATTGGCTTGGTTTATCTTCCCTTTCATCTGAATGGCAGAGTCCACTAACACTTCAATATCATCAAAGGGAATGTTGACTAGCATGGTTAGCATCTCATCATGCAGTCCATTCAGGAATCTCTCTTTCTTCTTTGTTTCTATGTCAATCTCATCAGGGGCATATCTAGCTAAAGATAAGAATTTGTCACGCGGTACTCAACCACAGTCATTCTCCCTTGCTTCAATTCTCGGAACTCATCCCTCATCCTCTTAATCAGACCCGGGGGCACATGAATCCTGCTGAACTTGATTTTGAAGTCATCCCAAGTCATCATCTGACCTCCGTTCATGTTACGGGTGCTATTCCACTAGGATCTTGCATCACCTGCCAAATAATGGGTGGTAAACAGTACTTTTTCATTGGCCTCAACTCCTGCGACCTCTAAGTTGTTCTCCATGGTTTGCAGCCAGTCATTAGCATCTAAGGGCTCTTCAGACTTATTAAAGATAGGGGGATTTGTGTTTTGAAAGTTCTTGAGCTTGGATCCATGGTTATCCTGGTTTCTGTGGCCTTGATTATTGTGGGCCATCTGAGCTATCTGTTGAAGAGTGGCTAAGTTGGCTTGACATTTGGCTCTACTAGCTTCACGGTCAGAAACTAGCATTTGCAGAATCAGCAGCATTGGGTCCTGAGATGAACTGCTTCCTCCGGGATTTCCGCGAGTCATCTAAAGATTGAGATAGATAATGAGATAAGAGGGAAATATCTAAGGTTCATGGTTTTGTTTCAAAATCTTTAAACTTTGAGTTTGACTCAGGTTTTGCAAACTAACAACTTCTTCTCATTCATTCATTCACTCATTCAAAGAACACAATACAAACACACACCACAACACAAATAAAAAACAGATGGTTTTAAGAACCATTCTATGAAACTATGATACAGTGGGACCTGGTACAACTCACTCCTACGGTAGTGCTCAAGTGCATATAATCATCATCAATGAAGGCGGAATCATCATCATCAATGTGGAACTCCATGGCATCGTCCTCCAGGTAGTCATCATCATCACTTAGGTAAGAGTAGAGATCTCCACGGATATCTTCACCTTCCTCCTCCTTCGCTTCAAGCTGGATCTCCTGTTCATGGATGGTCTTCTCGAGAGTGGCCACCTTCTTGCGAAGACGATCGATGATGCGATCCTTTTTTCACGCTGACGATGGAGTGATTGGCGCTCCTTGGCGAGGATGGCGAGGGTCTGGGCCTTCTTGACTGCAATGGCATGGTTGTGGTTGGCATAGGAACGGGCGTTGTCCAACCCTTGCTATCTATCATACAACATGAAGTCGAGATTATCCACCTGGTGCTTCAACTCCTGGTGTCCTGGCATCTCCAAGGGCATTCCCATAGAATCACGCCTTGCGTAGTGAGCAAAGCGAGTTCCAATAATCTGGTTGATGTTTTGTCCACACAGACGGGCAAGAGCTTCTTGCATACCCCTGGCTAATCCATCTAGCCAGTTATTCTCTAGAACGCTGAATTAGATCTTCTCCTAGGTGGGTGCTTCCATCTTGCCTCTGAGATCTGCAACTATCAGCCACTGCAGTTCTCCTCCTTGCTGATCATTGAGTTGGGCCCCAAATAATTCCGGGTGCGGGCGCTCAAGATACTCTATGAGTGCATCGATATCCCTCTCAAAGATCAGGTGACCTCCGTTGCCCAGCTGGTAGAACTTGCTATACTTCACCTCCATATATAAGAATTTTAGGGTGAGCAAGTTAGTGGGGTCATCAAGTGTGTCAAATTTTATGTAGGATTGCAAGAATTTTTAAGGAACATGATTTTTTTTGAAAGAATCTCAAGAATAAGAGTGGGGATAGGTTTTCATAAATATTCACTTATTTTTGTTTTGAAAATAAGTTTTCGTTCAGACGTCCATTCTAACTAGGGTCTCCTATGGTCAGGATGGCTCTGATACCAACTTGTCAACACCCGAATTTTTAATCCCAGATGCCTGTTATGCCATATATCGCAATCCCAGGATTACCATTTTTGTGAGACATAACAGAATTGGTACCATAGTACATCATCCATTAGAAACCATAATAAAGGTCTTACAAATAAAGGATCTCATGATCCAGTCTTAATACAATCAAAGCAGCGGAAAGTAAACATAGTAGGGGCTCCATCTTCAGGGTCACAGGCAATGTTGACAATGGGAGATGATCCTAGTTGTCATAGACCTCCTGCTGTCCATCTTCCTGGTAGTCGTCCTCATAGTCTGGCCATGGGAATAGCCAGTGACAAAGCCATGTGTACTCTTTAAGTACTCGCAAACTATCACTAACAAGTAAGGTAGTTCTAGTAGGAATCTTAAGCTCTAGGTTTATTTGCAAAAAGCCAGGTTTATTTCATAAGAGTTCAAAAAGTAAAGAATCTAATTTAATCACTTAAGGGGGAACCTAGTTTTCATATCCACAACCCTGTTGTGGTCAAGTCAAGGTCATAGTTCAATTCACAAGTCATTTTGGAAACATCTGACAACGGAACAGTATGGCCCCTCCAACTGTCCATGACCGCGGACATGGCTATTCGAATAGTTTGACACTCTGCAGAGGTGGTACACTTTCACCACAAAATTTGATAGATCCGTCAGGAATAACCCTGAATCATCACACTTAGTATGCGGATAATCAATCATAACCTTTCAATTACACACTCTAATATAGGCACCTCCCCTATGAGCTTGGCCTCCCAGCCATGGCCATCTGCCATCCTGGGCACTACATAGGTGGACATTCACATTCACGAGGTAGCCTCAGCTCAACCTCTTTCTGCGAGGGAACCCATACTAAGGCATATAAACTTCTAGTTAAGCCCTACCCAATTCGGGTATTGTGGTTGTACGGTAAAATTGGAATGGTATCGCATCCGAACCAAGGCACATGCCTCAACATTTTCATCATCAACCATTGTGTTTCTCAACACATGTCAAAACATTTCAATAGAATGAATCATCATTCCAAGATTTTCATAATCATTTTCACCAAGTATTCCCATCTAAAGTGATCAACTTTTATGCTGAGCACTAATACGTCCATTTTTCATCACTATTTATGTCTTAATTCACTATTATTCATTGATATATTTCGTATTGAGAGGTGATACTTATGTTATTTCATCTGTTTTTGCATGGTTGATGACTTTTTGGAGCATGGACCGTTGCAGTCAGGATTCTGATGGAAAAGGTGCTGTTTGGAGGCAAAATTCACGAAGATCAGAAAATCCGGGAAAATATACGGAAAATCCTATTTTTCCAGAAGACTAAGGATACCAGAAGATGGAGTGGAGATGGGCCACAGGGGGCCCACACCACCCCATGGCGCGGGCAGCCCTAGGCCGCGCCAGGAGGTGGTGTGGCCACCCTGGCCCACTCCAGCCTCTCTCCTCTGGCGTATATCATCCTCCCGAAACCCTAAGACTCAGAGAGCGACCACAGAAATATTCCGCCGCCTCTGCGGGGCGGAAAAAACACCGAGAGAGAAAGATCTCTCCGACAAACAGATTTCTGCCGGGGAATTCCTTCTTAGAGAGGGGAGACCGTTGCCATCAACACCACCATCAAGCTAGACTTCATCGGGATCATCATCATCACCACCACCATCATCACCATCAGCACCCTCATCACCATCTCCATATTGCTGTAACAATTGAGTTGAATCTTGCATTAGTTCATAGGGGAAACTTTCCTGGTGTTGATTACTCTTTGTAGTTGATGCTATTGAGTGAACCATTGAATTATTGTTTTGTTCAGATTGTTATACATCATTATTCCATCTCTGATCATGATCCATATGATGTCTTGTGAGTAGTTCGTTTTGTTCTTGAGGACATGGGAGAAGTCTTGTTGTTAGTAGTGGAGTTGTGTTGAGAAAGATTCAATAGATTGTTATTTAAGTTGTGGTGTACTTCTTCTAGTGGTGTCATGTGAACGTCGACTACATGACACTTCACCTATATGGGCCTAGGGGAATGCATTGCGTATTTGGATACTAATCGTAGGGGTTGCCGGAGTGATAGAAACCTGAACCCCCGTTAGGAAACCATTGCACAAGGGACGTAAGGGTCTTAGAGTTTAAAGTTGTGGTTAGATTCCTACCTTAATTACTTTCTTGTACTTACGGATGTTTGCAAGGGGTATAATCACAAGTATGTATTAGTCTTGGATGGGGCGGTACATTAGCACAGGTTCACCCACACAACACTTAGCAAGCTAAAGAAGATTAATCAACTATATGAAGCGAAAGCACTTGATAGTCTTCCCATGTGTCCTCTAGAACGTTTGGTCATCTTAAGTAATACAACCGGCTTGTCCTTTGCTGCATAAAGGATTGGGCCACTTGCTGCATTTATTCCTACTGTCTTTTATTTACTCGTACTTTGTTTACTTGCTTTATCGAAAACCCCTAAAAATCCGTTCGCTAAGTATTTGCAGAGAATTCCTGATCCTTACCACTAGTCAGCACCTTCTGCTCCTCGTTGGGTTCGACACTCTTACTTATCGAAAATACTGCGATACACCCCCTATACTTGTGGGTCATCAAGACTATTTTCTGGCGCCGTTGCCGGGGAGTGAAGCGCTATTGGAGAGTGGAAATGTTAAGGAAACTTCTACTGTGAGTATTGTTTACTTCTGCTAGTTGCTTTATTTTCGTTATGGATAATTCGCTGAGTTTCTTATTTGGTAATGCTACTACCATTGCTAAGGTAGTAGATAAACCACCACCTGCTGAGAATGATGTTTTCAAAATACCTACAAGAATTATTGATCGTGTTATGGATAACTACTATGTTGGGGATGGAACTGTCCATCCCGGTGATCATTTACTCTATACGCGAATTATGCGGGTTGTTCAAGTGTGCAGGTATTACTACAGATCAAGTTAAGAAGAAGTTATTCTCATTATCATTGAAAGGAAGAGCTGAGGAATGGTATAAGCTGTTGAAGAATGGTCAAGCTCTAGAATGGGAGGAAATAGTGCCTCTCTTTTACTCAAAGTTTTATCCTCCTAGTGAGATTCATAAAGATCGGAATCAAATATACAACTTTTGGCCTCTTGATGGAGAGAGTACAGCTCAAGCTTGGGGGAGATTGAAGTTACTAATGCTCAAATGTCCCATTCATGAGCTCCCCAGCAATATTATTATCAATAACTTTTATGCAAGGCTCCCTCTACATGATAAGGATTTATTGGATGCTTCTTGTGCTGGATCATTCACTCGTATGGAAGAAGAAGCTAAATGGGATCTTCTGCACCGTATTCAAGACAATGCTGAAGCTTGGGAGAATGACAAAGGTAGAAAGTCAGGTATAAATTATGATTATGAATGCATTGAATCTTTTATGGGAACTGATGACTTTCAAAATATTAAAAATGCTTATGGTCTAGACTCTCAAGCTATTGCTTCTTATTTTAAGGCTTTTGCTTCCTACATTGAAGTGCCTAAAAAGAAGTGGGATAAGTATCATGAACCTTATAAAGATATTGCTAAGAGTGTTCCTGCAAGAAATACTGAAGTTTATACTGCTAATCATGTTTTACCTGAACCTTATATTGAGAAAATGTCTTTTCCAGTTAAGGTAAAGGAACATTCTATGATAGCTAGTATGGTTAATGAAAGTACAAATAAAGCTGTTAAACCTGATAAACAAATGGTTGATGAACCTATAATAGCAAATATGAAAGACTTTGTTACTAAATATGAGAAAGAGGGACACCCTATCCTTTGTAAGGATACCTCCAATATTGTTTCACAAAGTAGTGTTATGAGAGCTAGTATTCCTGTGTTTTCTGTTAGAATAAGCGATCATTGCTATGACGGTCCTTGTGATAGTTATATTGTTAAGTTTATGCATGATACTAAAAGTTACTATGAGAGAGGGAAAAGTGTTCTTATGTATCTCAATAATATCAAGTTTCCTCGTTTTATGCTGAAAGTTTTTATGTTGCATTTCTTTTGCCTTCTTATGCAAGTTGCCTCTGGTTTCAATAACTTGTTTGTTTACAAAATTCCCTTGCATAGGAAGTGGGTTAGACTTAAATGTGTGTGTGTTTTTGCTTCTTAATGCTCTCTTTCACTTCAATTCATATCCCTATGAGAGTTTCTTCACAATTATCATGCCCATCTTAATGGCTATAAAGAAAGAGCTTTTTGGGAGACAACCCAATTTGTTTTTGCTTTCAGTTTGTTTTTGTTTCTTTGATTCTTGGAAGTTATTACTTTGGTAATAGCCGCTCCTTATCCGTTTTGTTTGGTTTTTGTGTCAAGATCAACCTCTAATGAGAGAGAAGTAATATTTGGGGAAGTTGCTGTCCTGAAACAGATTTTTTGTGCTTCACCGTAAACATTCGTGAGAGATCTCTGTATGTCGGATTGAGATGTAATTTTTTGTGCTTCTGCCCCAAGTTGTTATTTAACTTTCGTTAGTTTTGCACTTTTTGATTTGAGCAACATAAGATTTTCGAAAAAATTGATCTTTACATGCTGGTCTGTTTTGACAGATTTTGCCATTCTTGCATTTGCGCTTTTATTCGATTTCCTTTTTGAATTCTTTTTGGGTTTTCGGAAGGAGTTGCTATAGTAGCTTATGTTTTGATGGTTTTCAGTTGAAGTTGGACTCAAAAGGTTTTATCACTTCACTTATACTAATGTTGCTAATAAGAACTGTGTGAAGTTTTGTAAGAAAGAAATTTCCAAGAAGTGGAGATAATGGTGTAATAAGGAAGAGAAGAGTTTTATGACTCAAGTAATAAGTGTATGAAGATGAATATATCAATGATATTCAAGAGATGACTCCGGAATAATCTACTAGATACCAAATTCAGAGACCTGCAGAGTCTGTTTTCAAATAGGTAACAGTTCGGGTAAGAAAAGTTCCGCGAAAATATGATCCAACTATATTTTTGCAGTTTTTAGTCGATAAGAAAAGTTACGAAGTGAAAAAGGGACGGAACCGGAGCCGGGGTAGCCCACACCACCATGTGGTGCGGGCCCACCCCTAGCCACGCAACCAGGTGGTGAGGCCACCCAGGACTCCGCCTCCGACCCGTTTTCACCCAGTACCTTCCTTTTGATATGAAACTTCGTAATATATAACCCCCCGGATCCCCCGAGGTCCGTATATCGTGTTTTCGTCATGTTTTTGTTTCAATCTGTTTCTGCCAGGTAAAAATCTCAGATTTGTAGCCTCAATGTCTTCCACTGGATCAGTTAAGGGAGATTCCTTGGAAGATATCATCAACCCATACATGAGGGAATTGAAGATTCATCCCAAGGAGTTATTGCTCGAAGGTGGGGAGGTTCGGATTAAAGAGGTTCAAGGCCCTAAAGGTGAAGGAAGTTTGGAGGACAGGATGGAAGCATTGGAACAAGAAATCTTTAGGTACAAGAAGATGGCGGGGCACGAAGTGGATATCATCCATAAGATTTGTTCCGAACTCATCACCAAGCACCAAAAGGAGACTGCTGAACTCAAATATGAAGTCCTCTCACTCCGCTAAACAACCAACAAACTGCAAGCACAGTTCTATGATGTTTAAAATCAAAACTGTGAGTATGAGGCTAGATTTAAACTCATAAGTGCTGCTGCAAGTTTCAGGATGTTTGAAACCACGATGTCCTTTGTTGATGGGAAGCCTTTACCTTGGAAGACGGACGAAGATGAGAGGATACCACCACCACCTAAGGAGTAAATCGTCATCAGGTTTGGCATCCCCTTGGTTTGTTCCAAGCTTGGGGGAGTGCCGTGGTATCACATCACTATCTTCTATCTTTTTCCCTTATTAGTAGAGTCATATCATGAATAGACGAGTTATTATGTAGTATGGTTTGCATTATGGAAGTGTCCCCTCTCTTGTTAGATACATATCCCTTGGTGTGAGTTTCCGTTATGGAATATTAATGAGAAGTTCTATCATTCACTCTTTTGCATAGCTTATATTAGTTTTCAATTCGTGGTTATATGATTGATCTTGTTGTTAGTATTGGTATCACTTTGGGATCATTGAGTTAATTTAGTTGGTTTTGGCAAACCTGGCTCGGTCAGTAGCAACACTATTTTTGAGAGTTGAAAGAAAAGACAGAAGTACTCTAGAGAAAAATAATTTCATCATCTTTCTTTCTTGATTTGCTCATCAGTCTAGTATTCTCTAGTTAAGATCTTTTGTGCTTCCAAGGAAGATTGCATGTTTGCCTTTATCACTTGTATGTTTGTTTGTTTCCTTCAACTCTTATACTTGCTACCTAGCCTTGCTAGCCAAAAACCTGTACTGAGAGGGTATTCTTCTCGTGCATCCACCTCCTTAAAACCAAAACCTTTGCCATTTGTGTCCACCATACCTACCTAGTAGCATTATTGCTATTCCAAGTAAATTCTTGTTTTATCTACCTCCCAAATTAAACTTGTTAGGTGAAAATTAGTGATTAAAGCTCTCACGAATTTGATGGCACACTTTACTTTCTTGCACTTAATAAACTTGAACCATTGTGCTCACCTATGTTGCGTATATGCTTGCGCTTTGTAAGTTGTGAATTAGCAGAACCATGCTGTCATGGGGAACGCTTTCAACATTGATCCTTTGGTACTTTGTACCAAGTTGATATCATGTTCTTTTGTCTATGGATGTCGCTTGTGAAATGAAAGGGGAGCTTGTAAGTCCATGGAGTTATGCATGTGTGTTAGAGAAACGCTGGGTCATTGGTTCAATCCATGCTGACATGGTGGAAACCTGCAGCGTAACCATAACGAGTATCTATGAAGCATTCTTCTTATAAAAAAAGAGATAGAGTTTGAGAAAAAGAGAAAAGAAAAAAAGAGGTTATGAAAAGAGGAAAGAGAGAAAAAAGCACCATATTGCCATGGTAAATAAGAAGATTGCTGAGATACTTGTTGTCTGCTTGCCTTGTCATTTTGATATGGGGATTCTTCCGTATCATCGGGCAAGGGGTACCCCGTTGGCGGTTCTCTATGATACACATATGCTTACGATGACAAGAACTTACCGGTGACTAAACTTGAGTACCATGAGGAGCGTCCCTCGTATTCAAGGTACATGATATTCTCAACTTACAACTTGTCAATGCATATCCTCATATTTGATCACTTTAATCTTAATCACCTAAAGATGCCTATGATAGGGGCAATGAGAGCTGAAAGCTAGTAAGTATCATAATTTTTGGGAGCTCTTTATGAGACTTGCAATCCCTACTTCCCTCTTTGAAGGGCCTTTCTTTTACTTTGTAGCTGAGTCAGTAAACCTACTCCCTTCTATCTCAGCAAGTATTTTGAGTTGTTGTGTTTCATTCATTCATATGATGATTTATGCAATCATGTCTTATGTTCCTTGTTTTGCACATTTGTCTTATCTTGATGTTTACTACTTTGAAAGCTATCATTGAAAACCAACTATTTGTGAACTCCAGCAAATTATCAACTATTCTTCGACCAAGAGCTAAGTTTGCCATTACCAATTATGATTCACTTTATGTGTCTTTATTGTGTTTCCTTTACCTATTACAAGTTGAGTTATATAATAGTGAGTTGTCTTCTATTATGATCTGTGTATTTGACGAATGTGATGCTTCTTGTCCGTATTCTTTTATCGACTCTTCACTCCATAAACCTGAGGCCATGTTTATTGAGCTCAGTTTTGCTTGGGGACAAGCGAAGTCTAAGCTTGGGGGGAGTTGATACGTCCATTTTGCATCACTATTCTGTCTTAATTCACTATTATTCATTGATATATTTCATATTGAGAGGTGATTATGTTATTTCGTCTGTTTTTGCATGGTTGATGACTTTTTGGAGCATGGACCGCTGTAGTCAGGATTCTGATGGAAAAGGTGCTATTTGGAGGCAAAATTCGCGAAGATCAGAAAATACAGAAAAATATACGGAAAATCCTATTTTTCCAGAAGACTAAGTATGCCAGTGAAGGGTTCCGTAGTAGAAAACAAAACATTTCTATCTACTCGAACACTAATACCAGGATCTATACTATGCAGACATAAGTAACGGAGAAGGAATACAGTATCCATACCTTTGCAGAGAGAGGCACGCCTTACGCAGGAAGGCGTATATTGATGAAGACAAGCAACACCCCAAGTGTGGTGCCTCGGAAGTTCGTCACACGTCCGGTGTAGGGGACGTCAACCGGGCTCCGATCCAGCCGAGCAGCAGAAGAAGCAGATGTCGGATCGCCGATCACACGACGGTAGTGTGAAGGTGGAGAACTCAACCACGAGGTCCTCCCCAATATTATGGGGAAGACCTCAGTAGAGATGAGAGAGAGAGAGAATGAGAGGAATGGGTGTGTTCCAAGGGGAGGGGGGACCCCCTTTATATAGTGGGAGGGGGCGCACCACCCAGGGGCCAGGCGGTGTGGGACTAATGCCCACACCCGCCGGCCACCTTGGGGCAGACGCCGGCCCTAGGTGGGCCCCACTAGGGCGGCCCACCAGCCCTAGGCCAGCTGGCCTCCACTCCCTAGGCGCCTTGCCTACTTGGGCCTCCATATGGGTGAGGCCCATTAGCAATATAGTGGCTTCAAAAATAAAATAAAATAAATATTTAATATTAATTCTCCAATTAACATTCAAATACACATATTATATTATTCCTTCACTCCGGAACATCTTCCGGACCCCTTCCGATCTCCATCGGATGTTACCGAAACTATTCCGGTTTCTCTCTCTCTCTCTCTATTTCTCATACGATACCTCATCTACCCTAAGCGTCCCTACCCTTAAGCATGACATCCTTCGGTTCGGAAACACTCTGGACATGATAGAGACCACTCTCATATCAATGATCAACAGAGGGACCTGGATGGCCATGTGACCCCCGTGCGTTTCACGAATACAATCGCTCGAACCGTGAGATAGTCGTTCCCCATTCCCTTTGTCACTCGATACCTAATTCATCCGAGACTTGATCTTCGGTATCTGTATACCTTAGTTTGATCTCGTTACTGATGAACTTGTTTTCTCTGTCTCATGTCATTGCATTCCGTGACCCAGTCACATGCTTGCAAGCTTCATTAATGCAATGTCACCGAGATGGCCACATGTATCTGTCCATCACACAGACTAGACAAATCCTGGTCTTGATATGTACTCCTCTACGCATCCCTTCAGAAAACCTGAGTAGCACCTTTTGGTCACCCCATTACGAGATGACTCTAGATAACCATCTAAGCTTCTTCCGGAATGGTGATTTGCATTACCTCACAGTCAAAGGATCGGGTTACGAGGTTCTCTGTGTTTTATCATCAATGGTGAACTTTGTAACTAGATCTCATGAAGATATAATGGTCGGATGTTTTTCTATCATGTTATTCAACTAATAACATGACCTCATTGTCAGTTGGCATAAATGCCCATGGTCTTGAAACATAGACCATCCTCATGACCAATGAACTAGTTCATTAGAGGTAACTAGAGACATGGTTTGTTTACATACCACACGTGTATTAATGATTCGTATTAACACAGTTATAGCACAGTATGAAACGTATTATGAACACACAGGAGATATATCAAATAATACACTTTATTATTTGCCTCTAGGGCATAACTCCTTCAGTCTCCCACTTGCACTAGAGTATATCAAACTAGTTTACAATAGGCAGTAACCTAACACCAATGGAATCTCGGTGTTATTCATGCTTTTCTAAGTGGAAAGCTTTTGTCAACCGATCTGCTACATTCAGTTCCGTATCTACTTTGCAAATCTTGACTTCACCTTCATCAACGTTTTGTCGGATGACGTGAAATCTAAGCTTGATGTGTTTGGCTGTGGAATGAGTTCTTGTCTCCCTTGCATTTGCAATAGCTCCCGTGTTATCGCAATAGATCGTCACGGGGTCTTGTGCATCGGGAAAAACTCCCAGTTCGATGACAAAATTCCTTAGCCAAACAGCTTCATTTGCTGCATCAGCTACAACAATGTATTCAGACTCCATTGAAGATTGTGCCACCACCGGCTGCTTCTTGCTTTTCCACCTTACCGCCCCACCATTCACCAAGAAAACAAATCCTGTTTGAGACTTTGAGTCATCATGATTTGAATTCTAGCTCGCATCTACGTAACTTGTTACGTTTAGAGCTTCATCATTTCCTCCATAGATCAGGAACATATCCTTTGTTCTTCTCAGATACTTCAGGATATTTTTCACAGTTGTCCAATGATCCGGTCCTGGATTACTCTGATATCGGCTCGTCAAACTAAGAGCCAATGCCACATCAGGTCAGGTACTAAGCATTGCATACATGATAGATCCTATTGCTGAAGCATAGGGGATGTAAGACATCTTTTCTCTATCATTGTCCGTTACAGGACATTGAGTCATACTCAAGTTGCAATTCTTCATCATAGGAGTAAAACCCCTCTTGGTGTTTTCCATTTTGAACCTCTTCAAAATCTTATCTATGTAAGTACTCTGACTTAATGCTATTAGGTGTCTCGATCTATCTCTATAGATCTTGATTCCTAATATGTATGCAACTTCACCTAGATCCTTCATGGAAAATTGGTTGCTCAAATATGCTTTCACGCTATTCATAAGATCCACATCATTTTCCATGAGAAATATGTCATCCACATATACTACTAAGAAAACAACCGAGCTCCCACTCGCTTTCTTGTAAACACAAAACTCTTGTTGGTTTTGGACAAATCCAAAACTTTTGATCACTTGATCAAAATGTTGGTTCCAGCTCCGAGATGCTTACTTCAGTCCATAAATGGACCGTTGAAGTTTGTATACCTTTCCAGCATCCTTAGGATTGACAAAACCTTCTGGTTGCATCATATACAACTCTTCATCAATGTGACCATTGAGGAATGCGGTCTTGACATCCATCTGCCAAATTTCATAGTCGAAATGTGCAGCAATTGCTATTAAAATCCTGACAGCCTGAAGCATCACTACGGGAGAGTAAGTCTTGTCGTAGTCAACTCCTTGAATCTGTCAAAACCCCTTTGCGACAAGTCGAGCTTTGTGAATGGTCACATTACCATTCGCATCTGTCTTTTTCTTAAAGATCCATTTATTTTCCACGGCCTTGCGACCCTCTGGAAGATCCACCAAGGTCCAAACTTGTTTTTCATGCATGGATCCTATTTCGGATTTCATGGCTTCTAGCCATTTCTCGGAGTCAGCACTATCCATAGCTTCTTTGTAGTTTGCAGGTTCTTCCTGATCATCTAAGATGACAGACATTACAAGGCTACTGTACCAATCTGGAGTGGCACGAACCCTTGTAGACCTGCGAACCTCAGGAGTCTCGATGTCATTGTTTTGATCAGCATCAATGGTCTCTTCCTCCATGTTGGAGAGGGGTTTCGGAACAGTTTCCGTTGCGCTACTCGGAATACGGAGAGAAGGGTCAACAATTTCATCTAACTCTATTTTCCTTCCACTCACTCCCTTTGCAAGAAACTCCTTTTCGAGAAAGGTGCCATTTTTAGCGACAAACGTTTTGCCTTCGGCTTGGTTGTAGAAGGTATACCCAATGGTTTCCCTCAGGTATCCTACAAAGATACATTTTTCCGATTTGGGTTCGAGTTTGTCAGGCTGCAGTTTCTTAACGTAAGCCTCAACCCCAAACTTTCATAAATGACAACAATGGCTTCTTGCCATGCCATGTCTCATATGGGGTTGTCTCCACGGATTTGGATGGTGCTCGGTTTAAAATAAAAGCGGCGGTTTCTAACGCGTATCCCCAAAAAGACACAGACAAATCAGTTAAAGACATCATGGACCGTACGCTATCCAATAGGGTTTGGTTACGACGTTCCGACACACCATTACGTTGTGGTGTTCCAGCTGGCGTAAGCTGTG
This sequence comes from Avena insularis, assembly GCA_023614405.1. Taxonomy (NCBI): domain Eukaryota; kingdom Viridiplantae; phylum Streptophyta; class Magnoliopsida; order Poales; family Poaceae; genus Avena; species Avena insularis. Next base: position 191,569,327 of record CM042690.1, read on the forward strand.
GTACAATCCCACAGTCCTTTAAGTGCATGTTAAACTCAAAACTCAAATACTCGCCTCCTCGATCCGATCGAAGGTGCTTGATTTTCTTGTTAAGTTGATTCTCTACCTCTTTCTGAAATTCCTTGAACTTTTCAAAGGTTTCAGACTTGTGCTTCATCAAGTAGATATATCCATATCTGCTTAAGTTGTCAGTAAAGGTAACAAAGTAACAATAACCATTGCGAGTTGAGACACTCATCGGTCCACATACACCCGTATGTATGATCCCAAGTAGGTCTACGGCTCTCTCCATTATACCGGAGAATGGTGTCCAGGTCATTTTGCCCATGAGACATGGCTCACATGTATCAAGGGATTCAAAGTCCAATGATCCAAGAAGCCCTTCTAAATGAAGCTTCTTCATGCGCTTTACGCTAATATGACTAAGACGGCAATGCCATATGTACATGGAATTATCGTCACTATGCTTACAACGTTTAGCATCAACACTATGGATGTGTGTATCACAATCAAGATCAAGTAAGAATAAACCATCACGTACAGGTGCATGAACATAGAAAACATCATTCATATAAATTGAACAACCATTTGTTCCTGATTTAAACGAATAATGGTCTTGCAACAAGCAAGACCCACTCACAATATTCATACTCAGTGCAGGTACATAATAGCATTTATTCAAAATCAACAATAATCCTGACAGTAGACGTAGATGCAGGGTGCCGACGGCCATCACTTCGACTTTCGAGCCATTGCCGACGCGCATCGTCACCTCGTCCTTCCTCAGGCGCCTCCTACTCTGCAGATCCTGTTGAGAGTTACAAATGTGAGCAATAGATCCAGTATCAAATACCCAGGTGTTACCCCTGGTGCTTGTAAGGAATACATCAATAACATGTATATCATATATACCTTTGTCCGGAATGGCTATCTTGCCAGCTCGCTTGTCTTCAAGGTATTTGGGGCAGTTGCGTTTCCAGTGCCCATCCCCTTTGTAGTAGAAGCACGAAGTGCCGGGCTTAGGGCCAGGCTTGGAAGCCTTTGAGGTGGTGGGAACAAACTTGCCATCCCTCTTAGGCTTCTTGCTCTTGCCTTTTCCCTTTTGCCCCGGTTTCTTAAAGTTGGTGGTCTTGTTGACCATCAGCACCGTGTGTTTCTTCTTGATTTCAACCTCAGCAGTTTTGAGCATGGAGAACACCTCAGCAAGGGTCTTAGTCATCCCTTGCATGTTGTAGTTCATCACAAAACCCTTATAGCTAGGGGGCAGCGAATGCAACACCCTATCTATGGCGAGTTCCTCTGGGATTTTGCAATCCAGGGCGTTTAAGCGTTTAATGTAGCCAGACATTTTGACCACGTGCTCACTAATACTGATGTGCTATTCCATTTTAGTAGAGAAGAAGAGCTCGGAAGCATCATACCTCTCTGCACGAGCCTGTGGAGCAAAGACAGCCTTGAGATCCTCAATGATCTCAAAATCATTCATCTTCTCAAAATGCTTTTGAAGCTTCGGCTCCATGGCATAGAGCATTCCACTCTGGATGAGGGAGAAACCATCCGCCTTGGACTGCCAGACATTCTTTTCGTCCTCAGAGGCGGAATCTGCAGGCTTGGCCGGAAGCTCAGCCTCGATGACATAAGTCAGCTTGTAGGGGACTAGGAGGATCCTAAGATTGCGGAACCATGCGGTGAAGTTGGTTCCATCAGTTTTCAGCTTGTCCTTCTCGAGGAAAGTGCTAAGGTTGAAGGTGAGCGGGAGAGACATCTACAAAGGAATTTGCAAAGTATTTAGACTATGTTCATAATAATGAGTTCGAGTTTTAACTAAAAGAACTCCCACTTAAACGAACATCCCTCTACTCGTTTAGTGATCACATGATCCCTATCCTCTGCACCTCCCCCGATCGTCACGGCCATCAGTGCAGTATCAAAGGTGGACATTCCCTAATGTCGATCACATCAACCATGTGATTCATGCTCGACCTTTCGGTCTCTTGTATTCCGAGGCCATGCTTCTCTAGCGTGCTTGGATCGCCAGTCCTAACTCGTGTGTATTTATAGTGCAACATGGCTTACACCCACTGTATGCGAACGTAGATATGTTTGACACCCATGCCTGTCACCCTAGATCGCCTCATACCAAAGAACTTTCTTGGTGGTGCACACACAAGGGGAATACGATAACTGGAATACTATGAGGGATTATCTTATTATGCTACCGTCTAGTAAGAATACTAGCACAATAAGTAATACTTCTAAAGTAAAGTGTTATGACATGGTTATAGCTTTATGATCATCATAAATTGCTTCAATGAGAGTTTCACAAACTTGTCATTGCCATGTTATAATACGTGCCCCTATGCAATAAGGAAGATAGATGCCTCTATATTAACTATTGCATGTTTTACGCGGCTTTAGGGCTTTCGCAGTAGAACCCCTTCCCACCTACGAACGTTGAGCCACAACATGGATTCAATGATTACCGTTCTTCTTCCCTTTTCAGGGCCCTCCAGTGTCAATGCCATATCAACTACTGTAGAGAGATAGACACCCCCCTAAGCCACTTTGATTTGTGGACCAGTCTCGTGAATCACCACGTGAGCTCGGTTGGGGGCCGCTTCATCAAACAGTGTCGCGATATGAACAATGACACTAAAGAGGGTAGCAACTAGAGAATCAATGCCCACATATTGCTATGTGTTCTATCCGTACGACATGTCTACCCATAGACCCGCTCTGATACCACTGAAGGGTTTCGTAGCAGAAAACAAAAAATTCTATGTACTCCAACACTAATACCAGGATCTATACTATGCAGACATAAGTAACGGAGAAGGAATACAGTATCCATACCTTTGTAGAGAGAGGCACGCCTTACGCAGGAAGGCGTATATTGATGAAGACGAGCAGCACCCCAAGTGTGGTGCCTCCGAAGTTCGTCACACGTCCGGTGTAGGGGACGTCAACCGAGCTCCGATCCAGCCGAGCAGCGGAAGAAGCAGATGCCGGATTGCCGATCACACGACGGTAGTGTGAAGGTGGAGAACTCAACCACGAGGTCCTCCCCAATATTACTGGGAAGTCCTCAGTAGATGAGAGAGAGAGAATGAGAGGAATGGGTGTGTTCCAAGGGGAGGGGGACCCCCTTTATATAGTGGGAGGGGGGACGCACCACCCAGGGGCCAGGCGGTGTGGGACTAATGCCCAAACCCGCCGGCCACCTTGGGGTAGCCGCCGGCCCTAGGTGGGCCCCACTGGGGCGGCCCACCATCCCTAGGCCGACTGGCCTCCACTCCCTAGGCGCCTTGCCTACTTGGGCCTCCTTATGGGTGAGGCCCATTAGCAATATAGTGCCTTCAAAAATAAAATAAAATATATATTTAATATTAATTCTCCAATTAACATTAAAATACACATATTATATTATTCCTTCACCCCGAAACATCTTCCGGACCCCTTCCGATCTCCATCGGATGTTACTGAAACTATTCCAGTTTCTCTCTCTCTATTTCTCATACGATACCTCATCTACCCTAAGCGTCCCTACCCTTAAGCGTGACATCCTTCGGTTCGGAAACACTCCGGACATGATAGAGACCACTCTCATATCAATGATCAACAGAGGGACCTGGATGGCCATGTGACCCCCGTGCATTTCACGAATACAATTGCTCGAACCGTGAGATAGTCCTTCCCCATTCCCTTTGTCACTCGATACCTAATTCATCCGAGACTTGATCTTCGGTATCTATATACCTTAGTTCGATCTCGTTACTGATGAACTTGTTTTCTCGTTCTCATGTCATTGCATTTCGTGACCCAGTCACATGCTTGCAAGCTTCATTAATGCAATGTCACCGAGATGGCCACATGTATCTATCCATCACACAGACTAGACAAATCCTGGTCTTGATATGTACTCCTCTACACATCCCTTTAGAAAACCTGAGTAGCACCTTTTGGTCACCCTGTTACGAGATGACTCTAGATAACCATCTAAGCTTCTTCCGGAATGGTGATTTGCATTACCTCACAGTCAAAGGATCGGGTTACGAGGTTCTCTGTGTTTTATCATCAATGGTGAACTTTGTAACTAGATCTCATGAAGATATAACGGTCGGATGTTTGTCTATCATGTTATTCAACTAATAACATGACCTCATTGTCAGTTGGCATAAATGCCCATGGTCTTGAAACATAGACCATCCTCATGACCAATGAACTAGTTCACTAGAGGTAACTAGAGACATGGTTTGTTTACATACCACACGTGTATTAATGATTCGTATTAACACAGTTATAGCACAATATGAAACGTATTATAAACACATAGGAGATATATCAAATAATACACTTTATTATTTGCCTCTAGGGCATAACTCCTTCAGCCAGAAGATGGAGTGGAGATGGGCCACAGGGGGCCCACACCATCCCATGGCGCGGGCAGCCCTAGGCCACGCCAGGAGGTGGTGTGGCCACCCTGGCCCACTCCAGCCTCTCTCCTCTGGCGTATATCATCCTCCCGAAACCCTAAGACTCAGAGAGCGACCACAGAAAGATTCCGCCACCTCTGCGGGGCGGAAAACACCGAGAGAGAAAGATCTCTACAGCAGACAAATTTCTGCCGGGGGAATTCCTTCGTGGAGAGGGGAGATCATCGCCATCAACACCACCATCAAGATGGACTTCATCGGGATCATCATCACCATGAGCACCCTCATCACCATCTCCATATTGCTATAACAATTGAGTTGAATCTTGCATTAGTTCATAGGGGAAACTTTCCCGGTGTTGATTACTCTTTGTAGTTGATGCTATTGAGTGAACCATTGAATTATTGTTTATGTTTAGATTGTTATACATCATTATTCCATCTCTGATCATGATCCATATGATGTCTTGTGAGTAGTTCGTTTTGTTCTTGAGGACATGGGAGAAGTCTTGTTGTTAGTAGTGGAGTTGTGTTGAGAAAGATTCAATAGATTGTTATTTAAGTTGTGGTGTAGTTCTTCTAGTGGTGTCATGTGAACATCGACTACATGACACTTCACCTATATGGGCCTAGGGGAATGCATTGTGTATTTGGCTACTAATCGTAGGGGTTGCCGGAGTGACAGAAACCTGAACCCCCGTTAGGAAACCATTGCACAAGGGACGTAAGGGTCTTAGAGTTTAAAGTTGTCGTTAGGTTTCTACCTTAATTACTTTCTTGTACTTATGGATGTTTGCAAGGGGTATAATCACAAGTATGTATTAGTTTTGGATGGGGTGGTACATTAGCACAGGTTCACCCACACAAGACTTAGCAAGCTAAAGAAGATTAATCAACTATATGAAGCGAAAGCACTTGACAGTCTTCCCATGTGTCCTCGAGAACGTTTGGTCATCTTAAGTAATACAACCGGCTTGTCCTTTGCTGCATAAAGGATTGGACCACTTGCTGCATTTATTCCTACTGTCTTTTATTTACTCGTACTGTATTTACTTGCTTTATCGAAAACCCCTAAAAATCTGTTTTGCTAAGTATTTGCAGAGAATTCCTGATCCATACCACTAGCCAGCACCTTCTGCTCCTCGTTGGGTTCGACACTCTTACTTATCAAAAATACTGCGATACACCCCCTATACTTGTGGGTCATCAAGAACTAGCCACTAAAGTTGAGGGTATTCACTAATGAGGGGTGATAATCAAGGGTAACTATCCAAATCTAGTTTTATGCCTTTTGATGACATCCAAGTATAACTAGTAGGACTAGTTTTATACTCTTTATGGTATCTATCCTATTTTCCAATACTCACAAAGCACTAACTAAAAGTAAAGAACTTGGGTAAAAAGTAAAAGAATAAAGCTTGCAAGTAAAACTTGGGATTGGTATAATCAAGGTTGCATAACCAAAGCATGCATAGTGCATATTGCATAGGTTATCTGATGTAGTGGGCTTGCATGGATAGCTTGCATAGTTTTAGCTTGCCTTGAGCGGTGTAGTGGTTGAAGTTCTCTTCTTCTTCTTGGTAGTACTCCTCCTCCTCGTATCCTGGGTCAGCATAATCGTCTATAAATGAATACGAGGTACACAATCACCAAACAATACTTCACTACTTCTATTTAGCACACTAAGGCTCACACTTGATGATCTAGCATCATCACAATCATCACATGAAATAAAGACCTAATCTTATTTATCTTATTTTGGAAAAGTAATTTCTACTCATTGAAAATACTTAAGATTTAATATTCTCCAATTAAAATATGGGATCATGTTGACACATGTCATCACCACATATTCTAATACTTGGGAATGTGATTTAAAGTGGTGGTCATACTTTATAAAAATTAACATTACCATTTAATACAATTAAACTGACTAGAAATGCCTATATAGCATTCTTTTGGTACTAGTCCAAGGTCACTACATGCAAACCTAAATATTTATACATATTCAGATAGATCTTATCAAATGTGATATTTTAGAGTTGGAATCAACTCAAAAGCATTTACGGTTGATTTTTAAAAAATGTTTGAAAGTGGAAAAGTCTCTGTCTTGTTATTTTTACTATAGATGATCTATAATTTCAAATGGTTTGAATCCAATGGGCTTGGATAGATAATTTTAATACCTTTCTAACAAAATTTGAATCATGCAATTTGGTTCAGTGAATCTCTTTGAGTTGATTTTTGAATCTACTGACAAAATCTAGTTTTAACTAAAATAGAAAATGTCTATTTGAATCTATAGGCTCTATGCGGGAAACTAAATGGGCCGGCCCAACTGCACAGCGTTGGCGCAGCGGGCTGTTGACAGGACGGTCCCACATGTCAGCGACAATATTAACCCAAAACGGTATCTTTTAATCTCAGCCCTACGATTAGAAGTAAGATCTATGGCTGAGGTTCATCGTCTCCGGCGAATAGCTCCAGCGAGATTCTAACCCTAACACGGCGGTGGAGGTCATGTGAGGCTCACCTGGGCTCCAGCTAGGGTCGGCGATGGGGGCAAATGATGTTGTAGACGACGGCGGTTCGAATGGTGATCGCGACGGCTCCTAGGGTGGTCGCAATCAACGGGCTCCTTCCTCCTCTACAGCGGCGGACTCCGGTGAAATTCCGACGACGTGGTGCTCGCCTTGCTCCAGGGAAGGGTGTGAGAGGTGTCTGAGAGAGAGGGGAGTGGAATGGTGTGGCGAATTGGGGCTGGGACGGACTCTATTTATACACCGGCGAGAGGGATAGAGCGGGATGGCTCGGGCTCATCGGTGATGGCGATACAGGGGCTAGCGGCATGGCTGAGGGTAGAGGTCGACGTGGTGCTTCAGGGCGGTTGTCGTGCGAGTGATGGCGCGGCAAGGGGCGGCCGAGAACGGTCGGTGCTCTGGGCAGAAATGGCGGCGTTCGAGACGGCGCACAGGGGCTACGGGTCACGCGGTGGTGAACGGGCATGTCTGGGGGTATCTAAGGGTCACGGAGAGTGCGCAAACGCACGGTGAGGGTGAGGCACGACGTGTGTGCGCGTGTTGGCTATGGCGCTCTGGTGCGCTCTCGGCATGGCAGGCAGAGAAATGGGCACGGTGCTTGTGGGTGGTCCACGGCTTGCCTGTGGTCGAGGGGTGGACAGAGGGTGGCGGTGGATGGTTGCTTGTATCCTGTACATCGTGGGAGAGGGCGGCGCTGGCTGTGGCGAGCTGTGCGTGGTCGACCGTGGCCGAGCTTGAGCAGCGTTAACGGCGCAGAGGGGGAGCTGGTCTGCTGCGCTGCTAGGCACTAAGGGAGACCAGGAGAGTGAAATGAGGGGCTAGTGGCAAGTGATCACTGCACAGAATAGTATAAGTTAGGCAGGTGTTTTCTGCGTCTGCCAGGTGCTCGACCAAATGGCCGCATGAACACAAGATTTGAATTTTTGGCTAAATTTTGGTGAGTGTGTTTTTCACATGCTTGAGTGTCTATGGTTTCTTGGGTTTGCCAAGGTGAATTGATTTGAGTGGTTTTTGCAAAATGGTGATCTTAGCATATGAACTTGATTCAATTTTACATTGTCCTTTAAATAGATTTAGAATTTGTTTCTGTTGATTTGTAAAGTGGGCTTGGGTTCACTTTTACTTGGTCTAGCAAGGGGTGAAAAGAATTGAGAAAGTTTCTGTTAGAAATCTTTTACTAGGAACACTCAAAGTGGTCTAGTGGTTAATTTTGGTCAAAATGATCATTTGATCATATGATTCATATTTGAATTTATTTTCATTTGAATTTGTTTGTAATTGGCCTAGATGATGTAGTATTCATCTTTAAACTATTCCTTATCATTTGTAGCAATCAAACATGGCAATTGCACTTATTCATACACCTATGCAATTCACACATACACTCATATTAGATTTAATAATAAAAGTTTTTGTTAACCCTAAACTTGGGTGATTAGAACTTGATAATCTTGATTAATATTTTTGGGGTGTTACACTCGATGCAGCAGACGTATATGGTCTTGTTGCTGGGGCCCCATGTCAGCCTATCTGCTATGTACTGACTTCTGGGTCCCCGATGCAGTCTTGTATGTTCTGGCTGGTGGGCACTGATGCCAGCCTATCTGTACAAGTATTTAAATTTTTTTCAAACCCGACCATTAAACTTGAGGGATGCTACATGCTGGTGGGTCCGCGATGTGGGGTCAATGCCCAAAAGGCCGAATTAAAAAGAGTTTAGCTATCTACATGGGCTATACTATATAGGCTATGCTCCATGGGCTCCTTTCTCAAATTTCACTGGACTGTGTTCAGCAGTCCACTAACCCCTAAAAGACCGAACCAAAATATTCAGGGCTATGCTTCCTGGGCTCCTTTCTCAAATTTCTCTAGGTTGTGGTCAGCAGTCCCCCATGTCCCTGTCATTATAAGAAATGTTTGCATGCTAGACTTTTTTCTTGCTCGCGCCTCCCTATTTTAAACTTGGCAACCTTGCTCGATGTAGCACCTGTATAAGGTCTCGCTACTAGGTCCCTCATGTCAGTCTCTGTATATATTAAATAAAACGTGTGTATGATAGACTTTTTTTCGGCCACGTCTTATGTTTTGACCTTGGCAACGTAGCTTGATGTGGTAGTCGCGTGTGGTCTTGCTGTTGGGGCCCACATGTCAGTCTCTCTGGTATGTTCTGGCTTGTGCATGTCAGCCTACCTGGTATGTTCTACCTTGTGGGTCCCTGATGTCAGCTTTTCTGTACAAGTATGTACTTAACTTTTTTTTTAACCCGCCCATTAAACTCGAGGGACGTTGAAGGCTGGTGGGTCCGTGATGTCTGCCTCTTTGTAAAGCAATATTGCTACATGAAAAAAACGTAAACTCAAAGAAATATATGTCAAGCACATAGGATTCAAACTCAAAACCTCAACAAATATAAATTGTATGTGTTGCCACTACGTCAAAGAAATCAGATGAAAATTATTTAAAAGATTTATAGTACCTATAACTTATGTATTAGTCTTCTTAGAAATATTTTGTATGTCCATGTTTATCTCTCTTAAAATAAAAAGGCAGTGCTACGTATTAGTTTCTTAAAAACATGGGTAGGCAGAGTTTTTTTAGAGGTGGGGGCAATGCCAAAAAGGGCAAATTAAAAAGTTTTTGGGATATGGTCCATGGGCTGCTATCTCAAATTTCACTGGGATGTGGCTTGGTTGGATTCAAACACAGACCTCACCAACGGAGGAAAAAAACGATAATTTGTTTGACAGATATTCATGTAAAAATATCTAAAAAACTAGGGACACACACCGCATGCGCCAAAACAGGGTTGGTATCCAATGACTTCACTTGGTGAAATCATGTTGTATCTTTACCCTCTCATCTATGTCCAAAACACATCCAATAGTTCCGATGACAGACTGGCAAATGCTCTAGTGCAATTAGCCCAGCATCAACAATAGAACTTTTGAAAAATTCAGTAGCATTTGAAAGATTAAGCAGTATAGAATACGACATAAAAAATATTGACAGATTCCTAGTTTATATTCAGCGGCATTTCAAAGTGACTGATTCAGCCATACAGACACTGAAATTCAATAGTAGTATAGAGAGAGCTAGTTCATATTTCATCTCTAAAAACCATGTCACACGATCAGTTTGTCCTTTTCTCCAGACACACTCAATCATTGGAAGACAATTATTGTCATAATATTTGATCATGTAGGGAACCGTCACATAAATATAAATATACCATACCAGTACGTACTAGTCATAGCTCCAATCTAGCAAAATATTATCACAGTTTTACCACCCATATATGATCAGTGGAGATAAGACAATTATATAATTAATTATAATAGCATGCTGCCAAAGAGCTAGATAGCTAGGAACTTCATGAACAACATGTGGCATTCACGGCAGCGAGATACATCAACCTTGACCGTTCTTCTAATGGTAAGTTTGGCTGATTTATGGACGTTGATCCACCTAGAAGTAGCTGCCAACCGCCCACCAGTCCAGTTAATGGCATAGTGTCCCTTGATTTGCACTCATCGCTCTGTACCTTGAAGACTACTGTGCCCATTTGTCTGGCCTGGAGTTACTTTGTGGCACTCTTAGGCAATTTCTGAGTCAAAGCAAGAGATAGACACATAATTAATAAGAGCAATGCACTGAATCATGTGAAACTTGAGAAGACATTCAGAGCAGTTTATCTGTCTTCATATACTTACAAATATAATACGGTGCGACCTTGTGATGACACATCTGTAGAGTACGGTTTGACAAGACACTGCCCGGGGTGATGAAGGAGCTTGTGTTGGTGCCTGTGCTAGGGCTGGTGTGGTAGCTAGTGCTGGTGCAGGAATAGGAAGTGGTGCATGAGATGGTGTCGCTGCCTGTGATGGGGCTAGTGCTGGTGCAGGAGATGGCACCGATGTACTTAATTGTAGAGAGGGGTTGGTGCATGAGCGAGAACCGGTGTTGGCGCCAACAGTTTGATGCTAGATTTCTTCTAAGGGGCAGGTAAGCTGACTGCAGGGACGGTAGAGGCATATGAGACATGTACAAGAAAAATTGTCTCTTATACAACAGTTACTCACAAGACAGTGATCAGAGGATATGATCAGTATAGAAGCAAATTAAGTTACTGCCTCCATTCTTTCTCCTTAGGTCAATAGGTGCCGGAGCAGGAATATGGTCGGTACCGGTGCCAGCAACTTGATGCTGGTTACCTTCTGGGGGTAGGTAAGGGGACTGCAGACATGGTCAAAGAGGCATATGTATATAATAAAAATGGTTTCTTATACAATAGTTACTCCTATATAGAGATGCGAGTATAGAAGCGAATTAAGTTACTATCTCTATTCTTTCTCCTACTTAGGTCAATAGGTGTCATTGTAGGAACTAGGGCTAGTCACTACAAGGAATCTGCTGATACTTGACCCTCCATTTTCGTCACAGAATCGTCATTGTCTATAATATATATCGATCTTATGACGAAAAACATATCGTAAAAAATTGAGCGTCGGTAATTGCATACAACGACATTTTTTGCGAAATCGTCATAACCGTCTATGGCGATATTGGATCGTGATAACCTCTATGACGATCTAATATCGCCATGCGTAGTCTGGCTAGTACACGTGAGATCCTACATAGCTGATTCTACGTGGGAAAAATTATGACGATACTAAGTCGTCGTAGTATAAAATCAGCCCAGTCCATTTCTATGGTCTACATGAGCTCAACCCAACAACTCTGGCCTGTTTATGTTTTTTACCTTTGAAATCTGGTCAGCTACACGGGCCAAGAACAACATTCTAGCCTTTTTATTTTTTTAGGCCATGGCCTTACTAGGAACAATTTCTTTTCATTTTTAGCCTTTTTATTTTGGACCGACACGGGTCCTAGCTGTCAGGTCATAGATGTCAGGTTTTCAGTTTCTCACCAGGTCCCACTTGTCAGTTTTCATTTTACCACGGTAAGAGTAATTAAACAACCAATAATTTGATCATGATAGAAAGAATACATGCAATTCTTTTGATTCAAAGAGAGAAAATTCATGAATGATATAATATTTCAAATAACATCTACATATTACAATTATAGATAGTTCACATCAGGTATCCATCTACTAATATACTAATAAAGCGATCAACATGTATATAATCTAGCTATTCTTTGACACTCTGGAACTTCTTGCTTCCTCTTCATCTATCTTATTCCACAGGTAAAACTTGGATTGATTTGCTGACTACATAGTGATGAATACATCTGCCTTGCTGCAATGTGCCAGAATCACCAACTGCGGATAGAGTACCGATTGTTAGAGGAGGTATTTGAGGGTGTAAAAACATATAGAATAATATAGCAAGATGGTATCATTAAGCAGTCAATATCAAAGTGCATGCATCACAGTCGAACAAAAATTACAGTAAACTACTTAAGTGATCATTTAGACATTTAATATCAAAGTACATGAATTATAGTAGAACATCAATTACACAACTCTCCTATTAAGCTGAATACATGCTTCTCCAAGATCTAGTAAATGTACTAGTACCAAACCATCCATGTATTTGTACTCAAGAGAGGAAAACAAGAAAGATGGGCATATGATATAAGCCACACAACCACATAGTCTAGGACAGTCCCTATTAGCGCTAGCTCCCAGTCTATGTCCTGGAATACAAGTGAAATATAGGCAGTAGTAACAATACTTTAGCTCATATTTTCATGTCAAGCATAGAAATATAGGCCAAATGCATCTATCAAGATAACCCAAACATCATTTTTAAGATGTTTGGTTTGAGATACTTCAACAATCAATACAGGCTATTTATTTTTCTTCAACTCAAAACAAATTGTGTCATGCTGATCCTACCATGAACATTTGTACATAAAGTAAGTATGTTGTAACAAATGATCGGAGTGCTTCTATATCTGGTTTGATGAAGTATGTCAAGTAACACGATACCAGGTTACTAGATCAGCCATCATGCATCTACTCGGAAACCTATTAGTAATACTGAAGTAGGTACAAGCTGCAGAAAAAGCACTCTTTCATAGTTTCATGTTTACTACTTAACTAAAACAAAGAGAGTTTCAGACATAGTAGAGAACAAAACAACCGGTGCTTGCAGGAGTTAGTGCTGACAGTTTTACAAGCTTTAATCGTCTGCCAACTAAACAAACTGATATATCTGTATGTAAAATCAACTGGTATGGTAACTGAACTAATTGAAGATCTCAATGGCACGATGCATACATTAAATACTAGCTGAACAGGATGTGTAAACAACATTATTTTATTAACATATTCGAGCATTTGTGAGCACAAAAATAATATGTCAGTCTTTCCTATGCATGCAGCTACAATCTCTCCACACAAAAATTGATGAATCCAAACTAATAACCAAGGACTGAAAGAAAATGAGTGGATTTTAAGTATTAAACAATGTGGTCGTGACTCATGATGACCCACAAGTATAGGGGGTGTATCGTGGTATTTTCAAGGGGAGTGAAACCCAATTTATTGATTCGACACAAGGGGAGCCAAAGAATATTTATAAGCCTTAACAACTGAGTTGTCAATTCAGCTGCACCTGGAAACAATCTTGCTCACAGCAGTTTACCATTAGCAACAGTTTTGTAGTAGGAATAGCAAAGTAACAGCAGTAGTAAAGTAAAGACAGCAATAACAATAGCGGTAAACAGTGGGATTCGAGTGCGGTAGGCATATGTATGGATGGACGGGTGTTGCATGGACAAGATAATTCACATAGCAATCAGAACATAGGGAAATTGCAGATAAATAAGATAAAGCATCCAAGTACTAGATAATCCTAGGCATGTGTTCCATATATAGTCATACGTGCTCGCAATGAGAACTTGCACAACATCTTTTGTCCTGCCAGCCCGTTTGCAGCAGGGTCTCAAGGGAACTACTGGCAATTAAGGTGCTCCTTTTAATAGAGCACCGGAGCAAAGCATTAACACTCCGTGAACAGATGTGATCCTCACATCAAAGCCATTCCCTCCGGTTATCCCGATTTCTGTTACTTCGGGGCCATTGGTTCCGGACAACAATGTGTGTATACAACTTGTACATAAGACCATAAACAATACTATTATAATGAATCAATGACATGTTCAGGTCTGAAATCATGGCACTCGGGCCCTAGTGACAAGCATTAAGCACAACAAGTCGCAACAAAGTCATAAAGCACTAATAAAAGATATTCGGCACCATGCCCTAACAATCTGATGCCATTACATGAACGATCTCATCCAATCCCTACCATCCCCATATCCTACAGCGGGGGATTACTCACACATAGATGGGGGAAACATGGATGGTCGATGGAGAAGCGATGGTGATGATCTCCTCCAATTCCCCGTCCCGGTAGGGTGCTAGAACGGAGTTTCTGGTGCTGTTTCGTGGAATCTGGTGGTGGCGGCGGAGCGGAACTCCTTCTGGAAAAACGTCAAACCCCCTTGAAGTTTTTAGGTCAGAAGGCTCCTTATAGGCGAAGAGAGAGACCGAGGGGGTGCCTAGGGGGCCCACACCACCCCCTGGCGCGGCCTGGCCTGGCCCGCGCTAGCAGGTGGTGTGGCTACCCCCTAGCTCTTCTCCGTCTCGTATTCTGGCTCCTGGAGTCTTCGGGTGAAATAGGATTTTTGGCATATTTTCCCGGATTTTTCCTGATAGTTGGTTTTCTGCACCAAAAGTAGACACCAAGGCAATTCTGCTGAAAACAGCGTTAGTCCGCGTTAGTTGTATCCAAATCACACAAGTATAGAGGATAAACAATAGCAAAAGTGTTCAGGAAAGTAGATACATTTTGGACGTATCAACTCCCCCTAATCTTAGCTTATTGCTTGTCCTCAAGCAATTCAGTTGAAAACTGAGTGCGATAAAAGAACTTTCATGAACACATTTGCTTCATATGATGTATATATTCTCAGCATGTGACCAACTACTTAGACAATTCATAATAAAGAGTATGCTACTTAGTCTACTTACTAGTCAATGCAAGCTATGAATAGATTCCAACTCAAAAATAATAAGTAGCATGAAGCATAAACATAAGCAACATTACAATGCTCATAAAAAGGTATGATAGAGTGGTATCTCGCTTGCCTTTGATTATGAATGTCAAGGCACCTCTGAAGTTCAAGTGATGACTAGAAGTAAAGATATCAAGGATACAAGCATCAAAGTCATAACACAAATAATCAAGTAATGAGACAAGCACAAAGAATGACAACTATGCTCTCAAGAAGGTGCTCAAAGAATATGTGGAGACTCAACAAGTAAAGGAAAAGGTTTTGAATAATTTGAAAGGCTTCCAAATGCTGAAAGTATGGTACTCATTAGCTTTGAGCTCTCATTGCCCCTATCATAAGCATCTTTAATGTGGTTAAAGTGAAAGTGAGGTCCAATCTGAGTTATATGCTTGACAGACTATAAACTGAAAATCCCATGTCCCTTAAGTACGAGGGCCGCTCCTCATGCTACTCAACTTTAGTTATCGGTAAGTTCTTGTCATCGTAAATATCTGCATATCATTGAGAACCGCCAACAGGGTGCCCCTTGCCCGATGATACGGAAGAATCCCCATATCAAAATGACAAGGCAAGCAGACAATGAGTGTCTCAGCAATCTTCTTATTTACCATGGAAAATGGTGCTTTTTTTCTCTCTTTCCTCTTTTCATAAATCTCTCTTTTTTCTTTTTCTCAATAGCTATCTCTCTCTTTTTTTGTAAGAAGAATGCTTCATAGATATCATTATGGTTGCGCTGCAGGTTTCCACCATGTCAGCATGGATTAGACCAGCGGCCCAGGCGTTTCTCTAACACACATACATAACTCCATGGACTTACAAGCTCCCCTTTTATTTCACATTGACGACATCCGCAAACAAAAGAGCATGGTATCAACTGGGTATATATTTACAAGTGTTGAAAGCGTTCCTCGTGACAGCACGGTTCTGCTAATCCCTAGTCTATAATTAGCAAGCATATAACTTTCATGTAGAGTTCACAATGGTTTAGGTTTATTAAGTGCAGGAAATAAAGTGTGCCATCAAGTTCGTGAGAGCTTTACTAACTAACTTTCTCATAACAAGCAAACATTTTATTCAGAAGAAAACAAGGCATATTGAATATGCACGGAAGTAGCAAAAGATGCTAATGGGTAGGTATGGTGGACGCTTTGGAAATATTTGGTTTAGGGAGTTGGAAACTTGAGTAAAACTCATGGTAAGTGAAGGCTAGCAATAGTAAGGGAGCGACAAACGAGAGAGCAGTAGCTGTCATAATCATGCTTGCAACAAAACAGGACTAATCATGGCATGAAAGTGATTCAAGATCCTCAAGGCAAAATAATTCATCAAGGCTTAACTGATTATCACAGTCATGTGCATGCGTGAGCATGTGCCAAGTCAATTCGAATGAAACATTCAGAGGAGGATACCATGGTGTCATACCAATTTATGAATAGAGCAATGCAAGCAAACATTCATAAGACATGCTACAAACTATTAGCGAGCTGGAGCTAATCATAAGAAAGCAAGAACTACTAAGCATCCAAAGAAAACATACACTCTACATGAACGGACTAAGCATGCCCACAGTGATGAGTATATGTACAAAAATGAAAACAAATAGAGTTCGTTACCAGCCTCTTACCACGCCTCATGTTGTCATTAATCCTCATTATTGCTCTTCACTTGTGTGGCTTGAATAATAATATGAAACCAATATTCCACTAAGGACTGCCGAACCCTGTAGCAAACTCACAAAAACCAAAGAAGAACGACAAATATTTTTGTTGTTTTTGATTTTTTTAAAACAAGAACCAAAGGAAAAACAAGCAAAGCAAAATATTTTTGGGTTTTTCAAATAGTTCAAACAAAGCAAAAAGGGAAAAACAAACCAAGGAAAAAAGAAGAAGCAAACCAAAGAGAAACAACAGAAATATTTTTGGTATTTTTGTGTTTTAGAAATCAAAAGCAAAGAAGAACAAAAACTAAAAAGAGAACGAAAACATGAATATACAAAGTACCGACGCAACATGATATGAAGATGAGTGCGGTGTCGGCGTACCTCCCCCCAAGCTTAGGATTTTGGCCTAAGTGGGTATCAATCCATGTACGAATAGGGGTTCCAAGCAGACGGATCTTGATTAGAATGGTCGTAGTTGGGCCTGTGGGAAGAAGAAGAAGCTCCCTAATCATAAGTAGGCTGCTGATATGAAGACTCTCCCTCATTCGAGGGCTGGACCGAATCATCTGTGACCTCCCTTCTAGTGTCCTGCTCCTGTTGGGAGATCTCTCCCAAGTACGTGTCAAGCTCCTCCTCAGTGAGGGACCATCCTTCCCTGTTATCAAGGTTAAACAAAACAGGTGCAAGCAAAATAACAACACACTCGGACTTGCTCTTTCTCCAACCAGCTTTGAGAAAGGTTATTTCATAAGATAACTCACTCATACTAGCCCACGAGGAAACAAATTTATGCTGTATCATGGAATTAAGATCAAGCCTTTCTATGGGAAACTGTAGGTCTAGATGATGAGGCACTAAACCATGCAATGCTAGTAAACGAGAAGCAACGAGGCCTCCACAAATTCCACCTTTCTCACGGTTAGCAGCAAGACGGAAAGCTATCAAAGCACCTAAGTTGTAAGACCTATCTCGTTTAAGAGCAGTAGAGATAAATGCTAGATCAAACAAAGATAACTTATTGGCAGTTTTCCTAGGAAGAACACACTTGGCAATAAAGTAGGGAAAGTAGCGAATGGAGGGAAGATGAATGTTACAGATTTTTCCACTCTCCTTCGAGAAGCTACTCCCTTGGCAAATTTCTGCGTATAAATCCATGAGTGGTTCAGGTCTGTCCTTAATCTTTCTACATGATCCCCATTGAGGTACCTTAATAGCTGCACAAAAATCATCAAGAGAAAGGTCGACAGCAATATTGTAAATTTTGTAATGGACCATGGGGTTAGGTAAAGAGTGACTAAACTGGAAGTCCTGCACCACAGACATGGTTAGCTTCACAAATTGACAAGGTTCATCTTTCAAAAGGTGCTCTAACCCTGCATTAGAAACCAAAGTGTGGAAATCTTGTCGAATTCCTGCAGCTCTCATGAACTCAGAGCATGGATAAATGGAGGGAAAAACTTCCTCCTCCTGGTGGACCTTCATGACCTCGGGCACCCAAAGCTCATGTTGGTTTAGGTGGTGTTCACTCATCTTCTATTCTGAAATTTAAATACCTATTAAACAAGTGATTGCAAAGTGAATATAGTGAAGGATTCTACTCATAGGGACTTGTAAGAGGCCTAAACATGCATCAAAACTATATCTCTAAGAATTAAACAAGCTTACAAGCTCTCATAACCAGTCACCTACAGCAGCAAAATACTCAATATAAAATCCACTAAACACAAATCTACTTGGACAAGGGGAGGAGTCACATACCAGTGAACAAATGCTCCAAATTTCAGCAAGAAAGATGGGCTAAGCAAGGAGATCGAAAAAATCGAGAGCAAGCACAGTAAGAATGCAATTTTGAGCAATGAACTAGAGCTTACTCGGGAGAGAGAAGAAAGTGGTAGGTGAGAGAGCTAGTGGGGGGGCCTGGGGTGGCCCACACCAGGGCATGGCGCCACCCAGGGCTAGCCGCGCCACCATGTGGTGTGCCTGCCTGGTGGGCCCCCCTGGTACCTCCCAGGTACTCCTCTGTCCCTTTTTTCACGTAAAAATTTAATATGAATTTTCTTGAATTTTTCGAGACACTTTATTTTTGGGCATTTTTAGAGATAGAAGAATGATTTTTTTGACAGACAGATTTTTTTTCTTTTGGAAACATGATGCAAGGACAAAACAAGGCTAGAACTACAGAAGTTCTAAGACACTCTAACATGCAAGCAACTAACAACAAAAAGAAAGCTAAACAAAAGCAAAAACTAAAATGCAAAGGATAGAAATAAACGAAGATAATCATAATGAAAACATTGTTTTGTTTAATGAAATCCTTTTGTTAACAAGGTTGATCAGGTTTTGTTACCAAAACAATTCTGTGAGACAAAACTTTGTATTCCACTAATGATTATGTTACCTCAACATTGATAGCAATGGTCTCAATCATAATAGTTTCAAATTTTTCTCTTGGTATGGGACAATATATTTATCCAACTTGAATGCCTTCAACATGTTCAATTGAATTCAAACCGTCAGTCCTTTCAATCTTCTTGGGGAAATAGATAGTATGTTCCTTGTCATTAACATTGAAAGTCACCTTTCCTTGATTACAATTAATAACAGCTCCTGCAGTATTAAGAAAAGGTCTCCCAAGAATAATAGACATGTTATCATCTTCAGGCATTTCAAGCACCACAAAATCAGTTAATATCAAGCAATTATCAGCCACTTGAACAGGTACATCCTCACATATACCCACAAGGATAGTGGTAGATTTATCAGCCATTTGCAAAGATATATCAGTTGGTATTAATTTTTCAAGTTGAAGCCTCTTATAGAGAGAGAAAGGCATAACACTAACTCCAGCTCCCAAATCACACAAAGCAGTTCTAACATAACTATTCTTAATAGAGCAAGGGATAGTTGGAATCCCTGGGTCTCCAAGTTTCTTAGGAACCTTACCATTGAAGGAATAATTAGCAAGCAAAGTAGAAATTTCTTCATTAGCGATCTTCCTTTTATTCGAGACAATATCCTTCATATACTTTGAGTAAGGAGGCAATTTAATAGCATCAGTCAAAGGAATTTGCAGGAATAAAGGTTTCATCCACTCACAAAACTTATTATAGTGTTCATCTTCCTTTGACTTGTGTTTCTTATCAGGGAAAGGCATACGTTTTTGGACCCAAGGCTCTCTTTCACTACCATGTTTCTTAGCAATAAAATCTTCTTTGGTGTATTTAGTATTCTTAGTGTGGTTTTCAGGTTCTTCTTCAACTTTTTCTTCATTAGGAACTTCATTTTCTTCATTACCACTTTCAGTTTCAGCATCAGAGATAGATATACTATTAGGATCTATAGCAGGTTCAGAGGGTTCTACAATAGTTTTATGCTTCCTTTTCCTTTTCTTACGAGTAGAACCACTATTTTCAGTTTGTTGAGAATCCTGCTCAATTCTTTTGGGATGCCCCTCAGGATATAGAGGATCCTGGGTAGCAGCTCCACTTCTAGTTCTAATTTCATAAGCATGTTTTTCTTTAGCAGCATTAACTAGCAAGTCGTTTTGCACTTTAACGAGTTGATCTATTTGAGTTTGAACCATTTGAAAGTGTTTAACAATCATTTTAACATCATTAGAGGTTCTTTCCACAATATCTTTCAACTCAACAATAGCTCTAGTGTTTTCCATTAGATGATTTTGCACCCTTTTATTAAAATTATCTTGCTTAACAATAAAGATATCGAATTCTTCTGAGCATTGATCAGGAGGTTTAGAGTAAGGGATATCACCTTCATCAAAGTGGTGGAGAGAGTGTACCTCAATAGTGGATGAGTAGGGAATAGGCTTACATAATTCTTCTATAGGAGGTAAATTCTTGACATCTGCAGCTTTAGTTCCCTTCTCCTTAAGACATTTCTTAGCTTCCTTCATCACTTCATCATTTAATTCAATAACTCCCCTCTTCTTTGATGTTGGAATAGGCACAGGAATAGATGGTTCAGGTACAATTACTTCAGGTATAGCTTGTTTAGGAGGAGTCCAATCTTCATAATTCTTGCTTATTTTAGCCATTAATTCCTTAGCTTCCTTAGGAGTCCTATTCCTGAAAACACAATCAACACAACTATCTAGGTATGTCCTAGATTCTTCGGTTAGTCCATTATAAAATATATCAAGAGGCTCATTCTTAGGTAATGGACTTCCAGCTTGTGCATGAATCAAAGCACAAAACCTTGCTCAAGATTTAGGCAATACCTCTTTTTCTCCCTGTTTAAAATCAAAAAGTTCCTGCAAAATAGCATGTCTAACACTAGGAAGAAAATATTTCTGCAGGAAAGTACTAATCAAGCACTCAGGGCTATCAATAGATCCAGGAGGTAAATTACTAAACCAAGTTTTAGCTTCTCCTTTCAGTGAAAAGGGGAAAATCTTAGCAACAAAGTAAGTACGCATCTTAATATCATCAGAAAACAAGCCACTCATGGTAGAAAGTTCATTCATATGTGTTACCGCACTTTCATTCTTAGTCCCACAAAAAGGTTCTTTCTCAACAATAGCTATGTAAGATAGATCGAGAGAGAAATCATAATCTTTATCTGTAATGTTTATGGGAGAAGCAGCAAACTTAGCAATAGGAGACAATTTGGGTCTAATAGTAAGCCTCTCAAGGAGACTCTTAGCAGCGCTCCTATCATGGGTGTTTTTACATTCTTTAATAAATTCATCGGTCATCTCAACGTAACCATCTTCAATATCATAACTTTCACTAGACTCAGGTGAACTAACAGGTGTGGTAGTGTCTTCATTAGGAGTTTCGATATTTCCAGCTATAGTTCTAGCAATCGTAGCATCTAGGAAAGGACCTAATGAACCACTCTTATCAGGCACAGTAGAAGAAGCATCATAAGCATCAGAAGTTTCAGATTCAGCAGTAGTAGCAGTGTGTGTAGCATGTGTATATGGTGGTGTAAGGAACATACTCATAACAGACGATGAATCAAGAGCAACAGAGGTGTTCAGAACCATACCTCTTCTTGTAGTGGATGGTAAAATAGGAACCTTGCCATCACGAGACTTACCCATGATGGATGGATAGCAGCAAACAATAGAGAATCCAAGTGAATTTGATAAATAAAGCTATGCTCCCCGGCAACGGCGCCAGAAAATAGTCTTGATGACCCACAAGTATAGGGGTGTATCGTAGTATTTTTGAGGGAAGTGAAACCCAATTTATTGATTCGACACAAGGGGAGACAAAGAATATGTATAAGCCTTAACAACTGAGTTGTCAATTCAGCTGCACCTGGAAACAATCTTGCTCACAGCAGTTTATCAGTAGCAACAGTTTTGTAGTAGGAATAGCAAAGTAATGAGTAGTAAAGTAAAGACAGTAACAATAGCAATAGCGGTGGGATTCGAGTGCGGTAGGCATAGGGATGGATGGACGGGCGTTGCATGGACAAGGCAATTCACTTAGCAATCAGAACATAGTGCAATTGCAGATAAATAAGATAAAGCATCCAAGTACTAGATAATCCTAGGCATGTGTTCTATATATAGTCATACGTGCTCGCAATGAGAACTTGCACAACATCTTTTGTCCTGCCAGCCCGTTTGCAGCGGGGCGTCAAAGGAACTACTGGCAATTAAGGTGCTCCTTTTAATAGATCACCGGAGCAAAGCATTAACACTCCGTGAACACATGTGATCCTCACATCAAAGCCATTCCCTCCGGTTATCCCGATTTCTGTCACTTCGGTGCCATTGGTTCCGAACAACAATGTGTGTATACAACTTGTAGATAAGACCATAAACAATACTATCATAATGAATCAATAACATGTTCAGGTATGAAATCATGGCACTCGGGCCCTAGTGACAAGCATTAAGCACAACAAGTCGCAACAAAGTCATAAAGCACTAATAAAAGATACTCGGCACCATGCCCTAACAATATGATGCCATTACATGAACGATCTCATTCAATCCCTACCATCCCCATAGCCTACAGCAGGGGATTACTCACTCATAGATGGGGGAAACATGGATGGTCGATGGAGAAGCGATGGTGATGATGATGGCGATGATCTCCTCCAATTCCCCATCCCGACAGGGTGCCAGAACGGAGTTTCTGGTGCTGTTTCATGGAATCTGGTGGTGGCGGCGGAGCGGAACTCCTTCTGGAAAAACGTCGAACCCCCTTGAAGTGTTTAGGTCAGAAGGCTCCTTATAGGCGAAGAGGGAGACCGAGGTTCTGGGGCCCACACCACCTGGCGCGCTGGCCTGCCCGGCCAGTGGTGTGGCCACCCCCTAGCTCTTCTCCGTCTCGTATTCTGGCTCCTGGAGTCTTCGGGTGAAATAGGATTTTTGGCATATTTTTTTGGATTATTCCTGATAGTTGGTTTTCTGCACAAAAAGTAGACACCAAGGCAATTCTGCTGAAAACAGCGTCAGTCCGTGTTAGTTGTATCCAAATCACACAAGTATAGAGGAGAAACAATAGCAGAAGTGTTCGGGAAAGTAAATACGTTTTTGACGTATCAACTCACTTGAATAAAATTAGCAAACGAGCAAGTACAGGCAGCTCTCCAATGTACTATTGTACAATAGCTTTAATTTGAGAATTGATCAGTACAACAGAGAAATTCGTCCATCACCCCAGTGTCACAATTACACATCTAATAAATCTGACAAATAACTATTACCCATGTGTAGTTCATTAGGGATTTACTCGATTAAATATTCACGCATGCATCTGATATAACAAGACAACATTCTCCATGCATCATGCGAATACTAACAGTAATTTTGATCTAATAACAGTAATTTTGATCCTTAAATGTCAACCTCTGGAGAGTACCCATGCATCCTAACAATACTAAATACTAGCTATAGTCCCAGTTTAGTAAAATCAACGCACATCTAGGTACAGTAGTAGAAATAGCAACCAATAGTTGAATCAGTATAAAGAACTCTCTCAATGCACAAGAAGATGGAGGAAGAACACAAGACAAACTCGCTAAGGTAGTATGTGGCAAGAGAATGCAGGAGACGGAGACGGAACAACTAGCGAGTGGCTCGGATGGGAGTGGGTGTCGGCGTAGTTGTAGGAGGCCATCGACGAGGCAGGAGGTGCAGTGGTCGCTAGTGCAGTTAGAGGATACCGCGAGTACCTTCAGGAAGCGGGCGAGTCGGAGGACATCGAGGGTCACCGTGCCTGCATGTTGGGGAAGACGTGAGTGCCGAAAATGATATGGATCCAGACCTTGCAGACGATGGGGGAAGAGTAGCCCTCCATGGCCACCGTGCTAGTTGGGGTCGCCAACCTTGAGGACAGGGGTGGCCTCTCGATGCCCTCCATGGAAACCGATCTAGTGGGGGTCGCCGAGCTTGAGGGCAAGGGATATGCAGCGAGTGCCAAGATGCGGGATCCCATGGATGAGACGACGAGGGAGCCCGTCGACCAGTTGACGATGCCGTTGGTACGGGGCAGCTGGCCAGACAGGAGCTGGTGGTGGCATAGCACACGAGGATGGCGCTAGGGTTTGGATGCAGGGTGTCGCTTGCAAGTACAGCGGGGGAGATCCACGGTGCAAGGGAAGAAGGGGCAGTGCATGGGGGAGGCGATATGGAGGATAGGGTTTGGATGGAGGAGATATGGAGTGTGTTGGTCACTGTGTGAGGTTAGGGTTGGCAGGAGGGGACATAGGTGGCGGTGGCTGCGGTGGGGAGTTAGTGGCTGGAGGATCTCGAGCTTGGTCGCGCACAGAGAGAGTGAGATTCGGGGAGAGAGGAGAGGGTTGCACGGCTCTGAGCGGGGGAGAGTGGCGAGATCGAAGGGGAGGCTGGGGACTAGGGTTATTGGCAAGGAAGAGTGGCGACACGAGGAGGGGAAATGGGTTAGAGAGGAGGCGAGGTGAGGGCGGTGTGTTTGTTTGCGCGAATGTCATCCCTTTGATGGGAATTGAACGACCCAGATTAAGCACATATGGTCGATCCGTGGGAGGCAGATTCCTGCAATTTTATTCGTCGAAAAGGGCATTTTCCGAGTGAAAAAAGGTGTGAAGAAACCACCAAATGAAAGTTTCAAAATGGTACCAACCATTTTTCATAAAAATAGACCACCTTACATGGACAATGTCCCAACCGGGATATCTCAAACCTTTCCGTCCATCCCTAGCAAAAAAGACAAATTTATGCTGAATCGGTAGTGGGTCCGATTTAAACTACATGTATATGATTTAATGCTCATGATTTTTTGCAAAAATCATTTTTAGGTTCACAATATGCTACTTCATCAGAGATCCAATGCAAGTTCAGCGAGGCTCATCCTCTAGCTAAGAATCTTCATACCCGCCATTTTGACCATAGTTTGAAACAGGCATAAAAAAATTCAAAAATGATCTGAACAATATGAAACCTTCGCTTGGCGTCATATTATGTGACATAGTTTCAAGGAAAATATCGAACTTGGTATATTTATTGCGTCTCGAAAAAACCATCTCAGAAATAGGCTATCATGTTGGAGGTTTCATGGCTTTCAGGCCAAACGACCAATGTTATGGCTAGAATTGTGACATAGTTTGCGATAATGTGCCCATATTGTGCACCCATGTGCATCTTGGGATAGATGATGACCTGCAAGTGCACAGGTTTGTTAGAGAATGTTTTTGCGGAAGTATTAATTCTAGTTTTTATATCGATCCCAACAAGAAGCCTAGGAAAGTGTTTTATTCGGTGTTTCTGTCGCACCGAAGGTGTCATAGGTCTTGAGTGAATTGACTGGAAAAGTTGATGGTGGAAGTGTTGAGTTAAAGATAGAGGAACTTACTTAGGAAATAAGTAAATTGCATAAAAGTAAAGCTGCGAACGGTGTGTAAAGGTCCTGCAGATGAGAAGTTAGGCGCAGAGAGAAATAGTTCATGGTGATAGTGAAAGTGCCAAATGGAATAAGCGGAATAAGTGATAGTGATATTTCTTATTTGTAAGTGAGTAGGCAAGCAACCCATATACCGACTAGGAGTCCTCATGGACAATTCTTCCCAATCCCAATGATCCATCTGCCTGTTACCACGACCATGTCAGCATATTAGTTAAGGTCTTGCGACCGAATCAAGGCTTTAATCTTGATGGTTCCTTATTGTCCTCGAGTAGTGCTATCTCTTCTTTGATATCGGCCGTATCACTCGGGGGTCGCCGAATTACTAGCATACAAGTTCGTACCTATGAGATCTTCAGATCATGTTACCTGGGCCCTTAAGTTAGATAAAAAGCATTAGGCAAACATAGATATTCATTCTCATTAATTAAATAATACATTACAATGATCACAAATATATGGAATTAAAGGAGGCACAACACATCTCACCAATACCCTACATCTACCACACCCATGGGGATTTACTCAGACATGAGAGGAAGACAAATCAAAGGCATAATTGTATTGCAAATAGAAATCATCTCAAAGTTATTGTAGCAACCCACAATAGCGATTAAAGATCCAATCAAATACAAACCGGAGGTAGATTAAAGTATCAAACCGTAATCTTATAAGTTCCAATCTCTCTCTATATATAAGTAATGATAGAATGATGGTGGAGTGTGTGGTTTAGAGGTTGGAGATCGTCGAGGAACAAGGCGAAGTTATTATTCTCTTTCAGATGTGATCTTCCCATCTAGATGGCTTGCGGTGGCTGTAACTCTTGTTCGGTGGTTCTTTTTGTCTCTCCTCTTTTGCGAAAGTTTCTTGTATTGATATAACGAAGGCGCCGGTGGGTAGTACGAGTAGACTGTATGGGCGCGACCCGACCGTACCAATGGCCATTAAGCATTCAGGACGCCTCCTATGAAAGTTGCTCAAGTTGGGGATTTTCTTATTCTAGTGTAATTAGCCCATAAATGATATTAGATCTTTAATAAATGTTCATTGCATGAAAACCATCACAAGAAAGCAAGGATTCGCTAATTGCAACATTAACATTAGTGGAAAGGGGCAATCTCCAGTGAAATCTGACAATAAACAAAAGAAAAACTAATGGATAAAAGTGATGAAATTTGGAGCTATCAACATCCACAAGATTAGCGGTTACTCGCCCTCGAGTGAGAAAGCTATAATGAGTAATAGCGAAGAATTGAATCAACATGAAAAACTTACAAGTTCGAGGTTGAATCATATTCCATCGTCTCAAATCCAGAAATCTTGAACACGAGCATAATATATATGAATAGTTGCACTTAAGCTTGATTCCTAGACGCAAGTAACTCGCTAGCTAATAGTTCTTATAACTCAAATGAGATTGTTAAAAATTTGGAGAGGCTTTGCAAATCAATTTCTTTCAGCACCTCTCTTGTTATGAGAGCGAAAATGTTTTAAGCAAGGTCGCTTGAGTCAAAATTAAGGGTATAAACGTAGATGTCTAAAGAAGGATAAACTTAGAGATTTTTTATTAGTCACCCACTTTAATAATCGCGGCTATAAAATACCTCTTCTTTTCCTTGCCCATCAAGAACTCTAATTGCACAATTTAGGTAGGGAGGCGATGCTAACAATCAAAAGTATCGAAACTTTCTCAGCTCATATTTTGATGATAAATCTTTTCTTTTTCCGTCTCAAGGATCAATAAATATTTCCTTTTGTAAACTCCTACACAACCTATTGGGAATACCAATAATTTTGCCCATATAGCGATATCTATGCCACTTATGCCATCAACTCATAGCCGAAATCTGGGGTTATACCATAGATCGTTCAGAAGCTAGCAGAGTCGTTGGCATCCCAAAGGTATGTATTTCAAACAAAGTACTTATCTTTTTCTTTTTCTCTCTGTCCTCCCTTTTTTTAGCAAGTTAATACAAGTTTTGGCATCCCCCTCTCCCACTCTAAAAAGTTTTTTCTATCAAGCAATTCTTTTTCAGAAGGGATTATCAAGTCAACGATCAATATGTGGGATTGAGAACTACTAAGATTAAGCCCTTAATACAAAAACATGTCACCAAAGTTGTCAATGGACACTTTTTCTTGTTCTAAAAGGTTTGGAATTAAATCCAAAGAGTGGTTTTTCAAACTGATGTTAATTGTCGAAAGTCTTAACCAAATAGGTGACAAAAACCTTTGAGCTCAAGTTCTAAAAGATAATGAACTAAGCATGGAGTCATACTCAAGTGCAAGCGAACGGACATAAAATATGCATGAATAAGCTTACCGGAAGAAGGAAGATAGGAATGTGGTACCTCCTCTTGCTTGTTCGTCTTCTAGTTGAGCAAACTCTTTGCATTCGTATTCATAACTCGATCACTAGAAGTGAGCAACCTGCAGAAAGAATCAACAAGAGCCGAGAGAAATTTGCACAAATAAAACTAGAAGCTATTCTAATATTTTTGGGTTTTTATTTATCAAATGTAAAACTAAAAGTAAACATGCGTTGAAACAAAAATAAATAAAAAGAAGAAATAAAAATATGAATGCAACATGATGGGAGGAGTTTAACCTCCCGAAGCTTAAGCTTTTGCCTAACTGGAATCAGTTGTCGCTACCGTTAGGTGGCGGTTGCTGATATGGGAAGTTTGGGTAGCAATTTGGAAAGTCAGTCATGAAAGATGTGGAGTCTTGAGTGAGGTTGACTATGTTGGCGTTCACATCATACAACGTGTTTTCTATGTTGTCAATGCGATGCACCACCTGGTCAAAATCACTCCTCGGGACATAGTTGAATCATGGCTGTGGTGGAGTCATACCTTGTGGTTGGTGTTGGTGGAAAGGTTGTTGGTGATGGTGCTGCTGACTGTAGACATCCCATCCTGCACCATGCCAATCTTCTTCTCGTTGATCTTGCTATTGTTGGCCAGCTGCTGTGTTTTCTCGGTTGGGGTGGCCACCTAGTGGAGCAGTCCTTCCTGAGAGGATCAGTGCCTGCTGGAACTCCTCCTTGGTGAGGACCCAACTCTATTTACCTGGCAAACCAAAAGCTTGGATAAAAGGAAGCAAGATTTGGTGGAGATCACCGTTAGGTTCAAAATAAAACTGGTAAGCACGAAGGGCACACTCTTGCCTATAGACCCCCATGAACTTGGTGCTAGGCATGTGAATGTCATCCAGGTCCTTACTTCCAGCCACAGCTCTTTTCTGTGGTAGGACAAACTCGTTCGCGTAGGCGATCTATGTGATCAACCCGCCATAACGAATGTCCCCCCGCAGAAGCTGACCTTTGGCAGCGAAAGTGTTGGATGAGCAAAGCACCCAAGTTTACCTTGTGCTCCATCTTTGGATGCAAGGCCATATGAATCACACTCATTTCGGGGCCTGCCATTGCCCCAACATCACCTTTCCCAAATAAAAAATTAACAAGGAAGGTATGAAAATGACCTATAGTAGGATTCTAGATGGTGGCTGTAACTCTTGTTCTATGGTTCTTTTCGACTCTTCTCTTTTGCGAAAGTTGCTTGTATTAATATAAGGAAGGCGCCGATGGGTAGTACGAGTGGGCGGTACAGGTGCGCCTTGACCGTACCAGTGGTCGTTAAGCATTCAGGACGCCTCCTATGAAAATTGCTCCAGTTGGGGATTTACTTATTCTGGTGTAATTAGCCCATAAATGCTATTAGATCTTCAATAAATGTTCATTGCCTGAAAACCATCACAAGAAACCAAGGATTCGCTAATTGCGATATTAACATTAGTAGAAAGGGGCAAGCTTCAGTGAAATCCGGCAATAAACAAAAGGAAAACCAATGGTAAAAAGTGATAAAATTTGGAGCTATCAATGGACAACAATTTTGCGAGAGGAAGGTTTACTTTTCGTCGCACAAAAAAATCATTTTATAGTTTTCGAGTGCCAAAAAATGGGGTGTTTTGTGAAGCAACCACCAAATGCAAGTTTCAAAATGGTACCAACCCATTTTTCAAAAATACTAGACCACCTTACATGGACAAATATCCTAACCGGGGTATATCAAACCTTTTCGTACATCTCTCTCGAAAAAGACAAATTTATACAGAATCGGTAGTAAGTGTGTCCAATTCGAATTACATGTACGCTAGTCATTAACCAGTGCACCTGCACAGGCTAGTTATTTGAACAATATATCAATCACTACAACATTTATAACAACTTTTCTATACACCTGATTACATTAGAATTACATGCATTCCCCCAATTGGGGAATTGCTAATATTTGATTATGTTCTAATGCAATATCATTTTACTTCTGTGAACAAATATTGAAAAAGAATTCAGAATTGTATGCATTCTCTAATTGCCCTTCCACTCTTGCATCATTTCTCCTATAAATGCATGTAGAACGCGTGTCCCGTGTCGGTTCGCCATACAGTAGTAAAAGCATCATTTTTTGGTATTCATCACACCGAAGATGCTTTTATAAAGTCAGCCAAGATTGGAAAGAAAATCCTACAATATTGATTGAACAATATCCATCAGATGCAAACTAAGTGGTAGTTTATAAAACAATTAATATTAATTCTATTGAGGTACTAATAAGAGACAAACTAAGTGGTAGTGGTCACTTTGCAATAATATGTTTCTTTGAACCATGCAGGAAATTGTTTAATATGTCTAAGAGAATATATTCTTTTGGAATTATAGAGTGTTTAGTAATTGCAAATATATTTACACTCTTGGACGCGTGGTAATTCTATCTTCTAAGTTAAATCAGTTTCACGAACTGGCACATTCTTCTACTAATCTGAAATTGGTTAATTCTGAAAAAAATCTGCACATCTAAACTTACACAAACAGGCGAGCAGTTTCCCTCAAGTAGTTAAGTATCACGTCTTCTATGAAGCCAGTAGCTACAAAATAAGAAGTGCAATCAAATTGTTATACATTTTAAATCAATTTGTTGTGAAATGTCACTGACTTGTTTTGCCAAATTAAACAGATGGAGAGCTCATCTCAAAACAAAATTTGTTGTCAAATTTCTGCTAGTGTCATGTTATGCACTCAAATTCACAAAAATCCAAAGCAAGATGAAAAAAAGGAGCAAGCGAGAGAATAATTGAGTAGGCTTAGAGCCCTAGAGAAAGATAAGTTTTTTTTTCATGAATGGCCTCTACGGAGGTACTGCAAACTGCAAACCTAATTGTAATTTGAGAAACCAAAATTATACATGGTATGCATGAAAACTTTAACCTAACTTTCAATGTGTAACTCTAAGAAATAATAATCATGGGCAGCCAATCTTTTTTGGTGGTGGGGAGAAGAGATAAAACAACCGTAAGAAGAAGACATCATAGAAGTACCAGCAAGGAAATTGCACCAATTTCGAAGTAAAACATATTGCCACACGATGGAAGCAACAGCTTCTATCTAACTGGATGGTATTGTTCTTTCTCATGTTCAGACAATGATGATTGTTGTCTAGGAATATATGGGAATCTTCCAAAAAAAAAATTAATAGTAATTAAGGACATGAAAAGTAAGAAATTGGTATATTGTACTTCATGGTTGGCGTAACATACTTACATTTGATTCTCTCTCGGAATTACTGAAAAAAGTAATCCTTCTCAAAACAAAACAGAAGCATTATGTAGTGATACCAGTGAGCCCTTCCGTTGCATCAGAAGTAATATGATGTCAAAATAGTATCGAGACATTTGTAAAACCAGGAAACAGAAAGTACGACCATCAAGCTCACCCGACCAATTTCTGATATGAAACATTTTGTCCTACGGAACAAAGAAAACATGAGGCATCTGCAAGTGTCAATGATTATTCTCATGTGTATTTCACCAAACACGCATGCATACATGTTTATTTTAGTACCAAACATCAGTACCTCAACAAAGCTAGATTTTCGACGTAATCATTTTTAAATGAACATTTATCTGTCAAAGAATAAGTTTCTCTTTAATTTCTATGTGCCTTGCACAACATTTTTTATCACCCACGACAGTATTACGTTCTGAAAAATGAAAACAAAAAAAAAATCTAAATTATCAGCAAGGCAGTGTATTGGATGAGCAGACAACAGAGATTTGACGGGAACATGCAGGGAGAGGCAACGGCATACTGTACATTAGCCAGCGCCGCACAGTTTTTCTGCCGAGTGTTTACCTCGGCTTTTAAACGTTGTCGATCCAAGCAATGCTTCATGGACGAACAAACCTGACAGTTTCCATCTACTCCCTCCGTTTCAAAATATAAGATGTTTTAGCTTTATAAAGCTAATGAATCTAGACCCTTTTTAGTGTGTAGGTTCATTCCGAACCTCTCTGAACCTATATACCAAAAGGAGTCAAGATACATGAACTTCACAAAGCTAAAACATCTTATATTTTGAAACAAAGGGAGTAGTACCTAGTCATCTTCTCCGGACCAAATCCTCAGAGAAAAAAGCCGATCTGACAGGGAAGTGGGGACAGTGTTGATTACCTGAGATCAGCCAACGTCGTCGCCGGAGCCAAGTATAGCACCCGGATGGAAAACTATGGAGGATGGCTGCCACTTGTGCGATCTAATCGCTGAGGATTCTTCTACGCCCCTGCGGGCATGCACGGCAGGATCAATATGATCCGGCGACGCTCTGGCAGTATAGGCGGCGACTATCCACCATGCATCAGCACAACTGGATTTAATCTGAGGCAAAGTCAAGGAACAGCTGATAGATCGAACACGTCTTCGCTAGATTGATGAAAACCATTAGAGGTCGTTTGGTATCCATCATTTGAGCCTGGAATCCTGGAATTCATTTTGCAATTCCATCTCTATGTTGTTTGGTAGACACGGAATTGGGCTGTCATTTTATTTGACAAATTCATCAAAATATCTCCATGTGTAAACCGATTCCTATCTCAGACCCGTCATTTGCAAATTTCGGTGGCAACCAAACATGTCGGTGTTTTTGAAATCATAATAAAATAAAATGAATCCATGTATTCATTTCATTTCTACTAATGAAATAAATACCTAGATGCCAAACGACCTCTTAGGGATGATTTCCTCTTCCGTGTTTTTCTAGGTAGGCAGGGAGAAAGAAAACTCATGTCACGCGGGTGGGCCAAAGGGAGTCCGTGTCTCATGCTTAATCCGACGGCTATAGGTCAATGATGGATCTATCGGATGAATAAACTTTGCTAACCTCACGGTCCGGACTCCGTTGGAAGATTACGGGTGGAAGAATACATCTTGGTTGTCCATCTTTTAATCCAACGGTATATAATAGGTTAAGCGTGAGGATAAACGTGGAGCCTTGTACGGTGCCTCCAATTAGTAAATACTAGACCATGAATGTGCGCGTTGCTGCGCCCATCAGCCTTAAAGACAGAAATGATTATTAGAGAAAATTAAAATGGCAAGAACATAATTTGATTGGAAAATTGCAATAAAATATTAGAAAAAAATTGAAATGGTACGAACATAATTGAATAGTAAAAATACAATGCCTTGGTCTAAAAAATATATTAATTCATTAAGTACTACAGTATTATGCCAAAATAGTGATAAAACAAGATAGCCAGATCCTGAAGCATCTACTACGGTCATCCTGTACACGGTGTCAATGTGAAGATAATTTGCTGAGAAAGCCCCTTAGAACCGTGTCGTGGCAAATAAAAGTCGGGAGTGTAGTGGAAGTAGCAGCCGTGAAATGAGATCAAGTATAGGGTATTGGAAACCTGAAAAGACAGCATTATGAAGGTGGAAGAGCTGTAGGAGTGGACATGCAAAATGTAAGCACAAAACATATTTATATCACCAGAATTAACCACACAAAATAAATAGATGGCGAGAGTACTCACACCTCTAGTCATCATCGATATATGACAGTACGACATCACTTTGCCTATCATTGTAGTACCAACTCGTTCAAATCCATAAACTATCGGAATATGAGAAGCTTAGAATTACACTCGGAGCTGTAAATGTGCAGTATGCTTTCTTGAAAAAAGAAAAACAAATTGAACTTGCAATATATAACTGCATACTTCTATTATCGAGCAGCTAGATCTCATCTTTCTCTACTCTAATTATACCCAGTTACAGACCATGTGTAACTTCAAAATCCTAGTCAGTACATGTCTGTCGTGGTATACAACAGAATGAAAAGGCTCAAAACAACAACGAACACAAGCAGACTTAAACGTGCTCGAAAGAGAGATCGAAAGTTATGGCATTATGACGATGATGATGAAACCAAAAGGTAAATTGAACCAACCTGATAAACAAAAGTGATGTAACAGACTTGCCAATCTTGCATGCAACACCTAATTAACGAATACATCTCATCATGAATGGCAATTCATGACTTATTCCACACCTAGGCACGCAGCCCCTCGATCTTGTATCCACCAAGACATCTTGAGACAGTACTATGTGCATTATTGAGGAGATGCCGCCACATAGAATTGATTAAGCAACATAGTTGACCTCGGAAAGAAACTTTTACAGCTTCCCACGATAGAAAAATAGGCTCATCTAAGATAAATTATAATAATAGACAGATAAGATATGCCAACTCACAAATAGAGTACATAAGCAATGCAACCCGTAAGCAAATGTCAATAGTGAAGGCTTCCATAATTGGTGAATTCGAAGCTAGAGCCTCAACCCGAACAATCAACAACAACTGCAGAGATGGGAGAAGCTTCCAATGACATCGTAAGATGCATCAGCTGCAACATATGTAGTTATTTGGAGTTAACAATGTACCTCATATGGTGATACTGAAAACTTACCAAACATGCATGCCAAGTGTGACCTGTAGTCCAACTTGACATGGATTCTATACCTGAATCAAAAAACATCTGTATTGACAAACAAAAAAATACAAACTAGTGAAGCACGGTAATGAGGTACCTTTAAAGAAAAAGGAACAGTAAGAGGAACACTGCTCACCGGGCTCTTTAGAAAAACAAGCTGCAAACTAAAGAGAAGAAAATCCCTTGTCAATTTGACAAAGCAATTGCAGAACACATAGGGTATAACTTAATTAATAGCATAAGAACATGTGAACGGCACATCAGTAAGTTCTTCGATTCCAGGCGATGAGAAGGTTGTAAAGTGGCAGTAAAACACTAAATGTTAATTTGGTGTTGTACATCTCAATTTCGAGAGAAGATAAAAGGGGGGTAGATTGAACACGAGAATGCTAAATTTTGTTCAAGTAAAATTTGCAAAGAGAAATATTGATCTTCTATAGCATCTGAGCATCAAAATTAGTTAAAAAAAATGTTCAAATCAACTTCGTGGAAATATATTCACGATTTCCTTATGAATCTCTATTAATTAAATGCACTATAACTGAATCAATTCTGCAACAAAAATAGGGAAAGATGGGAAAATGCATCTGACTTTACGACCTACACCATTAACATTATGAAATTACCACCTAAAGAATATGTGGTCTCATCCGATACGCAGACGACATTGTGAGAGCCAACCACGCTGAGGCACAAAAATAAACATGTCACACTGTAGCTGGAAGACATGAGGAGACTATGGCACTGCAATAAATAAGAAAAAAGTCCATAAACATGGACAATTTATATGAGAATGAAACATTCCCGTGCACTGCAACATGAGAGATAAAAATGTGTAGCTGACCCGTTCAAACTACTCGGCTCAATGCATATGTTGCCATTCTTTGCCTCATTCAGATATCCTTTTCACTTTCAGTGCTTTCTTTTCCAAGCATTCTTTTCCATGAATTTTTTACCTTATCAGACTTTTATTTAACCATCTAATTTCCTCCACGTATAGAATTCAAAATATTCAGCAACACATGTCCTTGACTCGTTATTTGATTTGCTTGTTATAAGAAAGGCACTCAGTATACGCCATGCAAGTTGATCAATTAGATTCTAATTAATTAGCTGTCCGGTTCAGACTTGGGATCTCATCATCAACATATTGCAATAAGATGAAACTGAAACAGTAATCCTAGAGCTTGATGCAGTAGTATGTGCACGTAAATAGTTCAGAGTAAAAGCTGAGAATTATTTCTTGAAGTTGCCCAGTTAATTGGATACTTGGATCATCTTAAACAGAATTGAGTAACAAAATCAAAAGCTGAGCAACCTAATTAGCTGATAGCAAGCATTCTCATATAACGCAAGGCAACAGGAGAACAGCACAAGGTAAAAAAAAACTCATAAAAGCATACAGTCTCTTCCAAGTAGTACTCGTTTTCCATCCTCTACGCTGGGCTGGCCATAGCCGAGACGCTGCTTGCTTGCCCATGGCACCAACGGAAATAAATAGTCAGAAAGATACCTAGGGCCACTGTGTGGGCCTGTGCGCTTGGACGATGTAGACTGGGTCCATGAGCGCTGCAGCAACTGGCTGAATCAAATCAAGGGAAATTGAGTAGTGTGTGTTAGGATCTACAGAGATCTAGATCGATTCGGTAGAAGCATGGCTAGGGTTTGGATCTTACAGAGAGAGAGAGGGAGATGTGTACCTTCTCCGGTGGACGAACTCGATGACCCGTTGGCCATCTTGGTCGACGGCGAGAGCGTAGCTATAGGGACTAAGCGGTAGCTGCGGTGGCGGTGCTTCCCGTCGAGCGTCGGCTAACCCTAGATCGGTAGGGAGTGTCGGTGGGGTTGGCGGCGCACGGATGAACCTCGTACCGTGTGCAGCCGGCCCCCCACCTCTTTATATCGCGACATCGACAGGGGCCCACCAACCATAAGAGGGTTGGGCGCCCCCGATCAGGGCGCAGTCACAAGGGGTCGATAGGACCGTTGGGCCCTATCGAGAGATCAATCTAACAGTCTCCCCCTTGATCTCAGCTTTACTTTATACTTTACACTTTACTCGTTTCATCACTGTTCGATACATAGAGCATGTTTCATCGTCACAACTCAATTGTCGATAGAATCAGACAGCTACAATGTACCTCTTGTTTTGAAACAAATTCTGTTTCTTTTGGGGCCTCTTATGATCCAGGAATCATAGGCTTTCCCTTAAACCCATGCCGACTAAGTGCTCCTTGAATACATTGGGTGGTAAACCTTTCGTTAGCAGATCCGCAAGCATATCCTTTGTCCTTATATGCTCGAGTCTTATAGTGTGATCCTGAATCTTATCTTTCACAACATAACACTTTATCTCTATTGGTTTGGAAGCATTACTCGATTTGTTGTTGTGAGCATAAAATACTGCGGGCTCGTTGTCACAGTACATCTTTAGTGGCTTGTCAATGCAATCTACCACTTTCAAGTCGGGTATAAATTTCTTTAACCATATCGCCTGCCCCATTGCCTCATAGCAAGCTATAAATTCTGCATACATCGTGGATGATGCAACTATTGACTGTTTGGAGCTTCTCCACGAAATAGCCCCTCCTGCGAGAGTGAAGACGTATCCTGTCGTGGACTTTCGATCGTCTCTGTCTCCTGCAAAATCAGCGTCTGAATACCCTCTTATTTCTAGGGAATCAGACCTTCTATATGTTAGCATGAGGTGTTTTGTGCCTTGCGCATAACGCAAAGCTTTCTTTACCATCTTCCAGTGCTCTATGCCTGGATTCTCTTGATATCTACCGAGTACCCCGGTGATAAAAGCTAAGTCAGGGCGAGTGCACACTTGTGCATACTGTAAGCTTCCAACGGCCGAAGCATATGGTACTGCTTTCATTTGATCGATCTCATATTGACTTTTGGGACATTCAAATTTCCCAAAACTGTCGCCCTTGACTATTGGAGCAGGTGTGGTATTGCACGCATGCATACTGTATTTCTTTAGAATCTTCTCTAGGTATGCCTTCTGTGACAGTCCTAGAACCCATTTGATCTATCTCGGTGAATTTTTATGCCCAAAACATATGAAGCTTCATCAAGATCTTTCATATCAAAGTTTGAGGACAAGAACTTCTTTGTTTCTAGTAGTAGACCGACATCGCTGCTAGCAAGCAAGATATCATCCACATACAAAATTAGGAAAATATATCTCCCACTTTTAAACTTTGCGTAAATACAGTTGTCCTCAACATTCTCTTTAAACCCAAATTTCTTTATGGTCTCATTAAACTTCAGATACCACTGTCGCGAAGCTTGCTTTAATCCATAAATGGATTTCTTTAGGCGGCATCCCATGTTTTCCTTGCCTTCCATGACAAAACCCTTAGGCTGTTTCATGTAGACTCTTTCTTCTAAATCCCCATTTAGAAATGCCGTCTTTACATCCATTTGATGCAGCTCTAAATCAAAATGTGCAACTAGTGCCATTATGATTCTGAAGGAATCCTTACATGAGACTGGAGAAAAAGTCTCATTGTAATCTACTCCTTCTCTTTGTGTAAATCCTTTTGCCACAAGCCGTGCTTTATACTTCTCCACATTCCCTCTAGAGTCACATTTAATTTTGTAGACCCATTTACAGCCTACTGTTTTGGCTCCTTTGGGAATGTCCTCTAAGTCCCAAACTTCGTTGGAACTCATTAACCTCATCTCATCTTCCATGGCCTCTAGCCATTTGGATGAGTGAGGGCTGCTCATGGCTTCTTCAAACGAAGTGGGATCATTCTCCATTTGAACTCTTTCTGTGTTATAGACTTTATAATTAGTAGAAATCGCTGATCTTTTAACTCTTTGAGACCTTCTAGGGGCCTCATCTGTTGGGACATTTCGTGCCCTTCTAGGTGCCTCATTCGTTGGCACATTGTGCGTCTCAACATGTGGCACATCCTGTTGAGGTGGCTGCTGCTGCTCCCTTTCACGTTCAACAGTGGGTTCAGTCGGCTCCTGACGGACAGGTTCCGGATCCTCACTCACTGTTGTCATGGGTGGAGTTGCAACAGGTGCTTGCACCACAACCTCAGGGGTTGTCGACGCAGGAACCACAGGTAGCGAGAAGAATGGCTCCTGAGTCATCGGATTAGGTGCATGCACCCTCTTCTCCTCAAGATCAATTTTCCGAGCTACCATGCTCCCCCTCATCATTTCGTCCTCTAAGAAGACAGCATGTCTCGTTTCTACAAACTTTGTGTATCTATCTGGACAGTAGAAACGAAAACCTTTTGACTTTTTAGGATAGCCAATGAAATGGCAAATGACTGTTTTAGGATCAAGCTTTGCAATATTTGGATTAAACACTTTGGCCTCAGCTGGGCTCCCCCACACCCTTAGGTGTTGCAGCGAGGGGACTCTCCCTGTCCATAACTCATACGGTGTTTTGGGCACCGACTTGCTTGGTACTCTATTGAGAATATGAATGGCGGTTTTTAACGCCTCCATCCACAATCCCAATGGCAAGGTGGAGTAACTCATCATGCTGCGAACCATATCCATAAGGGTACGGTTACGCCTTTCAGCTACTCCATTTTGCTGAGGCTCGCCCGGCATCGAATACTGGGCCACTATGCCAGTCTCTTGTAAGAACCTTGCAAAAGGTCCAGGGACTTGGCCATATGGGGTGTGTCGACCATAGTACTCCCCTCCACGGTCAGACCTTACTATCTTTATTGTTTTACTATGTTGGTTCTCAACTTCAGCTTTGAATATCTTAAATTTATCCAGCACTTACGATCTTTCTTTAATTGAATAAATATAACCATAACGGGAGTAATCATCTGTGAATGTTATGAATGAGTCATAACCATCCACACTTTTCACAGGAAACGGTCCACATATGTCGGTGTGAATAATTTCTAGTGTTTCGGCGCTTCGATTTGCACCCTTTTTTATTTGCTTTACATACTTTCCTTTAATGCAATCGATGCATTGCTCTATGTCGGAGAACTCTAGCGGAGGAAGAATATCGTTTTTAACTAGTCTTTCTATTCTCCCCCTCGAAATATGGCCTAAACGACAGTGCCATAATTTCGACGAGTCTTGAGTTCTCTTTCTTTTCTTTGGTTCTTTATCCGACGAGGAAACATTCTCTTTCACTTTACACACAAAATTAACTTTCTCGCGAGTGGATAATAAATAAAGCTCATTATGGAGGAAAGCAATATCCACACAATCTTTATTACAATAAATGGCACACTGGCCATGTCCAAAATGACACTGATAATTAACTTTGTCCAAACGCGACACACTTATTAAGTTTCTATGCAAAGAAGGAACATAAAGAACATCCGTAAGCAAGATCATTGATCCATCGGCAAGCTCCAAAGAGATGTCACCAATGGCCTCAACATCCGCTTGGACTCCATTTGCGACTTCAACGCATCCTTCGTTTCTTTTCATAGTCCTCGTCGAATGGAATCCCTGTAAAGAATTTGCAACATGAACAGTTGCCCCTGAGTCAATCCACCAAGTAGATTTTGAAAACTGTGTATACAAGGATTCATTTACAAATGAAACTATATTGTTACCTTTTCTTGCCATTAGCTCCTTTAGAAAAACGGAGCAATCTTTCTTGTAGTGCCCTTTCTTACCGCAGTGAAGACAAGCGTCTTTGTTCACTGGGTGAGCAGGTCTGTGCTGATGCTGATAGTGCATGGGAGCTTTACCGTGTGGCTTAGAAGGAGAGCCATTGTTGCTGTGAGTGAAGGTCCTTTTCTTGTTGTCCTTCACTAGGTTCAATGAACCACCATTTTGGGTTTTGAGCCTCTCCTCTTCTTGAGCGCACATGGCGATGGTCTTTTCTATGTCCCATTTTTCAGGGGCCATATTATAATTGACAACAAAGTTCTCAAACTGTTGAGGTAGTGACATCATGACCATATGAACAAGGAGAGCAGGCTTTATCTCCAGATCAGCTTCCATGGCCTTCAATTTGGCAGCCATGTTACTCATCCGGAGGATGTGCTCCCTAATGCCATGTCCACCTCCTCAGATATTTTTTCATCACCAAATTTCAAGAAATTGTAGATATGTCTTTGAAGAGCCAGTGAACTGACTCTTTATCTTTTCCATGTACTCTCCTATGGAGGCACACTCTATGATTGAACCGACAATTGCTGGCTCAACTGTATTCTTTATAAATGCCATGCATTTCTTGTTGGCGTTCTGCCACTTTTGGTTTTCTATGGAGTACGCCAGCTCTACTGGAGCATGGTCCCTTTTCTTTCTGTCCCATGTAACATCATCATCGGCAGCATCTCTGATGGGCTCTGTCGGCTTGGTGGGAGGCTTGGTCTCAAGGACCCAATTCACCTCAGCACAGATGAACGCGAAGTCCACCTTCTTTCTCCACTCGGAGTAATTGTCACCTCTCAGTATGGGGACCTCCTTGATGCAGTTCATCAAGTAGAACCCTCCTAAAAACCACAAAGAAGTGAGAACAATAACAATTGTATGTATTAATCCAACGTTGGTCAAAATTAAGACATACAAATGTTTATGCAAATAATTCTATATCACCGTTGGGCAGAACATAGAATCAAAAGCACACGACTTTATTTACTTTGAAATAACACACTAATCATAATCACGCTATTTACAATGTTGGTTAGAAAAATAACATGAATATGACTAGAATATAACTTTAACATGCTCTCAAAATTTAATATCACTTTCAACTTTATTAAATTTTAAAAGAGCCCTTTAATTATTTGCAGCGGAAGAATGAATTAAAATTCATTAACTTTAAACTTTACTGAAACCTTACTATTTCTTTTCTATTTTTTAAACAAAATTTCGTTGGACAATTTTGTATAGAAAAAACTGTGCAAAAAATTTCATCAAAAACTTGATTCAAAACTCCTAAAAAAGCTTCTGAAAAAAAAACAGAAAACTATGCAGAACGGGCGGCACATAACGACCCACTGCCCTTGCCCGCGCACTGCGGAGCACTCTATTGCTCGTCCCCTCAGCCCGGCAGCGGCCCAACGGCCCGTCACCTCCCCGGCCTGGACGATCCTGGCCGTCCGCTGAATCAGACGGCTCAGCTTCCTTTTCGCTGGGTCAAAACTGCCCGCCCCAACACCCCCGTAACCCTAAGCCCCATTCACTCATCCCCCTCGCGCGCGTGAGCCATCCCTCTGGCGGCGGCGCCTTGCCCTGTGCTGGCGAGGTGGCGAGGTGGCTGCGACGAGCCCCTCCTCCTCCGCGGCGAGCCCCTCTCCCCTTCTACCTCGTCTCTGTCTACCTCCCCCATCCCGCATCGAGGCGAAAACTGAGGATTGGTGGTGAGGATTGGCGGATGGCGGCGGCCCCCCTGCCCCCCTTGCCGGTGCGCGCATCCATCGGCAGGTGGCGTCATTGCTGCTCGGGTAGCGCCTTTGCCGCAGACCGATTTGGGGATTTGGGGCCTTTCCTTTTTGGTATGCTTTGCCCCGTTAGGTGTTTGTACTGTTCTTTGAGATTCGGGAAAGGGAAAAACAGGGCTTTTCTTTGGCTTTGTCTATTGGGAATCGGAGGTTGGATCCTTTGTTTTTCTTTGCCCCTGAAGGGGTTGGTTCTTCTTCCGACGACTCGGCATGCCGATGCTCGTCGTGATAGAGAGGAACGGCGCGGCCGTGTGGGCGGCGCACTTTGCCCATTTAGGGTGAGGGTTTTACTTTCTTTGCCTTTCTACCGAAAGATCTACGGAGCACATGGCTCTGATACCATTGTTAGGATCTACAGAGATCTAGACCGATTCGGTAGAGGCATGGCTAGGGTTTGGATCTTACAGACAGACAGAGAGAGCATAGCTATAGGGACTAAGCGGTAGCTGCGGTGGCGGTGCTTCCCGTCGAGCGTCGGCTAATCCTAGATTGGTAGGGAGTGTCGGTGGGGTTGGCGGCGCACGGGTGAACCTCGTACCGTGTGCAGGCGGCCCCCTACCTCTTTATATCACGACATCGACAGGGGCCCACCAACCATAAGAGGGTTGGGCGCCCCTGATCAGGGCGCAGTCACAAGGGGTCGATAGGACCGTTGGGCCCTATCGAGAGATCAATCTAACAGTGTGGGATTTCACCATTGTTCCTTTCCTATCTGCCCATCCTGGTACAACATCGGCCTCCCCTCCCTATCCCTCCAATTACCAGCACGACTTCTCCCCTTCCCTTCCTCACATCCCCTCCAT
Organism: Avena insularis; assembly: GCA_023614405.1. NCBI lineage: Eukaryota > Viridiplantae > Streptophyta > Magnoliopsida > Poales > Poaceae > Avena > Avena insularis. The sequence goes on from CM042690.1 coordinate 191,611,907, forward strand.
CCGCCAAGACAATGATGATGCGAACCAGTCTAGCGAGTCTGGGAAGAGGCGGTCGTCGGCGGCTATGGCCTTGGCGAGCGTCCAGCCAAGCAGCTCCCTCCCAGTTTCGTCCCTCTGGACAGGCACAAAAATCTTCCTCACATCGCCCCAGCGCTGCAAAGGCACGAGGTGGGCAGAGGAAGGAAGATACAAGCAAATGAGATGCGTTGTTGGCGGCCGCGTTGTTTGGCGGCCGTGGCCTGGAGTTGACAGCGGGGGCGAGGTGGCTAGAGGGCGCGCGGGGGTCTCGGCCAGCGGCGTGCGAGGATAGGGGCTCTCTCCCGGCGGCGCGATGGGAGGCAGGGGTGTCTTTCCGTTCCACACAGCGGGCCTCACGTGTGTTTTTTTCCAACGAGAAGAATTAATAGACAAAGGGCCATCTTCTCCCGCCAACATAGGCCCACTGTGTGCAGGCCCAGTGAACGAAAAGGCACTGAAGTGGGTCTGCAGAGTAGCAACCCGGTTAGATTAGCGACCATTCGGGATTACTGTGCTGATCTAGATCGTTGACTGCGCAGATCCCACGGTCTAGAGTGCCTAATCGCTGTGAAAGGCCCTAGCCAGGTGAGTTTTACTGTTTCTTAATATATAAGATAAGATATAGATATAAGATGCTTTAATGCTCGTGAGTTTTTGCAAAAAACATTTTTAGGTTCACAATATGCTATTTTATCAGAGATTCAATGCAAGTTTAGCGAGGCCCGGCCCCTAGCTAAGAATCTTCATACTCGCCGTTTTGACCATAGTTTGAAATGGATATAAAAAATTCAAAAATGATCCGAACAATGTAAAACCTTCACGTGGCGTCGTATTATGTGAAGGAAAATATCAAACTTGGTATATTGGTTGTGTCTCGAAAAACCTTCTTAGAAATGAGCTATCATGTTCGAGTTTTCATGGCTTTTAGGCTAAACGACTAGTGTTATGGCTAAAATCATGGCATAGTTTGCGATAATGTGCCCATAGTGTGCACGTCTATGCATCTTGGGATGGACAACAATGTTGCACGAGGAAGGATTCCTTTTCGTCGCACAAAAAAGCCATTTTCTATTTTTTGAGTGCCAAAAAGGGCTGTTTTGTGAAGCAACCAACAAATGAAAGTTCTAAAATGGTACCAACCCATTTTTCATAAAAAATAGACCACCTTACATGGACAATGATCCAACCGGGGTATCTCAAACCTTTCCGTGCATCCCTCGCGAAAAAGACAAATTCATGCTGAATTAGTAGGAAGTGAGTCCGATTTAAACTACATGTATATGATTTAATGCTCATGATTTTTTATAAAAATCATTTTTAGGTTCATAATGTGATACTTCACCAGAGTTCCAATGCAAGTTTGGCGAGGCTTGGTCCCTAGCTAAGAATCTTCATGCCCACCATTTTGACCTTATTTTGAAACGAGCATAAAAAATTCAAAAATGATCCGAACAATATAAAACCTTCATGTGACGTCATATTATGTGACATAGTTTTAAGAAAAAATATCAAACTTGGTATATTGATTGCGTCTCAAAAAACCTTATCAGAAACGAGCTATCATGTTCGAGGTTTCATGGCTTTCAGGCCAAATGGCCAATCTTATCGCTAGAATCACGACATAGTTTGCGATTATATGCCTATATTGTGCATGCATGTGCATCTTGGGATGGACAATAATGTTGCAGGAGGAAGGTTTCTTTTTCATCATACAAAAAAGTCGTTTTTCATTTTTCGAGTGCCAAAACGGGATGTTTTATGAAGCAACCACCAAATGAAAATTTTAAAATGGTACCAACCGATTTTTCAAAAATACTAGACCATCTTACATGGAAAAATTTCCTAACTAGAATATCTCAAACCTTTCCGTCCACCCCTCGCGAAAAGACAAATTCCTACCAAATCGGTAGGAAGTGGAGCCGATTTAAACTAGAGGTAGATCATTTAATGCTCATGATTTTTCACAAAAATCATTTTTAGGTTCAAATATGCTTTTTTATCAGAGATCCATTTCAAGTTTAGCAAGGCCCGGCCTCGAGCTAAGAACCTTCATGCCTGCCATTTTGACCATAGCTTGAAACAAGCATAAGAAATACAAAAATTCTTCAAACAATGCCAACATAAAAGTTATACATATTTTTTTGAGATGAACCAAATTTCTTTTACAATCATCTCAATCCAGGGTCATATGCAAATTTGACAATTAAATTACTTTTTTAGACTCTTTCTAAATAAAAATAAACTCCCTCTATTTGTTTGGGCTCAAATGTTTATTTACCCCACATATTATCTCTATACCAGTTCTATAGGCCGTTGGCCCATCCGGTCCATAAAAGTTTAAATAAAAAAAGGAGAAAAAGGACGAAATGCTAAATGCCGCCCGCTGCGGCGCGGGCAGCTTGCACCGCACATGCGCTCGCCCTCTTAGGCCGGCCCAGTTTCACAGCCATATTGGGCAAAATATTTTTGAATGATGTGCATGAATTTTGATATTTGGCTCATGAATTTTGAAAACTAGTTCATGATTTTCGAAGAATGTTCATACTTTTAAAATAATTGGTTCATAAAATGGCCAATGTTATGGGTAGAATCGTGGTTTAGTTTGTGATAATATGGCCATATTGTGCATGCATGTGCATCTTGGGATGGACAACAATGTTGCAGAAGGAAGGTTTCCTTTTCGTCATACAAAAAAGTTGTTTTCTATTTTCCGAGTGCTAAAATCAGGATGTTTTGTGAAGTAACCACCAAATGAAAATTTTAAAATGGTACCAACCCATTTTTCAAAAATACTAGACCATCTTACATGGAAAAATGACCTAACTAGAGTATCTAAAACCTTACTGTCCACCCCTCGCGAAAAGATAAATTCTTGCCGAATCGGTAGGAAGTAGGTCTGATTTAAACTAGAGGTAGATCATTTAATGCTCATGATTTTTCACAAAAATCATTTTTAGATTCACAATATGCTTTTTTTTATCAGAGATCCATTTCAAGTTTAGCGAGGCCCGGCCCCGATCTAGAACCTTCATGCCTGCCGTTTTGACCATAGCTTGAAACGGATATAAGAAATTCAAAAAGGTTTCAAACAATGCCAACATAAAAGTTATACATTTTTTAGATGAATCAAATTTCTTTTACAATCATATCAATCCAGGGTCATATGCAAATTTGCCAATTAATTTACTTTTTTAGACTCTTTCTAAATAAAAATAAACTCCCTCTATTTGTTTGGGCTCAAATGTTTATTTAGCCCACATATTATCTCTATACTAGCTCTATAGGCCGTTGGCCCATCCGATCCATAAAAGCTTAAAGAAAAAAAAGGAGAAAAAAGGTGAAGTGATAAATGCCACCTACTGCGGCGCGGGCGGCTCGCACCGCACATGCGCTCATCCTGTTAGGCCGGCCCAGTTTCACGGATCTGTTGGGCGAAATAGTTTTGAACGTTGTGTATGAATTTTGATATTTGGCTCATAAATTTTGACTAGTTCATGATTTTCAAAGAATGTTCATACTTTTAAAAAAATTGGTTCATAATTTTTCTAAAATTGGTTAATGATTTTTTAAAAACATGATTTTCAGAAAATGTTTGTGTAATTTTTAAAATTTGTTCACGAGTTTTGAAAAATCTTCACAAATATTTTAAAATTTGGTTTTTGGAAAACAAATTGCACACGTACTAGTATAGAATATTCTCACGTACAGGTGAAACACGTAGGTTCAGTTTTGTTTCCAAATTAGACACGTACTAGTATAGGAACTTGTACGTGGTATTTTTAAATTCTATTATTTTGTATTTTTAAAAACTTACACGGAAACTTAGCTAGCGGTTCGATAAAAAGAACATAGCTACAGGTGTGTAGCTGAACAATTTTATCCGTACCGAATCTTTTTCGATTGTTGGGTTGGCCCGTCCGCAAAGGGCGATATGTAGCATCCCTCGAAAAAAGGAGGCCGTGGTGCAGTGAGGCCCAGGTCCAATGGACGACGTTATCCCATGTAAGGATGAAACATGTCTTGTTTACACCAGCGAGTTGGTAGGGCAGTGGTTCGAGCGCTTGATTGATTAAGTCACGGTTGCGAGTTTGACCCCTCTGTCATACTTCTTTTTTCCTGGAATATGCATATTTTTAGCTTTGTGGTTCCCATCTAGGATAGACTGTGGAAAATATGAACACATGGAAAAGCCACATATGAAAAAAATGACACATAGATATGATACGTGTGCGCAATTGCTCATGTAATCACCCAGTCATATTAATATATCCTAATTTATAGACCACGGTGATTTAGATTGGTCATAATAGACTACAAATAAGATCCTAAGCCGTATTGCATAGATTATGACGATTTCATGTAATGAATTTACGATGATATTGACACAAATCGTCGTAATATAGGATTTTGACCTCTTCAAATAGTGTATGACCATCTTGTGTTAAATCATCATAAATCTATGACAATTTCATTCCTCGTCACTATGAGAAGGTCACAAGTGAATACATCTCTTGTAGTGCAGTGCCGATGCCAGCAACTTGATGCTAGCACCCTTCTAGCGGTACATAAGGGGAAGCAGACTGCAGAAATGGTCAGAGTCATATGATAAGTAAAGATAATGATGCAAAACAGTTAGTCGGAAGAAAATCATTAGAGGTTGTAATGAGTACATAAGCAAATTAATTAGTATTATCTATGTTCTTGGTCCTTATGTCAATAGGTGTATAATGACATGCAAGTATCTGCCCTGGTTCGCTAAAATCAAATGCTACCTCGTTCCCCTGCTTCAGACCATTCTCACGGACATACTTGGACCAACCTCGGTCACCCAAATAGGTGGCGGCCATCGTCTGGGAGACATCCACATCATATAGTTGTCGTATCCCTTTAGGGCTCTCGCTATACAGAGTTAGAAACTTGTCATTTCCGAACATCTTGTTTATAATTGGGCGAGCGACACAAGGGACAACCTTCATGATAAAATTGATAGGAAAGTAAGACGACAACAAGAAATGTGAGATACAAGATCTTACATCAAGTCGGTCTAAACCACTTGGAATCCATACCTAATACCATGGGTACCCTTCGCGAAGGATCCCCATGCACCATTTTTTCCCTCTGTCTTTGGAAGGGCATGCATGCCTCCCCTTTCAATCCATAAGCTTGAGAAGAGGATGGTAGAAGAAGGGGCTGAGCAGCTGGTGCGTGGTACTCATTGGAAAGGTTAAATTATGTGAAGAGCATGTAAATCTAATAATATTAGACAAAATCATTGCCTATAAATTAAACATATTTGATGTTTGTGAACTTCTGATGAGCATAAAGATATACTAGCTGATAACAATAACACGGAAAATCATAACATGTGAAATTTTGGATTTTCAAATTATACCCACTTATTAGAGAGGTCACTGCCCGCCTGGGTACTATGTTGACGCTTCCTCGTCGTGTAGACGATGTCCGCTTTTGGTGCAGGCATCAGCAATCGACTAGCCTCTACAAAAGCCTCAGCCTCCGCAGCAGCACATTCAATCTGCATAAATAGTAACAGAGCTCAATAGGTCAATACAGTACATAGTAGTCATATATGACTGTATGGGACACTCAAACAGATCCAGATCAGGATACACACAAACACAGTGCCCGAATTAATAAAATCACACAAATGTTTCTGAACATCTGATAAGCATGCATGACACCAAGCGGATACTAATTAAATCAGACCGTACCATGGTATTAAGTGGATTAATAAAAAATACCTTTATCTTTAAGTTGGGACCTCCTAGCTGGTCAGTGGTCTTGCGCTTGTTTGGTGAGTAATGGTACTGGATGGATCCTGCGGCATATGGGGTACCATCCTATTTGCCGCACCTGGAGCACCGCACATTCGCAGGTATGTACCGTCGTGCTACACTAAATAAAGAAGAGATGGTGTCACAGAGGCTTCCACAAAAACAAGATATAGACAAAGACAACTTTTAGCATAGGGATACATCCAGGTTGCAGCCAACCATTTTCAGCATGGGAAAGAATGGAAGAATGTAATGAATATACTGCTACATTACCCTTTTAGGCAACTTTTAAGGAAACTGGCGAGACTATCCTGTCCATAGTGGCCTTGCGCGCCACTGACCCATAGTTCTCCTTACAGAATCTGATGCAACAACAATTGCACATTATGAGTAGAAACTAAAGGTTACAGAAGTGAAGAATACCGAAATCGAACCTGACCAAATGCCCCGAATTAGAACAGGAGTGACCATGCCCCGATCCCGAATCCATACGGGATCAGTACCCCCACCCCACCCCACTCCCATCTAAATGACCCAATCGACTAGAGCAGAGGGAAAATATCCTGATTAGGTGATTCCGAGGTGAGCAATAAGCAAGAATTCCACAATCAAAGCTTACAGAGTACTACTACTAATAGTTCCCCCAATTGCCCAATCGGAAGCAAATAAAACAAAGCCGGATTTCGAGGTGAGCAAATACACCCACCTATCTTAGCAAGAACTCCATCCAATCAGAGCAAATCGGAAAAATAAATGGTTGCGCTAGTTCCAACACTTTCTTGCTGGATGGGAGCTAGCTAGTGGTGGTTTCTTGTCGTTAGAAAGGCATGGGAAGCGGAGTAGTAGTACTAGTAGTAGTGCCAGGCAGTACACTTTTTCTATAGTAATATTTTTAAGTGGCGGTGGCGGAAACATTTTTCCGAGAAATTTCCGAATTTTTGATCTCAGCTATCACGTGGTGGCCTACAACTAATTCAATGGATAAGTTAAAGCGGGAACCACGTCAAGGGGGTGAGTTAAAGCGGGTCCCACATCAAGTGGGTGAGATAAAGAATTGACCGAGAAAAGCTCCTCCTTCCCTTGGTACTACTGGTTCTCCCGTGTTCCTCTCCTATGACCGAGAAAATCGCCCCTCTTCGAATCAAATTGATCCCAACTTATATGCCCTCTTGCTGATTCGGCTCACAGAGTATTGAGGAAGTGGAAGGGATAGCAAAGACAAGACAGCGGTAGTTGCAGCATAGGGCACGAACGCTGGATGCCTCAAAACCCGTTAGGGAACCGATAAATGCATAAGCTCGGATTTCAGACTAGAAACACACACAAACACACATATATATATATTGATATACATAATAGTTTCTAATTACAGTTCTGCTAACAAAGTCCTATAAATCATAAGGTAGCTCCATATTATAGTACTATGACAGTAGCAAACCAATCATGGGATAACTCTACATATATTTAGAGAGATCTTAGGTGCACCCTAAGAGTTTTACAGCTAGGCTAGTGGTCATGCAACTACCCAGACGGCATCAAAAGTACACCCATGATGATCAGCAGCCCTGCATCAACTCCATCCAGAAGCAGTGTACCCGATCCATAGCCTCAGGTGCAGGCTCATCAGTGAACAGGTCATCATCATTACCATCAAAGTCCACTTCGATTGTCTGCTTCTGCAATTAGTAGATTAACATATACATTTATAGAGAAACATCAAAGACACACCACCTGAACATTTGTCGTTCTACAGGTATACCTTGTCATCTAGCATAGCGGAAGTACCAAAAATGAAACCCGTTTCATACAACTTGCGCTTTTTCTCTACCCCTTCTGTAAGTTGATCTAGATGCTCAGGAGCTGCCTCTGTTAGTTGATCTAGATGATCAACATCTGCTTACCCTACTTTATCTTGATGATAAAGATGTGCTTCCCCTGGTTCATATGGAGGATCATATGGTTCACCTTGAAATACCCATCTAACGTACATGCTTAGCATCCCAAATATAATTTTTTTGGTCTTCCACTATACTTCGAGGAAGCATCCTATGATTGACACACAACCGGTAGTGGCAATGTACTTTTGAGTTGTTACAATGAGCTCCAACAAACTCCATAAATCGTAGAACATCAAGTATATGTTTAGCACTTCCTAATAGAGAAACCTCTATCCAAAATATGTCCATATGTTTAATTATGACATACATTATTGGTTCTTATTAAAAGAAACGCAGAAAACATATAGATGGAGTACAAAAACTATATATGCCTATGCATTTCAGCAAACATATTAACATCAAAAATCATGAAGGTATTTAAGAACGCATATCGAGCGTAGAATCAACTATGACCATGCAGATTAAGGATAAATTAAACTACGTATTTGAGGAGGCAGATTGGGTGAAAGGGCAATAAAATGCCAACCAGATCGAGCTAGAGATAGAAGGACTACCGTGGGATTGACGTGCCCACCGGTGCATCTCAATTCGATCGATGGGTAGGGAAAGCTTCTTCGTGCATGGTGGTGACGAGGAGCGGCGGTGAGAGCGTCTGTTTTGTGGGCAAGAGGGTGAGGGTCTAGGCAGCAGAGGTTGGATGTTATTACATAGTGTGAAGGACTGGGGAGGGATAACTTTGGAAAATGTGACCTACCCTGCTTTGGGCACCACCATATATGTGGCCCACCCGCGAGGCACCATAGATCAAATTTGATCCAAAAGTTTTCGAAATACATGTTTATGTTTTACCATGGAAATTAATGCACATAACATTGCAATTTGTGAACGAATGGTTTTATTTCAACTTGTATTTAATTTCGTCCTTATTTTTTTTGAAAAGGGGCCAAATTTGGAAATTCTAAAAAAACTTTAATTTGAAACCAGACATATTAGTTAATTTGCCAAGATGCACCAATATACCAAATGCGGACACGTCATCATGAATTATGGCCATGACCTTGGTCACCTTTTTTGGACGATGGTCATCTTGTTGAAAGCCTTGAGTTGTTCAACAATTTCAGCAAATGCCTAGAAACTCACTTAAATGATAGAAAGCAACTCTCGCTGGCGTGCAGGTCTAGACGGTAACAGCGCATGTGAGTGGCCCCACGTTGGAGCAGCGTATGTTACAAGCTTCGACCTCAAAATTTTGGTACGGCGCCCAAACATTGCACCCATCCATTCAGATATCCCGCACATCCATTCAAACATACTTCACCTTTTTTTAGAATGCAAAATTCCTTGTCTATCCCTGCTTCAGAAACAAGAATCCGAGGAGCACTCCAATAATAGAGGGACATAGGTGGTAAATTTGTGTTCTCCCATGTTCATCGCCCCATCAATGTTTCCCTACCCTTCTTCAATATTTACCTGCCCTCCCACACCAACCTACACTGACTTTTTGGATCCACCATGCAAGTGACCCACATGCTAGTGACCCAAAATTATGGGAAGTAGAGATTCCCATCGTTTGTTGTTCAAAATTTGAACATTTTTCATAAAACCGAGATAAAATCGTTAAAATCTGGCTCAGTAGCTTGAAAATTCATGAAACTTGGGAATTATCCATCAAATACTTTATTCTTTGTGATAAAATTGGTGCGGTGAGATTTTGAATCACATATAGTCTTTGTAGTTGCTGCCCCGTTGTTGCCAATTGGACAATTTATAATAACTTCGAATTTGGAAGCACCCTTTGTAAACATTGTTTGAAATTCCAATATGCAGTAGACACCGATCTACCAAACATGGTCACGTTAACATAAACTATGGCAACCATATTGCCATGACCTTGGTCATCTTGTTTGAAAGCCATGAATGTTCATATATGGTACGCAATATTGTGAAATAAGTTTCTTAAATATTTGTCAAGTTTTAGCATATTGTTTCATGGAAACTAGGTAGTGCATTGATGAGTGCATATTTGCATCATGTTTTATATTATTATTTTGCATTGTAGATGTAGGATCTTGGTATTTTACGGTGTTCGCATGCACATTTTATGTGTGGTTTCACCAGGATCAGGACAAATGATGGATCCAATGGATACAATTATTGAAGCAGTTGTACTGTGAAGAAAAGGAGTCAAAAACAACATAAATTACTTATTTCGGAAATATTATTAATACCAGAAGAAAACCAGAAGCGAACAAAGGAGACAGAGAGCATAACGACCAACTATACGGGCAGAGGAAATATTCCCGCCGTATAGCTCCGGCCGTATAGCTGGCGCCGCCTCTGCCTCGCCAAATAGTTTCACCTCGTGCAATTGGTTCAGGGAGACGACATATGGAAAACCCAGAAATCGCGAAAACCTCACCTCCGGAAGGCATCTGGAGGGGTACTCATCCACAAGGGATCCATCTTCGCCCTACGCAGATCCGGGAGACTAAGGCATCAATCTTCATCATCCACCGCTGCATCACCACCATCTCCATCCATCACATCTACACCTCATCTAGATGTTGTTGTAATTCCTATACTCGTTCTGGATTTATACAGGTACTATTCATCTATGATTGTTTCTATTACCATTGCCATGATCTTGATTGCCTCCATGTCTGAGTAGATCTTTAGTTCTTAGGAAGATGGAGAAACCCTAGCATATGACTGAGATGAGATAGAGATTATTATGTTATACATCATTATGTGTACATGTTAATTGTCTTCATCTTGATATTAAGGATAAGTGCACCTTCTTAATATTTGCCTCTTATGGGGACTTGATGGAGGGGATTACTTGTTAGTAGACGGAAGTATGATAGCACTTACTGTGACTATAAAGCTGTTGTCATTCTTTACGTACTAACTTGGGGAACCAAGGAGAACTCATCAAACCATTTCCATGCCATGGGAGAAATCCCTTAATAGCGTGGTAATGCGATGGTTGTCGGTTACTATCTGCTGTGGTTATGAGGACGATGTGTGCAGTGGTTGCTGGAAAATCGTCCATATATGGAGCTCCTCCCACATACATACACACTATGAGAATATCCATTATAATACTCTCGATTACTTAGTATAAATTGCTAGTGGTGGATCCACTAATCCCTGAGAACGCCTTTCACCCTATTGTAGTTCCAAAGTTCTATTACACACGCAATTCTTACTTTCCGCATTAAGTTTTGCTTACTTTAAACTACCTTATTCAACCAAAACCCAAAAACAACCTTATCTTCCTTGCATCTTAAAGTTATTTCTTAAGTACTCCGTTTAGTTATAGTTAAAAGCATTTTAGTCTTTCGCCTACTGATCCCTGTGGGATCGATATCTTTATTTCGAAACTAGCTACAAACGATCTGTCCACTTGCAGTCATCAAGCTATTTTCTGACGCCGTTTCCGGGGCGCTTACCGCTATAAGTCACTTTACTTTTAGTTATTTAATTTCGTTGTACTAATTTTTACTTAAGTTGGAGGACCATAACAATGGATAATACTGAGCATTTAAACCAGCTTGAGGCAGTAAGGAAAATGGGTTCGCTCATGGATGCTTTTTTAAATATCAATAAAAGCATAAATCCTGATGGAGTCGAGATTCATCCTTTATTATTTGAATGTTTACACTCTAAGAAATTTGCAGGAACCAATGAAGAAAGTCCATATGGACACTTACAATTCTTTAAAGATATTCTCAGTTCCTTTATTTTTGATGACTGTAATCTTGATATGGTTAAAATCCAGTTGTTTAGACAAAATCTCTCTAATAATATTTGCGACTGGTATAGATCTTTTTGTGTAGAAGCACCAAGAACTTGGGAGGAATTGACAACCAAGTTCCTAACAAAATATTATTCTAAAAGCAAAGCTCATAGGATGAGAGGTATTATTATAATTTTCAAAAATAATCCTAGTGAAGGCTTACATGAAGGATATCTAAGGTATAAAAGTTACCTAGATAATTGCCCCCATCATCATTTACCTGATTCGTTAATCATCCATACATTTTATGGAGGGCTAAAACCCACGGTATTGATTCTTACTCAGTAAAGAAAATTATTGAGAATTATGTAGGGAATTTGCAGGTACCTATGGAATGGGAACCTCGTAAACCTCTTGAAGAAAAGAAGCGTGCAAGAGCACTCATGGAAGAGTTCTCCTCGATACCTATACAGGGAATCTTTGAAAAAGGACAAAAATAGGAAGAGCAAATAAAGAAGAGACTGAAGAAACCAGAAAGGATTTCCGAAGCTACAAATATAAATAATGTTATAATAAAAGACCTTATGGAAGCACGAATAGTGGAGGATGAAGTGGTTATGTTAGACCGTGAAACTTCGGAATTCATCCTAGGTAAGGTTCTAGGTAACGAGACTTCAAAACCTATGACCCCTATATATTGTGGAGAAACTTTATTATACGGAATTTGTGAACTGATTTCCACCATAAATATTATGTCGTCATCACTTTATCAAGAACTTCGCTACAACTTAAATAATCCGTATGTTTAACCGATAGACACTATTATTAAATTGTCTAATAGAACCAATATAAAACCAGAAGGGGTAATCAGAAATATCTATGTCTTTATATGCTCACTCATGTACCCCCTTGGTTTTCATATTTTTGATATGCCTCGAGATACTTTTTGTCCTATCCTTTTAGGCAGGCCTTTTATTTCCATCACCAAAGCTCGAGTGGATAATCATAAGGAAACCATTTCACTGAGGTTTGGAGAAGAGGAAATGACATTCTACTTCGCCAAACTAAAGAAGAGGCCATATGAAGTGGATGATATTAAGGAAGAAAAGACGATTGTCAAGCTTGCGGCAATTCATTTCAGTTCTCCACAAGATGAACTAGAAAGGAGCTTGATTAACTAGGAAGAAGCACCGGAAGATGAGAAGAAAGACATCGATGATTACCTTGATTCAATTCTGGAGGCACAAAATCCACATGACTATGAAGAATTGGTAAGAATAGGAGATGAAGAGCCTCCACCAATAGAATTGAAAAAACTTCTAGATAATATGAGGTATGAGTTTTTAGATAATGAAAATAACTGTCCTGTTATATTAGCAAGAATCTATCAGAAAATGAAACTAATAAACTCATTTCAGTTTTGGTTAAGCATCATGAAGCCTTTGGATATACATTGAGTGATATTAAAGGAATAGATCCATCTATTGTAACACATAAGGTTACCATGCTTGATGATGCTAAACCAGTAGTAGATACACAAAGAAGGCTTAATCCTAAAATGAAGGAAGTAGTAAGAAAATAAGTTATATGCCTCCTTGATGCCGGCATAATATATCCTATTTCTTACATTAAGTGGGTTAGCCCAGCTCATTGCATACCAAGACAGGGTGGTCTTGATGCTTCTATGAATGAGGAAGGTGAGCTAGTTCCTGTGAGACCAGTTGTAGGATATAGTATGTGCATTGATTTTAGGAAATTAAATTGCAAGACACAAAAGAATCACAAACCAATACCATTCATGGATAAAATTTTAGAAAGACTTAGTAATAATTCTTATTTTTGTTTTCTTGATGGTTATTCTGGATATTCTCAAATTTCCATACAGCCAGAAGATCAAGAGAAAACAACTTTTACTTGTCCTTATGGCACATATGCTTATAGATTAAATCCATTTGGCTTATGTAATGCAGAAGCAACATTTCAGGAATGTGTTCTCAAGATTTTTGATGATTTTGTTGAGAAAAGTTGTGGAACAACTTTTGATAATTGTCTCTACAATCTGACCGGGGTTTTGCAAAGATGCAGGCAATCAAACTTGGTTTTCATTTGGGAGAAATGTCGTTTCATGGAAAGAGACGGTAAAGTTTTCGGGCACAAAGTTTCGGAGAAGGGAATAGAAATAGATAAAACTAATATAAATGCTATAGAAAATCTTCCAATACCGCAGGACATTAAAAGCTTAAAAATGTTTCTGGGACATGCAGGATTTTATAAACGGTTTATAAAAGATTTTGCTAAATTAGTTATGCCCCTTACCAATCTTCTTGATAAAGAAACTCCATTCTATTTAGACCATGACTGTATTGCATCTTTTGAGAACCTTAAAGATAAACTAGTTTCAACACCTATCATGCAACCTCCAAATTGGGATGAACCTTTCGAAATTATGTGTGATGCTAGTGACTATGCTTTAGGGGATGTGTTGGGACAGCGAGATGGAAAGAATTTAAATGTTATTTATTATGCTAGTAGACCTCTTAGTAAGATTCAGAAACATTATGCTACTATAGAAAAAGAGTTTCTAGCTATAATTTTTGCTTGCGATAAATTTAGATCTTACATAATTAATTCTAAGGTAATAATTCATATGGGTCACGAAGCTTTGCATCACCTGCTTGTAAAAAAGGATGCTAAGCCTAGGTTGATTAGGTGGGTCTTACTACTACAAGAATATGATTTGCAAATAGTAGATAGGAGGGGTAAGGATAATCCTGTAGCAGATCATCTCTCAGGATGGAAGGAATAATTAATGACCCTGTACCTATTAATGAATCATTTCCAGGAGAATATTTAGCAAAGGTAGAGATTTTTGATCCATGGTATGCGGATTATGATAACTATCTAGCAACAAAGTTTTTACCTCCCGATATGTCAAGAAATCAAAGAATGAAATTTTTAATGATCTTAAATATTACTTTTGGGATGATCCGTATCTATATTGTCATGGACTTGACGAGATGATTCGGAAGTTTGTTCCTAATCATGAAATGAATGCAATATTAAAGGCTTGTCATGATAGTCCATATGGAGGGCATCATGCAGGAAAAAGGACTGGTGCAACGATACTTCAATCCGGATTCTATTGGCCCACCTTGCTCAAGGATACACACAGGTATGTGGAATATTGCGATGTCTGCCAAAGAAGAGGTAATATAGGTAAGCGACAAGAAATGGCAATGAACTATAGTCTCATAATTGAACCCTTTAATGTATGGGGAATGGATTACATGGGACCATTTATAGAGTCTAATGGTTATACTCATATTCTTGTTGCTGTTGATTATGTTACTAAATGGGTTGAAGCTATTCCAACGAATCATGCAGATGCAGCTACCTCAGTGAAGATGATCAAGGACATTATATTCCCCAGGTTTAGAGTTCCTCGATTTTTAATTACTGATGGTGGTTCTCATTTTATGAAATGGACTTTCAGGAAAACCCTCAGCAAGTATGGGGTAACTCACCGCGTTGCTTCACCATATCATCCGAGTGATCAAGTGGAACTCTCGAATAGAGAACTAAAGACCATACTCGAGAATATGGTGGACAAATCAAGAAAAGATTGGTCATACAAATTAAATGACACTCTCTGGGCATACCGTACTGTGTTTAAAACTCCAATGGGTATGACACCTTATAAGATGGTGTATGGTAAGGCATGCCATTTACCTTTAGAACTAGAACACCAAGCTTTTTGGGCAATCAAGAATTTAAATTCTGATTTCAAAGAGCAGGAGAGAAGCATTTATTAGATATGCATGCGTTAAATGAGTTTAGAAGTGTGATGACCCACAAGTATAGGGGGTGTATCGCAGTATTTTCGAGGGAAGTGAAACCAAATTTATTGATTCGACACAAGGGGAGCCAAAGAATATTTATAAGCCTTAACAACTGAGTTGTCAATTCAGCTGCACCTGGAAACAATCTTGCTCACAGCAGTTTATCAGTAGCAACAGTTTTGTAGTAGCAATAGTAAAGTAACAACAGTAGTAAAGTAAAGACAGTAGTAACAATAGCGAAATGTGAGATTCGAAAAGTGTAGGCATAGGGATGGATAGACGGGTGTTGCATGGACAAGACAATTCACATAGCAATCAGAACATAGGGCAATTGCAGATAAATAAGATAAAGCATCCAAGTACTAGATAATCCTAGGCATGTGTCACATATATAGTCATACGTGCTCGCAATGAGAACTTGCACGGCATCTTTTGTCCTGCCAGCCTGTTTGCAGCGGGGCCTCAAGGGAACTACTGGCAATTAAGATGCTCCTTTTAATAGAGCATCGGAGCAAAGCATTAACACTCCATGAACACATGTGATCCTCACATCAAAGCCATTCCCTCCGGTTATCCCAATTTCTGTCACTTCGGGGCCATTGGTTCCGGATAACAACGTGTGTATACAACTTGCAGGTAAGACCAAAAACAATACTATCATAATGAATCAATAACATGTTCAGATCTGAAATCATGGCATTCGGGCCCTAGTGACAAGCATTAAGCATAACAAGTCGCAACAAAGTCAAAAAGCACTAATAAAAGATACTAGGCACCATGCCCTAACAATCCCCATAGCATACACCGGGGCCCTAACAAGCTATGATATGCCCTAACAAGCTATGATAGAGTGGTATCTCGCTTGCCTTTGATTATGAATGCCTCTAGCACCTCTGGAGTCCAGGTGAAGACTAGAAGTAAAGATATCAAAGATACAAGCATCAAAGTCATAACACAAATAATCAAGTTTTGAGACAAGCACATTACACTAAGAATGACAACTATGCTCTCAAGAAGGTGCTCATAGAATATGTGGAGACTCAACAAGGAAATGAAAAAGGTTTTGAATAGTTTGAAAGACTTCCAAATGCTGAAAGTATGGTACTCATTAGCTTTGAGCTCTCATTGCCCCTATCATAAGCATCTTTAATATGGTTAAGGTGAAAGTGAGGTCCAATCTGAGTTATATGCTTGATAGACTATAAACCGGAAATCCCATGTCCCTTGATTACGAGGGCCGCTCCTCATGCTACTCAACTTTAGTTACCGGTAATTTCTTGTCATCGTAAATACGTGCGTATCATAGAGAACCGCCAACGGGGTACCCCTTGCCCGATGATACGGAAGAATCCCCATATCAAAATGACAAGGCAAGCAGACAATGAGTATCTCAGTAATCTTCTTATTTACCATGGGAAAATGGTGCTTTTTTCTCTCTTTTCTCTTTTCTCAAATCTCTTTTTTTTTTCTTTTTCTCAATAGCTATCTCTCTCTTTTTTTATAAGAAGAATGCTTCATAGATACTTATTATGGTTACGCTGCAGGTTTCCACCATGACAGCATGGATTAGACTGGCGACACAGGCGTTCCTCTAACACACATACATAACTCCATGGACTTACAAGCTCCCCTTTTATTTCACACCGACAACATCCGCAAACAAAAGAGCATGGTATCAACTGGGTATATATTTACAGGTGTTGAAAGCATTCCCCGTGACAGCACGGTTCTGCTAATCCCCGGCCTATAATTTGCAAGAATATAACTTTCATGGACAGTCACAATGGTTCAGGTTTATTAAGTGCGGGAAATAAAGTGTGCCGTAAAGTTCGTGAGAGCTTTACTAACTAACTTCCTCATAACTAGCAAACATTTTATTCGGAAGAAAACAAGGCATATTGAATATGCACGGAAATAGAAAATGATGCTAATAGGTAGGTATGGTGGACACTTTTGACAATATTTGGGTTTAAGGAATTGGAAACACTAGTAAAACATACTCAGTGTAAGTGAAGGCTAGCAATAGTAAGGGAGCGACAAACGAGAGAGCAATAGCTGTCATAATCATGCTTGCAACAAAACAGGACTAATCATGGCATGAAAGTGATTCAAGACCCTCAAGGCAAAATAATTCATCGAGGCTTAATATATCACAGTATTTTCGATAAGTAAGAGTGTAGAACCCAACAAGGAGCAGAAGGTGCTGGCTAGTGGTATGGATCAGGAATTCTCTGCAAATACTTAGCAAACAGATTTTTAAGGGTTTTTGATAATGCAAGTAAATAAAGTACGAGTAAATAAAAGACAGTAGGAATAAATGCAGCAAGTGGCCCAATCCTTTATGTAGCAAAGGACAAGCTGGTTGTATTACTTAAGATGACCAAACGTTCTCGAGGACACACGGGAGTTCTGTCAAGTGCTTTCGCTTCATACAGTTGATTAATCTTCTTTAGCTTGCTAAGTGTTGTGTGGGTGAACCTGTGCTAATGTACCGACCTTCCTAGGACTAATACATACTTGTGATTATACCCCTTGCAAACATCCGTAAGTACAAGAAAGTAATTAAGGTAGAACCTAACCACAACTTTAAACTCTAAGACCCTTATGTCCCTTGTGCAATGGTTTCCTAACGGGGGTTCAGGTTTCTGCCACTCCGGCAACCCCTACGATTAGTAGCCAAATACACAATGCATTCCCCTAGGTCCATATAGGTGAAGTATCATGTAGTCGACGTTCACATGACACCACTAGAAGAAGTACACCACAACTTAAATAACAATCTATTGAATCTTTCTCAACACAACTCCACTACTAACAACAAGACCTCTCCCATGTCCTCAAGAACAAAACAAACTACTCACAAGACATCATATGGATCATGATCAGAGATGGAATAATGATGTATAACAATCTGAACATAAACAATAATTCAATGGTTCACTCAATAGCATCAACTACAAAGAGTAATCAACATCGGGAAAGTTTCCCCTATGAACTAATGCAAGATTCAACTCAATGGTTACAACAATATTGAGATGGTGATGAGGGTGTTGGTGGTGATGATGGTGGTGATGATGATGATCCCGATGAAGTCCAGCTTGATGGTGGTGTTGATGGCGACGATCTCCCTTCTCCGGGAAGGAATTCCCTCGGCAGAAATCTGTCTGCTGGAGAGATCTTTCTCTCTCAGTGTTTTCCGCCCCACAGAGGCGGCGAAATATTTCTATGGTCGCCCCCCAAGTATTAGGGTTTTGCGAGGATTATATACGCCAGAGGGGAGAGCCAGAGGTAGGCCAGGGTGGCGCGGCCTAGGGTGGCCCGCGCCAGGGGGTGGTGTGGGCCCCCTGTGGACCATCTCCACTCCTCCTTCTGGCTTCCTTCGTCTTCTGAAAAAATTGGATTTTCCGTATATTTTCCCGGATTTTCTGATCTTCGCGAATTTTGCCTCCAAACAACACCTTTTCCATCAGAATCAGGACTGTAGCGGTCTATGCTCCAAAAGTCATCAACCATGCAAAAACAGATGAAATAACATAAGTATCACCTCTTAATATGAAATATATCAATGAATAACAGTGAATTATGATATAGAATAGTGATGCAAAATGGACGTATAAACTCCCCCCAAGCTTAGACTTCGCTTGTCCCCAAGCGAAACTGAGCTCAATAAACATGACCTCAGGTTTATGGAGTGAAGAGTCGATAAAAAGAATATGGACAAGAAGCATCACATTCATCAATACATAGATCATAATAGAAGACAACTCACTATTATATAACTCAATTTGCAATGAGTAAAGGAAACACAATAAAGATACATAAAGTAAATCATAATTGGTAATGGCAAACTTAACTCTTGGTGGAAGAATAGTTGATAGATTGCTGGAGTTCACAAATAACTGATTTTCAATGATAGCTTTCAAAGTAGTAATCACCAAGATAAGAGCAAAGTGCAAAACAAGGAACATAAGAAACATGATGGAATAAATCATCATATGAATGAATGAAACACAACAACTCAAAATACTTGCTGAGATAGAAGGGAATAGGTTTACTGACTCAACTAAAACCTAAAAGAAAGGCCCTTTGCAGAGGGAAGCTGGGATTGCAAGTTTCATAAAGAGCTCCCAAAAATTATGATACTTATTAGCTTTCAGCTCTCATTGCCCCTATCATAGGCATCTTTAGGTGATTAAGGTTAAAGTGACACATCTAAGAGGATATGCTTGACAAGTTATAAGTTGTAATCTCATGCCCCTTACTTACGAGTACCGAACCTCATGCTACTCAACTTTAGTCACAAGTAAGCTCTTGTCATTGTAAATACATATGTATCATAGAGAACCGCCAACGGGGTACCCCTTGCACATGACACATGAGCTATCCCATAATGAAAATGACAAGGCAAGCAGACAATGAGCATCTTAGCGATCCTTTTATTTGCTATTTGCATAGGTTTTTATTGAAGATGCTTCATAGAGTGCTCATTATGGTTATGCTGCAAGTTTTCCACCATGTTAGGCATGGCTTAGGCTAGTGGCCCAAGCGTTTCTCTAACACACATATAAACTCCATGATCTTACAAGCTCCCCTTTTATTTCATACCGCCGGGATCCATAGGCAAAAGAATCATGATATCAACTAGGTACAAAGTACTAGTGCAGTGTTGAAAGCGTTTCCCATGATACATGGTTCTGCTAAATTCAACTCATAAAGCGCAAGCATATACGCAACAAAGAAGGACCCAATGGTTCAAGTTTATTAAGTGTAAGAAAATAAAGTGTGCCATCAAGTTCGTGAGAGCTTCAATCACTAATTTTCTCATAACAAGTTTAATTTGGAAGGTAGATAAAAACAAGAATTTACTTGGAATAGCAATAGTGCTAATAGGTAGGTATGGTGGACACAAATGGCATAGGTTTTGGTTTAAGGATTGGATGCACGAGAAGAATTCCCTCTCAGTACAGGTTTTTGGCTAGCAAGGCTGGGTAGCAAGTATAAGAGTTGAAGGAAAGAAACAAACATACAAGTGATAAAGACAAACATGCAATCTTCCTTGGAAGCACAAAAGATCTTAACTAGAGAATACTAAACTTATGAGCAAATCAAGAAATAAAGATGATGAAATTATATTTCTTTAGAGTACTTTTATCTTTTTCATTCAACTCTCAAAAATTGTGTTGCTACTGACCGAGCCAGGTTTGCCAAAACCAACTAAATTAACTCAATGATCCCAAAGTGATACCAATACTAACAACAAGATCAATCATATAACCTCGAATTGAAAACTAATATAAGATATGCAAAAGAGTAAATGATAGAACTTCTCATTAATATTCCATAACGGCAACTCACACCAAGGGATACATATCTAATGAGAGAGGGGACACTTCCATAATGCAAACCATCCTACATGATAACTTCTCTATTCATGATATGACTCTACTAAAAAGGTAAAAAGATAGAAGATAGTGATGTGATACCGCGACACTCCCCCAAGCTTGGAACAAACCAAGGGGATGCCAAAGCTGATGAAGAATTACTCCTTCGCTGGTGGTGGTATTCTCTTGATGAGCTCTTTGATCAGTTTCCCCAAGTCCTCAATCTTGAAGGTGAGATTACGAATCAACTCCGAGTTATGCTCGATGCGGTGCATGATCATGTCAGATTGTGGATCCTAGCTCTTGTGATTCTTTTTCCACTCTTCCTCCTTGGAGTCTTCTTTCCCTGCATCGCTAGAACGAGGCAAATCCCAATTGGAGGGTAATTTCTCCTTGGGCATATTCTGGTGTTGATGCTTATGGAAAAGATTCTTGGTGCGTGGAGGAAGTGACCGTGGAGCTAAATAGTTACGCGAAGTTTTTCCTCCAGTTGACATTCGTGCGGTCCTCCTGACCCTGACAGATCTTGCCAACACTCTAATGCTTGCAATGGTAGTGCCAGTGTGCGGATGTTGGACTTGCTTTATCTCCCCTTCACCTTCGCTCTTGATCTCCTTCTCCTGCCCGGGGTCTTGGAGATCTTCCTCCATAGGCTCCTTCCCCTTATCCTTGGCGGACACCATTGTGCTTCTAAACTTTCAAGAATAGTTCCTGGCAGAAACAGATCGAAACAAAAACACGACAAAAACACGATATACGATCCTCGGGAGATCTAGGGGATTATATATTAAGAAGTTTTATAGCAAAAGGAAGGTACTGAGAGAAAACGAGTCGGAGGCGGAGTCCGGAGTGGCCACACCACCTGGTGGCGCGGCCAGGGGTGGGCCCGTGCCACAGGGTGGTGTGAGCCACCCTGGCTCCGTTTCTGTCCTTCTTTCGCTTCATAACTTTCCTTATTGACTAAAAACTGTAAAAATATTGTTGGATAGTATTTTCGCGGAACTTTTCTTACCAGAACTGTTACCTATTTGAAAACGGACTCGGCAGGTCTCTGAATTTGGTCCTTAATAAATTTTTCCGGAGTTATAACTTGAAAGGCATCAACATCTTCATTGTAAGAATCTCCAACAATATAGTGCTTAAGTCGCTGCCCATTCACTAATTGTGTAGTATTATCTTCTAAAGAAGAAATTTTTATTGCTCCTGAACGGTACACTTCTTCAATAACGAAAGGTCCTTCCCATTTTGACAGTAATTTTCCTGCAAAAAATATGAGACGAGACCTATACAATAGAACTTTCTCACCAACATGAAATTCTCTCTTAAGTATTCGCTTGTCATGCCATCTTTTAACTTTTTCCTTGAAGAGCCTAGCATTCTCATATGCTTCACTCCTCCATTCATCTAAAGAACTTAAGTCAAATAGTCTTTTTTCACTAGCAAGCTTACAATCTCTATTGAGTTCTTTAAGTGCCCAATAAGCTTTGTGTTCTAATTCTAAAGGTAGGTGACACGCTTTCCCATAAACCATTTTATAAGGAGACATCCCCATAGGGTTTTTGTAGGCAGTCCTATAAGCCCATAAAGCATCATTCAACTTTTTAGCCCAGTTTTTTCTAGATCTATTAACAGTCTTGCAAGATGGATTTAATTTCTCTATTTGACAACTCTACTTGCCCACTAGTTTGGGGGTGATAGGCTGAAGCAATTCTATGATTAACATCATATTTAGCAAGGGTCTTTCTAAAACCACCATGAATGAAATGAGAACCTCCATCAGTCATGAGATACCTATGCACTCCAAACCTAGGAAAGATAACATCCTTAAGCATTTTTAGAGAAGTCTCCATGTCATCACTCTTCGTAGGGATGGCCTCTACCCACTTAGTAACATAATCAACGACAACAAGAATATGAGTATAACCTTTCGAGGGGGGAAAGGACCCATAAAGTCAAATCCCCAGCAATCAAAGGATTCAATAACTAGAGAGTATTACCAACACGCTGACACTCATCACAAGATAAAACAATTTTTCTTGCATCTTTAAAAAGGGTAGGCTAGTAGAAACCTGATTATAGCACATTTTGCGCAGTTCTATCTCCTGCATGATGTCCTCCATAAGCACTACCATGGCATTTACGCAATATCTCCTTTTGTTCATATTCTGGAACACATCTTCACATAATACCATCCACTCCTTCTTTATATAAATGTGGGTCATCCCAAAAATAATGCCTTAAATCGTAAAAGAACTTCCTCCTTTGCTGAGCTGTGAAAATTGGAGGCAAATACTTGGAGACAATAAAGTTAGCATAATCAGCATACCAAGGGCTCCCTCGCGAGCTCACCCCTACTGCAGCCAACTGTTCATTTGGGAAGCTATCATTAACGGGCATAGGATCAAAAGAGATGTTTTCCAAACGAGATAAATTATCAGCTATAGGATTTTTAGCACCTTTCCTATCTACAATATATAGATCAAACTCTTGTAAGAGCAGCACCCATCTAATAAGCCTAGGCTTAGCATCCTTCTTCGTCATAAGGTACTTAATAGCAGCATGATCAGTATGAATGGTGACTTTTGAGTACACAATATAAGGTCTAAACTTGTCACAAGCAAAAACGACAGCTAGAAATTCTTTTTCAGTAGTAGCATAATTCCTTTGAGCAGCGTCAAGAGTCTTACTAGCATAATGAATAATGTTTAACTTTTGATCAATTCGTTGCCCAAGGACATCACCTACAGCAAAATCACAAGCATCACACATTATTTCAAAGGGTAAGCTGCAATCAGGTGGCTGAACAATATGAGCTGTAGTTAAAGCCTTCTTAAGAGTTTCAAAAGCTTCCTTACAATCATCATCAAAAACAAAGGGTACATCTTTTTGAAGAAGATTAGTGAGGGTTTTTGATATCCTAGAAAAATCTTTAATAAACCTTCTATAAAAACCAGCATAACCAAGGATACTATGAATACCTTTGATGTCTCTTGGGCAGGGCATTTTCTCAATTGCCTCAACTTTAGCTCTATCCACTTCAATGCCTCTTTCGGAAACCTTATGCCCAAGGACAATCCCTTCATTAACCATGAAGTGGCATTTCTCCCAATTAAGGACAAGATTAATTTCTTCACACCTCTGCAAAACTTTATCAAGGTTGTGCAGACAATTATCAAAAGAAGTTCCATAGACGGAGAAGTCATCCATGAACACCTCCACAATTTCCTCACAAAAACCATGAAAGATACCAGACATGCATCTTTGAAAAGTAGCAGGAGCATTACATAAACCAAAAGGCATACGTCTATAAGCATAGGTTCCGTAAGGGCATGTAAAGGTAGTTTTTTCTTGATCTTGTTATTTAACAGCAATTTGAGAAAACCCAGAGTATCCATCAAGAAAACAAAAATAAGTCTTTTTAGACAACCTGTCAACACCCGGATTTTTAATCCCAGATGCCCGATATGCCATACCTCGCAATCCCAGGATTACCATTTTTGCGAGACATAACGGATTGGATATCACAGTACATCATCCATTACAAACCATACATAAGGTTTTACACAAATACGGATCTCATGATCCAGTCTTTAATACAACAAGCAGCGGAAATAAACGATAGCGTAGCGGTGGGGTCCATCTTCAGGGGCACAGTAATGCCGATGTGAAGATAGTCCTAGTTATCATAACCGTCCTGCTGACCATCATCTTGATAGTCTCCTTCATAGTCTGGCCATGATAATAGCCAGGGACAAAAGCCATGAGTACTCTTTAAGTACTCACAAACTACTACTAGCAAGGGTTATGATTCTAAGTTAAACTACTGAATTTAAAGAATAACTATCAAGTTAAGTTTGAAACCTAAGCTGAGTTCTGAAGCAAGAAAAGATAAGGTAAAATTCTAGAATCACTTAGGTTGGGAAGCTATTATCATCTACACAACCCTGTTGTGGTCAAGTCAAAGTTCATCATTCATTTCAAGTTATTTAGAAAACATCTGACAACGAAACAGTATGGCCATCCAATCGTCCATAATCATGACGCGGCTATTCGAATAGTTTGACACTCTACAGAGGTGGTACACTTTCACCACAAGATTCGATACATCTGTCAGGGATAACCCTGAATCATCATACTTAGTATGCAGATAATCAAACATAACCTTCCCTTTACACACCCTAGTACAAGCACCTCTCCTATGAGCATGGCCTCCCAACCATGACCATCCGTCATCTTGGGCACTGCATAGGTGGACAACATTGAGAGGTAGCCTCAGCTCAAACCTCTCCCGTGAGGGAACTAATACTAATGCATATAAATTTCCAGCTAAGCCTTACCCAATTCAGGTAATGTGGTTGTACGGTAAATTTGGAATGGTATCGCATCCGAATCCAACCACCAGTTTTATAAAAGGGTTAAGGCTCAAGCCTCATCATTTTCATCATCATAAACCAATTGTGTTTCTCAACACATGTCAAAACATCTCAATAGAATGACTCAGCATTCCAAGGTTTTCACAATTCATTTTCACCAAGTGTTTCCATCTAAAGTGACTCAAGTTTTGATCTATTCTAAAACACTAGTTTAAGAGTGTTCACTAAGGTGGAAAGGTGGGATCAATATCATGCCATAGAATGACATCTAAAGGTTTCTAAGTAGGTCAAGTTTTATACTCTTTATGCTACCTTTAAAATTAATTAAAGAACTTTGTGTAAACTAAGGGGGGTAAAACTGGTTAATAAGACTTGGGGTACTAATAGTAAAAGGGGGTGTGATCAAAGTATGCTTAAGGCATCTTTACTAAACTATCTAGTTTTATTCTAGCTTGCTACAATATCTTACTAAAGCATGTTTTGCAAGGGTTAGCTTGCTACTAATAGCTTGCCACTAATAGCTTGCCTTGGTTGGTGCAGTGGTTGAAGTTTTCTTCTTCTTCTTCTTCTTCTTCTTCTTGGTAGAACTCCTCCTCCTCGAAGGCTTGGTCGGTACTATCGTCTAGAAATACATAGGGAGTGCACAATCACTAAACCATCCTTAACTAGGCTAAGTAGTATTCTAAACCACACAATTGATGATCTATTATCATCCCAAACATCACAAGTTTTAATTTAATAGTTTCAACCTCTTTATTTTGGAAAAGTAATTTCTACTCATTGAAAAATTAACTAAAATTTAATATTCACCACCAAATATGGGCTCATGTGGACACATGTCCTCACCACATATTCTAACATGTGGGAATGAGATTTAAAGGTTGGATCAATATTACTTTGGTTTAAGTTCATTATTTAATGATTTAAAGTGACTAGAAATGCCTATATAGCATTATTTTGGTACTAGTCCAAAGTCACTGCCTGTAAACCTTAATATTATTACATATTTGGATAGATATGATGAAATGTGATTTTTGAGAGTTGGAATCAACTCAAAAGCTAACTTGGTTGATTTTATAAAAATGTTTCAAGTTGCAAAAGCTTCTGTCTTCTTATTTTTATTAGGAGAAATCTATAACTCTAAATGAATTAAATCCAACGGGCTTGGATAGATCATTTTAATACCTTTCAGACAAAATTAGTTTCATGCAATTTGGATTTGTCAAACTCACAGAATTGAATTTTGAAACACTGGACAGAAACTATATTCTAACTAAAAGGAAAATTCCTAATTTGAATTTGAAACGTGCGCGGGAACGAAATGGGCCGGCCCACTGCGCTCCGCGCAGCGTCGCGGGCTGGCTTAAGCGAGGGCCCCACCCGTCAGTGGAACAGGGGGTACCGAAGGGGTATGGATGAAAGGTGGCCGTGCGATTAGAGGGTAGATCGACGGCTCACAGCTATCGTCCTCGTCGGAACAGGACACGACGGGAGCTAACCCTAGCACGGTCGGTGAGGGTGCAGTGGGGGCGTACCGAGGCTCCAGCAGGGTCGGCGAGGCGGGCGAACAAAGTGGAAGATGACGGCGGTTCTACTGGTACAAGCGGCGCTTCCTGGGATGACCTGGATCAACGGCGCCCTTCTCCTCCCGAGGTGGCGGCTCCGGCTGCAATTTCGGCATCCTGGTGCTCGAGCGGCTCCGGCTGGCTGTGGGGAGTGAGAGTGAGAGGCCTCCTTATATAGGCGAGCGAAGGTGCAGAGCGTCATGGGAAGAGCTCGACGTGGGCGACGGCACAGCGACCTAAGGGCATGGGCGAGGTAGGCGGACGGTGGCCGGTCTCCTGGCGATCCTCTATGGCTTGATGGCACGGCAAGGGGCTATCTCTATTGGTCGGGAGCTTCCGCGCACTGCACGGTGGCCGCAGGTGCTCGTCAAGAAATGCGGCGGCTATGGGTCGAGCGGCGGCATACGGGCGTGTCTGGCGAGGTGCTGGGCCTGCTGCGAGTGCCGCCACGCAAGGCTAGGGCTTGGCGAGGCCGGTGCTGCTCTGGCGGACGCGGCGCTCCGGGGTGATCGGCATGGCGGACAGAGGCGTGGGCGCGAGCAACTGGGGCTTGTCCTCCGCTCGATTTTGGTCGGGGGCTGGTCGAGGCAGTGCGGTGTGATGGCGCCTGTCTGCCAGCGAAGGAAGAGGCGGGCGAGTCATGAGCTGTCCATGGTCGACCTGGCACATGGCGTCGGGCGGCTTGGCACTGGAGCAGCTAGGGGAGAGGGAGAGAGAGCTAGGGCCGGGGTTTGAGATGGGGGGACAAGGGGACCGAGTTAGGCCCAAATGGTGACAAGAAGCACTGCACACTATAGTGTTTTGACAAATGTTTGATCTGTGTCTGCCACCTGTTCGATGAAATGGCCGCAAGATACCAAAGTTTGAATTTTGAGTTCAAATTTTTTGAGTGATCTCCACTAGTGCTAGGTAGTCTCTGGTTGCAAGGGTTTTGAAAATGGTGCTCAATTATATGGTTTTGAAATAGGGGTGATCTATGCATATGCATTAGATTCAATTTTAAACTGTCATTTAAATTAGTTACAGAATGTTTTTAGTAGATCAAAAGGTGGGCCTTGGTACCTCATTATGTGTACTAGCAAGGGGTGCAAAGATCAAGAATTGTTTCTGTTAAGAATTGAGTACTAGGAATAGCCAAAGTAGGCATTAGAGTTAAATTTGTCCAAATGACCATTCCTTCATTTTAATTCTTTTTGATTTGATTTCTTTTAGGAAAAGTTTGGGAATGATGTAGATGATGTTTAATTCACCTAAGAAACATTTTAGAAGCAAAGGATCACACAATCATGGCAATTCAAAACAACTCCTATTTTAAATGCACACATATATGAATGCTTTCATTTTAAATATGGAAAAGTTTTTTTTAACCCTAAATTTGGATGATTTGATCTTTGATAAACTTGGATTGAAGTTTTGGGATGTTACAAACCTCCCCCCCTTAAATAAAATCTCGTCCCGAGATTTACCAGAAAACTAGGAACTAAAGAGATCTGGGAACTCTGTCCTAATGTAATCCTCGCGTTCCCAAGTGGCTTCCTCCTCAGTATGGTTGCTCCACTGAATCTTGAGAAACTTGATACTCCTGGTCCTGGTGGTTCTGTAGGCTTCTTCTAAGATACGAATGGGCACTTCCCGATAGGTCAGGTCATTGTTGATTTCCACTGCTCTGTGATCGATATTCTTGAAAACTTCAGTCTTCTCAGGCACTTCCAAGCATTTGCGAAGTAACGAGATGTGGAACACATTGTGGATGGCTGACATCTCTTCCAGCAATTCCAGCTGATACGATACTTCTCCTCAGCGGTTCAGAATCTTGAAAGGTCCGATATATCTAGGAGCTAACTTTCCCTTCAGACTAAAGCGTTGGGTTCCCTTCAATGGTGAAACCTTGAGATATACGAAATCTCCGACATTGAAAGTCAGGTCTCTCCTTCTCTTGTCAGCATAGCTTTTCTGTCTGGATTGGGCGGTCTTGAGGTGCTCACGAACTTTGTGAACTTTCTCTTCTGCTTCTTGGAGAATGTCGGGTCCAAAGATCTGACTCTCTCCTACTTGCGACCAATTCAAAGGGGTATGACACTTTCTTCCGTATAGGAATTCAAATGGCGCCATCTGCAAACTAGCTTGATAACTGTTGTTATATGAGAATTCTGCGAAGGGCAGGCAGTCTTCCCATTTTGATCCGTATTCCAACACACAAGCTCTCAGCATATCCTCCAAGATCTGATTGACTCTCTCAGTTTGTCCATCTGTTTGCGGGTGATAAGCGGTGCTGAAGTTCAACTTGGTTCCTAAACCTTCCTGAACTTTCTGCCAAATTCTTGAGGTAAACTGGGTTCCTCGATCTGATACGATGGTCTTGGGGGTTCGATGCAGACTAACAATCCTAGCAATGTACAGTTCTGCTAGTTTTGCACTCTGGTAGGTTGTCTTGACTGGTATGAAGTGGGCTACCTTGGATAGTCTATCAACTATGACCCAGATTGAGTCATTTCCCCTACTAGAAGTAGGTAAACCTGTGATAAAGTCCATTCCGACGGAAACCCATTTCCATTCCGGAATCTGCAATGGTTGCAACAATCCTGCAGGTCTCTGAAGCACTGCTTTGACTCTTAGACAGATGACACA
Source organism: Avena insularis (assembly GCA_023614405.1). Taxonomy (NCBI): domain Eukaryota; kingdom Viridiplantae; phylum Streptophyta; class Magnoliopsida; order Poales; family Poaceae; genus Avena; species Avena insularis. The sequence goes on from CM042690.1 coordinate 191,641,140, forward strand.
TTTGTCGATGTAGCCCGATCTCTCTCTTCATCTTGTGCCACCAAAATTGCTCTTTCAAATCTGATACATCTTTGTTCCTCTGGGTGGATAGAATAAAGAGTATCATGAGCTTCCTTCATGATAATTTCCTTCACTCGAATCTGCGGTACGAGATCGTCCGTGTACCATAGTACACCTTCTTCGTCTTCGGTGAATCCGGTACTTTGCACACCAATACGACGTTTGATTCCGTCGATACTTTCATTCCCCTTCTGGGCTTCCTTGATTTGGCTAATCAAAGTGGGTTGAAGTTCAATGCTAGCTAGTACTCCTTTGCTAACTAACTCAGTCCTGAACTGCTCCAACTCCTCAGACTAACTTGGTTGCTTCTCTTTGATCAGGGTGTTAAGACTACACGGCATTCTGCTAAGTGCATCCGCTACCACATTGGCTTTGCCGGTGATAGTGAATGTCAAGGTCATAATCCTTGATTAACTCTATCCATCTTCTTTGCCTCATATTCAACTCCTACGGGTGAAGATATACTTCAAGCTCTTATGATGCGAGTAAATCTCACAAATTACCCATCAAATAATGACGCCATCTCTTCAACGCTAGAACCACATTTGCTAGCTCAAGATCATGGGTCGGATAGTTCTGCTCATGTCGCTCAGTTGTTGAGACAGATACGCGATGACTTTGCCTTCTTGCATCAATACACATCCTAGACCAATCTTCGATGCGTCACAATATACATCAAATGGCTTCTTGATGTCTGGCATGATCAAAATTGGGGCTGATATCAATCTCTTCTTGACTCCCGGAAACGCTTCACACTTGTCATCCCATTCAAACTTCTTGTCCTTCTTCAATAGTTGGGTCATTGGTCGGTCTATGCTCGAGAATCCTTCTACGAATTTGCGGTAATATCCCGCTAATCCGAGAAATGAACGAACTTGGGTTTGATTGGTTGGGGCTTCCCATTCTTCGACATCTTTGATCTTCGTGGGATCAACAGAGACTCCCTCCGCAGACACAATATGTCCTAGGAATCCTACTTCTTTCAGCCAAAACTCACACTTGCTGAACTTGGCATATAACTGATGCTCTCTCAGGGTTTCTAGGATGATTCTCAGATGTTGCTCATGCTCTTCTTCTGATTTGGAGTAGATAAGGATGTCGTCGATAAACACAACTACAAACTTATCTAGGAAATTCATAAAGATCTTATTCATGAGATTCATGAAATAAGCAGGGGCATTGGTTAATCCAAAAGACATCACCGTATACTCGTATAAACCATAGCAAGTAGTAAAGGCGGTCTTCGGAATATCCGTTGCACGAATCTTAAGTTGGTGATAACCAGTCCTAAGATCAATCTTTGAGAATACCGAGCTCGATCCAGCCGATCAAATAGATCCTCTATCTTTGGCAAGGGGTACTTGTTCTTGATGGTGACATCATTCAACTTTCTGTAGTCTGTACACAGACGGTTGCCTCCATCTTTCTTGTCGACGAATAACACTAGTGATCTCCATGGCGATGCACTTGGCTGAATAAAGCCTGTTGCTAACATGGCATCCAACTGCTTCTTCAGTTCTACTAACTCTGAGGGGTTCATGGTATAGGGTCTCTGGGCTATAGGTCTGGTTCCGGGGATTAGTTCGATAATGAACTCTATATCCCTATCCGGGGGCATACCTGGCAATTCATTTGGGAATACGTCGGGGTATTCATAGACTACTCTGACTTGGTCAATGGTAGGCAGGGCTACACTTTTGTTGCATTTGAATTGACGGGGTAAGGTTTCAGAGATATGTTCTATGGTTACTCCAGAACTACTGGTCATGGTGATGGCTTTCTTAGCATAGTCTATCAGTCCTTTATGCCTTGACATCCAGTCCATACCTAGTACTACTTCCAAACCTTTGGTTCCAAGTACAATTAGGTTGGCATAAAAATATATCCCATGTATTTTGATAGGTACAGCTTTGCAAATTTTTCTAGCTTTTGTAGTTGAACCGGGGATTTGAACTATCATGACATGCTTCAGGTTGGTTGGGCGAATCTTACTAGTGCATACAAATTCTTCGGTGACAAATGAATGCGATGCTCCAGAATCAAACAATACTCTTGCTAAAACTGAGTTGATAGAAAACATACCCAGCACTACATCTGGTGCTTCCTGGGCTTCTTCTGCGTTCATGCGAAAGAGACGACCGTTGCGGTTGTGCGGGTTCCCTAGGGCAAATCTCCTGCCTGGTTGAACACAACGCTGCTGCTGAGCTGGGGCATTCACAGGGGCATCGGCGGCAGTCTTCTTGGGACACTCATTAGAGTAGTGACCCTTCACTCCACACTCGAAATAAGTGATCTGGGACTTGTCCTTGACTGCGACAGGTACAACATTGCTGCCGCCTGGGGGGCGATGTTGTTGTTATTGCTCTTGGAGAACACGGTTGAAGTTGTTGGCGTTGCCAGAGTTGTGATTGTTTCCTCCGGGCTTCACATTTCCTCCGCTATGGTTGGGGTAGCTTGGGCGAGAATTTTGGGGTCGGTTGTTCCTTGGTGCATATCCTGGTGAGGGGTTGGGACGGTACTTCTGGTGGCTACTGGATCCAGACTGCTGCATCATACGACGCTTGCAGTTGTCATTTGCCTGGTTAATCTTCCCTTCCATCTGAATGGCAGAGTCGACTAGATCTTCAAGATCCTGGAAACGGATGTTGACGAGGACCGTCTGCATCTCATCATGTAGTCCGTTTAAGAATCTCTCTTTCTTCTTGGCCTCCGTGTTGATTTCATCCGGTGCATATATGGAAAGTGACAAGAATTTGTCACGGTACTCTACTACAGTCAATCTTCCTTGCTTCAGTTCACGGAATTCATCTCTCATCCTGTTGACAAGACCTTGCGGCACGTGGGTGCGGCTGAACTTGACCTTGAATGCTTCCCAGGTCATCACCTGGCCATGGTTCATGTTGCGGACGCTATTCCACCAAGCTCTTGCATCTCTCACCAGATAGTGAGTGGCGAAGAGAACTTTCTCATTCTCATCAACTCCTGCAACTTTGAGGTTGTTTTCCATGGTCTGTAACCAGTCATCAGCATCTAATGGGTTTTCAGATTGGTTGAATATTGGGGGATTGGTGTTCTGAAATTTTTTGAGTTTAGATCCATGGTGATCCTGATTTCCATGTCCTTGGTTGTTGAGAGCCATTTGGGCGATCTGCTGCAATGTCGCTAAGTTGGCTTGACGCTCGGCCCTGCTTGCTTCACGGTCCGCGATGAGATTCTGCAAGATCTGCAGCATTGGGTCCTGCGATGAGCTGCTCCCTCCTTGGTTTCCATGAGTCATCTGAAGATTCAGATAGATATAGGGGTAAGAGGGAAATTCTAAGGTTCATAGTTTTGGGTTTTCAAAGCTACAACTTTGAGTTAGACTCAGGTTTTTCAACTAACTTCTTTTTCATTCATGCAAGCAAGCACACGATACAACACACACCACAACAAGCAAAGGGGAAAAACAGATGGTTTTAAGAACCATTCTGCAAGCTACGATACATCTCATGCTACGATAGTGCTCTAGTGCATCTACTCATCGTCGATGAAGTCGGAGTCTTCATCATCAGTGTAGAAGTCCATAGCATCTTCTGCCAGAAAATCGTCATTGTTGCTGAGGTAGGAATCCATATCTCCCTGGATGTCTTCTCCTTCATCATCTTCTTCCTTGGCGGCAAGCTGAGCTTCCTGCTCCTTGACGGTCTTCTCGAGGTCGGCCACTTTCTTGCAAAGATGGGCGATGGTGTGATCCTTCTTTGCACGCTGGCGACAAAGAGACTAGCGATCTTGGACGAGCAGTGTGAAAGTCTGGGCCTTCTGGTCAGCAATGGCACGGTTCTGGTTGGCTAACTCTCTGGAATTGTCCAGTTCCTGCTGTCGGTCATGAAGCAAGAAGTCAAGGTTCTCCACTTGACGCCTCAATTCTGGGTGACTTGGCATCTCCATCGGCATTCCCATGAAGTCACGTCTTGCATAGTGGGCAAAACGGGTTCCTTGAATCTTGACGCCGAGGGCACATAGGCGTCGAGAGCTTCATGCATTGCCTGGCTAATCCATCTAGCCGCTTGTTCTCTCTCAGAGAACTGAATTCTCCCGGAAGTTGGTGCTTCAATGCTTCCTCAAGATCTGGTGACTAGCCACCGTAGGTCTCCTCCTATGGGTCTGGAAGTTGAGCTCCAAGAAACTCCGGATGTGGGCGCCCCAGAATTCGACGGTGAATCCAGATCCTCTCGAAGATCAGTGACCTCCGTTTCCCAACTGGTAAAACTTGCTGAACTGAGTCTCCATCTACAAGAATTTAGGATGAGGAAATTAGTGAAGTGATCAAGTGTGTCAAATTTTAAGTAGTAATGTAAGAATTTTGAGGAACATGTATTTTTGAGAAAGAATGAGTTCACAAGGGTGAGAGGGGAAATAGTTTTTCATAAATACTCACTTTGGTTTTGAAGCTAAGTTTTTGGTTTGGACGTCCAGTCTAACTAGGGTCTCCTATGGTCAGGATGGCTCTGATACCAACTTGTCAACACCGGATTTTTAATCCCGATGCCCGTTATGCCATACCGCAATCCCAGGATTACCATTTTGCGAGACATAACGGATTGGATATCACAAGACATCATCCATTACAAACCATACATAAGGTTTTACACAAATACGGATCTCATGATCCGGTCTTTAATACAACAAGCGGAAATAAACGATAGCGTGGCGGTGGGGTCCATCTTGAGGGCACAGCAATGTCGACGAAGGCAGATAGTCCTAGTTATCATAGCCGTCCTGCTGACCATCATATTGATAGTCTCCTTCATAGTCTGGCCATGATAATAGCCGGGGACAAAAGCCATGAGTACTCTTTAAGTACTCGCAAACTACTACTATCAAGGGTTATGATTCTAAGTTAAAGTACTGAATTTAAAGAATAACTATCAAGTTAAGTTTGAAACCTAAGCTGAGTTCTGAAGCAAGAAAAGATAAGGTAAAATTCTAGAATCACTTAGGTTGGGAAGCTATTATCATCTACACAACCCTGTTGTGGTCAAGTCAAAGTTCATCATTCATTTCAAGTTATTTAGAAAACATCTGACAACGAAACAGTATGGCCATCCCAACTGTCCATAATCATGGACGCTGCTATTCAATAGTTTGACACTACAGAGGTGGTACACTTTCACCACAAGATTCGATACATACATCGGGATAACCTGAATCATCATACTTAGTATGCAGATAATCAAACATAACCTTCCCTTTACACACCCTAGTACAAGCACCTCTCCTATGAGCATGGCCTCCCAACCATGACCATCAGTCATCTTGGGCACTGCATAGGTGGACAACATCGAGAGGTAGCCTCATCTCAAACCTCTCCCATGAGGGAACTAATACTAATGCATATAAATTTCCATCTAAGCCTTACCCAATTCAGGTAATGTGGTTGTACGGTAAATTTGGAATGGTATCGCATCCGAATCCAACCATTAGTTTTATAAAAGGGTTAAGGCTCAAGCCTCATCATTTTCATCATCATAAACCAATTGTGTTTCTCAACACATGTCAAAACATCTCAATAGAATGACTCAGCATTCCAAGGTTTTCACAATTCATTTTCACCAAGTGTTCCCATCTAAAGTGACTCAAGTTTTGATCTATTCTAAAACACTAGGTTAAGAGTGTTCACTAAGGTGGAAAGGTGGGATCAATCTCATGCCATAGAATGACATCTAAAGGTTTCTAAGTAGGTCAAGTTTTATACTCTTTATGCTACCTTCAAAATTAATTAAAGAACTTTGTGTAAACTAAGGGGGGTAAAACTGGTTAATAAGACTTGGGGTACTAATAGTAAAAGGGGGTGTGATCAAAGTATGCTTAAGGCATCTTTACTAAACTATCTAGTTTTATTCTAGCTTGCTATAATAGCTTACTAAAGCATGTTTTGCAAGGGTTAGCTTGCTACTAATAGCTTTCCACTAATAGCTTGCCTTGGTTGGTGCAGTGGTTGAAGTTTTCTTCTTCTTCTTCTTCTTGGTAGAACTCCTCCTCCTCAAAGGCTTGGTCGGTACTATCGTCTAGAAATACATAGGGAGTGCACAATCACTAAACCATCCTTAACTAGGCTAATTAGTATTCTAAACCACACAATTGATGATCTATTATCATCCCAAACATCACAAGTTTTAATTCAATAGTTTCAACCTTTTTATTTTGGAAAAGTAATTTCTACTCATTGAAAAATTAACTAAAATTTAATATTCACCACCAAATATGGGCTCATGTGGACACATGTCCTCACCACATATTCTAACATGTGGGAATGAGATTTAAAGGTTGGATCAATATTACTTTGGTTTAAGTTCATTATTTAATGATTTAAAGTGACTAGAAATGCCTATATAGCATTATTTTGGTACTAGTCCAAAGTCACTGCCTGTAAACCTTAATATTATTACATATTTGGATAGATATGATGAAATGTGATTTTTGAGAGTTGGAATCAACTCAAAAGCTAACTTTTTTGATTTTATAAAAATGTTTCAAGTTGCAAAAGCTTCTGTCTTCTTATTTTTATTAGGAGAAATCTATAACCCTAAATGAATTAAATCCAATGGGCTTGGATAGATCATTTTAATACCTTTCAGACAAAATTAGTTTCATGCAATTTCGATTTGTCAAACTCACAGAATTGAATTTTGAAACACTAGACAGAAACTATATTCTAACTAAAAGGAAAATTCCTAATTTGAATTTGAAACGTCTTGAACGAAATGGGCCATTGCGCTCAGCAGCATCATGGCTGGCTTAAGCGAGGCCCCACCCGGTGGAACAGGGGTACGAAGGGTATGGATGAAAGGTGGCCGTGCGATTTGAGGGTAGATCGACGGCTCACAGCTATCGTCCTCGTCAGAACAGGACACGACGGGAGCTAACCCTAGCGCGGTCGGTGAGGGTGCAGTGGGGGCGTACCGGGGCTCCAGCGGGGTCGGCGAGGCGGGCGAACAAAGTGGAAGATGACGGCGGTTCTCCTGGTACAAGCGGCGCTTCCTGGGATGGCCTGGATCAACGACGCCCTTCTCCTCCCGAGGCGGCAGCTCCGGCTGCAATTCCGGCGTCCTGGTGCTCGGCGGCTGTGGGGAGTGAGAGTGAGAGGTGGGGATGAGAATGGTGTGAAGAGAGCTTGCTGGGGAGGCCTCCTTATATAGGCGAGCGAAGGATGCAGAGCGGCATGGGCAGAGCTCGACGTGGACGACGGCACAGCGAGCTAAGGGCATGGGCGAGGTAGGCGGACGATGGCCGGTCTCCTGGCGATCCTCTATGGCTTGATGCCGCGACAAGGGGCTATCTCTATTGGTCGGGAACTTCCGCGCACTGCACGGTGGCCGCAGGTGCTCGACAAGAAATGCGGCGGCTATGGGTCGAGCAGCGGCATACAGGCGTGTCTGGCGAGGTGCTGGGCCTACTGCGAGTGCCGCCACACAAGGCAAGGGCTTGGCAATGCCGGTGCTGCTCTGGCAGACGTGGCGCTCCGGGGTGATCGGCATGGCGGACAGAGGCGTGGGCGCGAGCAACTGGGGCTTGTCCTCCGCTCGATTTTGGTCGAGGGCTGGTCGAGGCAGTGCGGTGTGATGGCGCCTGTCTGCCAGCGGGCGAAGGACAGCTGGGCGAAGCGCTTGAGCTGTCCATGGTCGACTGGCGATGGCGTCAAGGTGGCACTGCTGGAGCAGCTAGGGAGAGGGAGAGAGCTAGGGCCGGGGTTTGAGCTGGGGGGACAAGGGGACCGAGTTAGGCCCAAATGGTGACAAGAAGCACTGCACACTATAGTGTTTTGACAAATGTTTGATCTGTGTCTGCCACCTGTTCGATGAAATGGCCGCAAGAGACCAAAGTTTGAATTTTGAGTTCAAAATTTTTGAGTGATCTCCACTAGTGCTAGGTAGTCTCCGGTTGCAAGGGTTTTGAAAATGGTGCTCAATTATATGGTTTTTGAAATAGGGGTGATCTATGCATATGCATTAGATTCAATTTTAAACTGTCATTTAAATTAGTTTATAGAATGTTTTTAGTAGATCCAAAGGTGGGCCTTGGTACCTCATTATGTGTACTAGCAAGGGGTGCAAAGATCAAGAATTGTTTCTGTTAAGAATTAAGTACTAGGAATAGCCAAAGTAGGCATGAGAGTTAAATTTGTCCAAATGACCATTCCTTCATTTTAATTCTTTTTGATTTGATTTCTTTTAGGAAAAGTTTGGGAATGATGTAGATGATGTTTAATTCACCTAAGAAACATTTTAGAAGCAAAGGATCACACAATCATGGCAATTCAAAACAACTCCTATTTTAAATGCACACATATATGAATGCTTTTATTTTAAATATGGAAAAGTTTTTGTTAACCCTAAATTTGGATGATTTGATCTTTGATAAACTTGTATTGAAGTTTTGGGATGTTACACAACCTTTCTAACATTTGATCAATAAAAGGAAATGGGTAATGATCTTTCTTAGTAACTTTGTGAACCTTTCTGAAATCGATACACATCCTATAGCCTACTACTATTCTTTGGGGAATAAGCTCATCATTATCATTAGGCACAACAGTAATACCTCCCTTTTTAGGGACACAATGAACAGGGCTAACCCATTCACTATCAGCAATAGGGTAAATAATACCAGCATCAAGGAGTTTCAATACCTCATTTCTTACCACTTCATTCATCTTAGGATTTAAACATCGTTGGTGCTCTACCACTGGCTTTGCATATGGTTCTATATTGATAGCATGCTGGCATATAGTAGGAGAAATCCCTTTTAAATCATCCAGGGTATAGCCCATAGCCCCTCGATGTTTCTTCAGTACCTCCAATAACCTTTCTTCTTCCTTCCATGAAAGTTTAGAGCTAATAATAACAGGATATATCTTATTATCATCAATGTAAGCATATTTAAGATCATCGGGCAAGGGTTTTAGATCGAAGACTGGATCCTTTTTAGGTGGCAATGTGGTACCCAGATCTTCTACAGGCAAGTTATGCTTAAGCATCTTAGGATGATTACGGAGAATCTCGTCAATCTCATTCCTTTCTTCCATGAAGATTTCACTTTCATGATCTTCCATAAATTGCTGCAAAGCATTGTTAGGAGCAAGAGATATAGAAGCAAGTTGTTCAACTCTAAAATCCTCATTATGGGTTTCCTCTTCACAAGGTTCTTTAGTAAATTTCGAAAAATTAAACTCATAAGATTCCCCATCAAACTTAGTCAAGATTTTCTCCCTTTTGCAATCTATAATAGCTCCACAAGTACTCAAGAAAGGTCTACCAAAAATGATAGGATAAGTTTTACTAGCAGCTGAACCAAGTACCAAAAAGTCAGCAGGATACTTAATCTTACCACAAAGAACTTCCACATTCCGTAAATACCAATTGGAGAGATGGTCTCTCTATTAGCAAGATGAATAACCACACCAATCTCTTCCAATTCGTAGGGACTGATTTCATGCATAATTTCCCTGTAAAGCTCATAAGGAATAGCACTGGAACTTGCACCAATATCACATAAACCATAATAACAATGATCACCAATTCTAACAGAAAGCCCAAGGACACTAGCCTTTTTCGTTCTATTAGGATGCGAAACAATATGAGAAGCATCCTCGCAAAAGACTATGTGTCCATCTTCTACGCGTTTAGTGACAAGGTCTTTCACAATTGCTACAACAGGTTCAATGTTTATTTGTTCATCAGGTATTACAGTTCTCTTCGCACTTTTACTGATTAGACTAGTTATCATAGGATGGTCCTTTACCTTATCCGGGAAGGGTTTCTCGATATAAAGTTCAGGTAAGATGTGATCAATAGTGTAAAACTCAGTACTCCCAATAGGAACACAGTCAACAATATCTTTATAAGGCACATGGTACTTACTCCATCCTCTTTTTGGGATTTCAATATAAGAATCAAAAGCCTTAAAGCAATTTGTAATAACTTGTAAATCAAGACCATAAGTATTATTAATATTTTGAAAGTCATAAGTTCCCATAAAAGATTCAATGCATTCATAATCATAATTTATACCTGACTTTCTACCTTTGTCATTCTCCCAAGCTTCAACATTGTCTTGAATACGGTCCAGAAGATCCCATTTATCTTCTTCTTCCATGCGAGTGAATGATCCAGCACAAGAAGCTTCCAATAAATCCTTGTCATGTAGAGGAAGCCTTGCATAAAAGTTATTGATAATAATATTGTTGGGGAGCTCATGAATGGGACATTTGAGCATTAGTAACTTCAATCTCCCCCAAGCTTGAGCTATACTCTCTCCATCAAGAGGCCAAAAGTTGTATATTTGATTCCGATCTTTATGAATCTCACTAGGAGGATAAAACTTTGAATAAAAGAGAGGTACTATTTCCTCCCATTCAAGAGCTTGACCATTATTCACTAGCTTATACCATTCCTCAGCTCTTCCTTTCAGTGATAATGAGAATAACTTCTTCTTAACTTGATCTGTAGTAATACCTGCACACTTGAACAACCCGCATAATTCATGTATAAAGAGTAAATGATCACCAGGATGGACAGTTCCATCCCCAACATAGTAGTTATCCATAACACGATCAGTAATTCTTGTAGGTATTTTAAAAGCATCATTCTCAGCAGGTGGTGGTTCATCTACTACCTTAGCAGTGGTAGTAGCTTTACCAAATAAGAAACTCAATGAATTATCCATAACAAAAATAAAGCAACTAACAGAAATAAATAATACTCATAGTAAAAGTTTCCTTTACCGGTTCCACTCTCCAATAGCGCTTCACTCCCCGGCAACGGTGCCAGAAAATAGTCTTGATGACCCACAAGTATAGGGGGTATATCGCAGTATTTTCGATAAGTAAGAGTGTTGAACCCAATGAGGAGAAGAAGGTGCTGGCTAGTGGTATGGATCAGGAATTCTATGCAAATACTTAGCAAACGAATTTTTAGGGGTTTTTGATAATGCAAGTAAATAAAGTACGAGTAAATAAAAGACAATAGGAATAAATGCAGCAAGTGTCCCAATCCTTTATGCAGCAAAGGACAAGCCGGTTGTATTACTTAAGATGACCAAACGTTCTCGAGGACACACGGGAGTTCTGTCAAGTGCTTTTGCTTCATATAGTTGATTAATCTTCTTTAGCTTGCTAAGTGTTGTGTGGGTGAACCTGTGCTAATGTACCGACCTTCCTAGGACTAATACATACTTGTGATTATACCCTTGCAAACATCCGTAAGTACAAGAAAGTAATTAAGGTAGAACCTAACCACAGCTTTACACTCTAAGACCCTTACGTCCCTTGTGCAATGGTTTCCTAACAGGGGTTCAGGTTTCTGCCACTCCGGCAACCCCTACGATTAGTAGCCAAATACAAAATGCATTCCCCTAGGCCCATATAGGTGAAGTGTCATGTAGTCGACGTTCACATGACACCACTAGAAGAAGTACACCACAATTTAAGTATCAAACTATTGAATCTTTCTCAACACAATTCCACTACTAACAACATGACTTCTCCCATGTCCTCAAGAACAAAACGAACTACTCACAAGACATCATATAGATCATGGTCAGAGATGAAATAATGATGTATAACCATCTGAACATAAACAATAATTCAATGGTTCCACTCAATAGCATCAACTACAAAGAGTAATCAACACCGGGAAAGTTTCCCCTAAGAACTATGCAAGATTCAACCCAATTGTTACAGCAATATGGAGATGGTGATGAGGGTGCTGGTGGTGATGATGGTGGTGATGATGATGATCCCGATGAAGTCCAGCTTGATGGTGGTGTTGATGGCGACGATCTCCCTTCTCCGGGTAGGAATTCCCCTGGCAGAAATCTGTCTGCCGAAGAGATCTTTCTCTCTCGGTGTTTTCCGCCCCGCAGAGGCGGCGGAATCTTTCTGTGGTTGCCCCCCGAGTATTAGGATTTCAGGAGGATTATATACGCTAGAGGGGAGAGCCAGAGGTGGGCCAGGGCAGCCACACCACCTGGTGGCGTGGCCTAGGGTGGCTCGCGCCAGGGGGTGGTGTGGGCCCCCTGTGGCCCATCTCCACTCCTCCTTCTGGCTTCCTTCGTCTTCTGGAAAAATAGGATTTTCCGTATATTTTCCTGGATTTTCTGATCTTCACGAAGTTTGCCTCCAAACAACACCTTTTCCATCAGAATCCTGACTGCAGCGGTCCATGTTCCAAAAGTCATTAACCATGCAAAAACAGATGAAATAACATAAGTATCACCTCTTAATATGAAATATATCAACGAATAATAGTGAATTATGATATAGAATAGTGATGCAAAATGGACGTATCACTTAACTGATTATTTTAGTCATATGCGTGCATGAGCATGTGCCAAGTCAATTCAAGTGAAACATTCAGAGGAGGATACCACGGTGTCATACCAAGTTATGAATAGAGTAATGCAAGCTAACATTCATATGACATGCTACAAAATATTAGCAAGCTGGAATCTAATCATGAGAAATCAAGAACTACTAAGCATCCATGAATAACATACACCCTACACGAACAGACTAAGCATGCCCACAATGATGAGTATATGTACAAAAATGAAAACAAATAGAGTTCATTACCAGCCTCTTACCACACCTCAAGTTGTCATTAATCCTCATTATTGCCCTTCACTTGTGTGGCTTGAATAATAATAATATGAAACCAAATCTCACTGAGGACTACTAAACCCTGCAACAAAACTCACAAAACCAAAGAAGAACAACAAATATTTTTGGTGTTTTCGATTTTTAAAACAAGAACCAAAAAGGGAAGAACAAGCAAAGCAAAATCTTTTTGGGTTTTTCGAATAGTTCAAACAAAGCAAAAAGAAAAAAGCAAACCAAGGAAAAAAGAAAGAAGCATACCAAAGAGAAACAACAGAAATATTTTTGGTCTTTTTGTGTTTTAGAAAGCAAAAACAAAGAAAGAACGAAAACTAAAGAGAGAACGAAACATGAATATACAAAGTACCGACGCAAAATGATATGGAGATGAGTGCAATGTCGGCGTACCTCCCCCCAAGCTTAGGCTTTTGGCCTAAGTGGGTATCAATCCATGTACGAGTAAGGGTTCCAAGAAGGCGGGTCATTGTAAGAATGATCGTAGTTAGGCCCGTGGGAAGAAGAAGAAGCTCCCCAATCATAGGTAGGCTGCTGATATGAAGAATCCCCCTCATTCGAGGGTTGGACCGAATCATCTGTGACCTCCCTTCTAGTATACTGCTCCTATTGGGAGAGCTCTCCCAAGTACGTATCAAAATCCTCCTCCGTGAGGGACCATCCTACCCTATTATCAAGGTTAAACAAAACAGGTGCAGGCAAAAGAACAACACACTCGGACTTGCTCCTTCTCCAACCAGCTTTGAGAAAGGTTATTTCATAAGACAACTCACTCAAACTAGCCCACGAAGAAACAAATTTTTGCTGTATCATGGAATTAAGATAAAGCCTTTCTAAGGGAAACTATAGGTCTAGATGATGAGGCAGTAAACCATGCAATGCTAGTAAACGAGAAGCAATGAGGCCCCCACAAATTCCACCTTTCACGCGGTTAGCAGCAAGACGGAAAGCTATCAAAGCACCCAAGTTGTAAGACCTATCTTGTTTAAGAGCAGCAGAGATGAATGCTAGATCATATGAAGATAACTTATTGGTAGTTTTCCTATAAAGAACACACTTGGCAATAAAGTAGGCAAAGTAGCGAATGGAGGGGAGATGAATGTTATGGATTTTCCCGCTCTCCTTCGAGAAGCTGCTCCCGTGGCAAATCTCTGCGTACAAGTCCATGAGTGGTGCAGGTCGCTCTTTAATCCTTCCACATGATCCCCACCAAGGTACCTTAATAGCTGCACAGAAATCATCGAGAGAAAGGTCGACAACTATATTGTATATTTTGTAGTGGACCATGGGGTTAGGCAAAGAGTAACTAAATTGAAACTCCTGCACTATAGACATCATTAGTTTCACAAATTGACAAGGTTCATCTTCCAAAAAGTGCTCCAATCCTGCATTAGCAACCAAAGTATGGAAGTCCTGGGAAATTCCTGTAGCTCTCATGAATTCGGAGCATGGATAGATGGAAGGAAAAACTTCCTCCTCTTGGTGAACGTTCATAACCTCAGGCACCTTAGTTCATGTTGGTTTAGTTGATGCTCATTCATATTCTATTCTGAAATTTAAACATCTATTAAACAAGTGATTGCAAAGTGAATATATAATGAAGGTCACTACTCATAGGGACTTGTAAGAGTCCTAAACATGCATCAAAACTATATCTCTAAGCATCAAACAAGCTTACAAGCTCTCAAAACCTGTCACCTACAGCAGCGAAGATGGGCTGAGCAAGGAGATCGAAAAATCGAGGGCACGCATAGCAAGAACATGATTTTGAGCAATGAACTGGTGTCTACTCAGGAGAGAGAAGAAAGTGGCAAGTGAGAGAGTGAGTGGAGGGCTAGGTGTGGCCCACACCATAGGCAGGCGCGCCCCAGGGCTGGCCACGCCACCAGGTGGTGTGCCTGCCTGGTGGCCCCCCCTAGTACCTTCCAAGCCCTCCACTTTTTTCACATAAAACTTTAATATGAATTTTCTGGAATTTTTCGAGACACTTTATTTTGGGCAATTTTTAGGCATAGATGAATGAATTTATGACAGAAAGATTTTTTTGGAATGATGCAATGACCAAACAAGGCTAGAACTATAGAAGTTCTAAGACACTATAACATGCAAGCAACTAACAACAGAAAAGAAAACTAAACAAAAGAAAAAACTAAATGGATAGAATAGAAGTAAGCGGAGATAATCATGGTGAAAACATTGTTTTGTTTTGTTAACAAGGTTGATCAGGTCTTGTTACCAAAACAATTTCATATGAGACAAAACTTTGTATTCCACTAATGATTATGTTACCTCAACTTTGATAGCAATGGTCCCTATCATAATAGTTTCAAATTTTTCTCTTGGTATGGGACAATATATCTCTCCAACTTGAATGCCCTCAACATGTTCAATTGAATTCAAACCATAAGTCCTATCAATCTTCTTGGGGAAATAGACAGTATGTTCCTTGCCATTAACATTGAAGGTCACCTTTCCTTGATTACAACTAATAACAGCTCCTACAGTATTAAGAAAATGTCTCCCAAGAATAATAGACATATTATCATGTTCAGGCATTTCAAGCACAACAAAATCAGTTAATATCAAGCAATTATGAGCCACTTGAACAGGTACATCCTCACATATACCAACAGGAATAGTGGTAGATTTATCAGCCATTTGCAAAGATATATCGGTTGGTATTAATTTTTCCAGTTGAAGTCTCTTATATAGAGAGAAAGGCATAACACTAACTCTAGCTCCCAAATCAGTTAGGGATAGTTGGAATCCCTGGGTCTCCAAGTTTCTTAGGAACCTTACCATTAAAGGAGTAATTAGCAAGCAAAGTAGAAATTTATTCATTAGGGATCTTCCTTTTATTCGAGACAATATCCTTCATATACTTTGAGTAAGGAGACAATTTAATAGCATCAGTCAAAGGAATTTGCAAAATAAAGGTTTCATCCACTCACAAAACTTATTATAGTGTTCATCTCCCTTTGACTTGTGTTTCTTATCACGGAAAGGCATAGGTTTTTAGACCCAAGGCTCTCTTTCACAAAATCTTCTTTAGTGTATTTAGTATTCTTAGTGTGGTTTTCAGGTTCTTCTTCAACTTTTTCTTTATCAGGAAAATCATTTTCTTCATTACCACTTTTAGTTTCAGCATCAGAGATAGATATACTATTAGGATCTTTTAGCAGGTTCTACAATAGTTTTATGTTTCTTTTTTATTTTCTTACGAGTAGAACCACTATTTTCAGCTTGTTGAGAATCCTGCTCAATTCTTTTGGGATGCCCCTCAGGATATAGAGGATCCTGGGTAGTAGCACCACTTCTAGTTCTAATTTCATAAGCATGATTTTCTTTAGCGGCATTAACTAGCAAGTCTTTTTGCACTTTAATAAGTTGATCTATTTGAGTTTGAACCATTTGAAAGTGTTTAACAATCATTTTGACATCATTAGAGGTTCTTTCCACAATATCTTTTAACTCAACAATAGCTCTAGTGTTTTCCATTAGATGATTTTGCACCCTTTTATTAAAATTATCTTGCTTAACAATGAAAATATCAAATTCTTCTAAGCATTGACCAGGAGGTTTAGAGTAAGGGATATCACCTTCATCAAAGTGTTGGAGAGAGTGTATCTCAATAGTGGATGAATGGGGGATAGGCTTACATAATTCTTCTATAGGAGGTAAATTCTTGACATCTGCAGCTTTAATTCCCTTCTCCTTAAGACATTTCTTAGCTTCCTTCATCACTTCATCATTCAACTCAATAACTCCCCTCTTCTTAGATAATGGTATAGGAGCTGGTATAGCTGGTTCAGGTATAATTACTTCAGGTATAGCTGGTTCAGTAGGAGTCCAATCTTCATAGTTCTTGCTTATTTTAGCCATTAATTCCTCAGCTTCCTTGGGAGTCCTATTCCTGAAAACACAATCAACACAACTATCTAGGTATGTCCTAGATTCTTCAGTTAGTCCATTATAAAATATATCAAGAACCTCATTCTTAGGTAATGGACTTCCAGCCTGCGCATGAATCAAAGCACAAAACCTTGCCCAAGATTCATGCAATATCTCTTTTTCTCCCTGTTTAAAATCAAAAAGTTCCTGCCAAATAGCATGTCTAGCACTAGGAGGAAAATATTTCTGCAGGAAGGGACTAATCAAGCAATCAGGGCTATCAATAGATCCAGGAGGTAAATTACTAAACCAAGTTTTAGCTTCTCCATTCAATGAAAAGGGTAAAATCTTAGCAACAAAGTAAGTACGCATCTTAATATCATCAGAAAACAAGCCACTCATGGTAGAAAGCTCAGTCATATGTGCTACCACACTTTCTTTCTTAGTCCCACAAAAAGTTTCTTTCTCAACAATAGCTATGTAAGATAGATCGAGAGAGAAATCATAATCTTTATCTTTAATGTTTATGGGAGAAGCAGCAAACTTAGCAATAGGAGACAATTTGGGTCTAATAGTACGCCTCTCAAGGAGACTCTTAGCAGCGCTCCTATCATGGGTGTTTTTACATTCTTTAATAAATTCATCGGTCATCTCAACATAACCGTCTTCAATATCATAACTCTCACTAGACTCAGGTGAACTAACAGGTGTAGTAGTGTATTTATTAGGAGTTTCAGTATTTCCAGCTATAGTTCTAGCAATCGTAGCATCTAGGAAAGGACCTAGTGAACCACTCTTATCAAGCACAGTAGAAGCAACATCATAAGTGTCAGAAGTTTCAGATTCAGCAGTAGTAGTAGTGTGTGTAGCATGTGTGTGTGGTGGTGTAACGAGCTTACTCATAATATATGGTGAATCAAGAGCAACAGAGGTGTTTAGAACCGTACCTCTTATTATAGTGAATGGTAAAATAGGAACTTTGCCATCACGAGACTTACCCATGATGGATGGATGGCAGCGAACAATAATGAATCCAAATGAACTTGATAAATAAAGCTATGTTCCCCGGCAACGGCGCCAGAAAATAGTCTTGATGACCCACAAGTATAGGGGGTGTATCGCAGTATTTTCGAGGGAAGTGAAACCGAATTTATTGATTCGACACAAGGGGAGCCAAAGAATATTTATAAGCCTTAACAACTGAGTTGTCAATTCAGCTACACCTAGAAACAATCTTGCTCACAGCAGTTTATCAGTAGCAATAGTTTTGTAGTAGCAATAGCAAAGTAACAACAATAGTAAAGTAAAGACAGTAGTAACAATAGCAGTAAACAATAGGATTTGAGTGCGGTAGGCATAGGGATGGATGGACGGGCGTTGCATGGACAAGACAATTCACATAGCAATCAGAACATAGGGCAATTGCAGATAAATAAGATAAAGCATCCAAGTACTAGATAATCCTAGGCATGTGTCCCATATATAGTCATACGTGCTCGCAATGAGAACTTGCACGACATCTTTTGTCCTGCCAGCCTGTTTGCAGCGGGGCCTCAAGGGAACTACTGGCCGATGATACGGAAGAATCCCCATATCAAAATGACAAGGCAAGCAGACAATGAGTATCTCAGCAATCTTCTTATTTACCATGGGAAAATGGTGCTTTTTTCTCTCTTTCCTCTTTTCTCAAATCTCTTTTTTGAAGTGGGACAATGAGTATCTCAGCAATCCCCAGGAAAACTCAGATCGAAGTGGGAAGGTCCATATGTAGTGGAAGAAGCTTATCCGTCAGGAGCAGTTAAGCTCAAAGGAAAAACACCCACTCTTGCATGGATAGTAAATGGACAACGCTTGAAGTATTATCGGGTAAAATAAGATATAAGTGCAATCACTATAGAGTTGAGCACCCCCGAAGAAGTGATAAAGCGAAAATACATGAAGAACGGCAATTACAGAAGAATGGACTCAAGACGGAATGAGCGGTACTACGGTTAAGCTGTTGACCATAAAAGAGCGCTTCATGGGAGGCAACCCATGTGAAATAAAGGTTGAGTAAGTTTTTAAATTTTTAGTTAAAGTCTATCTCAAGTATTATTTTTAATGAGAATTATGCATGCTCTCGCAAAGAATAAGGAAGATTGATGATGCCAAAATTGGTCAAAAGTCTAAGCTGACATTTTTCTGTCAAAACTCGATATTTCGTTAAGGTTCAGATTAATAAAGAATACCTAGAGAAAGCAGAAACTTTTTGGTGGACACAGAAGGTTTAACGACCAACTATACGACGGGAATAAAAATTCCGGCCGTATAGTTGTTGCTACATACACTTCCGTACACAAAAAGGTACTGAGAGTTTAATGACCAACTATATGGCCGGAATTAAAAATTCCGCCTGTATAGTCGCGGTCGTATAGTTGCCTATAGCTTTGACATAATAATTTCTAGGATACTTAGAGTTTAACGACCAACTATATGGTCAAAATTAAAAATTCTGCCCCTATAGTCGCGGTCGTATAGTTATCGACCCTTCTTTCAAAAAAATTATCGAGAAAATAAAGAGTTTAACAACCAACTATACGGATGGAATTAAAACTTTCGCCCATATAGTTTCGGCCGTATAGTTAGGTTCCACCGTAGATCTAATCTATAGTCGGTTCACAACTATACGGCGGGAGCTATACGGGTTGCGCCTGTAAAGTTGCTCGTTACGCAAGACAGCTAGGGTTTTTGAGCCCTCCTTTTAAAGCTAATCGCATCTAACATTTTTCATTAATTTTTCGCAGAGCTACAGCCTCCAGCCTCGAAAAATCCTCGCCATCCCCATACAAGACCTCTAATAACATCCGTGCAGCGAAGCGATGCAGCCCTTCCATGTCAACCAGATCTAGAAGAAGAAGGATGAGAAGCCCGTGAAGAGGATCGAGGAAGCAGAACCTAAAGGATCATCATCATCATCCGGCTTGGTGATCAATCCTGTCCCAAATTGGCAGGACCTGTTCCCACAGAGGATGGAGATGATGAGACAAGCTGAGCAGGGAAGGAACGGGGATGAGTGCCTCCCTAATCCTTTTCGTTACAACATTGGGTCCTATTATAAACCTCCTCTTGGTCCATCACCTCTTAAACCTAAGAAGGTGCGGCAAGATGAGCTTCATGATAAGATCTATGAGTTAGAAAAGGCTTCTAAGGCATGCGTTGAAACAATTGGAGAAGGAATTGACTCCTACTGGATGATGAGAAAAGACCTTGAGAAGAAGGTCGATGCAATCGATGGTAGAGTTGGTTTCCCAATTAAAATTGTCTTTGAGTTCACAGATGAGAAGAAATTCCTCAAGAGGAAAAAGTTGAGGCTCCAATACGACATGGCCAAACTCAGCATTCGCTTTGAAAGCATGGTTAAAGCGGGCAACGTAAAGGAAGAAGGTGACGCTCTATCTACCCAAGAGGAGGAATAGGCACCACACGGAGTTAATTGATCCCGCCTGGCTTGATTCCAAGCTTGGGGAGATCTTTAAAGACATTGTAATCTTTCTTATAAGTTATTATTATTATTTTTGCATTAGTTCAAATTACAAATTAAGGTTTGCATCATTAGGATTCCCTCAGGAATAGTCGACCCCGTTTATGAAATTCCGAGTTTATTATTATATATGGAGCAATATTGAGTCTGTGTTTGCTTTATTTGATATATGAATGGCTTGAGTACGATTTTACTTGCACTTGATGATAACAATAGGAGTCTTCCACACCATTGTTATTAATAGAACACCTAAAGATAATTTAATCAATATGTTGTAAGTATACGGTTTTGCAAAGAAAAATCATCTACATAATTAAGGAAAAGAAACCTTGAACAAAGGAAAATAAAATTGCTATCAAAATAGAGTGGGAACAAGTCGAGGTAGAATCTCCAAGTTATAAGGATGCTTCATATACAATTGTAATTTGGTAATTGAGATCGTTAAAATTTGAATTCCTACATGAAGTGGATTATATGGCTAGCTCCTTTCCACAGCACTTAAACAAAAGTGTGAGCATATATGTATACAAAAGAAAAGCGAAAGAAGAATAAAAAGAGCGAGTGTGCAAAGATCAAGTAGGCATATACCACTGACTTGTAGTATGACAAAGAAATACTTTTGAGATTCTAAATCCCAAGTGAATACGCTGATCTTGAAAAACACTTGGGACTACCTCATTAACTCATTCGGTTGAACCGAATTCTTTTACATTATGTTGAGATTCATCTTTTATGAGCTATTGATCACGAAGGTGTGGAAGCCTTCTAATACTATTCCGATGGTTTGAGTAAGGTACTATTCAAGAACTTATTCCTATGTATCGTATATGATAAACACATGCTGCAATAGCCTCATTTATTTTATCGACTCAGCTTCATGAATACGAGGATCACATCCATAAGCTAGAGCTTGCTCGGGACGAGCAAGAGTCTAATATTGGGGAAGTTGATGAGTGCATATTTGCATCATGTTTTATATTATTATTTTGCATTGTAGATGTAGGATCTTGGTATTTTAGGCGTGCGCGCGCTCATTTTATGTCTGTTTTCACCAGGATCAGGATAGATGATGGATCCAATGGATACAATTATTGAAGAAGTTGTACTGTGGAGAAAAGGAGTCAAAAACAACGTAAATCACTTATTTGGGAAATGTTATTAATACCAGAAGAAAACCAGAAGCGAACAAAGGAGACAGAGAGCATAACGACCAACTATACGGGCTGAGGAAATATTCCCGCCGTATAGCTCCGGCCGTATAGCTAGTGCTGCCTCTGCCTCGCCAAATAGTTTCACCCCGTGCAATTGGTTCGGGGAGACGACATACGGAAAACCCAGAAATCGTAAAAACCTCACCTCCGGAAGGCATCTGGAGGGGAAACTCATCCACATGGGATCCATCTTCGCCCTACGCAGATCCGGGAGGCTAAGGCACCAATCTTCATCATCCACCACTGCATCACCACCATCTGCATCCATCACATCTACACCTCGTCTAGATGGTGTTGTAATTCCTATACTCTTTGTGGATTTATACAAGTACTATTCATCAATGATTGTTTCAATTACCATTCCCATGATCTTGATTGCCTGCATGTCTGAGTAGATCTTTAGTTCTTGGGGAGATGGAGAAACCCTAGCATATGACTGAGATGAGATAGAGATTATTATGTTATATATCATTATGTGTACATGTTAATTGTCTTCATCTTGATATTAAGGAGAAGTGCACCTTCTTAATATTTGCCTCTTATGGGGACTCGATGGAGGGGATTACTTGTTAGTAGACGAAAGTATGATAACGCTTACTATGACTATAAAGCTGTTGTCATTCTTTACATACTAACTTGGGGAACCAAGGAGAACTCATCAAACCATTTCCATGCCATGGGAGAAATCCCTTAATAGCGCGGTAATGCGATGGTTGTCGGTTACTGTCTGCTGTGGTTATGAGGACGATGTGTCCAACGATTGTTGGCAAATCATCCATATATGGAGCTCCTCCCACATACATACACACTATGAGAATATCCGTTATAATACTCTTGATTACTTAGTCTAAATTGCTAGTGGTGGATCCACTAATCCCTAAGAACGCATTTCTCCCTATTCTAGTTCCAAAGTTCTATTACCCATGCAATTCTTACTTTCTGCATTAAATTTTGCTTACTTTAAATTACCTTGTTCAACCAAAACCCAAAAATAGCCTTATCTTCCTAGCATCTTAAATTTATTTCTTAAGTACTCCGTTTAGTTATAGTTAAAAGCATTTTAGTCTTTCGCCTACTGCTCCTTGTGGGATCGATATCTTTATTTCGAAACTAGCTACAAACGATATGTGCACTGGTAGTCATCATACACATAATAAGATACTCTACAAAAGTAATACATTGCTTCAATTTATATATTTTTATGTGGATTTTTCTTTCAAAAGGACCTAAATTTGGTAGCATTAGCATTCATATGAAGAAGTTGAGGGTTTGTTTGGTTAAGCTTGTCTATCGCTTTTAGATTTATTTTATAAGACACTTTTGATTTTGGCTTTTGGCTTATACCATCATTCAACTATGTCAGGGTAAAAGCTAAAAAATAAAGCCAAAAATATCTTTGTAGCTTATAAGCGAAAAATCAAAAGCCAGAATTAGTGTCTAACCAAACATCGCCTAAATCTCGCGGAACTCTTGGTGTTTCCCCCTTGTTTTAGTACTTGGATACCTTCAATTGAATTTAGCAAAAAATATGACCAAGCTGGTATCATAGACTTGTAGATACTTCCATTAAATTGCGGTAACACCATTCTATTCCACGAATATAACCATAAAGTTTGAAAGTTATTGAAAATTCCCGAAATCCTAAACCCTAAACCCTAAAACCCTAAATACTAAACCCTTAAACCCTGAACAAGTAGGTATCGTGCACTTATAGATCAAAATTTGAGAAACTTTCGTTAAATTGGGTAACACCATTCTATTCCACGAATATAAGCATAAAGCTTCAACATTATTGAAAATTCCCGAAACCCTAAACCCCTAAAACCCAAACCCTAAACCCTAAAACCTTAAACACTAAACCCTGACCAAGCACGTAGCATGCACTTATAGATCAAAATTTGAGATACTTTCATTAAATTGGGTAACGCCATTCTATTCGACGAATATAAGCATAAAGCTTGAGCATTATCGAAAATTCCATAAACCCTAAACAAACCCGAAAACCTAAACCCTAAACCCTCAACCCATAAACCATAACCAAGCAGGTATCATGCACTTATAGATCAAAATTTGAGATACTTTCATTAAATTAGGTAACACCATTCTATTCGACAAATATAAGCAAAAAGCTTGAGAATTATTGAAAATTCCCTAAACCCTAATACCTAAACAACCCCTAAAACCTAAATCGTAAAACCCTAAACCCTCAACCCATAAACCCTAACCAAGCAGGTATCATGCACTTATAGATCAAAATTTGAGATACTTACATTAAATTGTGGTAATGCCAGTCTATTCCACGAATATAAGCATCAAGCTTGAACATTATTGAAAATTCCCTAAAGCCTAAACCCTCAACCCCTAAACAACCCTTACAAAAGGAGGTATCATGCACTTGTAAATCAAAATTTTAGATATACTTTCATTAAATTGTGCTAACGCCATTCTATTCCACGAATATAAGCATATAGCTTGAACTTCATTGAAGATTCCTTGAAACCTAAAACCTACACCCCTAAAACCTAAACCCCTAAAACCTAAACCATAAACCCTAGAACCCTAAGCCCTCAACCCCTCACCAAGCAGGTATCATGCACTTATAGATCAAAATTCAAGATACTTTCATTAAATTGCGATAACACAATTCTACTCCACTATTCCACGAATATATAAGCACATATATAAAGGTTGAACATTATTATTAAAAATTCTCTAATCCCTAAAACCTAGACAACCCTAAAACCCTAAACAACCCTAAATACTGAACCTTAAACCCTTGAATCCTAAACCCTAAAATCATAAAACCTACACCCTAAACCCCTAAACCCTCAACCCAAGAACCACGAACACTAAACCCTAGGATATATATAACTTGTGTGAAAACTAGGGCAGTGCAATTATGAGCCATACTTATTTGTAGTTGCTTCACGACAAAAGCCACTATCGTCACTTGGAAAATTGAAAATAACTTCAAATTTGGAAGCTTTCTTTGTAAATAATATTTTAAATGCCAATACGCACCAATCTACCAAATATGGACATGTTATTATAAACTATAGCAAAGATATGGCCATGACCTTGGTAATATTGTTTCAAAACCATGCATATTCATACATGGTACACCATATATCGTATGACAAAATTAAAGCCATTATTATCGATGGAAAATTTAAAATAACTTCAAATATGGAAGCTCCTTTTGTAAACAATGTTTAAATACCAATATGCACCAATCTACCAAACATGGTTACATTATCATAAAAATAAAGTATGCTAACACATATGACCTTGACATTGGTCATCTAGTTTCTGAAAGCCATGAATGTTCATACATGGTACGCCATATTGTGAAATATTTTTTTCAAGAGTTGTCAAATTTTAAGATTATATTTTTCATGGAAACTAGCTAGTGCAAACAGTGAGACACCAAGATAGAAATGAATGGTTGTATTTTGTTTCTTTGTATTTTTTTAAAATGGCCCAAATTTGGTATCATTATCATTCATATAAAAAGGTTGAATCTTGCAAAACTCTTGATGGTTCTCCAATATTTGACTAATTCGATACCTTTAAATTATTTTTAAAAAGCCAAGAGCAAGCTATTTCACACACTTTGTACTTCGAAAGTATACATACTTACTTTAAATTGTAAAAAAGTCATTTTATTGCATAGATTTAGCTAGGAAGCTTGGAAATTCATGAAAGTAGGGCATTATCCTTCAAATCTGGTATCTCTTTTTGTAAACATTGCTTGAAATGCCAAGATGCACTGATCTACGAAATATGGACACGTTTGTAAGCAAAGCTTGATTGGCCAAGATGCATCGTTGTATGGAGTACAAAACATGGACATGGCATGAGAAACTATGGTTGTCACCTTGGTCATCTTGTTTGAAATCCTTGAATTAATGTTCATTAATTTTGGCAGATATCTATAAACTCATTAAATGCTAGAAAGAATATAGGCATGTGGGTCTATCTGACGGGACAACATCCCCAAGTGGGAGTATCGTAACTTAGAAGCTTCAACTTTAAAATTTCGGCAGAGCGTGGAAATATCCCACCCATCCATTCAAACATCCAGCCCCAAAAATATTTTATTGCACAAATTTAGCCTGGAAGCTTGAAAGGGCGCTATACATTGTGTGAAAAATAGAGGTGGTGGAATTTTGAGCCATAATCTTTGTAGTTGGTTCACAACAAAACACAATGTTGTCACTTGGAAATTCGAAAAAAAAACTTCAAATTTGGAACTAGAAATATTAGTTGATTTGCCAAGATGCACCGATCTACCAAATGCAGACACGTCATCATAAACTATGGACATGGCCTTGGTCACCTTTTTTTGGATGATGTTCATCTTTTTGAAAGCCTTGAATTGTTCAAAAATTTCAGCAAATGCCTAGAAACTCATTTAAATGCTGGAAAGCAACTCTCGATGGCGTGCGGGTCTAGACGGTAACAACGCATGTGAGTGGCCCCATGTCGGAGCAGCGTATGTTAGAAGTTTTGACCTTAAATTTTTGGTATGGCGCCCAAACATCGCACACATCTATTCAAATATCCCGCGCATCCATTCAAACATACTTCACCTTTTTTGAAAGCAAAATTCCTCTTATGTCCCTACTCTGGAAACAAGAATCCTAGTAGCACTACAATAAAAGAGGGATATAGGTGCATCACCCCATAGACATTTCCCTGTTGTTCTTCAATATTTACCTGCCCGCCCACACCGACCTACACTAACTTTTTGGACCCACCATCCAAGTGACCCACATGTCAGTGACCCAGAATTATGTGAAGTAGAGATTCCCATGGTTTGTTGTTAAAAATTCGAACATTTTTCGCTAAACCGAGATGAAATCATTAAAATCAGTGAACCTGGCTCAGAAGCTGGAAAATTTATGAAACTTGGGCATTATCTGTCAAATATTTTATACTTTGTGAGAAAATTGGCGTGGTAAGATTTTGAAACACATTTAGTCTTTGTAGTTGCTTCACAATGGAAGCCATTGCTATCACTTGGACAATTTAAAATAACTTCGAATTTGGAAGAACCCTTTGTAAACATTGTTTGAAATGCCAATATGCAGTTATGCATCGATCTACCAAACATGGACACGTTATCATAAACTATGGAAAACATATTTCCATGACCTTGGTCATCTCCTTTGAGAGCCATGCATGTTCAACATGGTATGTCATATTGCGAAACAAGTTTCTTCAAAAGTTGTGAAGTTTTAGCATACTTTTTCATGGAAACTAGGTAGTGCACATAACAAGATACTCTACAAAAGAAAGACATTGCTTTAATTTATATATTTTTTATTTGGATTTTTCTTTCAAAAGGTCCCAAATTTGGCAGCATTAGCATTCATATCAAGACGGTGAGGGGTTGTTTGGTTAAGCTTATCTATCGCTTTTAGCTTTATTTGTAAGTTACTTTTGATTTTGGCTTTTGGCTTATACCATCATTCAACTATGTCAGGGTAACAGCTAAAAATCAAAGCCAAAAAGAACTTTATGTCTTATAAGCCAAAAATCAAAAGCCAGAATTAGAGCCCAACCAAACAACGCCTAAATCTTGCGGAACTCTTGGTGTTTCTAACTTGTTTTAGTAATTGGGTACTTTTAAATGAATTTAACAAAAAATATGACCAAGCTAGTATCATGCACTTGTAGATCAAATTTTGAGATGCCACTCTGTTCCACGAATATAACCATAAAGTTTGAACATTATTGAATATTCCCGAAATCCTAAACCCTAAACCCTAGAACCCTAAACCCTAAAACCCTAAACCCTGACCAAGCAGGTATCACACACTTATAGATCAAAATTCGAGATACTTTCATTAAATTGCGATAACACCATTCCATTCCACGAATATCATCATATATATAAAGCTTGAACATTATTATTAAAAATTCCCTAAACCCTAAAACCTAAATAACCCTAAACCCTAAAAACCTAAACAACCCTAAACCCCAAATCCTGAACCTTAAACCCCTAAACCCTAAAATAATAAACCATAAAACCTAAACCCTAAACCCCTAAAGCCTCAACCCAAAATACCCAAACCCTATACCCTAGGCTATATATACTTTGTGTGAAAATTAGGAAATAGGATTTTGGGCCATACTTATTTGTAGTTGCTTCACGATAAAATCCACTATTGTTTCTTGGAAAATTGAAAAAAACATCAAATTTGGAAGTTTCCCTAGTAAACAATAAACCTTAAACCCTAAACCCTAACCTCCTAACCCTAGAACCCTAAACCCTAAACCCTTTCGAAGAAGGTATAATGCACTTCTAGATAAAAATTTGAGATACTTTCATTAAATTGTGATAACGCCATTCTATTCCACGAATATAAGCACCTATAAAGCTTGAACATTATTATTGAAAATTCCCTAAACCCTAAAACCTAAACAATTCTAAACCCTAAAACCCTGAACAACCTAACCCCTAAATCCTGAACCCCAAACCCTAAATCATGAACCCTAAACCCTAAAGGCTAAACCCTAAATTCCTAAACCCTAAACCTTGAACCCCTAAACCCTCAACCCAAAATAAACCTTGAACCTTAATCCTAGGCTATTCATACTTTGTGTGAAAACTGGAGCATTGGGATTTTGAGCCATATTTTGTAGTTGCTTCATGACAAAAGCCATTGTTGTCACTTAGAAAATTGAAAATAACTTTGAATTTGGAAGCTTCCTTTGTAAATAATATTTTAAATGCCAATACGCACCAATCTACCCAAAATGTATAGGTTATTGTAAACTATAGAAAAGATATGGTCATGACCTTGGTCATCTGGTTTGAAAGCCATGCATATTCATACATGGTACTCCATATATTGTGAATCAAGTTTTTTCAACAGTTACAAAATTTTAAGATTATATTTTTTCATGGAAACTAGCTAGTGCACATAGTAAGACACCAAGAGAGAAAATAATGGTTATATTTCATTTTATATTTTGTTCCTTTGTATTTTTTTTAAAAAATGGCCGAAATTGGGTGTCACTACCATTCATATCAAAAAGTTGAATCTTGCAAAACTCTCGGTGGTTCTCCAATATTTCACTACTTCTTTACTTTTGAATTATTTTTAAAAAGTCAAGAGCAAGCTATATCACACATTTGTAGTTCGAAATTAGACATACTTACTTAAAATTGTCAAAAAGTCATCTTATTGCATAGATTTAGCTAGGAAGCTTGGAAATTCATGAAAGTAGGGCATTATCCATCAAATCTAGAATCTTCATTTGAAATGCCAAGATGCACCGATCTACCAGATATGGACACATTATCATAAACTATGGCAGGGATATGGCCGTGACCTTGGTCATCTTGTTTGAAATCCTTCAAAATACAATGTTTATTAATTTCAGCAAATATGTGGAAACTCATTTAAATGTTGGTCTGCATACTATCGCCAGCGTGTGGGTCTAGACAGGGCCAGCACGTGAGAGCGGCCGCGTCAGAGTAGCGTATGTCGGAAGATTCAACCTCAAAATTTTCGTAGAGAGCCAAAACATCCCGCACATCTATTCAAATAACCCGTGCATCTATTCAAATATCCCGCTCTACTTTTTGCAAATGCAAACTTCCTCTTCTATCCCTAGTTCAGAAACAAGGACCAGAGGGGTACTGCAATAATAGAGGGGTATAGGTGGTAAATATGCATCATCCAACCTATATCCCCATATCGCCTCTTCCCCTTCCACCCCCTCTGACCTCGACCTTCCTCCAGCTGCTTCACCGCCGGCCCTCTCTTCCACACCGGAGATCCTTCACTGTCGGTGCTCTCTTCCACACGGGAGCTTCTTCACCGCCCCACACACTAGATCCACCTCTCACCGCCCTCGTCTACCGACTCCCATGTCGTGGACACCGGAATTATTTGACCAACTCCCTTGCTGGACTGGATCTGATTCAACAACTCCAGCATATCCCGTATGGGGGGTGCTTCACCGAATCACTTGTCGCTGACCCCGAAATGCCCAGCCGCCGCCACCGCCACCCTCTTACCCGTCCCACCCGTCCTTGCTGCGTAGTGGTAATTTCTCTTGCTTGTTTGCTATTTTTTGGTACTCGTAAGCTACGAAATCGTTAGAATGTTGCTCAATATCATGCATGCTATTTCCATTTATTTTGCACCCATATCTAGCAGTTCCTATCCACATCATTAGCTTCTCGCTATTATTTCCTTTCTTACATTCTCACGCTATCGGTATAATCCTACAACACTAACTCATAGATGCTATTTATTCTGAGCGCTCGCACATGTCACCAAAAAGCTCATAGAGGATCCAAAAGTGACAATCTGATGCCAAATAAGGCTGAAGTGCGAGATTTCCTTGTGTTACTTAGGCTAGTTTCTTGTGATGTAATAAGTTATATAACCTGCATGCATAATATGTTAATAAGTCATTCTTCCGAAAACCTTGCCATGACATTTGCATTCATGTTCTATTGTATTTCTATCTGTGAATGCTTAATTCAGAAAATGTCAATCTAGTTTGAATCATACATTGTGTCATTTTTAATGCTATCTTTTTTGTGTTTTCACCTGCTTTCATCCTTCCAAACCAGTTATCTAGTTCAAATCATACATCTGGTAATTTTTAATGCTATGTTTTTGGTGTTTTTCAAGAGATTTGATCCATCCAAACTAGCTAACTGGGTTTTAAATGTCATGCCTTAATGCGGAGAAATGATAATGGAGTACAAGGACTAGTGTTCCAGCTTCTCGGCTTAGATACTTCTAGTAGATTGACCAGGAGCCGCACCCACTTGAGAAAGAGCTAATATCATCCTGAACGTGCTACAGTAAGTTCATACCTACTTTAAATGATCTCTACTTTATATAATACTACAGGCTTCCCTTGTTCTTTGTTTTAACCTCTTTCACCATATTTTACCAGGCTATAGTTAAAACCAAGCAGGAGTCCTTGGAAGGCAGGATTGAAAGTTGTGATCCCTCTTCCCATTCATCCTCCCATTGCTTTTATGAAGCAAACAACTGACTTAATAGTCCACCTAGAATAGCTCCTGCATGTGATAAATATATAAATGATGTATTGCATGCAGAAAGAAAGGGTGTAGCTGCTCTTAGATCTATAGCTTAAATGTTGAAGAAGAGGACAGATGATACATTGAAGTGAATTGCCATGTAACGATCTCTTATTGATGATACCAACACTTTGTAATCTTTCATAATATCGATCTTGTTGTATGATTTGTTGTAATAAATTGTATTGTTGTGTAATAAGTAGTTTAAATTTGTGCGAGTTTATTAATTGATGTCTTGACATTCCTGTGTTGTTCTACAAAAAAGTTGGTGCTACCAAAAAAGTCTGAAACAATAACAGGCCGGAGTAGTAACATGCCAAAGATTGAAACAACGTGAACATGGACAGTCCAAAACAAACATTAAAAGGGGAGAACAGTAGACGGCCAGAACAGTAGAAGACCAAAACTCTAAAGGCCAGAACAGTGATAGGCCAGAATAGTAGAAAACCATAATAGTGAAAGGCCTGAACAGTAGAAGGCCAAAGCAGTGAATGGCCTGCACAGTAGAAGGTCGGAATAGTGAAAAGCCTCAATAGTAGAAGACCGAAACTCCTAAGGGTAGAATAGTAGAAGGCCAGAACCGTGAAAGGCCAGAACAGTAAAAGGCCAGAACAATAAAAGGCTAGAACAATGAAAGGCCAGAATAGTATAAGGCCAGA
Source organism: Avena insularis (assembly GCA_023614405.1). Classification (NCBI taxonomy): domain Eukaryota; kingdom Viridiplantae; phylum Streptophyta; class Magnoliopsida; order Poales; family Poaceae; genus Avena; species Avena insularis. The sequence continues at coordinate 191,672,209 of CM042690.1, forward strand.
ATATTGAAAGACCGATATAGTGACAGGCCAGTACAGTAATAGGCCAGAACAGTACATGCCTAAAGATCTAAAATCCCAAAACATTAAATGGCCTAAACAGTAACAGGGACAAAATCCTAAAAGGCTGAAACAGTAGCAGGCCTAAATAGTAATAGACCTGAACAGTAAAAGGCTAGATTGTCAGTAGGATGAAATAGTAAAATGCCAGATTGACAACATGCCTAAACAGTACCAGAATGTCATGGTGCAGGCCTCAAGTAGCCGCACAGTGTTGAGCTAACTTGGGCCTCACAAGGGCCGAAACAGTATCAGGCCTAAAAGTTTATAGGCCACGGTAGGCTATAGTACCGGGCCCATTTCAAACAGTACAGGACAAAACAATAGCAGGCTGTATTCTTATTGGGCTCTCCTCATGGGCTAGCCCACTTAATAATTACCAGGTCTTGGATGGGAATGGCTTCTACCATGGTTTCCGTGACCGTTAAAAGAGGTAACTAGGCATTAATGCTTTTTTCCATGTGGCAGTTTGCATGAGGTCAGCAGCCAACGCGGCTGGCGAACATATCTACACGAAACAAGTTTTCATGGCTGAAGGGTGCGATCTGCAACGGTCAGAAAAAACCGTGGTAGAATCATTTGTGACGGGGCTTTTACCACAAAGGCCATCCATCATAGAAGCCTTTTTAACCACGAAAAATGGGCCTTGATACATTGCAAATGTATCTATCATTTTTGATGTTCCATGCTTGGTTTTATCTACTTTCTTATGTTTTGACCATACTTTGGAGTACTTTTCATATGATTTCTTGGACTAACCTATTAACAAGAGCCACAGTGCCAGCTGTCTGTTTTCTGATGTTTTTGGTTCCAGGAAGTCAAAAAATGAATATTCTTGGAATTGGACGGCACAAAAGACAAAGTTATTATTTTACCAGGGGACACTTGGAGCCAGAATACGAGACGGACAAGGGCCAGAGGGCAGCCACACCACCTGGCCGCGTGGCCAGGCCTAGCCCGCGCCTGGGGGTGGTGTGTCTAGCCCAGGAACCCCCTCGGTCTCTCCTTCTGCCTATATATTGCCTCTAATACGGAAACCCTAAGTACCCGATCAAAAATCCATGAAAGAGTCTGTAGCCGCCGTCATCTCCATCCCTAGATCGGGAGGGATCTGAAGCTCTTCCCGGAACCCTGCTGGAGAGGGGAATTCACCCTGGAGGCCTTCTTCATCATCATGCCAGCCTCCGGTGTGATGCGTGAGTAGTTCATCTCTGGACTATGGGTCCATGTAGTAGCTAGATGGCTAGTTCTCCTCCTTTGTGTTATCATGTTTAGATCTTGTGAGTTCCGTTCATGATCAAGATCATCTATTTGTAATTCTGCATGTTGTGTTTACGGGGATCCGATGGATATTGAGATGCTATTTCAGATTGATTATTGATTCTATCATGTCTATGTTATTTGTGATCTTGCATGCTTTCTGTTGTTACTAGCTACCTTGGCCAAGTAGATGCTTGCAAATCCAAGAGTTAGTATTTATGCTCGATAGTGGGTTCATGCCTCGTAACTGGGAAGTGATGAAATCTCTAAGGTACTAGATGTGCTGTTGCTACTAGGAGAAAACAACAATCCTTTGTTCATAGAATAATCGTATTGTTTACTTTACATGCAATTAAGCAATAATCATTGCTTGCAACTTAATACTGGAGGGGGTTCAGATGATAACCTGAAGGTGGATTATTAGTCATAGATGAAGTTGGATGGCGGTCTATGTATAATGTTGTAATGCCCAATCAAGTCTCAAAGGAGTCAAGATGATTAGTATATTCTTGTATGCTTTCTCGATGTTTGTCAATTGCCCTGCTGTAATTTGTTCACCCAACATGTTATCTATCTTAAGGAGAGCCACCTCTAGTGAACTATGGACCCCGGTCCTTTCTTTTACATCCAATCTACAAACTGGTTACTGCTTTGTGTTTACTTTCTGCAAACTATTACTTCCTTCCATTCGATACGTTTAATCCTTTGTTTTCAGCAAAACTGGTGAGATTGACAACCTCATCGCAAGTTGGGGACAGAGTTCTGTGGTTGTGTTGTGCAGGTCTCGACGTTGCTGCTGGTACCGGTAGTGCGCCCTGCCAACGTTCAGCTAGCAACACCTTTGGGGTGTTTCCTTGCTCCTACTGGATTGATAACCTTGCTTTCGTACTAAGGGAAAACTTGCTGATGTGCTCATTATACCTTCCTCTTGGGGTTCCCCAATGAGCTCGATATATTTTGGGCCATCAAGCTCTTTTTCTGGCGCCGTTGTCGGGGAGTCAAGGACATCTTCACAAGGGGAGTCCCTCATAACCAATCTCTTTACTTTGTTATTTTTGTTTTGCTTTGTTTGCTTGTTTCTTTATCAAAAACACACAAAAAATTAGTTTTACAAGTTTGCTTTCTTTATCAAAAACACAAAAAAATGACTACTCTTGAAAATACTAAGTCGTGTTACTTCACTAGCACTAACAACAATCATTTTATGAGCACACCTATTGCTCCACCTATTCCTGAAGCTACTTTCTTTGAGATAAAACCGCTTTACTCAATCTTGTTATGAGAGAACAATTCTCTGGTATTAGTAATGAAGATGCTGCTGCCCATCTAAATAACTTTGTTAACCTTTGTGAGACGCAAAAGCATAGGGATATAGATGGAGATATTATTAAACTAAAATTGTTTCCTTTCTCTTTGAGAGGAAAAGCTAAAGAATGGTTGAATTCCTTAACTAGGAATAATATTGATTCTTGGACTAAATGCAAAGATGCTTTCATTGGAAAATACTATTCTCCTGCTAAGATTATATCTATGAGAAGTGAAATAATGAAGTTTAAACAATTTGATAATGAACATGTTGCTCAAGCTTGGGAAAGAATGAAATCATTGGTAAAGAATTGTCCCACTCATGGCTAACTGCTTTGATGAGCATCCAAACCTTTTATGCAGGATTGAACTATTCTTCAAAGAACCTATTGGACTCTGCTGCTGGAGGTACCTTTATGACCATTACTTTGGGTGCTGCAACAAAGCTTCTGGATAATATGATGGTTAATTACTCCGAATGGCATACTGAAAGAGCTCCATAAGGTAAGAAGGTAAATTCTGTTGAGGAAACCTCCTCCTTGAGTGATAAGATTGATATTATTATGTCTATGCTTCTTAATGGGAAAGCCCATATTGATCCAAATAATGTTCCCTTAGCCTCTTTGGTTCCTCAAGAAGAGCAAGTTGATGTGAACTTTATAAGAAATAATAATTTTAGCAACAATGCCTACAGGAATAATTTTGGTAACAACAGTTATGAACCATATACTCCCAACAATGGTAATGCTTATGGAAATTCCTACAACAACAATAGGAGTGCTCCCTCTGAACTTGAAGTTATGCTTAAGGACTTTATTAGTAAAACAAACTGCTTTCAATAAAACTATTAAGGAAAACTCTCTAATGCTGAAAGAAATATAGCATCACTGGCTGAAGCTCAATCTTCTTTGAATAAAATGGCTGCTAAACCTGAAACTATTGATAATCCCTTTGCAGCTACTAATGCCATACAAGTTAGAATTGATGAAAATGTTAGACTATTAGCTGAATTACATGTTAAGTGGGAAAGAGAAGATGAAATTGCTAGAAACATTAGTGTTTCTACTATCACTACCACTAGTGTTGAGGCTAGTAATAGTTCTACTACTTTAGATGATAAATTTGATTTTGATCTTGATGGTTGCAACATCTCTGAAGTTATTAAGTTCCTACAAAAGCTTGCTAAAAGTCCTAATGCAAGTGCTATGAACATGGCCTTTACAAAACACATTATTGATGCTCTCATAAAGAACAAAGAAGAAAAGATGAAACATAAAGCTTATATTCCTATAAAACAAGAAGATGGTTGGGAACCCATCATTAATATGAAAGTGAATGATTTTGATTTCAAAGCTTTATGTGATCTTGATAGTAGTGTTTCTATTATGCCTAGAAGGATTTATGATATGCTTGATTTGCCACCACTTGAAGATTGTTATTTGAATGTCCCACTTGATGATAATGCTAAAAAGAAACTCATGGGGAGTATTAATGATGTTCTTATTATGGTTAACAATGCCTATGTCCCCATTGATTTCTATGTTTTGGATGTTGAATGCAATGCTTCTTGTCCTATTACTTTGGGAAGACCTTTTCTTATAACTGTTGGTGCCATTATTGATATGAAAGAAGGCACCATTAAATATCAACTCCCACTCAAGAAAGGTATAGAACATTTCCCTAAGAAGAGAGAGAAGATTTCTTTTGCCTCTCCTATGAAAACAAAATTTGCTCTTAATGCTTCTTCATTTGAGAACACTTGATTCTTTTTCTTACTTCTTATGCCTAACTTAAAGGCGTTAAAGAAAAGTAATTATTGTGAGATAACCAAAAAGTTTTAGATGAGTCTTGGAAGTTATTACTTCAGTAATAATCGCTCCTTATCCTTTTTATTTGCTTTTTGTGCCAAGAGTAACCTCTAATGAGAGAGAAGTAATGATTGGGAAAGTTGCTATCCCAAAACAGTTTTCTGTGCTTCACCGTAAAAATTTGTGTAAAATCTCTGTACGTCCTTTTGAGGCGTGAATTGTTTTTCTTCTGCCCCAGGTTGTTATCTAACTTTCGTTAGTTCAACACTTTTTGATTTGAGAAACAGAAGGTCTTCGAAAAAAATCGTCTTTACCTGCTGGTCTATTTTGACAGATTTCTGCCATTTTCTGCATTTGCTTCTTGTTGGTTCCTTTTTGAGTTCTTTTGGGGAACTGAGATTTTTGAGGGAAGTGATACAGTAGCTTTTGTTTTAATGGAAGTTTTATTGGTGTTAGAACTGAACCTAAAGACTTATTATCTTGAGTGCACTAATGTTGCTAATAAAGATTGTGTGAAGTTTTGTATGAAGGAAAAATTTCAGGTGTATGGAAGGAACGAGTAATAAGATGAAGGATGGACTAAAGCTCAAGCTTGGGGATGCCACGCGTGTCACCCCAAGAAATATCCAAGAAGTACAAGCGTCAAAGCTTGTGGATGCCCAAGGCATCCCCTTCTTCATCAATAAACATCCCAGGTTTCTTCCAAACGCTTCATTTTTATTGTTTCATGCACAATTGTGTTGTTCTTGGAGCATCTTTTTTTTGTTTTTGTTTTGGTTTTTTATTTGCTTTGTTTGCTTAGTTTTCTGAATAAATTGGTTGGCCCCCTCTTTCATACATTGGTTTTCAAATAGTTTGGTTTGGTTTGGAAAAGAGTAGGAAAGTTAATGCTTAAGTGGTAAAGAGAGCTTGTTTTTGACTATGGCCTATGCTTTGTCATGCCATGCTTGATATTTTTTTAGCTTTATGCTTAGTATTCTTTGCTTTAGCATGACTTGTTATTAAACAATTGAGATTGCTTAATGTTCCTTGGATGAATCATGCGTTGTTTTAGCATATTAAAGCATAGTATTGTGGTATTCTCCTTTGATGCTTTATTTGGGTTGACTTGGCACATGCTCACACCATGTTATGACTATCTCAAGTCACCATAGCCTTTATGATCCTTTAGTTTTAAACTTGTAGTATCACTTTATGCTTTGATCAATGATGTTTTGTCGCTTTACATGATTATGGCCATTATCGCTCTCTTAGTTTGTCGCTCCCACTCTTTTGCTAGCCTCCACAACCAAGTATGAGTTCCACTCATGCATCCAACTCCTTAAACCAAGTTATTCCAAAGAGTCCACCATACCTACCTACTAGCATATGCTATTCCAAGTATATTCATGTTTTTGTTTACCTTCCAAATTAAAACTTGTTATGAGAAAACTAGTGATTAAAGCTCTCACGAACTTGATGGCACACTTTCCTTTTTTGCATTTAATAAACCTGAACCATTGGGTCCTTCTTTGTTGCGTATATGCTTGCGCTTTATAAAAAGAAATTAGCAGAACCATTTATCATGGGGAACGCTTTCAACATTGCACTTGTACTTTGTACCCCGTTGATATCATGTTCCTTTGCTTATGGATCCCGGCGGTGTGAAATAAAAGTGGAACTTGTAAGATCATGGAGTTTGTATGTGTGTTAGAGAAACGCCTGGGCCGCTAGCCTAAGCCATGCCTAATCATGGTGGATACTTGCAGCATCACCATAATGAGCACTCTATGAAGCATCCTCAATAAAAACCTATGCAACTAGCAAATAAAAAGATCGCCGAGATGCTCATTGTCTGCTTGCCTTGTCATTTTGATTATGGGATAGCTCCTGTATCATGTGCAAGGGGTACCCCATTGGCGGTTCTTTATGATACTATGTACTTACAATGACAAGAGCTTACTCATGACTAAAGTTGATTAGCATGAGGTTCGGTCTTCGTAAGTAAGGGGCATGAGATTTCGGTTTATAACTTGTCAAGCATATCCTTTTTGTTGTGTCACTTTAACCTTAATCACCTTCAAGATGCTTATGATAGGGGCAATGAGAGATGAAAGCTATAAGTACCATAATTTTTGGAAGCTCTTTATGAGACTTGAATCCCTACTTCCTTCTATGAAGGCCCTTCTTCCACCATTATATTGAGTCTCCACCTTCTATCTTTATGCACCTACTCTGAGAGCATAGTGGCCATTCTTAGTTCTATGTGCATTGTCCCAAGACTAGTTGATTGATGCATACCTTGATATTGCTTGTTTTAAACTATTTGTATCTAGTCACTCTTATGAACTTTGAAGGTGTCCTATGCATTTATATTTTCTACTCTATGAGGGACAGTCTGAATGCTACTATGCTATGTTTTCTTTATGTGAAATAAACAAATGTCTTGCAAAGCATTGTTATTCATGAATCTTTTGTTTGTGCCTATTCATGTTGCAACATAGTTTCTTTGTCTTATTGCTAGAACTTTGTCTTTCATGCTATGATTGAAGTACTATGATCCCAGCTTTGAATGTTTTACAAATACTTTGATCAAGTTTATGATGGTGCATGTCACCTCAAAAATTATTCTTTCTTTTTATCACTTACCTACTCGAGGACGAGCAAGAGTTAAGCTTGGGGATGTTGATACATTGCAAATGTATCTATAATTTTTGATGTTCCATGCTTGGTTTTATCTACTTTATTATGTTTTGTCCACACTTTGGAGTACTTTTCATATTATTTCTTAGACTAACCTATTAACAAGAGCCACAGTGCCAGCTGCCTGTTTTCTGCTGTTTTTGGTTCTAGGAAGTTAGAAAATGAATATTCTCGGAATTGGATGGGACAAAAGCCAAAGTTATTATTTTACCGGGGGACACTTGGAGCCAGAATAAGAGACGGAGAAGGGACAGAGGGCGGACACACCACCTGGCCACGCGGCCAGGCCTGGCCCGCGCCAGGGGTTGTGTGGCCAGCCCAGGCACCCCCTCGGCCTCTCCTTCCACCTATATATTGCCTTTGATATGGAAACCCTAAGTACCCAATCAAAAATCAATGAAAGAGTCTATAGCCACCGTCATCTCCATCCCTAGATCGGGAGGGATCTAAAGCTCTTCCCGGCACCCTGTCGGAGAGGGGAATTCACCCTAGAGGCCTCGTTCATCATCATGCAAGCCTCCGGTGTGATGCGTGAGTAGTTGATCTCTGGACTACGACTCCATGTAGTAGCTAGATGGCTGGTTCTCCTCCTTTGTGCTATCATGTTTAGATCTTGTGAGCTCCGTTCATGATCAAGATCATCTATTTGTAATTCTGCATGTTGTGTTTATGGGGATCCGATGGATATTGAGATACTATTTCAGATTGATTATTGATTCTATCATGTCTTTGTTATTTATGATCTTGCATGCTTTCCATTGTTAGTAGCTATCTTGGCCAAGTAGATGCTTGTAACTCCAAGAGTTAGTATTTATGCTCGATAGTGGGTTCATGCCTATGGTAATCTGGGGAAGTGACAGAAATCTCTAAGGTACTAGATGTGCTATTGCTACTAGGGAGAAAACAATAATCCTTTGTTCATAGAACAATCGTATTGTTTACTTTACACGCAATTCGTAAAGCAATAATCTATTGCTTGCAACTTAATACTGGAGGGGGTTCGGATGATAACCTGAAGGTGGATTATTAGTCATAGATGCAGTTGGAGGGCGGTCTATGTATAATGTTGTAATGTCCAATCAAGTCTCAAAGGAGTCAAGATGATTAGTATATGCTTGTATGCTTTCTCGATGTTTGTCAATTGCCCCGCTGTAATTTTTTTCACCCAGCATGTTATCTATCTTAAGGAGATCCACCTCTAATGAACTATGGACCCCGATCCTTTCTTTTACATCCAATCTACAAACTATTTACTGCTTTGTATTTACTTTCTACAAACTATTACTTCCTTCGATTCGATACGTTGAATCCCTTGTTTTTAGCAAAACTGGTGAGATTGACAACCTCATCGCAAGTTGGGTACAGAGTTATGTGGTTGTGTTGTGCAGGTCTCCACGTTACTACTGGCACCGTGGCATACCGCCAATGTTCAGCTAGCAACACCTTTGGGGTGTTTCCTTGCTCCTACTGGATTGATAACCTTGGTTTCATACTGAGGGAAAACTTGCTGCTGTGCTCATCATACCTTCCTCTTGGGTTCCCCAACAAGCTCGATATTTTTTGGGCCATCAAGCTCTTTTTCTGGCGCCGTTGCCGGGGAGTCAAGGACATCTTCAAAAGGGGAGTCCATCATAACTAATCTCTTTACTTTGTTATTTTTGTTTTGCTTAGTTTCTTTTTGCTTTGTTTGCTTGTTTCTTTATCAAAAACAGACAAAAAATTAGTTTTACAAGTTTTCTTTCTTTATCAATAACACAAAAAAACTGACTACTCTTGAAAATACTAAGTTGTGTTACTTCACTAGCACCAGCCACAATGATTTTATGAGCACACCTATTGCTCCACCTGTTCTTGAAGCTACTTTCTTTGAGATAAAACCTGCTTTACTCAATCTTGTTATGAGAGAACAATCCTCTGGTATTAGTAATGAAGATGCTGTTGCCCATCTAAATAACTTTGTTGAACTTTGTGAGATGCAAAAGCATAGGGATATAGATGGAGATATTATTAAACTGAAATTGTTTCCTTTCTCTTTGAGAGGAAAAGCTAAAGAATGGTTGAATTCCTTAACTAGGAATAGTATTGATTCTTGGACTAAATGCAAAGATGCTTTCATTATAAAATACTATCCTCCTGCTAAGATTATATCTATGAGAAGTGAAATAATGAAGTTTAAACAATTTGATAATGAACATGTTGCTCAAGCTTGGGAAAGAATGAAATCTTTGGTAAAGAATTGTCCCACTCATGGCTAACTGCTTTGATGATCATCCAAACCTTTTATGCAGGATTGAACTATTCTTCAAGCAACCTATTGGACTCTGCTGCAGGAGGTTCCTTTATGACCATTACTTTGGGTGCTGCAACAAAGCTTCTGGATAATATGATGGTTAATTACTCCGAATGGCATACTGAAAGAGCTCCACAAGGTAAGAAGGTAAATTCTGTTGAGGAAACCTCCTCCTTGAGTGATAAGATTGATATTATTATGTCTATGCTTCTTAATGGGAAAGCCCATATTGATCCAAATAATGTTCCCTTAGCCTCTTTGGTTCCTCAAGAAGAGCAAGTTGATGTGAACTTTATAAGAAATAATAATTTTAGCAACAATGCCTACAGGAATAATTTTGGTAACAACAATTATAAACCATATCCTCCCAACGATGGTAATGCTTTTGGAAATTCCTACAACAACAATAGGAGTGCTCCCTCTGAACTTGAAGTTATGCTTAAGGACTTTATTAGTAAACAAACTGCTTTCAATATAACTATTGAGGAAAAACTCTCTAATGCTGAAAGAAATATAGCATCACTAGCTGAAGCTCAATCTTCTTTGAATAAAATGGCTGCTAAACCTGAAACTATTGATAATCCCTTTGCAGCTACTAATGCCATACAAGTTAGAATTGTTGAAAATGTCAGACTATTAGCTGAATTACATGTTAAGTGGGAAAGAGAAGATGAAATTGCTAGAAACATTAGTGTTTCTACTATCACTGCCACTAGTGTTGAGGCTAGTAATAGTTCTACTACTTTAGATGATAAATTTGATTTTGATCTTGATGGTTGCAACATCTCTGAAGTTATTAAGTTCCTACAAAAGCTTGCTAAAAGTCCTAATGCTAGTGCTATGAACAAGGCCTTTACAAAACACATTACTGATGCTCTCATAAAGATTAAAGAAGAAAAGATGAAACATAAAGCTTCTATTCCTATAAAATAAGAAGATGGTTGGGAACCCATCATTAATATGAAAGTGAATGATTTTGATTTCAAAGCTTTATGTGATCTTGATAGTAGTGTTTCTATTATGCCTAGAAGGATTTATGATATGCTTGATTTGCCACCACTTGGAGATTGTTATTTGAATGTCCCACTTGATGATAATGCTAAAAATAAACTCATGGGGAGTATTAATGATGTTCTTATTATGGTTAACAATGCCTATGTCCCCATTGATTTCTATGTTTTGGATGTTGAATGCAATGCTTCTTGTCCTATTACTTTGGGAAGACCTTTTCTTATAACTGTTGGTGCCATTATTGATATGAAAGAAGGCACCATTAAATATCAACTCCCACTCAAGAAAGGTATAGAACATTTCCCTAAGAAGAGAGATAAGATTTCTTTTGCCTCTCCTATGAAAACAAAATTTGCTCTTAATGCTTCTTCATTTGAGAACACTTGATTCCTTTTCTTTCTTCTTATGCCTAACTTAAAGGCGTTAAAGAAAAGTACTTGTTGGGAGATAACCCAAAAGTTTTAGATGAGTCTTGGAAGTTATTACTTCAGTAATAATCGCTCCTTATCCTTTTTATTTGCTTTTTGTGCCAAGAGTAACCTCTAATGAGAGAGAAGTATTGATTGGGAAAGTTGCTATCCCGAAACAGATTTCTGTGCTTCACCGTAAAAAACTCGTGTAAAATCTCTATACGTCCTTTTGAGGCGTGAATTGTTTTGCTTCTGCCCCAGGTTGTTTTCTAACTTTTGTTAGTTCAACACTTTTTTATTTGAGCAACAGAAGGTCTTCGAAAAAATTCATCTTTACCGGCTGGTCTGTTTTGATAGATTTCTGCCATTTTCTGCATTTGCCTCTTGTTGGTTCCTTTTTGAGTTCTTTTGGGGAATTGAGATTTTTGAGGGAAGTGATATAGTAGCTTGTGTTTTAATGGAAGTTTTATTGGTGTTATAACTGAACCTAAAGACTTATTATCTTGAGTGCACTAATGTTGCTAATAAAGATTGTGTGAAGTTTTGTATGAAGGAAAAATTTCAGGTGTATGGAAGGAACGAGTAATAAGATGAAGGATGGACTAAAGCTCAAGCTTGGGGATGCCACGCATGTCACCCCAAGAAATATCCAAGAATTACAAGCGTCAAAGCTTGTGGATGCCCAAGGCATCCCCTTCTTCATTAATAAACATCCCAGGTTTCTTCCAAACGCTTCATTTTTATTGTTTCATGCACAGTTGTGTTCTTCTTGAAGCGTCTTCTTTTTCGTTTTTGTTTTGGTTTTTCGTTTTCTTTGTTTGCTTAGTTTGCTGAATAAATTGGTTGGACCCCCTCTTTCATATATTGGTTTTCAAATAGTTTGGTTTGGTTTGGAAAAGAGTAGGAAAGTTCATGCTTAAGTGGTAAAGAGAGCTTGTTTTTGACTGTGGCCTATGCTTTGTCATGCCATGCTTGATATTGTTTTGGCTTTATTCTTAGTATTCTTTGTTGTAGCATGACTTGTTATTAAACAATTGAGATTGCTTAATGTGCCTTGGATGAATCATGCGTTGTTTTAGCATATTAAAACATATATTCTCCTTTGATGCTTTATTTGGGTTGACTTGGCACATGCTCACACCATGTTATGACCATCTCAAGTCACCATAGCCTTTATGATCCTTTAGTTTTAAACTTGTAGTATCACTTTATTCTTTGATCAATGATGTTTTGTCGCTCTGCATGATTATGGCCATTATTGCTCTCTTAGTTTGTCGCTCCTAGTCTTTTGCTAGCCTCTACAACCAAGTATGAGTTCCACTCATGCATCCAACTCCTTAAACCAAGTTATTCCAAAGAGTCCACCATACCTACCTACTAGCATATGCTATTCCAAGTATATTCATGTTTTTTTACCTTCCAAATTAAAACTTGTTATGAGAAAACTAGTGATTAAAGCTCTCACGAACTTGATGGCACACTTTACTTTTTTGCATTTAATAAACCTGAACCATTGGGTCCTTCTTTGTTGCGTATATGCTTGCGCTTTATAAGTTGAAATTAGCATAAACCATGTATCATGGGGAACGCTTTCAACATTGCACTTGTACTTTGTACCCCATTGATATCATGTTCTTTTTCTTATGGATCCCGGCGGTGTGAAATAAAAGTGGAACTTGTAAGATCATGGAGTTTGTATGTGTGTTAGAGAAACGCCTGGGCCGCTAGCCTAAGCCATGCCTAATCATGGTGGAAACTTGCAGCATCACCATAATGAGCACTCTATGAAGCATCCTCAATAAAAACCTATGCAAATAGCAAATAAAAAGATCGCTGAGATGCTCATTGTGTGCTTGCCTTGTCATTTTGATTATGGGATAGCTCCTGTATCATGTGCAAGGGGTACCCCATTGGCGGTTCTTTATGATACATATGTACTTACAATGACAAGAGCATACTCGGGACTAAATTTGAGTAGCATGAGGTTCGGTCTTCGTAAGTAAGGGGCATGAGATTTCGGTTTATAACTTGTCAAGCATATCCTCTTTGTTGTGTCACTTTAACCTTAATCACCTTCAAGATGCTTATGATAGGGGAAATGAGAGCTGAAAGCTATAAGTACCATAATTTTTGGAAGCTCTTTATGAGACTTGAATCCCTACTTCCTTCTATGAAGGCCCTTCTTCCACCATTATATTGAGTCTCCACCTTCTATCTTTATGCACCTACTCTGAGAGCATAGTGGCCATTCTTAGTTCTATGTGCATTGTCCCAAGACTAGTTGATTGATGCATACCTTGATATTGCTTGTTTTAAACTATTTGTATCTAGTCACTCTTATGAACTTTGAAGGTGTCCTATGCATTTATATTTGCTACTCTATAAGGGACAAGCTGAATGCTACTATGCTATGTTTTCTTTATGTGAAACAAACAAACGTCTTGCAAAGCATTGTTATTCATGAATCTTTTGTTTGTGCCTATTCATGTTGCAACATAGTTTCTTTGTCTTATTGCTAGAACTTTGTCTTTCATGCTATGATTGAAGTACTATGATCCCAGCTTTGAATGTTTTACAAATACTTTGATCAAGTTTATGATGGTGCATGTCACCTCAAAAATTATTCTTTCTTTTTATCACTTACCTACTCGAGGACGAGCAAGAGTTAAGCTTGGGGATGTTGATACATTGCAAATGTATCTATAATTTTTGATGTTCCATGCTTGGTTTTATCTACTTTATTATGTTTTGTCCACACTTTGGAGTACTTTTCATATTATTTCTTAGACTAACCTATTAACAAGAGCCACAGTGCCAGCTGCCTGTTTTCTGCTGTTTTTGGTTCTAGGAAGTTAGAAAATGAATATTCTCGGAATTGGATGGGACAAAAGCCAAAGTTATTATTTTACCGGGGGACACTTGGAGCCAGAATAAGAGACGGAGAAGGGACAGAGGGCGGACACACCACCTGGCCACGCTGCTGGCCAGCCTGGCCAGGGGTTGTGTGGCCAGCCCAGGCACCCCCTCGGCCTCTCCTTCCACCTATATATTGCCTTTGATATGGAAACCCTAAGTACCCAATCAAAAATCAATGAAAGAGTCTATAGCCACCGTCATCTCCATCCCTAGATCGGGAGGGATCTAAAGCTCTTCCCGGCACCCTGTCGGAGAGGGGAATTCACCCTAGAGGCCTCGTTCATCATCATGCAAGCCTCCGGTGTGATGCGTGAGTAGTTGATCTCTAGACTACGACTCCATGTAGTAGCTAGATGGCTGGTTCTCCTCCTTTGTGCTATCATGTTTAGATCTTGTGAGTCTGCTCATGATCAAGATCATCTATTTGTAATTCTGCATGTTGTGTTTATGGGGATCCGATGGATATTGAGATACTATTTCAGATTGATTATTGATTCTATCATGTCTTTGTTATTTATGATCTTGCATGCTTTCCATTGTTAGTAGCTATCTTGGCCAAGTAGATGCTTGTAACTCCAAGAGTTAGTATTTATGCTCGATAGTGGGTTCATGCCTATGGTAATCTGGGGAAGTGACAGAAATCTCTAAGGTACTAGATGTGCTATTGCTACTAGGGAGAAAACAATAATCCTTTGTTCATAGAACAATCGTTGTTTACTTTACACGATTAATTAAAGCAATAATCTATTGCTTGCAACTTATCTTGGAGGGGTTCGGATGATAACCTGAAGGTGGATTATTAGTCATAGATGCAGTTGGAGGGCGGTCTATGTATAATGTTGTAATGTCCAATCAAGTCTCAAAGGAGTCAAGATGATTAGTATATGCTTGTATGCTTTCTCGATGTTTGTCAATTGCCCCGCTGTAATTTTTTTCACCCAGCATGTTATCTATCTTAAGGAGATCCACCTCTAATGAACTATGGACCCCGATCCTTTCTTTTACATCCAATCTACAAACTATTTACTGCTTTGTATTTACTTTCTACAAACTATTACTTCCTTCGATTCGATACGTTGAATCCCTTGTTTTTAGCAAAACTGGTGAGATTGACAACCTCATCGCAAGTTGGGTACAGAGTTATGTGGTTGTGTTGTGCAGGTCTCCACGTTACTACTGGCACCGGTAGCGCGCCCTGCCAATGTTCAGCTAGCAACACCTTTGGGGTGTTTCCTTGCTCCTACTGGATTGATAACCTTGGTTTCATACTGAGGGAAAACTTGCTGCTGTGCTCATCATACCTTCCTCTTGGGTTCCCCAACAAGCTCGATATTTTTTGGGCCATCAAGCTCTTTTTCTGGCGCCGTTGCCGGGGAGTCAAGGACATCTTCAAAAGGGGAGTCCCTCATAACTAATCTCTTTACTTTGTTATTTTTGTTTTGCTTAGTTTCTTTTTGCTTTGTTTGCTTGTTTCTTTATCAAAAACAGACAAAAAATTAGTTTTACAAGTTTTCTTTCTTTATCAATAACACAAAAAAACTGACTACTCTTGAAAATACTAAGTTGTGTTACTTCACTAGCACCAGCCACAATGATTTTATGAGCACACCTATTGCTCCACCTGTTCTTGAAGCTACTTTCTTTGAGATAAAACCTGCTTTACTCAATCTTGTTATGAGAGAACAATCCTCTGGTATTAGTAATGAAGATGCTGTTGCCCATCTAAATAACTTTGTTGAACTTTGTGAGATGCAAAAGCATAGGGATATAGATGGAGATATTATTAAACTGAAATTGTTTCCTTTCTCTTTGAGAGGAAAACCTAAAGAATGGTTGAATTCCTTAACTAGGAATAGTATTGATTCTTGGACTAAATGCAAAGATGCTTTCATTATAAAATACTATCCTCCTGCTAAGATTATATCTATGAGAAGTGAAATAATGAAGTTTAAACAATTTGATAATGAACATGTTGCTCAAGCTTGGGAAAGAATGAAATCTTTGGTAAAGAATTGTCCCACTCATGGCTAACTGCTTTGATGATCATCCAAACCTTTTATGCAGGATTGAACTATTCTTCAAGCAACCTATTGGACTCTGCTGGAGGTTCCTTTATGACCATTACTTTGGGTCTGCAACAAAGCTTCTGGATAATATGATGGTTAATTACTCCGAATGGCATACTGAAAGAGCTCCACAAGGTAAGAAGGTAAATTCTGTTGAGGAAACCTCCTCCTTGAGTGATAAGATTGATATTATTATGTCTATGCTTCTTAATGGGAAAGCCCATATTGATCCAAATAATGTTCCCTTAGCCTCTTTGGTTCCTCAAGAAGAGCAAGTTGATGTGAACTTTATAAGAAATAATAATTTTAGCAACAATGCCTACAGGAATAATTTTGGTAACAACAATTATAAACCATATCCTCCCAACGATGGTAATGCTTTTGGAAATTCCTACAACAACAATAGGAGTGCTCCCTCTGAACTTGAAGTTATGCTTAAGGACTTTATTAGTAAACAAACTGCTTTCAATATAACTATTGAGGAAAAACTCTCTAATGCTGAAAGAAATATAGCATCACTAGCTGAAGCTCAATCTTCTTTGAATAAAATGGCTGCTAAACCTGAAACTATTGATAATCCCTTTGCAGCTACTAATGCCATACAAGTTAGAATTGTTGAAAATGTCAGACTATTAGCTGAATTACATGTTAAGTGGGAAAGAGAAGATGAAATTGCTAGAAACATTAGTGTTTCTACTATCACTGCCACTAGTGTTGAGGCTAGTAATAGTTCTACTACTTTAGATGATAAATTTGATTTTGATCTTGATGGTTGCAACATCTCTGAAGTTATTAAGTTCCTACAAAAGCTTGCTAAAAGTCCTAATGCTAGTGCTATGAACAAGGCCTTTACAAAACACATTACTGATGCTCTCATAAAGATTAAAGAAGAAAAGATGAAACATAAAGCTTCTATTCCTATAAAATAAGAAGATGGTTGGGAACCCATCATTAATATGAAAGTGAATGATTTTGATTTCAAAGCTTTATGTGATCTTGATAGTAGTGTTTCTATTATGCCTAGAAGGATTTATGATATGCTTGATTTGCCACCACTTGGAGATTGTTATTTGAATGTCCCACTTGATGATAATGCTAAAAATAAACTCATGGGGAGTATTAATGATGTTCTTATTATGGTTAACAATGCCTATGTCCCCATTGATTTCTATGTTTTGGATGTTGAATGCAATGCTTCTTGTCCTATTACTTTGGGAAGACCTTTTCTTATAACTGTTGGTGCCATTATTGATATGAAAGAAGGCACCATTAAATATCAACTCCCACTCAAGAAAGGTATAGAACATTTCCCTAAGAAGAGAGATAAGATTTCTTTTGCCTCTCCTATGAAAACAAAATTTGCTCTTAATGCTTCTTCATTTGAGAACACTTGATTCCTTTTCTTTCTTCTTATGCCTAACTTAAAGGCGTTAAAGAAAAGTACTTGTTGGGAGATAACCCAAAAGTTTTAGATGAGTCTTGGAAGTTATTACTTCAGTAATAATCGCTCCTTATCCTTTTTATTTGCTTTTTGTGCCAAGAGTAACCTCTAATGAGAGAGAAGTATTGATTGGGAAAGTTGCTATCCCGAAACAGATTTCTGTGCTTCACCGTAAAAAACTCGTGTAAAATCTCTATACGTCCTTTTGAGGCGTGAATTGTTTTGCTTCTGCCCCAGGTTGTTTTCTAACTTTTGTTAGTTCAACACTTTTTTATTTGAGCAACAGAAGGTCTTCGAAAAAATTCATCTTTACCGGCTGGTCTGTTTTGATAGATTTCTGCCATTTTCTGCATTTGCCTCTTGTTGGTTCCTTTTTGAGTTCTTTTGGGGAATTGAGATTTTTGAGGGAAGTGATATAGTAGCTTGTGTTTTAATGGAAGTTTTATTGGTGTTATAACTGAACCTAAAGACTTATTATCTTGAGTGCACTAATGTTGCTAATAAAGATTGTGTGAAGTTTTGTATGAAGGAAAAATTTCAGGTGTATGGAAGGAACGAGTAATAAGATGAAGGATGGACTAAAGCTCAAGCTTGGGGATGCCACGCATGTCACCCCAAGAAATATCCAAGAATTACAAGCGTCAAAGCTTGTGGATGCCCAAGGCATCCCCTTCTTCATTAATAAACATCCCAGGTTTCTTCCAAACGCTTCATTTTTATTGTTTCATGCACAGTTGTGTTCTTCTTGAAGCGTCTTCTTTTTCGTTTTTGTTTTGGTTTTTCGTTTTCTTTGTTTGCTTAGTTTGCTGAATAAATTGGTTGGACCCCCTCTTTCATATATTGGTTTTCAAATAGTTTGGTTTGGTTTGGAAAAGAGTAGGAAAGTTCATGCTTAAGTGGTAAAGAGAGCTTGTTTTTGACTGTGGCCTATGCTTTGTCATGCCATGCTTGATATTGTTTTGGCTTTATTCTTAGTATTCTTTGTTGTAGCATGACTTGTTATTAAACAATTGAGATTGCTTAATGTGCCTTGGATGAATCATGCGTTGTTTTAGCATATTAAAACATATATTCTCCTTTGATGCTTTATTTGGGTTGACTTGGCACATGCTCACACCATGTTATGACCATCTCAAGTCACCATAGCCTTTATGATCCTTTAGTTTTAAACTTGTAGTATCACTTTATTCTTTGATCAATGATGTTTTGTCGCTCTGCATGATTATGGCCATTATTGCTCTCTTAGTTTGTCGCTCCTAGTCTTTTGCTAGCCTCTACAACCAAGTATGAGTTCCACTCATGCATCCAACTCCTTAAACCAAGTTATTCCAAAGAGTCCACCATACCTACCTACTAGCATATGCTATTCCAAGTATATTCATGTTTTTTTTACCTTCCAAATTAAAACTTGTTATGAGAAAACTAGTGATTAAAGCTCTCACGAACTTGATGGCACACTTTACTTTTTTGCATTTAATAAACCTGAACCATTGGGTCCTTCTTTGTTGCGTATATGCTTGCGCTTTATAAGTTGAAATTAGCATAAACCATGTATCATGGGGAACGCTTTCAACATTGCACTTGTACTTTGTACCCCATTGATATCATGTTCTTTTTCTTATGGATCCCGGCGGTGTGAAATAAAAGTGGAACTTGTAAGATCATGGAGTTTGTATGTGTGTTAGAGAAACGCCTGGGCCGCTAGCCTAAGCCATGCCTAATCATGGTGGAAACTTGCAGCATCACCATAATGAGCACTCTATGAAGCATCCTCAATAAAAACCTATGCAAATAGCAAATAAAAAGATCGCTGAGATGCTCATTGTGTGCTTGCCTTGTCATTTTGATTATGGGATAGCTCCTGTATCATGTGCAAGGGTACCCATTGGCGGTTCTTGATGATACATATGTACTTACAATGACAAGAGCATACTCGGGACTAAATTTGAGTAGCATGAGGTTCGGTCTTCGTAAGTAAGGGGCATGAGATTTCGGTTTATAACTTGTCAAGCATATCCTCTTTGTTGTGTCACTTTAACCTTAATCACCTTCAAGATGCTTATGATAGGGGAAATGAGAGCTGAAAGCTATAAGTACCATAATTTTTGGAAGCTCTTTATGAGACTTGAATCCCTACTTCCTTCTATGAAGGCCCTTCTTCCACCATTATATTGAGTCTCCACCTTCTATCTTTATGCACCTACTCTGAGAGCATAGTGGCCATTCTTAGTTCTATGTGCATTGTCCCAAGACTAGTTGATTGATGCATACCTTGATATTGCTTGTTTTAAACTATTTGTATCTAGTCACTCTTATGAACTTTGAAGGTGTCCTATGCATTTATATTTGCTACTCTATGAGGGACAAGCTGAATGCTACTATGCTATGTTTTCTTTATGTGAAACAAACAAACGTCTTGCAAAGCATTGTTATTCATGAATCTTTTGTTTGTGCCTATTCATGTTGCAACATAGTTTCTTTGTCTTATTGCTAGAACTTTGTCTTTCATGCTATGATTGAAGTACTATGATCCCAGCTTTGAATGTTTTACAAATACTTTGATCAAGTTTATGATGGTGCATGTCACCTCAAAAATTATTCTTTCTTTTTATCACTTACCTACTCGAGGACGAGCAGGAGTTAAGCTTGGGGATGTTGATACATTGCAAATGTATCTATAATTTTTGATGTTCCATGCTTGGTTTTATCTACTTTCTTATGTTTTGTCCACACTTTGGAGTACTTTTCATATGATTTCTTGGACTAACCTATTAACAAGAGCCATAGTGCCAGCTGCCTGTTTTCTGCTGTTTTTGGTTCCAGGAAGTCGGAAAATGAATATTCTCGGAATTGGATGGGACAAAAGCCAAAGTTATTATTTACCGGGGGACACTTGGAGCCAGAATACGAAACGGAGAAGTGCCAGAGGGCGGCCACACTACATGGCTGCACGTCCAGGCCTTGCCCACGCCAGGGGGTGGTGTGGCCCGCCCAGGCACCCTCTCGGCCTCTCCTTCCGCCTATATATTGCCTCTGATACGGAAACCCTAAGTACCCGATCAAAAATCCACGAAAGAGTATGTAGCCGCCGTCATCTCCATCCCTAGATCGGGAGGGATCTGAAGCTCTTCCCGGCACCCTGTCGGAGAGGGGAATTCACCCTAGAGGCCTTCTTCATCATCATGCAAGCCTCCGGTGTGATGCATGAGTAGTTCATCTCTGGACTACGGGTCCATGTAGTAGCTAGATGGCTGGTTCTCCTCCTTTGTGCTATCATGTTTAGATCTTATGAGCTCCGTTCATGATCAAGTTCATCTATTTGTAATTCTGCATGTTGTGTTTGCGGGGATCCGATGGATATTGAGATGCTATTTCAGATCGATTATTGATTCTATCATGTCTTTGTTATTTGTGATCTTGCATGCTTTCCGTTGTTAGTACCTATATTGGCCAAGTAGATGCTAGCAACTCCAAGAGTTAGTATTTATGCTCGATAGTGGGTTCATGCCTCTAGTAATCTGGGGAAGTGACAGAAATCTCTAAGGTACTAGATTTGTTGTTTCTACTAGGGAGAAAACAACAATCCTTTGTTTATAGAACAATCATATTGTTTACTTTACACGCAATTCGTAAAGACATAATCTGTTGCTTGCAACTTAATACTGGAGGGGGTTCGGATGATAACCTGAAGGTGGATTATTAGTCATAGATGCAGTTGGATGGCGGTCTATGTATAATGTTGTAATGCCCAATCAAGTCTCAAAGGAGTCAAGTTGATTAGTATATGCTTGTATGCTTTCTCGATGTTTGTCAATTGCCTCGCTGTAATTTGTTCACCCAGCATGTTATCTATCTTAAGGAGAGCCACCTCTAGTGAACTATGGACCCCGGTCCTTTCTTTTACATCCAATCTACAAACTGTTTACTGCTTTATGTTTACTTTCTGCAAACTATTACTTCCTTCCATTCGATATGTTTAATCCTTTGTTTTCAGCAAAACCGGTGAGATTGACAACCTCATCGCAAGTTGGGGACAGAGTTCTGTCGTTGTGTTGTGCAGGTCTCCACGTTGCTGCTGGCACCGGTAGTGCGCCCTGCCAACGTTCAGCTAGCAACACCTTTGGGATGTTTCCTTGCTCCTACTAGATTGATAACCTTGGTTTCGTACTGAGGGAAAAGTTGTTGCTGTGCTCATCATACCTTCCTCTTGGGGTTCCCCAACGAGCTCGATATATTTTGGGCCATCAGGCCTTCAACCACGCAAATCATCCGTTGTAAAATCATTTTTTTCTTGTAGTGATGGGCATTGTAGCTCCTTTTGCATTTTTCTCTTTCTCTTCTAAACTTGTGCAAGCATCTAATCAGTACCTTTTATCTTGGCCGATTGAGGGCATTATTAATTTAAAGCCCGGCTCGTGGGAGCCTATTATCAAAATAACCTCCTGGACCGATTCACCCTGTGCATGGACTATCATTATGGGGACTTCTTTAAAAAAGATCCAGCAATGCTAGCTAACTAGGGGTAACCTCGGCAATGCCCATGGCGATGGACTTGGGGTTTCGCGGAAAAGATAACGCTAGGGATTTCGTCGGATGTCAGGGAAACAATGGAATCAAAGTCGCCTAAATATTGAGTAATCGCACTATTACAAGTTGTCCTCTAGATTTCGGTACCCTCGCTTGGGCTTCTCCCGTCCTATATAATAGGCCAGGTCTCAAATCTATATATGGATAGGTTTCATACACGCATAATTACAATACCAACATAATGTCGGTTCATAGTCTCTTTCCTAATATAATCAAAGTCTTTGTCGGTTGCTTCCTTGGGC
This sequence comes from Avena insularis, assembly GCA_023614405.1. Classification (NCBI taxonomy): domain Eukaryota; kingdom Viridiplantae; phylum Streptophyta; class Magnoliopsida; order Poales; family Poaceae; genus Avena; species Avena insularis. The sequence continues at coordinate 191,694,284 of CM042690.1, forward strand.
TGTCATTTGAAACCTTCATGGGCTGTAATCCTTTTACCCAATATAGGGTATCGAATCATAGTCATCTGAGTAATCACACCCATGTTACTAGCTTTAATTGATTTCTTCCAGACAAAATAATATCCGGAAACGAATGAAAAATTGCAAGAAAAGAGACAAGAAGGAAGATGCTTTGATATTGACGAAACACTCCCCCCGGGGAAAGGAAGCGGTGGCTACAAAACCTACTTCCATCCCCTTCTCACTACCCCTTCCCCTACCACCACCGCCAGCGAAAGCCATCGGGCAAAGCCTGCGCGGTGCCGGTGGTGGCGGCCTTCCATTACCCGGTGGCGAGGAGATCCGAGCGGGACCGTGATCCACGACCCGCGGTATCCATCGGCGGAGACCGGTGAGGTCCTGCGCAGCAATGACCGGCGAGAGGCATCGGGGGCGGCCTCTCGCATCTGGAGGTGACGCCAGGTGGTGTGGCTCTTAGGTGCTGCAGCCGACGGTCATAGGGGCCAGATCTCACCCTACAGATCTTGGGCAGGCCGACTACTACCCATTTTGGGAGGCGCTAGCGCGAGGCGTGGCAGCCTGTGGTGCTAGGGTTTAGCGGAAGGCCCATATTCGACTTATTAGAGTGGTGCTAGCACTCTGGTGGTGGCTGGGCGATGCGGGGTGGAGTGGTAGCACCTTCTCTGCTTGCTGTGAAGCTCCTTGAAGATGTTGGCTTTGGCGTGATTGTTGCTAGGGTAGGTGGCACTAGTGGTTGGCCTATTGTAGCCCGGTGGAGGGCTTTGCGAGCCTACTAGGGTCCTACTGGACTATAATGGAACTAGTGTCGCAGGGGCTTCACGGGACCCTTGGGCTCAGCTAGACCCATTTGAGGACTGATATGCCCTACTGCCGCGTCTGGTCGACTAAGGCGGTGGAGGTTGTTCCTTCCCGCGACCACATGTCTGCTCATCGTGATTCAAGCTATGCCTTTTTCCTTCATCTTGCAGGACCCATGACTATTGCATCGGGGAGATGGCGATGGTAACTTATTGATCGTGGTGGTGTGTGCTAGTGTACGGCGAGTTCTTTGGTCGTGAGGCTTCGACCTCATAGGGATCCTATGCAGCAACCGTCCGAGTGTTGTGGAGGTTTTTTTGGGATAAATCCTTGTCGGCTTGTCTAGCACCAACGCGGTATCGCCTTCGGGTGACACCATTCCTTCTTCGAGGGCATCATGGCTAGCCTTGGTTCTATTCCTTCGGTGTCCAAGGGGAAACCCGAGGATTAGTGTTCTAATCTGGGCAGTAGCATCGTTGACTTCGTCTCTCTTATTGAAGGTTCTGCTTGGCACTTGATGCTTAGATGCTAGGAGATGGTGGAAGTTTTTGGAGGATGCAGCGATCAAGAGTCTCTGTTGCTTAGTTGATCCGTCTTAGTCTCCATTTTGTTTCATTTTCCCCTTTGTCCTATTTGTGCATGTATTTTCTACTGGCCCATCATTTTATTTGTGAACTATCTTTGGTTGTATGGTGTTGATATATTAATATAGTAGGGCGCAAGCCTATTTCGAGGAGGAGAAAAGAGACAAACATGTGATGCTGAAGCTAGGGCACTAGTATGTCAACATATACGCCACCATCGCCGGTCTGACGCCGCCAGAGCTAGGACTTCTGCCCAGAGGACCCATGACAGGGTAGATTGAAATATCTGAAGTGATGTCTCCAAGAACAAGAACGGTGCCCAAAGGCATTGTCGTTGCCAAAGGCAGCCGATGTCGCCTATTATATTTATCCTAGAGTTCTGCCACACTCGCAACCACATCAACCCAAACCGTCCGAGAGTTAGTCAGTCACCATCACCAAAGGCGATAGCCACACATGCCCCATGCAACACCAACTAGACCGCCCACCCCCAAGGTGAAGCTACAATATCTCCACAAGTCGTCGAGGACACCCTAGCACCACTGTCATGGATCCGCCATCCCAGAAGGATAGTCCGATGAGGACAGTCAGCGCATAGCTGACAACCTCAACTGTATATTGGCTGACTTCCCTATCACATACCTAGGGATGCTCATTCGGTAGACACGAGTGTTGATCAAGGATCATGCTCCCCGGGTTACGAGGGTTCGGTCGAAGACTGAGCCCTAGCAAGCTAGGATCACGACTAAGGGAAGAAAGACGATCCTGATCAACTCATGCTTGTCCAGCCTCCCCATGTATCAGATGGGGTTGTACCTGCTACTAGAGGGGACTCATGCAGACTTTGCCAAGGAGCTGTCCCGGTTCTTCTAGGCAGCTAGGGATGATCGACAAAAATACCATATGGTTAAATGGGCAGACATGTGCACCCCCAAGATTCTTGGGGGCATAGGTATCCTTGACTCGCCCCGCTTTAATGGTTTATTAGCATTCGAGCGCCGAGACGGCTCCCAATTCTGGTGAGCCATTCAAAACATCAAGCAGTTCATTCGGCAGGGGGCGCCTTTAGTATTTGCGACGGGAGGGAAGTGCGTCTATGGATAGACCTGTGGCTGTTGGATTCACCTCTTTGCGAGGAATTCCCTACCTTATTTGCCATTAGCGCCTCCCCTCGATGTTGGTGGCCTTACTAGAGGCACGCTGGAACATCTCGTTTCGCTGGACCTTTAGCCTGGCTAAGGCTGCGGACTACCAGAGACTGATGTCCTCTCTCCCAGATTCCCTCTCTGAGGAGAGGGACTCTATCTCATGGTGGTTGATCCCAGCAGGGGAATTCTCCATTACCTCGGCCTACAGAGCCCTTTTCTAGGGTCCTGAGCTAGGATGGACCACACCCCTCTGGAAGGCCCCCTTCCTCTTAGTTGTCGTATCTTCGTTTGACAACTTATCCGTGATCACCTACCCTCGGGAGTTGAGGCGGAGAAGCGTAATGACCCTGGCAATGGCATGTGTCAGCTATGTGGGACACCGGAGACGTGCGCCCACGTTATGTTCACCTGCACTGCGGCTCAGTTCTTTTGGAGTTTTGTCCGGGAAGCCCTTGGGTCTACTTGGCAGGGCCAGGATCTCGGGGAGTTCTTGCAAACTGAGGCAAACCGTGCTGGAAGAAGACGCCACCTCTTCTGGCTAGTGTTTGCAACCCTAGCATGCAACTTATGGAATGTCTAGAACAAGATGGTGATTGAGCGGATCTTCTCTAACCGTGTTTCTGAATCCATTTTCTCTTTTCTCGCCTACCTATAGCAGTAGTACCCGCTAGCTAGACAGTGGGATCGGGAGCACCTGGACGACATCCTCCGGCTGAGGGCGGCGACGCACCCTTTCTCGGTCCCTGACTGCACGTGATCCAGACGTCCATCGTGCCTTCGAGCTTGCTCCGTTGGTTTCATTCCTTTTCTTTTCTTTCGACTATCTTATGCTGAGGCCCTAGCGGACTGTCGTATTCTTATTTTTCTTTGGCTCCGGCTGGTTGTATGTTGTGGTGGAACTCGTTTGCATCTAGATATTGCTTTATTTATAAAGCGGGGCACATACCTATTTTGAGGAGGATTAATTTGTTAGTATTACGTCTTTCTGGATAGATTCCACCCACGCAAACTGATCGAAGTACTCAAAATCGACATGACAACAGCTGTTCTGGGATTCAAGCTCCAATGCCCATCATAATTGCTCCCCCTGCCTTGCAGACGAATAGAAGAAGCTGGTTCAGCCAGATGGTATGTTCTCTGAAGATCCATCGGGTTGTGCATAACTGAGCTATATGTTCTACTCCAAAGTACTATATATAGAATCTGGCGAGGAGAATAATCAGAAATGGATTTTTAGAATTTTGAAATGGTTGCTGCTTTTTCTGCTGAACATTGTTGACCGAATATTGGCATATCTATCCTACTTTCAGGAGAGTATGCTACTGCCCGTGCAACATCAGCATCAGGCACTATCATGGCATGTTGATTCAACCCCTTACAGCCGAATCTGTACTGATATATTGTACAATCCGATGCTATGAAGTAGATGGTCGTAATCATACTGTATTTTTTCATACAATATCATAAGCGTTGAGTAGGTTACCTCAAGACCAGGGATCCGTTTCTTCCAACTCTATGTAAATATGTCCAACAAGTGCTAGTAAGAGCTACTCCCTCCGTTTCAAAATATAAGATGTTTTAGCTTTATAAAAAGACTATATCAAAATATTTTTAGTGTGTAGGTTCATATAGGTTTGGAGTGAACCTGCAGACTAAAAGAGGTCTAGATACACTTCTTTCACAAAGCTCTTATATTTTGAGACGGAGGGAGTACAATACAAGAAGAAGTCTCGAGAGGCCCTTGCCAAACCGAAGCCTCTCTCACCGGTTCCGCATGTGAGAGATGGTGGAGGGACAGTGCCGGCGGCAGTATAAGGAGTAGTGACGGTTTGCCGGTAGTGGGCTTCTTGCCCGGTAGTGGAGGCAGAGTTCGAGGTCTCTCATGCTGGACCTGGAGCTTAGGTTTAGGGTTTCCCCACTTTATACCTCTGCGACGATGGTAAAAGCAGGGTGAGGCGAGGAGAAACACCGTTCTCCTGCAATAAAGATGAAGTCTGGGCCTCCTTGCTGATTGTTGTGGTGTTTCTGCTGTTTTTTCTTCTCCTGGTCGGCCGTGGTGGTGATGGGGAGAAGAGAAACGGCGGCGGGGTTGACGGATCTGGAAGGCGGCGAGGGTGCGGTTCCATGCTGGAGTTTTGGCGCATTGCCGGTCGGTTGTCAGCTCAAAGTTCTTCTGCGCTCCCGATGTAGTATTTGGTGGTGCTCCTCTGCATGCAAAGCACTTCTTCGATGCGGCGCTGCTATCGTCCTTCCGGCGGTTCTCGTGTTCCCCCCTCTCACTTGGCTGGCCGTGGCAGCAAGGAGGCGAGAGGGGATGGGCCTTCTGTTGTTGATCAAGGACAGCGGCTTCGGTGGGGGTATCTAAAGCTATCCCCCTATGCAGTAGCTTCCGAGCAACGGCAATGGTGTGCTGCCGCTATTTGTGGCCACAGGGGTGGCCTTGCTGTGCTCGGTCTATGTGGCCTGAGCATCTTCTTCCTCCTTAAGTGGAGGATCATCTTTGACCTGGCCGCGGCGTACTCCGCTGCTGCCTCCCCAAGTGGCATCGTCCCCGGTGGAGGCTTCGGGGGCTGCGGCTTGAGGTCGCCAGCGTTCGGCGGAGGAGGTTCCCTAGGACTTGATTGCTTTTTTATCTATAGTTCTGGGTCCTTTTTGCATATGTGGAGGCCTTATACTCAAATTCGTGGTTTCTTTGTGCGAGTATATTGTCATGGGCCTCCTTATTTTTCCACCCGCCTGGTTAATGAAGGTCTGCGGCCTGTAGTGGCGTTTTACTGTGCAAAAAAAAGTGCTACTAAGAGAATTGTTCCATCATTTGGTTAATCAAGCCTTGTGAAGCACCATAGCTTATCAGAACTTTGTAGGTCTACAAAGACATAAGGTGCTCTGGCAGCCTGTGAGGAGAGCTAAAAAGGCTGGATTCAAGCTGATACGCTCACCGATTACCTTAGGATAATCAAGCACAGGTAGCCTCGTCCTCTCCATGTGAGTGAACACACCGATTACATCAGGATAATCACTGCAACAGGGACCAATAGTATATCAGTGCGCAGTGTGCCGAGCATAACATGGATACACTGAGAAGTAAGAAAAAATAGAATCTGTCTGTCAGGACTTTCAGTAAGTGACCTGCTTGTGGCTGATGCTGCTGCAGATTTGTTCTAGCACCAAATTTCAAAATCAATAACTTTGGATGTCTGGACCTCGAAAAACAAATCATTGCCGCAAAGTATAGTTTAAGTGCACCAACTAGGATTCAAATCGATGGTTACATGGTGATTAAAAAAGTTACAACAGTAAGATAGAATAACTATTCTGCTCATGGAACAGATAACACATGACTCCGACACGACAAGACATGGCACGACGCGAGCGAACTAATACCGCACTGGACCCTTGCAACGAAGTAAAATGAGAGAACATATAAGGTGGATAGATAAGTGATCGAGACGATGCATGTGACTGGCCATGCATGCGCTGTGCGCAAAGCCTCTCCCTTCTTACAAAGGAGGGAAAGAACTTGAAGAGGGGCCAAGATCAGTACCGCCCCATGGACAACCGAAACCTGCGTCGAAGGGCTGCATCATCCCATCATTGTTGAGGCCAGCAGCAGCAGGGGCGCTGGTGGTGGCACCAGTGTTGTATCCACTGTAGAAAAGAGCATCGAGGTTCCCTCCTGGGGACCTCATCAAGTCGAGCCATGTCTCATGCGGTTGGAGCGGCGCCTGAGCTCCAATGGTGTGCATTCCGCCGGTGTATTGCTGAATCGGCGCCTGAGCTCCATTGGTAGCCATGCTACCAGTGACGCGGGGAGTCAGTGACTGGGCTTCAAAGGCGGGCATACCACCGGTGCAGTGAGGAGTCGGCGCCTGCACATGGACATGGGAAGGCTGGTAGACCGGTGGCTTCCCGGAGATCTTGGTGATGCGGTCGCTGATGCTCTTGAAGAGAACCTTCACCTTCAAGTCAACAATGGCAAGCTCCTCCATGGAGAGCCCCCCGGTGCCCTCAACCATAGCCCTATGCAGTAGGAACCTGATCTTGAGCTCCTCGTGGTCGCGATCAAGCTTGAGCGCTTGCTTCTCGAGCTTGCTCTTGCGCTTCTGGAGGAAGCACTCTTGGTCCATGGTCTTCATGAATCGGTCATCATCCTTGAGGCTCCTGAACCGGTTCAGGATGGCCACCCCGTCGTGGCTGGACGAGAACACCTGCGGGACCAACTCACCCTCGGGGAAGATGATGACGCAGGCCTTGGTGTTACACAGGGTTGCCAGCTCGCCCGCCTTTTTCATTAGGCCCTGGCTGCGCGTCTTGAAGGTCTCGCGACGGCTCTTGTTGTCGAGGATGTACTGGAGAGGCACTTTCTGGCGAGTCATTGTTGGCCTTGCTGGTTTTTGGTGAGCTGAAAGCCAAGGGACGAGGGGTAGATTTATAGTGGAGGATCTATGGGGTAGCTAGGAAAAGCAGGCAAGCAGCGTGCGAAGAATCGTACTCCCTCCAACCCATGCTATAGTTGGCTCAAATTTGTCTAGATTCAGATGTATCTAATATTAAAATATGACTAGATACATTTGTTTCTAGATGAATCTAAGTCAACCAATATGGGTCGGAGCAAGTACTATTTTAATTACCATGACAGATATAGTGCTTGATTGCATGATTAATGCTTGATCAAATATAGTACTTAATTGTGCACATTTTTCTTTGACACACATTTACACAATACAACTTTTATTTCTTCCTTCCAAAGATAATGAGGTAAAATATCTAGCATGATTAATGTATCATCACACCATAGATTTCTTTAGTACAAAAATTAATTCATGAATTAAATATGTTCTATTTATCCGGGTCGGGGCCACCATTACTCCATTGACCGGGCACGCCTCGACACTAGGAGCGTGTTTGATAGCAGGAGGTCAGGCAGGCCCGGTAGCGACGGAAACGGGAGGTTTAGATGCTTGTATGCTCTCTTGGGTTATATCGGCATGAAGCTCAAAGCACCACGCAGCTAGTCCTAGGGAAAACGCTTGATTTGTTCGTTACCCCAAAGCAAGCCTCATTGCGTGCAAAACTAGGAACGCGGTGACGGAGCTTGTGCAGACATGGAGTTGGAGGGAGAAACTCCGGCGGGAGATATTCGGTCACCGCCGGCCTAATCCGCTCCCTTTTTAGATGTGGCACTCTATGCCCCAAAGTACAAATTCACCATGCCCCTTCAAGCTAATTCACATTTGAGATCCAAGGTGATGACAAATGAGTCTTCAACGTCGAGCACGAAGACGGTGGTCCTATCGGATTCGCTGACGAGAACGGTGACGGTGGGCACACTGGCTTCACCCGCAAGCACGGCGTCGGTTGTATTGCCAGCATCTCCCTCTACTACGACGATGGTGATCTTGTCAGCTACTCCCTCGACCACAATGTCAGTGGGCATGCCAACATCTCCTTCGTCCCATACCTCTATGCTACATCATCTCGAAGACCTCTCACTATGTTCATAGATGTGGCTAGATTTGTAAGCATCTGGTATATGTTGGTAGATCTGTCATCATATGATGCTGCTTTTTTGTAGCCAGGTTGTAGATGTGTACCTAGTTCATTATGCTACCAAAATCACGCGTAGTGACTAAAATGGTGGTCATTGTTTACCGGACATCATGCTTAGTGTGTTCTTGAGTACTGTAGGACATCATGCATAGTGTGTTCTTCGGTACTATAGGACAAATCATTGGATATGTATCCTGATATGTGTGCTTTCACTGGTCCATCTTTTGAAGCTGAGAATGCAGCCACGATTCCAGCTATGTACATGCACTAGTTCAAATGCAGTTGGAGGATTCTCTATCCCTGTTCGCCCTAAATAGGATTTGTTAGCTCATAAGAAATGAGATTAGGTGTGACAACATCTTTAGAGAAATGTACCTACATCTTCTATGCAATAATGTTCTTTACTTTACTGGTAAGACAATCACCTCAACTCAGGTTTACAATCATATGAAGAAGTGGGTGCTGCTATGCAAGATGAAAGATACTGATGGAGTCTGTTGTTTGTTGTGCGGATACCACATACTTCATAATGGAGGACTACAAGTTCAAGGAACTCGGCAAGGTTAGAGTTCTTACGATTGTTTTCTTGTGTTAGGAGTTCGTGGGGTGTTTTACTAACACAAGTTTCTTGATGTTAGATATTCCCGATGGAGCTCCTTAACAAGCTCGTGGTCAAATATGAGCAGATGGAGATCATCTTAAGACCTAGGTTTGTTCCTAAAAAGAATTTGTACATTCCATGCATACTAATCCACTCTATGGATCACCCTGTTGATAACAAGACCTAGGGTATGATGTATGCTTAGATAACAGGACCTGGTCGAGGGCCTTTCTTTGCAAGAAATATTATTCTACTATACTTATTTGATGTGTGATAGTGAAGATGATTTTTGAAGATGAACTTGCATATTTGGGGGGGGGGGGGGGTGAGAGATCCCTTCCATTATCTAGGACTGATGAAAACTGATAGCCAACTCTGTAATATGGAGGTTGTATATTGATGAGTCCAAAATTGAAGCATATTTACCTTTCGTTTTTGCATATATAGAATAGGGATTTTTGTATTTCACTGCGTTTGCACACACCTTTTGTCCTTGTTTCAACGGGATACCGAATTACTGAGTCTCTTATGAGCATATCAAGTGGAACTATCATATTATGTTGTAATATGATATTTTCAAGTGATAAAAGTCCTTTAATTGATTTATCTTCGCACTGGGAGAATAACAAACATGACGAGCCACGAAAAACCACACCAGAAAGCGATCTGAACGAGGAACTTGGAGAAGGGAAAACCCCTGCTGCTTCATGGATCATTGAAGGACATCACATCATCCCCTTCATCATCAACCGCTACGTCACCATGACCACTCTTACCCCATCGTTCATTCATTAGATCTTGTTATAATGCCAGATATAATTGTGGTTTGCACTAGATTTATCCCTGTACTTCTATCCATCCATTTGATTATGATGATGACGTTGACTGTTTCATGTGTGAGTAGTTTACCCCCGTTCTTAGGGAGATGGGGAAACCCTAGCACTATTATGAAATTTAAATAAAGATGATCTATTCTTGTGTCCATATGACTTACTGGTCTAAGATAGATTTATGATGTGTGTTTGATCGCTCTCTTTAGATGGTATGTGTACTCGGCCACATATCATTAGCCTTCGGGACTAAAGAAGAGGGTGAAATCCTTTGGGCGTGTTTGGAAGTGTGTCCGGAAGCTGTAGTGATAGTAAGCACTGGATAGCAACCTGCACGGTCAAAGGAGGATTAAGAGAGATTCTCTAAGATAATTACGATATCCATGGGGAGACCTTTAATTGCGGTGGTCTGTATGGGTGATTGCTCTCAGACATTGCGGTGGTTATTTAGAGGTGACCTCATTCTTAGCTCAACAAAGTAACTACCTACGAGCCTTATAGTAAAGATCATATTATGGAGCTCTGTCCACACATGTCATGACACAATAAGTTGGTTATACTAACTATAATTAATAATATCATGCTAGAGGTGTGTCCTACACCCCCGAGAACGCTTTATATAGCACTATTGAGTTCAACCACGTTTCCAAACACCTTTGTTAGTTGCTTTTTTTACTTGTTTTAATTACTATTCTGCATTTCAACTAAAAACCTTTTAAACACCCTTTACTTGAAATCAAAGGCGGCTTACAAGTAATCTTTGGTAGTCAGTGATGAGGGGCATAAAGACCTTAAACAAATAGCTCTTTGTGGGTTTGGTACTCTTATTTTGAAACTAGCTATAATTGATATGTGCACTTGCAGTCATCAAGCTATTTTCTGGCGCTATTGCCGGGGAGCTAAGAGCTTTTGGTCTTTGTTTTTAGTTGCTTATTCTACTAATTGTTTTACTAAAGTTGTTTACCAGTTTCAGGTAAACACCATGGGCGAGTACCGACATATAAGTCAGCTAGAGGCTATAAATAATTCTAGTCCACCCATGGAAACTTATTTAAAATCCAATAACCCTAGAGGGTATGATATTAACCCCATGCTTTTGGATCTTTTGCATGCTAAAAAGTTTGGAGGGGACGGTACGGAAGATCCAGTATGAGCATGTAGGGTTCTTTGAAGATACATGTGGTACTTTTCATCTTAATATACTCACCGAGGATGAGGTTAAATCTGCTCTTTTTGTTCAAACTCTTATTTATGAGGCCCATTCTTGCTATATTTAAAGTCCTAAAAAATTACTAACTCCTAGGAGAGTTTATCCTCTTTGTTCCTAGTTGATTTCTTTTCCAGGACGAAAACTCTTTGAGCAAGACGCATGATCACCAATTTTAAAGTAAAACCCAAAGAAAGCTTGCATGAAGGATACACAAGGTGTAGGGTACTGCTCAATCACTTCCCCCACCACAACTTGCCACCTTGGTTGGTAATACATACTTTCTACACAGATTTGAGCACTAATAATAGAAATGAGCTAGACTCCCTTACCAATGGGTCGTTTACTGAATTTAGTCTTGAAAGAGCTTGGAATTTGCTACACGCAGTGCACAGGATAGAGAAAGCTTATTGTGGAGCTGAACTTAATGAAGAAAATACTATAGAGTATAATTGTTCGAGAAGATTTCTAGCTTCGGGCAAAGTAGATAAAATGCTTGGGAATTTCATCCTTGACCCTCGTATGATTGTTCAAATTGTTAAAACCTATGCTGAATATCTGTAGATCCCCAAAAAAGGAACGCTACATGCTGCCTAGTAAGGAGAAGCCCCCTAAAGCTATCCATAAAGACAAATGCTCACAAATGCACACAAAAATGCTACCCGAGGAGAAAACTATCCTCACAAAAATAATAGAGAATAAGGGTGAAAGAAATAAAAAGGATATGGGGTTATCTAAAAACCTAGGAACCATAAAAAAGAACATTGGCATAGTAAAAGAACTTCTGCAACCTGAGGTGTTTGATGATGAAGTAATAGTGGTAAGTAAAGAATCTTCTGATATGATAAGAGGCAAGTTTGATGGTAAAAATAGAAGTCAACATAAAATCCCTTTTTGTTTAGGGGGATCTACTTATGTAGGGTTTTGTGACTTAAACTCTTCCATTAACATTATGGCTTACACAATCTATGAAGAGTTGTGCTGCCATATTGATGAACCAAACCTTGAACCATCCAAAGTTACCTTTATGCTTTCTAACCGAACCCTGCAGCAAACTCATGGGATTCTTCGCAATGCCTACATTTCTGTAGGAGCTTTTCTGTACCCAGTTGATTTTCATGTCATTGAAATGCCTTTAAACTCCTTTTGTTCTGCCATTTTTCGTAACTGATTTTACATCTTTATAAATATTAATATTGATAACAAGAAACAAGTTTTGTCTCTATAGTTTGGTGAAGAAGCTTTAGAAGTTAATTGCAGCCAAATCACAAAGTTTCCTTATGAGAAGAAAATTAAAGTTAAAGAGGAGAGAATTATTGAAGAATTGGTGGCAATTTATTTTTGTACTCCACAATCTGAGTTGCAGAGGAGTTTGATAGAAAATGATTCATTCCCAAATGACTCTACCAAGGAAGATTTGGACAAAAATCTCAACTCCTCACCAGAAATTGAGAATCTCCTTAGAGACGAATTCGAAGAACTTGAAAGAAAAGGAGATGAGGATCCACTACCTCTTGTTTTGAAGCCTCTCCCTCCAGGGCTCAGGTATGAATTCTTAGATAAGGAAGGTAAGTGCCCTGTAATTATAATTGATAAGCTCTCTCCTAAAGAAAATAAGAAATTGTTAGAAGTACTCGTCAAACAACGTGAAGCTTTTGGATACACTCTTAGTGACATAAAAGGGGTAGATCCTTCCATAGTGACTCATAAAATACCTATGGTTGAGGATGCTAAACCATGTGTTGATAATAAAAAAGGTTGAATTCCAGAATGAAAGAGGTAGTAAGAAAAGAAGTCATACGCATGTTAGACAATGGTATTATCTATCCCATCACTGATAGCAAATGGGTAAGCCCAACTTATTATATACCTAGGGAAGACTGTATAACTATAATTAATAATAATAGGGATGAATCAATCCCTGCTAGTACCATAGCGGGGTATAAAATGTTTATGGACTTTAGGAAATTAAACAAGGAAACCATACAAAATCATAATCAAATACCTTTCATGAATATCATCTTGGAAAGGATGTCTGGTAACTCTCACTTTTGTTTTCTTGACGGCTAGTAGGGTTATTCTCAAATCACTATTCAGCACGAAGACCAATAAAAAACTACTTCCACTTGTCCATATGGAACCTATGCTTATTGACTAATGCCTTTTGGTTTATGTAACGCAACTGCTACTTTTCAAGAGTGTGTTTTGAATATATTTGACAGCTTTGTAGAAAGCTCTATGGAAATTCTCATGGACAACTTTTTTATATACGGAACCGCTTTTGAGCAATGTCTCTATAATCTTAATAGAGTTCTGCAGCGATATAGACAAACCAAGATGGTCCTCAATTGGGAGCACTTTTGATTTATGGTAAGATAAGGTATAGTTTTGCGGTCATAGAGTTTCTGAAAAAAGGATTAAGGTTGACGGTTCGAACCATGTTACTTTAGAAAAGTTGCCAATTCCACAATATGTGAAAGGGGTAAAGAACTCTTTTGGGCACACCAGTTTCTATAACCGTTTTATTAAAGATTTTGCTAAAATGGTTGCTCCTTTAACTCGTCTCCTAAATAAAGATGCCCTTTTCTCTTTTGATAAAAATTGCATTGATTCTTATGAACAATTGAAAAAGTGCTAGTTTCTGCACCCATTATTCAACCACCAAATTGGGATGAGCCATTTGAAATTATGTGTGGTGCTAGTAATTACGATATTAGGGCCATTTTAGGACAAAGAGATGGATCAAACCTAAATGTCATTCAATATGGTACTCGAGTTTTCAATGAAGATCAAAAAAATTATGCAACAACTAAAAAAGAGTTTTTAGCTGTGCTTTTCGCTTGTGATAAATTTAGACACTACATTATCAATTCAAAGGTAATAGTTCGTACATATCATCAAGCTTTAATACATATTCTAGCTAAGAAGGATGCTAAACCCCGTTTGATTAAATGGGTCTTATTACTCTAGGAATATGACCTGCAAATAGTCGATAGAAGAGGTAAGGATAATACCGTTGCCGATCATCTCTCACGTATGGAGGGTATTATAGATGGTCCCATTCCCATTAACGAGTCCTTGCTAGGAGAATATCTTGCTGCTATAGAGTCACACAATGCTTGGTTTGCAGACTATGCTAACTTTCTTGTCGGTAAGTTTCTACCAAAAGGAATGAATCACAATCAAAGGAAGAAATTCTTTAATGATTTAAAATATTACTTTTGGGAGATTACTTATTTATATAAGCACGATATTGATGGGATAATTAGGAAATGTGTATCTGACCATGAGGTGAGAGCTATTCTTAGGGCTTGTCATGATAGTCCTTATGGGAGACACCACGCCAATGACCATACAACAACCAAGGTCTTACAGTCAGGATTTTACTAGCCAACCTTGGTTAGGGATGCTCATGATTATGTTAGGATATGTGATGTGTGTCAACTTATGAGTAATATTGGCAAAAGACAAGAAATGTCTATGAAATATAATCTCATAATAGAGCCATTTGATGTTTGGGGAATGGACCTTATGGAACATTTTGTTCCCTCTAATGGTTATACTCATATTCTTGTTGTTGTTAACTATGTTACCAAGTGGGTAGAAGCTATACCCACTTCCCATGCAGATGCAGCCACCTCCATCAAGATGATTAAAGACATCATTTTCCCCAGGTTCGGAGTGTAGGGGTTCCGCGTATGAAAACAATAAATTTTACCCTACGCCCCTGAACCCCTGATGCTGCTAGGACCTATCTATTAGTAATACAGTAACGGGAGGGGCTTTTCGCGAACTTACCCTTGATGCTGCTAGGAGAGCGTGGTTGATGTAGACGAGCCGAAGCTGACCTCAAGGTCGCGATGAAGTCCTCGCGCTCCTATGGATCCAACGACTTGAGTGCCTCAAGTGCGACACCTCGCGAGGAGTTACACACGTCCGGTGCCTGACGATGACTCCCGCTTCCCCGATCCAGTAGCATTTGCGGAAGTAGAGCTCCTGGATCCAAATCCCTCAGCGCGACGGCGCTCCACGGTGAAGATGTCTCTCGTTCACAGTCCGAACTTGGGACCACGGTCACGAGAGAGAGAGAGAGGGAGGGAGAGAGAGAAAATATCAATTGGAGGTCCTCCCAAAAGTGAGAAGACCTTTATTGATTATTGGGTGTATTTATCTGGCCAAATACCCCCACTATATATAAGGGGGGGAGGTACTACCTCCTTCAAAGTCCCGGGGTGGGACTAAAGGAGAGGAGGGGGGAGGGGAGGCCGCCGGCTAGCCCTAGTGGGCCCCACGCGGGGGGCTTGGCCCAGCTGGCCATGCCCTTGCCCCTTCTCCCTCTCTCCTTTCCCTAATGGGCCCTCTCCCTCCGGGAATTGGCCCATTAAGCCTTTTGACCTTTTAAATTGATTTTATCTTTATTAAATAATTATGAATAAATGATTAAATCAATATTTAATATTCATTCACATATTATTCAACCTCCATGGTTATGGAACACTTCCACCGCCACTCCGGACTTACCAAAACCCTTCCTGTTTTCTCCCTACTATTCTTCGGCGATTCTACCGATCCTATAAACACTCTCTAAGAATCATCAAGCCCTTAAGCGTGATACCCCATGGTTCGGGAACACTCCAGACATGGTCGGGGCATTCCCGCCCCAATGATCGACAGAGGGACCTGGATGGCCATGTGACCCCTGTGCGTTCCACGAAGATCTTTTGTTGTTTGAACCGGGACAGTCATGTATTATTCTCTTTGTCTCTCGATACTTGCATTGCCCGAGATCTGATCAATGACATCACCATGTCGTGTTCAATCTCGTTACCGAACAATTCTACTTGACTCGTTCCGATAAGTGATATCCCTGTGATCAAATCACACACTGCGCAACTATTGGATATAACCTCTCCGAGTGGGCCCTTGAGTATCTTCCCGTCACATGGACAGATAAATCCCGCTCTTGACATATATTCCCTCTATGGTTTCCTCCGAGTACCTGAAAACACCTTTATAACCACTGTATTACCAAGTGGCGCTTGATGCTATCTAAGCACTCTCGGGAGACAGTGATTGGTATAGCCTCACGGTCCAAGGAATAGTCTACGAGGACCCATTTCTAATCATCGTAACTTGAACTTCGTGACATGATCGGGTCATGATGTTTAGGTTGGGTATTGGTTCATGATCTCATTCTTAGAATGAGTTGACTCCATTTCCAACTGGCATAAATGCCATATGATCAGGAAACATGATCATCTATTGACCAATGAACCAGTGACTAGAGTTTCACTGGGAACCCCTGGTTGTTTGTATATCACACGTGTATTGATGTTTCCACTCAATACAGTTATAGCATGATATAAAACTTAATCATAAACTATATAAAATATGATAATAGTCCTTATTACTATTTGTCTCTAGGGCATATTTCCAACAGTCTCCCACTTGCACTAGAGTACAAATACACTAGCTGCATTTGTTCTTTAATCATTGGCACCATATATCCGGTACCCTCAACATGCTTGATCATGGAAGAGTTGAGTCTTGGGTCTGTACTTTATAGTCCCAAATCCATTGCAACTTACTAATGTCACCTTGATTGACATTAATACTTTATCATCACATGATAACATTTGTGTGTATGCATTGTCACTATGGCAGCAGAACGAGGCCTGATTCTAGGAGCCTATAGTGACTTTAGATCAACCTCGAGGGCTTTCTCATGGGCAATGTGCCCTGGGACACATCATTCTACATTAAAAGAGAACTAGCCCCGCCATAACATTATACAACACTTTAGATGGTACCCTTATCTATTATTATAAATGTATTCACCGAAACACGAGTGCACTCTGTGCAACTTTCGATGTTTTTGTTCACCTCGGTTCCTACTTGACTTTAATCGGTATTTACGGGAGTTTCCAACATATTCCCTTATAACATAACTTTTTATGTTTTAAGATATGTCATCCTTTATGGATTTGGAAAACATGTCTACAGTTCTCTATTAGACACTTTGGACAAACTTAGCTCAACCCCGTGATTCGAACTTAATCACTTTCAAACGTTCCTTATTGGATCATATATTATGCTAAGTTATCATTATGGTTTTCTAAGATAGAACCTATGTCTCAACATAGTGGATGATGATCATCCTTTTATTTCTTTCAACCATTGATAATAAACTTAATGCTATTCCTAATCTGAGTTATTAAGGACTAGTTCCTTAATTAACTTCTATTCTGAAACTCTTTTCAGAATCTAGTAAGGAATACTACATAATATCATAATACACTTATTATCAACTTCTACACCTTATAAATCATTATTTATAAGTACTTGCGCTTTTATTCTTAACTTACTTAAGAATCACTCCTACAAGTTCCCACTCAAAATATGTTCCTAACACATTTGGGCATGAGTCACTACTCTTACTCAAACTATGTTCCTACATATTTGAATTTGAGACTTATATTGCCCCACTCAAAAATATGTCATTCACATATTGTTTTAGGAAGACTTTCATAGCTCCCACTCAATTTTATGCAAATTGTATATCTACTCACTATTTTGAACAATTTCAAAATCCTTTGATCAAATATCAAACTTTGGAGATTTACTATGAGGTACTAGTAATTTTACTAGTTTTAAATCCACTAGACATTAAGCACACATGAATCAAATTCATTTGAATTCGTCCAATACTTGACAAATTGTGCTTTTGTCATTCACCCCATTTTCCACTATGGCTTTGCAGTCATTTGGGAAAATTCCAAGTAACCCCTTTTACTTGTGAGATTCAGCAACGAATTGCTTTCTAATCTCAAGGGAATTTTGCTTTGGGATTTCTCATAACCTTTAGTTTACCATTATTTCCTTAATAGTTTGTAGGTATGTCATATTCCGAGAATCATGACAAATGATTCACAAATGTCTCCATACAAGATATGGATTACATTTTGAGTCCTACTTCATGTAGTGAAAGCACCAGTGGGGAAAACACAATGATCATTATCATTGATTCTTTCCTTTGTGAAGAGAATCATTCAGGAACGTTTTCCGTTGTGTTTCTCAACACTCTGATGCAGGGATATGAATCCTCATCGTGTTTTTCACTATCTTCCATTTGCTTCATAATCGAGAAATATCACTTAAAGTGAGATTTCTCAAGAATGCACCAAAATCCAAGCAATACTAGTTTTGCTTTTCTTTTGGTTTCAGCTATGGATTTCGTATTCAAAGTTTCCAATGAATACTCTACAAGGACTTATTCGTTATTGTTTTGGTTATATCAAATAACCCCAAAACATTCACGATGATCCATACTAGATATGGAGCCGCTTTCACGAATTCAAATGGTTCACTATGTATTCTAATTGAGTGCTAACTATTTCTTAACTAATGGTCTCTACATCTATACTACAACGATTTATTTGGTGCCATCTATTTACCCACTTTGATATCTAATATCACATTGTGATGCTTTACATTTTGACGTTTCAAAACGCTTTGCATTTCACAATTACTTTTATGCCATTCTTTATAAAGTCGAATTTCATTACTATTGATCAAATCATAGTAATTAGATTCTCTTTTATATTTATACCCTTTTATTGATGAAACACTTTGATCAAATCAAATAGTTTAATATTCATGTTTCCTTTGGTACTCTTCTTTACACAATTAAACAATCATAATGACAATTACCATTTCGTTAAATCATAATACATCGAATATGTATTTACTTTTAACAATTCATTAAACACTTTGTATTCAAGTAATACACGGTGTTCAAGTTATTTTGCCGAACTTAGGCATGATTTATATGTGATAAGAAATCGAATGACTTTCACATATTATCATTATAACTTTGAATTCAAACAATGGTTTCATTCATTAATGAATATATCATTAAGTTGGGTATTTTAAGGCATTTCAATATTTTACAAATGTTCATGCATTATTAATTAGTTTCAAACAACAAGGATAATTCACACATAATCAAACAAGATATGAAGACGAATAGAGATCATTCATAAAAGTGGAACAACTGTTTGTTACAAACTCATATGAATAACCGTCTCACAAAGTGTGAGACACACTAAAGAAGTTCATAATATTTTGATTACAATAACCATTCAAAACATAAACTAAATGATAAATGTCGAGGGAGAGCGTCGTTGGCCATCATCATCATGCTCGCCATCAGCACGCAACGTCACCTCCTCTCCAGCAAGCACCTCTCATGTAGAAGGACCTATTTTCAGCAAAACAGAACAAGTATCAAATATACTTAACACTGCAAATGTGTTTGCAAGATTATAATATTTATAAAATTGTATATCAAATATATACCTTTGTCATTGATGACCTCAGTGACATCTGGTTCAACCACCAAATCTCTAAAATGTGATATGAACTCGTGGAAATCCTGTGTTTCCGCGTTGCCTCTCATAATGCAAATCCCGACTTGTGCTTGGAAGGTTGGTGGTAGCGACCGCAGCACAACTCCTATTGCAAAAGAGCTTGCGAACCAGTTGTCCAGAAAGTATGCCAGACTCATGTATGCATCATATATGCTCAACAAGTGATCGTCCAGTGAGGAGCCTTCCTCCATATTTATGGAGAGGAAGTCCCCCATTATCTCATACTCCGATGTGCGCACTTGTTCCACGAAATGCGATATCAGATGTGCCATAACCATTCAGGGATTAAGACTTCCCACCATTGGCCCTAGCCCATCCTCCATCCCGAGGCGCATCGTCACTGATATGAATGTGGCCATCACACGACGACGGCAGCGTAGATCCCGCTGCTCCTGGGTCTCATGAGAATAGGGTGGTTCCAAGTACATCTCGTAGATCATGTAGTCAGCCACTTTGTTCTCACCAAGGAGATCAAAAAGGCGCATGACCCATGCAGAAAAGTTGGATCCATCTAACTTGAGCTTTTCTCCTTTTAACCAATCGTCAATAGGGAAGGTAATCTCGGGGAGAACCATTTTCTACATTTATAATTACAAGAAGGAATTTAGACTAAGTTCATAATTAAATGAGCCAATAATGACACCACTTAGAAACACCTGTCCCCATAAGGGTTCCTAGTGATAACACGACCCCTATCAGCCACATCTCCCCCGATTAACACGGCCATCAATGTGGGTTCAAGGGTGAACGCTAAACGTCGGTCACATCATTCATGCGACTCGTGCTCGATCTTTCGACCATCCGTGATCCAAGGCCACGCTTCTATGGCGTGCTAGGATCGCCAACTCAACCTTAGTGTATTCGATGTGCAACATGGCTTACACCCACTGTATGCGAACATAGATATGTCTGACACCCATGCCTGTACCATGGATCGCCTCATACCGAAGAACTTTATTGGTGGTGCACACTAAGGGGGAACACAATCGTTGGTAATTTTAACAGGGATCATCTTATTAGGCTACCGTTGAGTATCTAATACTATCACACAATAAGATATACAAACAATAACATTGAATGTAAATGCGATGTGATATGGTCCTTCACGTCGTGATCTCCATCCGTCGTCACCGGATTCCGGCGCCAGGGTTCCGGCGCCGTAGACACCAGGGTGCCAGTGTCACCTCCGTGACTATCTACTACTACGTAACATAAGGTAATCACTTTACCTTTGCCACAACCATATCACAAAGCAACGCCCCCCTACAAAACAAAGTTAGACGCCTCTACTTTATCTTTGCATGTTTTACGTGGCTGAATGGGCTTTGGCACAAGAACCGTTCTTACCTACGAACTTTCAGCACAACGCTGATCAAGTAGTTGTCTCTAATACACCCCTTTCGGGGCCCTCCGTTGCAAATGGTACACCAACTAATGCGAGAGAGGCAGACACCCCCTAAGCCACTTTATGCGGTACAAGCCGTATGTCAAGCGTGGACCAGTCTCGTGAATAAATGCGTAAAGTCGGTTGGGGGCCGCTTCATCAAGCATTACTGCGGTATACACAAGTACACGTGGGAGGGTAACAACTAAAAGATCAACGCCCACACGCTATATCTCGTGTGTTCTACCCGTACTAGCATTACTACGCATAGATCTAGCTCTGATACCACTGTAGGGGTTCCGCGTATGAAAACAATAAACTTTACCCTACACCCCTGAACCCCCTGATGCTGCCAGGACCTATCTATTAGTAATACAGTAACGGTAAGGGCTTTTCGTGAACTGACCCTTAAAGACCGAAAAGCATTGTCAATGCACAGGAGAGCGTGGTTGATGTAGACGAGCCAAAGCCGACCTCAAGGTCGTGATGAAGTCCTCGCGCTCCTGTGGCTCCAACGACTTGAGTGCCTCAAGTGAGACACCTTGTGGGGAGTTACACACGTCCGATGCCTGACGATGACTCCTGCTTCCCGATCCAAAGAATAGTGGAAGTAGAGCTCGATCCGAATCTCAGAGCGACGGTGCTCACATGTGAAGATGTCTCTCATTCGCGCAGTCCGAACTTGGGACCACGGTCACGAGAGAGAGAGAGAGAGAGAGAGAGAGAGAGAGAGAGAGAGATAGAGAAAATATCAATTGGAGGTCCTCCCAAAAGTGAGAAGACCTTTATTGATTATTGGGTGTATTTATTTGGCCAAATACCCCCACTATATATAGGGGGAGGGGAGGTACTACCTCCCTCAAAGTCCTGGGGTGGGACTAAAGGAGAGGAGGAGAGAGGAGAGGCCGTCGGCCAGCCCTAGTGGGCCCCGCGCAGGGGGGATTGGCCGAGCCGGCCTTGCCCCATCTCCCTCTCTCCTTTCCCTAATGCGCCCTCTCCCCTCCAGGAATTGGCCCATTAAGCCTTTTGACCATTTAAATTGATTTTTTCTTTATTAAATAATTATGAATAAATTATTAAATCAATATTTAACATTCATTCTCATATTATTCAACCTCCGTGGTTATGGAACACTTCCACCTACACTCCGGACTTACCGAAACCCTTCCGGTTTTCTCCCTACTATTCTTCGGTGATTCTACCGATCCTATAAACACTCTCTAAGCATCATCAAGCCCTTAAGCGTGATACCCCACGGTTCGGGAACACTCTAGACATGGTCGGGACATTCCCGCACGAATGATCGACAGAGGGACCTGGATGGCCATGTGACCCCTGTGCGTTCCACGAAGATCTTTCGTCGTTTGAACCAGGACAGTCGTGTCTTATTCCCTTTGTCTCTTGATACTTGCATTGCCCGAGATCTGATCAATGACATCACCATGTCGTGTTCAATCTCGTAACCGAACAATTCTACTTGACTCGTTCCGACAAGTGATATCCCTGTGATCAAATCACACGCCGCACAGCTATTGGATATAACCTCTCCGAGTGGGCTGATACGTCCAAAACGTATCTACTTTCCCAAACACTTTTGCTATTGTTTCTCCTCTATATTTGTGTGATTTGGATGCAACTAATGCGAACTGACGCTATTTTCAGCAGAATTGCCTTGGTGTCTACTTTTTGTGCAGAAAATCAACTATAAGGAAAAATCCCGGAAAATATGCCAAAAATCCTATTTCACCTGAAGACTCAGAGCTGAATCACGAGATGAGAAGAGCCCTGGGTGGCTACATCACCGCAGCGCTGGCCAGGCCAGACGTGCCGTGGGCCCCTGTGCACCCTCGATCTCTCTTCGCCTATAAGGAGCCTTCTGACCTAAAAACTTCGGGGTTTCATGTTTTACGTATGAGTTCTGCCCGCCACCACTAGATTCCACGAAACAGCACGTAAACTCCGCTCGCACTCGCCGACGGGGAATTGAGGAGATCATCGCCATCATCATCACCATCGCTTATCCATCGACCATCCATGTTCCCCCCATCTATGAGTGAGTAATCCCCCGCTGTAGGCTATGGGGATGGTAGGGATTGGATGAGATCGTTCATGTAATGGCATCAGATTGTTAGGGCATGGTGCCTAGTATCTTTTATTAGTGCTTTATGACTTTGTTGCGACTTGTTGTGCTTAATGCTTGTCACTAGTGCCCGAGTGCCATGATTTCAGATCTAAACATGTTATTGATTCATTATGATAGTATTGTTTTTGGTCTTATCTACAAGTTGTATACACACGTTGTTGTCCGGAACCTATGGCCCCGGCGATGTAAATCGGATAACCGGAAGGGAAAGGCTTTGATGTGAGGAGCACATGTGTTCACGGAGTGTTAATGCTTTGCTCCGGTGCTATATTAAAAGGAGCACCTTAATTACCAGTAGTTCCCTAGAGGCCCTACTGCAAACGGGCTGGCAGGACAAAAGATGTTGTGCAAGTTCTCATTGCGAGCACGTATGACTATATGGAACACATGCCTAGGATTGTCTAGTACTTGGGTGCTTTATCTTATTTATCTGCAATTTCCCTATGTTCTGATTGCTATGTGAATTGTCTTGTCCATGCAACGCTCGTCCATCCATCCCTATGCCTACCGCACTCGAATCCCACTATTTACTGCTTTTGTTACTACTGTCTTTGCTTTGCTATTGCTGTTGCTTTACTATTCCTACTACAAAACTGTTGCTACTAATAAACTGCTGTGAGCAAGATTTTTTCCAGGTGCAGCTGAATTGACAACTCAGTTGTTAAGGCTGATAAATATTCTTTGGATCCCCTTGTGTCGAATCAATAAATTGGGTTTCACTTCCCTCGAAAATACTGCGATACACCCCCTATACTTGTGGTCATCAAGACTATTTTCTGGCGCCGTTGCCGGGGAGCATAGCTTTATTTATCAAGTTCACTTGGATTCTCTATTGTTTGCTGCTATCCATCCATCATGGGTAAGTCTTGTGATGGTAAGGTTCCTATTTTACCATCCACTACAAGAAGAGGTACCGTTCTGAACACCTCTACTGCTCTTGATTCACTGTCTGTTTTGAGTAAGTTCCTTACACCACCACATACACATGCTACACACACTGCTACTACTGCTGAATCTGAAACTTCTGATACTTATGATGCTGCTTCTACTGTGCTTGATAAGAGTGGTTCATTAGGTCCTTTCCTAGATGCTACAATTGCTAGAACTATAGTTGGAAATACGGAAACTCCTAATGAAGACACCGCCACACCTGTTAGCTCACCTGAGTCTAGTAAGAGTTATGATGCTGAAGAAGATTATGTTGAGATGACTGATGAGTTTATTGAAGAATGTAGGAACACCCATGATAGGAGCGCTGCTAAGAGTCTCCTTGAGAGGCGTACTATTAGACCCAAATTATCTCTTGATGCTAGATTTGCTGCTTCTCCCATAAACATTATAGATGAAGATTATGATTTCTCTCTCGATCTATCTTACATAGCTATTGTTGAGAAAGAACCTTTTTGTGGGACTAAGAATGAAAGTGCGATAGCACATATGAATGAACTTTCTACCATGAGTGGTTTGTTTTCTGATGATATTAAGATGCGTACTTACTTTGTTGCTAAAATTTTCCCCTTTTCGCTGCAAGGAGAAGCTAAAACTTGGTTTAGTAATTTACCTCCTAGATCTATTGATAGCCCTGAGTGCTTGATTAGTACTTTCCTGCAGAAATATTTTCCTCCCAGTGCTAGACATGCTATTTTGCAGGAACTTTTTGATTTTAAACAGGGAGAAAAAGAGGTATTGCCTGAATCTTGGGAAAGGTTTTGTGCTTTGATTCTTGCACAGGCTGGAAGTCCATTACGTAAGAATGAGCTTCTTGATATATTTTATAATGGACTAATCGAGGAATCTAGGACATACCTAGATAGTTGTGCTGATTGTGTTTTCAGGAATAGGACTCCTAAGGAAGCCGAGGAATTAATGGCTAAAATAAGCAAGAATTACGAAGATTGGACTCCTCCTAAACAAGCTATACCTGAAGTAATTGTACCTGAACCATCTATTCCTGTGCCTATTCCAACACCAAAGAAGAGAGGAGTTATTGAATTAAATGATGAAGTGATGAAGGAAGCTAAGAAATGTCTTAAGGAGAAGGGAATTAAAGCTGCAGATGTCAAGAATTTACCTCCTATAGAAGAATTATGTAAGCTTATTCCCTACTCATCCACTATTGAGGTACACTCTCTCCAACACTTTGATGAAGGTGATATCCCTTACTTGAAGCCTCCTGATCAATGCTTAGAAGAATTTGATATCTTTATTGTTAAGCAAGATAACTTTAATAAAAGGGTGCAAAATCATCTAATGGAAAACACTAGAGCTATTGTTGAGTTGAAAGATATTGTGGAAAGAACCTCTAATGATGTTAAAATGATTGTTAAACACTTTCAAATGGTTCAAACTCAAATAGATCAACATGTTAAAGTGCAAAACGATTTGCTAGTTAATGTTGCTAAAGAAAACATGCCTATGAAATTAGAACTAGAAGTGGAGCTGCTACCGAGGATCCTCTATATCCTGAGGGGCATCCCAAAAGAATTGAGCAGGATTCTCAACAAGCTGAAAATAGCGGTTCTACTCGTAAGAAAAGGAAAAAGAAACATAAAACTATTGTAGAACCCGCTGGACCTGCTATAGATCCTAATAGTATATCTATCTCTAATGCTGAAACTGAAAGTGGTATTGAAGAAAATGAAGTGCCTAATGAAGAAAAAGTTGAAGAAGAACCTGAAAATCACACTAAGACTACTAAATACACTAAAGAAGATTTTATTGCTAAGAAACATGGTAGTGAAAGAGAACCTTGGGTCCAAAAACCTATGCCTTTCCCTGATAAGAAACACAAGTCAAAGGAAGATGAACACTATAATAAGTTTTGTGAGTGGATGAAGCCTTTATTCTTGCAAATTCCTTTGACTGATGCTATTAAATTGCCTCCTTACTCAAAGTATATGAAGGACATTGTCTCGAATAAAAGGAAGATCCCTAATGAAGAAATCTCTACTTTGCTTGCTAATTATTCTTTCAATGGTAAGGTTCCTAAGAAACTTGGAGACCCAGGGATTCCAACTATCCCTTGCTCTATTAAGAATAGTTATGTTAGAACTGCTTTGTGTGATTTGGGAGCTAGAGTTAGTGTTATGCCCTTCTCTCTCTATAAGAGGCTTCATCTTGAAAAATTGATACCAACTGATATATCTCTGCAAATGGCTGATAAATCTACCACTATTCCTGTGGGTATATGTGAGGATGTACCTGTTCAGGTAGCTCACAATTGCTTGATATTAACTGATTTTGTTGTGCTTGAAATGCCTGAAGATGATAATATGTCTATTATTCTAGGGAGACCTTTTCTTAATACTGCAGGAGCTGTTATTAATTATAATCAAGGAAAGGTGACCTTCAATGTTAATGACAAGGAACATACTGTCTATTTCCCCAAGAAGATTGAAAGGACTTATGGTTTGAATTCAATTGAACATGTTGAAGGCATTCAAGTTGGAGAAATATATTGTCCCATACCAAGAGAAAATTTTGAAACTATTATGATTGGGACCATTGCTATCAAGGTTAAGGTAACATAATCATTAGTGGAGTACAAAGTTTTGTCTCATATGCAATTGTTTTGGTAGCAAGACTTGATCAACCTTGCTAACAAAAGGATTCCATTGAACAAAACAATGTTTTCATTATGATTATCTCCGTTTACTTCTATCCTTTGCATTTTAGTTTTTGCTTTCGTTTAGTTTTCTTTGTGTTGTTAGTTGCTTGCATGCTAGAACTTCTGTAGTTCTAGCCTTGTTTTGTCCTTGCATCATGTTTCCAAAAGAAAAAAATCTGTCTGTCAGAAAAATCATTCTTCTATTTCTGAAAAAAAAACCAAAAATAAAGTGTCTCGAAAAATTCCAGAAAATTCATATTAAATTTTTACATGAAAAAAGGGGCAGAGGAGTACCTGGTAGGTACCAGGGGGCCCACCAGGCAGGGACACCATGTGGTGGCGCGGCCAACCCTGGGTGGCGCCATGCCCTGGTGTGGGCCACCCCTGGCCCCCCACTACTTCTCTCACCTGCCACTTTCTTCTCTCTCCCGAGTAAGCTCCAGTTCATAGCTCAAAATCGTGTTCTTTCTGTGGTTGCTCTTGATTTCTTCGATCTCTTTGCTCAGCCCATCTTTCTTGCTGAAATTTGGAGCAATTGTTCCTTGGTATGTGACTCCTCTCCTTGTCCAGGTAGATTTGTGTTTAGTGGATTATATGTTGAGTATTTTGCTGCTGTAGGTGACTGGTTATGGGAGCTTGTAAGCTTATTTGATGCTTAGAGATATAGTTTTGATGCATGTTTAGGCCTCTTGCAAGTCCCTATGAGTAGAACCCTTTATTATATTTACTTTGCAATCACTTGTTTAATAGGTGTTTAAATTTCAGAATAGAAGATGAGTGAACACCACCTAAACCAACATGAGCTTTGGGTGCCTGAGGTCATGAAGGTCCACCGGGAGGAGGAAGTTTTTCCCTCCATTTATCCATGCCCTGAGTTCATGAGAGCTGCAGGAATTCTACAAGATTTCCACACTTTGGTTTCTAATGCAGGGTTAGAGCGCTTCTTGGAAGATGAACCTTGTCAATTTGTGAAGCTAACCATGTCTATGGTGCAGGATTTCCAATTTAGTCACTCTTTGCCTAACCCCATGGTCCATTACAAAATTTACAATATTGCTGTCAATCTTTCTCTTGATGATTTTTGTGCAGCCATTAAGGTACCTCAATGGGGATCATGTAAGAAGATTAAAGAGAGACCGGAACCACTCATGGATTTATATGCAGAAAATTGTCAAGGGAGTAGATTCTCGAAGGAGAATGGAAAAATCCGTAACATTCATCTTCCCTCCATTCGCTACTTTGCCTACTTTATTGCCAAGTGTGTTCTTGCTAGGAAAACTGCCAATAAGTTATCTTCGTTTGATCTAGCATTTATCTTTGCCGCTCTTAGATGAGATAGGTCTTACAACTTGGGTGCTTTGATAGCTTTCGGTCTTGCTGCTAACCGTGAGAAAGGTGGAATTTGTGGAGGCCTCATTGCTTCTCGTTTACTAGCATTACATGGTTTAGTGCCTCATCATCTAGACCTATAGTTTCCCATAGAGAGGCTTGATCTTAATTCCATGATACAACATAAATTTGTTTCCTCGTGGGCTAGTATGAGTTAGTTCTCTTATGAAATAACCTTTCTCAAATCTGGTTGGAGAAAGAGAAAGTTCGAGTGTGTTGTTCTTTTGCCTGCACCTATTTTGTTTAACCTTGATAACTGGGAAGGATGGTCCCTCACTGAGGAGGAGCTTGACACGTACTTGGGAGAGCTCTCCCAATAGGAGCAGGACACTAGAAGGGAGGTCACGGATGATTCGGTCCAGCCCCCGAATGAGGGAGAGTCTTCATATCAGCAGCCTGCTTATGATTGGGGAGCTTCTTCTTCTTCTCATGGGCCCAGCTACGACCATTATTACCAAGATCCGCCCGCTTGGAACCCCTATTCGTACATGGATTGATACCCACTTAGGCCAAAATCCTAAGCTTGGGGGGAGGTACGCTGACACCGCACTCATCTCCATATCATGTTGCGTCGGTACTTTGTATATTCACGTTTTCATTCTCTTTTTAGTTTTTGTTCTTCTTTGCTTTTGCTTTCTAAAAACACAAAAAGACCAAAAATACTTTTGTTCTTTCTCTTTGGTTTGCTTCTTCTTTTTTGCCTTGGTTTGCTTTTTCCTTTTTGCTTTGTTTGAACTATTCGAAAAACCCAAAAAGATTTTGCTTTGCTTGTTTCTCTCTTTTGGTTCTTGTTTAAAAAAAATCGAAAACACCAAAAATATTTGTCGTTCTTCTTTGGTTTTTGCAAGTTTGCTACAGGGTTCGGCAGTTCTCAGTGGATTATTGGTTTCATATTATTATTCAAGACACACAAGTGAAGAGCAATAATGAGGATCAATGATAACTTGAGGCGTGGTAAGAGGCTGGTAACGAACTCTATTTGTCTTCATTTTTGTACATATACTCATCATTGTGAGCTTGCTTAGTACGTTCATGTAGGGTGTATGTTATCTTTGGATGCTTAGTAGTTCTTGCTTTCTTATGATTAGCTCCAACTAGCTAATAGTTTGTAGCATGTTTCATGAATGTTTGCTTGCATTACTCTATTCATAAATTGGTATGACACCGTGGTATCCTCCCCTGAATGTTTCATTTGAATTGACTTGGCACATGCTCACGCATGCACATGACTGTAATAATCAGTTGAGCCTCGATGAATTATTTTGCCTTGAGGATCTTGAATCACTTTCATGCCATGGGTAGTCCTGTTTTGTTGCAAGCATGATAATGATAGCTATTGCTCTCTCATTTGTCGCTCCCTCACTTTTGCTAGCCTTCACTTCCACTGAGTGTTTTACTCATGTTTCCAACTCCCTAAACCAAATATTTCCAAAGTGTCCACCATACCTACCTATTAGCATCGTTTGCTATCTCCGTGCATATTCAATATGCCTTGTTTTCTTCCGAATAAAATGTTTGCTTGTTATGAGAAAGTTAGTTAGTAAAGCTCTCACGAACTTGATGGCACACTTTATTTTCTTTCTCTTAATAAACCTGAACCATTGCATCCTTCTTTGTTGCGCATATGCTTGCGCTTTATGAGTTGAAGTTAGCAGAGCCATGTATCATGGGGACCGCTTTCAACGCTTCATAGGTACTTTGTACCTAGTTGATATCATGTTCTTTTGCTTATGGATCCCGACGGTGTGAAATAAAAGTGGAACTTGTAAGATCATGGAGTTTGTATGTATGTTAGAGAAACGCCTGGGCCGCTAGCCTAAGCCATTCCTAATCATGGTGGAAACTTGCAGCATAACCGTAATGAGCATTCTATGAAGCATCCTCAATAAAAATCTATGCACATAGTAAATAAAAAGATCGCTGAGATGCTCATTGTCTGCTTGCCTTGTCATTTTGATTATGGGATAGGTCCTGTGTCATGTGCAAGGGGTACCCCGTTGGCAGTTCTCTATGATATGTATGTACTTACAATGACAAGAGCTTACTTGTGACTGAAGTTGAGTAGCATGAGGTTCGGTCTTCGTAAGTAAGGGGCATGAGACTTCAATTTATAACTTGTCAAGCATATCCTCTTAGTTGTGTCACTTTCACCTTAACCATTTAAAGATGCTTATGATAGGGGCAATGAGAGCTCAAAGCTAACAAGTACCATACTTTCAGCATTTGGAAGCCTTTCAAATTATTCAAAACCTTTTCTTCTACTTGTTGAGTCTCCACATATTCTTTGAGCACCTTCTTGAGAGCATAGTTGTCATTCTTTGTGCTTGTCTCATTACTTGATTATTTGTGTTATGACTTTGATGCTTGTATCCTTGATATCTTTACTTCTAGTCATCACTTGAACTTCAGAGGTGCCTTGGCATTCATAATCAAAGGCAAGCGAGATACCACTCTATCATACCTTTTTATGAGCATTGTAATGTTGCTTATGTTTGTGCTTCATGCTACTTATTATTCTTGAGTTGGAATCTCTTCATAGCTTGCAATAACTATTAAGTAGACTTAGTTGCATACTCTTTATTATGAATTGTCTAGGTAGTTGATCACATTGCTGAGAATATTTACATCATATGAAGCAAATATGTTCGTGAAAGTTCTTTTATCGCACTCAGTTTTCAACTGAATTGCTTGAGGACAAGCAATAAGCAAAGCTTGGGGGGAGTTGATACGTCCAACACGTATCTACTTTCCCGAACACTTTTGCTATTGTTTATCCTCTATACTTGTGTGATTTTGATGCAACTAATGCGAACTGACGCTGTTTTCAGCAGAATTGCCTTGGCGTCTACTTTTTGTGCAGAAAATCAACTATCAGGAAAAATCCTGGAAAATATGCTAAAAATCCTATTTCACCCGAAGACTCCAAGAGCCAGAATACGAGACGGAGAAGAGCCCTGGGGTGGCCACACCACTGGCCGGCGGCCAGGCAGCCGCCAGGGGTGGTGGACCCCTGTGCACCCCTTGGTCTCTCTCTTCGCCTATAAGGAGCCTTCTGACCTAAAAACTTCAGGGGTTTCACGCTTTTTCAGAAGGAGTTCCATTCCGCCACCACCAGATTCCACGAACAAAGATCGAAACTCTGTTCTAGCACTCACGGATGGGGAATTAGAGGAGATCATCGCCATCATCATCACCATCGCTTCTCCATCGACCATCCATGTTTCCCCCATCTATGAGTGAGTAATCCCCCGCTGTAGGCTATGGGGATGGTAGGGATTGGATGAGATCGTTCATGTAATGGCATCAGATTGTTAGGGCATGATGCCTAGTATCTTTTATTAGTGCTTTATGACTTTGTTGCGACTTGTTGTGCTTAATGCTTGTCACTAGGGCCCGAGTGCCATGATTTAAGATCTGAACTTATTATTGATTCATTATGATAGTATTGTTCTTGGTCTTATCTACAAGTTGTATACACACGTCGTTGTCCGGAACCTATGGCCCCGAAGTGACAGAAATCGGGATAACCGGAAGGGAAAAGCTTTGATGTGAGGACCACATGTGTTCATGGAGTGTTAATGCTTTGCTCCGGTGCTCTATTAAAATGAGCACCTTAATTGCCAGTAGTTCCCTAGAGGCCCCGCTGCAAACGGGCTGGCAGGACAAAAGATGTTGTGCAAGTTCTCATTGCGAACACGTATGACTATATATGGAACACATGCCTAGGATTGTCTAGTACTTGGGTGTTTTATCTTATTTATCTGCAATTGCCCTATATTCTGATTGCTATGTGAATTGTCTTGTCCGTGCAACGCCCGTCCATCCATCCCTATGCTTACCGCACTCGAATCCCACTGGTTACTGCTTTTGTTACTACTGTCTTTGCTTTGCTACTACTGTTGCTTTACTATTTCTACTACAAAACTGTTGCTACTGATAAACTGTTGTGAGCAAGATTGTTTCTAGGTGCAGCTGAATTGACAACTCAGTTGTTAAGGCTGATAAATATTCTTTGGATCCCCTTGTGTCGAATCAATAAATTGGGTTTCACTTCCCTCGAAAATACTGCTATACACCCCCTATACTTGTGGGTCATCATGGGCCCTTGAGTATCTTCCCGTCACATGGACGGACAAATCCCGCTCTTGACATATATT
This sequence comes from Avena insularis, assembly GCA_023614405.1. Classification (NCBI taxonomy): domain Eukaryota; kingdom Viridiplantae; phylum Streptophyta; class Magnoliopsida; order Poales; family Poaceae; genus Avena; species Avena insularis. Next base: position 191,726,132 of record CM042690.1, read on the forward strand.
GCCTCTATGGTTTCCTACGAGTACCTGAACACACCTTTATAACCACTGTATTACCAAGTGATTGATATAGTGATGCTATCTATGGCGTTTGATGCTATGGCGTTTCCTACGAGTACCTGAACACACCTTTATGCCTCTATGGCGTTTGATGCTATCTAAGCACTCTCGGGAGACAGTGATTGATATAGCCTCACGGTTTAAGGAATAGTCTATGAGGATCCATTTCTAATCATCATAACTTGAACTTCATGACATGATCGGGTCACGATGTTTAGGTTGGGTATTGGTTCATCATCCCATTCTCATAATGAGTTGACTCCATTTCCAACTGGCATAAATGCCACATCTGTTGACCAATGAACCAGTGACTAGAGTTTCACTGGGAACCCCTGGTTTTTTGTATATCACACATGTATTGATGTTTCCACTTAATACAGTTATAGCATGATATAAAACTTAATCATAAACTATATGAAATATGATAATGTTCCTTATTACTATTTGTCTCTAGGGCATATTTCCAACGCGGAGTACCTCGATTTTTGATTACTGATGGTGGAAATCATTTTGTCAAGGGTACTTTCGCCAAAATACTTCAAAAATATGGAGTCAACCATAAAGTAGCCTTGCCTTATCACCCACAAACCAGTGGGCAAGTGGAACTATCTAACCGAGAGATTAAAGGCATACTCTAGAAGACGGTGAATAAATCAAGAAAGGATTGAGCTATGAAACTTAACGATGCATTATGGGCGTATCACATAGCATTCAAAAATCCAATGAGAATGACACCATATAAGATGGTCTACGGTAAATCTTGTCATCTCCCGTCAGAATTAGAGAATAAGGCTCATTGGGCTATTAAAACTATGAAGTTTGATTTTAAAACTGCAGAAGAGAAACATCTCTTGGATATTTATGCTTTAGATGAACTCAGGAATGAGGCCTATTAGAATGCAAGGATATTTAGGAAAAAGTAAAGAAATGGCATGATAGAAAATTAGAGAATAGAGAATTGAAATCTGGAGATAAGGTTTTGCTTTACAACTCTAGGCTTAAGATTTTTGCAGGTGAGCTAAAATCCAAGTGGGAAGGACCTTATGAAGTTGAGGAGGCGTACCCCTTGGGAGCGGTAAAATTGAAAAATACTACTCCTTCTTCTTTATCCTGGCTTGGTAATAGGCAACATTCAAAACACTGTAGAGTTGGAGAAGTCAGCAAGGTGGAGCTAATCTCCTTAATCTCAGCCGAGGAATATATCAAAAAAAGTGAGGTAGCAAGGTCTTAGCTGCTTAATTTTGCTATTTCGGAAGTTTTTCAGTTTGTCTTGTCATGTTCTTTCCCTCCCCTCCATTTTTTATTTTTTTGAGCTATTTTTCGACCTGGTATGACCGGCCCGTATGGGCAGATGCGCCCGTATTGGTGGTCATTAAGCAGACATAACTCCGCACTTTATGGAAATTTGGTATGACCAGACCGTACGAGAAGACGCGCCTGTACCAATGGTCGTTAACTCAGCATTACACTTTTCTGGTTTCTCGCATTTTAATACGACCGGGCCGTACGGGCAATCGCGCTCGTACCAATAATCATTACTAGCTCTATTTCTCCCTCTTTTATTCATGTTAAAAAATGTTAACGAAGGTTGGCAAGACATCAATATGGGCGCATGGTACGTACGGAGCCTGTCCGTACCATTACCCGTGACCGACTCCATCCCCTTTCATCTAAAGATATTTTTCCCTTTTTGATTGCACCTTTCCCCCTTTTTTGTCTTTCACCATCATCTTTGAGATCTAGGGTTTTTCTTCTTTGTCTTCCATCATGACATCTCAGATCTCACTTGATCGTTCAAGAACTATGCAGCCTTTTCATATCAAGAAGATCTGGACCAAGAAGGAAGATGTTCCTGCAACACAAGTCAAGAGAAGGGAATTCAAGAGGGATTTTTCGTCTTCCTCAACTAAAGAGTTTAGTGGAGTGGTTCTACTCCCCAACTAGTAGGATATGTTTCCGCGCAAGTTGGAGATGCTCAAGCACGTGGAACAAAGGAAGAACAAAGGAGCATCCCCACTCAACCCCTATAGGTACAACCTTCATGGATCTTCTCTCAAATCTCCTCGTGGATCGTCTTCTCAAAAAGTGGAAAGACGGGATGAGATTAGGGAAAATATCGAGAACCTTGAAAAGATTTCCAAAGCTTGTGTTGAAACTATTGGGGAAGAAGTTGACTCTTACTGGATGATGGGAAAAGACCTCGAAAAGAAGGTTGATGACATCGATGGTAGAGTTCAACTCCTGACCAAGATTATCATGGAGATGGCTGACGATAGAAATACGCTAAGTAAAATAATTAAAGAACAACATGTTAGCCTCAGAGAGTTGTCCACTCGATTCGCATTTATTGCTCAAGCCTGCAACCTCGAGGTGGAAGAAGGAGAAGAAGATGATAACTTCTTCAATCCCAAGAAGGAGTAGATCACGAGGATTTTTGGAATCCTCCCCTCCTTGATTAGAAGATTGGGGGATTTGTGAAGACCTTATAATCTATCTTACAGTTTTAGCATGTTTACTTTACTGCATGCATCTTATTTTTTAATTCCAAAGTTTGTATTACTTGTATCATCTTCAAGCTCCCCTCTATTCGAGAAAAGAATTATATTCGTTGAGTTTAGAGATTTTATGATATTTGAAGTTATATTTTGATTCATGATTATTATATTAGATGATTGAATTAGGTTGAGTGTTATGATACTTGTATAGTTGTCATGATTTTAGGGACTTCCACACCAATACAAGTATTGATTAAACTATGAGAATAAGAATTTTGGTAGCATATTGTAGTCACGCGTTTTAAATGCCATAAACAGTAGTGAGCATGATCAAGTGGCTATACTAAAAAAAGAAGAGGAGAAATAAAAGAACAGCTATAAAAAGAATTCCAAGGCAAAATAAAGGTGCAAGCCTGGAAAGAGAAAAGACAAAGAACGATCATGAATCTTCATTACTGAAATTAAGTTCTCAACTAATTTAAATTTATGATTATATAATATGTTGAATCACTAAAAGATTCTTATAACTTCATTAATACCAAAAGGTGTGGAAGCCTCTAAGTAATGTGATGTGCAAGGGTATGATAATACCCCCGAAGTAACTTTACATCTGATATTGTATTCATGTTTCAATTTCTGCCTCATTTATTATAATGACTCGTGCCTGATGAACATAATGATCTTGTTAATAGGCCACCATGTTGCTCGGAGACGAGCAAGATTCTAGCTTGGGGGAGTTTATGAGCCCAAAATTGAAGCATATTTACCTTTCGTTTTTTCATATATAGAATATGGATTTTTATATTTCACTTCGTTGGCACGTAACTTTTGTCCTTGTTTTAACATGATCCCAAATTACCGAGTCTCTTATGAATATATAAATTGGAACTATCATATTATGTTGTAATAAGATATTTTTAAGTGATAAAAGTCATTTAATTGATTTACCTTCGCATTGGGAGAATAGCAAACGTGAGGAAGGCTTCTGCAGCGTTAACGACCAGTGGTACAGGTGGAGCCCACCCGTACCACGCGACAGCGTGATCGCCTTGTCAAATACTTTCTCCTGGCAAAGACGGATCACCGATCCGACATTCACAGCAACCTTGAACCACGAAAAACCACACTAGAAAGGGATCTGAAGGAGGAACTTGGAGAAGGGAAAATCCCTGCTGCTTCACGGATCATTGGAGGACATCGCATCATCCCCTTCATCATCAACAACTGCATCACCATCACCACTATTACTCCATCATTCATTCATTATATCTTGTTGTAATTCCAGATTCAATTATGGTTTGTAGTAAATTTATCCGTGTACTTTTATCCATCCATTTGATTATGATGATGTCGTTGATTGTTTCCATGTGTGAGTAGTTTACCCTCGTTCTTGGGGAGATGGAGAAAGCCTAGATATATTATGAAATTGAAATAAAGATGATCTATTCTTGTGTCCATATGACTTACTGGTCTATGATAAATTTATGATGTGTGTTTAATCTCTCTCTTTAGATTGTATGTGTAGTTGGCCACATATCATTTTCCTTCGGGACTAAAGAAGAGGGTGAAATCCTTTGGACATGTTTGAAAGTGTGCCCCGGAAGCTGTAGTGACAGTAAGCACTGGCTAGCAACCTGCACGGTTAAAGGAGGATTAAGAGAGATTCCTTAAGCTAATTAATATATCCATGGGGAGACCCTTAATTGCGCTAGTCTGTATGGGTGACTGCTCTTAGACATCGCAGTGGTTATTTTGAGGTGACCTCATTCTTGGATCAACAAAGTGACTGCCTAGGATCCTTGTAGTGAACACTTATTATGGAGCTCTTTCCACACATATCATGACACAAGAAGTTGGTTATCCTAATTATAATTAATAATATCATGCTAGAGGTGTATCCTATACCCCGAGAATGCTTTATTCCTATTGAGTTCAACCATGTTTACAAACACCTTTGTTACTTTCTTTCTTTTACTTGTTTTAACTACTATTCTGCATTTCAACCAAAAACCTTTCAAACACCCTTTACTTGAAATCAAAGGCGGCTTACAAGTATCCTTTGGTAGACAATGATGAGAGGCATAAAGACCTTAACCAAATAGCTCTATGTGGGTTCGATACTCTTATTTTGAAAATAGCTACAATTGATCAGTGCACTTGCAGTCATCATATATATTAACCCCTCTATTGAAGAACCATGGTTGCATTATGTGTTTTCTTTCTTAACTCGTGGTCCATCACTAACTAGGTTAACTGTTAGTTTCAGTGGTGCTACTTTTGACGAACTACTTATTATGAATTGTCTACTGTTTGGAGTGTTATGGTAAACTGACCACTCCAATGTAAGAGATTACCATATCAGATACTCTGCGGGAAACCCCAAGATTTCCTTGTGCATACTGAGTGGGTCAGGTATCCAACCAAACACAACGGACGCTTCTCACGCGTCATTCAACAATCGCATATAGGCTAGCAAATGGGCTGCACAATGTGGCCCAGATGATGTTTTCGTCTAGCTCTGCTTTCATACTTGTTACTATGATTATGTGTACCTCATTAGTGTAGGTACAGTGCAACTATTTTGATCCTGTTAGGTTTAACTTATTATATGATGATTATCATGTCCCTTTCGTTAGCTTGTTTTAAACTATTAAAGTTAAACTGTTTGAACACCTACCTCTGTATTCATGTTGCTACCTATTTAAACCTGAATCATGTTACCCGCAGAAACATTTATACAAGTCACCTACATTTGAAAAATCACATGGATTACATTGAGCACGATAGGTGGGAATATCCTCTCAACCTGGCTCTTGGCACAAAGGTGACTCATGGTCGTCTAGGAGTCGTTAGGCATGGGGATCCTTGGAAGGATTTGTTGCCTGTATACCCCAGGCCTACTTACAAAGGCATCACCCACTTAGACCATTTGACGGAGTAGCAGCAGCTATGTCCAAGGGTTTTCCCACATGTTGCCAAGTCGAATTAACGTTATCACTGTAAGCGCCATCGTCTCAAACCCACCTCATGTTATTAATATGATATCCTCCTTTCTTAATTAATTAACGTAACCATGAAGTATTTTGCAATGAAGGGGGTACTAGTTTATAATTATAAATGAGTCTGTCATGAATCATCATACCCTGTTAATGATTGCCTTTTTGAAACCATACCACACATCACTCGTTATACTCTGTCAATGATGTCAATGATTACATAATGTTATTGTTAGAAAAACTAATGATCTTTCAATACGTCTATATCTGCATCTATGCACAATGATCTAATGTCTTAAATTCTTTTGGTTCATATATTTTGTTATTTGAAGAATAATTATAAGACCAAATCTTTTTTGTATTGGCAATACATGTGCTCAATGATCTGATTTCACACATATTTTTTAGGGATCACAACACTCATGATCTAGTTTGTAGGTACATTTTCTGTTTGTTTCTCGACTTTGTGTTATGGACAATTTTCTAGTTCCTAGGAAGCATGTTTTTTTGTGTTCACTTATATCATGCTGAAAATTATCGATTACAATTTACAACTCAGTTATATATAGGGATGCATCTTGTACCCTATTTAGTTAACTACTTATCTCATTATCTACATTTTTCAAGACATAGGCTTAATTATCTATTTCATGATGTTGCCTTGTTTCCCTTGCAACAGTGACACCATGGGAAGATGCGAGGTGATAGGATACCGGCCAAATGAAGATGAGGAACTACTTTTTTTTGTGATAGTTTTCACTTTTCAACTTGATAAGCTGAAAACTTCTATATAGTACTAGTTAGTTGTTGAGCTTGATGTCATATACGTGACAAAATACATTGTACTTAACGAATTCGTATATTTGCTTGCCAGTAATTGTACGTATGAATGAGTGTATTTGTACATATGGTAGTACATACTTTGTTGAGCAACAAATAGTTTATTATTTTTCCCCTATAAAATGAATCAATGACGAGCAGCAATTTAGAAACTGTCACTACTGAGCACCTACCTTTGACGTGTGCCGAAAACTATGTCCGTCACTCGATACATTGAAGACATGTCAATGTCGGCCACCAATGACGGCCATTATGTTGAAGATGATGTCACCAGTAGTTTACTAAATGAGAAATTCTAAAAAACCAGCTCGTCACTGCATATATCCTAATGATGGAGTACCAAGACCAAGCCCATGCCATTGATTACATACCAATAACGATCATATTCTAGGGCTACTCGCCAGTAGTTAATTTAGAAATAGCCCTACCTCATCGCTGAACATTTTTCGATGACCCCACCTCGTCGGTTGAACACGTTCCAGTAACATATGTTTCTCTAGTTAGTCGTCACGACTATTAGTTTATGCAATGGATAGATGTGACGTCATTTCTTAGGTGTTACCAGTGACTAGTGATCAGTGGTGAACACCTCTATTGTAGTTGATTCCTGATCCATCAGTTGTAAGCATTTTGTGGTAGTGTGTCCTTAGTTTATGAAGACAGACCATGGCAACAAAAGAAGCTTACGCCTTCAATATTATACATACAAACAACTACCATATTCAACAAGACACAAATTAAAATTTCGTATCCAAGATGTCACAAATAGACCAATACTATAGTACAAGATAAGTCAATTGTAATCATGAGAGATACTAAACTAATATATGAATAGAAGGTTGTGATGTGTAAAGGTAGTCTGTTGAAAAATGTAGAGGTTCTACTCCCAATTCCATGCATATCATCCTCGATGGTACATAAGAATATATTTTTTAGCTCATGGGTGCAAATGAATCTATTATGAAAAATACATAAACAACAAAATTTAAAATGTCAAAAAAATTGAACAAAAATTCGGCATGTACATCTGAACATTCTACGTTGATACACAAGGTTTTTTTTTGAAACAATGAACATATTATGTGGCTTTTATAATAAAGACAAAACAAATGTCCATGAATAGCCATGTTGCAACATCCAAATTTATCCTTTTACATGGGGCATAAAAAATATTCTTGTTTCTCGAAACTGGTGTACGAACATATAATGTCTAGATGTACATGCATATATTTGTGTCTATTTTTTTGACATTTTGAAATGTACTATCCAACAATGTATTCATTTGCACTCGTGAGCCGAATTGGATTTCCACCACAAGGGTGAGTATAAAGTACTCAACAATCACATAAAGAAATAATAAGCATTGCAATAAAGGGATTTCTATTTTCATGTCCCTAGTTCGTTAGTTATACTCAGTTTTCCCCAGTTGTTTAGTTTTTCCTCACTTTTGCGCTCCCTCCATTTCGAAACCCTGACATGCGCTCAGACGGGAGATCCCATCAGGTCAAAGGCTTGACTGTTACATGCTGATCGGTAGGACCGCGTTGGGGTGGAGTGTTACATTACGTCGCCTCGACCGTTACATACTGACAGGTGGGGTCAGGATACACATCAGACCAGCCATCCATCTATCGCTGATTATGGGGGACGTGGTGTGGGACCATGTGGGGCGCGTTTGGTGGTTACGTGCGCCGTGTCGCCTAAATTAGAAGTTTTGTTTTTGTTATTTTTATGATTGGACTTTTTAGGAGCGCCTTTTACCCTCTCTCTCGCTAACAGTTGTGTTTTTTGCCCAAAAAGGTAGCGAATCTAGAGCAGCTTCTCTCTTCATCCATTGTTCCTTTTGCCCTTATTTTCCTCCAATCTTGTAGTAAATCTAGAGCAGCAAATCTAACCAGCACCATAAATAAATTCAGTAAACAGAGAAGATGTAGATAAAGCAACTAATATAGGTTATATAGTACGGTACTTAACGAGGTTCGACAATTAGGCTTCTCAGTAGCAGCAGCGGACAAGTTCAACACAGACAAGACAAAAGAAGCTGCTTTACAGCAGTAGCAGCAAATCAGTGGCCTCTCATGGCCTCTGCCAGGAGGGCCTCCGCCTCCTCCGTCTGGCGCCTCCTCCACTTTTTGCTGCTCAGTCCCTTGACCTTGGGCACCTTGGGCTTGATCGGGGGCATGCGACCCTCCTCGATAGCCACCTTCTCGAGGTTGCGGAGGTGAAGACCGAGCGCCTGGTGCTTGGCTATGAAGCCATGGACGTTCACGAACTCGCCGCAGGTCCTCACGTCCTCGGCATGCTTCACGAGGGAGTTGAAGTCCGTGGCGCGGAGCCTCCTGGTGGGGCAGAACGGGCACCTGTACATGTCACCATCGAAGAAGTTGTTGTACTGGCCGGATTTCAGCCTCCTCAGCACATGACGAGTCTTGGTGTCCTTGGACTCGTCGTCGCTATGGACTTAGATGCTATCCTCCTATTGGAAAAACAGTAGAGTGTAATAAGTACATGATTGAGATACTTTGATTATCGGGATTGATTATTTGCATAAATTAACCTATTGAGATCTCCTGATTATTCCCTAAATCTCAAACCAAATCGAATACTGATCTGAACTACGAACAGGGGGTTCAAATACAAATAGGGGGATTCATCAAAATACGAGATCTAACACAAGAGGATTAGCTACGGTAACATACGAACAGCCAAACCCTAATAATAACATAAGATCTAGCATCCAACGATGGGAACGGGGGAAGAACAAGGGGAGGGGAGAAAACCCAGATTACCTCTAAACATGGTTCGGCGATGCTGGTGTCGTAGGGATTCTCCGGCCTTATGTAATCAACCTCCTCGTTGGGGTCCTAGCCGAGCGGGATCTGTCCGAGACCGGCGGGGGCCTCCTCGCCAGCGGCTACGGGGACGAGGGCCTATTCGGGGACGGGGGCCTCCTTGCCGGCAGCCTTGGAGGCACCGATGGCCACTGCGCCGTTCTTTTCCATCGCCAGTGTGGTTGGGGTTTTCTTAGGGGTTTGCAGAAGGTGATGGGACAGTGGAGACGGATGAGTGAGCGAGTGAGTGATGAGTGAGAGTGAGGAGGCCTCTATTAAAGGAGAAGGGAAGCTACGTTTCGTTGCACTACTGTGCACCGCGTATGCTACTGCACCATGCACGGCTACACGGCACCGCACACACGTACCGTGAGTCACGTTTTTTCCCTCGTGTCTAACCCTGGCGACTTAGTTGTGCTCAATTTTGCCCTCGAGTGTAACACTGACAGTTTGGTTGTACTCAGTTTTTCCCTCCAGTACTAACACTGCCTTGTGTAATATACTCAGTTTTACCCTCCAGTGGCTGGTCCAGAGAGAGTCAACGAATAGGTTTTAGCTAGCTAACTGAGTCATTTTATGCACAACAAATTCAAAAAGAGCAAAACATAGTTGCATCTATCCAGGGAGTCTTATTATGTGACCTACCACCATAAAAAATGTATATAAACCAAGTTTTAACTTAAAGCACGACTTCTCAAATAACCTACTATCTATAAAGGCTCATGGCTTTCTACTCAAACCTCTTCCCAAAACATCCCTCCCCAAAACATAGTTTGTCTGAATGAGGCAATATTTCTCAAACTAGTATATATTTGAATTACAAATAGTTTGATGTATGCCAAGATGTATTTTATTGTATAAAAGACGCATTTTCCATTTTTAAATCTTTTTCTATTTTCTATTTGAATCCCTTTGTCAGTCTTGCCCTTGGTTTTTAAGTTCTACTCAGTTGTGCCCTTGGTTCTTAAGTGCTACTCAGTTTTCCCCTCTCTTAGTATTAATCTCTCGCACATGTGCTCATCTTCGCTGCTACGCTCTGATTGGTTTATATAGCTATCACGCGGATCGTACCTACCAACCGTGATCCTCTGTGATCTAGCCGACATGATAACCCCTATATCTATCAGGGGGCGCCCCTCTATCCATGCAAAATAACGAGTTTGACACCGGCACTTTAACTCCATAAACAAATGAACTTGAATATAATTTGAAGGGAACGTGTTCGAAGGTGTACAATTTGTGCATTACATTCCACTATGAAAATGATAATCTCTCAAGATTTTCTTAGCACAATATTATCATGTATTAAGTGCGATTTCAAATAGTTCAAATATGTATAATTTTCATATATGCAAGTTTATGCATTACATTCCACTCTATGAAAATGAGGGGAGAAAATGATAATCTCTCAAAATTTTGCTAGCACATCATTATCTTGTTATTAAGTGCGATTTCACAGTGTTCAAAGGTTTAAAATTTTCGTATACGCAAGTTTATGTATTATATTTCACTTGATGGAAATGATAAATATTAGGATTTTATGAGCACAACATTATCATGTCCTAAGTGCGATTTAAACGAGTTCAAAGGTGTATAATTTTCGTATAATTTTCGCATATGCATTACATTTCACTATATGGAAATGAAGCAACAGCACATGCGCGGGGCTGGCTCGGGGTCCCATCTTGTAATGCCAACCTGGGTAAGCTGTAGGTCCGGCGCTCACGTGGATAAGCTATGGGTCCGATGCTGATCTGGATAAGTTGAGAGAGGTGTCCACTACGGGAATCGACTGAACATGACCCCACTTGTTAGCATGTAACAGCAAAGGTACACTATGGGACCCGACAGAACGCGGCCCTACTCATCAGCATGTAACGGCGAGGGTCTACTACTGGACCCGACTGAACGTGGACCCACTTGTCAGCACGTAACGGCAAGGCTGACAGACGACAATTTTCAGACCATGTGAGAGTTTCGTATAAGGAGATAGGCAAAAGTGAGGAAAAACTAAGCGGCTGAGGAAAACTGAGTACAACTAACGAACCGAGGACACGAAAATAAAAATCCCTACAATAAAACACAACACCAACGATTATCCTTCAACACTTAAGCGCAGTGATGATCATGTATGCCTACATGAACTTTGCTTTCACTTTTTTGCGTATACTAGTTTCGGTTGAGTGAACACCTATTGGCATTCACTCACTACAACTTGTGGACGTTGCTGACAATGTGGTACTCATCCCAACATCGACGGTGTCAAGGTACCTACCTTAGTAGGTCACAACATTATAGATTGTTTTTAATATGCTATAGAAAAAGCAAGCACAACGGTCTCCTTTGCTATATCCACTTCATACCCACACATATAACCAATATATAGCGCCTGAATAAAGAGAAAGTGTTAGAAAATAAAAGTTAAGTGAGGGAAATAATGCAAGTAGTATCTCCTTATGGACTTGCCTCAATCGCGTGAACTGTACGTTTCCAAACTAGAAGTACCACCACCTGTTATTAAAACATACTAGTTGAATGCCCGTACGTTGCTACGGGCCGTCAAGTTCCTTCCCATCACATACGCAAACATATTAGCTAAGTACCCATGACATATTATACTTGTGTGTTGCTATAGTTAAATCAACTAAACAAACGTCGTACATGATTTCCTTACACTTTAACGAACAAATCTTCTTCATGTCTTTCACAACCATAGCGGTTTCCCCGGTACCACTAGATAGCATGAGAGAATGACAGAGCATGTTCATCTACTATTACGGTCTTTTTTCAGATTATGTTTCCGGGCACGCTTCAACAACCCGTTGTGTTTTATGTTGGTGCTTTATTTCAAAACGTTGGAATTTTATTGTTCCATTCATGAATTATCATCTGTAAAAGTAAAAACTTTATGTGGCAATAATTTAAATGTGTTTATATAGAAATTTCATAGAACAAAGAGTGGAAATTTCTTTAATAATTGGATATTTTTTGTTCCACTCAAGAATTTAATATTTCTGCATTTCTACCGAAGAATGAAGTTGGAAAAAATGACAAAATTATGGCCTTGCTGCACGCGCCAAATCCCCTTACTTCGGCCTATTTTTTCCATCCCACGGAAAAAGAACGCATGCATCTAAGCTGTACCACCTCTCTGGCCGGGCCGCCAACGGTGCTCAGCCGGTCCGGCCGCCGTCCACTACTCTGACCATGTTCCCTCGCCGGGACTCCACGTCCCCTCGCTACGACCCGCATCCGCCCTCGCACTGTCCTCACTAGAGCGAATATTGTCGCCACATGTCGTCTTCTCCGCCAACCTCCAAGGTAAGCACGATGGCAGGTTTGGCAGCTGTCGCTCTCTTCAAGTATCTCTCTATGTGCATCGATTTATATCCTTTTATTTTCCTCTTTTGTTGGTGTAGATAATTTACACTGAAATGGCTCGTGGATGTATTTGGCAACCTGTCAGCCAATAGCTACTTAAGTTCTTAGCAAAGAAATTATGTAAATGCTCGTGTGTGCAAAAGCTATTCGGCGAAATCCCTGACCGCGTGTTTCCCCTACTGTGCATGCAGGGAGATAGGTTAAGATGGCTGAACTCACTACATCCCTCCCGTACTTTTTTAATAGCATCGGTGAATTCTTCTTGCTGTCTTTCTTGTCAGATACTATGAATATGATAATCTGTTAGTGTTTGTCTTGATGAAGTGACCTAATTATTGCATGGTACTGCTGCAGATGAGACTCTCTGGAATGTCTTTAGCACTCCTGATGCAGCCAAACCTGTAGCCAAGGATTCCCGGACTTGGATGTTCTACAACTTCTACCATATCTGATAAGATGAACAACAACTACAATCTTGCGAACTGGATATGATCCTATGGCCAGCTCTTTTGTGTGTAGAAAATAGGCTAAATACCTGGATAGATGTACTTCCTATCTATGGAGAAGAAAATACTTTGTGAGCATATATTTGCCTCCTAGTATATTTCTAGAGTTTGTACTTGTGACTTTCTATTTTAAGCATAATGAGCTTATACTTACATAATTACTAATTGTAATAGACAATTATCACATTTTTGGTAAAGGTTATGTCCACCCCTATGTGTGATGCTATTTCATTCAGTTTTGGATTAAAGTAGTTGTGCACAAAAGCTAGCTGAAAAGTACATACATAGCTAGCTACTCACCCTTTTATATGTATATACTGAATATTCATATATTTCATCTCTCTTTCATGATCGCTATGCAGACTATTCAATGTCCAATTTTTTTTAATATAGCAACATGCTTATGTGATTCTGGATTTCTTCAAGGAATTAAGAGACCAATGAGATAAGACAAGAATTATATGTATTGGATAATATTATGAATCTGGTATGTATCATAGATCGAGCACAAAAAACATTTCTATCCTCTTTAGCATTTTGTTGCCCTTTGTTTCTATTGACTACATGCAAGGCCTGCAGTTTATATTGATATTTGTGTGCTTGTTGTCCTTTCCTGGCATGAAGAATAATATGTATAGAAGTTATCTCTAATATGCTTCATGTCAGTTTAATTCTCCACCCTTTGAAAGATTGATGTAATGTTGCATTTGTTTACTGCCATAATTCTACTTTACCCACGTGGAGAGGTCCTTTCTTGCCTTTTGATTTTAGTTCATGTCTTCAAGAAGAATATGCATAGCCTTTGATACTAAAATGTTGCATGTTAGTTCAGTTTTCTACTCTTTAATTTTTTCTATCATCACGAATATTTCATGTGTAAAAATAAAATACACATAAATATTCTTGTTGCATAAAAAACTGAAATATGTTTGTATTCATTACATTTTGAAAGATATAATAATCATGATGGAGTCTGCGCAAATCTAGTTCAGTGAGTTCAAGTGCTAAGTACTTCCTTGTAGACTATGTTTGGTGTGGTTGTTACTAATGACTCGGTTCTTTTTCGTTTCTTTTAATTCTCTGTCTTGTCATCCTTGATGGAGAGGATCTTGATGTTGCTTTTTGCGGTTGCTCGGGACAACATGACATATAGCTGACCATGAGAGATTACCGGCTCCAGTAGCTACACGCCGGCAATTGGGATGGTCTGTCCTTGTGCCTTGTTAATTGTCAAAGCAAAGCTTGGCCTGATCGGGAATTGCTTCCTTTTGAATTTGAATGGGAACATGTCATCGTCGGATGGGCATAGAGGTATCCGAGGAAAAAAAACCTCTCTCCTGCATGCTGTCCCACGATGATCTCCGCGTCGATGGCTGTTGTCAACACCCGGATTTTTAAGTCCAGATGCCTGTTATGCCATACATCGCAATCCCAGGATTACCATTTTAGCGAGACATAACAGAAGTGGTACTGACATGGGTATACCTTACAGATACTCGAGTGTGGCATATACGGTCCAGATACGGTGGAAGCCCACGGCATTGCCAAGGCCCAATAAGAAATTCGAGTGGCCCACGTACTCTCGATTGCTTGCGAAACAAGAAGAAGCTTAAGATAGAAAGTTCAAAGGGAAAACCCTAATTTGTAACCGACTCGACCTGCTACCTGAGACCTAGCCTATGTATATAAAGGCTACGAGGGGGCGGAGAGGAGGACGATCACAACCCTAGTTTCCACAACTCTTGCCAGATTGCATCTACGTGCCCCTGTAATCTTCGATTCCTTCGTTAATTCCAAGAGCAGACAAGCAGGAGTAGGGCCCTCTACGAGGCCTGAACCTGGGTAAAACTTGCGTCCTTGTGTGCTTGTTTGCTAGCCTATTGATGCCTCCAGTGCTCCCTCCTTCTCCAAAATCCAAGTCCATAAAAATGGGCATTGACGAGTTAAACCCTC
This sequence comes from Avena insularis, assembly GCA_023614405.1. NCBI lineage: Eukaryota > Viridiplantae > Streptophyta > Magnoliopsida > Poales > Poaceae > Avena > Avena insularis. The sequence continues at coordinate 191,741,191 of CM042690.1, forward strand.
GTCAATTGGCGCCGTCTGTGGGAACTAGGAGTGCTGATGTCGTGGCTTCTTCGGCCCCGTCAACCGCGATCTACCACTCTGCAACAGCGGAGATTTTCCAGCTCTTCGGCGCGTTCGACTTCACCGTCCACATGTCGGCCACTCGCTTGGCTTTCGAGTCCGTGGGCGATGGAATCAGCCTGGCGATTGGGAGCTTCCGCTTCCAGGTTGGTCAACTGGGCACACTTCGCATGCCTGACCAGCCAACGACAGCCGTGATTTCTCCAGCATCGTGGTTCCTGCCGCCAATTGGCACCCTCAGTGAGCTCAACACCTTAGCAGCAGCTGGGAGTACGGACATCGACAGCAGTCGCGGATCCGATCTGGGTGACCTAGCCACAGAAGATGGGGCCTACGGCTCCGGATCGGAAAGTTGCGGGAGCAATAGCTTCCCCAACCACTTCATGTGCGCCATCATCAATGCGGGTGACACCATCGCCAATCGCGAAAACACTGGCACCGGATCTGGCACCAGACCGCCCAACGGCAGTACGCCCAATGGTGGCATACCAGTCACGACTGGCGGCCCCACCAACGGTGGTAACGGTGCGCCCGTCAACAACGGGACAGGTGGAGAACCGTCTCTCACGTCGAATGAGAACACCGGCGAGCGCATGCTGATCAAGCTCAATGACAACGAGTGGGCCCACTGTCGCGAAGCTCTACGGGGCAATCCTCTACCCCCCAACATGCTGATGGATATGCTGATGGGCTACCATTGGCTGCTAAAGGAGGAATTCAAGCGCCAACAACAGGTGATCGCGCAACTCGAAGCGTGCAGAAAGGCGGCGGACGAGTCGAGTCTTCGACGAGCCGGGCTCTCCTCCCACGGAGGATCCTCCTCCAAAGGCAACGAGTACGTGGCCAACAAGAGACGATCTTGACTGGCCCACCTCATCGAGCAAGAACGCATAGAAGCTGCGAAAGTCCTCGACTTCAGCTCTATGATGGTGGATACGCGGGGCAACATGCTCCCAAAAACGCCGCATGCCGCGGTAACGGTGACTACCATGTACCTCCTCAACAACCAGCCTCCGGCTGGAGATCCATGAGCGGCCATGCACCGATCTACGATCGCGGGCCTGGGGCTAATCGAGGCCGCCCTCGACAAAGAACCAACACCAGAGCCGAAGAAAAGAAAGGCTCTGGAGAAGTACTACTCGTACTCCTCTAGTGATGACAGTCACAATCTGTCACGGCGACGTCGCTCATGGCGGCATGACCGCGACTACGACGCGCGCGATGACCTCATGCAGCGCAAAGTCGACAAGATGCGGGCAAGATGTGCTCGTTCGACTGACTCGGAAGAAGACGAGACTGAGCTCTGCGGCGCCAGATGCTTCAGCAGGGCCATCAGGCAGACACGAATGCCTAAGGGGTTCAAACTCCCGTCGGAGAACCCAAAATTTGACAGCCTGCAAGACCCGAAAATCTAGTTGGAGGACCACATCTCCTCTATTAAGCTACACGGAAGGAGTCGAAGCACGACCATGCAATGCCTGCAGCTGCAGGGCGCAGCTCGGGCATGGCTCAACAACCTCCCGTGCGAATCCATTCGCAGCTGGGAAGAGCTGGTCTACATCTTTGTGCGCAATTTCAGGGGCACTTACAAAAGGCCCGCATCAATCGAAGAACCGAGAAGTTGCCAGCAAAGATCCGGCGAATCGCTACACTCGTACATCGAGAGGTGGTCCATCATCAAGAACTTCACAGAAAAAATCTCGGAGGATCGCGCAATTAATGCGTTCAACGGCGACGTTCGGCGTATAGAGCTCAGGGAGGAGCTGGGATGCTCAAAGCCCAAAACAATCGACCACCTGATGGAAATCGCGAATTAGTGGGCTGACGGAGAAGACACGGTGAAAAACCGTACCTACTCCGATGACGACGACAACCTCGGGCACAGACGCAACCGCCGAGGCAAACGTCGGATGCGTGTCTACGATGACCGCGACGAGGTCAATATGGTCGCAGCCGGCTACGCCGACAAACGCGATGACAACTACAACAATGGATATCACAGTGGTGGATACCGTGACAGTGGGAAAACCACGCAGGTGTGGCAGCACCGCACTCGCGAAGAGGCACCCGCAACATTTATCGAGGACAAACTGTCCGGGCCATGCAACGTGTACTTCTATATCGACAAGCACGATGGCAAGAAGAAATCCAGCCACCTTCTCAAGGACTGCCGTGAGTTCCTCAAACTTCACGAGGGCCTGGCCCGGATGAATCGCGACGCGGTCAACATGGGCTATGGAGCCTCCCCAGGCGTTGTGGCACATGGAGCTCCTCCAGCACCGCCCGGACCACCACCACCCGTGGCCGTGCCGGTCCAACATCATGGAGGCGAGCCATACCCACGAGCCGTGGGCAACATGGGGATGATCCAAAAATGGCGTCCCTCAAATCGAGTGCAGAAGGCCATCACTCGCCAAGTCAACTTGGCAATAAACTCTCCACCTTCCACCACTGAGTACCTCAGTGGAAGCAACTCCTGCATCACCTTCGACAGGCATGACCACCCACTCCAAGTTCCTCGTCCAGGCCACTGCCCCATCATACTCGACACGTAGATCGAGGGTTTTGATATGAGTCGCGTCTTCATGGACGGCGGCAATGGCATTAACCTCATGTTTGCAAGTACCTTGCGTGCGATGAGGATCCCTCTGACTTGTCTAGAAGTTTCAGACACGACGTTCCACGACATCGTCCCAGGGAAGGGCATATATCCCCTGGGAAAAATCAACCTCGACGTCATCTTCGGCACGCCGCAAAACTTTCGGCGAGAGGGCATATATTCCCTGGGAAAAATCAACCTCGACGTCATCTTCGGCACGCCGCAAAACTTTCGGCGAGAGGGCATCGACTTTGAAGTCGTCGACTGGCCTTCACAATACCACTTCATCCTCGGACGTTTCGCGTTCGCAAGGTTCATGGCAGTGCCGCACTACGCCTACCTGTAGATGAAAATGCTAGGTCCAAACGGCATAATCACAATCAATGTCAACTTGGAGAGGTCCGATAGCTGCGACATGGAATTCAACAGAATCTCCCAGTCCTTCGGCATGCAGGAGGAACTCGCAGGATTAAAGGAGTAGACAGACAATAGTCTGCCTCCCCTGAGTAGGCCAAGTTCACCCGACCTGTCCTTTGACTTGTCGGTGCACACGAAGAAAGTCCAGGTCCACCCAACTGACCCGACCAAGATGGCCCTCATCCCCAACAACTTGAGTTCCGCATAGGAACTCACGCTCGTCAAATTCCTCCGTGAGCACTGGGAGATCTTCGCCTGGTGTCCAGCGGACATGCCAAGGGTTCCGAGGGAATTCACCGAGCACTCACTCAACGTAAATCCAGACGCAAGGCCAGTCAAGCAGACAATTCGGTGACTGTTTGAACCAAGAGCAAAAGCAGTCGTCGGAATGGAGATCAATAGACTCCTCGATGCAAAATTCATACACAAGATCAAGGAAAGTACTTGGCTCGCTAACACAGTGCTTGTTCCTAAAAAAGACACGGATATCCTGCGGATGTGCGTGGACTTCACCTCCTTGAATAAGCACTGCCCAAAGGATCACTTCCCGTTGCCATGAATCGACCAAATCATCGACTCCACCGCGGGATGTGAGCGTCTCTGCTTCCTCAACGCCTACTCAGGCTACAATCAAATTCAAATGAAGGAGGAAGATCAGGAGAAAACAACGTTTACGACGCCCTTTGGTGTGTTCTGCTACAACACGATGCCCTTCGGGCTAAAAAAGCGCAGGAGCCACCTATCAGCGGTGCATGCAGGCTTGCCTCAAGAACCAACTTGGTCGCAACATCCAAGTTTACGTTGACGACATCATCATCAAAACCAAAGAGGAAGCCTCGCTAATCAATGATCTACTCAAGACCTTCGCCAACCTCGACCGCTACCGGATCAAGCTCAATCCAGACAAATGTGTCTTCGGTGTGCCATCTGGGCAGTTACTCAGGTATGTCATCTCCGCGAGAGGGATCGAAGCAAACCCGAAGAAAATAAAGGACATACTGGCCATGGAGAAGCCGAAGAACGTAAAAGGCGTCCAACAGCTGGCTGGGCGAATCACGGTGCTCAGTCGATTCATCAGTCGAATGGGCGAAAAGGCACTACCCTTCTACCAACTTCTCCGCAAAACTGACAAGTTCGAGTGGATAGACGAGGCGCAAGAAGCATTCGAAGATCTCAAGCGCCTACTATCCACCTCGCCAGTATGGGTGACCCCTCGCGAAAAGGAACCACTACTGCTCTACATCTCCGCCACCAACCAGGTGGTCAGCACGGTGCTCGTGGTGGAACGAGCCGAAGAAAATAATGTCCACGGGGTCCAACACCTAGTCTACTACCTCAGCGATGTGCTCACGCCAACAAAACAGCGGTACCCGCACTACTAGAAGCTCGCGTATGGCGTCTTCATAATAGCCAGGCGACTACGCCACTACTTTCAGGAGCACCCAATCGTGGTGGTAAACGACGCCCCACTCGGGCACATACTCAATAATCTTGATGCCACCGGACGAGTCGCGCTCTGGGGAATCGAAGTGTCTCCACGATACATAACATACCAGAAGCGTGACATGATCAAGTCGCAAGTTCTCCTGGACTTTCTCATGCACTAGATGGAGAATTAGCTCCCCGACAAACCAAATATGTCCTACCTCTGGACAATGCACTTCGACGGGTCCAAGTGAAAGGACGGAGCCGGCGCAGGTGTCATACTAACATCGCCCCAAGGAGACAAGATGAAATACATTCTGCGAATGCAGTTCACCGCCTCCAATAATGAAGCTGAGTACGAAGCTCTAATCCATGGGATGTGGATGGGGAAAGCCTGTGGCGCTAAAAGGCTCATCATCTACAACGACTCCAAACTGGTGGTCAACCAAACGATGCACGAGTGTGACGCACTGAGCGACAACATGATCGCCTATCGCGACCTCTATGACACACTCGAAGGAGACTTTGACGGCTGTGAGCTGCGACATGTGGGTCACAAAAGCAATGAAGAGGCGGATCTCCTCGCCAATATTGGCTCCACCTGCACCCCCATACCACCTGGGGTATTTCTCGAGCGCATCTGCGAACGCTCCATCAAGCCAAAGGCTCCAGAGAAGAAAGCAAGCCCGTCAACAGACTCGGGAGCTACGCCACCCAATGAGCCAATGACACTCGACAACCTAGATCTTGATACAGGAGTCAAAGGACCAATGAGCGTCATGATGATCGAGCCATGTTGGACACAACCCTACATCACGTATCTACTCAGCAAGAGGCTGCCAGATGATCCTACTGATGCATGGCAGATAGCGCGATGATCCAAGGCATTAACCCTCATTAATGGTGAACTGTATAAGCGCAGCATCACAGGAGTACTCCAACGGTGCATCTCCAACAGGGACGGAAGGGCCATCCTCCTCGACATCCACGAAGGCACTTGCAGGCACCATGCTAGCAGTTGTGCCCTCGTCGCCAAAGCTCTACGAGCTGGATTCTACTAGCCTACGACCATGCGTGACGCTAAGGACATCGTCCAGCGCTGCAACGCTTGCGTGCGATTCGCAGACAAACCTCACGCACCCGGCGCGGAACTCCGGCCAATACCATTGTCTTGGCTGTTTGCGCAATGGGGACTCGACATGGTCAGCAAGCTCCCGAAATCCTCGCCAGGAGGTTACGTCTACCTCTTGGTCACAGTCGACAAATTCACCAAGTGGATCGAGGCCATGCCAATGACAAATCAATCAGGGGCCAGCGCTGTCAAGTTCTTCAAGTCTATTGTCTACCGCTTTGGAGTGCCACACATCATCATCACGGACAATGGGACGAATTTCACCTCTAAGAAGTTCCAGGAATTCTGCGAAAACCTGTGAATCAACATAAGCTACGCCTCGGTGGCTCACCCGCAGACCAACGGTCAAGTCAAAAAGGCCAATGGCCTCGTCTATGGTGGAATCAAGAAACGACTCCTCCGACTACTCGAACAAGCCGCTGGATGCTGGCCAGACAAGCTGCAATTCGTACTTTGGAGCCTGCGCACAACTCCAAACAGCACCATGGGATACACCCTGTTCTTCATGGTGCACGGTGCTGAAGCGGTGCTACCCGTAGAAGTACGCTACAAAGCCCCACGGGTGGTCGCTTACAGCGAGCAAGAGTCAACTATTGCACTCGAAGACTCCATCGACCTCCTCGACGAGGCACGGGAAATCAAAGTGGAGAGATCAACGATCTACCAACAAAGTCTCCGCAACTACCACAGCAGAAGGATACGCCCTAGATCCTTCGTCGAAGGAGACCTGGTCCTACGACTGAAGCAACAAGGGCATATCAAGCTCGAGTCCCCTTGGGAAGGACCGTACGTGATTACAGAAGTAATCCTAGGTGACGCCTATCGCCTTAAAAATTTCGAGACAGGAGTCGCATACTCCAACCCCTGGAACGTCGCGCAACTGCGTCGTTTCTACTCCTAGTCATTTTTTACATTACAAATAAGGCTATCCAGCCAAGCTACTTAGCCACACATTGTACCTCGTACTATTCCATGAATAAATAAAGCTATGTGCCCCAAAACTCTGTGTTTTTCTTGTTTCTTGCAATTTTATCACTCGGGGCCTGCGCCACCTTTTATACTTCTGTTCTACGAACAAAGCGCAGTATCCTGAGTAGCTGACACAACATCAATCGAACCCTTGATAAACACCAACCCAGTTGCAACGCACCTGGCAGGTTGGCAAGGTGCTGATATAAACATAAGTCAGTCTAACGAAAAGGAACCGTAGAGTACAATTCACTCGCAAAATATAAAATCTAGCAAGCTTTTCACATATCAATGAGTATTAACTACATCCAACATATTCATACAAACTTTAAAACACTTGTACAATTATGTGCAGGATACAAAACATTCTACTACTGCAAAAGAAGAACGTTTGTCTGCTCCTCGAAGAAATCGACAATGTCCTCTGCTGGCCGATAAACCGCTTGATAGTGCGGAACCATGTGCCAAGTCATACCTTCTGGCGGAGGTGGCGGTCCAGCTGCAACAGACACAACATCTACATCTAGCCTATGCAGTCGCACCAGCGACAATGCAGCCTTAGCACCAGCTACTAACTGCTGCCGCACGCACTCGGGAACCACACTCAAATCTTGGAACTTCACCAGAAGAGCCAACAGGCTTGAAGGGACGGCGTCCAGCGGAAACATCATTTGATAAATATGCCTAAGGCACGACTGCGCCTTCTTCAAAAAATGAAGTACTCGAGAAGCACGATCTTGCAGGGTCGCAAGCGCGATCGCACGATCGTGGTCCATCCAAAAGAACCCACTCGCCTGCAGTTGCTCCTAGGGTCAGGTCATTCATTCGAGTGGCAACCCGGTCCTTCTCATCCTACGGATGACGAGCACTGACAACTACACCAAGCAAAATGGCAAAGTGTGAAGACAGGGCATTGCCGTGACTGACTAAAAGAAAAGATGAGAGGGCAGAAAGCTAACATTTGAACTACTCATTCAGCTGCACCACCTCCTCCAAGAGATACTTCTCACGGGCGGTTGTCTTCTCCGCCTTCGACTTCCATACATCTGCGCTACCACGGAGGATGGGAAACTCACGCTCCAATTGCTTAATGCAATCGCGCAGTCGCAAAAGCAACGACAACTCCTCCACCTTTGAGCGCGGTTGCACCAAGGTTTCATCGGTGGGCGGAGGATCATGAGGACCACTCGACGTACCCTATCACAAACCAAGCAAGAGAAAATGAGGGGACAAGAATACATTGATAAAGGCATAAATGCATTCAAGCACAGCAAAGTCTCGACAGGGACACTCCCACAAAAGCATTGTTCCAACAAAAAAGGCTAAACACTACAGCTATTACACAGGTAGACTAAGGAGCATTTTGCTTTTTTGACTTAGACTTTGGCTTCGGGGGCTTCATCGCATTCGTGGCAGTCTCCGATGCCACAGACTTGCTGGTGGAAGCCCTAGATGCCAAGGCCTTCGCCGCCTTCGCTCGCTTCCGCTCCTCGGAATACTTGGCGAGTGTCTCGATAAGTCGAGGACCATATTTTGCGCAGCTACCAGCGAAGGGAGCAAACACTACCTGCTGGCCTCCGGCATCGACAGGCATCACCTCGAAAATAGTAGCAGGATCGACCTCCATGCCATGGGCTTGCACCCTCGCGAGTGCCATGGTGGCGCCGATGGACCGCTGCGAGTTCTTGAATTCCGCAGGAATACCTCAAGTGAGGGATTCCACTAGATCTTCAAGGTTGTCAATCAGCCCCGCCTTGGGAGTTAGATCCTCGCGGATGTGACTGAGCACACCCTTGGCCTTTGTTAACGTCCCCTGAAGAGAAGCGCTGTGGTCCTCGACTACGGCCATGGCACCAGCCAACGTGTCTGCACGATGAAGGGACTGGGCGTCAAAGCTCAAGCCACCGGCATCTGCATAAAAAGGTGTTAGCACAACAATATGACATCAAGAATACAACATCAAAACTGGTAATCACCTGAGAGAGCCTTGGCAATCGACAAAAGTTGTTCTTCAAACAATTGCTCCTTGTGAGTAGTGGAGGAGCGTAATTCGTCTTCGCGCTTCCGCGACTCCTCTAGGGCTGCCACTGCTTCGTCGCGACTCTTCGCCGCCACGGCAAGCGCCTTCTCGAGGGAAGCAGCATGACGAAGAAGTTCGTTGTTCTCAACTACAAAGCACAGGGTGAATCATCAATCGAATCTAGAAATTTCACGAAGACAAAGACAAAGCCAATACTAACCTTGGAAAACGCGATGGTAATTGTCCAGCAGCGCATGCTATCGACCCATGACAAGGACTTGCTCCACCAAGCGAGTAGCTTCCTTCATGATGAGCTACATCAGAAGAAAACAAAAGTTCAGCAACAACACCAAGTATAAATTCGACTGCCAAAACAACAAAAGGACGCTTACATGATCCTCCAGAGACTTTGAAGATGACTGTCGCACAGTCATCCGGGAAACCATCTGGTGTTCCCCAGCATGCGGGGAACTCGACGAATTGTACCTGGAGTGGGCCGCCAATGGAGGAGAAGGAGACCGTTCGGCCACTTCCTTGGCCTTGGAGTCTGCGACTCCGGACTCCTTCACAAATTGGACGTCGTCAGAAGACGACAAGGTGGCTCTACTACAAAACACATCAAGCAAAAACTTCAGGGAAAAAGCAACTCCAAAAAGAAAAGAAAACGAGGTCGCGAATGCAGAACTCATGAGCTAAATTTATCAAGGTCGAAGGATTGCTCCTCTGACTCCAACGACTCCTTCGGCAGTCGCAGCTTCTTCCGGGCAGGAGGAGCCATGGAGCGCACAGGAACGGCGGGGATTGGCTCCTCTGCAACAACAGAAAGGCCTTCTGGCATCGTCGGCGATGAGGCATCCGAGTCCTTGCTGTGAGAACGCTTGCGAGTATCATGGCCGCTAGACTCGGGGGCTCCCTCCTCTTCTTTAATTGGGACGGTCGATTCCGACTCGTCCTATTCATCCACTTCGCGAGGGATAACCCCTTCAGGACAAGGGGGCAAATTGGAAGACACCTTCCAGTCCTGCAATCAAAAGATACATCATTATATATCAAGCACTTGTTGGCAATCGACAAAAGAAACTACTTCGTAGTACAGTTCTACCTCAGGAGGAGGGTTAGAGCCGTCGAAAGGAGGCACGACTGGTTCGCTTGGGAGAGCCTCCTTGGCGGTATACTTGGTCACCAATCGCACCCTCCTATCCACCTCACCCGCAGAAATTCCCTTGTTAGACACGCAAGTGACATCATCAGCGCCGGTGCAGCAGTACATAGGGTGCACTCTGGCCTGCAGAGGCTGGACGCGGCGGCGCAACCACGTGCGAATGAGAGCGGCGCCACCCTCTTCTTTACCTATGAGGCTTTCAAGGTTGCAGACGCGCTTATACAGCACCTCCGTTTCCTCGGACTCGCCAGGCATCACGATGTTCTTCTAGGAGCGCCTCCTCTTGCAAGTTGCTGTAGGATCGAAGGTCGCGAGTCTGTAGTGGTCTCCGTCGGCCTTCTAGTCGCGGATATAAAACCAATTGTCTCTCCGCCCTTGGACGGACGTGGTGAGCTTGATGTCAAAATAGGTGACAGAGGAGTCGATGTGGATCCCGCAGCCTCCTACGTCGTAGACTACCGAACCGAACGCCGACTGGCGTTTTAGCTTAAAAATCCTCTTGAAAAGGCCAAAGTGTGGCTCGATTCCAAGCCAGCACTCGCAAAGCGTAATGAAGCAGGAAATGTGGAGAATGGAATTTGGGGACAGCTGATGCAGCTAGAGCTCATAGAAGCAAAGGAGACCCCTGAAGAAAGGATGCAGGGGGAGAGAAAGACCTCGGATGATGAACGCAAGGAACATCACCCGGAAACCCGGAGGAGGACAAGGGATTACCTCGTCACCGGGCACCCGCGAGTCGTCTTCCGCGGGTGGAAGAACCCCATATTGACAATGAAGATGTAGCTCGGAGGATTTGATGATGGACGCTCGCTAGGCGCCATTGGTGACGTGGGTGTCCGTACCCTTCTTCCCAGCACCGGTGGCACTGGTGCCCACGGTGGTAGTACCGCCCTTCTTCTTGGTTGTGGCAATGGCGGCCGCGGATCCGGCGGTGGCGCCTCCCTTCTCCTTGCCCATCTTCTGATGGCGGTGTGAATGGAGAAAGTAACTAGGGAAGACATGGAGCTGGTCTAGTGCCGCGAAGAGGAAGTGCGCAAGGAAGCAAAGAGCAGTAGCAATGGCGATGGAGGCACCAGCAAAGAAGACAGATGGGGAAAATTACCGCAGCTGCGCTGCTACTTAACCTCCTTGCGGAGACCATCCAACGGCTAGCAGAAACCCTACTACATGTGTGGCGCATATCGCCATCGACATGTGGCGAAGCTGAAGCACGAACCGTCCCCCCACTACTCCCATTACACGCGGAAATCGAGGAGACACAGTTAAAACAGAAGATTACGCATGCCTGGTCAAATCAAAGTCAGAAAGTGGGACCCACCACTCGTCACGACCCGTCAAAGTCGCTCATGTGGGCAACTGAGATCATCACATCATCAGCACTGATGTCATCAACTCCAACAGTAGAAGATTTCGACTATTTTAGTCCTTGCTCGAGTCTTCGACTCAACCAAGCTCTCGGGGGCTACTCCTAACAAGAGTGCTGACCACGCACCTGAAAGAATTTTTATGCAGGTATATAAACATTCAAGACAAACCCTCCACTCGAATCATCGATTCGACTGGGAACTACTGGTTATTCCCATAGGAAGTGCTAGAAGCACATTCGACTGAAACAAGCAACAAAAGACGACAGCAGCTGCAAATGTTTTTAGTCCCCACGCGAGTCTACGACTTGAATAGGCACTCGAGGCTACTCCCATAGGGAGTGCTGGTCGTGCACCCTATGATTATTTCTCCTTGTCCATCGTACTATGTGTTGATAACATCCACACTCAAATGCTATGGCGACTCCGCCTCATATTTTCCCTACAAAGATACTACATCTCCTGGGCCACCCGAATCATCTCTGTGATGACAAAAATTCGGATGCCGCGCTTACAACGTGAAGATAAGACCTGAATAAGGCCTGGCAACACATCTGCTATGCACTACCAGAAATATATCCGTACCTACAAGTGTGATGAACATGCCTTGACGGACGCGTCGAGTGCTCACACTTATACACTGGTATTCGACTCTTATCAGACCTCCACCGCCTGAGTCGAATTACGCCAGCACTTTTCTGAATTCGAGTCCAAGGACTCGAGTATGAGTAGATTGCGTTGTTTTGCCCTAAGGCAGTTAACTAATACCGATACATCGGCTAAATCAGGCACGTATATCAACAATCCCTATGACACAAACAGAACACTCGAAAAAATGCTTAGCCACGCACTCGAAAAGGCTTCATAAAGTCTCCAAACGAATCTACGATTCCACTGGACACTCGGGGGCTACTGACATGGGTATACCTTACAGGTACTCGAGTGTGGCATATACGGTCCAGATACGGCGGAAGCCCACGGTGTTGCCAAGGACCAATAAGGAATTCGAGTGGCCCACATACTCTCGATTGCTTGCAAAACAAGAAGAACCTTAAGATAGAAAGTTCAAAGGGAAAACCCTAATCAGAATCCACTGACCACATTGCGAGACCTAGCCTATCTATATAATGGCTAGGAGGGGGCGGCAAGGAGGACGATCACAGCCCAAGTTTCCACAACTCTCGCTAGATTGCATCTGCGCGGCCCTGTAATCTTCGATTCCTTTGTTAATTCCAAGAGCAGACAAGCAGGAGTAGGAACCTCTACGAGGCCTGAACCTGGGTAAAACTTGCATCCCTGTGAGCTTATTTGCTAGCCGATTGATGCCTCCAGTGCTCCCTCCTTCTCCAAAACCCAAGTCCATAACAATGGGCATTGGCGAGTTAAACCCTCGTCAGGTACCATAGTACATCATCCATTACAAACCATAATAAAGGTCTTACAAATAAAGGATCTCATGATCCAGTCTTAATAGAATCAAAGCAGTGGAAAGTAAGCATAGTAGGCTCCATCTTTAGGGTCACAGGCAATGCTGACAATGGGAGATGATCCTAGTTCTCATAGAGCTCCTGTTGTCCATCTTCCGGGTAATCCTCCTCATAGTCTGGCCATGGGACTAGCCAGGGACAAAGCCATGAGTACTCTTTAAGTACTCGCAAACTATCACTAGTACAAGTAAAAGTAAAGCTAGTAGGAATCATAAGCTCTAGGTTTGTTTGCAAAAAGCCAGGTTTATTTCATAAAGGTTCAAGAGTAAATACCTAATTTAGTTCTCTACATCCCTTAAGTGGGAACTTAGATCTCATGTCCACAACTCTGTTGTGGTCAAGTCAAGGTCATCCTTCAAGTCACAATTCATTTAGAAAACATTTGACAACGAAACAGTATGGCCACTCCAACTATCCATAACCACGGACGCGACTATTCGAATAGTTTGACACTCTACAAAGGTGGTACACTTTCACCACAAAATTCGATACATCCGTCAGGAATAACTCTGAATCATCATACTTAGTATGCAGATAATCAATCTTAACCTTTCAATTACACACCCTAGTATAGGCACCTCCCCTATGAGTTTGGCCTCCCAGCCATGGCCATCTGCCATCCTGGGTACTGCTTAGGTGGACATTCATCACAAGGTAGCCTCAGCTCAACCTCTTCCGCAAGGGAACCATACTAAGACATATAAACTTGCAGTCAAGCCTTACCTAACTCAGGTATTGTGGTTGTACGGTAAAATTGGAATGGTATCGCATCCGAACCCAACCATCAGTTTTTTATTAAAGTCAAGGCTCATGCCTCATCATTTTCACAATCCAACCATTGTGTTTCACAACACATGTCAAAACATTTCAATAGAATGAATCTTCATTCCAAGGTTTTCATACTCATTTTTACCAAGTATTCCCATCTAAAGTGATCCAGTTTTATGCTTAGCACTAGCCTCTAGTATTGAGGTTATCACTATTGGGGGTACTAGTCAAGTATAAGTATCCAAGGCTAGTTCTATGATCTTGATGATATCCATCCTATTTTCCACTAATGGTAATTCATTAACTATGTAAGAAATTGTAATAAAGGGAAAATCAAAGCTTGGAGTAAAAACTGGGAATTGGTAAAGTTGCATAACCAAGCATGCCTAGTGCATCTGGTATAAGGGGTTTGCACAAGTAGCATGCATAGTTCTAGCTTGCACTGATAGCTTTCCTTAAGCTGGGCAGTTGTTGCAGTCATTGAAGTTCTCCTCCTCCTCCTCGAAGTACTCCTCCTCGTTGTAGCCCGGGTCGGTACTAGCATCTATCAATACATTCAATGTACACAATCACCAAACAACACTTCACTACTTCTATTTAGCACATAAGGGCTCATACTAGACGATCTAGCATCCTCTCAATCATCATATGGAATATTAACATTTTCTTATTCTTCTTATTTTAGAAAAGTAATTTCTACTCAATTTAAATCCTTAAGATTTAATATTCTCCAATTACAATAGTGGATCATGTTGACACATGTCATCACCATCTATTCCAATACTTGGGAATGTGATTTAAAATGGTGATCATATATTACAAGATTAATATTACTATTTAATAATATTAAAGTGACTAGAAATGCCTATATAGCACTCTTTTAATACTAAGCCATGTTTCATATTTGTAAAAACAAATCTTTTTCAATATTCATGTAGAGCATGGCAAATGTGATATTTGAGACGTGGAATCATCTCAAAAACATTCATAGTGTATTTTAGAAAAATGTTTGAAGTGTCCAAAGTCCCTGTCTTGTTATTTTTGGTATAGGTGATCTATAATTCTAAATGGTTTGAATCCAAAGAGAGTGATTAGATAATTTCAATACCTTTACAACAAAACTGGAATCATGCATTTTGGTTCCGTGGATCTCTTTGAATTGAATTTTGAATCTACTGACAGAATCTGGTTTTAACTAAAATGGAAAAATCTTATTTGAATCAACAGGCTCTGCGTCGGAAACGACATGGGCCGGCCCAACTGCATAGCGCTGACGCAGCAGGGTGCTGACAGAACGGTCCCACGCGTTAGCGACTAATTCTAACCAAAACAGTATCTAGAAATCCTATCCCTATGATTAGAATATGATCCTACATCTGAGGTTCGTCGTCTCCGTCGAATAGCTCCGGCGAGGCTCGAACCCTAAAACGGTGGTGGGGGTCGTTGGGGACTTACCGGGGCTCCAGCTATGGTCGGCGATGGGGGCGAATGGGGTTGTCGTCGACGGCTGTTCGATTGGTTGTCACGGCAGCTCCCGGGGTGGCCGCAATCAACGGCTTCCTTCGTCCACTACTGCGGTGGGCTCCGGTCAAATTCCAGCGGGATGGTGCTCGCCTTGCTCCGGGGAAGGATCTGGGGTGTTGCTAAGAGAGAGAGAGAGAGAGAGAGAGAGAGAGAGGAGTGGAATGGTGTGGAGATTGAGGTCTGGGGTGGCCTCTATTTATACCCCAAGGGTGGAGGCAGGGCGGCATAGTTTGGCTTCTCCGGCGATGTTGCTACATGTCTCGTTGAGCATGGCGAGGGCATGGGTCGGTGCGGCACACTATGATGATCGTCACGCGAGTGACGACACGGCAAGGGGCGGTCTCTGTTGGTCGGGCAACGTCGGCGCTCTGTTCCATTATGCGTGTCGTGGTATTGACCACGGCAGATGCTACAGGGTAGCTTACGTAGAGGAAAGGGCAAGGCGACGTAGGAGAATCCGAGAGCGAGATTGGCACGCGATGTACGCAGGTTCACGTCCCCTCGATGGAGGATCGCTATGTCCTGCTAGCAATCCAGTATATGATCATAGATTGGTTTACATGGAGCCACCGTAGGCGGAGGGAGATACTAGATCTAATATGGTGTGGGAGAGTGAGAGAGATGCCTCATGGGGGTGCCCCTGGTGGCTTTATATATGCAGCCAGTTAGGGTTTACAAGTGAACTAATGGGCTTTGTGTTGGAGTCTCCGTCTTGGGCCTCCTGTCGGCGAGTCATCTGGATCCATTATGCGCCAGTCGCCATATTTGGCGAGTCGATCCGCCCTGGGCTAAGCTTCAGTCGGCTCGCTCGAGCTGGCGACTCCGCTTCGTGGGCATACCTCGATTGGTATTCCCCCATCACCTCGGGGACTCGGCGATGACTTCAAGCCGCTGAATCGGCGCAGGTGATTCCAGGGTGGAGTCGATGGTGAGTCGTTGGCGAGCTCCTGAAATAGAGAAATATCTCGTGAAGTAGTCCATTCGCCTGGGCGAGTCGACACGCCAGGCAAGTCAGTGTTGGGCGGAGTCGCCCCTTGGAGAAGTTTGACCGGCGCCCTGTTATCTTGTTGTTGTAGAAGTAGGGGCTAACGAATAGCGGACGCATGGAGGCCACCAAATCGTTGATGATGAAGTCATCGAGTCGGCGCAGGCAATTCCGCGACGGCGAGTCGGTGATGACGAGCCCGTGATGGCGAGTCCCCGAGCGTGTTGAGTATGCGAGGGCAAATCCGCGGTGGCGAGTCCCCGAGCGTGTTGAGTACACGAGGGCGAGTCCACGATGGCGAGTCCGGCGTGTTGTCTGACGAGGCGAATCCGCTGTGGCGAGTCCCCGAGCGTGTTGAGTACGCGAGGGCGAGTCCGCGGTGGCGAGTCCCCGAGCGTGTTGAGTACGTGAGGGCGAGTCTGCGATGGCAAGTCCCAGAGCGTGTTGAGTACGCGTGGGCGAATTCACGGTGGCTAGTCCCTGAGCGTGTTGAGTACGCGAGGGCGAGTCCTCGAGCGTGGCGAGCCACGGTCGTGGAACCACGCGCACCCGCAGTATGCCTAGGAGTAGTCCCCGAGGCTCGAGTTGGCTTGTAGAGGCGACTTGAGGCTCTTTAGAGATGCATAGTAGAGGTTGTTCTCGGGCATGGCGAGTAGCGCTCGGCACTGTCTGGAGTGCGGCGAGTGAGGGTAGGGAGAGTTCGCGGTGAGCGAGTCCGCGAGGGGAGAGTCCCTGAGTGTGGCAAGTCCGTGATGATTGCGAGTCCATGAGGGGAGAGTCCTCGAGTGTGGCGTGTCTGCGATGATTGCGAGTCCGCGATGATGCTGATTGCGCTTTTTTTGTTAGCGAGTTTCTCGTCTTGGCCCGGGGGGCCATTCGCATGGCGACTCTAAAGATGGCTCTGGGCTTAGCGTTCTTCCTGGATGATCCGAGACTCGGTTTGCGAGTCCTCATCCGCAGTACTTGGCCATGCGAGTTGCATTGTCTAAGGTTGACGAGAACATGGTGCTGTCTGTGTAGCACTGCCATTTGTCTTGGCCCGAAAGGCCAGTCGAGCAAGACGACTCCAATGATGGCTCTCGGTTAGCGTTTTTCGTGAACGATCCGAGGCTCGGTTTGCGAGTCCTCGTCCGCACTACTTGGCCATTGCGAGTCGCTCTTTCAAAGGTTAACAAAGGTGAATTGATTTTTCTCAGAGGGAAGAGACGCCCAGTGGCGAGTCCATGCAGCGTGGCATGCGACCCTCTCTGGCGACTCGTACGATAAGAGGACCTTAGCAGGTGCGGCGTACGCATTCGACGTAGCCGGAAAGAGTTGACGTGGCGAAAGTATGGTTGCGCTTTGGCAACGTCGACGCGGTGGACACGGGGTCGACGCGGCGGACGGGGGTCGCGCTATGGCAAAGTCGACGCGGCGGACACGGGGTCGACGCGGCGGACACGGGGTCGACGCGACGGACGGAGGTCGCGCTATGGCGAAGTCGACGCGGCGGACATGGAGTCGACGCAGCGGAGTCGTATGGCGTTTAGCCGGTAGCATGGCGAGTAGTGGTAGCGAGCCCGATCAGACCATTGGTCGGACGGGTCGCGTGGCGGAGTTGCTTTGGTGGAGACGTTGGGTACGGTAGCATGGAGATCCGCCGGACGTGGCGAGTCCATGGCGGGAGGATCCACGAGCATGGCGAGTCAGCAGCGGGTGAGTCCCCGAGCGTGGTGAGTCTGCGACATATGACAGGGTCGATGCGGCGGATATCGTCGGATTGGCGCGCTGCACGTATCCGGGCCTCGAGTGCGAGTCGGTTTGTTCCTCGCACATACACATCAACATGCATTCAGTAAGAAGTGTACAAATAAATATTTGGAACAATATATGAAATTATCGGTCATAACCAAGTCGTCGCTGGCGAAGTTGTATGCAGCCGTGGCAGCGAAGAGTCGAAACAGTTTGCGGTAGCGCGGTCCATCAAGCCTTCGGGCGAGGTCGCGGCAGTGTGTCCGACTAGAGCTTCACAGGGTGGAATCACAGTAACGGAGTCAGCGTAGCGGTGTGTTTGCCGCCGCGGCGATGGTGTGTTGATGTAGTCGGACTTTCTGGCGCGTAAGGCGACTCGATGTAATCGCTCCAGCATCTAGCGCAATCAGCACCTGGAATGGAATATGGCAACAAAAATTACGACGATCCACGCTTGTAGTCATGGACAATACTCCAATTGACGCACATGAGCAATGTAAATTAGATCCGAATAAAATATTAATTAAAAATGATAATCAAGACATGAGAGAGATGGGATCACATAAAAGAAAACTCGTCGGTCACGGCCGCACGCGATCGACCGCGTTTGAGCCTGACAAAGCGCCTCCGACGCGGGGAACAAACTCACGTGTTCGATGCCAAGCTGATCCGATTCAATCTCTCTCCCAGTGTTGATCTTGGACATGATCGTAGGAGTCATATATGTGCTGTTCATCCCGTCTCCGTGACATAGTCCAAGTGGTGGTGCATGTATTGCAAATTAATTCTCCTCGAGCTTGCTCAAACAAAATCAATTAGTATATATTAGATTGAATATAATATTTATAACATAACACTTGAGTGGAGCGGAGAAAGATCTTTTTTACTGATCCGGTGTACGTGTTGCATTGCTACACGCCTCCTTGATCCAAGTAATAATAGGCTTGCCTGGTTGATTCGTTGGCATCTTGGGGCTTCATTGGCTGATGTGATATGCCCTTTGGCTCGTAGATTAATAGCCACAAGCGATCCAATGGATCGGTGCTCCAAATTGTGAAAAAAGAAGTGATTAGATACCAATAAATTAATCAATTGAAAGAGTAATGAATGAGAGAGAGAGGAGATTAAACAGAAAACCCGTCGAACTGATCCTGGTTGTTCACGTGCCCGGACTTTTACGTAGAGTCCCTACCAGGTGTGACCTGGCCTGAGGGATCTTGCCCTGATCATCACCTCTAAGCACCGCTTGCCCCACGGTAGGCGCCAACTGTCGTGGTATTGACCACGGCAGATGCTACAGGGTAGCTTACATAGAAGAAAGGGCAAGGCGACGTAGGAGAATCCGGAAGCGAGATTGGCACGCGATGTACCCAGGTTCACGTCCCCTCGATGGAGAATAGCTACGTCCTGCTAGCAATCCAGTATATGATTATAGATTGGTTTACATGGAGCCGCCGTAGGCAGAGGGAGAGACTAGATCTAATATGGTGTGGGAGAGCGAGAGAGATGGCTCGTGGGGGTGCCCCTAGTGGCTTTATATATGCAGTCAGTTAGAGTTTACAAGTGCACTAAGGGCTTTGTGTTGGAGTCGCCGTCTTGGGCCTCCAGTCGGCGAGTCATCTGGATCCATTATGCGTCAGTCGCCGTATTTGGCGAGTCGATCCGTCCTGGGCTAAGCTTCAGTCGGCTCGCTCGAGCTGGCGACTCCGCTTCGTGGGCATACCCCGATTGGTATTCCCCCATCAACGCGGGTGTTCGTCACGCTATACGGTGGTCACGGGGCACGCGGCGGTGAACGGTCATGTCTGGGAGGTCACTGGTGCCACGATGACGATGGGTACGGGCGGAGAGAGCGAGGCGCGGCGTGTGCGTGCGAGGCAGCTGCGACGCTCCGTCGTGCGCTCGGCGTGGCAACAACTTAAATGGGCACGGCTGGTCTGGCTCCTTCTAACCTCTCCGTTGGTCAATGGGTGGACAGGTGGTGGCGGTGAGGTCATGGCTACTTGCTAGACATCGTGGTAGAGGGTGGCGCGGCACACAACGAGTGGTTCATGCTCGACCGGCATGGCCGACTCGGTACGGGCGTGCCACTGGTGCAACGGTGGAGAGGAGGCTCTGCACTGCACAGCCAAGTACCAAGGATGATCAAGGACAAGTAGTGGAGTGGAAATGAGGTACAAGAGATGATCAAATGATTGATCACAAATAGTAGATAGTTGGTAGATGTACTGTTCCTGCTAGGTGTTCGACCAAATGGCCGCATGAATTCATCTTTCAAATTTTTGAATGATTGTTGGTGAGTGATCTTGTTACTTTCTTAGTAGTCTATGGTTGCTGGGAATGGTCAAGGGGAATTGATTTAAATGGTTTTTGAAAAGTGATGATATAGGCATATGAACTTGATTCAATTTTGTAATGCCTCTTAAATAGATTTGAAAATAGTTTCTGCCACTTTGTAAAGTTTGCTTGCATTCACTTTTATTTGGTCTAGCAAGGGGTGAAAATAATTGGAATTGTTTCTGTTGGGAATCTTTTACTAGGAACACTCAAAGTGTTCTAGTGGATAAGTTTGGCCAAAATGACCATTTGATAATATGATCTATATTTTATTTACTTTTCACTTGATTCTGTTTGTAAGTGATCTAGATGATGTACTATCTATCTTTAAACGAATCCTTATTATTAGTAACAATCAATCATGGCAATTTCAAGCATTCATACACTATTGCAAATCACACATGCACTCATATTTAAGTTTAATAATAAAAGTTTTTGTTAACCCTAAACTTGGGTGATTAGAGCTTGATAAGCTTGATTAATATTTTTGGGATGTTACTCCTTAAACAGAATCTCGTCCCGAGATTCAGAAAAACTAGGAACAAAAGAGATTTGGAAACTTAGTCCTAATATAGTCTTCTCGTTCCCAGGTGGCTTCTTCTTCGGTATGGTTACTCCATTGGATCTTGAGAAACTTGATACTTCTGGTCCGGGTGGTTCTAAATGCTTCTTCCAATATACGGATGGGAACTTCACGATAAGTTAGATCTTTGTCGATATCTATGGCTCTATGATCGATGTTCTTGAAAACATCGGTCTTCTCCGGAACTTCTAAGCATTTGCGAAGTAACGAGATATGGAACATATTATGCACGGCTGACATCTCCTCAGGTAGTTCCAGTTGATAGGATACTTCTCCTCGGCGATTCAAAATCTTGAAGGATCCAATATATCTGGGGGCTAGCTTTCCTTTCAGACGAAAACGATGCATTCCCTTCAAGGGTGATACTTTGAGTACACAAAATCTCCGACATTGAAGGTCAGGTCTCGATGTCTTTTATCTGCATAACTCTTCTATCTGGATTGAACGGTCTTGAGGTGCTCATGGACTTTGTGAACCTTCTCTTCAACTTCTCATAGAATGTCGGGTCCGAAGATCTAAGTCTCTCCTACTTGCGACGAATTCAATGGGGTATGGCACTTTCTTCCATACAGAAAATCAAATGGGGCCATTTGCAAACTGGCTTGATAACTGTTGTTGTAAGAGAATTCCATGAACGACAGACAATCTTCCCATTTAGATCCATATTCTAGCACACAAGCTCGCAACATATCTTCCAAGATCTGGTTGACTCTTCCAGTTTTTCCGTCAGTTTGCGGGTGATAAGCTGTGCTGAAATTCAGTTTGGTTCCTAATCCTTCTTGGACTTTCTGCCAAAATCTTGAGGTAAACTTGGTTCCTCGATCCGACACTATGGGCTTGGGGGTTCCATGCAAATTGACTATTCTAGAGATATACAACTCTGCTAGATTCGAACTTTGGTAGGTTGTCTTGACGGGTATGAAATGGGCTACCTTAGATAGTCTATCTACTATGACCCAAATAGAGTCATTTCCCCTACTAGATGTAGGCAAACCTGTGATAAAATCTATTCTGACTGAATCCCATTTCCATTCTGGAATCTGTAATGGGTGCAAAAGTCCTGCAGGTCTCTGATGTTCTGTTTTGACTCTCTGACAGATATCACACTTGGCTATGTAGCTTCCGACTTCTCTCTTCATTTTGTGCCACCAAAATTGCTCCTTGAAATCCTAATACATCTTCGTTCCTCCCGGGTAGATAGAATAAAGGGTATCATGACCTTCCTGCATAATGACTTGTTTCAACTCCGAATCTGCTGGCACACAGATATGTCCTTTGTACCAAAAAACTCTTTCTTCATCTTCGGTGAATCCGAGTACCTTCCCTATTCTGATACGATGCTTGATTCTATCAATACTTGTGTTTCCTTTCTGGGCTTCTTTTATCTGACTAATCAAGGTGGATTGAAGTTCCATGCTAGCTAAGAATCCTTCGCTAACTAGCTCCACTCTGAAATTCTCCATCTCCTCATGCAGGCTTAGCTGGGATTCCTTTATCATGGTGTTTAATCTACATGGCAATCTGCTAAGAGCATCCGCTACCACATTTGCTTTGCCGGGGTGATAGTGAATGTTAAGGCCATAATCCTTGATTAACTCTATCCATCTTCTTTGCCTGATATTCAGCTCTTTCTGGGTGAAGATATACTTCAGACTCTTGTGATCCAAATAAATCTCACAGCGGTTACCCATCAGGTAATGACGCCATGTCTTCAAAGCTAAAACTACGGCTGCCAGTTCTAAGTCATGGCTGGGGTAGTTCTTCTAATGCTGCTTCAGTTGTCTAGACAGATAGGATAAAACTTTGCCTTCTTGCATCAATACACATCCAAGACCAATCTTGGATGCATCACAATACACATCAAAAGGCTTATTGATATCCGGCATGATCAAAATTGGGGCCGAAACCAATCTCTTCTTGATGTCTTGAAAGCTTGCCTCACATTTGTCCATCCATTCAAACTTCTTATCTTTCTTCAGCAACTGGGTCATTGGTCTTGTGATGCTCGAAAATCCCTTCACGAACTTGCGGTAATATCTGGCTAATCCAAGAAATGCGCGGACTTCTGTTTGGGTGGTTAGGGCTTTCCATTCTTCAACATCTTTGATCTTGGCAGGATCGACAGTGACTCCTCCTGCCGACAGGATATGGCCTTGGAATCCTACTTCATTTAACCAGAATCCACACTTGCTGAACTTGGCATATAGCTGATGCTCTCTAAGGGTTTCAAGGATGGTTCTCAGCTGTTGATCATGGTCTTCTTCTGATTTGGAGTAGATCAGAATGTCATCGATAAATACAATAACAAACTTATCCAGAAAATTCATAAAACTATTATTCATGAGGTTCATGAAATAAGCGGGGGCATTTGTTAATCCAAAATACATGACATTGTACTCATACAATCCATATCTGGTGGTGAAGGCAGTCTTTGGGATATCTGTTGCACAAATCTTCAGTTGGTGATAACCAGTTCTAAGGTCAATCTTAGAAAACACTCTGGCACCAGCCAGTTGATCAAACAAATCTTCTATCTTCGGCAAAGGGTACTTGTTCTTGATGGTGACATCATTCAACTTCCAATAATCCATACAAAGATGGTTGGCACCATCCTTCTTATCAATAAACAAAATGGGTGATCTCCATGGTGATGCACTTGGTTGAATTAGTCCTTTTCCCAGCATATCATCAAGTTGCTTCTTCAGCTCCACTAGTTCAGATGGGTTCATACTATAGGGTCTCTGAGCTATGGGTCTGGTTCCAGGGATTAGTTCAATGATAAACTCGATATCCTGATCTGGGGGCATACCGGGCAATTCATCTAGGAACATGTCAGGGTATTCATAGACTACTCTGACTTGGTCAATGGTGGTCTTGGCTAAATTCTTGTTGCACTTGAATTTACGGGGCAAAGTCTCAGATACATGTTCTACTGATACTCCGGTGCTACTGGTCATGGTTATGGCTTTCTTAGCATAGTCGATTAATCCTTGATGTTTCGACATCCAATCCATACCTAACACTACTTTCAAACCTTTGGTTCCAAGTACTATGAGATTGGCATAAAAATCTATTCCATGTATTCTGATGGGTACGACTTTGCAAACTTTTCTAGCTTTGGTGGTTGAACTAGGGATTTGAACTATCATAACATGCTTCAGATTTGTTGGTTGAATCTTACTAGTGCATGCAAATTCTTCTATAAAAAACAAGTGCGATGTTCCAGAATCAAACAACACTCTTGCTAGAACTGAGTTAACATAAAACATACCCAGCACGGCATCTGGCGCTTCTTGGGCTGCTTTAGCATTCATGTGGAATAGACGGCCATTACGGTTGTGCGGGTTTCCTGGGGTGAATCTCTTTCCAGGCTGGACACGGCGTTGCTGTTGGGCAGGTGCATTCACATTGGTTGTTGCGGCAAGCTTCTTGGGGCACTCGTTGGAGTAGTGACCCGTGACTCCGCATTCAAAGCAAGTGATCATTGACTTGTCTTTCCCTGCGACAGGCACAGCATTGCTTCCAGTCCTTGGGGCAGTATTTTTGTTGTTGTTGGACTTTGGCGGTGCACGGTTGAAATTGTTGGAGTTGCTAGGGTTGTTGTTTCGTTTTCCTCCGGGCCCTGGGTTTCCTCCTCCACGGTTGGGATACTTCGGACGGTTCATTAGGGGTCTGTTGTTTCTAGGTGCATAACTTGCAGACGGGATGGGGCGATACTTCGGGGTATGGTGTGGTCCTGGTTGATGCATCATTCGATGCTTGCGGTTCTCATTGGCCTGGTTGATCTTGCCTTCCATCTGGATTGCAGAATCCACTAAGGCTTCTAGGTCATCAAAGGGAATGTTGACTAGCACTGTCTGTATCTCATCATGCAGACCATTCAAGAATCTTTCCTTCTTCTTGGCTTCATTGTCAATCTCATCAGGTGCATACCTAGCTAGTTACAGAAATTTGTCATGGTACTCAACCACAATCATCCTTCCTTGCTTCAAGTCTCTGAATTGATCTCTCATCCTCTTGATTAGACCCCGGGGCACATGGCTCCTGCTGAACTTGAGTTTGAACTCCTCCCAAGTCATCATCTGACCTCCGTTCATCATACGGGTACTATTCCACCATCATCTGGCATAGCTGGACAGATAGTGGGTGGCAAACAACACCTTCTCATTAGCATCAACTCCTACAACTTCTAGATTGCTCTCCATGGTTTGCAGCCAATCATCAGCATCTAGAGGTTCCTCGGACTTACTAAACATGGGTGGGTTGGTATTCTAGAAGTTCTTAAGTTTGGATCCATGGTGATCTTGGTTTCCATGGCCTTGATTATTGTGGGCCATCTGGGTTATTTATTGAAGAGTGCCTAAGTTGGCTTGACGTTCAGCTCTTCCAGCTTCACAGTTAGAAACTAACATTTGCAGAATCTGCAGCATTGGGTCCTGAGATGAACTGCTTCCTCCGAGAATTCCGCGAGTCATCTAAAGATTGAGATAGATAGTGATACAAGAGGGAAATTTCTAAGGTTCATGGGTTTGTTTTTCAAAAGCTTTAAACTTTGAGTATAACTCCGGTTTTGAAAACTAACAACTTCTTCTCATTCATTCATTCATCCATTCATTCATTCCAAGCATAGATACAAATACACACCACAACAAGGAAACAGATGGTTTTAAGAACCATTCTGTGAAGCTACGATACAGTGGGACCGGGTACAACTCACACCTACGATAGTGCTCAGGTGCGACTAATCATCATCAATGAAGGCAGCATCATCCTCGTCAGTGTTGTCCTGCATGGCCTCATCCTCCGGGTAGTCATTGTCATCACTGAGGTAAGAGTGAATATCCCCATGGATGTCTTCACCTTCCTCCTCCTACTGCTCCTCCAGCTGGATCTCCTGGTCGTGGATTGTCTCCTCCAAGGTGGCTATCTTCTGACGAAGACGGGTGATGATGCGATCCGTTTTATCACACTGACTGCAAAGTGACTTGCGTTCCTTGGCGAGGATGGCAATGGTTTCCTTCCTTTAAACAGCTTCGGCATTTCTCTGGTTGGCGTGATCACGTGCATTGTCTAACTCCTTCTGTGTCTCATGTAGCATGAAGTCCATGTGGTCCACGTGATGCTTCAACTCTGGATGGGCTGGCATGGATAGAGGTTGTCCCATTGAGTCACGTCTTGCATAGTGAACAAAACGGGTGCCGATGATCTGGTTGATGTTCTGAGCACACAAGCGAGCGAGAGCTTCTTGCATAGCCCTAGCTAATCCATCTAGCCAGTTGTTCTCCCGAACGCTGAACTGAATCTTGTCAAAAAGAGGTGGCTCCATTCTGCGTCTCAGGTCAGCAACAATCAGCCACTATAGCTCCCCTCCAGCATGGTCCTTGAGATGTGCTCCCAAGAACTCCGGGTGCGGTCGTTCAAGATACTCTGAGAGCGAATCCAGATCCTGCTCAAAGATAAGCTATCCTCCGTTGCCCAACTGGTAAAACTTGCTGTATTTGACCTCCATCTATAAGAAATTGAGATGAGTAAGTTAGTGGAGTGATCATGTGTGTCACATTTTGATGTAGAATTGTAAGAGTTTTAAGTATCAAGTGATCTCTTTTTGAAAGAATCTCAAGGATGAGAATAGGTTTTTGTAAATACTCACTTTTTTGTTTTGAAGCTAGGTTTTTCAGGCGTCCATTCTAACTAGGGTCTCCTGTGGTCAGGATGGCTCTGATACCAACTTGTCAACACCCGGATTTTTAAGTCCAAATGCCTGTTATGCCGTAAATCGCAATCCCAGGATTACCAGTTTTGCGAGACATAACATAAGTGGTACCATAGTACATCATCCATTACAATCCACAATAAAGGTCTTACAAATAAAGGATCTCATGATCCAGTGTTAATACAATCAAAGCAGCGGAAAGTAAACGTATTAGGCTCCATCTTCAGGGTCACAGGCAATGCTGACGATGGGAGATGATCCTAGTTGTCATAGAGCTCCTGTTGTCCATCTTCCGGGTAATCCTCCTCATAGTCTGGCCATGCGAATAGCCAGGGACAAAGCCATGAGTACTCTTTAAGTACTCGCAAACTATCACTAGTATAAGTAAAAGTAAAGCTAGTAAGAATCATTAGCTCTAGGTTTGTTTGCAAAAAGCCAGGTTTATTTCATAAAGCTTCAAGAGTAAAGACCTAATTTAGTTCTCTACATCACTTAAGTGGGAACTTAGATCTCATATCCACAACTCTGTTATGGTCAAGTCAAGGTCATCCTTCAAGTAAAAATTCATTTAGAAAACATCTAACAACAGAACAGTATGGTCACTCCAACTATCCATAACCACAGACGCAACTATTCGAATAGTTTGACACTCTGCAGAGGTGGTACACTTTCACCACAAAATTCGATACATCCGTCAGGAATAACCCTGAATCATTATACTTAGTATGCGGATAATCAATCTTCACCTTTCAATTACACACCCTAGTATAGGCACCTCCCCTATGAATTTGCCCTCCCAGCCATGGCCTTCTGCCATCCTGGGTACTGCATAGGTGGACATTCATCACAAGGTAGCCTCAACTCAACCTCTTCCGCAAGGGAAGCCATACTAAGACATATAAACTTCTAGTCAAGCCTTACCCAACTCAGGTATTGTGGTTGTACGGTAAAATTGGAATGGTATCGCATCCGAACCCAACCATCAGTTTTTATTAAAGTCAAGGCTCATGCCTCATCATTTTCATCATCCAACCATTGTGTTTCACAACTGTAACACCCCAAAAATACTAATCAAGATTATCAAGTTCTAATCACCCAAGTTTAGGGTTAACAAAAACTTTTATTACTAAATTGAAAATGAATGCATGTGTGATTTGCATTACTGTATGATTGAGTGAAATTGCCATGTTTGATTGCTGCAAATGATAAAAAATGGTTTAAAGATGAATACTACATCATCTAGGCCAATTACAAACAAAATCCAAAGAAAAAGAAATCAAATATGAATCAAATGATCAAATGGTCATTTTGACCAAAGTTAACCACTAGGCCACTCTGTGAGTTCCTAGTAAAGAAGTTCTAACAGAAACATGTCCATTTATTTTCACCCCTTGCTAGACCAAGTAAAAGTGAACCCAACCCCACTTTAAAAACTCACAGAAACTATTTTCAAATCTATTTAAAGGACAACTCAAAATTGAATCAAGTTCATATGGTAAGATCACCATTTTGCAAAAACCACTCAAATCAATTCACCTTGACAAACTCAAGAAACCAGAGACTACCAAGCATAAGTTTAGATCACTCACCAAATTTCATTCAAAAATTTCAAACTTAAGTTCATGCGGCCATTTGGTCGAACACATTGCAGACACTAATTAAGCCCTGCCTAACTCCACTGTTTGGAGCAGTGATCCCTTGACCATTTGGCCCCATTGCACTCCCTGTCTCTCCTAGCATCTTGCAATGGAAGACACGCACCCCCCTTTGCCGTTGCGCCAGTGTAGTGCCGCCCGAAGCTAGCCACGCCGACCGACCATGGGCAGCTCGCCACAGACTGTGCCGCCCTCGTCCATGATGTCCAGTAGGCAGGCCACCATCCACCGCCACCCCCTGTCTAGCCTTCGACCACAGGAGAGCCATGGACCACCATAAAATCGCCGCGCCCACTTTCTCTCCGCACGTGCACGCCCTCGCCATAACACCAGCTAGCTCCCAGACATCCCCATTCTCCACCGCGCCACCCGTAGCCCCCGTGCGCCGTCTCGAACACCTCTGCGTCCGCGCGGAGCACCGTACACTCCCGACCGTACCACACCGCCCCACGCCTCGCCATTAAGTCCTTGAGAACCGCCAGGGAACCACACACCGCCCACTAGCCTCAGCCACGCCGATAGCCGCCTGTAGTATGGTCACCGACGAGCTCGCGCCCGCACCGTTCAGTCACCTCGACGTAGTATAAAAGGAGGCCACCCCTGCCTCATTTCTCCACACCATTCCACTCACCACCTCTCACTGATCCTCCCCCACTTCTTCCTAGAGCAAGGCGAGCTCTCTCAAGACAGAATCTGGCTGGAGCCCGCCGCTGCTGGAGGAGAAGGGCGTCGTTGATTTCGACCACCCCAAGCCCTTCCGTGACCGTGCCTCGACTCGCCGTCGTCTACCTCGTCGATCGCCCCCATCATCGACCCTAGCTGGAGCCCAGGTGAGCCCCGTGAGACCCCCACCACCGCGTTAGGGTTGATTCCTCGCTGGAGTAGTTCGTCGTCGATGACGACTCACCGCCGTTAGATCACATGGCCTAGATCCACCGATACCGTTTCGCTTAGATGTAGTCGCTGACTGGTGGACCCCATCTGTCAGCAGCCTACTGTGCTATGTAGTGCAGTTGGGTTATCCCGTTTAACTTCCCATGCTGGCCTGGAAATTCAAATATTGAATTTTCCTTTTTAGTTTAAACTAGTTTTGGTCCACAGATTAAAAAATCAATTCAAAGAGTTTCACTGACTCAAATTGTATGATTCAAATTTTTCTAGAAAGGTATTTAAATTATCTATCCAAGCCCGTTGGATTTAAATCATTTCGAGTTAGAAATAATCTTTAGTAAAAATATCAAGACAGAGACTTTTGCAACTTCAAACATTTTTCAAAATCAACCATAATAGCTTTTGAGTTGATTCCAACTCTCAAAAATCACATTTGACAATATCTATTTGAATATGTAGAAATATCTGAATAAGCAGCTGTAGTTTTAGACTTGAAGACATGGCGTAATTACCTTATGGGTAACCGCTGTGAGATTTATTCGGATCACAAGAGTCTGAAGTATATTTTCACTCAGAAGGATATGAATATGAGGCAAAGGAGATGGATAGAGTTAATCAAGGATTATGACCTTGACATTCACTATCACCCCGGCAAGGCCGATGTGGTAGCGGATGCTCTTAGCAGATTGCCGTGTAGGTTAAACACCATGATCAAAGAAGCCCAGCCAAGTTTGCGTGAAGAGTTGGAGCAGTTTAGAACGGAGCTAGTTAGCCAAGGATTTTTATGTAGAATTGAACTTCAACCCATGTTGATCAGTAAGATCAAGGAGGCGTAGAAGGAAAATGAAAGTATCGACGGAATTAAACATCATATTGGTACGGGGAAGGTACCCAGATTCACCGAAGATGAAGAAGGAGTTTTATGGTACAAAGGACGTATCTGTGTGCCAGCAGATTCCGAGCTGAAGCAAGTTATCATGCAGGAAGCTCATGATACTCTTTATTCTAGCCACCCCGAAGGAACGACGATGTATCAGGATTTTAAGGAGCAATTTTGGTGGCACAAGATGAGGAGAGAAATTGGAAGCTACATAGCCAAGTGTGATATATGTCAAAGAGTCAAAGCGGAACATCAGAGACCCGCATGACTGTTGCAACCATTGCAGATTCCGTAATGGAAATGGGATTCCGTCGGAATGGACTTTATCACCGGATTGCCTACTTCTAGTAGGGGAAATGACTCTATTTGGGTCATAGTTGATAGACTGTCCAAGGTAGCCCATTTTATACCTGTCAAGACTACCTATCAGAGTTCGAAGCTAGCAGAGTTGTACATTGCCAGACTTGTTTGTTTGCATGGAACCCCTAAGACCATAGTGTTGGATCGAGGAACCCAATTTACCTCAAGATTTTGGCAGAAAGTCCAGCTTATCACCCACAAATCGATGGACAAACTGAAAGAGTCAACCAAATCTTAGAAGATATGTTGAGAGCTTGTGTGCTAGAATATGGATCAAAATGGGAAGATTGTCTGCCTTTCGCAGAATTCTCATACAACAATAGTTATCAAGCCAGTTTGCAAATGGCCCCATTTGAATTTCTGTATGGAAGAAATTGTCGTACCCCTTTGAATTGGTCGCAAGTAGGAGAGAGTCAGATTTTCGGACCCGACATCCTACGGGAAGCCGAAGAGAAGGTTCACAAAGTCCGTGAGCGCCTCAAGACCGCCCAATCTAGACAGAAGAGTTATGCTGGCAAGAGACGTCGAGACCTGACCTTCAATGTCGGAGATTTTGTATATCTCAAAGTATCGCCCTTGAAGGGAATGCAACGTTTTCAACTGAAAGGGAAGTTAGCCCCTAGATATATTGGAACCTTCAAGATTTTGAATCACCGAGGAGAAGTATGATATCAACTGGAACTGCCAGAGGAGATGTCATCCATACATAATGTGTTCCATATCTTGTTACTTCGCAAATGCTTAGAAGTTCCGGAGAAGACTGAAGTGTTTAAGAACATCGATCACCAAGCCATAGATATCAACAAGTATCTGACGTATCGTGAAGTACCCATTCGTATTTTGGAAGAAGCCTTCAGAACCACCAGGACCCGGAGTATCAAGTTTCTCAAGATCCAGTGGAGCAACCATACCAAAGAAGAAGCAACTTGGGAGCGAGAGGATTACATTAGGACTGATTTTCCAAATCTCTTTAGTTCCTAGTTTTTCTTAAATCTTGGGACGAGAATTTGTTTAAGGAGGGAAGGTTTGTAACACCCCAAAAATACTAATCAAGATTATCAAGTTCTAATCACCCAAGTTTAGGGTTAACAAAAACTTTTATTACTAAATTGAAAATGAATGCATGTGTGATTTGCATTAGTGTATGATTGAGTGAAATTGCCATGTTTGATTGCTACAAATGATAATAAATGGTTTAAAGATGAATACTACATCATCTAGGCCAATTACAAACAAAATCCAAAGAAAAAGAAATCAAATATGAATCAAATGATCAAATGGTCATTTTGACCAAAGCTAACCACTAGACCACTTTGTGAGTTCCTAGTAAAAAAAGTTATAATAGAAACCTGTCCATTTCTTTTCACCCCTTGCTAGACCAAGTAAAAGTGAACCCAAGCCCCCTTTACAAACTCACAGAAACTATTTTCAAATCTATTTAAAGGACAGTTCAAAATTGAATCAAGTTCATATGGTAAGATCACCATTTTGCAAAAACCACTCAAATCAATTCACCTTGACGAACCCAAGCAACCAGAGACTACTAAGCAGAAGTTTAGATCACTCACCAAATTTCATTCAAAAATTTCAAACTTAAGTTCATGCGGCCATTTGGTCGAACACATTGCAGACACTAATTAAGCCATGCCTAACTCCACTGTTTGGAGCAGTGATCCCTCGACCATTTGCCCCCATTGCACTTCCCCTGTCTCCCCCAGCATCTAGCAGCACAAGACACACACCCCCCTTTGCCGTTGCGCCAGTGCAGCGCCACCCAGAGCTGGCCACGCCGGCCGACCATGGGAAACTCGCCACAGACCGCGCCGCCCTCGTCCATGATGTCTTTTTTTTGAGGTGAAACAGTAGGGAAAATCCCCACTGCAATTTTTTTATTATATATGTGTATGTTACAATGAGAACATGATCTAAGGTAGATCATAAATAGTTATTTAAATTGAAACAATCTATTCTATCCCTGATCTAATTGTTGACTGAGCCAGGCTTTGAATTTCTCCTTGTATCTTCCTTTGATTCTGAATTGTATCCATCTCATTTCCTGGGAAACTCGTCCATGATGTCTAGCAGGCAGGCCACCGTCCACCGCCACTCCCTATCCAGCCCTCGTCCACAGGAGAGCCATGGACCACCAGAAAATCGCCGCGCCCACTTTCTCTGCGCCATGCCAAGAGAACGCCAGAGCGCCGCAGCCGACCAGCTCGTACACGCTGCACCTCACCCTCTCCACGCGTGCACACCCTCGCCATAACACCAGCTAGCTCCTAGACATCCCCGTTCACCGCCGCGCGACCCGTAGCCTTGTGAGCCGTCTCGAACACCTCTGCATCCGCACGGAGCACCGCACACTCCCGACCAAACCACACCGCCCCACGACTCGCCATTAAGTCCGTGAGAACCGCCAGGGAACCATGCACCGCCCACTAGCCTCCACCATGCCGATAGCAGCCTGTAGCATCGTCGTTGACGAGCTCGTGCCCGCACCGTTCGGTCCCCTCGCCACAGTATAAAAGAAGGCCACCCCTGCCTCATTTCTCCACCCCATTCCACTCACCACCTCTCACTGATCCTCCCCTACTTCTTCCCAGAGCAAGGCGAGCTCTCTCTCGCCGGAATTTGGCCAGAGCTCGCCGTTGCTGGAGGAGAAGGGCGCCGTTAATTTTGACCACCCCAAGCCCTACCGTGACCGCGCCTCGAATCGCCGTCGTCTACCACATCGATCGCCCCCGTCGCTGACCCTAGCTGGAGCCCAAGTGAGCCCTGCGAGACCCCCACCGCCGCGTTAGGGTTGATTCCTCGCCGGAGTAGTTCGTCGTTGACGACGACTCACCGCCGTTGGATTAGAATTAGATCACATGGCCTAGATCAACCAATACTGTTTCGCTTAGATGCAGTCGCTGGCTGGTGGACCCCATCTGTCAGCAGCCCGCTGCGCTATGCAGTGTAGTTGGGCTGGCCCATTTAACTTCCCACGCTGGCCTGGAAATTCAAATATTGAATTTTCCTTTTTAGTTTAAACTAGTTTCGGTCCACAAATTCAAAAATCAATTCAAAGAGTTTCACTAACCCAAATTGCATGATTCAAATTTTGCTAGAAAGTTATTTAAATTATCTATCCAAGACCGTTGGATTTAAATCATTTGGAGTTAGATATAATCTTTAGTAAAAATAACAAGACGAAGACTTTTGCAACTTCAAACATTTTAAAAAAATCAACCATAATAGCTTTTCAGTTGATTCCAACTCTCAAAAATCTCATTTGACAATATCTATCTAAATATGTAAAAATATCTAGGTTTGCATGTAGTAACATTGGACTAGTACCAAAAGAATACTATTAGGGCATTTCTAGTCACTTTAAATCTATTAAATGATAGTCTTGAAATTAATAAAATGTTACCAACCCTTTAAATCACATTCCCATGTATTAGAATATGTGGTGATGACATGTGTCCACATGATCCCATATTGTAATTGGAGAATATTAAATCTTAATTAATTTCAATGAGTAGAAATTACTTTTCTCAAATAAGATAAATAAAACTACTTCTTTATTTCATGTGATGATTGTGATGATGCTAGATCATCAAGTGTGAGACTTAGTGTGCTAATTAGAGCTAGTTAATTATTGTTTGGTGATTGTGTGCCTGTTATTTATTTATAGACGATAGTACCGACCCAAGCTACAAGGAGGAGGAGTTCTACCCCAAAGAAGAGGAGGAAAACTTCAATCACTGCACCAATCAAGGCAAGCTAGAATTATACAAGTTAACCATGCAAGCTTTAACCTAATCAAGATGCATTAGGAATGCTTTGGTTATATACTTTGATTTATACCCATCCCAAGTTTTACTTGCAATCTTTACTCTTTTACTTTACTAAAGTTCTTTACTTTTAGTTAATGCTTTGTGAGGATTTTGGAAATATAGTATAGATAGCATAAAGAGTATAAAACTAGGCCTATACTAGGTGTCATTCTATGGCATGAGATTAAAGATTAGCACCCTCATTAGTGAACACTCTTAACTTAGTGCTTAGTGCTAAGCATAAAACTTGATCACTTTAGATGGGAATACTTGGTGGAAATGATTGTGAAAACCTTGGAATGATGAGTCATTCTGTTGAAATGTTTTGACATGTGTTGAGAAACACAAATGGATTCGATGATGAAAATGTTGAGGCATGAGCCTTAGCCCTTTATAAAAACTGATGGTTGCGTTCGGATGTGATACCATTCCAATTTTATCATACAACCACAATACCTGAATTGGTTAAGGCTTAGCCGGAAGTTTATATCCATTAGTATGGGTTCCCTCGCGGAAGAGGTTTGAGCTGAGGCTACCTCTTGATGATGTCCACCTATGCAGTGCCCATGATCGCAAATGACCATGGCTGGGATGCCAAGCTCATAGGGGAGGTGCCTATACTAGACTGTGTAATTGAAAGGTTGTGATTGATTATCCGCATACTAAGTATGATGATTCAGGGTTATCCCTGACGGATGTATCAAATTTTGTGGTGAAAGTGTACCACCTCTGCAGAGTGTCAAACTATTCGAATAGCTGCGTCCACGGTCATGGACAGTTGGAGTGGCCATACTGTACCGTCGTCAGATGTCTTCCAAAATGACTTGTGAAGTGAACTATGACATTGACTTGACCACAACAAGGTTGTGAACATGAAAGCTAGGTTCCCACTTAAGTGATTTAGAAATTTTACTTAGTTTTCTTTACTTCTAAACTCAGTTTAGATAAACCTGGCTTTTTGCAAATAAACCTAGAGCTTAAAATTCCTACTAGAACTACCTTACTTGTTAGTGAAAGTTTGCGAGTACTTAAAGAGTACTCATGGCTTTGTCCCTGGCTATTCCCGTGGCTAGACTATGAGGAGGACTATCAGGATGATGGTCATCAGGACGTCTACGACAACTAGGATCATCTTCCATCATCAGCATTGCCTGTGACCCTAAAGATGGAGCCAACTGCTATGCTTATTATTCCGCTGCTTGTTTGTATTAATACTAGATCATGAGATCCCTTATTTGTGTAAGACCTTATTATGGTTTGTAATGGATGATGTACTGTGATATCCAATCTGTTATGTCTCGCAAAAATGGTAATCCTAGGATTGCGATGTATGGCATAACACGCATCTGGGATTAAAAACCCGGGTGTTGACAACAAGACATGTCAAAACATTTCAATAGAATGAATCTTCATTCCAAGGTTTTTATACTCATTTTTACCAAGTATTCCCATCTAAAGTGATCTAGTTTTATGCTTAGCACTAGCCACTAGTATTGAGGTTATCACTATTGGGGGTACTAGTCCAGTATAAGTATCCAAGGCTTGTTCTATGATCTTGATGGTATCCATCCTATTTTCCATTAATGGTAATTCATTAACTAGGTAAGAAACTATACTAAAGGGAAACGCAAAGCTTGGAGTAAAAACTGGGAATTGGTAAAGTTGCATAACCAAGCATGCCTAGTGCATCTGGTATAAGGGTTTTGCACAAGTAGCATGCATAGTTCTAGCTTGCACTAATAGCTTGCCTTAAGCTGGGCAGTTGTTGAAGTCGTTGAAGTTCTCCTCCTCCTCCTCCTCGAAGTACTCCTCCTCGTTGTAGTCCAGGTCGGTACTAGCGTCTATCAATATATTCAATGTACACAATCACCAAACAACACTTCACTACTTCTATTTAGCACACAAGGGCTCATACTAGACGATCTAGCATCCTCTCAATCATCATATGGAATATTAACATTTTCTTATTCTTCTTATTTTAGAAAAGTAATTTCTACTCATTTTAAATCCTTAAGATTTAATATTCTCCAATTACAATAGTGGATCATGTTGACACATGTCATCACCATCTATTCCAATACTTGGGAATGTAATTTAAAATGGTGATCATATATTACAAGATTAATATTACTATTTAATAATATTAAAGTGACTAGAAATGCCTATATATCACTCTTTTAATACTAAGCCATGTTTCATATTTGTAAAACCAAAACTTTTTACATATTCATATAGAGCATGGCAAATGTGATTTTTTACAGGTGGAATCATCTCAAAAACATTCATAGTTTATTTTAGAAAATTGTTTGAAGTGTCAAAAGTTTCTGTCTTGTTATTTTTGGTATAGGTGATCTATAATTCTAAATGGTTTGAATCCAATGGGATTGATTAGATAATTTCAATACCTTTCCAACAAAATTTGAATCATGCATTTTGGTTCAGTGAATCTCTTTGAATTGAATTTTGAATCTACTAACAGAATCTGGTTTTAACTAAAATGGAAAAATCTTATTTGAATCAACAGGCTTTGCGCGGGAGACGACATGGGCCGGCCCAACTGCACAGCGTTGGCGCAGTGCGCTGCTGACAGAACAGAACCACGTGTTAGCGACTAATTCTAACCAAAACGGTATATTGCAATCCTAGCCCTACGATTAGAACAGGATCCTACGGCTGAGGTTCGTCGTCTCCGTCGAACAGCTCTGGCGAGACTCGAACCCTAAAATGGCGGTAGGGGTTGTTGGGGACTTACCGGGGCTCCATTAGGGTCGCCGATGGGGGCGAATGGGGTTTTCATAGACGGTGGTTCGATTGGTGGTCACGACAGCTCCTGGGGTGGCCGCAATCAACGGCTTCCTTCCTCGACTGCTGCA
Source organism: Avena insularis (assembly GCA_023614405.1). Taxonomy (NCBI): domain Eukaryota; kingdom Viridiplantae; phylum Streptophyta; class Magnoliopsida; order Poales; family Poaceae; genus Avena; species Avena insularis. The sequence goes on from CM042690.1 coordinate 191,777,947, forward strand.
GTGGGCTCCGGTGAAATTCCGGGTGGATGGTGCTCGCCTTGCTCCGGGGAAGGGTCTGGGGTGTTGCTAAGAGAGAGAGAGAGAGGAGTGGAATGGTGTGGAGATTGAGGTCTGGGGTGGCCTCTATTTATATCCCAAGGGTGGAGGCAGGGCGGCATGGTCTGACTTCTCCGGCGACGTTGCTACAAGTCTTGTTGAGCATGGCAGAGGGCATGGGTCGGTGCGGCGGACTATAGCAATCGTCACGCGAGTGACGACACGACAATGGGCGGTCTCTGTTGGTCGGGCGATGTCGACGCTCTTTTCCAGTACGCGGGTGTTCGTCACACGGTATGGTGGTCACGGGGCGCACGGCGGTGAACGGTCATGTCTGGGAGGTCACTGGTGCCACCGCGACGGCGGGTACGGGCGGAGAGAGCGAGGCGAGCGTGTGCATGCGAGGCAGCTGCGGCGCTCCGTCATGCGCTCGGCATGGCAACGGCTTAAATGGGCACGGCTGTTCTGGCTCCTTCTCGCCTCGCCATTGGTCAAGGGGTGGACAGGGGTGGCGGTGAGGTCATGGCTACTTGCTGGACATCGTGGCAGAGGGCGGTGTGGTGGGCAACGAGTGGTTCGTGCTCGACCGACATGGCCGGCTCGGTACGGGCGTGCCACTGGTGCAACGGTGGAGAGGAGGCTGTCCACTACATGGCCAAGTACCAAGGATGATCAAGGACAAGTAGTGGAGTGGAAATAAGGTACAAGAGATGATCAAATGATTGATCACAAACAATAGATAGTTGGTAGATGTACTGTGCCTGCCAGGTGTTCGACCAAATGGCCGCATGAATTCATCTTTCAAAATTTTGAATGATTTTTGGTGAGTGATCTTGTTACTTGCTTAGTAGTCTATGGTTGCTGGGAATGGTCGAGGGGAATTGATTTGAATGGTTTTTGAAAAGTGATGATCTAGGCATATGAACTTGATTCAATTTTGCAATGCCTCTTAAATAGATTTGAAAATAGTTTCTGCCACTTTGTAAAGTTTGCTTGCATTCATTTTTACTTGGTCTAGCAAGGGGTGAAAAGAATTGGAATTGTTTCTATTGGGAATCTTTTACTAGGAACACTCAAAGTGGTCTAGTGGATAAGTTTGGCCAAAATGACCATTTGATCATATGATCTATTTTTTATTTTCTTTTCATTTGATTCTGTTTGTAAGTGATCTAGATGATGTAGTACCTATCTTTAAACCAATCCTTATTATTAGTAACAATCAATCATGGCAATTGCAAGCATTCATACACTAATGCAAATCACACATGCACTCATATTTAAGTTTAATAATAAAAGTTTTTGTTAACCCTAAACTTGGGTGATTAGAGCTTGATAAGCTTGATTAATATTTTTGGGATGTTACAGCTATGTGGACCAGAATTTAACTTCCAACCCCCCCTGTGTTTCTTCATCAATCCCAAGATCAAAGTTGACGATACAGCGAAATGTATATCATTGCAGACGAACAAAAAGTAATTATTACAAAGTTTGAATAGTTACATAGTATAATGTCATGTGACATTTTTTACAATCAGAAAGCACAGCGGAAATATAAAATGCGTAGCGATTCAATCTTAGCTACAGACAGTCGATGTAGTCCACGAGGCCTCACTCCTCATCTTCATCATAGTTGTCGTCCCCTTCTCCATAGTACTCCGAAGTATCAACAAAAGCATTGCCATGAGTACATAACATACTCAACACGCCCCCTCATGGGAGACCTATAATATTTATGGGAGGCTTCAAAGGAAGGTTGTTTGGTTCTTTTGCATAAGAGCCAATTTTATTTGAAATAAGATAATATATTTGATCAAAGCTGTTTTAGATGAAAAACATGTTTTTGTTCAATGTAATATTTCTCATCAGTGACTGTCCTAGACAACTCACATATTCCATAAGATTTCAGGTTAAGGATGGAGGCAAAGAGGGAAGTAGCAAGACAGGTTCCCATATGTCAAGAAATATTCATGTGTCATCCATGACCATGGACACGGCTATTCGAATAGGTTTACATAATGCAGAGGTTGTACACTTTTCTCACACGACACAATCCTGTCTTGTTGTCCACTAGTGGCCGCTGGTTTAGTACACACCTGTTGGTGTACCGACAGAGGGATTATGACCAGGTCTTTTAGCTAGATCCCCCAAAGATGTGACATGCCGACCAGGTATGGCGCACGGAACTGAGAGTACGTCCCCAAACCGGTCCCCCATCTGTGCCGAAGGCTCCCCCGCAGACAGACACCTCATCAGCGGTACAACGGCATCAACGCCTAAGGCTGACAAATTACTTGACCAAGCCAATGCCCATTATAGCATGTGCTTGTACGAATGGTCACAATCTTCAAATCCAAGACTTATTAGACCCTCATGCGGCACGGACAACGGATTGCTCCCTCCAACTAGTGAAGGGTAGCCAATCGCAACTTCCTTTGATCCAGCTGTCGCCCGCGCCAGTATTTAGACGATAAGTTTCACCTAGACTAGAATAGAGTAGACGAAGCAACAACGGCTATTCATCTGAGCTCAGCGAGCTCAACAAGTTTCAAAAGGTGTGTATAACCTGAAGGTCATCCAATTCCTCCGAAGAGGAAAGATAGAATATCCTAAAGATTATTGAGCTTGGCTAAGCAATTCTACTCTACTAGGATTACTATATAACCTCACTTGGGATATCAAGTATATGGCGACAAGCAGATCAAGATATGTGTGTTAGTCGGCAGGAATAAAATAGCGAGTATATTTGTAAAACAACAAAATAATATGTCTATTATAAAACATGGTATAAATCATGATCAAAGAGGGGGCATGCCTTCGTTGTTGAACTCTTTCTCTTCACCATCTTGATCGTAATCGTAACCATAACCTGCTCCACTCCCTAATCACCGTATCAAAGCAATACAAACCAAATAAATAAAAGCAACACGACGAACAAGATTCCAATGAATGAGCATCGAATATGATCCAAAGAGAGGCTAGCATGGTTCAACGATTGATGGTTTATTGGTTGGTCTGCCCTTCCCAAACCGAATAATAATATACTAGGAAAATAATACTTATGAAAGATTACCACTATAGGTGGTATAGTCTTAACATGCCATGCACAAACATTCCACCGACTATTGTAGAACTACTCATGTGATAGCAATGTAATGAAATAGCTATGCTATGCTTATTCATATAAACAAACAACAACAATAACTCATGACATGAATGTAATATTACCAACCTATGTTATATATCACTACTAAGCATGAATTGGAACATAGAAAGTAATGTCTCACTCTAAGATTTGAAGACACGAACTAAAATAGGATATGATATGGACCACATCATGACGACAATGTACACTTAGAAACGCTACTGTAATAAATTCAAACAATCTAACTAAGCATCTAGCATAAAAGAGTAACCGTGCAATAAAAAAACAAATATTATAACTACTTTAGTATACAAACATGGCAAAGAAATATATGTACAACATGAATGACTCTTCTAACAATAAACCACTATTTTAAAATAGTAGCAAAACCATATAGAGGACACATCAGTAATTACACTAAGTAAATCTATCGACAAGTATAACTAGAAGTAAATGTGGATAAACGTGGCATGTCAAGAAATCATATTAACAAATATGAACAGAGGTGACAAACCAACTAATATGCTACTGAATGACAAGTAAAAGAATATAAAGAAATAATATTCTATGTAACAAATCAATATCCAGTGTTAGCAAAATACTATTATAACGACAACAACTCTATATCTATTTAAACATAACCAATAGATCTGAAATAAAATACAAGAAATAATAAACAGTAGTATGATACGTGCACCCGACAAGTTTCGATCATGCAAATAATTCAAAACGTATATAGCTAGGTAAATAATAATATATATCTAGTCTACTACATGCTCTGGAAAACATAAAACCTACAAATGATCTAGTATGTTGCAGACTAGTGTACGTTCACCGGAAAATGACACTCAACCATATATACATGCATTTATAATTTTCGAAATCTACCCATAGATTATGAAAACTAATACCAGTACCAGATTTCTAAGATCCCGGCACGTTTTTGGTGTTGGACTCGAGTTGATCCGACATGTGTGAGGTATACTACAAGGCTGATGCCATCTGGTGGCATTCGGTCCACCAGCCGCTCGACAAACTACAAACTAATAGCCAGAGGTAGGCTTGGATGATATAAGACTAATGTTCAAAGGAATTTGTCTGATTCTCACCGAGGCGCGACGAATTAGTCCGATGAAGTTCCAGATCAAGCTGCAGTAGTATGTCAAATTGACGATCTGTAGATGCCGGATGGAGGAATGAATTGTGTGAATGGGTTACTGATGTCTAATCGGTGCTGGTGGCGCAAGGAATCGATCAAAGGCCACTCGATTGATCGGATTTGAGGGTGGCGGCTGCGCTGCGAAATGTGGAGCTGTACGGTTTCTATGGCTCTTAGGGTGTCGTGTGCGGAGCGCCGGAGCGAGGGGCGGGGGTCAGCAGGGAATATAGACCGGGTGCTGCATTTATACGGAGTGGAGGTAGGATTCCTGTGGCTTCTTTGGCGCACGCACGCGAAGAACGGAAACGGCAGCGACAGTGCGTTTGTGCTGGGAGTAGTCTAACACGAGAGCCGAACCGCTGGGCTGCCCAAAAGAAAAAAAAATAGAAGAAGGAAGCTGAGTCGCCTAGGATTGATTGCTGCTGCGTTGCTAAAAGAAAATAAGGTCTGCTTGTGTACTTGCTTCGATGATTGACGGAAAAAAATGAAAAGGGACAAGAGATGGGGCGACCGGTCGCATGCATTTGCATAGGAAATAGAAAACGTATGGAAGAAAGAAATAGAAAGAATAGAATGAGCAAAGAAGCTAGCTATCGATCGTAAAAGTGCACATGCATGTACGTACATGTGCATGCTACAGTACAAAATCAAAGGGATATTTGAAGCGAATCAAATAAAAAAGAAATTGGCAAAATAAAAACCAAACTCAAATAATAAAGGAGAAATACTATGAGAAATTAATCTCCTTTTATATGTCAAATTAATTTCAAAATATTTGGAATTAATTTTAAAAACTCCAAACAAAATATTTAGCTATTATTTGCGTGTGTTGCAACATCCTTTTTAAAAAAAGTTCCAGTCATAAAAAAATCAGGATGTTACAATGGCGTTCCTCTGGAACCCACAGATCACAAGCCTTATGCCATTACACAGTCTGTTAGCTAGGTCAATATTCCTTAGTAGTATAAAATGGCAATTTATCTTCATTTTAAGCGCGTGTGGTGGCATCCCGTTAGGAGTCAGCGAGTTCAAAAACTTAGAAGGGTAGTTGCCATGCGGATCATCCTCCGCACTATCGAAGCTATAGTATATCATCTCCTCGTCCTGAAATTGTTCAATCATGTGCATGTTTATTCCATCTACATTGTCGTTCTTTGTGAATATGATCGCTCTAGATTGGTGCATCTTGGCGTAGTAAGCATTGTTGCCTGTGGGAGCTTCTAGTTAAGGTCAATTAGCTTGACCCAGATGGTGATCATTTAGGTTTAGTAAGCGGAACATCCACTCCAAAGTAATTGGATTTCAGTGTAATTATACCATCATCATCATTATTAGGTTTGGCCTTCTCCTTCCTGGGGAAGTGGACTATAAAAGGATCTCTAGACGGTAGTCCTATTCTCACATTCCCTTTATGTAAATTGATTAAATCTTTAATAGTTTTTAGGAATAGTCTATCTAGAATTATAGGTGCTAAGGGATCTTCAGGTCCACTATAACAATATCAATAAGAGTGGGACTTCTTTTAATTTCAACAACTATGTTTTCTTTTATCCCAACAACTCGTTTATAAGTTGAATCCTCTAGAAGGATTCTTAATTCAGTGGTTACAAAAGGCCCCAAGTTTAACTTATTATATAGACTTTTGGAAATTTGTTGAGACGCTTGCACCAAAATCATAAAGCGTGGATATCTCATTAACCCCAATTTTAGTTTTAATAGTGCGCTCAAATATATCATCTAGCTTAGTAGGAAGCTTATCAGCTAGTCTCTTATACTCCATCTCTAAATCTCAAACTTTAGATGCTACTTGTTAAATAAATTATAGGTACATAGCATCATTACCTTGTTCTATACCGGGATTGTTTATGGTGATCATCTTTAGTAGATCTTCCATGGTGTATTCAGGTGAAGGTGCGTTTCTATAATCCATATCTTCAGGCTTCTCTTCATTTATTTACATCCTCATCATCTTGAGGACTTCTACCTAATTTGGCTCGGGTTTCCCAGCAAACTTTGCTAGTATGAGAGCTTGGCTCTTAGCTACCTTGCCCAATTGAGCCTCCATGGTCTTTGTCCTTTCGTGTAGATCCCGCACATCATTTCTTATTGCAACGGCTTGGTTAGATAATTTTCCTATACTACTTTCATGGTTCTCCGTAATTTTAATAAGCATATTATTTTTCTCGGTTTGAGCTTGCATAAAGGTTCTAATAGTGTGCTCAAACGAGAGATTGCCATGATTTGCTCCATTATGATTATCATAATTATAGTAAGGAGCTCTTGCAGGATTAGAATAATGTTTTTGAACATTAGAAGAACATTTTTGGTTCTTCCAAGCGGGATTATAAGGAGTGCGAGCTATAAAATTAATATCATTAACATCGGTACTGATAACATTAACTTGGGTATCTTCCTTACCCTTTACTATGTTGAGTAACTCGTCTACCTTAGATGTAAGATCTTCATTGTTTACATCGGTGATTGAATTCACCCTTTTCGAGGTTCTTTCCACATGCCATTAGGCATGGTTGTTTTGCATATCATCAAGTAATTTCTTTGCAACACTCACTTGCTTTCCCATGATTGTTCCTCCTGCTGCAGTATCTAGCATACACTTAGACATTAGGTTAAGGCCATTATAAAATAAATGTAATATAAGTCATTCTTCCATCTCATGACTAGGATAATTCATTACGGCTTCTTTCATCCTTTCCCATGCAACCGCTACTGGCTCGTGATCTTCTTGTCTAAAACTTGTAATGTTGGATCTTAGTTGCATAGTTTTAGTTGGGGAAAAAATTTAGTCATAAAGAGATTAGTACATTCCTCCCAAGATTTAATAGTGCCCTTAGGTAGAGTTAGCAACCATCCCTTAGTCTTTCCTCTAAGAGAGAAAGGAAACAAACGTAATTTAACAACATTTGGATCAACATCCTTAATACACATCATGTCGCAAATTTCGGTAAAAGTATTTAAGTGCAAACCTCGATCCTCAAAAGATGAGCCTCCAAATTGGTTTTCCTGAACCAAACTTAAAAGGTTAGGATCAATTTCATATGCTTCCGTAGCAACAACGGGCTGAGTAATAGGTGCACGAATAAAATCATCAGTGGGAGTAGCATACTCCCCAAGTCTCTTTTGAGCCATGGCTCTTATACTTTTGGTATTTTTTTAAGTAAAGAAAACGAATAACAAGTAACTATTTTTTTGGGTTTTCAAATAGATAACAAGAAAGTAAACTAATAACAAGAAATAAACTACAAAAAAATAATAAAACTAAAAATAAGGTCTCTAGTGACCTCACCAGGATAGCGAAATTGCTTCCCCAGCAACGACGCCAGAAAATGGGTTGATACCTTCGATCTAGATTACACATGTAGTATAATAGTCTTTTTCCCTGGAAGAACTAGGTTTAATCGAACCTTTGGAAACAATGCTAAAAGGAAATAAAAAGGGTACGCCTATAGACTTTGTTTCTTTGTTTTACCTTTGTTTACCGGAACAATCTAGTTTACTTTATCGTGGGTTGAATCAATGAATGGAGATAGGTCAGGATTGAAGATCCGCCTGCAGCTGCGCATCATAGACAAAAGATAATAATAAGCATAGTCATGTGTAATGTTTTAATAGAGATAATCTTGTTTGGTCAACACATCCTAATATATTAGAGCCCCTGAGAGGCAACAAGCATAGCAACAGTCTTTTGATCGAACTGAGTGCACCACGAAGCATCGGGCTACAAACGATTATTAAGTGTAAAACACAGATATTAAGTGGTGATGTTGCTGTGATCCCGAATGGGTTGCTAAGCAAAGACAGTACATCCATTTCTGTAACTGGGTTTCCTATGCGATCGCCGCTAGCCAAGTATCCTACCTCAAGCCTTTATCAATCTCTGGGGTCTTGGGTACCTACAAGTCCAAAGATTGAGACAAGAGACAGAGAACAAAAGATACAATTCTCTCTTTCAAACAATACACAATGCTCCCATAGATTAGATGCACATAATCGCTGCGAGGTTTCTCCCCAACCCGCAGCCCGTAAGGACTACTCACTCATAACAATAAGATCAATGATAGAAAACATTGTGCAAAATACTTAGATTGAAATCAAATATTCTTACAATGGTCGCCGAATCACAAGGAGATCTCAAGTACAAAGTAATGGCTATGGATAATGGAGGGGGTGGAAGGGATGAACTATGGTGTGGATGTCCTTTTGTGGTGTTGTGATGCAATCTGAGAATGGCGTCTCTCTGCGTGGCGGCTGAGGCCTCAGAGTATATAGACGTCTTCACGAAAATTGAAGGGTTTGACGAGACGAAGCTCCCGCCACATGGTACGGGCGGGCCCTGCCCGTACCATTGGTCGTTACGGCTGCAGATGCCTGGTATTTTCTCCAGAATTACTTGGTCATGTGGACTTCCTCAAAACCTTCATTATGACTCCAGATTTCCCATTAAAAAGCGTGATTTCTTGCACAACACAAATCAAAGAAATGATTTGTATATCTTTGCAATTATTAGTCATTAGTGGCAAGGATAGAGAGTTTCTCGTGAATTGCTTGACTAAAAACAATGTTTAAATGCGAGGGAATATTGTTGTTTTTGGAGCCATCAACCTCCCCAAAGGTCAAACCTAGATCACCCTCAAGCAAGAAAAACAAAAGAACTATAAGGAATTCAACGTTTAAACTTGAAACGACGAGAATAAGAATTCACTTACGTTTGGTAGTCATATGCGCCAAGCACTTCATCCATTTGAAAAGCTTATCAAAGTTAGAGAGATGACAAGAATACTATACAAGCTTCGGTAACTCAAGACAATCAAAGTAGAGTTTAGTATAAGTATAAATAACTAGAAGTGTAACAATTAATCCAATTCTTCTAGTTAACTCTCAGCTTGCCAAGGAACACTAGAATGTTTTAATAGCATAATTGAGTAAGAGAGTTCATGTCCTAAGTAGCATAACAGTGAAGTGTCTTCTAGTAGCATCAACATAATCTCTGGTGAGTTTGTAACCATCCGGATAGTTGTTTAGGTGATTACTATTTGAGATAGTAGATCTATATGCCACATTAGGAAGCTAGGATCACCATGGATGTAGCCATGGAATTAGTTATAAGGTCCAATGAGCATAGAGAAGTATATGCTGCCAACAAGAGTCTTATGAGGATGGGAATATCGGCCCCTGACTTTATTCCATAGAACGATCCTTTGTTGAACAATGTAGAGGTAATTTTCTGCATATCGTTCATAAACATATTTTTGTTCGCTTGTGTCCTACATTGCTGAGTGTTTAAAATTATATTGTTGTAAGGGGTACATGACCAATACTTAGCATCTGATTAATGCACATATCCTTCTTTCTATTGCGAAATTAATGTGTTCTTTCATAAAATAATGGTTTTGCTGTATTTGATTTAGCATCATGCTCATGTCCCACCCGTGGAGGAGGCATTGCATGAAGACATGCCTAAATCATGTTTATTGAGTAACAAGTGTTTTGATGTATGCAACTGCTTTGCTAGAATTTCAGAAACCTATACTTTTCCCCTAAAACATTTTTCGATAAAGGGCAATTTATTACTTAAAATTGTCCCCTAAAATAAATTGATCATTTTTGTTGCATCATGACTTGGAGAATCAAAGTCATTCTGATATCTTGACACTTACTAAGGCAAGGATTGCTCATGTGCTAGCTAAGAAGCCATACCCTCAAGTACGACCGTTTTCATATTGGTTTAGTTACCCATGTTTGGGCAGTGTGCCTCTAATTGGTTCTTTGCCACTTGTGGTACCACTGTGGAGCGTGCACGATGTGTGCAGCTGAATTTGGAATTTTTTGAAACGAGAATTTGGGTTAATTTTGGATTTGTTATCTGTAGTTTCCACCTTATTCATAGTGCTCAAGGATTAATATTGCTGATCACTACAAGGATCTGATAATTGTCCGTCCCGAAAAAATACAAAGCTCATAGACACATGATTTCTTCTCCTTCAAGAGAAAGAGAAACACCAGGACAAACAGATTAGGCGCCTGAAAGAAGAAGTGGCCATATCTACTAAGAGGATAGCTTATTTGACTCCAGGATGGAATACATCAATTTTAGTTGGTCATGATGTTGCTATTGATTTATGAAAGTTCGTGGCTAACAACGTAGTTCTCGAGTCACCTGATGTGGATGGCCAATAGATCAGCCTACTTTTGAAACACATTTTCCAGACATACAACTAGATCTTGGAACAGGTGGAAATGAGAGCTGACATCTTTTCAACTCAACTCTAGAAGTAGATGAGACCCTATCAGAAATTCGAGATTCTACACGCCCATACAGTCTTGATCCTGCAAAAGATGAGGAAATATAGAAACTAGCGTGATCGCAACACTTCCATTTTGGAAGTGAGTACTAAAACTAGTTATTCTTGCTCTACTGGTGTGTGGTGTATGAGTCTATATATTTTATGTACTATTATGACATATATATTGGACTAGGTTTTATGTGATGATATTTGGCAACATCAGACATTTTATTAGAACTTGCTATGGTTTTTTATCTTTCAAAAATTGTCATTCTGATATCTGTTAATGATGAGGTTAGTGCTAGTTGCGAGTGATTTTTAAGTAAATGTATCTGGTAGTAAACCAAAACTTTTAGTTATAATTTTGGAATTTAAGATCGATGTTTGAATTCTAGAACTTGATGTCATAGAACGGTAGGCTTCTAAACCTGGAACATTTTATGTCAAGAAATTCATTATATCACATGAATAAGTGCACAAACTTGATGTTTGTTTAGGCGAGAAACTGAGGAAGGCAAGGGGCGGGGTTTTTTCCCTCAAAAAAATATACAGGGTTCGCAAAAAATATATAGCTGGGCGAAAGCCTGTTTTGAGGAAGGCCCCTCAGTCATGTGCCCCTCCACTACATCCTCATCTTCTCCGCCTTGCAACCCTCCCTCGACCGAACCGTCCCTGCTGCTATAGCATTGAACACCACCGCAATGACATTCAGTGGTAGGTATGTCCCCAACCTCCAATGATTACGGGATTTCTGATGGATAGAATACATTTATTTTGGGTATTGTGAAGTAAATAAGCTAGCTACATTTCCAGGAAATGGAATCAGCATTGGCGGATGCTTTTGTTGCATCTGTGGATGCTTGTAAAGCAGAGGTGGATGGTGAAGCAGCACCAGTGGATGAATGTGAAGAGGATGTGGAGGACGATGCTTGTACTGTATCGGAGTCTTGAGCAGTGTTGAGTGATGCTTGGAAAGCACTGTAGGCACAGTCGAAATCCTCGTCGACTGCTGCTACAACAAATTCGGCTATGTTGGCTGCCATTGTGAAAGCGACGGCTGTGTGGGATGCTAGGAATGCGTCAGCTCGTGCTCATGCTTCTTCAGTGTCAGCGGCTATGGCTCGTCATTCATCAACGTGCCTGCTCCATCTACTCATAACTCATTGACCCCTTTGTAAGTTCTACATTGGATGTTGTCTCCCTCCCTCTTTTGTGTATTCTGCTCTTGTGTTTTTGTGGACATAGTGGATATTGGTTTAAAATAGTACTGGAAACATAAAAATCTATTGAATCACAAACTAGTTATCCGAATGCGATGAAACTTTCACATGATTCAAACCTAGGCACCTGTGATTTACTAAAAAAATCAACTTTTTCGAATAATTTTACTTTGGAGTTCAAAATCTGAGCTACTGGCATACATTGGATCTTAGATGGAAGGTGGATCTTGGGGAAAGTCATCGTAAGACTTGGGTTCACCAAGTCCCTGAAGCTGCCTATGTTTTTCTCCCCTTTTTTATGATACAACGAGAAAATTTAGGTGGGGGCCTTTGTGTCCTCCCCGGTGAGCTCTAAAAAAATGTTATTCATTGCCTTTACCTAGTTCCGACATGATGAAGCATTTTGCAGTGCTTTTGTACTACTCTAGTTGATGCTTTGTGTTGTTTACGTATTTTGATGACACAATCTTCTTTTTAGGTAATTTTTCAAATGTGTGTAATTTAGGAAATTTTGATGATAAATTTTCCTGTCAAATTAGATGATGCATTATGGTTTTTAATTAATTCTTCTTTTAGGGTTATGCATTGTGTGTTGTGATGTTTACTTATTTCTGCATCATCCTGCCAGTTTTAGTGGAAGAACATATGCAACAATCAACGACTTTCCAAGCGATATATTCAGTCAGATTCTTGTTAGGATTCCTCCACACTCATCCTGCATACTGAGGGCTTCAGTCGCGCAAAAATGTTAGATGGACTTCATGGGAAGCAACGATTTAAAAAAGCTAACCCTATCACACAATAGAGGAATGTCGTTACTTGGATTTTTACAGCTCCCAGAATGCTAGATTCATAACAGATCATGATCTTGACCAAGCCATCTTAGAGAATATGAACAACTTAGTGGAAGTGCATAAAGCCTACAAACCATATGTACTCGGATGTCGCAATGGTAAGATGCTACTTCATTATTCGCAAGGGTCTAACATGATAATAGCTTGGGATCCAATCAGTGGAAGTGAAATAGTGATACCAGAACCACAAATTTGGCGGAGACGTAAGTACGACAGCGGCACAATTCTCTATTCGAGAAACCATGGGAAATTGTCTTCACACTGTTGCAGCAATTTCTGGGTTGTTTGGATAGTAACCAATGGTAACCAAGCACTAGTTCAGAGGTACTCATAAGAGTTAGGAAAGTGGGAGGACTAGATTTTGAACCTGCTAAGATGCTGGCTGAGATTGATCACATGCCGACAACTCTCATAGGGGGCATTTTGTTCTGGCCAAGAATAAAGTCCAGATATATAATTGCCTTTGATAACGTGACAACAAAACTCTTTTATATTGAGTGTCCACGTGGGACACATGATATTTCTAGATGAAATATTGTCATCGCTAAGGGGCATAATGGAGATGTTTCCCTTGTGGTTATAAGATACTTCACTCTAAAATTATGGTCCAGTAAAAGATCATCAACAGGCAAATGGGAATCTTGGGTGCCTCATATAAAGGTTGAGCTGGATACTCTCCTTGGCCTTGACAAATCATGGACATATGGCGGGAAAGATGCGGTAAGGTTACTCTGTGCATTTGAGGACAGAGAAATGGTGGTTATATGGGCGAAGAAGGGAGTATTCAAATTAGATCTCACCAACATGAAGTGTAAGATGTTCAGATCTCCTAAACATTGGTATACTTTACATCCCTACTTAAGGACACCTGGTTACTGCAGTCATTCATGTGTAACCCTTGCATTTTTGTAAACCTATGAGTTTGTTGATCATTGCGTTCATTTCCTTCAGCAACCGACGTGATCCGGAGTGCTAAATCAAAGAATCAAAAAGGAAGTCCTGTTAGCAACCCAGCTAATTCAGACTGCAACATCAAGAATAAAATAACACTCGGATGAACAATCAAGGCTTGTTTGGGCAAGCATGTGTTATCCTAGGTTGTGTTATTTGGAGATACAGTCTGATGTTTGTTTATTTTGGTAGCTGGTGGAACTATGGCTGCACCTTTGCTTGCGCTGCAGCCATAGTGGCAAGGACTGGAACTTTAGAGATGTCTGTTCGTTTTGGGGGCTATGCTTATCTGATGAAACTTTGCTTCATATGATGAAATGGTGTTCTCTCTATATAGTAGTATATGCGTGATGAAACCTTGTTTTATGTGATATACATATACTCTTAGATGGTGTTTGTGTTTTGATAGTATGTAGTAGAATTTGTTTTGCAGCCAACTTTTATTTGATTTGAATTAGTACTATACCATTTTGTTAGTGCTTCCTACAGAAGTGTCTGTGCCAACACCTAAATAAGTAGTATACCTTGGTTGCACATCATTTTCACATGCGTTGTGATAAACTCAACTACATTCTTGAATTAGAGCTAATTCAGACATTTGTTTTTTACGTAAAACAATCATTCTTGTATTGGAGATCTGCATTTTCATATGGGTGGTAGATGGTCACTTGATGAGTGCATATTTGCATCATGTTTTACATTATTATTTTGCATTGTAGATGTAGGATCTTGGTATTTTATGGTATTCGCGCGCACAGTTTATGTCTGTTTTCACCAGCATCAGGACAGATGATGGATCCAATGTATACAATTCTTGGAGTAGTTGTACTGTGGAGAAAAGGAGTCAAAAACAACGCAAATCGCTTATTTGGAAAATATTAATAATACCAGAAGAAAACCAGAAGCGAACAAAGGATGCAGAGAGTCCAATAACCAACTATATGACCAGAGAAACTTTTTCGGCCATATAGCTCCGGCCGTATAGTTGGCGCCGCCTCCGCCTCGTCAAATAGTTTCTGAAGGAAATATGCCCCGAGAGGCAATAATAAAGTTGTTATTATGTATTCCTTGTATATGATAGATGTTTATTTTGCATGCTATAATTGTATTGATTGGAAACGTTAATACATGTGTGTTTAATAAACAAATAAAAGGTTCCTAGTTATGCCTCTCTTATAGACTAGCTCATTGATTAACAAGATGATCAAAGTTTCCTGATCATGGACATTGGATGTTGTTAATAACAAGGTCACAACATTTGTGAAATGATGTGATGAACATTCATCGGAAGTATAGCTATATGATGAACAGTCCTTAGACCATGAGATCATGTTAATTGCTAACATCGGAAGAGTAACTTGATAACATCAAACGTCACACCGTAAAAGGGTGACTATAAAGGTGGGTTCAGATACTCCGAAGATGTTATGTTGAGGCTCGTGGATCAAGAGTGAAATTTGTCAATCCCGATGACGGATAGATATACTCCGGGCCCTCTCGGTGATATCACATTAAGATAGCTTGCAAACAAGTGATATGATCACTAGAATGTTATATCACGGGAACAAGAAAAGAGTGCATGTCAGTAACGAGATCAAACTAGGTATTTGGATGCCGATGATCAAATCTCGGACATGTAATATATTGCGAGACAAAGGGATTAAATTACTAGCGATAAAGGTTCTCACGATCACAGACGTCATCGTTGAATGTGCAGGAATCAGAATGGATCTCCAGGTCCCACTTCGGATAATTGATTTGAGAGGAGTCTCAATCATGTCTGCATTATTCGCGAACCATAGGGTGACACACTTAAGGGTTGCCAAACACCATTTTAGAGCACATATTTCAGACGAAAGAATTGCAAAGCGCTGGAATTATTTCAATGGAAACCGGAATTGTTTCGGGTGAAATTGCAGAAACTGGTTCTGCATGTGATATTGAAATGTTACAAGGGGTTTTATATGAATGTTTGTTAATTAAACTAATTAACAAAATTCTGAATAAAATAAATAAAAGAGTTTTATTAAATGAGAGTTGCATTAAATTTGGTGGAAATTTAATGCATGTGAGTGGAACTTTGGGTGGAGGCTAAATTGATGTGAGTGGAGCTTCCACCACATGAATGAGGAAGAGGTGGGGGCACCCCCATGGACGCCGGCCATGGGAGGGGAGGAGCCCCCCTCTCCTCCCTCACAAAGCACACCTCCTCGTGAAGGATCTCTCTCCCCCTCTAGATATATTCCCCCATGGTCTCGGATTAGCGAGATACATGTTCCTGGTGGCATTTCGTCTGGAAGGAGTTGCTGCTTCCGCTGATTCTCTAGAGCGAGGAGGTGGAGGTTGTTCGGTGGCCTGAACGTGTGTGCGAGGACAGATGCGCTGCTGATTTGCGGCGCTAGGACTTCCACACGATCTTGAGATCGGCAAGCGTACGACTACATCATCCACGGGTTCCAACTCGTTAACAAAGCTTTGTTGTCTTCGAGGGTAAGTTCTCCATGGATGTATATCCACCTGTTGCTTGTATCTAGTAGATAGATCTTGGTGTATAGTTCCCATCATAGGAATTTTTTTGTTTTCTATACTGCGAACCCAACATTGGTATCAGAGCATGATCTATGCGTAGGTACTTTGCACGGGTAGTACACATATGTTTATATGTGGGCGATGATGATCATGTTATTGCTTCTTTCATGTATTTTGGATATTGGTGGCATAGTGGGATGAAGCAGCCCGGACCAACCTTACATGTCATCGCACATGAGACCGGTTCCACGAGTGACATGCAACTAGTTTTGCATAAGTGGATGGCGGGTGTCTGTCTCTCCTACTATAGTAAATATCTGATTTACAACGAGTTGCAAATAACTTAGTTATCATCGTTGTGGTTCCATGTTTGTAGGTAAGACCGGTTCTATCTCCGAAAGCCCTAAGCCACGTAGAGCTTGCAATGGATAAATTAGAGGTGTCTAGTTTAGATTGTTGCTGGGCCAGTGTCATGATATGGTAATGTTGTAAGTTGGTGTATGGTAGATACCCTTGCAACACACTTAATGTGTAAGTTCCATAGACCTTGGCCTTACACACAAAGGAATGATAGAAATCATACCACGATGCATATGATGGTGATCAAATGCATGGACCATATCATCCCACTTTACACATATGATGTTCACATCTTATATTGCTAGTTTGGTTCTTTTTGTAGCATTGTAAGATGATCCCTCTTTTAAATATCAAGATAAAATGTGTTCTTCCTTAAGTATGCACCGTTCTATGGATCGTGTTTCGAGACATCACGTGATGATTGGGTGTACTCGATTCTACGCTTTCATACAACGGGTGTAAGACAGTTTTACACACACGAGTACTAAGGTTCTTACTTGGCGAACCTAGCATGTACATACATGGTCTCGGAACATGGACCGAAAGGTTAAGCATGAGTCATACAGTTGATATGATGCCCATATAGACGCTCGCCTTTGAAGCTACACCGACTCACGTGATGATCGGACTTGGTGTAGTGGATTTGGTTCATGTAATCACTAAAAGGACATGAGGGATGTCGTTTTTGAGTGGGAGTTCATTAGTAATTTGGATCAGTTGAACTCAATCTATCATAAACTTAGTCTAAATAAACTTTACAAATTCTGTTGTAGATGGCACCACCTGCTTTCAATTTCAATGTGTTCATGGAGAAAGATAAACTTGCGGCAAATGGTAGCAACTTTACCAATTGGGCCATGAATTTGAGGATTCTCCTCACTGCTGCACAAAAGAAATATGTGCTAGAAGCGCCGCTAGGCCCCCCACCAGCTCCTGATGCTCCTAGCGAGGAAAAGAATGTCTATATAACTCGTCAGGAGGACCACAACTTAGTTCATTGTGGCATACGATATGGCCTAGAGCCAGAACTTCGAAAGCGTTTCGAAAATGGAAATTATTTTGATACCATGGGAGAATTGAAAATGATTTTCGATACCCATGCTGCCGTAGAGAGTTATAATGTTTCTGAAAAGTTCTTTAGCTACATGATGGAGGAGAACAGCTCCGTTAGTGTGCATGTACTCATAATGTCTGGGTACACCGATAAGCTTGTGTCCTTGGGAATAACGATTCCCATTGACCTAGTCATACATCGTGTTCTCCAATATCTGCCACCTAGTTACAAGAGCTTCGTGATGAACTATAACATGCAGGGCATGAAGAAGTCTCTTCCCGAGCTTCTATCAATGCTTAAAACTGCAGAAGTGGAGATTAGGAAAGAACATCAAGTGTTGATGATCAATAAGACCACTGGTTTCTAGAAAGACAAGAAAGGCAAACAGAAGGGAAAGAAGGGTGGCAAATATGTTGCCGCACCTGAAAAAGAAATCCCGAGCTGGCCCTAAGTCTGATATCGAGTGCTACTATTGCAAGAGGACTAGCCATTGGAAGCGCAACTGCCCCAAGTATTTGGCGGACAAGAAGGCCGGCAAGGCAAACAAAGGTATATGTGATATACATGTTATTGATGTGTACTTGACTAGTACTCGCAGTAGCACCTGGGTATTTGATACGGGATCGGCTGCTAATATATGTAACTCGATTCAGGGGCTGCGGAACAAGCGACAACTAGCAAGGGACGAGGTCACGATGCGGGTCGGCAATGGATCAAGAGTTTATGTGATCACCGTCAGAACGCTGCCTCTCCATATGCCGTCGAGATTAGTGATAAATCTAAATAATTGTTATTTGGTGCCTGCACTGAGCATGAACATTGTATCCAGATCGTGTTTGATGCGAAGTGTTTATTCCTTTAAATCAGAAAATAATGGTTGTTCGATTTATATGAATGATATCTTTTATGGTCATGCACCTGTGATGAATGGTTTATTTCTGTTGGATCTCGATAGTAGTATTACGCATATTCATAATGTTGATGCTAAAAGGATTAAACTTGATAGTGATATATCTGCATATATGTGGCACTGCCGTCTAGGTCATATTGGCATTAAACGCATGAAGGAACTCCATTCTGATGGACTTGTGGAATCACTTGATTTTGAATCATTTGATACATGTGAGCCATGCCTTATGGGCAAGATGACTAGAACGCTGTTTTTCGGTTCAATGGAACAGGCGACAGATTTATTGGAAATCATACATACTAATGTATGTGGACCAATGAGTGTGTCGGCACGAGGTGGATATCGTTATTTTGTTACTTTCACGGATGATTTGAGTAGATACGGGTATATCTATTTGATGAAACATAAGTCTGAAACCTTTGAAAAGTTCAAAGAATTTCAGAACAAAGTGGAAAATCATCATAAAAAAAAGATCAAATTTCTGCGATCCGACCATGGAGGAGAGGATCTTAGTTACGAGTTTAGCACACATATGAAAGACTGTTTAATAGTTTCACAACTCACGCCTGCCGGAACACCACAACGTAATGGTGTGTCAGAATGTCGTAACCGTACTTTTTGGATATGGTTCGATCTATGATGTCTCTGACTGACTTGCCACTATCATTTTAGGGTTATGCACTGGAAACCGCTGCATTCACTTTAAATCGGGCACCATCTAAATCCGTTGAAGCGACACCGTATGAATTATGGTTTGGAAACAAACCTAAGTTGTGATTTCTTAAAGTTTGGGGATGCGATGTTTATGTGAAGAAACTTCAGCCGGATAAACTCGAACCCAAAGCGGAAAAATGCATCTTCATAGGATACCCTAAAGAAATGATTGGGTATACCTTCTATCACAGATCCGAGGGCAAAATTTTTGTTGCCAAGAATGGATCCTTTCTTGAGGAGTTTCTCGTGAAAGGTGTGAGTAGTCGGAAGGTATAACTTGAAGAGGTTATTGCACCTTCTCTTCATGAAATGGCGAGTGGCACAACACCAGAAATTGTTTCGGAGTTGACTTCACCTGATGAACAGAGAGCTAATGATAATAATCATGAAACTCCGAAAGAGGACACTACCGAACCTCGCAGGTCAAGCAGGACACGTGAAGCTCCTGAACTATACGGAAATCCTGTTATAAATTTCATGATTGATGAAATAGATGACCATGCAACGTATGAAGAAGCGATGATGAGCCCGGATTCCAACAAATGGTTAGAAGCCATGAAATCTGAGATGGAATCCATGTACGAAAACCAGGTTTGGACCTTGGTGGACTTACCTCACGATCGAAAGGCCGTTGAGAATAAATGGATTTTCAAAAGAAAAACTGATGCTGATGTTAATGTGACCATCTATAAAGCTCGACTTGTCGCAAAAGGGTTTGACAAATTCAAGGAGTTGACTACGATGAGACATTCTCTCCTGTAGCGATGCTAAAGTCGGTTAGGATTATGTTAGCAATTGCTGCATGATGGCTCAGTGCACGGCGCCCAGAAAAATGCTTGATGGCAGTGTTGATGTAGAGCTCGTTGGGAACCCCAAGAGGAAGGTATGATGAGCACAGCAGCAAGTTTCACTCAGTTATGAAACCAAGGTTTAATCGAACCAGTAGGAGCAAGGAAACACCCCAAAGGTGTTACTAGCTGAGCTTTGGCAGGGCGCACTACCGATGCTAGTAGCAACGTGGAGACCTTCACAACACAACCACAGAACTTTGTCCCCAACTTGCGATGAGGTTATCAATCTCACCGTGTTTTGCGGAAAACAAAGGATTAAACGTATCGAATGGAAAGAAGTAATAGTTTGTAGAAAGTAAACACAAAGTAGTAAACAGTTGTAGATTGTATGTAAAGAAAAGGACCGGGATCCATAGTTCACTAGAGGTGGCTCTCCTTAGATAGATAACATGCTGGGTGAACAAATTACAGCGGGGCAATTGACAAATTCCGAGAAAGCAATACATGCATATACTAATCATCTTAACTCCTTTGAGACTTGATTGGGCATTACAACATTATACATAGACTGCCATCCAACTGCATCTATGACTAATAATCCACCTTTAGGTTATCATGCGACCCCCCTCCAGTATTAAGTTGCAAGCAACATATTATTGCTTTACGAACTGCATGTAAAGTAAACAATACGATTGTTCTATGAACAAAGGATTGTTGTTTCTCCCTAGTAGCAACAACACATCTAGTACCTTAGAGATTTCTGTCACTTCCCCAGATTACCAGAGGCATGAACCCACTATCGAGCATAAATAATAACTCTTGGAGTTGCTAGCATCAACTCGGCCAAGATAGATACTAACAACGGAGAGCATGCAAGATCACAAATAACAAAGACATAATAGAATCAATAATCAATATGAAATAGCATCTCAATATCCATCGGATCCCCGCAAACACAACATGCAGAATTACAAATAGATGATCTTGATCATGAACGGAGCTCACAAGATCTAAACATGAAAGCACAAAGGAGGAGAACCAGCCATCTAGCTACTACATGGATCCGTAGTCCAAGGATGAACTACTCACGCATCACACCGGAGGCTTGCATGGTCATGAAGAAGGCCTCCAGGGTGAATTCCCCTCTCCGGTGCCGAAAGAGCTTCAGATCCTCCGATCTAGGGATGGAGATGACGGCCATCTGAGACTCTTTCGTGGATTTTGATCGAACTTAGGGTTTTCGTCCGAGGGCAATATATAGGCGGAAGGGAGGCCGAGGGTGCAGGGGCCACCACACCACCTGGCGGCTAAGCAAGCTGGCCGCGCGGCCAGGTGGTGTGGCTGGCCTCTGGGCCCTCTCCGTCTCGTATTCTGGCATCTGATGACTTCCGGAAAAATAGGCACTTTGGCTTTTGTCCCGTCCAATTCCGAGAATATTCATTTTCTGACTTTCCTGGAACCAAAATTAGCAGAAAACAGGTAGCTGGCACTGTGGCTCTTGTTAATAGGTTAGTCCAAGAAATCATAAGAAAAGTACTCCAAAGTTGGAACAAAACACAAGAAAGTGGATAAAACCAAGCATGGAACATCAAGCATTATAGATACATTTGCAATGTATCAACATCCCCAAGCTTAACTCCTGCTCGTCCTCGAGTAGGTAAGTGATAAAAAGAAAGAATAATTTTTGAGGTGACATGCACCATCAAAGACTTGATCAAAGTATTTGTAGAACATTCAAAGCTGGGATCATAGTACTTCAATCATAACATGAAAGAGAAAGTTCTAGCAATAAGCAAAATAAACTATGATGCAACATGAAACGGCACAAACAAAAGATTCATGAATAACAATGCTTTGCAAGACGTTTGTTTGTTTCACATAAAGAAAACATAGCATAATAGTATTCAGCTTGTCCCTCAATAGAGTAGCAAATATAAATGCATAGGACACCTTCAAAGTTCATAAGAGTGACTAGATACAATATTTTAAAACAAGCAATATCAAGTTATGCATCAATGAACTAGTCTTGGGACAATGCACATAGAACTAAGAATGGCCACTATGCTCTCAAAGTAGGTGCATAAAGGTAGAAGGTGGAGACTCAATATAATGGTGGAAGAAAGACCTTTAAAAGGAAATAGGGATTCAAGTCTCATAAAGAGATTCCAAAAATTATGGTACTTATAGCTTTCAGCTCTCATTGCCCCTATCATAAGCATCTTTAAAGTGATTAAGGTTAAAGTGACACAACTAAGAGGATATGCTTGACAAGTTCTAAACCAAAATCTCATGCCCCTTACTTACGAAGACCGATCCTCATGCTACTCAACTTCAGTCACGAGTAAGCTCTTGTCATTGTAAGTATATGTGTATCATTAAGAACCGCCAATGGGGTACCCCTTGCACATGATACGGGAGCTTTCCCATAATCAAAATGACAAGGCAAGCAGACAATGAGCATCTCAGCGATCTTTTTATTTGCTATTTGCATAGATTTTATTGAGGATGCTTCATAGAGTGCTCATTATGGTGATGCTGCAAGTTTTCACCATGATTAGGCATGGCTTAGGCTAGCGGCCCAGGTGTTTGTCTAACACACATACAAACTCCATGATCTTACAAGTCCCACTTTTATTTCACACCGCCGGGATCCGTAAGCAAAAGAACATGATAGCAATGTTGAAAGCGTTCCCCATGAAACATGGTTCTGCTAATTTCAACTTATAAAGCGCAAGCATATACGCAACAAAGAAGGACCCAATGGTTCAAGTTTATTAGATGCAAAAAGTAAAGTGTGCCATCAAGTTCATGAGAGCTTTAATCACTAGTTTTCTCATTACAAGTTTAATTTGGAAGGTAAACAAAAGCATGAATATACTTGGAATAGCATAAGCTAGTAGGTAGGTATGGTGGACTCTTTGGAATAACTTGGTTTAGGGATTTGCATGCATGAGTGGAACTCATACTTTGTTGTGGAGAATACCACTATACTATGCTTTAATATGCTAAAACAACGCATGATTCATCCAAGGCACATTAAGCAATCTCAATTGTTTATAACAAGTCATGCTACAGCAAAGAATACTAAGCATAAATCCAAAACAATATCAAGCATGGCATGACAAAGCATAGGCCACAGTAAAAAACGAGCTCTTTTTACCACATAAGCATGAACTTTCCTACTCTTTTCCAAACCAAACCAAAATATTTGCAAACCAATGTATGAAAGAGGGGGTCCAACCAATTTATTCAGAAAACTAAGCAAACAAAAGCAAATGAAAAACCAAAATGAAAACAAAAAGAAGATGCTCCAAGAACAACACAACTGTGCATGAAACAATAAAAATGAAGCGTTTGGAAGAAACCTGAAATTTTTATTGATGAAGAAGGGGATGCCTTGGGCATCCCCAAGCTTTAACGCTTGTAATTCTTGGATATTTCTTGGGGTGACACATGTGTCATCCCCAAGCTTGAGCTTTAGTCCATCCTTCATCTCATTACTCATTCATTCTATACACCTGAAATGTTTCCTTCATACAAAACTTCACACAATCTTTATTAGCAACATTAGTGCACTTAAGATAAACAAGTCTTAAGGTTCAGTTCTAACACCAAATAAACTTCCATTAGAACACTAGATACTGTAGCACTTCCCTCAAAGCTCAATTTCCCAAAAGAACTCAAAAAGGAACCAACAAGAAGCAAATGCAGAAAATGGCAGAAATCTGTCAAAACAGACCATCAGGTAAAGACAATTTTTTTCGAAGACCTTCTGTTGCTCAAATTAAAAAGTGTTGAAATAACGAAAGTTAGATAACAACCTGGGGCATAAGCACAAAAATGCACGCCTCAAAAAGACTTTCAGAGATTTTACACGAATTTTTACGGTGAAGCACAGAAATCTGTTTCGGGACAGCAACTTTCCCAATCATTAATTCTCTCTCATTAGAGGTTACTCTTGGCATAAAAAGCAAATAAAAAGGATAAGGAGAGGTTATTACAGAGGTACTAACTTACAAGACTCATCTAAAACTTTTGGTTTATCTCCCAATAAGTACTTTTCTTTAACACCTTTAAGTTAGGCATAAGAAGCAAAGAAAGAATCAAGTGTTCTCAAGTGAAGAAGCATTAAGACCAAATTTTGTTTTCATAGGAGAAGCAAAAGAAATCATCTCTCTCTTCTTAGGGAAGTGTTCTATACCTTTCTTGAGTGGGAGTTGATATTTAATGGTGCCTTCTTTCATATCAATAATGGCACCAACAGTTCTAAGAAAAGGTCTTCCCAAAGTAATAGGACAAGAAGCATTGTATTCAACATCCAAAACATAGAAATCAATGGGGACATAGGAATTGTTAACCATAATAAGAACATCATTAAGACTCCCCATGAGTTTCTTTTTAGCATTATCATCAAGTGGGACATTCAAATAACAATCTTCAAGTGGAGGAAAATCAAGCATATCATAAATCCTTCTAGGCACAATAGAAACACTACTATCAAGATCACATAAAGCTTTAAAATCAAAGTCATTCACTTTCATATTAATGATGGGTTCCCAACCATATTCTTGTTTTATAGGAATAGAAGCTTTATGTTTCATCTTTTCTTCTTTAATCTTTATGAGAGCATCGGTAATGTGTTTTGTAAAGGCCATGTTCATAGCACTAGCATTAGGACTTTTAGCAAGGTTTTGTAGGAACTTAATAACTTCAGAGATATTGCAACCATCAAGATCAAAACCATACTTATCATCTAATGTAGTAGAACTATTACTAGCCTCAACACTAGTGGTAGTAATAGTAGAAACACTAATGTTTCTAGCAATTTCATCTTCTCTTTCCCACTTAGCATGTAATTCAGCTAATAGTCTAACATTTTCATCAATTCTGTAACATCCCAAAACTTCCATCCAAGCTTATCAAGATCAAATCATCCAAAAATAGGGTTAACAAAAAACTTTTCCAAATTTAAAATGAAAGTATTCATATGTGTGTGCATTTAAAATAGGAGTTGATTTGAAGTGCCTTGTTTAAGTGATCCAATGCTTGTAAAATGTTTCTTAGGTGATTTAAACATCATCTACATCATTCCCAAACTTTTCCTAAAGAAAATCAAATCAAAAAGAATTAAAAAGGAGGAATGGTCATTTTGGCCATTTTAATCCACTACACTACTTTGAGTGTTCCTAGCACTCTTTTCTTAACACAAACAATTCTTGATCTTTGCACCCCTTATTAGTACACATAATGAGGTTCCAAGGCCCACCTTTTGATCTGCTAAAAACATTCTTTTACTTATTTTAAATGGCATTTGAAAATTGAATCTAATGCATATGCATAGATCACCCCTATTTCAAAAACCATCTTTTTGAGCTCCACTTTCAAAACCCTTGCAACCAGAGACTACCTAGCACTAGTGGAGATCGCCCAAAAATTTTGAAACCAAAATTCAAAACTTTTTCTCTTTCGGCCATTTTGTCAAACACCTTGTTGGCAAGATCATTGTAGCCTAACTATTACTGTTTTGGGCTGATATTGTCTAGCAAATTTGAAGTCCTTTGATCATCTTTGTCCCCCTCAAGCCTAACCAGATCCACACTAGCACATCCCCTACCTCCTAGCTGCACTGCATTGCCATGCCGAGCCACTCCTCGCCGGCCGACCATGCACTCGCAGCAGCAGCCCTCTCCAGCCTCTCTCACCATGTATAGAAAGTTGCCAGTGGTCCACCTCCACCGTCCAACCAGCCCCAGGCCAGAGAAAGAGAGCAGAGCGGCCAGGAACCGCCGCGCCCGGAGCTGGTCGACCATGCCGACGCCGCCC
Organism: Avena insularis; assembly: GCA_023614405.1. Taxonomy (NCBI): domain Eukaryota; kingdom Viridiplantae; phylum Streptophyta; class Magnoliopsida; order Poales; family Poaceae; genus Avena; species Avena insularis. The sequence goes on from CM042690.1 coordinate 191,803,792, forward strand.
GCAGAGCACGCTTTGTCCCCGCGTGCACAAGCCATCGCTCGTCCGCAGCCCGCGCCCACCGCTCCTCCACGACCCAGGGAACACCCCAGACACCCCCGTTCACCGCCCAAAGCACCACAGCCACCGCTCGCCGTGGACATTGCCGCTTCTGCCGCTTAGAGCGCCAGCTCGCCCAGACCGCATGCCACTGCCCCTATGCTCGCATTCACTTCCTAGGGCACTGCCAGGAGACCACCTGTCGATCTCCATCCTCCGCCATGCCGCTGGCCGCCCGTAGCCGTGTCACCGGAGTCGCCTGCCCATACCCTTCGGTCTCACCGTCGGGCCTATATAAACCGGCCTCCCCCGCACCATTTCTCCACACTCACTCACTCCCAACCTCTCACTGATCCTTTCACCCCTCTCGCCGGAACCAAGCGAGCTCTGCCTTGCTGGAATTGGAGCCGGAGCAGCCGAAGCAGGAGGAGAAGGGCGCCGCTGATTGCGACCACCCCAAGCTCCACCGCAACCGCGCCTCGCCTCGTCGTCGTCTTCTAGTTCGTTTTCCCGCCTCGCCTACCCCGCCGGATCCCTGGTACGTCCCCAGCATACCCGCACCGAGCCGCTAGGGTTCGAGCTCGCCGGTGACCTGTTCGTCGTTGATGACGACCCTCAGCCGTAGATCCCCCTTCTAATCCTACGGCCCATAGCGCGTGTACCGTTTCTCTTGTTAAGACCCACTTACAAGCGGTACCCCCTATCAGCTGAGCCCCGCGCCGCGGAGCACCACTGGGCTGGCACCAAGTTCTTTCCCGCGCTAGCCCACCCGTTCAAATCTGGATTTTTCTTTTTAGTTAAATCTAGTTTCTGTCCACTAGTTTAAAATTTAATTCAGAGAGTTTTATAAATCCAAATTGCATGAAACCAATTTTGTCTGAAAGGTATGGAGATGATCTATGCAAGACCGTTGGATTTAATTCAATTAGAGTTATAGATCTCTCCTAATAAAAATAACAAAACAGAAGCTTTTGCAACTTGCAACATTTTTATAAAATCAACCAAGTTAGCTTTTGAGTTGATTCCAACTCTCAAAAATCACATTTCATCATATCTATCTAAATATGAAATAATATTAAGGTTTACATGCAGTGACTTTGGACTAGTACCAAAATAATGCTATATAGGTATTTCTACTCACTTTAAATCATTAAATAATGAACTTAAACCAAAGTGATTATGATCCAACCTTTAAATCTCATTCCCACATATTAGAGTATGTGGTGATACCATGTGTCAACATGATCCCATATTTTAAGTGGTGAATATTAAATCTTAGTTAATTTTTCAATGAGTAGAAATTACTTTTCTAAAATAAAAAGAAAGAAACTATTGAATTAAACTTGTGATGCTTGTGATGATAATAGATCATCAATTGTATGTCTTAGAATGCTATCTATCCTAGTTAAGTATTGTTTGGTGATTGTGTACTCCGTATGTATTTTTATAGACGATAGTACCGACCAAGTCTACAAAGAGGAGGAGTGCTATCAAGACGACGAAGAAGAAAACTTCAACCACTGTACCAACCAAGGCAAGCTAGCACTATCCAAGATTAACCCTTGCAAGTTGTACTTGCAAGCCACTATTTAGCAATGCAAGCTAACACTTGCAAGTATAATGCTTAGCAAGTTAGGATTAAACTAGATGGTTTAGCAAAGATGCCTTAAGCATGCTTTGATCACACCCTTTTGACTATTAGTACCCGAAGTCTTACTTACAAGTTTTACTCCCCTTAGTACACAAAGTTCTTTACTTGTTTTGAAGGTAGCATAAAAAGTATAAAACTTGACCTACTTAGAAACCTTTAGATGTCATTCTATGGCATGAGATTGAACCCATCCTTCCACCTTAGTGAACGCTCTTAACTTAGTAGCTTATAGTAGATCAAAAACTTGAGTCACTTTAGATGGGAACACTTGGTGAAAATGAATTATGAAAACCTTGGAATGATGAGTCATTCTATTGAGATGTTTTGACATGTGTTGAGAAACACAAATGGTTGATGATGATGAAAATGTTGAGGCATGAGCCTTAACCCTTTTATAAAACTTATGGTTGGATTCGGATGCGATACCATTCCAAATTTACCGTACAACCACAATACCTGAAGTGGGTAAGGCTTAGCTGGAAATTTATATGCATTAGTATTAGTTCCCTCGCGGGAGAGGTTTGAGCTGAGGCTACCTCTCATGATGTCCACCTATGCAGTGCCCAAGATGACTGATGGTCATGGTTGGGAGGCCATGCTCATAGGAGAGGTGCTTATACTAGGGTGTGTAAAGGGATGGTTATGTTTGATTATCTGCATACTAAGTATGATGATTCAGGGTTATCCCTGACAGATGTATCGAATCTTGTGGTGAAAGTGTACCACCTCTGCAGAGTGTCAAACTATTTGAATAGCCGCGTCCGCAGTTATGGACAGTTGGAATGGCCATACTGTTTTGTTGTCAGATGTTTTCTAAATAACTTGAAATGAATGATAAATCTTGACTTGACCACAACCGGGTTGTGTTTATGATACTAGCTTCCCAACTTAAGTGATTCTAGAGCTTTACCTTATCTTTCTTTGCTTCAGAACTCAGCTTAGGTTTCAAACTTAACTTTATAGTTAAACTTAGATCTAGTACTTTAACTTAGAATTATAATACTTGTTAGTGGTAGTTTGCGAGTACTTAAAGAGTACTCATGGCTTTTGTCCCTGGCTATTCTCATGGCCAGACTATGAAGAAGATTATCAAGATGATGGCAGCAGGACGACTACGATAACTAGGACTATCTGCCTTCGTCAGCATTGCATGTGCCCCCTAAAGATGGACCCCACTGCTACGCTTATCTTTTATTTCCGCTGCTTGTTGTATTAAAGACTGGATCATGAGATCCTTATTTGTGTAAGACCTTATGTATGGTTTGTAATAGATGATGTACTGTGATATCCAATCCGTTATGTCTCGCAAAAATGGTAATCCTGGGATTGCGAGGTATGGCATAACGGGCATCTAGGATTAAAAATCCGGGTGTTGACAAGCTGGTATCAGAGCCATCTGACCATAGGAGACCCTAGTTAGAATGGACATCCAAACCAAAAACTTAGCTTCACAACCAAAGTGAGTATTTATGAAAAAACTATTTCCTCTCTTACCCTTGTGAACTCATTCTTTCTCAAATATTCATGTTCCTCAAAATTCTTACATTACGACTTAAAACATGACACACATGATCACTTCACTAACTTCCTCATCCTTAATTCTTGTAGATGGAGACTCAGTTCAGCAAGTTTTACCAGTTGGGAAACGGAGGTCAGCTGATCTTCGAGAGGGATCTGGATTCACTGTCGGAGTTACTGGGACGCCCACATCCGGAGTTTCTTGGAGCTCAACTTCCAGGACCCCCAGGAGGAGACCTACAGTGGCTAGTCACCACAGATCTTAGAGGAAGCATCGAAGCACCAACTTCTGGAAGAATTCAGTTCTCCGTGAGAGACAACAACTGGCTAGATGGATTAGCCAGGGCAATGCATGAAGCTCTCACACGTCTATGTGCCCTTAGCGTCAACAAGATCCAAGGAACTCGTTTTGCTCACTATGCAAGACGTGACTTCATGGGAATGCCGATGGAGATGCCAAGTCACCTAGAGTTGAGGCGTCAAGTGGAGAATCTTGACTTCTTGCCGCATTTACATGCAGAACTGGACAATGCTAGAGAGTCACCAACCGTAACTGCCATTATTGCCGACCGTAAGGCCGACTTTGCCGCTTGTCCAAGACCGCCAGTCTCTTCGCCGCCAGCGTGCCAAGAAGAATCGCACCATCGCCCGTCTTCGCAAGAAGGTGGCTGACCTCGAGAATACCATCAAGGAGCAGGAAGCTCAGCTTGCAGCAAAGGAAGAAGAAGATGAGGGTGAAGACATCCAGGGAGACATGGATTCTTACCTCAGCAACGATGATGACTTTCTGGAGGAGGATGACGTGGACTTCTACACTGATGATGAAGACTCCGACTTCATCGATGATGAGTAGACGCACTAGAGCACTGTCGTAGCATGAGATGTATCATCTCATTGTATCGTAGCTTACAGAATGGTTCATCAAACCATCTGTTTTCCCTTTGATTATTGTGGTGTGTGCTGTATCATGTGCTTGCTTGCACGAATGAAAAAGAAGTTAGTTGAAAAACCTGAGTCTAACTCAAAGTTTTAGCTTTGAAAACCCAAAACCATGAACTCTTTAGTATTTCCCTCTTACCCCTATATCTATCTCAATCTTCAGATGACTCGTGGAAACCAAGGAGGGAGCAGCTCGTCGCAAGACCCAATGCTGCAGATCTTGCAGAATCTCATCGCAGACCGTGAAGCAAGAAGGGCCGAGCGTGAAGCCAACTTAGAAACATTGCAGCAGATCGCCCAGATGGCTCTCAACAACCAAGGTCATGGAAATCAGGATCACCAGGGATCCTAACTCAAAAAATTTCAGAACACCAATCCCCCAATCTTCAACCAATCTGAGAACCCATTAGATGTTGATGACTGGTTACAAACCATGGAAAACAACTTAGAAGTTACCAGAGTTGATGAAACTGAGAAAGTTCTCTTTGCCACCCACTATCTGGCAGGAGATGCAAGAGCTTGGTGGAATAGCATCCACAATATGAACCATGGTCAAGTGATGACATGGGAAGCATTCAAAGTCAAGTTCAGCCGCACCCACGTGCCACAAGGTCTAGTCAACAGGATGAGAGATGAATTCCGTGAATTGAAGCAAGGAAGAATGACTGTGGTTGAGTACCATGATAGATTCCTGTCACTGGCCAGATATGCACCTGATGAGATCAACACGGAGGCCAAGAAGAAGGAGAGATTCTTGAACGGACTACATGATGAGATGTAGACTGTCCTTGTCAATATCCGCTTCCAAGATCTCGAAGAACTAGTCGACTCTGCCATTCAGATGGAAGGGAAAATTAACCAGGCAAACGACAACCACAAGCGTCGTATGATGCAGCAGTCTGGATCCAATAGTCACCAGAAGTACCGTCCCAACCCTTCACCAGGATATGCACCAAGGAACAACTGACCCCAACGTCTCGCCCGAGCTACCCTAGCCGTAGCGGAGGCAATGTGAAGTCCGGAGGAAACAATCACAACTCCGGTAATGCCAACAATTTCAACCGTGCACCTCCCAAGAGCAACAACAACAACAACACTGCACCCAGAACTGGCAGCAATGTTGTGCCTGTTGTAGTCAAGGACAAGTCCCAGATCACTTGTTTTGAGTGTGGAGTGAAGGGTCACTACTCCAATGAGTTTCCCAAGAAGACAACAGCCAATGCCAATGTGAATGCCCCAGCTCAGTAGCAGCGTCATGGTCAACCAGGAAGGATATTTGCCCCAGGGAACCCTCACAACCGCAACGGTCGTCTCTTCCACATGAACACAGAAGAATCCCAGGAAGCGCCAGATGTAGTGTTGGGTATGTTTTCCGTCAACTCGGTTTTAGCAAGAGTATTGTTTGATTCTGGAGCATCACATTCATTTGTCACCGAAGAATTTTCATGCACTAGTAAGATTCACCCAACCAACCTGAAGCATGTCATGATAGTTCAAATCCCCGGTTCTACTACAAAATCTAGAAAAATTTGCAAAGCTGTGCCTATCAGAATACATGGAATACATTTTTATGCCAACCTAATTATACTTGGAACTAAAGGATTGGAAGTAGTACTAGGTATGGACTGGATGTCAAGGAATAAAGGACTGATAGACTGTGCTAAGAAACCCATCACCATGACCAGTAGTTCCGGAGTCACAGTAGAGCTTATCTCTGAAACCTTACCCCGTCAATTCAAGTGCAACAAGAGTGTATCTCTGCCTACCATAGACCAAGTCAGAGTAGTCTGTGAATACCCCGACGTATTCCCAGATGAATTGCTAGGTATTCCCCTGGATAGGGATATTGAGTTCATTATCGAACTAATCCCCAGAACCGGACCTATAGCCTAGAGACCCTATAGCATGAACCCCTCAGAGTTAGTGGAACTAAAGAAGCAGTTGGATGCCATGTTAGAGAAAGTCTTGATTCAGCCAAGCGCATTGCCATGGAGATCACCAGTGTTATTCGTCGACATGAAAGATGGAGGCAACCGTCTGTGTATAGATTACAAAAAGTTGAATGACGTCACCATCAAGAACAAGTACCCTTTGCCAAAGATAGAGGATCTATTTGATCAGTTGACCGGAGCTCAGGTATTCTCAAAGATTGATCTTAGGACTAGTTATCACCAACTTAAGATTCGTGCAACGGATATTCCGAAGACCGCCTTTACTACTTGCTATGGTTTATACGAGTATACGGTTATGTCTTTTGGATTAACCAATGCCCCTGCTTATTTCATGAATCTCATGAATAAGATCTTTATGAATTTCCTAGATAAGTTTGTAGTTGTGTTTATCGACGACATCCTTATCTACTCCAAGTCAGAGGAAGAGCATGAGCAACATCTGAGGATCATCCTGGAAACCCTGAGAGAGCATCAGTTATATGCCAAGTTCGGCAAGTGTGAGTTTTGGCTGAAAGAAGTAGGATTCCTTGGACATATTGTGTCTGCCGGAGGAGTCTCTGTTGATCCCGCCAAGATCAAAGATGTCGAAGAATGGGAAGCCCCAACCACTCAAACCCAAGTCCGTGCCTTTCTCGGATGAGCCGGATATTACCGCAAGTTCGTAGAAGGATTCTCGAGCATAGCCCGACCAATGACCCAATTGTTGAAGAAGGACAAGAAGTTTGAATGGACAGACAAGTGTGAAGCCAGTTTCCAAGAGCTGAAGAAGAGATCGATATCAGCCCCAATATTGGTCATGCCAGACATCAAGAAGCCGTTTGATGTGTATTGTGACGCATCCAAGATTGGTCTAGGATGTGTATTGATGCAAGAAGGCAAAGTTATCGCGCATCTGCCTCGACAACTGAAGCAGCATGAGCAGAACTATCCGACCCATGATCTTGAGCTAGCAGCTGTGGTTCTAGCATTAAATACATGGCGTCATTATTTGGTGGGTAATCGCTGTGAGATTTACTCGGATCACAAGAGCTTGAAGTATATCTTCACTCAGAAGGAGCTAAATATGAGGCAAAGGAGATGAATAGAGTTAATCAAGGATTATGACCTTGACATTCACTATCACCCCGGCAAAGCCAATGTGGTAGCGGATGCCCTTAGCAGATTGACGTGTAGGCTTAACACCATGATCAAGGAGAAGCAACCAAGTTTGTATGAGGAGGTGGAGCAGTTCAGGACTGAATTAGTTAGCAAAGGATTCCTAGCTAGCATTGAACTTCAACCCACGTTGATTAGCCAAATCAAGGAAGCCTAGAAGGGAAATGAAAGTATCGACGGAATCAAACGTCGTATTGGTACAAGAAAGGTACCTGGATTCACCGAAGACGAAGATGGAGTACTGTGGTACAAAGGACGTATCTGTGTGCCAACAGATTCGGAGTTGAAGGAAGTTATCATGAAGGGAGCTCATGATACTCTTTATTCTATCCACCCCGGAGGAACAAAGATGTATCAGGATTTGAAAGAGCAATTTTGGTGGCACAAGATGAAGAGAGAAATCAGAAGCTACATCGCCAAATGTGACATCTGTCAAAGAGTCAAAGCAGAGCATCAGAGACCTGCAGGACTATTGCAACCATTGCAGATTCCGGAATGGAAATGGGATTCCGTCAGAATGGACTTTATCACCGGTTTGCCTACTTCTAGTAGGGGAAATGACTCAATCTGGGTCATAGTTGATAGACTGTCCAAGGTAGCCCATTTTATACCTGTCAAGACTACCTACCAGAGTGCAAAGCTAGCAGAGCTGTACATTGCTAGGATGTTAGTCTGCATGGAACCCCCAAGACCATCGTGTCAGATCGAGGAACCCAGTTTACTTCAAGATTTTGGGAGAAAGTTCAGGAAGGTTTAGGAACCAAGTTGAACTTCAGTACCGCTTATCACCCGCAAAAAAATGGACAGACTGAGAGAGTCAACCATATCTTAGAGGATATGCTTAGAGCTTGTGTGTTGGAATACAGATCAAAATGGGAAGACTGCCTGCCTTTCGCAGAATTCTCATATAACAACAGTTATCAAGCTAGTTTGCAGATTGCACCATTTGAATTCCTATACGGAAGAAAGTGTCGTACCCCTTTGAATTGGTCGCAAGTAGGAGAGAGTCAGATCTTTGGACCCGACATTCTTCGAGAAGCAGAAGTGAAAGTTCACAAAGTCCGTGAGCATCTCAAGACCACCCAATCTAGACAGAAGAGTTATGCTGACAAAAGAAGGAGAGACTTGACTTTCAATGTCGGAGATTTTGTATACCTCAAAGTTTCACCATTGAAGGGAACTCAACGCTTTAGTCTGAAGGGAAAATTAGCCCCTAGATATATCGGACCTTTCAAGATTCTGGACCACCGAGGAGAAATATCGTATCGCATGGAACTTCCGGAAGAGATGTCAGCCATCCATAATGTGTTCCATATCTCGTTACTCCGCAAATGCTTGGAAGTGCCCGAGAAGACGGAAGTTTTCAAGAACATCGATCACAGAGCTGTGGAAATCAACAATGACCTGACCTATCAAGAAGTACCCATCCATATCTTAGAAGAAGCCTACAGAACCACCAGGACCAGGAGCATCAAGTTTATTAAGATTCAGTGGAGCAACCATAACGAGGAGGAAGCTACTTGGGAGCGAGAAGATTACATTAGGACAGAGTTCCCAGATCTCTTTAGATCCTAGTTTTCTTTGTAAATCTCAGGACGAGATTTTGTTTAAGGGGGGAAGGTTTGTAACATCCCAAAACTTAAATCCAAGCTTATCAAGATCAAATCATCCAAAAATAGGGTTAACAAAAACTTTTCCAAATTTAAAATGAAAGCATTCATATGTGTGTGCATTTAAAATAGGAGTTGATTTGAAGTGCCTTGTTTAAGTGACCCAATGCTTGTAAAATGTTTCTTAGGTGATTTAAACATCATCTACATCATTCCCAAACTTTTCCTAAAGAAAATCAAATAAAAAAGAATTAAAAAGGAGGAATGGTCATTTTGGCCATTTTAATCCACTACACTACTTTGAGTGTTCCTAGCACTCATTTCTTAACAGAAACAATTCTCGATCTTTGCACCCCTTGCTAGTACACATAATGAGGTACCAAGGCCCACCTTTTGATCTCCTAAAAACATTTTTTACTTATTTTATATGGCATTTGAAAATTGAATCTAATGCATATGCATAGATCACCCCTATTTCAAAAACCATGTTTTTGAGCTCCACTTTCAAAACCCTTGCAACCAGAGACTACCTAGCACTAGTGGAGATCACCCAACAATTTTGAAACCAAAATTCAAAACTTTTTCTCTTTCGGCCATTTTGTCAAACACCTTGCTGGCAAGATCATTGTGGCCTAACTATTACTGTTTTGGGCTGATATTGTCTAGCAAATTTGAAGTGCTTTGATCATCTTTGTCCCCCTGAAGCCTAACCAGATCCACACCAGCACATCCCCTACCTCCTAGCTGCACTGCATTGCCATGCCGAGCCACTCCTCGCCGGCCGACCATGCACTCGCAGCAGCAGCCCTCTCCAGCCCCTCTCACCATGTCTAGAAAGGTGCCAGTGGTCCACCTCCACCGTCCAACCAGCCCCAGGCCAGAGACAGAGAGCAGAGCGACCAGGAACCGCCGCGCCCAGAGTTGGTCGACCATGCCGACGCCGCCCGCAGAGCATGCTCTGGCCCTGCGTGCACAAGCCGCCGCTCGACCACAGCCCACGCCCACCGCTCCGCCACGACCCAGGGAACACCCCAGACACCCCCGTTTGCCGCCCAAAGCACCACAACCACCGCTCGCCGTGGACATTGCCGCTTCTGCCGCTTAGAGCGCTAGCTCGCCCAGACCGCATGCCACCGCCCCTACGCTCGCATTCACTTTCTAGGGCACCGCCGGGAGACCACCTGTCAATCGCCATCGTCTGCCATGCCGCTAGCCGCCCGTAGCCGTGTCGCCGGAGTCGCCTGCCCATACCCTTCGGTCTCACCGTCGGGCCTATATAAACCGGCCTCCCCCGCACCAGTTCTCCACACTCACTCACTCCTCACCTCTCACTGATCCTTTCACCCCTCTCCCCGGAACCAAGCGAGCTCTGCCTCACCGGAATTGGAGCCGGAGCAACCGAAGCAGCCGAAGCAGGAGGAGAAGGGCGCCGCTGATTGCGACCACCCCAAGCTCCACCGCAACCGCGCCTCGCCTCGCCGTCGTCTTCCAGTTTGTTTGCCCTCGCCACCTACCTGCTGAGCCCTGCACGCCCCAAGAGACCCGCACCGAGCCGCTAGGGTTCGAGCACGGTGGCTCTGTTCGTCGACGACCACCACCTCATAGATCCCCTTCTAATCCTACGCCCACAGCTGCACTGCTTTCACGTGTTAAGACCCACTGACAGTGGGACCCCCCTGTCAGCTGAGCCCCGCGCTGCGGAGCGCCACTGGGCCGGCCCAAGTTCTTTCCCACGCTAGCCCACCCGTTCAAATCTGGATTTTTCTTTTTAGTTAAATCTAGTTTTTGTCCACTAGTTTAAAATTCAATTCAGAGAGTTTTATAAATCCAAATTGCATGAAACCAATTTTGTCTGAAAGATATGGAGATGATCTATCTAAGCCCGTTGGATTTAATTCAATTAGAGTTATAGATCTCTCCTAATAAAAATAACAAAACAGAAGCTTTTGCATCTTGCAACATTTTTATAAAATCAACCAAGTTAGCTTTTGAGTTGATTCCAACTGTCAAAAATCACATTTCATCATATCTATCTATATATAAAATAATATTAAGGTTTACATGTAGTGACTTTGGACTAGTACCAAAATAATGCTATATAGGCATTTCTAGTCACTTTAAATCATTAAATAATGAACTTAAACCAAAGTGATTATGATCCAACCTTTAAATCTCATTCCCACATATTAGAGTATGTGGTGATGACATGTTTCAACATGATCCCATATTTTAAGTGGTGAATATTAAATCTTAGTTAATTTTTCAATGAGTAGAAATTACTTTTCTAAAATAAAAAGAAAGAAACTATTGAATTAAACTTGTGATGCTTGTGATGATAATAGATCATCAATTGTATGTCTTAGAATGCTATCTAGCCTAGTTAAGTATTATCTGGTGATTGTGTACTCCGTGTGTATTTTTATAGACGATAGTACCGACCAAGTCTATGAAGAGGAGGAGTGCTATCAAGACGAAGAAGAAGAAAACTTCAACCACTGCACCAACCAAGGCAAGCTAGCACTATCCAAGATTAACCCTTGCAAGTTGTACTTGCAAGCCACTATTTAGCAATGCAAGCTAACACTTGCAAGTATAATGCTTAGCAAGTTAGGATTAAACTAGATGGTTTAGCAAAGATGCCTTAAGCATGCTTTGATCACACCCTTTTGACTATTAGTACACCAAGTCTTACTTACAAGTTTTACTCCCCTTAGTACACAAAGTTCTTTACTTGTTTTGAAGGTAGCATAAAAAGTATAAAACTTGACCTACTTAGAAACCTTTAGATGTCATTCTATGGCATGAGATTGAACCCATCCTTCCACCTTAGTGAACACTCTTAACTTAGTAGCTTAGAGTAGATCAAAAACTTGAGTCACTTTAGATGGGAACACTTGGTGAAAATGAATTATGAAAACATTGGAATGATGAGTCATTCTATTGAATGTTTCGACATGTGTTGAGAAACACAAATGGTTGATGATGATGAAAATGTTGAGGCATGAGCCTTAACCCTTTTATAAAACTGATGGTTGGATTCAGATGCAATACCATTCCAAATTTACCGTACAACCACAATAACTAAATTGGGTAAGGCTTAGCTGGAAATTTATATGCATTAGTATTAGTTCCCTCGCGGGAGAGGTTTGAGCTGAGGCTACCTCTCATGATGTCCACCTATGCAGTGCCCAAGATGGCCGATGGTCATGGTTGGGAGGCCATGCTCATAGGAGAGGTGCTTATACTAGGGTGTGTAAAGGGATGGTTATGTTTGATTATCTGCATACTAAGTATGATGATTAAGGGTTATCCCTGACAGATGTATCGAATCTTGTGGTGAAAGTGTACCACCTCTGCAGAGTGTCAAACTATTTGAATAGCCGCGTCCGCGGTTATGGACAGTTGGAATGGCCATACTTGCTTGTCGATGTTTTCCAAATAACTTGAAATGAATGATGAATCTTGACTTGACCACAACCGGGTTGTGTTTATGATACTAGCTTCCCAACTTAAGTGATTCTAGAGCTTTACCTTATCTTTCTTTGCTTCTGAACTCAGCTTAGGTTTCAAACTTAACTTTATAGTTAAACTTAGATCTAGTACTTTAACTTAGAATTATAATACTTGTTAGTGGTAGTTTGCGAGTACTTAAAGAGTACTCATGGCTTTTGTCCCTGGCTATTCTCATGGCCAGACTATGAAGGAGATTATCAAGATGATGGTCAGCAGGACGGCTACGATAACTAGGACTATCTGCCTTCGTCAGCATTGCCTGTGCCCCTGAAGATGGACCCCACTGCTACGCTTATCTTTTATTTCCGCTGCTTGTTGTATTAAAGACTGGATCATGAGATCCTTATTTGTGTAAGACCTTATGTATGGTTTGTAAAGGATGATGTACTGTGATATCCAATCTGTTATGTCTCACAAAAATGGTAATCCTGGGATTGCGAGGTATGGCATAACGAGCATCTGGGATTAAAAATCCGGGTGTTGACAAATTCTTACTTGTATAGCATTAGTAGCTGCAAAGGGATTCTCATTAGTTTCAGGTTTAGCAGCCATTTTATTCAAAGAAGATTGAGCTTCAGCCAAAGATGCTATATTTCTTTCAGCATTAGAGAGTTTTTCCTCAATAGTTTTATTGAAAGCAGTTTGTTTACTAATAAACTCTTTAAGCATAACTTCAAGTTCAAAGGGAGCACTCTTATTATTGTTGTAAGAATTTCCATAAGCATTACCATTGTTGGGAGGGAATGGCTTATAATTGTTGTTACCAAAATTGTTCCTATAAGCATTATTACCATAAACATTGTTGCCAAAATTGTTATTTCTTATGAAGTTCACATCAACTTGCTCTTCTTGAGCAACCAAAGAGGCTAAAGGAACATTATTTGGATCAATATGGGCTTTCCCATTAACAAGCATGGACATAATAATATCAATCTTATCACTCAAGGAGGAAGTTTCCTCAACAGAATCTACCTTCCTACCTTGTGGAGCTCTCTCAGTATGCCATTCAGAATAATTAACCATCATATTGTCCGGAAGTTTTGTTGCAGCACCCAAAGTGATGGTCATAAAGGTACCTCCAGCAGCAGAATCCAATAGGTTCCTTGAAGAATAGTTCAATCCTGCATAAAAAGTTTGGATGATCATCCAAGCAGTCAGTCCATGAGTGGGACAATTCTTTACCAAAGATTTCATTCTTTCCCAAGCTTGAGCAACATGTTCATTATCAAGTTGTTTAAACTTCATTATTTCACTTCTCATAGATATAATCTTAGCAGGAGGATAGTATTTTCCAATAAAAGCATCTTTGCATTTAGTCCAAGAATCAATACTATTCCTAGTTAAGGAATTCAACCATTCTTTAGCTTTTCCTCTCAAAGAGAAAGGAAACAATTTCAGCTTAATAATATCACCATCTATATCCCTATGCTTTTGCATCTCACAAAGTTCAACAAAGTTATTTAGTTGGGAAGCAGCATCTTCATTACCAATACCAGAAAATTTCTCTCTCATAACAATATTGAGTAAAGAAGATTTTATCTCAAAGAAAGTATTTTCAGGCATAGTTGGAGCAATAGGTGTGCTCATAAAATCATTGTTGTTGGTGCTAGTGAAGTCACACAACTTAGTGTTTTCAAGAGTAGTCATTTTTTTGGGTTTTCAAATAAGAAAGCAAACTAGTAAAACTAATTTTTTTGTGTTTTTGATAAAGAAACAAGAAAACTAAGCAAAAAGAAAACTAAGCAAAAAAAAACAACAAAGTAAAGAGATTGGTTATGAGGGACTCCCCTTGTGAAGATGTCCTTGACTCCCCGGCAACGGCGCCAGAAAAATGCTTGATGGCTCAGTGCACGGCGCCTAGAAAAATGCTTGATGACGATGTTGATGTAGAGCTCGTTGGGAACCCCAAGAGGAAGGTATGATGAGCACAGCAGCAAGTTTCCCTCAGTTATGAAAGAAAGGTTTAATCGAACCAGTAGGAGCAAGGAAACACCCCAAAGGTGTTACTAGATGAGTTTTGGCAGGGCGTACTACCGGTGCTAGCAGCAACGTGGAGACCTGCACAACACAACCATAGAACTTTGTCCCCAACTTGCGATGAGGTTGTCAATCTCACCGTGTTTTGCGGAAAACAAAGGATTAAACGTATCGAATAGTTTGCAGAAAGTAAACACAAAGAAGTAAACAGTTGTAGATTGTATGTAAAGAAAAGGACCGGGATCCATAGTTCACTAGAGGTGGCTCTCCTTAGATAGATAACATGCTGGGTGAACAAATTACAGCGGGGCAATTGACAAACACCGAGAAAGCAATACATGCATATACTAATCATCTTGACTCCTTTGAGACTTGATTGGTAATTACAATGTTATACATAGACCGCCATCCAACTGCATCTATGACTAATAATCCACCTTCAGGTTATCATACAAACCCCGTCCAGTATTAAGTTGCAAGCAACAGATTATTGCTTTACGAACTGCGTGTAAAGTAAACAATACGATTGTTCTATGAATAAAGGATTGTTGTTTTCTCCCTAGTAGCAACAACACATCTAGTACCTTAGAGATTTCTGTCACTTCCCCAGATTACTAGAGGCATGAACCCACTATCGAGCATAAATACTAACTCTTGGAGTTGCTAGCATCTACTCGGCCAAGATAGCTAGTAACAACGGAAAGCATGCAGGATCACAAATAACAAAGACATGATAGAATCAATAATCAATCTGAAATAGCATCTCAATATCCATCGGATCCCCGCAAACACAACATGTAGAATTACAAATAGATGATCTTGATCATGAACAGAGCTCACAAGAACTAAACATGAAAGCACAAAGGAGGAGAACCAGCCATCTAGCTACTACATGGATCCCTAGTCCAAGGATGAACTACTCACGCATCACACCGGAGGCTTGCATGGTGATGAAGAAGGCCTCCAGGGTGAATTCCTCTCTCCGGCAGGGTGTCGGGAAGAGCTTCAGATCCCTCCCGATCTAGGGATGGAGATGACGGCGGCTACTGACTCTTTCGTGGATTTTTGATCGGGCACTTAGGGTTTTCGTCCCGAGCGAAATATATAAGCGGAAGGGGAGGCCGAGGGGGTGCCAGGGGCCACCACACCACGCCCTCGCGTGGGCCAAGCCTGGCCGCACGGTGAGGTGGTGTGGCCGGCCTCTGGCCCCTCTCCGTCTCGATGACTTCGATGACCACGGAAAATAGGCACTTTGGCTTTTGTCCCGTCCAATTCCGAGAATATTCATTTTCTGACTTTCCTGGAACCAAAAACAGCAGAAAACAGGAAGCTGGCACTATGGCTCTTGTTAAAAGGTTAGTCCAAGAAATCATAATAAAAGTACTCCAAAGTTGGAACAAAACACAAGAAAGTGGATAAAACCAAGCATGGAACATCAAAAATTATAGATACATTTGCAATTTATCACTGCATATTTCGATTATGAAATATGGCAGATGGATGTCAAAAATGCATTCCTCAATGGTAATATTGAAGAAGAGTTGTATATGATACAACCTAAGGGTTTTGTCGATCCTAAGGATGTTGATAAGGTATGCAAGCTTCAGCGATCCATCTATGGACTGATGCAAGCATCCTGAAGTTGGAATCTCTGCTTTGATGAGGTGATCAAAGAGTTTGGATTTGTCCAAACTTATGGAGAGGCTTGTATTTATAAGAAAGTGAGTGGGAGCAATGTGGCATTTCTGATATTATATGTGGATGACATATTATTGATTGGAAATGATATAGATCTTTTAAACAGTGTTAAAAGTTATCTAAACAGCAAATTTTCGATGAAGGACCTTGGTGAAGCTTCATATATATTAGGCATTAAAATCTATAAAGATAGATCAAGGCGCCTAATTGGGCTATCACAAAGTACATACCTTGATAAGATATTAAAGAAGTTTAATATGGACGGAAGTAAGAAGGGGTTCTTACCTATGTTGCAAGGCAAGACATTGAGTAAGACTCAAAGTCTGGCTACGGCGGAAGAAAGAGAGATAATGGATAAGATCCCCTATGCCTCAGCCATAGGCTCTATAATGTACGCCATGCTATGTACAAGACCGGATGTGGCACATGCTATTAGTTTGACTAGTAGGTACCAATCTGATCTAGGTTCGTAACACTAGATAGTGGTCAAGAATATCCTTAAGTGCTTAAGAAGAACTAAGGTTATGTTTCTTGTATACGGAGGTGAAGAAGAGCTAGTCGCTAAGTGTTATGTTGATGCTAGCTTTGACACTGATCTAGATGACTCTAAGTCTCAATCCGGATATGTATTTCTCTTGAACGGAGCAGCAGTTAGTTGGAGGAGTTCCAAACAACCTGTGGTGGCTGGATCAACAACATAGGCAGAATATGTTGCTGCTTCAGAAGCGGCGCGGGAAGCGGTTTGGATGAAGGAGTTCATAACGGAACTAGGTGTGGTTCCTAGTGCATTAGACCCAATGGTGATCCATTGTGACAACAATGGAGCCATGGCCAACGCCAAGGAACCAAGTTATCACAAGAATTCCAAGCATATTAAGCGCTGGTTTCACTCCATCCGCGAGCATGTCAAGGATGGAGATATAAAGATTTGTAAAGTACACACGGACCTAAATGTAGCAGATCCATTGACTAAAGTTCTCCCTAGGGCAAAACATGATCAACACCAGAACTCCATGGGTGTTAGATTTATCAGTATGTGAACTAGATTATTGTCTCTAGTGCAAGTGGGAGACTGAAGGAAATATGCCCTGAGAGGCAATAATAAAGTTGTTATTATGTATTCCTTGTATATGATAGATGTTTATTTTGCATGCTATAATTGTATTGATTGGAATAGTCAGTACATGTCTGTTTAATAAACAAATAAAAGGTTCCTAGTTATGCCTCTCTTATAGACTAGCTCGTTGATTAAGAAGATGATCAAAGTTTCCTGATCATGAACATAGGATGTTGTTAATAACGAGGTCACAACATTTGTGAAATGATGTGATGAACATTCATCCGAAGTATAGCATTATGATCAAAGTCATTATGTTTATATTGCTATAAAATCATACAAAGTAATCTTAGTCCTTAGACCATGAGATCATGTTAATTGCTAACATCGGAAGAGTAACTTGATAAAATCAAATGTCACACCGTAAAAGGGAGACTATAAAGGTGGGTTCATATACTCTGAAGATGTTATGTTGAGGCTCATGGATCAAGAGTGGAATTTTTCAATCCCGATGACGGATAGATATACTCTAGGCCCTCTCGGTGATATCACATTAAGATAGCTTGCAGGCAAGTGATGTGATCACTAGAATGTTATATCACGGGAACGAGAAAAGAGTGCATGTCAGTAACAAGATAAAACTAGGTATTTGGATGCCGATGATCGAATCTCGTACATGTAATATATCGCGAGACAAAGGGATTAAATTACTAGCAATAAAGGTTCTCATGATCACAAAAGTCATCGTTGAATGTGTAGGAGTCAGAATGGATCTCCAGGTCCCGCTTCTGATTATTGATTTGAGAGGAGTCTCAATCATGTCTGCATTATTCGCGAACCATAGGGTGACACACTTAAGGGTTGCCAAACACCATTTTGGAGCACATATGTTTTAGACGAAAGAATTGCAAAGCGCTGGAATTATTTCGATGGAAACCAGAATTGTTTCGGGTGAAATTGCAGAAACTGGTTCTGCATGTGATATTGAAATGTTACAAGGGGTTTTATGTGATTATTTGTTAATTAAAGTAATTAACAAAATTCTGAATAAAATAAATAAAAGAGTTCTATTAAAATGAGAGTTGCAATATATTTGGTGGAAATTTAATGCATGTGAGTGGAACTTTGGGTGGAGGCTAAATTGATGTGAGTGGAGCTTCCACCACATGAATGAGGAAGAGGTGGGGGAACCCCCCATGGCCGCTGGCCATGGGAGGGGAGGAGCCCCCCTCTCCTATAAAAGTCCCCCCTCTCCTCCCTCACAAAGCACACCTCCTCGTGAAGGATCTCTCTCCCCCTCTAGATATATTCCCCCATGGTCTCGGATTAGCGAGATACATGTTCACGGTGGCATTTCGTCTGGAAGGAGTTGCTGCTTCCGCTGATTCGCTGGAGCGAGGAGGTGGAGGTTGTTTGGTGGCCTGAACGTGTGTGCGAGGATGGATGCGCTGTTGATTTGTAGCACTAGGACTTCCACACGATCTTGAGATCGGCAAGCGTACGACTACATCATCCACAAGTTCCAACTCGTTAACAAAGCTTTGTTGTCTTCGAGGGTAAGTTCTCCATGGATGTATATCCACCTGTTGCTTATATCTAGTAGATAGATCTTGGTGTATAGTTCCCATCGTAGGAATTTTTTTGTTTTCTATGTTGCAAACCCAACAGTTTCACCCCGTGCAATTGGTTTGAGGAGACGACATACAGAACACCCAGAAATCACATAAACCTCACCTCCAGAAGGCATCTAGAGGGGTAACTCATCCACCGGGGATCCATCTTCGCCCTGCGCAGATCTGGGAGGCTAAGGCATCGATCTTCATCATCCACCGCTGCATCAACACCATCTCCATCCATCCCATCTACATCTTGTCTAGATCTTATTGTAATTCCTATACTCGTTGTGGATTTATACAAGAGCTATTCATCTATGATTGTTTCCATTACCATTGCCATGATGTTGATTGCCTCCATGTCTTAGTAGATCATTAGTTCTTGGGGAGATGGAGAAACCCTAGTATGAGATTGAAATAAGATAAAGTCTATTGTGATATTCATTGCTGTGACCATGTGTTAGATTTTCTACATCTTGATGTTGAGATAAGTCGACCTCTCAATATTTGCCTCTCGCGGGGACTTGATGGAGGAAACTACTTGTTGGTAGACAAAGGTGTGCTAGCACTTACAGTAACTATAAAGTTGTTGGCAGCCCTTACCTATCAACTTGGGAAACCGAGGAAACTCACGGAACACTATCCATGCCATGGGATACGTCCTACGAGATTACATCCCTTAATAGCACAGTAATTTGATTGATGTCGATTGATGACTGCTGTGGTTATGAGGATGATGTGAGCAGCAGTTGCTGCCTATTTGTCCAAATACGGAGTTCCTCCCACACATACATAGTTGAGCATGTTCATGATGATAATCTTTATCTTCGATCTTTACAATACTAGTGGTGTATCCGCTCTGAGAATGCTTTTTCCCTACTGCAGTTCCAATCTCTCTTACATACGTGATACTTACTTTCTGTACTCAGTTGTTTTACTTTACTTTATTTCTCTTATACCCAAACCCAAAAACACCTTTTTACACAATACTCACATTTTATCTTGTCAATTAGAACTTTATCTAGCATTCCTATCATTATATCCATTTCAAGAGTTATTAGACTTCAGACTCTTGCTCCCTATGGGATCAATATCTTTATTTCGAAACTAGCTACAAACAATATGTGCACTTGCAGTCATCAAGCCATTTTTTAGCACCGTTGCCGGGGAGCTAAGCGTTGTAGGTCTTTTAGTTTGTGCTTATTTATTTTTGTCTTGCTAAATTTTGTTTTGAGTTACAGGTTTCCACCAACGTGATGGAGTTTGAGCATATGACTAGTACTAACCCACTCAACCACTTTGGGAAGCCCTGTGATATTTATAAAAAATACAACTCCAATGATAAGACAAGGGGGTTTGAAATAAATCCTCTACTACTTAGTATTCTACATAAGAAGCATTTTACTAGAGATGAAGAAGATCCTGATCCATATGAGCATATTGCATGTTTTAAATATATATGTGGCACTTTTCTATTGCCGGGATATACTGCGGATGAGGTAAGGTTTAAACTTTTTATTCAAACTTTGACAAGTACAGTTCTCATGGTATAGATATCTACCCCCCCCTGAATCCACTACTAATTGGGATAATCTAGCCTGTGAATTTCTATCAAAATATTATCCATTGTCAAAATCTTTTGGAATCACGCGTCTTATAATGACTTGGAAGAATCGTTCTAATGAAGGACTAGTAAGAGCCTATATTAGATTTAAAGATTTACTATGACTATGTCCTCATCATGATTTGCCTGAATGGTATTTAATACATATCATTTATGGTGGTTTAATTGAACCTAATAAAATTGAACTAGACTCTTTCACGGAAGGAGCCTTTATGAATCTTCCTCTACCTAAAGCTTGGGATTTACTTAATAGAATTCGTGATCACAGAGTTTCATGGAATTTTGGTCTAGGAAGTGAAGGAGGCGTATAAATAGAGCATGATTGTATTCATGACTATAATAAAAAAAGACCACGTTAAAGAATTATCTAAATAACTTTATTTAGATTCAGATCTTGTGTTGCAAGTTGTTAAAGCTTTTACAGAACATATGAAAGCTCCAAAGGAAGGTCCAGTCAAGTATGATCCACCACCCGGACCAGAAAAGAAAAGAGAAGATAAAGCAACACTGGCCTCCATAGAACCAATATATGAAGTGCCTTTCCCTAACACTGCACAAAAGCATATTTTCGAATATGAACAAGTCAAAGCAGTACAGGAAAAGAAGGAAGACGAAAGCATGCTAGGAGTCACGGAACACCTGGAAGAAACCAAATATGAAGAGGTAACCAAGGAAGCAATTATGGCTATGTAATCACACTGTAACATAGTTGAACTTGATGAAGACACTTCCCTATTGGTTGAAGATAAAACAAAGGTAAAAGATGTGGGTAAGCCTATTCTTCCGTGCATATTTAAAGAAACCTCTCATTATGGTTTATGTGATCTTGGCACCAAAGTTAATGTTATATATTATGATTTCTACTTAGAAATAAAAGAAGAAATAGAACCGGCTACAATTGAAAATACTGATATAACAATTATGTTAGCCAATAAAAACCTTAGAATTCCAATGGGAGTAGTTGACGATGCAACTGTCACAATTGTCAACAAAAACTTTCTTATCGATTTTGTAGTTGTTGATATGCCAGCTGTCACTCTTTGCCCAATTATATTTGGAAGGAACTTTTTGGGTGATATAGGTGCCTATGTTAACTTCAAGAAGGAGATTGTGTCTCTTAAGCTTGGGGGAACGGAAAATAAATTCCATTTTCCAAATTTAAAGATAGGCCTCCACAAATACAAGAAGAAGAAGAAGAAGAGAGAACTATTGAGGAAATGACGGCTCTTTTTTCTTTAGTAATCAAGAATAAGAAATAGATGAAGATCCAAATTATGAAGAAATAGTATAGAGGTCAAGTCCCTAGAAGAACTAGAAAATGAATTCGATTCACTTCCCATTTTGGGACCTCCAACTTATGAGGCTTTTGAAGAGCCAGAGAAGAGAGGGGACGAGGAATTACCACCCCCAGAGTTGAAGACTCTACCAGAAAATCTCAAATATAGGTTTTTAGATGATACCAATAAATTCCTTGTTATTATTAGTGCTAAACTTTTAGGAGAAGAAGAAGAACTCATGAGGATACTTAAGGCGCATCCCCAGTCCTTTGGGTACTCAATGGATGACTTGAAGGGCATTAGTCACATGATAGCCGTCCATCGAATATTCATGGAAGAAGGTGCAAAACCAGTTGTCGAATTCAATAGAAGACTGAAGCCTGAAATGAAAGAAGTGGTAAGAAAAGACATTGTACGCCTATTGGACGCAGGTATAATCTAATCCGTTAAAGAAAGTGAATGGGTAAGTCCTGTTCACTGTGTTCCTAAGAAGGGCGGTTTTACTATTGTTCCTAATGAAAACAATGAATTGATACCCACTAGAACTGTTGTTGGGCATAGCAAACCATTCTCATTTTTGCTACTTGGACGGATACTCTGGTTTCTCTCAAATAGCTGTCCATCCTGATGACCAACTTAAAACAACTTTCATTAGTCCTTATGGTTTACATGCTTACCGACGTAGGCCTTTTGGTTTATGTAACGCTCCAGCTACCTTTCAAAGATGCATGACTGCTATTTTTGCTGATTTTATAGAACTTATAATGGAAGTATTTATGGATGACTTTTCTGTCTATGGAACTTCATTTACTAGTTGCTTGGATAATCTCAAAAGGGTTTTGTAGCGTTGGGAAGAAACTTATCTTGTTGTAAACTGGGAGAAGTGTCACTTTATGGTCAAAGAAGGTATAGTCCTCGGACACAAGGTATCAGGTAAGGGAATTGAAGTTGATAGAGCTAAGGTTGAAGCAATAGAGAGAATACTGCAACCTAGGGATATTAAAGGTATAAGAAGTTTTCTTGGTCATGTGGGTTTTTACAGAAGGTTCATTAGAAATTTCTTTGGGATATCTAAACCTTTGACTAACCTCTGGCAAAAGGGAATGATATTTAATTTTGATGATAAGTGTCTTGAAGCCTTTGATAAACTCAAAAATTCTCTAATTCGTGCTCCCACCATGAAACCACCTATCTAGGATACAACCTTTGACTTAATATGTGAGCTAGCGATGATGTTGTAGGAGTAACTCTTGGACAACATATTGGTCATAGATTTAATATTATACATCATGCTAGTAGAACTCTCAATGGTGCTCAAAATAATTACCCTAAGGAAGAAAAGGAACTTTTTGCTGTATTTTTCTCCTGTGATAAATTTCGTTCTTATATAGTTGATGCAAAGGAAAGAGTTCACACGGATCGTGATGGCTTAAAAGAACTCCTTGAAAGGAAAGACCATAAGCCAAGGCTGATCCATTGGATTCTTTCACTTCAAGAATTTGAGTTGCAGATTATGCAGAGGCAAGAAATAAAAATGTTGGATGCAGTATCCATGATTGCCTAACAAGACATCAATCTTATTGAGAGGAACTTTAGTCTTGGTGATTTTCGTTTACGGGAATTATTCAATGAACTAAGCTCAATTCCTCCAAAAGAGAAGAATTCTTTGTTGTGGGAGGAACTTCTCATCCCTGAGTAAACAATGGTAAGTGCACGGTAAGTGTTCTTACCCAAATAAGTGATTTGTTTTCACAATTTTTACTTTTGAAAAATCTTCCTTTCAATTCCATGTGTTTTTCTGAAGTTTTAGAGGGGTTTTACCAACTATACGACCGGAGAGGAAGCTCCCGCCGTATAGTTGGTCGTTAAACTCTCTATATCATCTTCGTGAATTGTTTTCGCTATCTGAGATTATACGGTCGCAACTATACGACCGGAACCAAAAATTCCGGCCATATAGTTGATTGTTAAACTCTCAGACACTTTTGTTTTTGATGTCTGTATCTATATGGTCGCAACTATACGACCGAAACCAAAAATTCCGGCCGTATAGTTGGTCGTTAAACTCTTAGACACTTTTGCCTTTGATGTCTGTGTCTATACGGTCGCAACTATACGACCGGAACCAAAAATTCTGGCCATATCATTGGTCGTTAAAGTCTCAAACACTTTTTTGTTTGATCTTTCGTTTATTATTCATCTAAAAAAGATTATTTTCAGTTCTGAGTCGTTATTTAATCATCCTAGACTCGAGATATTTGGAAATATCTGCCCGGAACCAACTATACAGCCGGAGGTATATGAGTCGCGCCCATATAGTTGGTCATTACGCGGCAGGACACTTCCAAATCCGTGATTTCTTTCCCTGTTTTATTCAGATTCTTTTTTTGGGCGACAATTTGGTGTTTCTCACTAGTTTTACCAACCTCTGACCCCCTTATATACTGCCATTGTCTCCCTCTGTAATCATAATCTCCAGGAACCAATGTATCTCTCAACCAAGGAGTAGAAGTCAAGAAGAAAAGCTCCCATGGATACCGGGAGCAATAGCGAGCAAGGCAAGGAGATCAAGGCCATCCCTATAGAATTCCTCGACACCGACCATGGGTGTCGGAAGAGGGATTTGAAGGCCCTGGAGCTGAAGATTGAAGAGTTGGACAAGGAGAAGCCAGGGACACCCAAACACCTTCGATTGCTGTGACTTTATCTTGATAAACTAGATGAAGATATCAAGCGGATAACCAAAGCAGGTTTTTTATGAGTCTTAAGGTGCTACAAACACTTCAGGATAACAATGAGTTCATTAAAGAACAAGTGAAGGTGCTGGAGAGGAACAATATTTTCTACAAGCTACGTGTTAAAGAATTAGAAGCTATCAATCAATCCCTCTGCCTCAGGCTGGCCTGCCAGGATAAGATACCACGTGCCATGGCGCCACAGTGATCTACAACAATCAAGGTATTATTTGATCCTGCCTGGCTTGATCTCAAGCTTGGGAAGATCTTTAAGACCTTGTAATCTATCCTATAAGTTTTTATTACTATTTTCGCATTAGTTCAAACTAGGAATAAAGTTTGCATCATCATAATTGTTGGGTCCGTAGCATAGAAAACAAAAAATTTCCTACGATGAGAACTAAACGCCAAGATCTATCTACTAGGTACAAAGCAACGGGTGGACATACATCCATCGAGAACTTACCCTCGAAGACAATGAGTTTTGTTAACGAGTAGGAACTCGTGGTTGATGTAGTCGTACACTTGCCGATCTCAAGATTGTGAGGAAGTCCGAGCAGGTCCGGCTCACTTCCTTCAGATCCAGCTCCAGCACCACCAAGTCCAGCACCGCAAAGCAGCGGTGCATCCGTGATTGCACACATGTCCGGTACCCCGACAACCTCCGTCCCTCGCTCCAGCAAAGTAGCGGAAGCAGCAACTCCTTTCCAGATAAAGCCACCGGGAACATGTATCTCGCTAATCCGAGACCATGGGGGAATAATACTAGAGGGGGAGAGAGATCCTTCACGAGGAGGTGTGTGGAAGAAGGGGAGTGAGGGGGGCCTTTTATAGGAGGAGGGGGGTACCCCTCCCCATGGCCGGCGCCCCATGGGGGGTGACTCCTCACCTCCCCCATTCATGTGGTGGTAACCCCTCCACATTAAAATGCCCCTTCACATTCTCTTTTAAAGTCTCTACTTTAAATGCATTAAATTTCTCCAAATTTAATGCACTCTCATTTAATAAAACTCTTTTATTATTTTTCTTCCGAGTTTGTTAATTACTTTAATTAAAAAACATTTACATAAAACCCCCTGCAACATTTCAATATTACATGCAGAACCAATTTCAGCAATTTCACCCGAAATAGTTTCGGTGTCTATTGAAATAATTCCAGCGCTTTCTTAAATCTTTATCTGAAACATATTTGATCCAAATGGTGTCGGTATCCCTTAAGTGTGTCATCCTACGGTTCGCGAATAATGCAGACATGATCGAGACCCCTCTCAGATCAATAATCAGAAGCGGGACCTGGAGATCCATACTGACTCCTACATATTCAACGATGACTGTGATCGTGAGAACCTTTAACGCTAGTAACTAAATCCCTTTGTCTCGCGATATATTACATGTCTGAGATTCGATCATCGGTATCTCCATACCTAGTTTGATCTCGTTGCTGACATGCACTCTTTTCTTGTTCCCGTGATATAACATTCTAGTGATCACATCACTTGCTTGCAAGCTAACCAATGTGATATCACGGAGAGGGCCCAGAGTATATCTATCCGTCATCGGGATGGACAAATCCCACTCTTGATTCATGAGCCTCAACATAACACCTTTGTAGCACTGAACCCACCTTTATAGTCACCCTGTTATGGTGTGACGTTTGATGTTATCAAGATACTCTTCGGTCAGCAATTAACATGATCTCATCGTCTAAGGACTAAGATTACTTTGTATGATGTTATAGCAATATAAACATAACTTTGATCGTAATGCTATACTTTGGATGAATGTTCATCACATCATTCGACCTTGTTATTAACAACATCCGAGCTAGTTTATATGAGAGGCATAACTAGGAACCCTTTTTGTTTATGAAACACACATGTATTGACGTTTCCGATCAATACAATTATAGCATGCAAAATAAACGTTTATCATAAACATGGAATAAGATAATAACCACTTTATTATTGCCTCTTGGGCATATTCCCTTCAGTCTCCCACTTGCACTAGAGTCAATAATCTAGTTTGAAAAACTTTGCGTATTGAACACCTATGGCTTTCTGGTGTTGCATATACGCGATTGCTAGTGGTTAACATAATCTTCGGATCTGATAGTTTCAGGTCCGTGTGTATTTGCATGTCTTTGCGTCTCTACGCATCACTCATTCTCAAATGAGATGGCATTATAAATTTGGTCCTTTGGTGAGACCTTTAGTTTGTTCGGCTTAAAATATGTTGATATTATTTTCACACAATATATCTTCATAGTATTAGCCCACTTTGAACCACACCTAGTTTGATAACAAACTACTTAACACAAATGCCCTCCTTTGTTGCTACTATAGCAGTCATATACTTAGCCTTTCGTTGTAGTATCCGTCACAATGTCTCAACTTTAGAACTCATCCAAATCCATCATGGAAAATCCTTTCCATTACATTGTGCCACCCATAGTCTAAATTGAGATAAATTTTAATTTGTATCTTATGACAAAACTAGTATCAATGTAACACTTTACAATGAACTACCTTTAACTATTTGTCACTTATACATGATATATTCTTAGTTCTTCCAAAGCTCATAAGAATATCTTTACTATCGTCCAATGATCATCTTATGAATTATTCTGGTATGTGCTCATAACATTTAGAGCATAGGACATTCTGGATATATACATATCATGGTATAATTGATCAAAATCTTCATGTGATTTTACTCACCAAGTGTTGAAACACTTGAATTTTGATACAATCCTTTCCATGCAGCAAGAACCTTTCTTGTTGTTTCCATATTGAACCCTTTCAATATCTCATATATGTATGTCTGGCACAACCATATTAGCACCTCAATCTATCCATATAGATATTGATGCCAAATATTCCAGGTTTGCCCAAGTCTTTCATCGAAATCTCATTTTAATGAAATTCTTAACTTGTGTCAATACAAGATACATCATTTCCAATCAACAATATGTCCTCTACATAATGTATTAGAAATATGTCTCAGCGCTCCCACTTAATTTCTTGCAAATGCAAGCATCTTCATCATCTCCGATGAATTTAAACTCTATTAACAATTTCATCATGGTGAAGATTCCAACTCCGACATGCTTACTTCAACTATTGAAGTTTGCATGCCCTTTTAGCATCCTTTGAATTAACAAAACCCTTCGGACCGTGTCATGTACACGTCCTAGGTAACCATTCTATTAGAAGAACCTTTTTTTGTTTATTCAACTACCATATACCAAATTATATGTAGTGGTTGCTACATTAATCCGTCAAGACTAAATATCGCTATGAAATATCAAATCTTGTCATAGTCAACTCCTTGAACATTGCCGTAAACTTCTTTCGGACATGTTGACTATTTCATAGATGTTAAACATCCATGTCTATTTCTTTATAGATCCAAACAAGACCGACAGGCTTCACGCCTTTCCGGAGGGTCTTCCAAGTTCAGAAACTTGATTTCTCGTGTATGGATACTATCACGGATTCTTTGACTTCCAGTCATTCTATGGAGTCAGGGCCCATCATCGCTTCTTTGCATGTATTCGGTTCATCATTGTCAAAACAATAACGACTTACTCATCAAATCACACTATTTGATTCTTACCGACCCACACGGTTCAATAGGAACTCTAATCTCCGAGATCACACCCTTTGTAATCACAGGAGCCATGAGCATTGTGGCTGCCACTGGGACACTTTCCGGCGCTGCGCTACTTAGCACATATAACTAAGGTTCCACAACCTTATCAAAGTTCTATTGTCCTCCCACTTAACTTTTGACGAGAAATTCCTTCTCAAGAAACTTGACGTTCCAAGTAACAAACTCTTTTGTCCTCGTTGTTATGGAGAAATTCCCAACAAATTCTTTGGGATAACCTACAAAGAAGTTCTTATCCGACTTTGGTTGTAAACATTTTACTTATGCATAGCATACCAAAATTTAAGAAAAGACAATTCGGGTTTTATCCCAAACCATAACTTATATGGTGTCATTTCAACGGATCACGATGGTGCTCTTTTCAGTGTAAAAGCGGTAGTCTCTAAAGCTTCAATCCTTAAAATATAATGGCAGTTTTATAAATGACACCTTTGATCTTACCACGTCAAACATGGTTTGATTTCATATCTCGAATATGCCATACTCCTATGGTTTATCGGGAAACACAAATCATGGAACAATTCCTCAAATCTTAGGTGTTTTTGCTAAACACGTAACTCAAATATCTTTCTTTATGATCGAATCATAAACTCTTTATTTTATTGTTACAATGATTTTCCACTTCATCTTGAAAGTCTTTGAACAATTTTCAAATGTTTCATACTTCTTCCTTATTAAGTAAATATAGAGATATATTCACTCAAATTTTCGGAGAAAGCATATGAAGAAAAAAGATCCATCGCATATAGCTACACATAATGGATTATGCACATCCGCATGCACAATTTCCAATAAGCCAGTCATCTGTTCCTCTTTGGCCTATGAACGGAGTTTCAATTATCTCGAGAAAAGTCTCACAAGCGTCAATTGATCAAAATCAAAGACTCCAAAAATTCGAGTTTCTTCATGTTTTCTTTCCAATATAATTTAAAACAGCGATGTCACTTCATAATTGATATTTTAATCATTTTTCTTGCGACATTTTAGCAATAGTGTTTATGGATGTGATTTCTCCCACTAGACTTGTAAAAATTCATCCATCCTTTATGTAATACAGTAATTATTTGAACAACCATTGTTCTCGTAATACCGGAACAAAATAACAATTATTAAAACAAATCTTGAAGGCTAGGTTTGACGACAACGAAAAACACAATAACACTTTATTTGTTTTCGATGAACATCATCACTTATTCTCTTGCTAGTTACTTAGGCCATTGTAGTTCATGAATTGCGTTGTCCTGTATGACACTTCATACCAACCAATTCGGTATCCAATACCGGTATCCAATACCTCAGAACCACATTGTTTAACAAGGAAGGAATACAACCATAACATGTATATCTTCTATATACCTAAGTTGGACATCTCCAACTTTTTCTTTTCTGCCAAATATTTTATAGATTCTCTTTTAGCAATTCCTTTTCCTTTTAAAAGAATCTATCAACATCAATAGTGGTGTCATTCACATGACACATACTACAAAGCGTATATAGTCAAATACTAATACCTTAGGACTTGCACTTTGAAGTGGATCACCATCATCAAATGTTTGGTATTCTTTCAAAAAATCCATTCTTTAGTAAACTATTAGTGTAGTAAACATTTTACTTACATCTTCTATTCATCCTTATCATGACAACTTTCATGATCAAGCTACTATAGCCTATAAGGAAGAATGACGAGTATAATTTTTAGTTCCCAAAAACCTTTTTGGAAGATCCGGATGCCTAGCATTTCCATCCTTCACAAATTCTCATACAATATGAGAACATGTATTTTGCTAAATTATACTCTATCATAATGCAACCAAAAACATTGTTTCAGATATCACAATATCTTTCACACATGATGGTTTCTGAAACAATTTCCAGCTCCTATATAATCTTGATATTAAAACAACTTTTGAATATCAATAATCATGGAGGCAAACATGATACTTTAGATACTAACATTGGAATTCTTACTCTTGATTTAATACTACTTATTAAACTTTATGGAGTAAATAGAGTTTGCTGAAAGTTTGCAATAGGACTTATAAACTTTAAATTGACATTCAAAACAATACGATACCAGTTTGTAAAGTAAATATCTAGAATTCTATAGTTCTATTATCTCAATTAAAACTAAGCATAAGGTAGTGAACAGATGCCAATGACTACAACAAATTTTGCAAATTCACTTCGATTTAGTTTATGACAAATTTAGTTCGACTAATCCAAATTAGAAATGAACTCCCACTAAAAAATGACATCCCTCATGCCTTTTTGGTGATTACATGAACCAAATCCACTACACCAAGTCCGATCATCACGTGAGTCGGTGTAGCTTCAAAGGAGAGCATCAATATAGGCATCATATCAACTATATGACTCATGCTTAACCTTTCGGTCCGTGTTCCGAGGCCATGTATGTACATGCTAGGCTCGCCAAGTAAGAACCTTAGTAGTCGCATGTGTAAAACTGTCTTACATCCGTTTGTATGAAAGCGTAGAGTCGAGTACACCCGATTATCACGTGATGTCTCGAAACACGATCCACAAAATGGTGCATACTTAAGGAAGAATACATTTTTATCTTGATATCTAAATGAGGGATCATCTTACAATGCTACAGAAATCGCCAAACTAGCAGTATAAGATGCTAACATCTAATGTGTAAAGTGAGATGATATGGTCCATGCATTTGATGTCTATCATTTGCATCGTGGTATGATCTCTATCATTCCTTTGTGTGTAAGGCCAAGGTCTATGGAACTTACTCGTTGAATGTGTTGTAAGAGTATCTATCATACATCTACTTGCAACAATAGCATATCAATACACTAGCCCAACAATGATCTAAACTAGACGCCTCTAATTTATCAATTGCAAGTTTTACGTGGCTTAGGGCTTTCGGAGATAGAACCGTTCTTACCTACGAACATGAACGACAACGACGATAACCAAGTTATTAGCAACTCGTTGTAAATCAGATATTGACTATAGTAGGAGAGATAGACACCCGCCAGCCACTTATGCAAAACTAGTTGCATGTCAGTCGTGGAACCGGTCTCATGTACGATGACATGTAAGGTTGGTCTAGGCCGCTTCATCCCACTATGCCACCAATATCCAAAATACATAGAAGATGCAATAACATGATCATCATCGCCCACATAAAAACATATGTGTACTACCCGTGCAAAGCACCTACGCATAGATCAGGCTCTGATACCACTATTGGGTCCGCAACATAGAAAACAAAAATTTCCATACGATGAGAACTACACGCCAAGATCTATCTACTAGGTACAAAGCAACGGGTGGACATACATCCATCGGGAACTTACCCTCGAAGACAACGAGTTTTGTTAACGAGCAGGAACTCGTGGTTGATATAGTCGTACACTTGCCGATCTCAAGATCGTGAGGAAGTCTGAGCAGGTCTGGCTCCAGCACTTCCTTCAGATCCAGCTCCAGCACCACCAAGTCCAGCACCACAAAGCAGCGGTGCATCCGTGATCACACACATGTCCGATACCCCGACAACCTCCGTCCCTCGCTCCAGTAAAGCAGCGGAAGCAGCAACTCCTTTCCAGATAAAGCCACCGGGAACATGTATCTCGCTAATCCGAGACCATGGGGGAATAATACTAGAGGGGGAGAGAGATCCTTCACGAGGATGTGTGTGGAAGAAGGGGAGTGGGGGGGCCTTTTATAGGAGGAGGGGGGTACCCCTCCCCATGGCCGGCGCCCCAAGGGGGTGACTCCTCACCTCCCCCATTCATGTGGTGGTAACCCCTCCACATTAAAATGCCCCTTCACATTCTCTTTTAAAGTCTCCACTTTAAATGCATTAAATTTCTCCAAATTTAATGCTCTCTCATTTAATAAAACTCTTTTATTATTTTTATTCAGAATTTTGTTAATTACTTTAATTAACAAACATTCACATAAAACCCCCTGCAACATTTCAATATTACATGCAGAACCAATTTCAGCAAATTCACCCGAAATAGTTTCGGTGTCTATTGAAATAATTCCAGTGCTTTCTTAAAACTTTATCTGAAACATATTTGCTCCAAATGGTGTCGGTATCCCTTAAGTGTGTCACCCTACGGTTCGCGAATATTGCAAACATGATCGAGACCCCTCTCAGATCAATAATCAAAAGCGGGACCTGGAGTTACATACTGACTCCTACACATTCAACGATGACTTCTGTGATCATGAGAACATTTAATGCTAGTAACTAAATCCCTTTGTCTCGCGGTATATTACATGTCCGAGATTCGATCATCGGTATCTCCATACCTAGTTTGATCTTGTTGTGGACATGCAGTCTTTTCTCGTTCCCGTGATATAACATTCTAGTGATCACATCACTTGCTTGCAAGCTAACCAATGTGATATCACCGAGAGGGCCCAGAGTATATCTATCCGTCATCGGGATGGACAAATCCCACTCTTGATCCATGAGCCTCAACATAACAGCTTTTTAGCACTAAACGCACCTTTATAGTCACCCTGTTACGGTGTGACGTTAGATGTTATCAAGGTACTCTTACGGTGTCAGCAATTAACATGATCTCATGGTCTAAGGACTAAGATTACTTTGTATGATGTTATAGCAATATAAACATAATGACTTTGATTGTAATGCTATACTTCGAATGAATGTTCATCACTTGATGATAGCAATAGGAGTCTTGCACCCCATTGGTATTAATAGACCACCTAAAGTTAATTTAGTCAATATGATGTAAGTCTATACAGTTAAGTTGAAAAAGAAACCTTGAACAAAGGGAAACAAAAGTGCTATCAGAAAAGAGTGGGAACAAGTCGAGGTAGGATCTTCAAGTCATAAGAATGCTTCATATATGATTGGAATTTGGTAATTGAGATCGTTAAACTCTCAATTCCTACATAAAGTGGAATGTATGACTAGCCCCTTTGCATAGCACTTAAACAAAAGTGTGAGCATATATACAAAAGAAAATAAAAAAAGAAGAATTAAAAGAGCGAGTGTGCAAAGAGCAAGTAGGCATATACCACTATGTTGTAGTATGACAAAGGGATACTTTTGAGATTCTAAATCCCAAGTGAATATGTTGATCCTAAAACACTTAGGACTACCTCGCTAACTCATTCGGTTGAACCGGATTCTTTTACATTATGTTGAGATTCATCTTTTATGAACTATTGATCACTAAGGTGTGGAAGCGTTCTAATACTATTTAGATGGTTTGAGTAAGGTACTATTCATGAATTTATTCCTATGTATTGTACATGATAACCACATGCTGCAATTGCCTCATTTATTTTATGACTCAGCTTCATGAATATGAGTATCACATCCATTAAGCTAAAACTTTCTCGGAACGAGCAAGAGTCTAAGCTTGGAGAAGTTGATGAGTGCATATTTGCATAATGTTTTACATTATTATTTTGCATTATAGATGTAGGATCTTGGTATTTTACGGCGTTCACACGCACATTTTATGTATATTTTCACCAGGATCAGGACAAATGATGGGTCCAATGGATACAATTCTTGGAGCAATTGTACTATGGAGAAAAGGAGTCAAAAACAACGTAAATCGCTTATTCGAGAAATATTAATAATATCAGAAGAAAACCAGAAACGAACAAAGGAGGCAGAGAGTCTAATGACCAACTATACGACCAGAGCAACTTTTTCGACCGTATAGCTCCGGCCGTATAGTTGACGTCGTCGCTGCCTCGTCAAATAGTTTCACCCCGTGCAATTGGTTCGAGGAGACGATATACAGAACACCGAGAAATTGTAGAAACCTCACCTCTGAAAGACATCTAGAGGGGGAACTCATCCACCGGGGATCCATCTTCGCCCTGCGCAGATCCGAGAGGCTAAGGCATCGATCTTCATCATCCACCACTGCATCAACACCATCTCCATCCATCCCATCTACATCTTTTCTAGATCTTGTTGTAATTCCTATACTTGTTGTGGATTTATACAAGTGCTATTCATCTATGATTATTTCCATTACCATTTCCATGATGTTGATTGCCTCCATGTCTGAGTAGATCATTAGTTCTTGGGGAGATGGAGAAACCCTAGTTTGAGATTGAAATAAGATAAAGTCTATTATGATATTCATCGTTGTGACCATGTGTTAGATTTTCTACATCTTGATGTTGAGAGAAGTCGACCTCTCAATATTTGCCTCTCGTGGGGACTTGATGGAGGAAACTACTTGTTGGTAGACGGAGGCGTGCTAGCACTTACAGTGACTATAACCTGTTGGCACCCCTTACCTATCAACTTGGGAAACCGAGGAAACTCACGAAACACTATCCATGCCATGGGATACGTCCTACGGGATTACGTCCCTTAATAGCGCAGTAATTCGATTGATGTCGATTGCTGACTGCTATGGTTATGAGGATGATGTGAGGAGCGGTTACTGTCTATTCGTCCAAATACGGAGTTCCTCCCACACATACATAGTTGAGAATGTTCATGATGATAATCTTTATCTTAGATCTTTACAATACTAGTGGTGTATCCGTTACTTCCTGAGAACGCTTTTTCCCTACTGCAGTTCCAATGTCTCGTACATACTCGATACTTACTTTCTATAATCAGCTGTTTTACTTTACTTTATTGCTCTTATACCCAAAACCCAAAACACCTTTTTACACAATACTCGCATTTTATCTTGTCACTTAGAACTTTATCTAGCATTTCTATCGTAATATTTATTTTAAGAGTTATTAGACTTCAGACCCCTGCTTCCTATTGGATCGATATCTTTATTTCGAAGCTAGCTACAAACAATCTGTACACTTGCAGTCATCATCACTCTCCCGGACTTGGATTCCTGAAATAGAGGGAGAATGACCTATTTTTAAATTATTCTTTGGACATCCTCCAAAAAATTCAAAATATCAGCTGAGCTCCAAAATCTACCACCTACCCTGTTTGAATCGGAGGCATCCAATTTACATTATGGATGATCAGTTGATGTGACTCTCGCCTTAAATTCCTAACCTACGGTTTACACAACCTTTTTCTGTTATCACTTGGCCAGCAGCCAAATTCAAAATCATAATCGAGCGGTAAAATCACCCACCGACCCCGAAGCATCTCGCGCCCCTCCATTTCAAATATTTCGAGGAAAAATCTCCCACCAAGGGAGTACCATTTTTCTATTATTACTTGGACAATAGCCAAACTAAAAATCTTAGTCAAGCGGCAAAATTTACCACCTACGCTATATGAATCGAAGATGGACGATATCCAATTTTCTGTGCAAAAATATAGTTATGGATGATTAGTTCATGTGACTCTCGGCCTTGAATTCCAAGACAGATATCGTATGGTCTACTAGTACCTTTTTTATATTAGTAGATGGACGCTAGCCAAATTCAAAATCTCAATCAAACACAAAATCAGCCAATGAGCTCGTAGCATTTCACACCCATGCATTTCAAAAACTCTGAGGCCAAAATTTCCCACTGGGTGAGTACCACTTTACTATTATTTAGTAGATGGACGATAGCCAAATTAAAAATTGCAATCGAACAGCAAAATCACCCACCAAGATCGAAGCATTTCGCGCCCATCCGTTTCAAAAACTATTAGCCAAAATCTCCCACCGAGTGAGTAACATTTTACTATTATTTAGTAGATGGATGCTATCCAAATTCAAAATGTCAATCGAGTGGAAAAATCACCCATCGAGCTTGAACCATTTTGCGCATATCCGTTTCAAAAACTCGGAGGCAAAATCTCCCACAGGGGGAGTACCATTTTTCTATTATTAGTAGATGGACTCTAGCCAAATTCAAAATATGAATCGAGCGGCAAAACCCCCTACCGAGCTTGAAGCATTTCACGCTCACCTGTTTCAAAAAAATTTAGTCAAAATCTCCCACCAGGGAATACTATTTTTCTAGTAGATGGACGCTAGCCAAATTCAAAATCACAATCGAGCGGTAAAATCTCCCACCGACCCCGAAACATTTCTAAACTCTCCTTTTCAAATACAACAATATTCCCATTCTACCCATTGTTTAGACATAGATGGGCATGCCAAACTTGGTAGCTCGGGGACACGATCATAATTATTTTAATGTTCGCCTCTATATTCCCGATTCGTGCAGTATTTCCCGCTTGCCCTCCCAAAAATTCCAAGATCCTCTCTCACGCTCTCACCTCCACGACCACCGTGCGGACTGGATCTAATTCACTATTTACTGACGCTCACCGCACTGGATCTAATTCACCAGTTTCCTCTGCCATTGAACCAGACCTGCGGTCGCTTTCACCGTGACAATGACGTCATCGTTCGCCCAACTCTACTTCCTGCCGCCGATAGCTAGCCAACCGTATCACAGCCGCTTCACCAATGTCCACCGGTGGGATCTAGTTCACCGATTTCCATGTCCACCGCTACAGACCAGCTACACGGGCTAAGCTCTTATCCACCACACTGAAGCCGGCATTGACTGCCCCAGATATGCTTCTCCGACACCAACAACCACCGCAACAGTAGCACCCTCAGGCCTCGATGACCTCGACGTCACCGACACAGACACGTATGATGCTTAGACGCCCCTCCGACCATGGTAACGAAATTTCCAACCTATTTTTGTTTTGTCAGTAGTATAGCAGGTTCAAGCCTATCATAGTGAACTGCATTTTTGTAATCATTCTACATACCAAGTCACTATGCACGCTTGTTCTTTGTGTTGCATACAAGGTCACTAGGCATGTTGGTTTGCATCACATGCTCTACAAATTTTGATGTCATGCACATGTTTTTGGCTACTCTGTACTACAGTAATTGCCTACTATTGTGGGTTTGTTGCAAAATCTAAGTCACTGGAAAATATTAGGTTGCATTACCTTCTCCACAGTTGTTGACTTCTAGTATCAAGTTTGTCCTCAGCTAAGTTCTTGCTATTATTTCCTCCCTAGTATCCTTCCGCTATCATGTAGTACCCGTTTAAAATATTCCTACTAATTCTATTATAATTTTGTTGTTTCCATCTGATTCTTCAAAATCTGCAACATTAACTATTTTCTCTTATTTTGCATAGAGCTCAAACATGGAACACTCCACATGTTGGTTAGCAAAGCTTGTTCTATAGGTTCATAAGCGATGCCTTTGTATTTCATATCTAGTTCTGTTTCATCCTAAGAAATTACATAATTGTCCTCTACTGTGTTGTTCATGGGTGTTCTGCATTCCCTGCTCTACAAGTTCAGGTATAATGCTATTATATTTTCTATCTGGTAACTACTTCCATATTTGGTGAAATGACCTCGCTATTTCATATCTGCTGAAATTCTAAGCCACATACACATTGTATGGTTGCTCTTTTCATGAAAGGCACACTTGTTTAATGCTTTCTTGCTTGTCCTATTTTGTTTAATTAAACCATGGACCTGTAGTAAACCCTAGTTCAAATAGGTAGTTTGTTTCATGTGTTTGCTGTAGAATTCTATGATAATGATGATGGTTGTTTGTTTGCTTCCCTTGTTTGTTGTATTAACTTGTTATTACTAAGGTTTTAGACTGCAATCGTTGCTATCACCACCAAAGAGGAGGCTACAAGTTCATGTTTCAAGGGGTTTTTCCAATGTAGCTATCACACTCAAATGGAGATGCTATTTATAGATAGACAAAGCAAAATGGGCATTTATGTACCTGTGGGATCAATCTCGATGGGCAACTGAAATGCTAAATTTTCTTACCCTTTAGTTTGTTGATGCATATGTAATAATTTTAAGAAGTTTTCAGCCGATGTAATATCTAGGTAAATCGCATAGGTCATGTAGGTATTTAGTTGACATTGTCCCTACTTGGCGGTAGGCGGTACCATAACTAGGCCGATTGGGCCTTGGTATTAGCCCGTAATGTACTAGAAAAATGATGAATAGTAAATGATGCTTGCTGACGGTCCATAAATACCTTTTTTATTATTGCGATTGACATGGGCCTCAAAAACACCAAAATAGTAAAAGTCCATAACTGTAATGGACATCCCGTGCAAAAGGCCAAAATAGGACACCACGATCAGGCTCGATGAATAGTAAATGGCCAAAATCATAGCAGGCCACAAAGCGGCAAAAGGCCTGACATACTTATGGGACTGAACTATGAAATACTTGAATACTAAAAGGCCCGAACAATAATGGACCTCAAATGAAAAAATGCAGAACAATAAAAATGGCCAGAACTATAGCAGGCAGCAATGCGGTAAAAAGATTACATCCTTATAGGCTAGAATAGTGGAAGGCTTGAACATTTACAGGCCCGAACAGTGAAAGACCATAACAATAGCAGGCCAGAACAGTAGCGAACTTTTTCACATATGGGCCACTAGTGGGCGGCCCACGTCTGGCAGGCCCGAATAGTAAAAGGCCAGAATAGTAATGGACCTTTTCGCTAATGAGCCTATGATGGGCGGCCAAGCACGGGCTTTATGAACAGTGTTGGGCCTAAAACAGGCTTTAACAGTGCTGGACCGACGTGGTGCAGATCTCTAATAGGCCGCACAGTGTTTGACCAAGCTGGGCCTTACAGAGGCCGAAACAATAACGAACCAAAAAGTTAATAGGCTGCAGCTGGGCTACAAAGTGATGGGACCCTTCAATCAGCACGGGCCCCGGAGCTGGCCGTAACAGTAATGGGCTTCTTCTTATTGGGCTTGTCTAATGGGCTAGCCCACTTAATTGTTAGCAGGCCTTGGCTGGGTCTTGGCTTTCACCATGGTTTTGTGACCGTTCACGACAGTAATTGGCCATTAACGTTGTTTTCTACGTGGCATTTTGCATGACGTCAGCAGTCAACGGACTAGCGAAACCGATCAACATGGCACTATTTTTCGTGGTTGAAGGGTACGATCCGCCACGGTCAGAAAAACCGTGGTAGATTATTTGGTGACGGAGCTTTTACCATGTAGGACATTCGTCGCGGACAACTTTTTCACCACGAAAAACGGACCTTCAACCATGAAAACCGTCCGTTGTAAAAGCCAAGTTTTCTTGTAGTGCACCTCGGTACGTAGCGGCTCCTGTTGTCCTAGAGTTCTTGTCATCGTCCATGTCATCAGATTCTTCCTGTTAATTTTTAAGTACATAAGAACTCAATCATACAAATGATTTAATTGAAATACAACTAAGCAAAAGGTATTACGTACTATTAAGATAAAAGGCATACACATCTGATCTACCACATCATCATTAAACAAAATCTTATATTTAGTAATTGGAGACACCGTAGAAGCCATCACATTAATCCTGGAGGTTAACAAATTTCGTCCATCCAATTTACCCATGATTCACCGATAGACATCGGATGATATTCGTCCTTACCCGCACGACGTGGTGACGGAAAGTAATGGGACTCCTATTTTCCTGTCGTACGCACTTCCCTACCGATCTCACCGGAAAAGTTATCCAGCAGCCTTTTGCAATATCCGTGCGCACCTCACAAAGACGAGCAATCCGGCAGCTGGGCTACGTATCAAAATCCTCCAATTAGTTGTTCAACATCGGGACAAGAAGCAGGGTGCATGGGAAAAGCTGCCGGTGAGTCCTATAGTCGCGTAAATTCGTGCGCGGCAAGGGCGACCAAGCGTGTGGATAGATGGCCGATCCCAGGCAAGCAAGCCTATCTTAATTTGTCTGGACGTACGCTCACGTGTGACTTTATCCCAGCCTTGGCATATATCTTTACTAAACTTTTAGCAATAGTTTTCTACGTAGCTCTGCTAGCTGATTGCCTCAATGATTTAATTAGGGTGTGAGGCGCATGTGCTGAAGTTATATACAGCTTTTAGATAGACCTCAGAGTCGACTCATTAAGATTAAAAATAAATACCTTTTTGATAGACTTTTATGCATCTAAGCTAATCTTATTTTGCACCCATGTAAAACATTATAACATAACAGTCTTAATCAAAGAAAATATCAGTTATACTATTGTATTTCGACATTAGTTTCTCTCGAATTCAGTTTATAGCAGACAATTTTTTATGATTGTTTCAGTTTGAAAGAAAACTTGTCCGGGATAATTGTAGGTAACGTTTGTACAATGCAATCAAGCAAAAAAGAGGACCTCCACTGTTTCAAATTCGAGTCCAAAATTGGTCGGTCGAGGTTAGATTTTCCTTAGATCTTATTACTAAATTATAATAACTATCTCTAGATAAGATGATGTAGTAGTTTCTCTGAACACATAGATGCTTAATTATATTCAGACAACCCGATGCATTAAATTTTAGAGTTTATAGCCATCCGCGCATTTCTAATTTGAACCTTTCTAGCCATGCTAAGCATCTATCTTTTACTGTACTATTATATGTAGACTCATTAGAAATTTTCATGTTAAATCTAAGAGAAATTATATATCTAATAGTTTGGAAGAGATAAGTTGTTTCATTATAAAGCTACTCTCTTTAGTACAGTTAGATCATAGAAAAGGCTCCGATGTCCCTTGAACATGAGGTCGATGGGAAGTGACCTGCAATATTTTAGCCGCAGTATCATCAAAAGTCGAAAATACAATGTGTTTCAAAGCAAATAGATCTATAACAATGTTTTCTTTTGACCCTCCGTAGAAGATTGTTTTCCATGCCAAAAGGCCAGACAAACCATTAAGGTTTTTGTGTATATACGGTGATGGATCAACCTATGACAAAGAAGTGTAACCAAAAGAATGTGGATGTTTCGTTAAGTTATTTGTTAAGCAACACAAACAATGCTCATCTTCTAATCCATGATGGGAAAATAAAAGGTGGAGTACACCTTCTCGAATCTTTTTTGGTTATACATACAAGTACTTCAATTTGTGTCATGCGTACTGGTCTATAGGTGAAAACAAGCTTTGCATTTATCATTTTTATTTCTATCTACAACTATCTATATTACCATGTGATAGGAGAAATTAATAGATATGTAACCATAATTCTTTTATGAAACTTCTAATAATTACATTTAGTATGATACGAACTATATAGGGCCTAGCTATGTATACATGTGAAATATGGTTAGTGGATCCACAAATATATGTAAAACCTAGGATTTAATATCCCATTGAATAGACTTATATTTATTACAAATTCCACTAAGGCAACAAGAATGTCATAGGGTCTTGATATTCTCACCATGTACTCCTGCAAGTTGTGACGGTATTATACAAAACCAACATCTATGTTGTCTATTCTTCGAACGGGTGCCATAAAAAATTCTAATATGTTTGACCTAGGAGTGCCTTTCTCTTCAATTTTGTCATGATATGCATATAAATAACCCTAATATACAATTGGATTCTTTGAAAACCACTTTCTCCATGTCCGAGATTCTGAAACTTCATGCAAATGTCTCTCTCAAGTAGAAAAAATTGTTGGTCATGTAGGATACAAGCTAACCATTTACCACCATAGCTGTAATTAATTCAATGTATGATCACAATTGGTTCTGTACTAGCAGAAATAATTCAAAAATCATAGTTCCACATGAATGTAGAATAAATATGAGGCCTCATAAGTGTTTTAGAGACAACGTTAGTGAACCAAGTACCAAGCACGACCTACTCTTCGTGTTCAATGCCCCGGGTTCACTAATCCATACCTGAAAAAATCTGACACCATCAAATGTCTATCTTGCACTCTTTTGGGAAAAATTTGAATCATTGACCTCAGTAAGAAATTGAAATGTAATCGTTATACACTATGCAATCACTCAGTATGTACTAGATGTAGTTAATACATGAATGCATGTGTTTCCTAAATATTGTAATAATAATAATAATCAAACAATATTCATAGACATGTAAAGACAACAACTTATGATCAAACCATGCATATGAATCATTTATTTGTTTCCTGGATAATGTAATCACATAATCACAAGAATCAAACAATATCGAGATTGACATACATGTAACAAATTTAATGTATAATCACAATTGGTTGTGTACTAGCAGAAACAATTCAAAGATCATAGTTTCATATGAATATAGAATAAATCTGAGGCCTCATAAGTTTTTCAGAGATAGACTTAACGAACCAAAGTACCAAGCACAATCTTGTTCGTGTATATTTCCCCAGGTTCATTAATCCATTCTTGAAAAAACTGACATCATCAAATGTGTCTCCCTTGCATTCTTTTGGGGCAGATTTGAATCATTAACCTTAGTAACAAATTGAAATGTACTCCTTATGCACTGTGCAACCACTTAGTACGTACTAGATGTATTTAATACATGCATGGTGTATCGAATCAACACTCTGGTAACAACAATGCCTAAAACCCCTAAAATAAAACATGTTACAGATCAATTAAATCTACAGCACAAGAAGACCATATGAACAACACACAAATGTAAAATTACTAGATGGTCGATCAGTATATCTAATCAAATCTGCAAAACAATCGACCATTCAAACAATATATTCTAATATGTCCATAGCAAGAAAAGGGCGGCAAAGCAAAAGAATCTATAGATTAAGCAAACCCTACGTATGAAAAGTGAAATATGCCACTACAAATAGAGAAGCAAAGTAGTACCTCGGTGGCCTCATCGGAGACTACCTCCTCAAATTCATCGACCTCTTTGATAGATTCGATGAAGGGGTCGATGATGGCGTGGGCATAGTTCTCATTTCCTCCGGGATGAAGACGCCGCCTCCGCCTCCATGCATATCATCCAGATCTACCACTGGCACCATGACATTATCGTTTACCTTCTTATCGACATCGATGGTGACTCGCTATGGAGGGAGCCCGAAGAAGCAATGGTGCAACGACGAGCAGCGTGTGTGCCCGTAGAAGCCGTACCCTCCACATCGACGATGATCGTAGAGGTCGAGCCATTTGCTACGCCTCCAACTAGCGTCACCTTCGGCTCGTCTCCACAGCAGGTACGCTTCAAGGTACAACTAAGGGGAGGGTGGTGCTACAAAGTAGCTTCTGCATGTGTGGTAGGTGCAGATTGGTTTTTTTGACTAGACAGATTGGGAGAGAAGTGAATGCTCATGGAAGATACG
The DNA here is from genome assembly GCA_023614405.1 of Avena insularis. Lineage (NCBI taxonomy): Eukaryota > Viridiplantae > Streptophyta > Magnoliopsida > Poales > Poaceae > Avena > Avena insularis. The sequence goes on from CM042690.1 coordinate 191,846,846, forward strand.
ATGAGGCCAAGTGGTTTTATATACGCGGGGATGTATGGGTTTCCCTCGAGTGGACACGTGAGTGTGGACGAATTCGAAGCTTGCGTCCCGTGAAGGAACTAGGCATCCAATGATCCCTGGATTCGAGTGGGGGCCGAACACGCATTCAAGACATCGATGGTGATGACAAGGTTTTTTACCCAGGTTGGACCCTCTTGAGGTGGTAAAGTCCCTAGTCATGCCTTTGTTGTATTGCATGTGATGCTTCACGAGGGTACAATGATAGGTGTCACTTAGGGTTTCTTGATCTTTGGGATCGATCCCCTTCTAAGGTGTGAGGTGTTCTCCTTTTACAGTGGCATTGGGACCCTTCCCCCGCTAATTTAGGAGACAAGGGCTTTCACATTACCGCCTAAGGAACTCCGGTGTACATCCTAATTCCGTATGGAGTAGTTCTAGATCCAACCGCTTGTTCCGACTGATGCCTTGGTCAAAGGTGACACCCCTCCTGCGTTGCCACGTCACTTCCGTTCTCCTTGCATCATACTTGTAAGGTAGGGCTCTGCGGGACCCTGATGCCATCAGCCTGTCTTTAACACCGAAGTGGCCAGGCAGCATCTTACTGTACCGATGAGGGTAGGGCCTAACAGAACTTCCCGTTTTGTTATCGTCTTGTAGTTGTGGTAGAATTACCGCCATGCCCCTTAGCAGCGCCTTGTCGAGAGGTAATTCCCTTGCCAATCTTTGGCCTTGCCACCTGCGCTCGTGCCTAGGCGTCCCACTAACTCGAGAGGGGGTGTGAACCTCTTGAAGCCTTCACCGAGAGTGCGCTATGGGCCCAACAACTTTGATGGGACACGGTACACCCTATATCGATGGTCTAGCAGTAGCCCCCGGGCGCTTAGCTTGACCGCGTCAGTGCATGATTGATCGGAGGGTTCATCCGTGCCTTCCATGTGTGGTTGGAATGGGGAGTTGCCTGCCAGATTCAAGAACCATCACCTCCACTGTTTGTCCTTGAAGCCCTCTCATTCTATAAAACAGCGAGTCCATGTCGCGACCGTTTACTTGGCCTTCCTCATCCACCGTTTTCGTCCAGCTCTCCTCTACCGCCGTACCATCATTTCCCTAGAGAACACGTGACACTCTGGCCGCGGCCGGTCCTCCACTGCCGAGATACTACATGTTGTTGATACAGAAGATGGTCAACGAGGTGCCATCGTTTGCCGACGAGTAAGCCATGGAGGTGTCCTCACAAAGCGTGTTTAGAGAGGTGGGTGAAGGCGGTGAGTTCGCGGGTACAAGGTAACATAGCTTAGCCAAGTTCATATCCCACGATGGTGGCAGAATCCTACTCCTGATATAAATCACTATAATTGCAATACGCCGAGTTACAGAGATTGGTTCGCTGTGCGAGATTGTGGTGTTCTATGAACTTGTTCCCTAAAGGCTCCCACATGTCCGGCTTATAAAGGCGCTAGAACCTAGGGTTACAAGGAAAGATCCTTGCCGGATAGGTTACAAAGTCCTACACTAATACTAACTAGTCTTCATGTCTTGCACTCCAAGGCTCTGGGTTGGTCAATGACTACATAGTAGCCTTCCTTCTCCCGACATGGGCCTCCCTTCTAGATCCATCTAACGGGGCTACCCAGCAGGCCATATGCCTTTCTACCAACTATGGGCCACTGATGGCTGTGAAAATAGCTATCTTTCTCCACATTTAAACCCTATTTTTAGTCATGCAATTGACAAGAAACTCTCTAGTTTTTCTACTAATGACTAACTATTGCAAAGATATGCGAACCATTGCTTTGAATTGTGTTGTGTAGGAAATCATGCTTTTAAGGCTAAATCTAGAGCCATAAATGAATATTTTGAGGAGGTCTACATGGCCAAGCAAACCTGGAGTCAATGCCAAGCGCCAGAGGCCACAACAACCACTAGTACATGCAAGGTACGCCCATACGGCCCGGCCGTACCCGGTGGCAGTGGCTTCGTCTCATCCAACTCTACAACTTTCTTGAAGGTGCCTATATATTTTGAGGTCCTAGCCGCTACGCAGAGGGCCGCCTTTCTCAGATTGCATCACAACACCACCAAAGCAGATCCACCACCATAGTTCATCCTATCCACCCTCCATCCTCTCCATAGCCATATCCATTATCTTGTACTTTAGATATCCTTGTGATTCAGTGACCATTGTAAGAATATTTGATTTCAATCTAAGTATTTTGCACAATGTTATCTATCCTTGATCTTATTGTTATGAGTGAGTAGTCCTCACGGGCTGCGGGTTGGGGTGAAACCTCGCAGCGGTTATGTGCATCTAATATATGGGAGCATTGTATATTGTTTGAATAAGAGATTTGTATCTTTGTTTCATGTCATGATCTTTGGACTTGTAGGTACCCAAGACTCCGGGTATCGATAAAGGCTTGAGGTGAGATACTTGGTTAGCGGAAATCTCATAGGAAACCCAGTAACAGAAAGGGGAGTATGGTCTTTGCTTAGTGATCCATTGGGGAACAACATCAACATCAATTCTAAAGGCTTTGATGTGTGTTTTCACTTAATAATTGTTTGTAGACCGATGCTTCACGGTGCAGACGGTTGGATCAAGAGGCAATTGCTATTCCTGTGGCTCACAGGGGCTTTAGTATATCAGGATGTGCTGCCCACAAATTTTATCTCTATTAAAACATTACACATGACTGTTCTTATTATTATCTTTATCCCCAATGATGTGCAACTGTAGGTGAAACTTCAACCATGGTCTATCTACATCCATTGAAACAACCAACGATATAAAGTAAACTATAAAGGTTCAGTAAATGAAGGTAAAAGAAACAAACAAAGTCTTGTAGACATGTCCTTATTTAATTCCTTTTAGCATTGTTTGCCAAGGTTTTATTAAACCTAGGTCTACTAGGAAAAAGGCTACTATATTGCATCCGTGAATCCGAATCGAAGGTATTAGCCACCCGGTTAGCCAGATTAAAGACATGCAATGTTGATACCCATTTATCATATCCCCAACATGAGGAGGACCTGGAGAAGGTCATGCGGATGGCGGATTTGGCCACAAATGAGTGGGGAGCCACCTGGATGTGGTGCGGTGCCGCAGGTGCAGACGAGCGTCCTGCCACCATGTACCCCATCTCATGCACACCATTGACGCCATATTGGTGCTGCCGTTTTCCCCCTTTCTCCTTGCCATTCTGGAGCACTACTGCATCCAGCTAATCCATCTCCATCTGTGGAGCGTGACCCTTGTGGCCGCTTTCTCCTATTGGTGTGAAGCCTTCGTGGGAGTGATTCCCTTAGTGATGTTGTTCCGACACTTTTATGGCCTTCATGTACTCGTGTCGGGTAAGCGCCTTGGTTGTATCGGGTTCTCTGCCAGCGATGGTGACGGATTCCTTCCCATATCCATTCGAGGGGAAACGATCAATTTAGTTGATACTGGGTTTTTGTGGACACCCTTAGAGCACTTCCACAACTCCATGTTCCTTCCGGGCTGGCGGTGGAAAACCCTGGATGGGCTTGGTAAGCGGCCGCCTATATGAACTCTAGTCCCCTTGAGAGGCGCATGGCGGTTCTGCGGACCACGGTCTGACTAGTGAAATGGTGGTCCAGGAGTTCCCCTGACAGAAAATCGCCCCTCTACAAATGCACAACAAGGGTGTTTGGACCATGTCTGATAATGGGAAAAAGAATCAAGATGTCTGACCGGCCTCTCCTAGACGATATCGTGGCTATCCGCATGCAGTTACTCCTCGGGGAGAGCTCTGTGGCCGAGATCCTCTAGGAGGCCCCTCCCTAGTACCTGATTGGATATGTCCTCTGGGAGGCTTCCCTCGTTCGATCAGTGAGATGAGTGCCCTCCGAGTCAAGAGGCGCGGGAGGATATTTTCTCCCCTAGCCTAGTCCGGAGCTCTATGGGGGAGCTAGATGATGAGTGTGTGATGTAGAGAAGAGGCGTCGAGGCTTGCTATCCACAACGTATCTTCTTCTAAACAGGATGCCAAAGACTTTTCCAGCATTGATCCTCGCAGTGCTAGAAGTGGCGAGAGTAGTCTGCTCCATCTTGAACTTAGGGTCAACAGGGTAACTACTGCGGACCTCCTTGCAGAGAGAGAACCCGTCGAAGATGGCGGGGATGCCTTTCTTCCCCCTGGTCTGAAGAGGGGAAGTTGGTCCTATGCTGGCTTCATGAGCGGAGGGTGAGTTTTTACTCTTCTAGGTTACTTCTTCCCCTGCTCATTTTGAATATCACCCTCTCCTCTGTTCGTGCCTTAGATCCAAGACGAGGAGGAGGGAGCATGGGGCTCCTCATGTGGGAAGGATGTTGGGGAATCTGGTTCCACCCATCTTGCATGTCCCTTGCTAAGGGTCATGAGTGGGGGTGATCTCCCTACTAAGGGATCAGGCATGGCTCTGCCAACGCCTAGTGTGGTTGGTCCTAGGACAAAGGCGACACTTCAACACATCGTAGGGGGCCTACCCCGCTCTTCGAGCATTCCTAGACCTCTGACTCTGCCAGCTCCAGCTGAAGGGGAGGGTGAATACGCTAGGCCTGATCGGGATGATGTTTGCGCAACGGAGGACCCCGTGGGTGCTCACCGGGTGACTTAACCTCCGACACCTCGTGATGACGAAGGCCCCAACTTGGTAATCCCCCGAGGCCTTGCGATCATGGGGCCCAGTGTGCCTATGTCTTGATTTTCCTGGGAGGACGGGTTGGCTTCATGCCGTCGTGGAGGCTACGCGCGCCGTCTTAACCAATTCCTTGCAGATGTGACCGCAGAGGAGCATCGGCTAGCAGGGTGTGGCATCGCCTTCATGAGGAGCTATAGGTTTTCAGCACAGCTGCTAGGCTGTGGGAGCAGCGTAGGGAATCGAGGAGCTCTCAAGCCCCATAGATCCTTGGTGGGACCGAGGAGGATCCGACGCGGATCCTAGCCCCGGTTCGGGGGTTGATCCATACCGCCAAGGCGGAGGGACATTCCGCTGAAGATCTTGTTTGCCAGGCCTAGGAGCTCTTGATTCGTGAGCGCATGATCTCCTTCCCGGAGAAGGAGACCAAAGAGGATCGCTTGAAAGTCCAGCTGATGGAGCATGACGTGGCACGATGCAAAGAGGCCATTCGGCTCCATGAAGAAGAGGCCATCTTGGAGTGTAGCCACCCGGTGGTATCTCACGAGAAGATCGATGAGAGTGAACGCAACCTTGACAGTATAAGTGCCAAGACACAGGACCGTATCCGCCGCTACAACGAGAAGCTTACCAACAAACAAAAGAAGATGCAGGTGGAAAATTCTAAGGCTCTCGCTTCGGATCGTAAGGCCCTCCGTGAGGTGTATGTGAAGAAGGCTAATACCCTTCGAGAGGGGTACGTGAAGAAGGTTAACACCCGAGAGCGGTGTTTCCAGGCAAAGAAGACTGAGATAGCGACATCATAGAGGCGAACAAAATAGCCACTGGCTCAGGCCCTTGGGGATCTTGAGGAGTTGAAAAGGGAAAGGCCCTCCATGATGAGGAGAATATGGGGAGCATGGTGCTTTAGAGGACGCGGTGCAAGATGTAAAGGGCGCTTGCCATGCATGCCACCAGTACCCTGAGTGTCTTCGGGGTGAACAACTTCTACATCGGAGCTTTTGCAGATGCCAACGAGAGCATTTCCTCTCTGGAGCTCTTCACCCGGATTACCACCGAACTAGAAGGGAAAGAAGCACTCTATCGAGGCTTCCACGAGTAGGAGTGCCACAAGCTACGACATCTTTTCACGACAAATCTCTTATCCAACCATTACCAGATCAATGTTGACTTTCCTTGGAGGAAATTCTTGAGGAGGGTGAGGCACTCCAAGGCAAATCCTCCGGAGGAGGTTCAATGGATTCAGCAAGTTGTGGGAGAGCGTGTGGATACCTTTGTGCAACTGTATGCTCGGAGCAAAGAAGGAGGGGTTAGCCAGGCTTCTACGAATGACCAAGGAGGCGAGTATAGAGACGATGTCCCTAAGAGCAGCAAGTCGGGAAATGAGCGGGATGACGAGGGATCCACCGAGGGTAGTAATTCGGCTTCCCCGCCCTGAGGGGACTTCGGTGATATCAAGAGGCCATCCTTTATTGGTGAACGCCATCTTTTGGGTGTTCCTGCATGTTTATGCTTCACTCGGTTTTGTTGGAGGAGTCCTTTTAGTACGTGTATACCATTGTGAGGCTTTGGCAAGACCGTTGTAACCAGATTTGGTGATGTGTGCTGCAGGATTTAGTCTATATTGTTTGTAAGATCATGCTTCATTGTTGGCCTCTTGGTGAGGTGACCATGGTTACAACAAGTATTGGGCTGTTGCGGAGGTGAGCTCTCTCCAGGTTGTCCCATACTTCCCTTATGGAGGAAAAACGTGGGAATTGTGCCTTCCCTGCGGGCTTCTCGAGGAGATGGCTATAGACCTTACACATTCTACCTCGTAGGTCCTCTCGTGGAGGGAACTGTAGAGCCCGTACTCGTATTGTTGAGCTCTCGGGGAGACAGCTATAGATGCAGTATGTATAAGACTCTTCGGGGGTGTGATGACCCTTGAGAGCCGCCCCGTGGGTCCCTTGTGGAGGAAACCCTAGGGACAATGTATTTTCTATTGGTCCCTCGGGGGGCGACTACCGGTGTTACACATGTTGGCCGCTAGAGGGTGAGTGCCCTCGTGGGACAAGAGGAGGTCGTACGGCTAATGTGTGTCCTATTATCCCTTGAGGAGAGGGCCATAGGCTCTGCATGAGTTTCGGCCCACTTGAGGGGAAGTGCCCTCGGGAGCCATGCCCCATAAGCCCCCGTCAAAGAGGAGGCCATAGGGATAATGCGTGTCCTTTTAGCCCCTCGAGGAGGGAGCCGTAGGCTCTACATGAGTTTCAGCCCGCTTGATGGGATGTGCACTAGGGAGCCATGCTCCGTAAGCCCCCTTGAAGAGGAGGCCGCAGGGCTAATGCGTGTCCTATTAGCCCTTCGATGAGCTCACCATAGGCTCTCCATGAGTTTTAGCCCTCTTAAGGGGAAGTGCCCTTGGTATCCATACCCCGTAAACCCCCTCGAAGAGGAGGCCATAGGGATAATGGGTGTCCTGTTAGCCTCTCGAGGAGGGAGACGTATGCTCTGCCTGACTTTCAGCTCGCTTGAGGGTAAGTGCGCTCGGGAACCGTGCCTCATAAGCCTCATCGAATATGAGGCCGTATGGCTAATTCATGTCCTGTTAGACCCTCGAGGAGGCTGCCATAGGCTCTGCATAAGTTTGTTGCACGTCTGCTAGTTTCATATGAGTGCCACATGAGGAGTTCAATCACTAAGAGCCGTGGGTGAGGTGACTTTTTTGCTAGAGCCAGTCCGCAAGTCAGAGCTCGACACTTTAGGTCTCAGTGTTGACAAGAGGAGGGGCGACTTAGTGATAAACACCGCCCCCGCTCGTGTTGTGGTCATGGGAAATGCACACCAATAAAAAGACAACTTGAGGAAAAACGCCGGTAATTTTGGCACACGGTGCAAGATCCAAAAAGGCCAGGAAGGTCCACATTTGTTACACGGCAACCGCGATCCCATGTGTGTCCTAAATCTGAAGATGGCGAGGGTTAGGGTCACCTTAGGACAAGGGGAGTATCCATTCGTGTATGTAGAGGAGAGCCCGCACAGGCTCCGAGTTGTCCGGGTCTCATGGGGGTAACCCCCGGGTCCATGGCTGTGGAGGCTTGGAACGGGAAACCGCCGGGTCGTAGATAATGACCCTCACGAGCCAACCACACCTTCACGTCAATGCTTGGCATCCCTAGCTTTGTGCTTACGCTTCATCCGCTCGTCGTGTTCCAACCGGATAGGCACGATTTCTGGGAGGAGTGGCTGTTGTCTGATATAAACCTGAAGTATGCAGCCATAGATGCTTACGTGACCTACCAGCTATACAAGAAGATCCATTTCTTTCTACGTTACCTCACGTTTTTCCCCAGTTGCAAGAGGAAAGACGAGCTTAGGGGATCCCTTTGTAGAAAATGCAGAATAGCTGAGTTTGACACTTGCATATGGAAAGAAAATGGCTGCATCTAAAGTAGCTGATAGAGAGGCTACAAAAGTAGCTGACAGAGAGGCTGCAGCTGAAGCAGCAAACAGAGAGGCAACATCTTCTAGCGGAAACAATTAGGCCTGTGATGCACCGCTAATTATGCCGCAGGATGCTGAAAATAGGAAACCAAGTCAAATCCCATGTGGGACAAACTTTGTGAGCTGTGGAGCGCCAAAAATGTAAGATCCACCTGGAATGATGACAGTTGGTCGCTTAGGAACGATGGTGTAACACCCTCAAATCGTCCCTATGCAGATTTCAGCGCTTCCCGCCAAACCTGCATAGAAACGATTCAAGGACGCCCACCAGGCACTTGCGTGCGGGTGGAAAACAAAGTAATACCATTACACAATAGTTCACAATGGAACCCACAGAACATATATATACAACAACGACTCCATGAGTCAAAAATACAGATATAATATACAAGGATCCAAATCACCTCGAAAACGATAGAGCGTCCGACTACGGACAAGATGCAAATGGGGCTAAGAGCCCTGAAGAATAACCAATGGCGTCCATAACCTTGACCAGGCCAAGCCGGAAGGGTAACCCTGCTAACGACGTCGATCTCAAACCTGCTAAAACAAAAGGGGTGCCGACAAAAGGGCAAAGGAAAAAGAGGAGCGTCGATCGAGGCCAGACACGGTGAGGCTATCAAGCGGCTCGCCTACATAGGTATGGTGGACTGAAGCGGCAGCGCAGCATGCACTAAACAACCTGTAGGACTCGATTAACTATCGGCTATTAGAGAGAGATAAGAAAGACAGATTCGGTTCCAACCTGATACTAACACCAAACATACCCATCCTGGTATTTCCCCCCCCTCGATACCAAATGAGGAAGTCAAAACCGAGGAACTCACACGGTTGGCAGTTTTATTCATTCCATTATAGTTGAAGCTCTTACTAATCAGATATAGATAGCATGAGTCATCCTGAAGCATAAGTAGTGGGCAGTTTTAATTAACCATTCTGTGGTAGTTGGAACATTTACTAGTCAGATGTAATTGTCCTGAGGAATCCCAAAACCCAGCAATTGTTGGCACTTTTATCACATTCCATTGGAGTTGCAATACTTACTAGCCAGGTATAACAATAGACGATACACCCTAGTTCCACCAGCTGTTGGCACTTTTATTATCCATTCCACTGTAGTGAAGCTGATTACTAGTCACATATTAAGTCAAATTTATAGCACTACTTTAGTTATGCTTGTCTATGATCGAGATATTGTGCTCCAAGTCGTCCATAACCGCGGACACGGCTTTCAGAAAGATTTACCCTGCAGGGTGCACAAATAGCAACACACACATGATCAACCTCGGAAAAACCAAATCAAAACCCAACGAGGCTTTCACGACAAAGCAATCACAGGATTCATAAAATATTTCAGGGGGCCACCCCATTAAGCTACCCGCAACGAAGTTGGCCGGCTCCGAGACAGACCCAAGGTTTGCGCCAATGGCTGTAAACGACTGGGAACCCGAAAGTGTGACTGGGCTTGTCGATACCGCGAAAACACTCCACATCCAAAATAGTACATGTGCTCCACGCACAATCTTAAATAAAGCAGTAAAGCATGGCATAAGTATAGGATAGTAATAAAGCCCCAAACTACTTTGTGGCCCCAAGAAATAGAAATGAATCAAGCTCTAGCTCAGGGGGATCCCATAGGGTCTCCCGGATGTGGATAGTGCGAATAGTCAAGGAACAGGTATCAAGTATTCGGGGCCTACGGGGCACAAGTGGACATAAAACCAAATAGCATATATTGCCCACCGTTATCCCAGCAATTTAATTGTTTTATTTAAAGTCATGATCCTCTCCACCGTTAAACATCACCACCATTAATCATGTGCCAACTTGCCATCAACGATGGAACGACAACGACGCGAAGTAGCACCTGAGCAAGCAACTACGACTCGCAAGGCCGACTGTTTATCAAACAACATGCAATAGGATGTGTCCAAGGCAATATAGAGGCTGCATGGAATATAAATGGTGCACGGAAACTAAAGCATCGCAACACGGATAGCAATAGATCAAAAAAAGGAAATAAAGACTATAAAAGCAAAATAGGTAGAAAGGGGGAGATACTCGCCTGGGAAAACACTGCCGGAGATATATCCGAAGAACTTATCGAAGCTCACATCAACTCAATGGCCTAATCCGTGAAGAAGCAAAGCACTAAAAGAAACACCGGATACACTATTTAATACTACTGCAGAAGATCCGGCATGATTATGATATGATGCATGGCATGGCAAAGATGCAGTGCAATTAGGCAATATTAAGCGGAACCGGGGTCCCGACAATTAATTAAACGGTTCAAGTTATTTAACAACCCTGCAATTTAAATGTCGTATTAACAGGGCGAAGCATGGCATCGGTTCGCTACACCAATTTAAATGGAGTCCAGAATAAGACAACGATATCCCGCATATAGACTCCATATTTAATTAGGTGGTGAATCGGCATAATGCCCCCAAACCACAGACAGATATGCATGCATGAACAATTTAATATGCGACAGTTTTATATATAGCATTTATAAAATAGGGGCTCGGGAAAAGGTTCACACATCTGGGTTCGGAAGATCTTGGGTTCCGGGGGTTCGGGTCTGGGTCCCAGGGTTTGACGGGGACAAAGAGGTTTGGGGTTCGACAGGATCGTTCTCAGACAACGGAAGGAGAGCTTGGCATTCCGGGAAGAAGGCCTTGGTTGGCGTCAGGGGCACATCAGATTCGCCCTGGTCGGTGTCGATCTTGTCATCGCGAAGATCTTATCGGATCCGTGTATCGGGTCGGTCTTGGCATCCGGGGTTAAGTACTTGTCGTTCCTGTGGCGATCTTGGTGTTCTTCAGGTTTGGGTCTTGGCGTCTGGGAGGAAGTACTTGGTGGTCCCGAGAAGAAGGCCTTGTCGCATCTGATGGATCGGTCCTCAGGGTCGAAGAACTTGGCGCGCCAGGGTTCGGTCTTCGGATCTTGGTCGGGTCGCCAGTAGATCTTGGTGTTTCGGGAAGGAGATCTTGTGGTTCCAACTCATCACCGGTCGCAGGCAACGGTCGATATGGACAGAAGTAAATCTTGGCGGGGATCGATGCACTCGTCGCAGGGTCGGCCTTTGGGTCATCGGGTCCATGTGGAAGAACTTGGCGGTCTCCGGAGTCCGAGAACGGGTCTTGGCGTCCGTGAGGTAGATCTTCTTGGTGTACTAGACCATGCTAATGTTCTTGTCGACGGAAGCCTTGCATGAGGAAGCACTCGAGCGACCTTAGCGAGGACATAACCACGCGGGTGCACACAACATCAAATTGGCAACAACACCACTGCCAAAAATCCCTTTGCAAACAGAGACGAAAAAGTGCATGCGCTAGAGGGGCTCTCGGCCACGAGATTGAGCGGCGCCTGCAGCTCTTTCTCGGAAAGGAGGAAGCGGCCGCGGTGGAGGGCATGCTCGGGGTCGCAGCCGAGCAGAGGGCAACAAGGACGGTGGTGTCGGACAGTAGCGGGGCTTGGCGAGGCGCGTAGAACGGCGGCTCGGGGTCGACCGCGGGAGAACGAGGTGAGTGGGGCGGAGCCAGGAGATGAGGGCGACAGCGAGGAGGGCTCCTCGCCCCCGACGGCGGGCCTGGTAGCGGCACGGGGCGACAACTTGGCGGCTAATGGAGCAGAGGCAGGGCACCACATGGGGGTCGACGTCGGCCGGCGGACCTTGGGCGTAGGGCGGTGGCTTAGAGAGGTGGGACACCAGACTCGAGAGGCGCGCGAGGCGCAGGCCAGCAGCATGCTTGACGGAGATGAACGAGGAAGGTGGTCGGAGAGGGTTGTTCGGGCTCCGGCGAAGGAGGGCGGCGGTGCTGGGTGGTTGGCGACGGGGAAAACGGAGATGGGTGCTCGGGCGCGGGAGCATGCTCGCGGCAAGGTCGGCCCCAGGTGCCGGCGGTGCTAGCGGCCTACATAGCAGCACGGGGCGGCAGAGGATCGAGGAGATCGCGGCGGCAGGGTTGGTGATAGGGAAAAGTTGGGGAAGGAGGCGCCGGGCGTGTCGAGTGGTGGCCAGGGGTGGGGCCGGGTCTCGGGTAACGTGTGGTGGGTCGCGATGGGGACAAGATGGGGATCTCTGCCGGGAGCGTGTCGGTAGTGACGGGTGGGACCGAGGGGTGGAGCGTGCGAGGGAGATGCGGGAGTGCGTGGCGTGCGGTTAGGGGAAGCACGCCCAGGTGTGCGGGGATCCCGAGGTGGGGGAGGTGGACCTGGCCAGGGGAGCGGGGAGTGTGAGGTGGCGCGGGATCGAGGTGGCCGGGGTGAGGTGGCTAGGAGAGATTGGCGGAAGGGTGTGGCTATGGCGCGTGGGGTGCTTGTGTGGCGTGTGTGTGCGTGTTGTGCGTGTGTGTGCGTGGGGTGCGTGTGTGTGCGTGTTGTGCGTGTGTGCAGCGGCGGCAGGGTAGGGAGAGGGTGTGGCGGCTGGTGGAGGGAGTAGGTGGGGATAGGGTTTAGGCTAGGAAGGAGGTGGCCGGCTGGGCTTTGGGCCTGGCTGGCTGCCTCCAAAAAAATCACTTAACCTTTATTTTTATTTTAAAATAGGTCTTTGTAAATAATTTTATACAAATAAAACTATCCGGAAAAGACCGGAGTTTTGATTTGAAATAAAGACGAGGCGTTTAGGAAACAAAACCAGACTTTTCGAAAATAGTTTTAGGCAAAACCATGCAAGATGACATGACGATGCTCAAATGCAATGTGGCATGATGACATGATCATGCGGTCATGATGATGCGATGCACAAAAACACCGCGATTTTCTAGTAGTGGTTTTAGCGGGGCGCCACAGATGGCAAACGCCTCAAGTATTCTGATAAGAAGTGAATTAAATTTTACTTCCTTTGTATTATGTTTCTGTTTTGTGGAACTCAGTTAGTTTGTCAAGATGGCTAGTGCCTCAAGTGAGAGTAGTAAAATAAAATTTATTTCTTTGTGTTATGTTTCTGTATGTGTCAGGTAGCTTGTCAAGATGGCAGCTTGTTAACTGGCAGTTTGAAAGAGTACCTTTTTCCTCTCTCCCTAAATAGATATGTTTCATTTTTCCCAAATTGGTAGCAAATCTAGAGCATTTTCTCTCTTCGATCATTCGTTCCCTTTTGGACCTCTTTTTTCCTCCGATCTGGTAGCAAATCTAGAGCAGCAAATCACACCAGACAGAATACATTCATTCAGAAAACAAAACAAATGTAGATATAGTTGTGCGCAGCTAAATATGGTATAGTGATAGAAAGTAGGTTGCTTAACGAGGTTCGATACATTCAACCCCTCCTTGCATGCAAAAATAGGATAAACGCAAAATATAGAAAATCAAAAGAAGCTGCTTAGCAGCAGCAGACACGTTCAACCCCTCCTTGCATGCGCCTGCGCCCGCGCCTCCTCCCTTTGGCGCTTCCTCCACTTCTTGCTGCCTTGGGCTGATCGAAGGCATGCGACCCTCTTCGATGGCCACCCGCTGGAGGTTTCGGAGGTGAATGCCGAGAGCCTGGTGTTCAGAGATGTAGGCTTTGATGTTCACGGTCTAGCCGACTTTGGGGGTGCCGGAGCTCAAGCCCTCTAGATGCATCACGATGTAGTTGAAGTCGGTGTCGGCGAGTCTCGTCCCGTAGAAGGGCAACTGTAGATGCCGCCAGCGAAGATGGTGTCGTACTGGCCGGCCTGCAGCCTCCTCAGCACCTGACGAGTCTTGGTGTGCCTAGACTCGTCATCGCTGCAGACGTCGCTGCCGTAAACCTATCGGAAGAAAATAAAAAGGGAGGATTAGATGATGTAAGAAGATTGAGCAATCGAAATGCGAACAAGAGAACCCTAATAAACCAAGATCTAGCATCCAACGATAGGAATGGGAGAAGAACCAGGGAACGGGAGCAAACCCCAGTTACCTCCAACAATGGGCCGTCGATGCCGGTGTTGTAGGGGTTCACCGGAGCGATGTATTCCTCTTGATCATAGGGGTCCCAGAAGAGCTGGATCTGCTCATGACCGACGGGGGCCTCCTCGCGGGCGGCTACATCGGTAGCGGGGACGGTGGCCTGGACAGGAACAACGGCTGCCATCGATGCCTCGACGGGGGCCTGGACGGGAACAGCGGCTGCTTTAAACGCGTCGAGGGGGACCGGGACAGAGTCGGGGGCCTCCTCGCCGGTAGCCTTGTAGGCGACGATGGCTACCGCATCCTCCTCCGCCATATCCGGCATGGATGGGGTTTTCTAGGGAGTTTGCAAAAGCTGGTGGGACAGTGGAGAGGGTTGCGTGAGGAGAGTGAGCGAGAGTGACAGTGGGTATGCGGAGAGGGGCTCTATAGTTAAGATAAATGGGAGCAAGGAACATTTCGTTGCACCACCGTGCAACATGCCGTGTAGGTTACTGCACCGTGCATCGCGACACACGGACGGTACGTCATGTTTTTTATCGGGCCATGCATGGCAGTTCTGTATTGAGCCGCATGCAAAGGGTGTAGACACAATTTCTATGTACGAAGTTTGACACGGCCATAAAATTGGCAATAATTAAAAGGGCAAATGTAGAGGAGAAGGTAGGTGGCTGTACGACGAAATTTGTGGGGTTGTGCTAGATCAGGTAGAGGGATGTGTTGATGACTGTGAGAGACTCGATGAAGGCGGAGACATTAGATCTCGTCGAGGGCCCCCCTCGAGACCCATTTCTCAGCTCTTCAGCCTCTGGCTAACGTGTGGAAGTTTCTTATGGTGGGGCCCAGTTAGAAGTGAGATTGAGAGCCGCTGCATAAAAATGGGTTATGTCTTATTAAAATCAAGTGGCAATAAATTGTAGCTGCCCGTCGATGACTGTGCACTCAATGACGCATGTGTTGTGGCGTAGTAGTAGCAATAGTAGGCTTTTCAGACTTGATTAAACATGACATGACTAGTCGACGACTTTTTCCATGGATGGCTTCGTGTTCCTTCTTGTAGAAGTCTCCCTGAGGGAGACGTCCGTGCTGTCTAACGCTGTACTGTGAAAGGGCACGACGTGTGCAATGATCCTCATTGGATCACATAGGATCAATGGTTGGTGCACATGATCCGCGTGACAACCATGACAACCAATCAGGACGTAGCAGACAGAGTGAGCACAGGTTTGGGCTTCTACGAAAGAGAGAGGGCAAAACTGAGTTGTATCAAAAAACCAAGGGCAAAACTGAGTAGTATAAAAATGGAAAGTGAGTGTCTTGTACAATGAAATACATTGTGGCATACATTAAATTATGCCAAGATGGATGAACTAGAGTTTATTGGATGTGTGTTCTTCTCATAAACCACATGGATCCACTAGAGTTCATTGCATTTGTGTTATTCTCATAAACCACATGGATCCACTAGAGTTCATTGGATGTCTGTTATTGTCATAAACTACATGGATCCACTAGAGTTTATTGGATGTGTGTTCTTCTCATAAACCACATGGATCCACTAGAGTTCATTGCATGTGTGTTATTCTCATAAACCACATGGATCCACTAGAGTTTATTGCATGTGTGTTATTGTCATAAACCGCATGGATTCACTAAAGTTCATTTGATGTGTGTTCTTCTCATAAACCACATGGATCCACTAAAGTCATTGTGACGTGGGCATACCTTACAGGTACTCGAGTTTGGTATATACGGGCTGATCTATGTAATACCCCTAGTTTTATTAAATAGTAATTAGATTATGTTTGTGCATTCATGAGCATCATCATCTCTGCTAAAGAAAAATTAATGAAAGAAACAATCACAAAACCCTAATTTTTCCCCCTCTTGTAAACCCCTTTCAAAAGTTTTGAATTTTGAAAAGTACCAAATTATGGAACCCAAATTGTTATAAAGGGTTCTTGAAATATGTTAAATGTTTGCAAAAGTTCTTGTATTTTGGAAATGTCTAAAACAGATTTGAAAATGAAAATACAAAAAAATAGAAAAGAGAAATCGTTTTACAGAAAAAAATAGAACCCTAGCTCTATCTGGGCCGCAGCCCATCTCTCTTCCTCTCCCTATCTTCTGCTCAGCGTGCAGCAACAGGCTGCCTCGCTAAATTTGCTATAGCACGCTAGCAGCCCACCTTGGCTCACGCGCAGCCCAATGCCAGCCCAATACCGCTTCGTCCTCTTCTCTATCGTCTTCCACCTCATAGGCACATAACACCATGTTGCCACCGACGCCGTCCATTGCATGTGCCACGATTCGAGCTCCCGCCACCGCCCTGGAGGTGGATAAGGATGTTGCTGAGCCTCCTCTCTTGCCCTGGACCTCACTCTCCCTCCCCAGTGTCTCTCTCTCGCTTCCCCAATCGAGCCAAACCCTAGCCACCGTAGAGCCGCTCATCGCCGATGTTCTAGACCACCCCAAGCCCCGCCGAGACGCCCAGGAGAACCGCCATGATCCCCTTGGCATCCTTCTGGAAGGAATCGAGCCGAGGTGCTATGAGTCGAGCCCCACGACGTTGTCTTCCCCATCACCGATGGAGCTCGTCGGCGTCCATGTCATTGCTCCCGACCTCGCCTTGCCTCCGCAACACCTCTGCTAGATTCACAGTGATCCCGTGGTCCTCATGGACCTCTTCAATTCGTCCCTCCCTCTCTGGTTCACCATAGCGCCGTGCACCGCCCCTCGTCGCCGCTGTCTGCCATCGCAACCACTGCTCCGGCGAGCATTTGAGGCGGTGCCACCACTGTTCGGTCTGCCTCGGTCTCCTCTCTCCAACGAGCCCCCTCGCGCATCCCGGCGCGTCCCCAATCGGCAGATTCATCATTGATCTGCAAGCTCGCCTTTGCTGACGTCATGCTGATGTCAGCATGACACAGTAATCCCTTTTGTTTTTGTTTTAATGTTTTTGTAAATTGTTTTGTGGAATTAATAATAATCCATGTGGGCCCCGTCGGTCAGGTTTTTAATATTTTTTCGAAAATTATTTCTAAAATTATTAAACTTCTGAAATGTGGGGCCAGATGGAAATATATTTAATAAATTCCAAAAATGTCTAATTGTTTTAAAATGATTTAAAAATAGATTAAAACTGGGAAAAATCATAACTAATTCATTATAAATCAGAAAAATACAAATAATATATCAAAATGTTCAAAAAATGAGATCTATCTAATAGACTCATGATCATGCATTGTTTAACAACTTCAATTGCAAGTTTAATTAGAAGAATCAATTAAACCCCGTAAGTGATTTCGAGGTTCCCCTATTCTAGGGTTTCACCCCTCGGACCCTGTTTAAAATTGCCAAGCATGCCTTAGGGTTCATTTCAATACAAATTAACTTGTCATATCATCATCCTTGCTTGAGCACTGTATCGATGCCATGTGTTGATTGTCGCTTTCCTTTCCGGTGTTTCTGCTTCTTCTCGGTAGACCTCAGAGTTGATGTGAGCAACGAGATCGAGTCCAACATTGAAGATCGAGATCAACACCATCGAAGGTTATCGATGAACAATATCATCTGATGAACCTTGAAGTTCTATGTTGGATATCAACAGGAAAAGGCAAGCATAGCCCCACACATGATATAATCCTATAATTTCAAAGTATTTCATTCTTGCCATGTGCATACGATCCCAAAATCTTTTATCGATAGATAGATTAATCCTATCTGGTGCATGTTTCCTTTGTAGCCTATATTTCCCTGATCCACTACTCCTAGAATAACTAGGATTTGGCTTATGAGCTTCGCTAGAGCTATTATATTCGTTGTGCTTAGCCATGCTTAGCTGTTACCGCTAGTCCATCCGGTTGAAACCCCCTCGACCAACTAACTTGCCTAGTAGATTCCATGAGTCACATAGCTCGGGCGTTCCATTCGATATATGCATTCTGGTTGTTCTCGAAGGCGGTGGAGGAGGTGCATTCATATAGTAGGTAAGCGTGGCCAAGAGCAAGAGAGGCACGGCCTCCGTAATCTTGTTCCCCGCACACATCTCTAGGGACTGGCTTCGGGACTTGACCCGTTACGGCGACATCTCCTTAGGGCGTGACCCATGGTCTCGGCGAAAGCAAGGTAAAGGTCGTGTCCAATCACCCTCTGCCGGCCTTCCAAAGAAGAGGGCTAATCTTAAGTGGCATTAACACTACTAGGAAACAACTTATAGGTAGACAAGATATTTTGTGGCGCATATGTAAAACCATGCGCCACAGATATGTATCAGTGGTGCACTAGTAAATATGCGCCACAGAAGTTTGCATGTTTAGTGGCGCACAAAACCAATATGCGCCACAGAAGTCCAAACTTCTGTTGCGCATATTTTCGTGTGCGCCACAGAAAGTGATGATTCTGTGGCGCATATAGATGTATGCGCCACAGAAAGTTGATGGGACCTAGCACCAAAAAAAGGGGGAGAAACTTCTGTGGCGCATATGTCCACATGCGCCACAGGAAGTAATGTTTCTGTGGCACATATAGGTGTATGCGCCACAGAAAATGCAAAAACAGATCCCACCCACCCCCACCCCCCCTTAGATCGCCTTTTTAGTTTTGTAAAAAATAAACAAAAATGATAGAAACTTCAAAAAAATAATTCCTTTGAGTTGTAGTTAGATTTTAGGGTATAGATCTAGACAAAATTGAAAAACATGAATTTCGATGTATTTTGCAAAAATAGGTCATGGCACGGTAAAACAGCTATAACTTTTGCATACAATGTCGAAAAAAAATCTTTAACCTATCAAAATGATCGTCTCGAAATTTCCTATTCGAATTCAACCACCTATGGTCGTTCTGGATTTTACATAATCCCCAAATTCGAAAAGAGTAAAAAGTTATTTAGGGTAGAAGATTTTTTACTGCAAAAAAATAAAAAAAGGGGGTGAAACTTCTGTGGCGCATTTCTCCCATATGCGCCACAGAAGTCTTGGACGGGATTCGAATTTGAATCCCGCCGGCGCCCTTCTCCCTTCCTTTTTCTCTCCCTCGCCTACTTCTTCTCCCCTCCACACTCCTCCCCTTCTCCTCCCTCCTCCTTCTCCAGTCTCCGGCGACCTCCTCCTCCTCCTCCACCACCAACTCCGGCAACCTCCGGCGACCTCCGGTGACCTCCTCCTCCTCCACCACCAACTCCGGCGACCTCCTTCTCCCCCTCCACCACCAACTCTGGCGACCTCCTCCTCCTCCTCCACCACCAACTCCGAAAATCTCCTCCTCCTCCTCTCCTCGTCCACCACCAACTACGGCTACCTCCTCCTAGCCCTTCCTCCTCCAGCCACTAGCCACCAGCCACCAGCCACCAGCCACTAGCCACCGCCACCACCACCACCACCACCACCTCCGGCCAGATCTAGATCTGGCTGGGGTTTTTTTTTTTGAAATTTGAAAAAAACTTCTGTGGCGCATATTGGCCATATGCGCCACAGAAGTTTGAGATCTGGCCCGCCTTTTTTTTGAATTTTGGAAAAACACTTATGTGGCGCATATTGGCCATATGCGCCACTAAAGTTTGAGATCTGGCCCGCCTTTTTTTTGAATTTTGGAAAAACACTTCTATGGCACATATTGGCCATATGCGCCACTGAAGTTTGAGATTTCTGTGGCGCATTTCAATATGTGCCACAGAAGATAGTTATCAGTGGCGAGGTAACAGTGGCGACTAAGATATGCGCCACAGATAGTGAAAAAAGGTGCGCCACTGATAAGCTCTTTCCTAGTAGTGTAAGAGTCGGTTGGTACGTGTGGGTAAAGTTGTGCACCCCTGCAGGGTATTAATCTTTTTTGAAAAGTCATGTCCACGGTTATGGACGACTTGGGAACGGATTCAAAGAACATAGAGAAGAATAACCTAATCGTAAAACTTGACAAGAGATGTGAGGTGTGCTTAAGGATGCTTCCTCAGGGATTGAGGAGGTGATCCTAGTTAGTAGTTTCAGTTGATAAAGATTTGGTGCATATCAAAACAAGATCAAAGCTAGTGATATCGCTCTCTTACCCCTTTTAAAAGGTTCTATTTAGTCGAGCTTTTCCTCCCTCTTGTTTTACAAACAGAGATAGCTTTATGCAAAGTAACGCCACTATCCATAAGTCTTGCAGAGTACTCCTTGTAATCCTCCTTGATTTCTTGATACTTTTGCAGCAGGTAAGTGTTACCATAGAAGATGAGTTCGTTACAGCATCGACATCGACGAGTAGCTTGGGATTCCCGGTCGGTAGCCTGGAATCTATAGATTGGGACGTCATCGTTATACTTTCGGCCTCTTAGGCCATTTGTTAAGTTTGCTATACTTAATAGCATAGTTTGCCTTCAGTTGTTTGATGTTTGTGGTTAGTGACCTTTGCTTGTAATACTTTGGTTCTTTGCTCAGTTATGAGCTTGCTATAATAACTTTTGTGTAGTAGCGTCACTGTTGTGTTACCGATTCTCCCTCTACATGCTTTCGATATTTAGGTTAGGCTTATATCAGACACAGGTGTGGGATTTGTTTAGCCTTAATTAGGGTTTTGTTTGTGCATTCATGAGCATCATTCTTTAAAAATGCATGCAAGAAAGAAGAACTAATGCAGAACCCTAACCCTAGCTATTTTCCACTCTCTATAAAATGAATTCAAAAGGTTTTGAATATTTTTGAAAAATCAAAAACTTATGGAGCCCAAATTGATTAAAGGGCCCCTGCAGTATTTCCATATTTTACAAATCCTCTAGTACTTTTGAAATACCTAAAATAGATATGGAAATAAAATACAAATGGAAAACCAGAAACAGAAAAGGAAAAAGGTTTTAGTTAAAAAAATAGAGCCAGTAGCCTAACGAAGCCATCCCATCTCTTCCTCTCCCTCTCTACCTCTCACGCGTAGCATCTAGTAGCCCAGCAGCTAGCCCACCGCAGGATCCCGGTCGAAAAAGAGGAAATCAGCGCAGTCTACCGGTTGATGTTGAGTCTAGTGTTTGTGAAAACTATTTTAAAAGATGAAAAGTAATTACGAAAATTTTGGTATGCTTCTTTTTCTCCTTATCCAGTTTCGCTCTAACTCTGGGTCATCTCACCTTGTGTTGACTTTGAAAAGTTTTGCTATCTCGTCCTGTCTTTCAAAACTTAGGTGCCTTTTTGGCATGTCGTTTTCAACCAGTTGACCTAGTGTTGAGTTCTCCAGAGTAAGAGGTGTGTGTGTGTCCCTTGTTTCCCTTTTCTCTTATTCAGTTGAGAGATTCCTTTCCATCATGATCTCTCTATCTTATGGGCCCACAACATTGTGTTGTTGGTTCCATAGTGTTCTGTTCAAGGATTCGAAGTTTCCTTTCACCTCGTGAGCCTCCTTTTCATTTGTTTGGGTACTTTAGAAGTTAGTTCTTCTCTTGGAATCTACCTCGTGGTTACTACCTTGTAGTACCCTCTGTATTACTAAGATAGTAGTTACTCCTTTCTTAGGGTTTTAACCCTTGGACTTGAACAGAAGATCCCTGATTGTGCTAGATTCTATCATTGTGAATCTTGTACATGAAGCTGGCCTTTAACCCAAGATCCATTCATTTGATCCCTATTGTTAATGATTTAACATTACCTCAGGATGGTTAGTACCTTCTAGTACAACCTTCAAGCTTGTGGCTATTCTTGTGATTAAATTACGACAAACAAAGGAATTCACCTACCACATGCAATGGAAGATGTTCTTTAATGGAACCAAATGGATCACTACAAGTGTACTCCTTGTGAGTCTCACTTCTATACTCGTGACTCTGCCATACCTTCCCTTTTCAGCATCGGTCCTCGGAAGATTGTTGACTTATGCATCCACATCTCGGGATTACATCCTGAGCATGTTCCTTTTCCCTTGTTGTTTCTGAACTTTGTCTACCAGTTGGTAGCCAAGTAGTAAATGCACATCGATGTCTTTCGATGCAAGATACTCTTGTGGTCTATCAGACAAACCTTCTCGGGACGTTAGAAAAAAACTCCAGCACCTTGTAATATCTACGACCAGGTCAAAGTGTTGTAATTCGCAGATCAATAAGCATTGATTAGCTTTTGTTCTATTCGACCTTAGAGTATCAGACTCCTTTATACTAAGAGGTTGTGCTGAGTTCCGTGAACCCCTTAATGAAGTGATGCTCTTACATATATTTACCCACCCTTCCTCTGAGCTTTTTTGCTCGTGAATGATGCATGTGCCTAATAATGTGGCCATCTGAGATTCCGAGCAATCATTATTACTTTGTACCTCAACAAGGACATTTGTGTCATCCTTAGCGTGATGGTTAACCTATCACTAAACGAAGTTTGACTGTGCTACCACGTCCGTTATTCTAGTACACTCTCTCTTCAGTCAAAGAGTTAGGCTTATGCCGAAGCTCTAAGACTATATCCTCTTGCCTTATAAAGAAAGTCTCCTCTCGAACTGTGTGACATATCGGTGGTTCGTGATATTCTAGATGTCTTTCTAAAAGTATTGCCTTATTTCCACATGGCCGTGATGTCAAGTTCTTGAGAAAACAAGTTCTCTAAACTACTCCCTTCTCCAAGAATCTGTACTGGATAACCCTGAACTAGTTGGTTGAGCTTAAACAACAACTTGGAGAGTTGTAAGACAAAAGCTCCATTCGACTTATTCTTCCTAAAGGGATGTCTAGTTTTGTCCCTGATAAAGAAAGATGATGTTTCCTTCGTGGATATGTCATCTTCCCTTGCCTTTGATTTGATTTGAGTTATCTTCAAATCAAACTCACTTCCGAGGACTATCCTGATTATGTATTTACTCGTGATGTTTCACCTAGGTACATCTTCATGTCCTTTGGTCTAAACAATGTTTTTTTTGTTCATACCACATGTGAGTCTATCTTCTTGGAGTATCGTGATAAGTTTTTTGTTGAGCCCATCGATGACATCCTTATCCTCCCCAAGCCAGACTAGATTCTTATGGAACAATTGGCATTAATGTTGGAAACTTTTGAGAACCTTCTTTGAGTTACCCGAAGTATGTGTTCTAGATGTTAGAAGTGACCTTCTCCGGTTCACGTGTAATTGCTAAAAGATGTAGCCGTGAATTCGAGAAGAGTTATCCTTGTTTCCTAGGGAAATCATTTCAAGTCAATCAAGCATGTGCGAAGTATTCTTGATACGGTAGGTCAATACCTTCCCATCTCGAGAACATCCTCTAAGTACATAAAGCCACTAACTGATTTTTCATGGAAGAGAAGAAGTTCTACAAACTTCAGTATCCTCCTAAATGTCTCCCAACAATAAGGATGCATTTGCCTTTCATTGCAATCAATTCATGTAGGGAAATTATCTTTTGCTAACGTGTTAATACATGAGTTTTGCAACCTAGCTCATTCTTTTGGAGCTTTACACTGAAGTCCATGTCTTGAGAATCTAGTGACTTTACCCTTGTGGTAAATGTTGCAAACTTTCTATTCGGACATGCTGAGTCTGAAGTATCATTCCACCTAAATAGAGCTAAATCTCAAGCAGATATGATTGTTGGTGATCATCAAGGTTTTTGACGTGGGTCTCTTTGTAAATCCGACAAAAATGATGTTATGGTTGACACAATTAGTCAGAAGACCTATTGTCATATTTCTCTTGATTTAGCAATAACAACCACTCCTCATAAGGCTTCTTCTATGACTTGTTATAGGAGTTGTGCTTATGGTTTTCTTTGTATCCGAAGTATGACCTTTTACTTGATGTGTCGTGTCTCGAACATCAAGGAGGACATTTAAATAAGTGTTACTAAATGTCTCTCAGTCGATCCTCCAGACCCTTTTATATTGTCAAGCATCTTGTTGTGCCAAGCAATTGAAGTCTGGTAATGAAGTTTCTTTTTCCTCGTGTCATCTGGAATCTTCTTATAGATTCATCTTAGTGGTGTAAAGTGATATCATGATCGCTGGCAAAGATTTTGATAAACCTGGATGAATAAAGAGTTTCCTTTGGATCCGTTAACATGTTTGAAGAGCGACTATGGTTTTGATAAACATAAGTTACTCTTGTTACATGTTCCTTATGACTCTTATGAGTCCTCTCCACAAAACACCTTTATGTCTTAACCTTTTATTGAACAAAGAGTGATCCTTCTGTATCAAAAGTTGTTCAACATCTTGGTTATCCGTATCTCTATACCCTGGAAGTTCTACTTAAGTTGTATAGTAAGGTTCATCACTCGAAGTCTTTGGTTGTGTTCTTTCCTTTGTATGCTCTCCTTTTCAGAAGCTTAAAATCTTCTGAAGCTCCATGTTCTCAATCCTTATGAAAACCAGCTATCTAACACTTTGAAACCATTTCCTTTTGTTTCCTCCTCTACCTCGACGTGTTTCATGCTCGTTGGCTCCAGAGATGTTCATGAAACATCTATCCATGAGTTGACTATGAGATACTATGTTCGTGGTTTTGTGTCTTTCCCTCTCTTCTTTAGTGTGTGAAGCTACCCTGAAGAAATGAAGCGCTTCATTCATTCAATAATGGTGGCATGGATCAACCTCTTCGAGAAGATCGTCGAAGTTTAGTGTAACTTTGTTTCTTCTATCTTCCTACATAGGAATCTCGGGATGAGATTCTGTAAAGGGGGATAGAACTGTAACACCCCTAGTTTTATTAAATAGTAATTAGATTATGTTTGTGCATTCATGAGCATCATCATCTCTGCCAAAGAAAAAATCATGAAAGAAACAATCACAAAGCCCTAATTTTGCCCCCTCTTGTAAACCCCTTTCAAAAATTTTGAATTTTGAAAAGTACCAAAATTATGGAACCCAAATTGTTATAAAGGGTTCCTGCAATATGTTAAATCTTTGCAAAAGTTCTTGTATTTTGGAAATGTCTAAAACCGATTTGAAAATGAAAATACAAACAAATAAAAAAGAAAACATAAAAGATAAATCGTTTTACACAAAAAGTTAGAACCCTAGCTCTATCTGGGTCGTAACCCATTTCTCTTCCTCTCCCTATCTTCTGCCCAGTGTGCAGCAGCAGGCTACCTCGCTAACTTTGCTATGGCCCACTTGCAGGCCACCCTGGCCCATGCGCAGCCCAACGCCAGCCCAATACCGCTTCGTCCTCTTCTTTGTCATCTTCCACCTCACAGGCACACAACACCGTGTCATCGCCGACGCCGTCCATCGCATGTGCCGTGATTCGAGCTCCCGACGCCTCCCTGGAGGTGGATAAGGACGCTGCCGAGCCTCCTCTCTTGCCCTGGACCTCACTCTTCCTTCCCAATGTCTCTCTCGCTTCCCCATTCGAGCCGAACCCTAGCCGCCGCAGCGCCGCTCATCACCGATGTTCTAGACTACCCCAAGCCCCCCGAGATGCCTAGGAGAACCGCCATGATCCCCTCGTCATCCTTCTGGAGGAATCGAACCGGGGTGCTCTGAGTCGAGCCCCACGATGTCGTCTTCCCCATCATCGACGGAACTCATCGCCGTCCGTGTCATCTCTCCCGACCTCGCCTTGCCTCTGCAACCCCTCTGTTAGATTCACGGTGAGCCCGCGGTCCTCATGGACCTCTTCGATTCCTTCCTCCCTCTCTGGTTCACCACGGCGCCGTGCACCGCCCCTCGCTGCTGCTGTCCGCCGTCGCAGCCACTGCTACGGCGACCATTTGAGGGCGGTGCCACCACTGTTCGGTCCGCCTTGATCTCCTCTCTCCAACGAGCCCCCTCGCGCATCCCGACGCGTCCCCAATCGGCGGATTCGTCATTGATCTGCATGCTCGCCATTGCTGATGACGCAGTAATCCCTTTTGTTTTTGTTTTAATGTTTTTGTAAATTGTTTTCTAGAATTAATAATAATCCCTATGGGCCTTGTCTGTCAGGTTTTTAATATTTTTGGAAAATAATATCTAAAATTATTAAACATATGACATGTGGGACCATATGGAAATATATTTAATAAATTCCAAAAATGTTTAATTGTTTTAAAATGATTTAAAAATGGATTAAAATTGGGAAAAATCATAACTAATTCATTGTAAATCAGAAAAATACAAATAATATATCAAAATGCTCAGAAAAATGAGATCTATCCAATAGACTCGTGATCATGCATTGTTTAGAAACTTCAATTGCATGTTTAATTAGAGGAATCAATTGAACCCCGTAGGTTATTTCGAGGTTCCCCTATTCTTGGACCCTGTTTAAAATTGCCAAGCATGCCTTAGGGTTCATTTCAATACAAATTAACTTGTCATATCATCATCCCTGCTTGAGTACTGCATCGATGCCATGTGTTGATTGTCGCTTTCCTTTCCGGTGTTTCTACTTCTTCTTGGTAGACCTCGGAGTTGATGTGAGCAACGAGATTGAGTCCAACATTGAAGATTGAGATCAACACCATCGAAGGTTATCGATGAACAAGATCATTTGATGAACCCTGAAGTTCTGTGTTGGATATCAACAGGAAAAGGAAAGCATAGCCCCACACATGATATAATCCTATAATTTCAAAGTATTTCATTCTTGCCATGTGCTCACGATTCCAAAGTATTTTATCGATAGATAGATTAATCTTATCTGGTGCATGTTTCCTTTGTAGCCTATATTTCCCTGATCCACTACTCCTAGCATAACTAGGATTTGGCTTATGAGCTTTGTTAGAGATGTTATATTCGTTGTTCTTAGCCATGCTTAGGTATTACCGCTGGTCCATCTGGTTGCTGAATCACAGCTGCGAATGAACCTAGTTGGACATGATGATGTGGTATGATCAGAGATGAAGGTTAAACATGCTAAGGATTATATGGGAGGCCACGTTGGGTTGTGGTTTTTGCAGTCCCATACTTGCCACCGCTAGGATCTGAGTTCTTGCCTCTTGAACCAAGACGAGCGTGCAGCCACACGGGGGCCTAGAAACCCCCTCGACCAACACGTGAGTCACATAGTTCAGGCGTTCCATTCGACATATGCATTCTGGTTGTTCTCGAAGGCGGTGGAGGAGGTGCATTCATACAGGGAGGTAAGCATGGCCGCGAGCATTAAGAGTCAGTTGGTACGTGTGAGTAAAGTTGTGCATCCCTGCAGGGTATTAATCTTTTCGAAAAGCCGTGTCCACGGTTATGGACGACTTGGGAACAGATTCAAAGATCATAGAGAAGAATAACCTAATCGTAAAACTTGACAAGAGATGTGAGGTGTACTTAAGGATGCTTCCTCGGGGATTGAGGGGGTGATCCTAGTTAGTAGGTTCAGCTGATGAAGATTCGGTGGATAGCAAAAGAAGATCAAAGCTAGTGATATCGCTCTCTTACCGCTTTTTAAAAGGTTCTTTTTAGTTGAGCTTTTCCTCCCTCTTGTTTTACAAACAGAGATAGCTTTATGCAAAGTAACCCCAGCAGCCATAAGACTCGCGGAGTACTCCCTATACTCATCCTTGCTTTGTTGGTACTTTTGCAGCAGGTAAGTGTTACCATAGAAGATGAGTTCATTACAGCATCGACATCGACGAGTAGCTTGGGGTTCCCGGTTGGTAGTCTGGAATCTATGGATTGGGACGTCATCGTTATGCTTTAGGCATCTTAGGCCATTTGTTAAGTTTGCTATACTTAATAGCATAATTTTCCTTCTGTTGTTTGATGTTTGTGGTCAGTGACCTCTGCTTGTATTTACTTTGGTTCTTTGCTCAGTTATGAGGTTGCTGTAATAAATTTTGTGTAGTAGGGTCACTATTGTGTTACCGATTCTCCCTCTGCATGCTTTCGAGATTTAGGTTAGGCTTATATCAGACAGATTTCTGGGATTTGTCTAGCCTTAATCCCGGGGGTGTGACAATCTGATAGAAGCCCAAGGTGTTACCAGGGCCCAATCCAGGATGTAGGTGACCTACGGAGACTCCGACTGCTTGCGGCAGAAGGCAAAGCCTAAGATAGAAATTTTAAATGGGCGAACCCTAACTTGTAACCAACTTGACTTGCTACCTGAGACCTAGCTTATCTATATAAAGGCTAGGAGGGGGCGGCGAGGAGGACGATCACAACCCTAGTTTCCACTACCTCGCTTGATTGCATTTGTGCACCCCTGTAACTTTCGACTCCCTCGATAATTCCAAGAGCAGACAAGCAGGAGTAGGGACCTCTACGAGGCCTGAACCTGGGTAAACCTTGCATCCCTGTGTGCTTGTTTGCTAGCCGATTGATGCCTCCAGTGCTCCCTCCTTCTCCAAATCCCAAGTCCATAACAATGGGCATTGATGAGTTCAACCCTCGTCAATTGGCGCTGTCTGCGGGAATTGGGTGTGCTGATGTTGCGGCTTCTTCGGCCCTGATATGTTGCTAACGTATCCATAATTTTTGATGTTCCATGCTTGGTTTTATCTTCTTTCTTGTGTTTTGTTCCAACTTTGGAGTACTTTCTATACACTTTCTTGGACTAACCTATTAACAAGTACCATAGTGCCAGTTGCTTGTTTTCTGCTGTTTTTGGTTCCTGGAAAGTCAGAAAATCAATATTCTCGGAATTGGACCGGACAAAAGCCAAAGTCGATATTGTACCTGAAGACTCACGGAGCCATAAGACGAGACGGAGAGGGGCCATAGGGTGGCCACACCATATGGTGGCGCAGGCTAGCCTTGGCTGCGCCACCAGGTGGTGTGGACCCCCTGGCCGCCCATCGACCTTGCCTCTTCGCCTATAAGATGCCTCCCGATGCAAAAACCCTATGTAGTCAAGCCTCCAGCCACGAAAAGTTCCGTAGTGCCGCCGCCACCGAAGGGGAGATTCGGGGGACAGAAAGTCTCTGTTCCGGCACCCTGCTGAGAGGGGAAGTGCCCCCGGAGCCATCTCCATCGATCTCCACCACCATCTCCATCGCCATTGCTGATTCCCATGATGAGGAGGGAGTAGTTCTCTCTCGAGGCTAAGGGTTCTACATGTAGATATGTGTTCATCTCTCTCTCTATGCGTGATCATATTGTGATCATGAGCTTTGTAATCAAGTAGATCTACCTTGCTACTCAAGTGCTTTAATAGATCTCTGCTCTCCCCATGTGTGTGAAGGTGACAGTGTGCACACCATGGTGGCACTTAGGCTAGAGATTACAAATACTTGTTATGAGTTATATTTGGAGTTGGATGTCTTTATGAAATTGTGGTGTTTGTTGGAACCATCTAGTGCTCAAGGTGATAGTGTGGGGTTATCTAGATGCGGAAAGCGAACTTTGAGGAGTGTTGTTATAGCCCTACCATGGATTAGAGTGTCCAACCAGAGAGTAGTTCAGCGTAGTATCATAAAGAAGAATATATTTATATGAGAGTGTTCACTAGTGAAAGTATGATCCCTAGGCCTTGTTTCTAAGAACTGAAACACCGTTTGCTATTAGGTCTATTACATGTTTGCCTGCTTCCATCTTTATTTCAGTTTTACTTTAGTCTTTTCCACGCCATCAAGCTACTTTCTATCACCATTACCACTTATAATTATCTATACCACTTGTATTTCACTATCTCTTTGCCGAACTAGTGCACCTATACACCTGACAAGTGTATTGGGTGTGTTGGGTACACAAGAGACTTCTTGTATCTTGATTGCAGGGTTGCTTGAGAGGGATACCTTTGACCACTTCCTCCCCGAGTTCGATAAACCTTGGGTAATCCACTTAAGGGAAAACTTGCTGCTATTCTACAAACCTCTGCACTTGGAGGCCCAACAACTGCCTACAAGAATAGAAGTGCGTAGACATCAGGCCCCGTCAATCACGATCTACAGCTCTGCAACAGCAGAGACTCGCCTCCTCTTCGGTGCCTTCGAATTCACCGTCCACACGCCAGCCACTCGCCCGACTTTCGATTCCGTGGGTGAGGGAATTGGCCTGGCGATCAGGAGCTTACGCTTCCAAGTTGGTCAGCTAGGAACACTACGCCTCCCTGACCAGCCTGTGGTTCCCGCGATTGCTCCAGCATCATGGTTCTCACCGCTGATCGGCACCCTGAGCGAACTCAACGCACCGACAATTGTAGTTGCGGATCCGATCTAGCCGATCTAGCCACTGAAGGCGAAGCCTACGACTCTGAATCTGAAAGTTGTGGAAACAACAGCTTCCCCAATCACTACATGTGCACCGTCATCAATGCAGGCGATACCGGCACCAGTCGCAAAAATGCTAGCACTGGCCCGACCAATGGCGGCATCCCAGTCATGAACGATGGACCCACCAATGGCGCGCCCACCAACAATGGAACAGAAGACCCGCACCTCACGGCGAATGAGCGGACCAAAGAGAGTGTGCTAATCAAGCTCAACGACAACACGTGGGCTCTCTATCGAGAAGCTCTGTAGGGAAATCCCCTGCCCTTAAACTCATCACAAGAGATGCTAATGGGTTACCATTGGCTGCTCAAGGAGGAGTACAAGCGCCAACAGCAAGTAATCGCGCAACTCGACGCGTATAGAAAGGCAGTGGATGAGTCGAGCCTTCGGCGGGCTCAGCTCCCCTCCATAAGAGGATCCTCCTCTAAGGGCAACGACCATGTGGCCACCAAAAGGCGCTCTCGACTAGCCCACCTCACTGACAAGGAGCGAAAAGAGGCCGCGCGAGTCCTCGACTTCTCCTCCATGACAGTGGATACGCGGGCCAACATGCTCCCGAAGACGCGCAAGCAGCAGTGACTGCAACCACCATGTACCTCCTCAACAACCAGCCTCCGGCTGGGGATCCGCGAACCGCCATGCACCAATCTATGATCGCAGTCTTGGGGCTAGTCAAACCTGCCGTCATTTAGGATCCAACGCTAGAGCCAAAAAAGAGCAAGGCTGTAGCCAAACGCTACTCCTCGCCCTCATCTAGCGATGATAGCCACGACTTGTCTCGACGTCGCCGCTCACGGTGACACGACCACGACTATGATGTGCGTGATGACATCACGCAACATAAGGTCGACAAGATGCACGCAAGGCGTGCTTGTTCGACGGACTCAGAGGACGTGAAATAGAGCTCTGCAGCACTAGATGCCTCAGCAGAGCCATTAGGCAGAAGCGAATGCCTAAGGGGTTCAAACTCCCATCAAAGAACCCAAAATTCGACGGCCTCCAGGACCCGAAAATCTGGCTGGAAGATCACATCTCCTCCGTCAGGCTGCACAGCGGAAGCTCGAGCACGGCGATGCAATGCCTCTAGCTACAGCTGCAAGGCACCACCCAAGCGTGGCTTAATAACCTCCCGCGTAGATCCATTCACAGCTAGGAAGAGCTTGTCTATAGCTTCGTGCAAAACTTCAAGGTCACTTACAAAAGACCAGAATCAATCAAAGAGTTAAGAGGCTGCCACCAAAGGTCTATCAAGTCGCTGTGCTTATACATCCAGAGATGGTCCATCATCAAGAATTCTGCAGAAGACATCTCCGAGGATCCTGCAATCGATGCGTTCAATGGCGGCGTGCGCCGCAGAGAGCTCAGGGAGGAGCTAGGCCGCTCGAAGCCCAAGACAATCGACCACCTGATGGAGATCGCGAATAGGTGGGCTGATGGAGAGGACTCGGTGAAAACCGTGCCTACTCTGATGATGACGACGACCTCGGGCATAGACGCGATCACCGAGGGAAACATCGAATGCGCGGTTACGAGGACCGCGAAGAGGTCCACATGGTCGCGGGTGGCTACACCGACAAATGCGACGACAACCGCAACAACGGATACCGCAGCGGTGGATACCGCGACAGCGGGAAAACCACGCAAGTGTGGTAGCACCACACTCGCGATGAAGCACCCGTAACATCCATCCAGGATAAACTGTCCGGACCATGCAACGTGCACTTCTACATAGACAAGCACGACGGCAAGAAAAAGTCCAGCCACCTCCTAAAGGACTGCCGCGAAATTCCAAGCTCCACGAAGGCCTGGCCCAGATGAATCGCGACGCGATTAACCAAGGCTACGGAGCTGCCCGGGCGCTATGGCACATGGAGCTCCTCCACCACCGCCAGGTCCAGTAGCACCTGTGGCTGCACTAGTACAGAAACATGGCGGCGAACCATACCCCGACCACTTGGGAATATGGGAATGATATAGAAGGGTCGTCCCTCAAATCGAGTGCAGAAATCGATCACTCTCCAAGTCAATCTAGCGATGAACTCTTCGCCCTCCACCACTGAGTACCTTAGTGGCAGCGAGTCTTGCATCACCTTCGACAAGAGGGACCACCCACGTCAAGTACCTCGCCCAGGCCACTATGCCCTGGTGCTCGAGGCACAGATTGGAGGATTCGAGATGAGTCGCTTCTTCATGGACGGCGGAAGCGGCATCAACCTCATGATCCCTCTAACATGTCTGGAAGTTTCAAACACGATGTTCCACGACATAGTTCCAGGGAAGGGCGTGTACCCCCTGGGCAAGAATAACCTTGACATCATCTTCAGCACGCCACAAAACTTTTGGCGAGAGCACATTGACTTTGAAGTTGTCGACTGGCCTTCACAGTACCACTGCATCCTCAGACGTGTCATGTTTGCGAGGTTCAAGGCGGTACCACACTACGGCTACCTGCAGATGAAGATGTCGGGCCCAAATGGCATCATCACAATCAACGGAAGCTTCAAGAGGTCTGATAGCTGCGATAGGGAATTCAACAGAATATCCCAGTCCTTCGGCATGCAAGAGGAACTCGCGAGGTTGAAGGAGTCAACAGACAACATTCTGCCTCCCCTAAGCAAGCCAAGCTCACCCGACCAATCCTTCGACACGTCGGTGCACACAAATAAAGTCTAGGTCCACCTAATGGACCCGACCAAGACGGCCCTCATCGCCAACAACTTGAGTCCTTCATAGGAACTCGCGCTCGTCGAATTCCTCCATGAGCGCTGCGAAATCTTCGTCTGGTGTCAAGCGGACATACCATGAGTTCCCAGGGAATTCGCCGAGCACTCACTCAACGTGAATCTAGACGCACGACCAGTCAAGCAAACAATATGGCGACTGTCTGAACCAAGAGAAAAAGCGGTCGGTATGGAAATCAATACACTCCTCGATGCAAAATTCATACGCGAGATTAAGGAAAGCACCTGGCTCGCAAATCCGGTGCTTGTGCCTAAAAAGGACACGGATATCCTGCAGATGTGCATGGACTTCACCTCCTTGAACAAGCACTGCCCAAAGGATAACTTCCCGTTGCCACAGATCGTTCAAATAATCGACTCCACTGTGGTATGTGAGCGCCTCTACTTCCTCGATGCCTAGTCAAGCTACAATTAGATTCGAATGAAGGAAGAAGACCAGGAGAAAACGGTGTTCGCAACACCCTTTGGTCTGTTCTGCTACAACACGATGCCCTTCGGGCTAAAAAATGCAGGAGCCACCTATCAGTGGTGTATGCAGGCCTGCCTCAAGAACCAACTTGGTCACAATATCCAAGTCTACATCGACGACATCGTCATAAAAACCAAAGAGGAAGCCGCGTTACTTGACGATCTCCATGAGACCTTCGATAACCTCGATCGCTACCGGATCAAGCTCAATCCGAACAAATGCGCCTTTGGCGTACCATCTGGGCAACTTCTTGGGTATCTCATCTCCGCGAGAGGGATCAAAGGAAACCTGAAGAAAATAAAGGCCATACTGGCCATGGATAAGCCAAAGAACATAAAAGGCGTCCAGCAACTGGCTGGGCGAATCGCGGTGGTTAGCCGATTCATCAGTCGAATGGGTGAAAAGGCACTGCCTTTCTATCAACTTCTCCGTAAAGTGGACAAGTTCGAGTGGACAGACAAAGCACAAGAAGCATTCGAAGACCTCAAGCGTCTACTGTCCACCTCACCAGTATTGGTGACGCCTCGCGAAAAGGAGCCGATGTTGCTATATATCTTTGCCACCAACCAGGTGGTCAACACCATGCTCGTGGTGGAGCGAGCATAAGAAAGTCCACGGGGTACAACGCCCAGTCTACTACCTCAGCGAGGTGCTCACACCAACAAAACAACGGTACCCGCACTACCAGAAGCTGGCCTACGGCATCTTCATGACCGCCAGGCAACTACGCCACTACTTCTAGGAGCACCCAATCGTAGTGGTGAACGACGCCCCGCTCGGGCACATACCCAATAATCCCGGCGCCACCGAACGAGTCGCTCTCTAGGGCATAGAACTGTCTCCACGAGACATCACATACGAGAAGCGCGGCGTGATCAAATCGCAAGTTCTCCCGAACTTCCTTGTACACTAGATGAAGAACCAGCTCCCCGACAAGCCAGATATGTCCTACCTATGGACAATGCACTTCGACGGGTCCAAGCGCAAGGAAGGAGCTGGCGCAGGTTTCATACTGACATCGCCCGAAGGTGCAAGATGAGGTACGTTCCGTGAATGCAGCTCACCGCGTCCAACAATGAAGCCGAATATGAAGCCTTGATCCACGGGATGCGAATGGCAAAATCCTGTGGTGCCAAGCGACTCATCATCTATGGCGACTCCAAGTTAGTGGTCAACCAAACAATGAATGAGTGTGACGCACTGAGCAACAAGATGATCGCCTACCGCGACCTCTATGACGCACTCGAAGGGGACTTCGATGGTTGCGAGTTGCGACACGTTGGCTGCGAAAGCAACGAGGAGGCAGACATACTCGCCAACATTGGTTCCACCTACACCCAAGTGCCACCTGGCGTATTTGTAGAGCGCATCTGCGAGCGCTCCATTAAGCAAAAGGCTATAGAGCATAAAGCTAGTACGACAAAGGACTCGGGGGCTACGCCACCGAGCAAGCCCATGGCACTCGACAACATGGAGCCTGAGACAGGACTCAAAGACCCCATGGAGGTCATGATGATCGAGCCATCTTGGACACAGCCATACATTACATACCTACTCAGCAAAAGGCTGCCAGATGACCTGACTAATGCGCGTCACATAGCGTGACGATCTAAGGCATTCGCCCTCATCAACGACAAACTGTACAAGCACAACATCATAGGAGTCCCTCAGTGATGTGTCTCCAACAGGGACGAAAGAGCCATCCTCCTCGACATACACGAAGGCACTTGCAGGCACCACGCCGACAGTCGCGCCCTCATTGCCAAAGCTCTACGAGCTGGATTCTACTGGCCAATGGCCATGTGCAACGCCAAGGACATCGTCCAGCGCTGCAACGCCTGCCAGCGATTTGCGGAAAAACCGCACGCACCTGGCGCGGAGCTCAGACCAATACCTGTGGCTTGGCCTTTCGCGCAATGGGGACTCGACATGGTCAACAAGATCTAGAGATCCTCACGAGGAGGGTACGTCTACCTCCTAGTCACGGTCGACAAATAAATTCACCAAGTGGATTGAGGCCATGCCGGTGACAAACCAATCAGGAGCCAACGCTGTCAAATTCTTCAAGTCCATTGTCTTCCGCTTCAGGGTGCCACATAGCATCATCACGGACAATGGGACGAACTTTACCTCCAAGGAGTTCCAGGAATTCTGCGAAAACCTAGGAAAAACACTAGCTATGCCTCGGTGACCCACCCTTAGACCAATGGTCAAGTCGATAAGGCCAACGGCCTCGTCTATGGTGGTATAAAGAAAAGGCTCCTCCGGCCACTCGAACAAGTCGCCGGGTGCTTGCCATACAAGCTACAATCAGTACTTTGGAGCCTGCGCACAACTCCAAATAGCACCCAAGGCTACACTCTGTTCTTCATGGTGCACGATGCCGAAGAGGTACTACCCGCAAAAGTGCGCTACAAAGCCCCGCGAGTGGTTGCATATAGCGAGAAAGAATCAACTCTCGCACTTGAAGACTCTGTCGACCTCCTCGATGAGACATGTGAGATTGCAGCGGAGAGATCCACAATCTGCCAGCAGAAAATCCACAACTACCACCGCAGAAGGCTACGCCCCAGATCCTTCATCGAAGGAGACCTGGTCCTACGACTGAAGAAGCAAGGGCACCTCAAATTCGAGTCCCCTTAGGAAGGACCTTACGTGATTACCGAAGTAATCCTAGGTGGCGCCTATGGCCTTAAAGACTTAGAGAGCAGAGTCGCATACTCCAACCCCTGGAACATCGTGCAGCTGCGCCGTTTCTACCCTTAGACGTTTTTTACATTACAAATAAGGCTATTGAGCTAGGATACTTAGCCACACATTGTACCTCGTGCTATTCTGCGAATAAATAAAGCTAAGTGCCCCAAACCTTGTGTTTTTTCTGTTTTCAGTCGCAATTATATCACTCGGGGGCTGCGCCACCCTTTACACTTTCGTTCTACAAACAAATGCAGTATCCTGAGTAGTTGACACACTACCAATCGAACCCATGATAACACCAACCCAGATGCAACGCACGTGACAGGTTGTCAAGGTGCTGAGATAAATACACATCAGGCTAACGAAAAGGAACTGCAGAGTACCATACACTCGAAAAAATATATACAAGCTAGCAAGCTCTCTATGTTAACAGGTATCAAATACACCCGGCATAATTGCATGAATTTTACAACACTTATACATCTATGTGTAAGCCTATCTTACACTACTGCCGCAAAAGGAGAACATTTGTTTGCTCGTCGAAGAAGTCGACAATATCCTCCGCTGGCTGGTCAACCGGTTGATAGTGTGGCACCATATTCCAAGTCATCCCTTCCAGTGGCAGTGGTAGTCCAGCAGCAACAGACGTGACGTGCATATCTGGTCGATGCAGTCAAACCAGCGACAATGCAGCCTTAGCACCTACGACCAGTTGTTGGCGAATGCACTCGTGGACCGCGTGATATCTTGAAACTTTGCTAGAAGAGCCAACAAGCTTGAGGGTACAACGCCGAGTGGAAACATCGTCTGATAAATATACTTCAGGCATGATTGTACCTTCTTCAAACACTAAAGCACCCGCGATGCACGATCCTGCAACGTCGCCAACGCGACTACACGATAGTGGTCCACCCAGAAGTACCCACTAGCCTATAGCTTCTCCTAGGTTAAGTCATTCATTCGAATGGCAACCCGGTCCCTCTCATCCTGCGGATGAACAGCGCTTACAACTACAAAAGCAAGACCAAAGTATAAGACAAGGCATCACCGCGAATGGCTAAAGAAAGGATAAGAAGATAGAGAGCTAACATTTAAATTGCTCATTCAACTGCGCAACTTCATCTAGGAGATATTTCTCACGAGCGGTGGCATTCTCAGCCTTCGACTTCCACACATCCGCGTTACTTCGGATAATGGGAAACTCCCGCTCCAAGTTCTTTATACGATCGCACAGTCGCGAGAGTAGTGATAGCTTCTCCACCTTTGGATGCGGTTGCGCTGCAGTCTCATCGGTGGGAGGAGAGTCAGGAGGACCACTCGAAGAACCCTATTACAACCAAGCAAGTGGCAATAAGAGACCAATTATAGAACGATAAAAAGGGCAGAGTGCATTCAAATTCGAAAACGTATCAACAGGGGTACCCCCACAAAACATGGTTTAGCAAAAGGAAAGCTAAAATATTACACATGGCAGCTAAGGCACGATCTGCTTCTTCGACTTCGACTTTGACTTTGGGGCTTCCTCGAATCTGTGGTAGTCTCTGTTGCCACAGATTTTCTAGTGGTAGCCCCAGATGCCGCACCATTCATCGCCTTTGCTCGCCACAGCTCCGTAGAATATTTTGTGACTATATCGATGAGCTAGTGCCCATACTTACTGCAACTACCAGCAAAGGGAGAAAATACTACATGCTGGCCATCCGCGTTGACAGGCAACGCCTCAGAGATCGTGTCGGGGTCCAGCTCCACGCCATGAGCTTGCGCTATCGCAAGTGCCATGGTGGTGCCGACAGACCGCTGCGAATTCTTGAAGTCCATTGGGATGCCTTTAGCGAAGGATTCCAAAAAGCCATCAAGGTTGTCGATTAAGCTGGCCTTAGGGACCATGTCCTCGTGGAGGCGGCTCAGCACGCCCTTGGCTTTCCCCAGTGTGTCCTGGAGGGAGGCACTGCGGTCCTCGACTACAGCCACGGCGCCAGCCAAGGCATCCGCGTGGATCAAGGTCTGGGCATTGAAGCTCACGCCGACAGCATCTGAAAAACACATGTATCAGCACAGCAACATGAATATGGAAACATGGGAAAATACAAGAGAAGCAGCATAATACCGGAGAGCGCTTTCGCGATGGAGAAAAGCTGTTATGTGAACAACTTTTCCCTCTTAGCGATGGAAGCACGCATATCTTCCTCGCACTTTTGCGACTCCTCCAGAGCCGTGACTGCCTCGGCTCGTTTCTTCTCCATGGCGGCAAGTCCCTTCTCGAGGGAAGTGACGCACCGGAGCAGTTCATTATGCTCACCAACAAAAGGCAGAGCACGACAACACTTGAGTTTACAATCCTCTATACAAGCAAGGCGAAGAGATAAGTTTAAACACAAACCTTCGACTACGCGATAGCAGTTGTCTAGCATGGCATGCTGCCGGGACATAATCTGTTCAACGAGGCAAGCAGAATTCTTCAAAATAGGCTACACCAAAAGAAAAGAAGCTTCAGCGGTGAAAAAAATGAACAAACTGTGAGTGTCAATCAAAATTTGACTGCCAACGGCAAAAGACACTTACATGCTCCTCTAGGGACTCTGAAGGTTCATATCGAGTGGGCGTCCGTGCAATCATCTGGTACCCACGGTGTGGGGGGAGCTTGAAGAGTTAGCGTCGGAGTGGGCCGCCACTTGAGGAGAAGGAGATCATACTACCACCTCCTTGTTCTTGGAGTCTGCGACTCTGGATTCTTTAACAAATTGGCAGTCATCGGAGGACGACGATGCCGTTTGACTGCAAACATGCCCAATACCACTTCAGCAGGGAAACTTCGAGGAAAACAAGACGAACTCGGAAATATAAAAACTTACCCATCAAATTTGTCGAGGTCAAAGGAATCCTCCGATGACTCCTTCGGCAACCTCAGCTTCTTCCGAGCGGGAGGAGCCATGGCATGTACATGCACAGCGGGGATTGGCTCCTCTGCAGCAGCAGGAGGACCTTTGGCATCGTCGGTGAGGAGGCATCCAAATCCTTGTTATGGGAGTGCTTGCGAGTCCCGTGATCCCAGGACTCGAGGGCTTCCTCCTCTTCCTCCACAGGGACGGTGGAGCCCGACTCATCCTCTTCATCCACCTCGCGAGGAATAATTCCTTCAGGCCGAGGAGGCAAGTTGGCGGCCACAGCCTAGTCCTAACAACAGGGAAAGCATCAGTATACAAAAGCACCTACAAGAAATGGAAAAAACAAGAAACTTCAAATAAAAATCCATCTCGGGCGGAGTATTGCTGGCGCAGAATGGAGGCACGACTGAGTCACCCAAGAGATCCTCCTTAGTGGTGTACATAGTCAGCAGTCGAAACCTCCCGTCCACCTCACCAGAAGAGATGCCCTCTGCAGATATATGGGTGACATCACCAGTACCAGTCCAGCGGAACATCGGGTGCGCCCTGGCCTGCAGAGGCTGCACACGGCGATGCAGACATGCTGATAGAGGGCCTCTGTCTCTTCGACTTCGGCGGGCATCACAACGTTCTTCCACGACCTCTTCCGCTTGCAGGGCGCCACTGCATCGAAGGGAGCGAGTCTGTAGTGCTCTCCATCAGCTTTCTGGTCGCGGATGTAAAACCACTTCTCCCTCCATCCTTGGACGGATCCGGTGAGCTTGATGGCGAAGTAGGTGACGTTGGAATCGACGTGGATCCCACAGCCTCCTATGTTGTAGACTACGGAACCTGACGCTAATTGACATTTGAGATTGAAGAGCTCCTTGAAGAGGCTGAAGTGTGGCTCGATTTCGAGCCAGCACTCGCAAAGAGTGATGTAGCAGGCGATGTGGAGAATATAATTTGGGGTCAGCTAGTGAAGTTGGAGCCGATAGAAGCAAAGGAGACCCCTAACAACAGATGTAGGGGAGAGAAAGACCACGAATGATGAACGCAAGGAACATCACTCGAAAATCCGCAGGAGGACTAGGGATTACCTCGTCACTGGGAACGCGCGAGTCATCCTCCGTGGCAAAGAGCGCCCTGTCATGGCGCTGGGTGAACAACTCCGATGGCCTAATGATGGATGGGCGCCATGACCCATTGGTGACGCGGGTCCCCGCGCTTTTCTTCTTCCCAGCTCCGGCGGCGCTGGTTCCTGTGGTGGCAGCGCCCTTCTTCTTGGCTGCAATGGCAACAGCCGCAGATCTAGCGGTGGAACCTCCCTTCTTCTTGCACATCTTGCACTGGCGATGTGAGCGCATGAAGTAACTGGTGAAGGTACGGAGTTGGTCCAGTGTCATGGAGAAGATGCGAGCAATGGAGCAGCAAGAATAGCAATGGCGGAGGAGTGCGAGCGAGAAGAGAGATGTGGGGAAATTACCGCACGGTCAGCCTCTACTTAACCTCCCCACAGATGCCATCCAACGGCCAGGAGAAAATCTACCAGACGCGTGGCACACATCGACATCGACGCGTGGCCAGGGTAAACCATGAACCATCGTGCCACTCCACCCATTACGCTCGAGAATCGAGGAGACACAATTAAAACAGAAGATTACACATGCCTGGTAAATTCCAAGTTAGAAAGTGGGAACCACCACTCGTCACGTCCCATCAAAGCCACTCACGCGGGCAACTAAGGTCATCTCATCGTCACTACTAACGTCATCAACTCCTGTAGGAGAACATTTTGACTACTTTAGTCCTTACTCGAGTCTTCGACTCAACCAAGCACTAGGGGGCTACTCCTAATAGGAGCGCGGGTTGTGCACCCGAAGAAATTAGTGAATATATCCAAGCATCATGAAAACCCTTCACTCGAATCTATGATTCGATTGTGGACTTCGGGTTACTCCCATAGGGAGCGCTAGAAGCATATTCGACTGAAACAAGCAAAAAGAGGATAGCAATCGCAAAATACTTATAGTCCCCACTCGAGTCTACCACTCGAAGAGGCACTCGGGGGCTACTCACATAGGGAGCGTTGGCCGCACACCCTATGATTTTTGCTTATACATTACACTGTGTTGGAAACATCTACACTCGAATCCTATGGCGACTGCGCTTCATATTTTCCCTGCAAAGAGACTGCGTCTCCTGGGTCACCCGAATCATCTCCGCGATGACAAAATTCGGATGTCGCGCTTATAGCGTGAAAATAAGACCTGAATAAGGCCTAACAACGCATCTGCTGTGCTCTACCATAAATAAATCCGTACCTGCATGTACGATGAATAAGCCTTGACGGACGCTTCAAGTTCTCACACTTACACACTAGGATTCGACTCCTGTAAGACCTCCGTGGCTTGAGTCGAATTACACCAGCACTTTTCTAAATTCGAGTTCGAGGACTCAAGTTTAAGTAGATTGTGTTGTTCTGCCCTAAGGCAGTTAACTGATTCCGATACATCGGATAAATCAGGCACGTATATCAACAATCCCTATGATACAAAACAGAGCACTCAAAAATACGCTCAGATACGCACTAGAAAGACTTCATAAAGTCTCCACTCGAATCTACGATTCCATTGGACACCTGGGGGCTACTGACGTGGGCATACCTTACAGGTACTCGAGTTTGGTATATATGGCCTGATCTGATAGAAGCCCATGGTGTTACCAGGGCCCAATCCAGGATTCGGGTGACCTACGGAGACTCCGACTGCTTACGGCACAAGGCAAAGCCTCAGATAGAAAGTGTAAATGGGCTAACCCTAACTTGTAACCAACTCGACTTGCTACCTGAGACCTAGCCTATCAATATAAAGGCTAGGAGGGGGCGGCGAGGAGGACGATCACAACCCTAGTTTCCACAACCTCGCCAGATTGCTTCTGCGCACCCCTATAACTTTCGACTCCCTCGATAATTCCAAGAGCAGACAAGTAGGAGTAGGGACCTCTATGAGGCCTGAACCTGGGTAATCCTTGCATCCTTGTGTGCTTGTTTGCTAGCCGATGGATACCTCCAGCGCTCTCTCCTTCTCCAAAACCCAAGTCCATAACAATGGGCATTGATGAGTTCAACCCTCGTCACATTGCATGTGTGTTCTTTTAATTTACCACATCTAGAGTCATGGCATGTCTATTATTTTCACAAACCACATAAGGATCCACTAGAGTCATTGCATGTGTGTTCTTTTCACAAACCACATATGGATCCACCAGAGTCATTGCATGTTTGTTCTTTTGATAAACCACATGGATCCACCAGTGTCATTGCATGTGTGTTCTTTTCAAAAACCACAACTAGAGTCATTGCATGTGTGTTCTTTTTACAAACCACATATGGTGAAGGAAATATGCCCTGAGAGGCAATAATAAAGTTGTTATTATGTATTCCTTATATATGATAGATGTTTATTTTGCATGCTAGAATTGTATTGATCGGAAACATCAATACATGTGTGTTTAATAAACAAAAAATGGTTCCTAGTTATGCCTCCCTTATAGACTAGCTTGTTGATTAATAAGATGATCAAGGTTTCCTGATCATGGACACTGGATGTTGTTAATAACAAGGTCACACCATTGGTGGAATGATGTGATGAACATTCATCCGAAGTATAGCATTACGATCAAGTCATTATGTTTATATTGCTATAACATCATACGAAGTAATCTTTATCCTTAGACCATGAGATCATGTTAATTGCTAACACCTGAAGCTTGATAACATCAAACGTCACACCGTAACAGGGTGACTATAAAGATGGGTTCAGTACTACGAAGGTGTTATGTTGAGGCTCATGGATCAAGAGTGGAATTTGTCAATCCCGATGACGGATAGATATACTCTAGGCCCTCTCGGTGATATCACATTGAGATAGCTTGCAAGCAAGTGATGTGATCACTAGAATGTTATATCACGGGAACGAGAAAAGAGTGCATGTCGGTAACGAGATCAAACTAGGTATTTGGATACCGATGATCGAATATCGGACATGTATTATATCATGAGACAAAGGGATTAAATTACAAGCGTTAAAGGTTCTCACGATCACAGAAGTCATCGTTGAATATGCAGGAGTCAGTATGGATCTCTAGGTCCCGCTTCTGACTATTGATCTGAGAGGAGTCTCAATCATGTCTGCATTATTCGCGAACCATAGGGTAACACACTTAAGAGTTACTGGACACCATTTTGGAGCACATATGTTTTAGACGAAAGAATTGCAAAGCGCAAGAATTGTTTCGATAGAAACCGAAAATTGTTTCGGGTGAAATTGCAGAAAGTGGTTCTGCATGTGATATTGAAATATTGCAAGGGGTTATATGTGAATGTTTGTTAATTAAAGTAATTAACAAAATTCTGAATAAATTTAATAAAATAGTTTTATTAAATGAGAGAGCATTAAACTTGGAGAATTTTAATGCATTTAAAGTGGGGACTTTAAAAGGGAACGTGAAGAGGCATTTTAATGTGGAGGGGTTACCACCGCATGAATGGGGAAGGTGAGGGGTCACCCCTGATGCGCCGGCCATGTAGAGGAGGGGCACCCCCTCCTTCTATAAAAGGCCCTCCTCCTCCCCATTCTTCCACACACCTCCTTATGAAGGATCTCTCTCCCTCTCTAGAATTATTTCCCCATGGTCTCGGATTAGCGAGATACATGTTCCCGGTGGCATTTCGTCTGGAAGGAGTTGCTGCTTCCTCTAGATCGCTGGAGCGAGGAGGTGGAGGTTATCCGGTGGCTTGAACGTGTGTGTGCGATGCGGATGCTGCTTTCTTGAGTTGCGGACTTCCTCACGACCTTGAGATCGGCAAGTGTACGACTACGTCAACCACGAGTTCCTACTCGTTAACAAAACTCGTTGTCTTCGAGGGTAAGTTCTCGTTAGATGTATGTCCACCCGTTTCTTTGTACCTAGTAGATAGATATTGGTGTGTAGTTCTCATCGTAGGAATTTTTTTGTTTTCTATGCTGCAGACCCAACATATGGATCCACTAGATTCATTTCATGTGTTCTTTTCATTAACCATAGCTAGAGTAATTGGATGTGTGTTCTTTTCACAAACCACATATGGATCCACCAGTGTCATTGAATATGTGTTCTTTTCACAAACCACACCTGGATCCACCAGAGTCATTGCATGTGTGTTCTTTTCATTAACCACAGTTAGACTCATTGCATGTCTGTTCTTTTCACAAACTACATATGGATCCACTAGAGTCATTTCATGTATGTTCCTTTCACAAACCACATAAGGATCCACTAGAGTCATTGCATGTCTGTTCTTTTCACAAACCACATATGGATCCACCAGAGTGATTGCATTTGTGTTCTTTCCATAAACCACATATGGATCCACCAGAGTCATTGCATGTCTGTTCTTTTCATAAACCATAGCTAGTGTCATTGCATGTCTATTCTTTTCATAAACCACATGGATCCACCAGTGTCATTGCATGTGTGTTCTTTTAATAAACCACAGCTATAGTCATTGGATATTTGTTCTTTTCATAAACCACATGAGCATGTGTGTTCTTTTCACAAACCACATGTGGATCCACTAGTGTCATTGAATGTGTGTTCTTTTCCTAAAACACATATGGATCCACCAGTGTCATTGCATGTGTGTTCTTTTCATGAACCACAACTAGAGTCATTGCATGTCTGTTCTTTTCACAAACCACATATG
The DNA here is from genome assembly GCA_023614405.1 of Avena insularis. Classification (NCBI taxonomy): domain Eukaryota; kingdom Viridiplantae; phylum Streptophyta; class Magnoliopsida; order Poales; family Poaceae; genus Avena; species Avena insularis. The sequence goes on from CM042690.1 coordinate 191,891,432, forward strand.
GATCCACTAGAGTCATTTCATGTGTTATTTTCATTAACCACAGGTAGAGTCATTGGATATGTGTTCTTTTCACAAACCACATATGGATCCACTAGTGTCATTGAACGTGTCTTCTTTTCATTAACCACAGCTAGATTCATTGCACATCTATTCTTTTCACAAACCACATATGGATCCACTAGAGTCCTTTCATGTTTGTTCTTTTCACAAAACACATAAGGGTTCACTAGAGTCATTGCTTGTCTGTTCTTTTCACAAACCACATATGGATCCACTAGGGTCATTGCATGTGTGTTCTTTTCACAAACCACATATGGATCCACCAGAGTCATTGCATGTGTGTTCTTTTCATAAACCACATATGGATCCACCAGAGTCATTGCATGTCTGTTCTTTTCATAAACCACAACAAGAGTCATTGCATGTCTGTTCTTTTCATAAACCAAATGGATCCACCAGTGTCATTGCATGTGTGTTCTTTTAATAAACCACAACTAGAGTAATTGGATGTTTGTTCTTTTCATAAACCACATGAGCATGTGTCTTATTTCACAAACCACATATGGATCCAATAGTGTCATTGAATGTGTGTTCTTTTCCTAAAACACATATGGATCCAACAGTGTCATTGCATGTGTGTTCTTTTCATGAACCACAACTAGAGTCATTCCATGTCTGCTCTTTTCACAAACCACATATGGATCCACTAGAGTCATTTCATGTGTTATTTTCATTAACCACAGCTAGAGTCATGGAATTTGTGGTATTTTCACAAACCACATATGGATCCACCAGTGTCATTAAATGTGTGTTCTTTTCACAAACCACACATGGATCCACCAGAGTCATTGCATGTGTGTTCTTTTTGTTAACCATAGCTAGAGTCATTGCATGTCTATTCTTTTCACAAACCACATAAGAATCCACTAGAGTCATTTCATGTGTGTTCTTTTCACAAACCACATATGGATCCACCAGAGTCATTGCATGTCTGTTCTTCTCACAAACCACATATGGATCCACTAGAGTCATTGCATGTTTGTTCTTTTCACAAACCACCTATGGATCCACTAGAGCCATTGCATGTGTGTTCTTTTCACAAACCACATATGGATCCACCAGAATCATTGCATGTCTGTTCGTTTCATTAACCACAGCTAGAGTCATTGCATGTCTGTTCTTTTCACAAACCACATATGGATCCACTAGAGTCATTTCATGTCTGTTCTTTTCACAAACCACATATGGATCCACCAGAGTCATTACATGTATGTTCTTTTCATAAACCACATATGGATCCACCAGAGTCATTGCATGTCTGTTCTTTTCATGAACCACAGCTAGAGTCAGTGAATGTGTGTTCTTTTCATGGACCACATATGGATCCACCAGTGACATTGCATGTGTTTTCTTTTCATCCACCATAGCTAGAGTCATTGCATGCATGTCCTTTACATAAACCACACATAGATCCACCAGTGTCATTGCATGTGTGTTCTTTTCACAAACCACATATGGATCCACCAGTTTCATTTCATGTGTGTTCTTTTCATATACCACATATGGATCCCCTAAAGTCATTGCATGTGTGTTCTTTTCACAAACCACATATCGATCCACCAGTTTCATTTCATGTGTGTTCTTTTCATAGACCACATATGGATCCCATAAAGTCATTGCATGTGTGTTCTTTTTATTAACCACAGCTAGAGTCATTGCATGTCTGTTCTTCTCACAAACCACATATGGTTCCACTAGAGTCATTGCATGTTTGTTCTTTTCATAAACCACATGAGCATGTGTGTTCTTTTCACAAACCACATATGGATCCACTAGTGTCATTGAATGTGTGTTCTTTTCATTAACCACATGGGTCCACCAGAGTCATGGCATGTGTGTTATTTTCATAAACCACAACTAGATCCACCAGTGTCATTGCATGTGTGTCCTTTTCATAAACCACAACTAGAATCATTGCATGTCTGTTCTTTTCATGAACCACAACTAGAGTCAGTGAATGTTTGTTCTTTTCATAGACCACATACAAATCCATTAGAGTCATTTGCATGTGCGTTCTTTTCATAAACCACATGGATCCACCAGTGTCATTGAAATGTGTATTCTTTTCATAAACCACATGGATCCTAACCTTAGGAGAGCCCTAACCTTCGCCCCCAATGGTTGTCGTTAGACCGAGTCTTCTAGAAGGAACACCCTAACACAGTTGTTCTACACGACGATTGTTACATACCATTCGATTGGGGTGCTTGGATGATTGGGATGGTCATTCATAAGAGTGATCCGCGAGTAGGCTGTTCTGTGACATGATTAGCCACGCTTACTATCCGCTTGCTCTAGACAAATTGGCAACACCACGCGCTCCCCTTTTGGGAGTGTCACGTGTTCCGTGGGACATATGCTAGTGTCATGTCCCCTTTACTTCTCTTCCTCCCCATACTTCTCTTCCTTCCCGTCGAAGCCACTTTCCCCACTTCTCTCCCGTCATGCCATAGCCATGATACATTGCAAATGTATCTATAATTTTTGATGTTCCATGCTTGGTTTTATCTACTTTCTTGTGTTTTGTCCACACGTTGGAGTACTTTTCATATGATTTCTTGGACTAACCTATTAACAAGAGCCAAAGTGCCAGCTGCCTGTTTTCTGCTGTTTTTGGTTCCAGGAAGTCAGAAAATGAATATTCTCGGAATTGGATGGGACAAAAGACAAAGTTATTATTTTATCGGGGGACACTTGGAGCCAGAATATGAGACGGAGAAGGGCTAGAGGGCGGACAGGATTGGCCTGCTCCAGGGGGTGGTGTGGCCAGCCCAGGCACCCCCTCGGCCTCTCCTTCCGCCTATATCTTGCCTCTGATACGGAAACCCTAAGTACCCGATCAAAATTCCATGAAAGAGTCTGTAGCCGCCATCATCTCCATCCCTAGATCGGGTGGGATCTGAAGCTCTTCCCGGCACCCTGCTGGAGAGGGGAATTCACCCTGGAGGCCTTCTTCATCATCATGCAAGCCTCCGGTGTGATGCGTGAGTAGTTCATCTCTGGACTATGGGTCCATGTAGTAGCTAGATGGCTGGTTATCCTCCTTTGTGCTTTCGTGTCTAGATCTTGTGAGCTCCATTCATGATCAAGATCATCTATTTGTAATTCTGCATGTTGTGTTTGCGGGGATCCAATGGATACTGAGATGCTATTTCAGATTGATTATTGATTTTATCATGTCTTTGCTATTTGTGATCTTGCATGCTTTCCGTTGTTAGTAGCTATCTTGGCCAAGTACATGCTAGCAAATCCAAGAGTTAATATTTATGCTCGATAGTGGGTTCATGCCTCTAGTAATCTGGCGAAGTGACAGAAATCTCTAAGGTACTAGATGTGTTGTTGCTACTAGGGAGAAAACAACAATCCTTTGTTCATAGAACAATCATATTGTTTACTTTACATGCAATTCATAATGCAATAATCGGTTGCTTGCAACTTAATACTAGAGGGGGTTCAGATGATAACCTGAAGGAGGATTATTAGTCATAGATGCAGTTGGATGACGGTCTATGTATAATGTTGTAATGCCCAATCAAGTCTCAAAGGAGTCAAGATGATTAGTATATGCTTGTATGCTTTCTCGATGTTTGTCAATTGCCCCACTGTAATTTTTTCACCCATCATGTTATCTATCTCAAGGAGAGCCACCTCTAGTGAACTATGGACCCCGATCCTTTCTTTTACATTCAATCTACAAACTGTTTACTGCTTTGTGTTTACTTTCTGCAAACTATTACTTCTTTCCATTCGATACGTTTAATCCTTTGTTTTCAGCAAAACCGGTGAGATTGACAACCTCATCGCAAGTTGGGGACAGAGTTCTGTGGTTGTGTTGTATAGGTCTCCATGTTGCTACTGGCACCGGTAGTGCACCCTACCAACGTTCAGCTAGCAACACCTTTGGGGTGTTTCCTTGCTCCTACTGGATTGATAACCTTGGTTTCATAACTGAGGGAAACTTACTGCTGTGCTCATCATACCTCCTCTTGGGGTTCCCCAACAAGCTCGACATCAACCACGAGCCAACAAGTATTTTTCTAGCGCCGTTGCCGGGGAGTCAAGGACATCTTCACAAGGGGAGTCCCTCATAACCAATCTCTTTACTTTGTTATTTTTGTTTTGCATACTTGTTTCTTTATCAAAAACACAAAAAAATAGTTTTACTAGTTTGCTTTCTTATTTAAAATCACAAAAAAATTAAGTCTCCTTTAGTTGTTACCTCTTTCTTAGCTCACCATGTTGATCCCTAAATTCACCCTGAAAGACCTTTCAATACGTAGTGGTTCTTTAATTGGAAAAGATAATATTGAAGAATTCTTTAATCATGTTAGTAAGCATGAGGATATTGAGGATAGATCCCTTGCAGAACTTGCTCCAAACTATGAGATTGCTGCGTCTTCTTTAGTTCACATGTTGGAAGTTAGGTTTGTTAACCTCAACCCCTTAATGCAAGTAATGTTTCTTAAACTTAAAGAAATTGAAGACCCTGAAAAGAGCGATTTTATTCTAGAAACATTGCTTAAGGAATTCTATGATGTTGCCAAGGAAGCTAGAAAAGTCTTTGAAAATTTTAATATGCTAGGCTCATGCGTAGATGTTATTGGTACACAAGAAAAGATGAACAAAACTGAACCTAATGGGGATGAAACTAAGATGACAATACCCTTTAAAATAGGAGCAATGCATGAAGCCATAGAAAAGAATCTTGATTAGATTGTTCCCAAAACCCCTTTTGATGAAATAGTGAACCTAAGAGCACTGAGAGAGGATTCTCTAGAACTTATTTGGATGATATACCTTGCCTTGTTGAAGATATTTCTGGTATTGCTCTTAATGCTTCTTCATTTGAGAACACTTGATTCTTTTTCTTGCTTCTTATGCCTAACTTAAAGGCGTTAAAGAAAAGTACTTATTGGGAGTTAACCCAAAAGTTTTAGATGAGTCTTGGAACCTCTCCTTATCCTTTTTATTTGCTTTTTGTGCCAAGAATAACCTCTAATGAGAGAGAAGTAATGATTGGGAAAGTTGTTGTCCCGAAACAGATTTCTGTGCTTCACCGTAAAAATTCGTGTAAAATATCTATACATCCATTTGAGGCGTGCATTTTTGTGCTTCTGCCCCAGGTTGTTATCTAACTTTCGTTAGTTCAACACGTTTTTATTTGAGCAACATAAGGTCTTCGAAAAAATTCGTATTTACCTGCTGGTCTGTTTTGACAGATTTCTGCCATTTTCTGCATTTGCTTCTTGTTGGTTCCTTTTTGAGTTCTTTTGGGGAATTGAGCTTTTTGAAGGAAGTGCTAAAGTAGCTAGTATTTTAATGGAAGTTTTATTGGTGTTGGAACTGAACCTAAAGACTTATTATCTTGAGTGCACTAATGTTGCTAATAAAGATTGTGTGAAGTTTTGTATGAAGAAAAAATTTCAGGTGTATGGAAGGAATGAGTAATGAGATGAAGGATGGAATAAAGCTTAAGCTTGGGGATGCCACACATATCACCCCAATAAATATCCAAGAAGTACAAACGTCAAAGCTTGGGGATGCCCAAGGCATCCCCTTCTTCATCAATAAAAATCCTAGGTTTCTTCCAAACGCTTCATTTTTATTGTTTCATGCACAGTTGTGTTGTTCTTGGAGCATCTTCTTTTTAGTTTTTGTTTTGGTTTTTCATTTGCTTTGTTTGCTTAGTTTTCTGAATACATTGGTTGGACCCCCTCTTTCATGCATTGGTTTTCAAATAGTTTGGTTTGGTTTGGAAAAGAGTAGGAAAGTTCATGCTTAAGTGTTAAAGAGAGTTTGTTTTTCATTGTGGCCTATGCTTTGTCATGCCATGCTTGATATTGTTTTGGCTTTACTCTTAGTATTCTTTGATGTAGCATGACTTGTTATAAAAAATTGAGATTTCTTAATGTGCCTTGGATGAATCATGCGTTGTTTTAGCATATTAAAGCATACTATTGTGGTATTCTCCTTTGATGCTTTATTTGGGTTGACTTGGCGCATGCTCACACCATGTTATGACTATATCAAGTCACCATAGCTTTTATGATCCTTTAGTTTTCAACTTGTAGTATCACTTTATGCTTTGATCAATGATGTTTTGTCGCTCTACATGATTATGGCCATTATTGCTCTCTTAGTTTGTCGCTCCCAGTCTTTTGCTAGCCTCCGTAACCAAGTATGAGTTCCACTCATGCATCCAACTCCCTAAACCAAGTTATTCCAAACAGTCCACCATACCTACCTATTAGCATATGCTATTCCAAGTATATTCATGTTTTTGTTTACCTTCCAAATTAAACTTGTTATGAGAAAACTAGTGATTAAAGCTCTCATGAACTTGATGGCACACTTTACTTTTCTTGCCCTTAATAAGCTTGAACCATTGTGTAAATCATGTTGTATATGCTTGCACTTATTTGTTGGGGATTAGCAGAACCATGCTGTCATGGGGAACGTTTTCAACATTGCACTGGTACTTTGTACCTAGTTGATATCATGCTCTTTTGTCTATGGATGTCGTCGGTGTGAAATGAAAGGGGAGCTTGTAAGTCCATGGAGTTATGTATATGTGTTAGAGAAACGCTTGGGCCGCTGGTCTAATCCATGCTGACATGGTGGAAACCTGCAGCGTAACCATAATGAGCTGTCTATGAAGCATTCTTATTATAAAAAAGAGTCCTATACTGAGAAAAAACAGAAAAAGAGAAAAAAAAGAGATTATGAAAAGAGGAAAGAGAGAAAAAAGCACCATATTCCCATGGTAAATAAGAAGATTGCTAAGATGCTCGTTGTCTGGTTGCCTTGTCATTTTGATATGGGGATTCTTCCGTATCATCGGGCAAGGGGTACCTCGTTGGCGGTTCTCTATGATACACATGTACTTACGATGACAAGAACTTATCGGTGACTAAACTTGAGTAGCATGAGGAGCGGCCCTCGTATTCAAGGGACATGAGATTCCTGACTTATACTTCGTCAAACATGTACACCATAGTTTGTTCACTTTAACCTTAATCACTTCAAGATACTTATGATAGGGGCAATGAGAGCTGAAAGGTATTAAGTACCATAATTTTTGGAAGCTCTTTATGAAACTTGAATCTCTGCTTCCTTCTATGAAGGCCTTTCTTCCACCATTTTATTGAGTATCCACCTTCTATCTTTATGCACCTACTTTGAGAGCATAGTGGCCATTCTTAGTTCTATGTGCATTGTCCCAAGACTTGTTGATTGATGCATACCTTGATATTGCTTGTTTTAAACTATTTGTATCTAGTCACTCTTATGAACTTTGAAGGTGTCCTATACATTTATATTTGCTACTCTATGAGGAACAAGCTGAATACTATTATGCTATGTTTTCTTTATGTGAAACAAACAAACGTCTTGCAAAGCATTGTTATTCATGAATCTTTTGTTTGTGCCTTTTCATGTTGCATCATAGTTTCTTTGTCTTATTAATAGAACTTTGTCTTTCATGTTATGATTGAAGTACTATGATCCCAGCTTCGAATGTTTTACAAATACATTGATCAAGTTTAGGCTAGCAACTCCAAGAGTTAGTATTTATGCTCGATAATGGGTTCATGCCTCTGATAATCTAGGGAAGTGATAGAAATCTCTAAGGTACTAGATGTGCTGTTGCTACTAGGGAGAAAACAACAATCCTTTGTTCATAGAACAATCGTATTGTTTACTTTACACGCAATTCGTAATGCAATAATCTGTTGCTTGTAACTTAATACTAGAGGGGGTTCATATGATAACCTGAAGGTGGATTATTAGTCATAGATGCAGTTGGATGACGGTCTATGTATAATGTTGTAATGCCCAATCAAGTCTCAAAGGAGTCAAGATGATTAGTATATGCTTGTATGCTTTCTTGATGTTTGTCAATAGCCCCGCTGTAATTTGTTCACCCAGCATGTTATCTATCTTAAGGAGAGCCACCTCTAGTGAACTATGGACCCCCGTCCTTTCTTTTACATTCAATCTACAAACTGTTTACTGCTTTGTGTTTACTTTCTGCAAACTATTACTTCTTTCCATTCGATACGTTTAATCCTTTGTTTTCAGCAAAACCGGTGAGATTGACAACCTCATCGCAAGTTGGGGACAAAGTTCTGTGGTTGCTTTGTGCAGGTCTCCACGTTGCTGTTGGCACCGGTAGTGTGCCCTACCAACGTTCATCTAGCAACACCTTTTGGGCGTTTCCTTGCTCCTACTGGATTGATAACCTTGGTTTCATAACTGAGGGAAACTTACTGTTGTGCTCATCATACCTTCCTCTTGGGGTTCCCCAATGAGCTCGACATCAACCACGAGCCAGCAAGCCGCAAGCCGACAGTGCCTCCAGCCTAGTCCCCAACCCCCTCTCGCCATGGGTTCAAGGGGATACGGTGAGGAAACGCGTCGTGACGACAGGGACGGTGATTTCGATGTGAGTCATCTCATCTCTATCATATGTGGCCAATTATCTATTTTGAGCTCGATCTACTCTGTTTACTCATGCACGTATGATGTGTTAGGCCAACCAGACGCTGTATGACTCTGACTGTCACGGTTTAGCGGAGGAAGACAGTCCTACGCTATGTAAACATGGATATGTCCCCACTAAATTTGTAGCATTCGAAGGACGAAATGTAGGCAGGAGGTTTTTATGGTGTCAAGGACAACATGCAAAGATGCAAGGCAGAAGTTGCGGTGTTGTCAAATGGGTAGATCTAGAGTGGCCCAAATCGATGCAGGAAATGCTGGACAAAATATGGGATATGACTATTGAGTTGAAAGAATCCATAGTCAGCTCACTTCTTGACAGTGTTGAGATGAAGCTATTTGACTAATTTGAAACAACCAAGCTTAACCGATATCTCAGGAGGGTGCAAGACAAGGTTAGCCCTGAAGGCTAAAGCAGAGCAGAACTGACTCAAGCAAGGAATGAACTTCACCAGGCCAAAGTCCTGTAGTTCACAACTACGAGTATTGACAAGTGCATGAGGATAAATGCAGAGAAACAATTGAAGCTATACAAGGAAGATGCTAAAAGGACGGATCTAACGATTCGATCCTTGCTCTCGCAGGAAGATGCGTATCGGGCTAAGATTAGGAAGATCAAGGAGATGTGTGATAACTAGTTCTATTTAGCTTGAGCTCCATACTTTTTTAAGTTGTAATAGTAGAACTTGTTGACCTAGCGGTCTGAACTAGGGGTCTCGGAATTATTGGAGAAAACAATTGCTCACCCATTAATCTGTCTTAACTCTGCAATACTTCCTTTTGTCTGATGATGGTGCTATTCTGACATTGGTGGTTTGTTTAAACGTAAACTACGTGGATTGTGCCGCATGCAAATGGCACAACCACAATTTATAAAGTGGAAGCATGTACACCCTTTTACTGGAGATCCGGGAGCTTTGCCAGATGCAGGGGATGTAGGAGCAGGGAGGCGGTGAGATAGATGGGCTCAAGATTAGGCTAGAAAGTGGTACCGATTTTCTCATCATATGGGCATTATTGGTTTCCATTGCTGTTTATGTTGACATGTCATTGTGTAGCAGCTGAAATAAGTTGTTGTTTCATGGAGTATAGCAGCTTAAATAATTTATTTTTGTGCCACTTAATTCCATCGAATTTGGAGACCTCCTGCCCCTCGGCAATCGTGGAACCGGTGCTGTGTGTTTTCAGATAGTAGTGGCACAATCACAATTTTGGATTCAACTACTGACTCGGGTGTTTCCAAACCCTAAGTCGCGGTACATTTTACTCCAAGATGTGGGTAAATTGTTTCGCCCGACAAGTTCCATGCACAGAGCTCTAGAATTTAACCGAATTACATATATAGGTTCAAGTTCAACACATTATTATGCATCTTCATCGCCAGCAGCCTTCTTCCCCCACATGGGTGTCAAGCCTTCACGTCCACTGGCTTCTTCATTTCCTGCCTTCTTCGTCTTCCTAGGTGCCAATTTTCTTAGCTTCACGTACTCTACATTGCCAGGGAAGTCAGCACCAAAATCATGTCCATCATCATATTTCCACTCATTTTTATTTTCTTCCGGCAGCAAAATGACTGACCGGTAGTCATGTTTCTAACCTTGCGGCGCTTCCTGTCAAAGAAATTGGAATGTTGCATAACTGCCTAATATCTACAGACACTACAAGAAAAGTTGGCTTTTACAACGGATGATTTTCGTGGTTAAAGGCCCGATTTTCGTGGCCAAAGAGTCTTGCGCGATGGATGACCTTCGTGGTAAAAGCCCCGTCACAAATGAATTAACCACGGTTTTTTTCACCCGTGGCGGATCGCACCCTTCAGCCATGAAAACTTGTTCCGTCATAGATCTGTTCACCAGCCACGCTAACGGCTAACATCATGCAAACTGCCACATGGCATCCATCATTAGTGGCTGGTTACCACCGTTAATGGTCATAGGAACCGTGGTAGAAGCCAGGCCCAGCCAAGGCCTGCTAAATACTAAATGGGCTGGCCCATCAGGGGAGCCCAATAAGAAGATGGCCTGTTACTGTTTTGTCCTACACTATTTGAAATGGGCCCAAAAATACGGCCAGCAGTGGCCCATGAACTTTCAGGCCTGATTCTGTTTCAGCCTACAGAAGGCCCATGTTGGTCCAACATTGTGTCGCCACTTGAGGCCTGCACAAATCTGGTCCGGCACTGTTCAGGCATGTTGCCAATCTAGCCTTTTACTATTTAGTCCTGCTACTATTCCGGCCTTTTAGGAATTTCGACCCGTTACTGTTTCGGCCCTTTAGTGTTCGGGCTTTTGCTTGTTCAGGCCGACACTATTTGGCTTGTTACTATACTGGCCTGCCACCATACTGGCCTTTTGCTATTGATACCTTTTACTATTCCAGGCTTTCACTATTCCGGCCTTTTCTCCGCTCTGGCCTTTTACTATTCTGGCCTTTTACTGTTCTGGCCTCTTACTGTTCTGGCCTTTTGCTGTTCTGGCCTCTTACTGTTCTGGCCTTTTACTGTTCTGGCATTTTACTGCTACGGCATTTTTCTATTTTGTCCTTTTACTATACTGGCCTTTTATTATACTGGTCTTCTACTGTTCTGGCCTTTTCATGTTCTGGCCTTTTACTGTTCTGGCCTTTTACTATTCTCGTGGTTTTGGGCCGTCCATGCGCATGTTGTTTCAATGTTCGGCATGCTACTGCTCTGGCTTGTTACTGTTGCGGACTTTTTTGCTAGCGCCTACTTTTTGCAGAACAAGTGAATATCAAGACATCAATTAATAAACACACAGAAATTAAAATTAGTAAGTATACAACAATAAAAGTTTGTTACAATAGGTTATACAACAAGATCGTAATTCCGATAGATTACAATGTGTCAGTACCATCAATAAGAGATCGGTACACTGCGATTCGCTTCAATGTATCATCTGTCCTCTTCTTCAACATTTCAGCTATAGATTTAAGAGTACCTACACCCTTTCGTTATGCATGCAGTATAACATTTATATATTTATCACCTGTAGGAGTTGTTCTAGGTGGACTGTTAAGTAAGTTGTTTGCTTCGGAAATGCAATGGGAGGATGAATGGGACGAGGGATCACAACTTTCAGTCCTGCCTTCCAAGGACTCCTGTTGGGTTTTAACTGCAATGTGCTAAAATATGGTGAAATAGGTTAAAACAAACAACAAGGGAAACAAGTAGTATTACATAAATTAGAGATCATTTAAAGTAAGTATGAACTTACAGTAGCACGTTCAGGCTGACAATAGCAACTTCTCGAGCGGGTGCGACTCCTAGTCAATCTACCAGAAGAATCTGAGCAGAGAAGTTGGAACTCTGGTCCTTGTACTCCATTTTCATTTCTCTGCATGACATTTGAAACCAAGTTGGTTGGTTTGGAAGGATGAAAACTCTTGAAAAACACCAAAAGCATAGCATTAAAATTACTAGATGTATGTTTCAAACTAGATAGCTGGTTTGGAAGGATGAAAGCAGGCGAAAACACCAACATATAGCATTAAAAATGACCAGATATATCATACAAACTAGATGGACATTTTCCGAATTAAGCATTCACACATATATTCACAATTGAACATAAATGCAAATGTCATGGCAAGTTCTTAGGTAGAATGACTTGTTAACTTATTAGGCATGCAAGTTATACAACTAATTAACATGACAAGAAACTTGCCTAAGTAACACAAGGAAACCACACGATTCGTCCTTGCTGGGCATCAGATTTTCAGTGTCGGATCCTCTATGAGTTGTTTGCATGACCCGTGCGAGCTCTTGGACTATGAGTTCATGTTGGAGGATTAAACCGAAAGCGTGAGAATAAAGAAAGGGAATAAAAGTGAGAAGCTAATGATGTGGATATGACCTACAAGATGAAGGGTGCAAACGAAATGGCAATAGCATCCAGGATATTGAGCAACATCCTAACGATTTCGTATCTTACGAGTACCAAAAATATAGCAAACGGGCAAAAGAATGATTCAGTGAGACGGGCAAGTGGGTGGTGGGGGCGGCGGCTCGGCATTTCGGGGTCAGCAACGAATGATTCAGTGAAGTGGCCCCGATAGGGGAGACGACGGCGTTGGCGAAGCAGATCCGGTGCTACGAGGGAGTCGGTGAAATAGTTCCGGTGAAGAGCGTCTGCAGTGGAAGAGCTACGGTATGGAAGACATGGCCGGCGGTGAAGCAGAGGAAGGTCGAGGTTGGAGGGGTGTGGGCGAGGAAGAGATGATGGGGGGATATAGGTGGGATGACGCACATTTACGACCTATAACCCTCTATTATTGCAGTACTCCCATGGTCCTTGTTTCTAGAGCAGGTATAGAAGAGGAATTTTGCATTTTCAAAAAGCGGGGCGAGATATTTGAATAGATGCGCGGGATATTTGAATAGATGTGTGCAGGATGTTTCGGCGCCATGCGGATATTTTGAGGTTGAAGCTTCCGACGTCCGCTACTTCGACGTAGCCGCTCTCACGTGTTGGCCCCGTCTAGACCCACACGCCAGCGACAATATGCTTACCAACATATAAATGAGTTTCCACACATTTGCCGAAATTGATAAACAATATATTTTGAAGCTTTCATACAAGATGACCAAGGTCACGACCATATCTCTATTATAGTTTATAATAGCGTGTCCATATCTGGTAGATAGTTGCATCTTGGCATTTCAAAAGAAGATTCTAGATTTGATGGACAATGCCCAACTTTCATGAATTTCCAAACTTTCTAGCTAAATCTATGCAATAAAATGACTTTTTGACAATCTGAAGTAAATATGTCTAATTTCGAACTAGAAAGTGTGTGATTTACCTTGCTCTTGACTTTTTTAAAATAATTCAAAGCTATCAAGTAGTCAAATATTGGAGAACCACCGAGAGTTTCGCGAAATTCAACTTTTTGATATGAATGGTAATGACACCTAATTTTGGCCATTTTAAAAAAATACAAAAAAACAAAATATAAAAAGAAATGCAGCCATTATTTTCTATCTTCGTGTCTCACTATGTGCACTAGCTAGTTTCCATGGAAAAATATAATATTGAAATTTGATAACTTATGAGAAAAAATTGTATCACAATATATGGAGTACCATGTAAGAATATGCGTGGCTTTCAAACCAGATGACCAAGGTCATGGCCATATCTTTTCTATAGTTTAAAATAACCTATCCATATTTGTTATGGTGTGTATTGCCATTTAAATTATTATTTACAAAGGATGCTTTCGAATTGGAAGTTATTTCAACTTTCTAAGGCACAGTAATGGCTTTAATCATGAAGCTACTACAAAACATGGCTTAAAATCCCACTGTCCTGGTTCTCACTCAAAGTATATATAGCCTAGGGTTAAGTTTAGGGTTCAGGGTTTTATTTTGGGTTTAGGGTTTAAGGGTTCATGGTTTATGGTTTAGGATTTTGGGGTTTAGGCTTTTAGAGTTGAGTGGTTTAGGGTTCATGGTTTAGGGTTTAGGGTTGTTCAGGGTTTTAGGGTTTATGATTGTTTAGGTTTTAGGGTTTAGGGAATTTTTAATAATAATGTTCAAGATTTATATATATGGTTATATTCATGGAATAGAATGGCGTTATCGCAATTTAATAAAAGTATTTCTAAATTTGATCTATAAGTGCATTACACCTCCTTGGTAAGGGTTTGGGTTCTAGGGTTAGGAAGTTAGGGTTCTAGTGTTAGGAGGTTATTAGGGTTTACGGTTAATGGTTTTTGATTTTCAAGAATATTCAGGCTTTATTCTTATATTCATGTAATAGAATGGTGTTACCACAATTTAACGAAAGTGTCTCAAATTTTGATCTATAAGTGCACGGTACCTGCTGGTTTAGGGTTTATGGGTCGATGATTTAGGGTTTTATGGGTTGCTTAGGGATTAGGTATTAGCGATTTTTCAATAATGCTCAAAGATTTATGCTTATATTTGTCAAATAGAATAGCGTTACCTGCTTTAATGAAAGTATCGCAAATGTTGATCTATAAGTGCATGATACCTACTTGGTTAGGGTTTTACAGTTTAGGTTTTATGGTTGTATAGGGTTTAGAGTTTAGCGAATTTAGAATAATGCTCAAAATTTATTGTTATATTCATCGAATAGAATGACGTTACCTAATTTATTGAAAGTATCTCAAATTTTGATCTATAAAGTGCACGATACCTGCTTGGTTAGTGTTTATGGGTTGAGAGTTTGGGGTTTTAGGGTTTAGACTTTAGGGAATTTTCGATAATGCTCAAGATTTATTCTTATATCCATCGAATAAAATGGTGTTACCAAATTAAATGAAAGTATATCAAATTTTGATCTATAAGTGCATGCTACGTGCTTGGTAAGGGTTAAGGGTTTCGGGTTTTAGGGGTTTAGGGTTTTGGGTTTTAGGAATTTTCAATAATGTTCAAGTTGCTTTATGCTTATATTCGTGGAATAGAATGGCATTACATCAATTTATTGAAAGTATCTCAAATTTTGATGTATAAGTGCACGATACCTGCATTGGATAGGGTTTAAGGGTCGAGGGTTTAGGGTTATAGGTTTTTACACTTTAGTTTTATTGGTTGTTTAGGGTTTAGGGTTTAGCGAATTTTCAATAATTCTAAAGATTTATGCTTATACTCGTAGAACAAAATATGGTTGTTAGCTGATTTAATGAAAATATCTCAAATTTTGATCAATGTGTGCATGACACCTGCTTGGTTAGGGTTTATGGCTAAGGGTTTAGGGCTTTAGGGTTTATGGTTTAAGTTTTAGGGGTTGTTTAGGGTTCAGGGAATTTTTGATATTACTCAGGATTTATGCTTATATTCTTCAAATAGAATGGCGTTATCCAATTTAATGAAATTATCTTAAATTTGGATCTATAAGTGCATGCTACGTTCTTGGTGAGGTTTAGGGTTTAGGGTTATAGGGTTTAGGGGTTTAGGATTTGGGTTTTAGGGGTTTCAGTTTTCGGGAATTTTTAGTAATTTTCAAGCTTTATGCTTATATTCATGGAATAGAATGGTGTCACCCAATTTAACAAAAGTATCTCAATTTTTGATTAATAGTTGCACGATACCTGCTTCATCAGGGTTTAGGGATTTAGATTTTATGGTTTAGGATTCCGTGAATTCTCAATAATATTTTCAAACTTTATGGTTATATATATATTCGTGGAACAGAATGGTGTTATCGCAATTTAATGAAAGTATCTCAAAAATTGATATACAAGTCAATGATACCCTGCTTGGTCGTATTTTTTGTTAAATAAAATTGAAGGTCCCCATGTACTAAAACAAGGGAGAAACACGAAGAGTTCCTTGAGATTTAGGCGCTCTTTTGTTGGGCTCTAATTCTGGCTTTTGATTTTTGGCTTATAAAGCTACGAATGTGTTTTTGGCTTTGTTTTTTTAGCTTTTACTCTGACATAGTGGAATGATAGTATAAGCCAGGTTGGGTGATTTTAACGATTTTATCTCGGTTTAGCGAAAAATGTTCGAATTTTGAACAAGAAGCGATGGGAATCTCTACTTCCCATAATTTTGGCTCACTGATATGTGTGTCACTTGCATAGTGGGTCCAAAAAGTCAATGTAGGTCGGAGTGGGCATGCATGTAAATATTGAAGAAGGGCTAGGAAACATGGATGGGGTGATGCACTTGGGAGAAAGCAAATTTACCACCTATATCCCTCTGTTATTGCAGTGCTCCCTCGGATTCTTGTTTCTAGAGCAGGGATAGAAGAGGAATTTTGCATTCTAGAAAGAGGTGAAGCATGTTTGAATGAATGCACGGGATATTTTAATGGATGGGTGCGATGTTTGGGCACCGTCACCGTCTAGGCCCACACTCCAGCGAGAGTTGCTTCCTAGCATTTAAATGAGTTTATAGGCATTTGCTCAAATTTTTGAACAATTTAAGGCTTTTAAGAAGACGACCATCATCCAAAAAAAGGTGACCAAGGTCATGGAAATAGTTTATGACGATGTGTCCATATTTGGTAGATCGGTGCATCTTTGCAAATCAACCAATATATCTGCTTCCAAATTTGAAGTTTGTTTTCGAAATTCCAAGTAACAACAATGTGTTTTGTTGTGAAGCAACTACAAAGATGATAGCTCAAAATGCCACCGCCCCCTTTTTTCACACAATGTATAACGCCCTTTCAATCTTCCAGGCTTGTGCAATAAAATAATTTTTGGGGCTGGATGTTTGAATGGGTGGGCGGGATATTTTAGCGCACTGCCAAAATTTTGAAGTTGAAGCTTCTAAGGTACGCTACTCCCACTTGGGATGTTGTCCGCGTCAGATAGACCCACAGGCCTGTATGCTTTCCAGCATTTAATGAGTTTATAGACATCTGCAGAAATTAATGAACATTAATTCAAAGCTTTCAAACGAGAGGAGCAAGGTTACAGCCATAGTTTCTGTACCTTTTTCATGTTTTGTACTACTCCGTACATTGAAGCATCTTCGCCAACCAAGCTTACAAACCTGTCCTTATTTGGTAGATCGGTGCATCTTGGCGTTTCAAGCAATTGTTTACAAAGGAGATTCCAGATTTGATGGATAATGCCCTACTTTCATGGGTTTCCAAGCTTCCTAGATGAAGATGCTAAAATTAAATAACTTTTTGACGATTGAAAGTAACTATGTCTATTTACGAACTACAAAGTGTGTGATATAGCTTGCTCTTGACCTTTTAAAAATAGTTTAAAGGTACCGAATTAGTCAAATATTGGAGAACCACCAAGAGTTTTGCAAGATTTCAATTTTTTGATATGAATAGTAATGACACCAAATTTGGGCTAGTTTTTTTTAAAAAAAGAAACAAAATATAAAACTAAATACAACCATTCGTTTCTTCGTTCGTGTCTCACTATGTGCGTTGGCTAATTTCCATGAAAAGATATAAAATTTGATAACTCTTGAAAAAATCGTTTCACAATATGGCATACCATGTTTGAACATTCATGGCTTTCAAAAACTAGATGACCAATGTCAAGACCATATGTGTTACCATAGTTTATGATAATGTAACCATGTTTGGTAGATTTGTGCATATTGGTATTTCAACATTGTTTAGAAAAAGAGCTTCCATATTTGGAGTTATTTTAAAAGCTCCAATCGATAATAATGGCTTGAATTTTGTCATACGATATATGGCATACCATGTATAAATTTGCATGGCTTTCAAACCAGGTGACGAGGGTTTAACTCATCAATGCCCATTGTTATGGACCTGGGTTTTGAAGAAGGAGGGAGCACTGGAGGCATCAATCGGCTAGCAAACAAGCACACAGGGACGCAAGGTTTACCTAGGTTCAGGCCTCATAGAGGTCCCTACTCCTGCTTGTCTGCTCCTGGAATTATCGAGGGAGTCAAAAGTTACAGGGTTGCACAGATGCAATCTAGCGATGGTTGTGGAAACTAGGGTTTTGATTATCCTCCTCGCCGCCCCCTCCTAGCCTTTATATAGATAGGCTAGGTCTCAGGTAGCAGGTCGAGTCGGTTACAGATCAGGGTTCGTCCCTTTGAACTTTCTATCTTAAGCTAATTCTTGCGTTGCAAGCAATTGGAGTCTCTATGGGTCACCCGAATTCTGTATTGGCCTTGGAAACACCGTGGGCTTATGCTGTATCTAGACCGTATATGCCAAACTCGAGTACCTGTAGGGTATACCCATGTCATTAGCCGCCGAGTGTCCAATGGAATCGCAGATTCGACTGGAGATTTTATGGAGTCTTTCGAGTGCATGACTGAGCATTTTTCGAGTGTTCTGTCTGTGTCATAGGGATTGTTGATATACGTGCCTGATTTATCCGATGTATCGGTATCAGTTAACTGCCTTAGGGAAAAACAACACAATCTACTCAAACTCGAGTCCCCGGACTGGAATTCAGAAAAGTGCTGGCGTAATTCGACTCAGGCCGCGGAGGTCTTATAGGAGTCGAATTCTAGTGTATAATGTGAGCACTCAACGCGTCCATTAAGGCATGTTCATCGTACCTGCATGCACGGATATATTTCTGGTAGTGTATAGCAGATGTGTTGCCTGGCCTTATTCAGGTCTTATCTTCATGTTGTAAGCGCGGCATCCGAAATTTTGTCATCCCGGAGATGATTCGGGTGGCCCAAGAGACGTAATCTCTTTGTAGGGAAAATCATGGGGAGGAGTCACCATAGCATTCGAGTGTGGATGTTATCGACACACAGTACGATGAACAAGGAAAAAATAATCATAGGGTGTGCGACCAACACTCCCTATGGGAGTAGCCCCTGAGTGCCTATTCGAGTCGTAGAATCGAGTGGGGACTAAAAAAAATTTGCGATTGCTGTCATCTTTTGTTGCTTGTTTCACTCGAATGTGCTTCCAGCGCTCCCTATGGGAGTAACCCGCATTTCACAATCGGATCGTTGATTCGAGTGAAGGGTTTTCGTGAAGCTTGAATAACTGCATAAAAATTCTTTCGGGTGCGCGGCCAGCGCTCCTGTTAGGAGTAGCCCCCGAGTGCTTGGTTGAGTTGAAGACTCGAGCAAGGAATAAAGTAGTCAAAATTTTCTTCGGCTGAAATTGATGACGTCAGTGCTGACGACGGGATGACTTCAGTTGCCAGTGTGAGTGGCTTTGATGGGACGTGACGAGCAGTGGGTCCCACTTTCTGACTTTGATTTGACTGGGCATGCGTATTCTTCTGTTTTAACTGTGTCTCCTCGATTTCCGCGCGTAATGGGAGTAGTGGGGGAAGGTTCGTGATTCACCTTCTGCTGGACGTTGGATGACATCCACGAGGAGGTTAAGTAGCAGCGCAGCTACGGTAATTTTTCCTCATCTCTCTTCTTGCTCGTGCTTCCTTCGCCATTGTTGCTCTTTCCTACTCCTTTGCGCACCTCTTCTCCGTGGCACTGGACCAGCTCCGCGTCTTCCCCAGTTACTTCTTGTGCTCGCATCGCCATCGCAAGATGGGCAAGAAGAAAGGAGGTTCTGCCGTTGGTCTGCGGCCGCCATTGTCACCACCAAGAAGAAAGGAGGCGCCGCCATGATACGTTGCAAACGTATCCATAAGTTTTGATGTTCCATGCTTGGTTTTATCTACTTTCTTATGTTTTGTCCACACATTGGAGTACTTTTCATATGATTTGTTGGACTAACCTATTAACAAGAGCCACAACGCCAGCTGCCTGTTTTCTGTTGTTTTGGTTCTAGGAAAGTCAGGAAATGAATATTCTAGGAATTGGACGGGACAAAAGCAATGTTAGTTTTTCACCGAGGGACACCTGGAGCCAGAATACGAGACGGAGAGGGGCTGGGGCCCGGCCACACCACCTGGCCGCACGTCTAGGTTTCATGTGCTGGGGTGGTCCGCCACCCAGTGCACCCCTCGGCCTCTCCTTCCGCCTATATATTTCTTGTGATACGGAAACCCTAACTACCCGATCAAAAATCCACGTAAGAGTCGGTAGCCACCGTCATCTCCATCCCTAGATCGGGAGGGATCTAAAGCTCTTCCCGGCACCCTGCCGGAGAGGGGAATTCACCCTGGAGGCCTTCTTCATCATCATGCTAGCCTCCGTTGTGATGCGTGAGTAGTTCATCTCTGGACTACGGGTCTATGTAGTAGCTAGATGGCTGGTTCTCCTCCTTTGTTCTATCATGTTTAGATCTTGTGAGCTCCGTTCATGATCAAGATCATCTATTTGTAATTCTGCATGTTGTGTTTGCTGGGATCCGATGGATATTGAGATGCTATTTCAGATTGATTATTGATTCTATCATGTCTTTGTTATTTGTGATCTTGCATGCTTTCCGTTGTTAGTAGCTATCTTGGCCAAGTAGATGCTAGCAACTCCAAGAGTTAGTATTTATGCTCGATAGTGGGTTCATGCCTCTGGTAACTGGGAAGTGATGTAAATCTCTAAGGTACTAGATGTGTTGTTGCTACTAGGGAGAAAACAACATCCTTTGTTCATAGAACAATCATATTGTTTACTTTACACGCAATTCATAATGCAATTATCCGTTTCTTGCAACTTAATACTAGAGGGGGTTCGGATGATAACATGAAGGTGGATTATTAGTCATAGATGCAGTTGGATGGCGGTATATGTATAATGTTGTAATGCCCAATCGAATCTCAAAGGAGTCAAGATGATTAGTATATGCATGATTGCTTTCTCGATATTTGTCAATTTGCATCGCTGTAATTTGTTCACCCAACATGTCATCTATCTTAAGGAGAGCCACCTCTAGTGAACTATGGACCCCGGCCCTTTCTTTTACTATCAATATAGAATAAATTGTTTACTTGTTTGTGTTTACTTTCTGCAAACTATTACTTTCTTCCACTCGATACGTTTAATCCTTTGTTTTCAGCAAAACCGGTGAGATTGACAACCTCATCGCAAGTTGGGGACAGCATTCTGTGGTTGTGTTGTGCAGGTCTCCACGTTGCTGCTGGCACCGGTAGTGCGCCCTGCCAAACTTCAGTTAGCTACACCTTTGGGGTGTTTCCTTGCTCCTACTGGATTGATAACCTTGGTTTCATAACAGAGGGAAAACTTACTACTATGCTCATCATACCTTCCTCTTGGGGTTCCTCAACGAGCTTGTTAATACACGAGTCAGCACGCCACTGTGGGCACCAGCGCGGCCGGCGCTGGGAAGGAGAAGGGCGCGGGGACTCGCGTCACCAATGGGTCCTGGCGCCCATCCACCATCAAGCCTACGGAGCTGTTCAATCTTCGCCAAGATGGAGCACTTCCTTCCGTGGAAGGCGAATCCTGCGTACCTAGCGAGGAGGTAATTCCCGTTCCTCCTGCTGGTTTCCGGGTGATGTTCCTTGCGTTCATCATCCACGGTCTCTCTCTTCCCCTGCATCCCTTTGTCAGGGGTCTTCTCTATTTCTATGGGCTCTAGCTGCACCAGCTATCCCCAAATTCGATTCTCCACATTGCCTATTGCATTACCCTGTGCGAGTGCTGGCTCGGAATGAAGCCACACTTTGGTCTCTTCAAGAAGCTTTTTAAGCTCAAACGTCAGTCAGGGTCGGGGTCGGGTTCGGTAGTTTACGACATAGGAGGCTGCGGGATCCACGTCGACTCTTCCTCCTGTTACTTTGATATCAAGCTCACCACATTTGAACAAGGGTGGAGAGATAAGTGGTTCTACATCCGCGACCAGAAGGCCGATAGAGAGCACTACGGACTCGCGCCCTTTGATCCCGTGGTGACTTGCAAGAGGAGGCGTTCGTGGAAGAATTTCGTGATGCCTGGCGAGTCCGAGGAGACGGAGATGCCGTATCAGTGTGTCTGCGACCTCGAAGGCCGCATAGGCAAAGAAGAGGGTGGCGTTTCTCTCATTCGCATGTGGTTACGCCGCCGCATCCAGCCTCTGCAGGCTAGAGTCCATCCAATGTACTGCTGGATCGGTGCTGGCGATGTCACTCACGTATCTGCGGAGGGTATTTCTGCGGGTGAGGTAGATAGGAGGTTGCGACTGGTGACCAAGTACACCGCCAAGGAGGATCTCCCGGGCGAATCAGTCGTGCCCCCTTTCGATGCCAATAACCCTCCACTTGAGGTAGAGCTTTTTGGTGAAGTAGTCTGTATTTTTCGATTGGTTGCCAAGTGCTTGACATGTGCTGATGTTTCTTCTAATTACAGGACTAGAAAGTGGCCTCCAACTTCCCTCCTCAGCCTGAAGGGGTTATCCCGTGTGAAGCGGTGGAAGAGGACGAGTTGGATTCGACCCTCCCAATTGAAGAAGAGGAGGAAGCCCCCGAGTCCAGCGGCCACGGCACTCGCAAGCGTTCCCGCAGCAAGGATTCTAACGCTTCCTCGCCAACAACACCGGAAGGTCCCTCTGCTGCTGCAGAGGAGCCGATTCCCGTCGTGCCTGTGCGCGCCATGGCTCCTCCAGCTCAGAAGAAGCTGCGACTGCCGCAGGAGTCGTCAGATGACTCCTTTGACCTCAACAAATTCAACTGGTGAGTTTTAATATCCATGAGTTCATCTTGTTTTCTTTGAAGTTGCTTTTCTGAAGTGGCGCTAGGCATGTTTTGCAGTCAAACGGCGTCTTCGTCTTCTGACGACGTCCAATTTGTGAAAGAATCCAGAGTCACATACTCCAAGACCAAGGAGGTGGCCGCACGGTCTCCTTCTCCAGTGGTGGCCCAGTCCGGCGCCAATTCTTCGAGTTCCCCACATGCTCGGGAGCACAAGATGATTGCACGGACGACTGCCCGACAGGCATCTTCGGAGTCCCTGGAGGAACACGTGAGTGTCTTTTTTGTTGTTAGCAGTCCAATTTGTGCTTTTGGCTGACGCTGAGTCTTTGTTTGTCTTGGTGTAGCTCACTGTGAAGGAATCTACTCGCCTTGCGGAGCAAATCCTTGCTTTGGGTCGATAGCACGCCCTACTGGACAATCGCCACCACGCAGTCGAAGGTTTGTAGTGATATTCTCTCTTGTCTCTGCTTATGTAGGAATTCGCGAACTCAGTTTTGTCGGGCTCTATCCTTTTGTAGGGGAGCATAATGAGCTTATCCGTCACGTCACTTCCCTCGAGAAGGGTCTTGCCACAACAGAGAAAAGGCGCGATGAGGCAGTCGTGGCCCTAGAGGAGTCGCAGAAGCGTGAGGAGGACTTGCGCGCTTCCACTGCCAAGAGGGAGAAGTTGTTCAAAGAATAACTTTTCTCGATTGCAATGGCTCTCTCAGGTATTCTTAAGCTGCACTTGTATTTCTCCTACTAGATTTCATGTCGTTGTTCTGATGCTCTGTGCACGCAGATGCCGCCAGTGTTGTCTTCGACGCCCAGTCTTTGTGTCGTGCGTATGCCTGGGCTGCTGCCGTGGCCGCAGTCGAGGACCACAGTGTGTCACTCCAAGATACTCTCGGGAAGGTCAAGAACATGCTGAGCCGCTTCTGGGAGGACGTGACTCCCAAGTCCGTCCTAATCGACAATCTTGATGACCTGGTGGAATCCTTCACTCGAGGTATTCCCATGGACTTCAAGAACTCCCAGCGATCTGTTGGCGCCACCATGGCACTCGCGATGGCGCAAGCCCATTGCGTGGAGTTGGATCCCAGCGCGATCTTCGAGGCGATGCCTATCGACGCTGATGGCCAGCAGGTAGTATTTGCTCCCTTCGCTAGTAGCTGCGGTAAGTATGGGCCTCATCTTATCGAGACAGTCACAAAATACTCGGAGGAGCAGCGGCGAGCGAAGGTGCCGAAGACTGTGGAATCTGCGGCTACCACCGGCAAGTCCATGGTGTCAGAGACTGCCACGGATGCGATGAAGCCCCCGAAGTCAAAGTCTAAGTCGAAGAAGCAGATTGCTCCGTAGTTACCCTTTGTAATAGGTGTAGCTTCTTTTGTTGGTCCGCATTTTGTGGGGGTGCCCCCTTGATACTTTTATCGAATTTGAATGCAATCCATCTTTTTATTGATGTATGATTGGTCTCATTTGCCCTTTGCTTTATTGTACCTAGGGTCCTTCGAGTGATCCTCATGACTGTCCTCCCACCGATGAAACCATGGCGCAGCCGCATTCAAAGGTGGAGGAATTGTCATTGCTTTCGCGACTGCGTGACCACATTAAGCAGTTGGAGCGTGAGTTGCCCATCATCCACGGTAATGGGGATGTGTGGAAGTCTAAAGCTGAGAAGGCCACCGCTTGCGAGAAGTATCTCTTGAATGAAGTGGCGCAGTTGAACGAGCAGTTTAAATGTTAGCTCTCTGTCTTCTCATCTTGCCTTTTAGTTAGTCGCAGCGATGCCTTGTCCTTACACTTTGCTTCTTGCTTGGTGTAGTTGTTAGCGCTCGTCATCCGTAGGATGAGAAGGACCGGGTGGCCATTCGGATGAATAACCTGACCCAGGAGCAGCTGCAGGCTAGTGGGTATTTTTGGGTGGACCATGACCGTGCGTCCGCATTGGCGACCTTGCAGGATCGTTCTTCGCGAGTACTTCAATGCTTGAAGAAGGCACAATCTTGCCTAAAGTATATTTATCAGACGATGTTTCTACTGGACACCGTACCTTCAAGCCTGTTGGCCCTTCTGGTGAAATTTCAAGATATAAGTGCAGTCCGCGAGTGTGTGCAACAACAACTGGTCGCGGGTGCGAAGGATGCCCTGTCACTGGTGCGACTACATAGGCCAGATGTGTACATAGCATCTGTTGCTGCTGGACTGCCACCACCGCTAGAAGGGATGACCTGGAACATGGTGTCGAACTACCAGGCAGTTGATCGGCCAGTGAAGGATATCGTCGACTTCTTTGAAGAGCAGACGAATGTTCATATTTTGCAGTAGTAGCATAATTTGTATCCTCCACATAGATGTATAAGTGTTGTAAAGTTTGTATGATTTTGTTGGGTGTATTTAGTACCCATTGATATGTGAAGAGCTTGCTAACTGGTATGATTTTCGAGTGTATTGTACTCTGCAGCTCCTTTTCGTTAGCCTAACGTGTATTTATCTCAGCACCTTGCCAACCTGTCAGGTGCGTTGCAACTGGGTTGGTGTGTATCAAGGGTTCGATTGGTAGTATGTCAGCTACTCAAGATACTGCAATTTGTTCGTAGAACAAAGGTGTAAAGGGTGGCGTAGCCCCCGAGTGATTAAATTGCAAGAAAAATAGAAAAGACACAGAGATTTGGGGCACTTAGCATTATTTATTCGCAGAATAGTACGAGGAACAATGTGTGGCTAAGTAGCCTGGCTAAATAGCCTTATTTGTAATTTAAAAATGACTAGGGGTAGAAATGACGCATCTGTGCGACGTTCTAGGGGTTGGAGTATGCAACTTCGCTTTCTAGGTCTTTGAGGCGATAGGCGCTACCTGGGATTACTTCAGTAATCACGTAAGGTCCTTCCCAAGGGGACTCGAGTTTGAGGTGCCCTTGTTGCTTCAGTCGCAGAACCAGGTCTCCTTTGACGAAGGATCTGGGGCGTAGCCTTCAGCTGTGGTAGTTGCGGAGGTTCTGTGGTAGTCGCACTCCAAAACGGTAGACGGTGGAGTCGAATAATTTGATGGCGCTGGCTCCTGATTGGTTCATCACCGGCATGGCCTCGATCCAATGGTGAATTTGTCGACCGCGACTAAGAGGTAGACATAACCTCATCGCGAGGACTTTGGGAGCTTGCCGACCATGTCGAGTCCCCATTGTGCAAAGGGCCAAGCCAATGGTATTGGCCTGAGTTCCGCGCCAGGTGCATGTGGTTTGTCCGCGAATCGTTGGCAAGCATTGCAGCGCTAGACGTTGTCCTTGGTGTCACGCATGGCCATGGGCCAATAGAATCCAGCTCGAAGAGCTTTGGCGACGAGGGCACGACTGCCACCATGGTGGCCGCAAGTGCCTTCATGTATGTCGAGGAGGATGGACCTGCCGTCCCCGTTGGAGACGCACCATCAAAGTACTCCTGTGATGTTGCGCTTGTATAGTTCGCCGTTGATGAGGGCAAATGCCTTGGATCGTTGCGCGATGTGTCGCGCATCAGTCGGGTCATCTGGTAGCCTCTTGCTGAGTAGATATGTGATGTATGGCTATGTCCAAGATGGCTCGATCATCATGACCTCCATTGGTCCTTCGAGTCCCGTATCAAGCTCCATATCATCGAGTGCTATTGGCTTGTTGGGTGGCATAGCCCCCGAGTCCATTGACGTGCTTGCTTTCTTCTCTAGAGCCTTGGGCTTGATTGAGCGCTCGCAGATGCGCTCGAGGAATACCCTGTGTGGTATGGGGGCGTAGGTGGAGCCGATGCTGGTGAGTAAATCCGCCTCTTCATTGCTTTCGCAGCCTACGTGTCGCAGTTCGCAGCCGTCAAAGTCTCCCTCGAGTGTGTCGTAGAGGTCGTGATAGGCGATCATGTTGCTGCTTAGTGCGTCACACTCGTGCATCGTTTGGTTGACCACCAGTTTGGAGTCGCCGTAGATGATGAGCCTTTTGGCGCTGCAGGCTTTTGCCATCCACATTCCATGGTTTAAGGCTTCGTACTCGGCTTCGTTATTGGAGGCTGTGAACTGCATTCGCAGAACATACTTTATCTTGTCTCCTTGGGACGATGTCAGTATGACACCTGCGCCAGCTCCGTCCTTTCGCTTGGATCTGTCGAAGTGCATTTTCCATAGATAGGACATATCTGGCTTGTTGGGGAGCTGGTTCTCCATCGAATGTACGAGAAAGTCCGGGAGAACTTGCGACTTGATCGCGTCGCGCTTCTCATATATGATGTCTCGTGGAGACAGTTCGATTCCCCAGAGTGTGACTCATCCGGTGGTGTCAGGATTATTGAGTATATGCCCGAGCGGGGCGTCGTTTACCACCATGATTGGGTGATCCTGGAAGTAGTGACGCAGTCGCCTGGCTGTCATGAAGACGTTGTACGCCAGCTTCTAGTAGTGCGGGTACCGTTGCTTTGTTCGCATGAGCACCTCGCTGAGGTAGTATACTGGGCGCTGGACCCTGTGGACTTTATTTTCTTTGCCTCGTTCCACCACAAGCATAGTCCTGACCACCTGGTTGGTGGCGGAGATGTAGAGCAGTAGTGGCTCCTTTTCACGAGGCGTCACCAGTACTGGCGAGGTGGATAGTAGATGCTTGAGGTCTTCGAAAGCTTCTTGTGACTCGTCTGTCCACTCGAACTTGTCAGCTTTCCGGAGGAGTTGGTAGAAGGGCAGTGCCTTTTCCCCCATTCGACTGATGAATCGACTGAGCACCGCGATTCGCTCGGCCAACTGCTGGACACCCTTTATGTTCTTCGGCTTCTCCATGGCCAGTATGGCCTTTATTTTCTTTGGGTTTGCTTCTATCCCCCTCGTAGAGCTGAGATACCCGAGTAGTTGCCCAGATGGTACGCTGAAGGCGCATTTGTCTAGATTGAGCTTGATCCGGTAGCGGTCGAGGTTAGCGAAGTTCTCGCGGAGATTGTCGATTAACGTGGCTTCCTCTTTGGTTTTGATGATGATGTCGTCAATGTAGCCTTGGATATTGCGACCAAGTTTGTTCTTGAGGCAAGCCTGCATGCACCGCTGATAGGTGGCTCCTGCGTTTTTAGCCCAAAATGCATCGTGTTGTAGCAGAACACACTAAAGGGTGTTGTGAATGTCGTTTTCTCCTGGTCTTCCTTCTTCATTCGAATCTGGTTGAAGCCTTAGTAGGCGTCGAGGAAGCAGAGGCGCTCGCATCCCGCAGTGGAGTGGATTATCTGATCGATCCGTGGCAACTGGAAGTGATCCTTTGGGCAGTGCTTATTCAAGGAGGTGAAGTCCACGCACATCCGCAGGATATCCGTGTCTTTTTAGGTACAAGCATAGTGTTTGCGATCCAGGTGCTTTCCTTGATCTCGCATATGAAATTTGCGTCGAGGAGTCTGTTGATCTCCATACTGAATGCTTTTGCTCTTGGTTTAGACAGTCGCTATATTGTCTGCTTAACTAGCCTTGCGTCTGGATTCACATTGAGTGAATGCTCGGCGAATTCCCTGGGAACTTCTGGCATGTCCGCTGGACACCAGGAGAAGATTTCCTAGTCCTCACGGAGGAATTCGACGAGCACGAGTTCCTATGCGGAACTCAAGTTGTTGGCGATGAGGGTCGTCTTGGTCGGGTCCATTGGGTGGACCTAGACTTTCTTTGTTTGCACCGACGAGTCGAAGGACAGGTCGGGTGAACTTCACCTGCTCAAGGGAGGCAGATTGTTGTCTGTCGACTCCTTCAGTTTTGCGAGTTCCTCTTGCATGCCGAAGGACTAGGAGATTCTATTGAATTCTCTATCGCAGCTATAAGACCTCTCGAAGCTTCCGTTGATTGTGGTGACATCATTTGGTCCTGGCATCTTCATCTGCAGATAGGCATAGTGCGGTACCGCCATGAACCTCGCGAACACGACACGTCCGAGGATGTAGTGGTATTGTGAGGGCCAGTCGATGACTTCAAAGTCGATGCGCTCTCGCTCGATATTTTGTGGCATGCCGAAGATGACATCGAGGTTGATCTTGCCTAGGGGGTACACTCCCTTCCCTAGGACGATGCCGTGGAACATCATATATGAGACTTCTAGGCATGTCAGGGGATCCGCATTGCTCACAAGGTACTCACGAACATGAGGTTAATGCCGCTTCCGCCATCCAGGAAGACGCGACTCATCTCGAACCCGCCGATCTGCGCCTCGAGTACCAGGGGACGATGGACCGGACGAGGTACTTGATGCGGGTGGTCGCTTTTGTCGAACGTGATGCATGACTCGCTGCCACTGAGATACTCGGTGGTGGATGGCGGAGAGTTTATCGCCAAATTCACTTGGCGAGTGATTGCCTTCTGTGTTAGATTTGAGGGGCGACCCTTTTGGATCATCCCCATGTTCCCAAGTGGTCGGGGGTATGCCTCGCCTCCATGGTTCTGGGCTAGTGTAGCCGCAGGTGGTGGTGGTCCAGGTGGTGGTGGAGGAGATCCATGTGCCACAGTGCCTGGGGCAGCTCCATAGCCCTAGTTGATCGCATCGCGATTCATTTGGGCCAAGCCCTCGTGGAGTTTGAGGAACTCGCGATAAACCTTGAGAAGGTGGCTGGACTTTTTCTTGCCGTCGTGCTTGTTGATATAGAAGTGCACGTTGCATGGTCCGGACAGTTTTTCCTAGATGGATGTTGCGGGTGCCTCTTCGCCAATGCGGCGTTGCCACACTTGTGCGGTATTCCTAGCGTCGTGGTATCCACCGCTACGATATCCACTGATGCGGTTGTTGTCACGTTTGTCGGTATAGCCGGCTGCGATCATGTCGACTTTGTTGTGGTCCTCGTATCCGCCCATTCGACATTTCCCTCGGTGGTCGCGTCTGCACCAGAGGTCCTCGTCATTGTCGGAAAAAGCATGGTTTTTCACCGAGTCCTCTCCATCGGCCCACCATTCGTGATTTCCATCAGGTGGTCGATTGTTTTGGGCTTCGAGCGGCCCAACTCCTCCCTAAGCTCTCTACAGCGTACACCACCGTTGAACGCGTCGATTGCGCGATCCTCGGAGATGTCTTCTGTGGAGTTCTTGATGATAGAACATCTCTGGATATACGAGTGCAGCGACTCGCCAGATCTCTAGTGGTAGCCTCTTAGTTCTTCGATTGATGTCTAAGTGCCCTTGAAGTTGCACACGAAGCTGTAGACTAGCTCTTCCAAGCCACGAATGGATCCGCGCGGGAGACTGTTGAGCCATGCGCGAGCGGCGCCCTGCAGCTGTAGCTGGAAGCATTGCATGGCCGTGCTTCGACTCCCGCCAAGCATCAGCCTGATGGAGGAGATGTGATCCTCCAGCCAGATCTTCGGGTCCTGTAGGCCATCGAATTTCGGGTTCTCCGATGGGAGTTTGAACCCTTTAGGCATTCGTTTCTGCCTGATGGC
This sequence comes from Avena insularis, assembly GCA_023614405.1. Classification (NCBI taxonomy): domain Eukaryota; kingdom Viridiplantae; phylum Streptophyta; class Magnoliopsida; order Poales; family Poaceae; genus Avena; species Avena insularis. Next base: position 191,921,375 of record CM042690.1, read on the forward strand.
CCTGCTGAAGCATCTAGCGCCGCAGAGATCTACTTCGTCGTCCTCTGAGTCAGTCGAACGAGCGCGTCTTGCGTGCATCTTGTTGACTTTGCGCTGCGTGATGTCATCACGCGCATCGTAGTCGTGATCGTGCCGCTATGGGCGATGATGTCGAGACAGGTCATGGCTATCATCGCTAGACGAGGGAGAGGAGTAGCGTTTGGCCAGAGCCTTGATTTTTTTCGGCTCCGCTGTTGGCTCTTTGTCGAGGGCAGCCTCGATTAGCCCTAGGCCCACAATCGTAGATCCGTGCATGGCACCTCGCGGATCTCCAGCTAGTGGTTGGTTGTTGAGGAGGTACATGGTGGCCGTTGTTACCGCAGCTTGTGGCGTCTTCGGGAGCATGTTGCCCCGTGTATCCACCGTCATTAGCCGAAGTAGAGTACTTTCGCGGCTTCTACGCTCTCCTGGTCGGTGAGGTGGGCTAGTCAAGATCATCTTTTGTTGTCTAGGTACTCGTTGCCTTTGGAGGAGGATCCTCCAAGGGAGGAGAGCTGAGCTCACCGAAGCCTCGACTCATCCGCCGCCTTTCTACGCGCCTTGAGTTGCGCGATTACCTACTGCTGGCGTTTGAATTCTTCCTTCAGCAGCCAATGGTAGCCCATCAGCATGTCCTGCGATGAGTTGGGGGGTACAGGATTGCCCCATAGAGCTTCTTGCCAGCGGGCCCACTCATTATCGTTGAGTTTGATCAGCTTGCGCTCTCCGGTGTTCTCATTCACCGTGAGGTGCGGTTCTCCTCCCGTCCCATTATTGGTGGGTGCACCGTTGGTGGGGCCACCGTTTGCAACTGGTATACCGCTGTTGGCCGGTCCAGTGCCAGTGCTAGCTGATACGTCCATTTTGCATCATTATTATATGTCTTAATTCACTATTATTCATTGATATATTTCATATTGAGAGGTGATACTTATGTTATTTCATCTATTTCTGCATGGTTGATGAATTTTGGAGCATGGACTGCTGCAGTCAGGATTCTGATGGAAAAGGTGCTGCTTGGAGGCAAAATTCGCGAAGATCAGAAAATCCGGGAAAATATACGGAAAATCCTATTTTTCCAGAAGACTAAGGATGCCAGAAGATGGAGTGGAGATGGGCCACAGGGGGGCCACACCACCCCATGGCGCGGGCAGGCCTAGGCCGCGCCAGGCGGTGGTGTGGCCACCCTGGCCCACTCCAGCCTCTCCCCTCTGGCATATATCAACCTCCCGAAACCCTAAGACTCGGGGAGTGACCACAGAAAGATTCCGCCGCCTCTGCGGGGCAGAAAACACCGAGAGAGAAAGATCTCTTCGGCAGACAGATTTCTGCCGGGGGAATTCCTTCCTGGAGAGGGGAGATCGTCGCCATCAAAACCACCATCAAGCTGGACTTCATCGGGATCATCATCGTCATCATCACCACCATCATCACCATCAGCACCATCTCCATATTTCTGTAACAATTGGTTGAATCTTGCATTAGTTCATAGGGGAAACTTTCCTGGTGTTGATTACTCTTTGTAGTTAATGCTATTGAGTGAACCGTTGAATTATTGTTTATGTTCAGATTGTTATACATCATTATTCTATCTCTGATCATGATCCATATGATGTCTTGTGAGTAGTTTGTTTTGTTCTTGAGGACATGGGAGAAGTCTTGTTGTTAGTAGTGGAGTTGTGTTGAGAAAGATTAATTAGATTGTTATTTAAGTTGTGGTGTACTTCTTCTAGTGGTGTCATTTGAACGTCGACTACATGACACTTCACCTATATGGGCCTAGGGGAATGCATTGTGTATTTGGATACTAATCATAGGGGTTGCCAGAGTGACAGAAACCTGAACCCCCGTTAGGAAACCATTGCACAAGGGACATAAGGGTCTTAGAGTTTAAAGGTGTGGTTAGGTTTCTACCTTAATTACTTTCTTGTACTTACGGATGTTTGCAAGGGGTATAATCACAAGTATGTATTAGTCTTGGATGGGGCGGTACATTAGCACAGGTTCACCCACACAACACTTAGCAAGCTAAAGAAGATTAATCAACAATATGAAGCGAAAGCACTTGACAGTCTTCCCATGCGTCCTCGAGAACGTTTGGTCATCTTAAGTAATACAACTGGCTTGTCCTTTGCTGCATAAAGGATTGGGCCACTTCCTGCATTTATTCCTACTGTCTTTTATTTACTCATACTTTGTTTACTTGCTTTATCAAAAACCCCTAAAAATCCGTTTGCTAAGTATTTGCAGAGAATTCCTGATCCATACCACTAGCCAGCACCTTCTGCTCCTCGTTGGGTTCGACACTCTTACTTATCAAAAATACTACGATACACCCCCTATACTTGTGGGTCATCAAGACTATTTTCTGGCGCCGTTGCCGGGGAGTGAAGCGCTATTGGATAGTGGAACTAGTAAAGGAAACTTCTACTGTGAGTATTGTTTACTTCTGTTAGTTGCTTTATTTTCGTGATGGATAATTCACTGAGTTTCTTATTTGGTAATGCTACTACCACTGCTAAGGTAGTAGATAAGCCACCACCTGCTGAGAATGATGTTTTCAGAATACCTACAAGAATTATTGATCGTGTTATGGATAACTACTATGTTGGGCATGGAACTGTCCATCCCGGTGATCATTTACTCTTTATACACGAATTATGCGGGTTGTTCAAGAGTGTAGGTATTACTATAGATCAAGTTAAGAAGAAGTTATTCTCATTATCACTGAAAGGAAGAGCTGAGGAATGGTATAACCTGCTGAAGAATGGTCAAGCTCTGGAATGGGAGGAAATAGTGCCTCTATTTTATTCAAAGTTTTATCCTCCTAGTGAGATTCATAAAGATCAGAATCAAATATACAATTTTTGGCCTCTTGATGGAGAGAGTACAGCTCAAGCTTGGGGGAGATTGAAGTTACTAATGCTCAAATGTCCCATTCATGAGCTCCCCAACAATATTATTATAAATAACTTTTATGCAAGGCCCCCTCTACATGATAAAGATTTATTGGATGCTTCTTGTGCTGGATCATTCACTCGCATGGAAGAAGAGGCTAAATGGGATCTTCTGGACCGTATTCAAGACAATGCTGAAGCTTGGGAGAATGACAAAGGTAGAAAGTCAGGTATAAATTATGATTATGAATGCATTGAATCTTTTATGGGAACCGATGACTTTCAAAATATTAGTAATATTTATGGTCTTGATTTGCAAGTTATTACGAATTTCTTTAGATCTTTTGCTTCCTATATAGAAATTCCAAAAAGGGGATGGAACAAATACCATGCACCTTACAAAGATATTGTTGACTATGCTCCTATTGGAAGTGCTGAGTATTGCATTATTGACCCCATCTTACCCGAACCTTATATCGAGAAGATTCCCTTCCCCGAAAAGGTAAAGGACCATACTATGATAACTAATGTAATCGCCAAAAGTGAAAAAAGAACTGTAAAACCTGATGAACAAATAAACATTGAACCTGTGGTAGCAATTGTGAAAGACCTTGTCACTAAAAGCGTAGAAGATGGGCACATAGTGTTTTGTGAGGATGCTTCTAATATTGTTTCACATCCCAATAGAACTAAAAAGGCTAGTGTTCCTGTGCTTTCTGTTAGAATTGGTGATCATTGCTATTATGGTTTATGTGATATTGGTGCAAGTTCCAGTGCTATTCCTTATGAGCTTTACAGAGAAATTATGCATGAAATCAGTCCTTGCGAGTTGGAAGAGATTGATGTGGTTATTCACCTTGCTAATAGAGAGACCATCTCTCCAATTGGTATTGTACGAGACGTCGAAGTTCTTTGTGGTAAGATTAAGTACCCTGCTGATTTTCTAGTACTTGGTTCGGCTGCTAGTAAAACCTACCCTATCATTTTTGGTAGACCTTTCTTGAGTACTTATGGAGCTATTATTGATTGCAAGAGGGAGAAAATCTTGACTAAGTTTGATGGGGAATCTTATGAGTTTAATTTTTTGAAATTTTCTAAAGAACCTTGCGAAGAGGAAACCCATAATGAGGATTTTAGGGTTGAACAACTTGCTTCTATTTCTCTTGCTCCTAACAATGCTTTGCAGCAATTTATGGAAGATCATGAAAGTGAAATCTTCATGGAAGAAAGGAATGAGATTGACAGGATTCTCCGTGATCAACCTATGATGCTTAAGCATGACTTGCCTGTAGAAGACTTGGGGGTACCATGATGCCACCTAAAAAGGATCCGGTTTTCGATCTAAAACCTCTCCCTGATGATCTTAAATATGCTTATATTGATGATAAAATGATATATCCTATTATTGTTATCGTTAAACTTTTAGGGAAGGAAGAAGAAAGGTTATTGGAAGTTTTGAGAAAACATCGAGGAGCTATGGGCTATACTCTGGATGATTTAAAAGGGATTTCACCTACTATATGTCAGCATTCTATCAACATAGAACCAGATGCGAAGCCAGTAGTGGAGCACCAACAACGTTTAAATCCTAGGATGAAGGAAGTGGTAAGGAATGAGGTATTGGAACTCCTTGATGCTGGTATTATTTACCCTATTGCTTATAGTGAATGGGTTAGTCATGCTCATTATGTTCCTAAAAAGGGAGGTATTTCCGTTGTCCGTAATGATAATGATGAGCTTATTCCTCAAAGAATAGTGGTAGGCTATAGGATGTGCATCGATTTTAGGAAAGTCAATAAAGTTACTAAGAAAATCACTACCCGCTTCCTTTTATTGATCAAATGTTGGAAAGGTTGTCTAAAAAGACCCATTTTTGTTTTCTTGATGGTTATTCTGGTTTATCTCAAATTGCTGTCAAATAACAAGATCAAGAAAAAACTACTTTTACTTCCCCTTATGGAACTTATGCTTATAGACGTATGCCTTTTTGTTTATGTAATGCTCCTGCTACTTTCCAAATGTGCATGTCTGCTATCTTTCATGGTTTTTTTGAGGAAATTGTAGAAGTGTTCATGGATGACTTTTCTGTCTATGGAACTTCTTTTGATAATTGTCTGCACAACCTTGATAAAGTTTTGTAGAGATGTGAGGAAACTAATCTTGTTCTTAATTGAGAGAAATGCCACTTCATGGTTAATGAAGGGATTGTTCTTGGGCATAAGGTTTCTGAAAGAGGCATAGAAGTTGATAGAGCTAAGGTTAAGGCAATTGAGAAGATGCCATGTCCAAGAGACATCAAAGGTATTCGTAGTATCCTTGGTCGTGCTAGTTTCTATAGGAGGTTTATTAAAGACTTCTCTAGGATATCAAAACCTCTCACTAATCTTCTTCAAAAAGATGTACCCTTCGTTTTTGATGATGATTGTAGGGAGGGTTTTGAAACTCTTAAGAAGGCTTTAACTACAGCCCCTATTGTTCAACCACCTGATTGGAGTTTACCCTTTGAAATAATGTGTGATGCTAGTGATTTTGCTGTAGGGGCTGTCCTTGGGCAATGTATTGATAAAAAGTTAAATGTTATCCATTATGCTAGTAAGACCCTAGACGATGCTCAAAGGAATTATGCCACTACTGAAAAGGAATTTCTAGCTGTTGTTTTTGCCTGTGATAAGTTTAGGCCCTATATTGTGGACTCAAAAGTAACAATTCATACTGATCATGTTGCTATTAAATATCTTATGACGAAGAAGGATGCTAAGCCTAGGCTTATTAGATGGGTACTGATTTTACAAGAGTTTGATCTACATATAGTAGATAGGAAGGGTGCTGAAAACCCTGCAGCTGATAATTTATCTCGTTTGGAAAACATCTCTTTTGACACTATGCCTGTTAATGATAGTTTCCCAAATGAATAGCTAGCTGCAGTATGGGTGAGCTCGCGAGGAAGCCCTTGGTATGCTGATTATGCTAACTTTATTGTCTCCAAGTATTTGCCTCCAACTTTTACAGCTCAGCAAAGAAGAAAGTTCTATGATTTGAGGCATTATTTTTGGGATGACCCACACTTATACAAAGAAGGAGTTGATGGTATTATGCAAAGATGTGTTCCAGAATATGAACAAAAGGAGATATTGCATAAATGTCATGGTAGTGCCTATGGAGGACATCATGCAGGAGATAGAACTGCACAAAAGGTACTACAATCAGGTTTCTACTGGCCTACCCTTTTTAAAGATGCAAGAAAATTTGTCCTATCTTGTGATGAATGTCAGCATGTTGGTAATATTTCTAGACGCAATGAAATGCCTATGAACTACTCTCTAGTTATTGAACCTTTTGATTATTGGGGATTTGACTTTATGGGTCCTTTCCCTCCTTCGAAAGGCTACACTCATATTCTTGTTGCCATTGATTATGTTACTAAGTGGGTAGAAGCTATTCCTACAAAGAGTGTTGACAGAGAGACTTCTCTAAAAATGCTTAAGGATGTTATCTTTCCTAGGTTTGGGGTGCCTAGGTATCTCATGACTGATGGGGGTTCTCATTTCATTCATGGTGTTTTTAGGAAGATCCTTGCTAAATATGATGTTAATCATAGAATTGCTTCAGCTTATCACCCCCAAACTAGCGGGCAAGTAGAGTTATCAAATAGAGAGATTAAATCTATCTTGCAGAAGACTCTTAATAGGTCTAGGAAAAACTGGGCTAAGAAGTTGAATGATGCTTTATGGGGTTATAGAACTGATTACAAAAATCCTATGGGAATGTCTCCTTATAAAATGGTTTATGGGAAAGCTTGTCACCTACCCTTAGAATTAGATCACAAAGCTTACTAGGCAGTGAAAGAACTAAATAGAGATTGTAAGCTCGCTGGTGAGAAAAGATTATTTGACTTAAGTTCTTTAGATGAATGGAGAAGTGAAGCCTATGAGAATGCTAGGCTCTTTAAGGAAAAAGTTAAAAGATGGCATATTAAGCGAATACTTAAGAGAGAATTTCATGTTGGTGAGAAAGTTCTATTGTATAGGTCTCGTCTCAGATTTTTTGCAGGTAAGCTACTATCAAAATGGGAAGGACCTTTCATCATTAAAGAAGTATACCGTTCAGGAGCAATAAAAATTTCTTCTCTAAAAGATAATACTACACAAGTAGTGAATGGATAGCGACTCAAACACTATATTGCTGGAGATTCTTACAATGAAGATGTTGATGCCTTTCAAGTTATAACTCCAGAGAAATTCATTGAGGACCAAATTCAGAGACCTACAGAGTCTGTTTTCATATAGGTAACAGTTCTGGTAAGAAAAGTTCTGCAAAAATACTATCCAACTATATTTTTGCAGTTTTCGGTCAATAAGGAAAGTTACCAAGCGAAAAAGGGACGGAACCGGAGCCAGGGTGGCCCACACCACCCCATGGCGCGGGCCCACCCCTAGCCACGCCACCAGGTGGTGAGTCCACCCAGGACTTCGCCTCCGACTTGTTTTCTTCCAGTACCTTCATTTTGATATGAAACTTCATAATATATAACCCCCTGGATCTTCCGAGGTTCGTATATCGTGTTTTCGTCGTGTTTTTGTTTCGATCTGTTTCTGCCAGGTAAAAATCTCAGATTGGTAGCCTAAATGTCTTCCACTGGATCAGTTGAGGGAGATTCCTTGGAAGATATCATCAACCCATACATGAGAGAATTGCAGATTCATGCCAAGGAGTTATTGCTCGAAGATGGGGAGGTTCGGATTAAAGAGGTTCAAGGCCCTAAAGGTGAAGGAAGTCTGGAGGACATGATGGAAGCATTGGAATAAGAAGTCTTTAGGTAAAAGAAGATGGCGGAGCACGAAGTGGATATCATCCATAAGATTTGTTCCGAACTCATCACCGAGCACCAAAAGGAGACTGCTGAACTCAAAGACGAAGTGCTCTCACTCCGCCAAACAACCAACGAACTGCAAGCACAATTCTATGATGTTCAAAATCAAAACTGTGAGTATGAGGCTAGATTTAAACTCATAAGCGCTGCTGCAAGTTTCAGGATGTTGGAAACCACGATGTCCTTTGTTGATGGGAAGCCTTTACCTTGGAAGAAGGATGAAGATGATAGGATACCACCACCACCTAAGGAGTAATTCATCATCAGGTTTGGCATCCCCTTGGTTTGTTCCAAGCTTGGGGGAGTGCCGCGGTATCACATCACTATCTTCTATCTTTTTACCTTTTTAGTAGAGTCATATCATGAATAGAGGAGTTATTATGTAGTATGGTTTGCATTTTGGAAGTGTCCCCTCTCTCGTTAGATATGTATCCCTTGGTGTGAGTTTCCGTTATGGAATATTAATGAGAAGTTCTATCATTCACTCTTTTGCATAGCTTATATTAGTTTTGAATTTGTGGTTATATGATTGATCTTGTTTTTAGTATTGGTAGCACTCTGGGATCATTGAGTTAATTTAGTTGGTTTTGGCAAACCTGGCTCGATCAGTAGCAACACTATTTTTGAGAGTTGAATGAAAAAGATAGAAGTACTCTAAAGAAAAATAATTTCATCGTCTTTCTTTCTTGATTTGCTCATAAGTTTAGTATTCTCTAGTTGAGATCTTTTGTGCTTCCAAGGAAGATTGCATGTTTGTCTTTATCACTTGTATGTTTGTTTGTTTCCTTCAACTCTTGTACTTGCTACCCAGCCTTGCTAGCCAAAAACCTATACTGAGAGGGTATCCTTCTCGTGCATCCACCTCCTTTAAACCAAAACCTTTGCCATTTGTGTCCACCATACCTACCTATTAGCATTAGTGCTATTCCAAGTAAATTCTTGTTTTATCTACCTCCCAAATTAAACTTGTTATGTGAAAATTAGTGATTAAAGCTCTCACGAACTTGATGACACACTTTACTTTCTTGCACTTAATAAACTTGAACCATTGTGCTCACCTATGTTGCGTATATGCTTGCGCTTTGTAAGTTGTGAATTAGCAGAACCATGCTATCATGGGGAACGCTTTCAACATTGCACTGGTACTTAGTACCAAGTTGATATCATGTTCTTTTGTCTATGGATGTCATCGGTGTGAAATGAAAGGGGAGCTTGTAAGTCCATGGAGTTATGCATGTGTGTTAGAGAAACGCCTGGGCCGCTGGTCTAATCCATGCTGACATGGTGGAAACCTGCAGCGTAACCATAACAAGTATCTATGAAGCATTCTTCTTATAAAAAAAGAGATTGAGGTTGAGAAAAAGAGAAAAGAAAAAAAGAGATATTATGAAAATAGGAAAGAGAGAAAAAAGCACCATATTCCCATGGTAAATAAGAAGATTGCTGAGATGCTTGTTGTCTGCTTGCCTTGTCATTTTGATATGGGGATTCTTCCGTATCATCGGCAAGGGTACCTGCTGGCGGTTCTCAATGATACACATATGCTTACGATGACAAGAACTTACCGGTGACTAAACTTGAGTAGCATGAGGAGCGACCCTCGTATTCAAGGGACATGAGATTCTCAACTTACAACTTGTCAATGCATATCCTCATTTTTGATCACTTTAACCTTAACCACCTAAAGATGCCTATGATAGGGGCAATGAGAGCTGAAAGCTAGTAAGTATCATAATTTTTGGGAGCTCTTTATGAGACTTGCAATCCCCCTTTCCCTCTGAAGGGCCTTTCTTTTACTTTGTAGTTGAGTCAAGAACCTACTCCCTTCTATCTCAGCAAGTATTTTGAGTTGATGTGTTTCATTCATTCATATGATGATTTATTCAATCATGTTTCTTATGTTCCTTGTTTTGCACATTGCTCTTATCCTGATGTTTACTACTTTGAAAGCTATCATTGAAAAACCAGCTATTTGTGAACTCCAGCAAATTATCAACTATTCTTCGACCAAGAGCTAAGTTTGCCATTACTAATTATGATTCACTTTATATATCTTTATTGTGATTCCTTTACTTATTACAAGTTGAGTTATATAATAGTGAGTTGTCTTCTAGTATGATATATGTATTTGATGAATGTGATGCTTCTTGTCTATATTCTTTCATCGACTCTTCACTTAAAAACCTGAGGTCATGTTTATTGAGCTTAGTTTCGCTTGGGGACAAGCGGAGTATAAGCTTGGCGGGAGTTGATACGTCCATTTTGCATCACTATTCTATGTCTTAATTCACTATTATTCATTGATATATTTCATATTAAGAGGTGATACTTATGTTATTTCATCTATTTCTGCATGGTTGATGACTTTTGGAGCATGGACCGCTGCAGTCAAGATTCTGATGGAAAAGGTGCTGTTTGGAGGCAAAATTCGCGAAGATCAGAAAATCCGGGAAAATATACGGAAAATCCTATTCTTCCAAAAGACTAAGGATGCCAGAAGATGGAGTGGAGATGGGCCACAGGGGGCCCACACCACTCCATGGCGCGGGTAGGCCTAGGCCACGCCAAGAGGTGGTGTGGCCACCCTGGCCCACTCTAGCCTCTCCCCACTGGCGTATATCAACCTCCCGAAACCCTAAGACTCGCAGAGCGACCACAGAAATATTCCGCCGCTTCTGCGCGGCAGAAAACACCGAGAGAGAAAGATCTCTCCGGCAGACAGATTTCTGTCGGGAGAATTCTTTCCCGGAGAGGGGAGATCGTCGCCATCAACACCACCATCAAGCTGGGCTTCATCGAGATCATCATCATCATCACCACCATCATCACCATCAGCACCCTCATCACCATCTCCATATTGCTATAACAATTGGTTGAATCTTGCATTAGTTCATAGGGGAAACTTTCCCGGTGTTGATTACTCTTTATAGTTAATGCTATTGAGTGAACCGTTGAATTATTGTTTATGTTCAGATTGTTATACATCATTATTCCATCTCTGATCATGATCCATATGATGTCTTGTGAGTAGTTCGTTTTGTTCTTGAGGACATGGGAGAAGTCTTGTTGTTAGTAGTGGAGTTGTGTTGAGAAAGATTCAATAGATTGTTATTTAAGTTGTGTTGTACTTATTCTAGTGGTGTAATGTGAACGTCGACTACATGACACTTCACCTATATGGGCCTAGGGGAATGCATTGTGTATTTGGCTACTAATCGTAGGGGTTGCCGGAGTGACAGAAACCTGAACCCTCGTTAGGAAACCATTGCACAAGGGACGTAAGGGTCTTAGAGTTTAAAGATGTGGTTAGGTTTCTACCTTAATTATTTTCTTGTACTTACGGATGTTTGCAAGGGGTATAATCACAACTATGTATTAGTCTTGGATGGGGCGGTACATTAGCATAGGTTCACCCACACAACACTTAGCAAGCTAAAGAAGATTAATCAACTATATGAAGCGAAAGCACTTGACAGTCTTCCCATGCGTCCTCGAGAATGTTTGGTCATCTTAAGTAATACAACCGGCTTGTCCTTTGCTGCATAAAGGATTGGGCCACTTGCTGCGTTTATTCCTACTGTCTTTTATTTACTCGTACTTTGTTTACTTGCTTTATCAAAACCCCCTAAAAATCCGTTTGCTAAGTATTTGCAGAGAATTCCTGATCCATACCACTAGCCAGCACCTTCTGCTCCTCGTTGCGTTCGACACTCTTACTTATCGAAAATACTGCGATACACCCCCTATACTTGTGGGTCATCACTAGCATTTTCGCGATTGACGTTGGTGTCGCCCGCATTGATGATGTTGCAGATTAAGTGATTAGGGAAGCTGTTGCTCCCACAATTTTCAGATCTGGAGCCGTAGGCTCCCTCTTCTGTGGCTAGGCCACCCAAATCGGATCCGCGACTGTTGTCGCTATCCGTGCTCCCAGCTATTGCCGGGGCATTAAGTTCGCTAAGGGTGCCGATTGGTGGCGGAAACCAGGATGCTGGAGCAATCACGGGTGTTGTTGGCTGGTCGGGCATGCGAAGCGTGCCCAGTTGACCGACTTGGAAGCGGAAACTCCCAATCGCCAAGCCGATCCCGTCGCCCATGGACTCAAAATGCGGGCAAGTGGACGGCATGTGGACGGTGAAGTCGAAAGCGCCGAAGAGCTAGCGAATCTCCGCTGTTGCGGAGTTGTAGATCATGGTTGATGGGGCCGAAGAAGCCGCGACATCAGCACTCCTAGTTCCCACAGACTGCGCCAATTGACAAGGGTTTAACTCGTCAATGCCCATTGTTATGGACTTGGGTGTTGGAGAAGGAGGGAGCGTTGGAGGCATCAATCGTGTCGTGGAAATGGCCACGGCAGTCGCTGCCACTGGCAGCGATTGAGTGTTTTGTGAGGAAGAGTTGGCGGCCATCTGTGGTGTGAGATGGGGGTGGATGCACATGGGTTTACCCAGGTTCGACCCCCCGGAGAGTAAAGACCTACTCCTGCTAGATTAGATGATGAGAGAGCGAGTTATAGGGGTGGCGAGCTCGGTGACTAGGCAGCGAGTCGCTTGAGGGGGTGTATGATGGAACGTGAGTCTCCAGGATACCCTAGGGAGGTTATATATGGAGCACCTCTCTAGGGTTTACAAGTTATCCCCTAATAAGATAAGGATCTGGAGGCCTTTGACCTAGTTCGACTGGGCTTCTGCTACGCTCCTGGGCTTCTAGTCGCTAGTCACTGGGCCTTTCCTTCCTTCGTAATCCAGTCGCCGTCTTCCGGACGCACTCGCAGGACTTTCGACCCGATCGGAACGTCCTGCTGGGCATACCACCTTCAGCATATCCCCATCAGTAGTCCCCGAGGCCATCGTTGATGTAGGCGCGGGCGTCCTCTTGGTGGTCGGAGTAGGCGAGCCCAATTTGGGCGTCCAGTCGAGTCGGCGATGGACTCTACTAGAGCCAAGGAGAATTTCCCCATGTTTCCACTCGCCGTCTCAGCGGGTGGAAAGACTGGCGAGTGGCGAGTGGACTAAAGAAGTTGGACCAACAAACCTGGTCAAACTATCTATTGGAATTTCCAACGGTAACTACGGAGTAATTACCGTGGGTAACGGCTACCCCGATTTTGGCGGGTGGCGTTTCCCATATAAGGGGAGTGATGGTTCAGTCCCGCAGTCCTTCTTCGCATTCTTCACTCCTTTTCGTTCGCTATTCCTTCCTCCAATCTTCCTGCCCGCGTCCTTCCGACTTGTTTTCTCCGCATCACGCGATTCCTCATCCTACCCGATGGCGCCTCCTAAAGGCTCATGGGGGAAATCCAAGTGCACCACGGCACAGCTTAGATCTTTTGAAGACGCCGGAGTGCTCCGCAAGGGGAATTGGTGGGTTCCCCCCTCCTCCGAGACCGAGCCGAAGCCGCGACCCGGTGAATTCATCTGCTTCCCCAGTCATCTCGAGAGGGGTCTGGGGTTCCCCACCTCTCTCTTTTTCCACCGCTTCTACGCATATTACGTGATCAAGCCATCAGATCTTGGTCCAACAACATTGAGCAGCTGGCGATCTTCGTCGCCTTCTGTGAATGTTATCTTGGCTGCATGCCGTATTTCCTGCTATGGCTGGAGCTCTTCCACGGCCGCATCGGGCGCGAGGCGTCCAGCGGCTTGATGCTGCCCGCAGGTGGAGTCACGTTTCAGCTAAAGCCGAAGGACAATTTTGTCAAGCTCCTCCTGCCGAAGAAGGCCGCCAGCGAGTGGAAGAAAACCTGGTTCTACGTCAAGGAAGCCACTCCCTCTAGCGAAGTGGATCTTCCCGAGTTCGTCGCCGAGAGGAGAGAGCCCTGCCGGTTGGCACCGAAGAAGCTTCCCGAGGATCAGCGGATGGCCGTCGAGGAAATGATGGACCAGATCCAGAAGCTAAAGGGCCAGGGGTTGATTCCAATCAACCTCTACAACTGCTTCGGGCGGCATACTGTTCAATGGCGCACTTGATGTATGAATACAGCGGGAAGCACGACCCATCTCGGACCAGCAAGGAGTCATGGGAGGCTGAGGACTATAGGGCAGCCCTGAAGAAGATCACCGACGCGGAGTTCACCAGCGTGGCGGTAGGGGTCGCCCCGTACACTCCTGTGGAGAATGAAGCCCCCACAGTAAGTTCTTTTTCCAATCGCTGCGTCCGTGTCTCAGTTTCAGTCTCCCCGCTTGGTGTTTCTGACTCGTGGTGACTTTCAGCTTTTTCAGGTGTTGGAGGGGTGGCTCCCTCCGCTTGATGAAGAGGTTCCCCAGGAACTGGACGAGTACTTCGAGGAGGATCCTTCCGATAGCGATGGAGAATAGGAAGAGGTACCTCTCCCAGCCCCCATGGCTCGCAAGACCCGGATATAGAAATAGCGTGAAGTCGAGGCGAGCCGTAGCCTGGACGAGCGCGACGAAGACGACGAGGTCGCGCAGGAGCAGACGTCCCGGCGCACCGCTACACCGTCGAAGCCTGCGCGCCGGCCCAAGTCGCCAGAGAAAAGGCCTGCGTCACCGGCCAGGTCGTCTGTGGTGCTCGAGTCGGATGATGATTCCAGCGACGAAGGAACTCCTGAGATCTCGCACAAGGCCCCAAGGGACACGGTCCCGGCGAAGGGGTTGGAGGGCGAGGACACGGTGGTGGTGGTAGAGGTTCCCTTGGCAGTGATTGCGCCGACAACCACGGGGGTTCCAAGCCGGGAAGCAGCTGGGGCGATGGCGTCCAAGTCGCCACAGCCGTCAAAGGCGGCCGCGTCGGAGCCGGAGATCCCAGCAACTGCAGCTTCGTCGTCGAGGAAGCCCTCAGTTTCGGGGGCTTCAGACGTCTTCGAGAGGGGCCTCAGCCACAAGCTGGGTCCTGAGTTGGACAAGCCCGTCCACATTAGTACCGGGCTTCGTGTCCTTCCGGTCGCCAAGTAAGTAGCGCTCCCTCGTCCCAATTTATCTTCCTCCTTTTGTATTGTCGTTGTTTTGACTGAGGGGGCTCCTGCAGGTCGGGGGCTAAGAAGATTGGGCGTCCTTCGGTGGCTAAGATTCCACCAGCCACCGACGCAGGAGAGGGCGACCCATCCAAGAAGAGGAAGGTCGCCGATGAAGTGGCGACCGTTGAGGCCGCGAAGAAGCTGAAGGGGGGCACCGATGCTGCTGCTACCAAGGACAGCGCAGCGGAGTCTGCTGCTGCTCCAGTCTCCGAAGAAGTGATGGCGACGTGATCGGAACCAGCAGCGGCTGCGTCCGCGCCGGATGCGCCAGCCCCAACAACCAGCGCTCCTGCCAGAGCGTCGACGACCTTCCCGTGGTTCATGGCGAGAGGATTTCCATGTGTAGCGAACACGCAGTCTCTGCAGAATCCAGAAGTCGTGGATGCGGACATTGGGTCCTGCCGCGGGCGCACTTCCTTCATGGTCCCGTCGACTGACGCCGGGGAGCTTCACAAGATGCTCGGCTCTGCTATTCAGGTATGTCCAGTCCCCGAGTTCCTGGTCGCTAAATGTCAGCGTCTAGGAACTGAACCCCTTTCTCCTTTCTAGTCCCCAAATTCCTAGTCGCTGAGTTTCGGCGGCTGGGAATTGAGTTTCTTTTCCTCCTTCTCCAGTCCCCGAGTTCCTGGTCACTGAATTTCAGCGGTTGGGAACTGGATTTTGTTTTGTCAAATGCTTAGGTGGGTTCTTTGTTTGTAGGGACTGCAAAGGGAGTCGACCGATCGCCAGGCCGCAAGAGAGCGCTTGGAGCGTGACTTGCGCGACACACAGGAGGTGAACCGGCGGCTTCAGGAAACTATTGGTGAGTATTTGTTTGTCTTATTCTGGTGTAAGCTGGTTGTGTACATTGCTCTGATGTCTTCACTTGCAGATGGTTTCCCGGCTGAGATCTCCAAGTCCCGTGAGGGGTATGTCCCAGTCGCTGAACTAGATGCGGCGAATGGGCGAATAGCCTCCTTGGTCAAGGATTTGGAGGAGGCTAAGGCAGCCTCAATTTCTTCGGAGGAACGTGCGAAGGCTGCCATCGCCGCTGCTGAAGAAGAACGTAAAGCCGCGGGCTCCGTCATCGTGGGGCTGCACAACGAGCAAACTGCCTTGGAGAAGAACATCAAGGAGAATTGCCACAAACTCCTCGGTGAGTCTCTATCTTTGCTTTACCCTTTTGTCGAGTCCCCGCTTTGGGGGTTTCATTGTTTCACTGACATCTGATTTTGCAACTGTGGTAGGGCTAAACGCCCCTGTGGTGCAAACTTACAACGCTTCGCAATGCGTGACTGCTGTGGTGAATGCGGCCACGGCCTCGGCATTGTGTGTCCAGGTGACTCTTCAGGGCGTGTCTCCCACCGAGGTCATCCCTGGGGGGCTTACTGAGGTGTGGCGCTATCTAGAGGAGATGCCTGCCGTTGTGGAATGGATGACACGCTCGGCGTTCAGGCGCGGGGCCGCCACAACGTTGAGCTTGGGTCTCGCCCATTTCCCCGACGATTTCGACCTTGACGATGTGACGAGTGGCTATCCGTCAGCGACCGGCACGGTGGAGATGTCGGAGGTGCTGAGGCTGACTGGGAAGGCTACCCCTTACGCCGATCATGTCCTAGCGATGGGGGATTTGCTGCTGTATCAGGAGATGGTGTTGGCGCCTGGCGACCCTGAGCCGGAGCACCGCGACATGAAGTCGGAGCAGCCCTTCCGGTCGTCGTTGTCGAAGTCACTGATGACGTACCCGAGGAACCCATGGTAGCCTTTTGTGCGCATCAAGGGGGTGGCGCTGCTTCTTCATCAGGGCCTGTGGAGTAAACAATGTAATTGTCCAAGTTGTGATGTATGCCAAGTGGCGAATGCTGTAAGGTGTTTTTGCAATGTACGCCACGGGGAGTCGATCGACTCGTGTGTTGATAAGGAATGTGTGTTGAATTTTGTTTATGGATTGTTTTGATTGAGCGAGTCCCCGAGCGCGTCCGCCCTTTAATGGGGTATAACTCGATTGTGTACTTTGGTGTGTTTGTTTTATTTGTGCACTGATTTTATCCCTCGCTTCTTCTGGGTGGCGAGTCCCCGAACACGGGTAGGACTGACGCGTGAGCGAGTCCCCGAGCATGATGCCTGACCGAATTGGTCGTGCTCCTGGTGTAGGTTGTGTGTGCGTTGTTGGTAACGCGTCTCCTCCCCTGGCCCGGAGAGTTAGTCGCTTGGCGAGCCCTAGGCAGCTCTCTTACTTGGTGTATTCCCGAGCCGCGTGGTGGTTCCGGTTTTGCGGAGTCCCCGTGCGTGGTACTTAACCGTTCGAGTCGCTTTGCACGAGGATGGGAGGGACAGATCGCTGTGAGAAGCGTGTACCGGATGTCTTGGCCTGGCGGGCCAGCCGGGCTAGGCGACTCTAATGGCGGCTCCGGGTTGGCGTTTTTCGTGGACGACCCAAGGCCCGAATGGTGCCCTTGTGTCGCACTACGTAGCCATGCCGACCGCTCGTCCAGAGGTTGACTTCCGTGAGTAGCGTATTGCTAGTATGTACGAGTGCGAGTGGCACAAGAATATGGCGAGTGGGCACGATTTGATCCGAATGAATTTCATTATATATTCAGATGGAGTACAGTGTGAGGTTCTACGTATAGAACTTTCTAAGGAGGTTTACATTCCATGGCCTCTGACCTCCAATTGGCCGTCGCCCCGTATGTCGATGAGGTAGTAGGCATCGTTGCCAAGGACCCGGTCTATGGCGAATGGCCCCTCCCATGGGCGGGAGAGCTTGTGCATGCCCTTCTTGTCCTGGTTCAGTCGCAGGACCAGGTCGCCTTCCTGGAAGGTGCGAGTCCGCACTCGGCTGCTGTGATAGCGGCGGAGTCCTTGCTGGTATATGGTGGTGCGGGAGCAAGCCAGGTCTCGTGCCTCGTCGAGTTGATTGATGCTGTCTTGGCGGGCGACCTCGTTGGCCGCCTCGACGTAGTTGGCGACTCGAGGTGAATCATTCTCCAGGTCAGTTGGCATTACGGCCTTGGCGCCATACACCATGAAGAAGGGCGTGAACCCGGTTGATCGGTTGACGGAGGTGCGAATCCCCCATATCACGGAGGGGAGCTCGTCGACCCAGCATCCTAGGGTGGGCTCGAGGGGCACCTGTAGTCGCGGCTTGAGCCCGTGGAGGACGCTCTGATTGGCGCGTTCTGCTTGGCCATTTGATTCCGGATGAGCGACTGATGCGAGGTCGAGTCGGATGCCATGCTCTTCACAAAATTCCGCCATGGCCCCTTTGTCAAAGTTGGTGCCGTTGTCTGTTATAATGTTGTGCGGGTAGCCGTACCGGTAGATGAGTTCACGTAGGAACTTGGTGGCCATCTTGCCGTCGCACTTTTTATTGGCTTGGCCTCGACCCATTTGGTGAACTTGTCGACTGCGACCAGGAGGTGAGTGAAGCCAGACGAAGCCTTCTTGAATGGGTCCACCATGTCCATGCCCCATACGGCGAATGGCCACGTGATGGGGATTGTCTTGAGTGCCGAGCCAGGCAGGTGCATCTGGTTCGCGTATTTCTGGCACCCGACGCATCGTTGGACGATGTTGGTGGCGTCGGCGTGCGCGGTGAGCCAGTAGAAATCGTGCCGCATGGCCTTGGCGACTAGCGACTTGGCGTCGGTGTGAATGTCCTGGAGGATCTTGCGGCCTTCTTCTGGTTGTACGCAGCGCTAGAACACGCCAGTCACGCTGCGCTTGTGGAGCTCACCGTTGATGATGACGAAGGATTTGCAGCGGCGCACGATCATTCATGCCTCTGTCTCATTGCTCGGTAGGAGTTTGTTTTCCAGGAAGGCGACGTATGGTGCTGTCCAGTTGCTAGGTTCCGCAACCATGGCGACTAGGGCCGGTTCTGGTTGCAGTGGGATCCCGGCATCGATCTCTTTTGGTGGGTTGACCGATGGTTTGTGGATGATGTCGAGGAAGACGCCTATTGGTGGCGCTTGTCGGGTCGATCCGATGCGGTAGAGGGCGTCTGCCTCCTCATTCTTGCGCCTGTCGATCCACTCGATGGAGTAGCCATCGAAGTGTCCTCCCAACTGATCGATGGCTTGGCGGTATGCGATCATCATTGGGGAGACGGTGTCCCACGTCCCGGTGACTTGGCCAGCGACTAGGTCGGAGTCGCCGTAGCATCGTAGGCGGTTGACGTTCATCTCCTTGGTGGCTCTCATGCCGTGAAGGAGGGCCTCGTATTCTGCCATGTTGTTGGTGCAGAGCTTGAAGTTGAGGTGGAGCACGTAGAGGAGCTTGTCTCCTTCGGGAGAGGTCAAGATGACCCGAGCCCCTGCGCCGTCGGCGTTCTTGGAGCCGTCAAAGTGGAGCGACCAGTAGTGGAGGTATGGGAGCTTCTCTGGCTGGTGTGCTTCTTCCCAATCTGCGAGGAAATCAGCCAGGGCTTGTGACTTGATCGCTTTGCGAGGCTCGTACTTGATGTTATGGACGCCAATTTCGATGGCCCACTTGGCGACTCGCCCGGTCGCCTCGCGATTGTGTATGATGTCCTGCAGGGGCGCGGAGGAGACCACCATGATTGGGTGCTCCTGGAAGTAGTGTGGGACTCGCCGTTGTGCCCGGAATACCGCGTACACCAGTTTTTGGTATTGCGTGTAGCGCTGTCATGAGTCCGTCAAGACTTCGCTGATGTAGTAAACGAGGCGCTGTATGGGGCGCTCCTTGCCCTCTTCCGGTCGTTCGATGACCATCACGGTACTGACGACTCGAGTAGAGGCCGCGACGTAGACGAGCATTGGCTCCTTGTCGAGTGGCGCGGCGAGTAGTGGTGCCGCGAGTAGCACTTCTTTGAGTGCTTTGAGCGCATCATCGGCTTCCGCGCCCTATTGGAACATGGGGTTCTTGCGCATCAGGCGGTAGAGGGGCATTGCCTTCTCGCCTAGTCGTGGAATGAAGCGACTGAGGGCCGCGACTCGCCCTGCCAACTTTTGGATGTCGCGCAGGCACATGGGTTTCCTGAGTCGCGCGATGGTGTCGATCTTGGTGGGGTTGGCTTCGATGCTTCTCTTGGATACGACATAACCCAGGAGTTGTCTGGTGGGAACACCGAAGGTGCATTTTCCGGGGTTCAACTTGATGTTGTACCTCCGCAAGTTTGTGAAGGTTTCGGCTAGGTCAACGAGTAGATCGTCCTGGCGGGTGGATTTTACCACCACGTCGTCGATGTAGACGTGAATGTTGCGGCCAATTTGGCTCGCCAGACATTCCTGCATGCACCTCTGGTATGTGGCACCTGCGTTCTTGAGGCTGAACGTCATGGCCGTGTAGCAGAATGCACCGAATGGCGTTATGAACGTCGTCTTCTCCTCATCCTCGACCACCATCTTGATCTGGTTATAACCAGAGTAAGCATCAGGAAAGCACAGCGACTCTGATCCCGTGGTCGAATCGATGATCTGATCGATCCGCGGTAGGACGAACTCCTCCTTCGGGCAGGCGCTATTGAGGTTGGTGTAGTCAATGCACATTCTCCATGTGTTGTTCTTTTTTAGAACCAGGATTGGGTTTGCCAGCCACTTGGAGTACTTGATCGCCGGATGAATCCCGCGGCTAGCAGGCGCTGAACTTCCTCGACGATTGCTCGATGGAGCTCTTCATTGAAGGGTCATAGCGACTGCTTTACTGGTCGCACTTTGGGGTCGGCATTGAGGTTGTGCTCAACGAGTTCCCTCGGGACAACTGGCATGTCAGATAGATTCCATGCGAAGATGTCGCGGTTCTCACGGAGGAACCCGATGAGCGCGCTTTCCTATGCGTGGCTCATGTGCTCCCCAATGGTGACCGTCTGGCTAGAGTCGCCTGCGACGAGCTCGACAGTGTGGGTGTGCATGGTCGCATCGAACGTGGAGTTCGCGGCGGTTGGTTTCTTCAGGATGGTGGGGTAGTCCTTGTTGATGTTGCCCACGTATTTCACGAGCTCCTCCGCATGGTCGGTCTCTGCGGCGATGACGGCGTCGGCGAGCTCGACGCCCTTGTCTTCGCATTCCACGGCCATGTCGGGGTCGCCGTGGACGGTGATGATGCCGCTTGACCCGGGGAGCTTCATCATGTTGTAGGCGTAGTGTGGGGTCGCCATGAACTTTGCGAATGCCTGGCGGCCTAGGACGCAGTGGTAGGGGCTGCAGAAGTTCACCAGCTTGAAGACGATCCTCTCCATGCGATAGTTAGCTGGAGTGCCGAAGGTGACTGGCAGCGTCACCTTCCCGATCGGGTATGCCTTCTGACCGGGGACGATGCCATGGAAGGTCGTGAGTGTTGGCTCGATGGCTGCTTCTAGGAGCTGGAGCCTTTTGAAGGTGTCGAGGTACAAGATATTGATGGAACTCCCGCCGTCCATTAATGTCTTGGGCAGCCAGTAATCGGCCACCTTGGGCCTGACTACCAGGGCGACTCGCCCTGGTTATTCGATCCTTGGCGCATGATCCTGGCGACTCCAGGTGATGCTCTGTTCGGACCAGTTTAGGAAGCGAGGGATGTCGATTTGCATCACCGCACCTTCTTCTCGCGCTTGGTGCCGAGTCCGGTGAAGGTATGTAGCGAGCCGACGGTGGTGCCGAAGCGGCCGCCGTTCCCGTTGTCCCGAGGTGGGTTGTTGTTGGGGTCTTCCCTTGCTCGTCTCGCCTTCTCAATCTCTTTGAGAGAGTGGCAATCGGTGGTGGTGTGGGTGACGGGTTTTCCCTCCCTACTATGATAGATGTAGGGCTGATTGAGCAAGGCGGCAAGGTCGAATTTCGGCCTCGTAGTGTTGTTGGCGCGGTAGTTCCCCCTGTCGCGTTACTTTCCTACATCATGGCGATAGTTCTTGGAAGAAGCATTCGCCAAGATTGAGGATTGGTTAGAGTTCCAATTCACTTGCAAAATATACGACGATAATGAGCTCGTTTCCATAAATAAAGGAATGGAGATGTCCGAAATTCTTTCTTATTACCCCTTTTAGTATTTGATTTGCCGAGCTAAATAAATAGAAAAGGATAGAAATACGGCTTTCGTAGAGGAAGTAATGAGAGCCATGAATAGGAATCCGAAATTCTTTCTTATTACCCCTTTCAGCACTACCATGCTGAAAACATGTGTTTTATATTGTCTCAATGCCAATCCACCACTAGAAATCCACGATAATTCATGAAAAATCTCAAATCCCTCATTGTCAGCTATGAGAAATATACTACGTTATTAAGCAACCAAAAAGTCGCGTTGGCCATAGCCGGCGTTGGCGACAAAGTCGACTCGCATGTCCGTGTGGCGCTTGCCGGTGATGCGGGTGTTGCTGTAGCGCATGTCGCGTAGGCGCCCATTGTCGTGGATGCTAGTGCGGCGTCGTCCTCCCGACTCGTCGTCGGAGTCTTGGTTGGGGTCTTCCTCCATGTAGCGCTTGGCGATCTCGAGGAGGTCGGGGATGTTGTCGAGCGTCCGGTAGACCCTCTTGATCTTGGCGACCAGGGGTTCGTACCGGCACGCGTTCTTGAAGCAGTGTATCGCCGTGTCTGGGTGGATGCCGGAGGCATTTATCCACAGTTCTTGCCATCTTTGGATCCATCGGCGAGTCGACTCGCGTTGTCCCTGGATGCATCGCTCCAAGTCCTCTATGGTGGTGGCACGGGTGTAGGAGCCCTCGAAGTGCCTGACGAAGGCGTGCCGCATTTCTTCCCATGAGTCGATGCTGTCGGCGGGGAGCGTGTTGATCCACTGCCGGGTCGCACCCTCCACCATCATCGGGAGGTAGCGTGCAGCGAGCAGGTCGGTGTGGCCTGCGATCCCCATTGCCATGAGGTACGTGTCCAGCCAAACAGCAGGGTCATATGTCGGGTCGTACTTCTCGATCTCCTTGGGTGCCTTGAAGTTGGCGGGGTATTTTTCCCCAGAAATCATTGGTCCGAAGCATTGCGACCTGACTCAGCTGAGCGAGCCTCTTGGCTCCGGGTCGCCGCGGTTGGTGAGGGTGTGTCGCAGGTCGTAGGGCTGGCGTAACCGCCACGCCTGGTTGTTGATGATGTTCGTTCGGGCATCGAGGGGCTGCGTGTTGGCAGCGACCGTGTTGTTCGCCGGTCGCGTCTCGTTGGTTGACAACGCTGATTGGCGGCCCGTGGTTGGTTCGCCAAGGGCTGGGGTGGTGGGCAAACTAATGCGTTAGCCACGGTGGGGTGGCCGCTTGATGCTGCCCTGCTTGCTGACGAGCGGGAGTACATCCGCCCCCGCGGGTCGACTCCCGCGGCTTGTTGCTCGACGGCCCTGGCGAGTAGGGCCTTGGCGTATTGGATCTTTAGCGCGCCGTCGCCTTGGACGTCGAGGTTGGCGATCGTGGCGTCGGCCGCGACGACGTTGTCCATCGGGGTGGAGTATAGTGGTAGCCCGTTGGCGTCACGGGCTTGCGGCGAGATGATGATCCGCGTTGGTCCGAAGCGGTAGCGTGGCCCATGGGTGGTGGAGGGCCCCGGTTGGCGCACTGTGGTGGTCTCGCAGGGTTGCTCCCGCCTGGCGGCGCGTTCTCGCAGTATTCGCGCTCGGCGGCGCGTGTGGGATCGCCTTCGTCGTTGAAGTTCAGGACGCGGCCCTGAACGTTGGGGTTTAGGCGGGTCCTGATGCGGCGCTGGTGATAGAGCGACAGCTCCCACGCCGTCTCTCGTTCGAGGCGGTATTTCTCGCGCAGGCGGCTTGCTCCACCTCCGTGGCCGTCGCGGTCAGCGGGATCGGCATGGAGAATGGATCTGGCGGGGCGGTCGTGCTGCCCGCCATGTAGATCGCATTGAAGCGATTGGATCTGGCGCGAAAATCCTCGGGGGATTCCGAGCCAGAATCGGAGTCGAAGATTCCCAGGATGGAGGGGTCCTCGAAGTCCTCTAGGTTGGAGACCCGCATGATGGAGTCCTCCCGTGATGCGGCGGTGATGGATCCGTTGACCGATGCAGGGGTCATGGAGTCGGTGTCGTCGTTTAGGGCGTCGTCGTTGGTGGCGGCGTTAGTTTTGGCCGCATCGCTAGCGGTTGAGTCGTACTCGGTGACGAGGCCCCTGATGGAGCGGACCTGCTCCTCCGAAAGCAGATCATGGTGCGGAGGCGATCCGCCGACGATCACCGTCGCACCTAGATCAACCGCACCGGTGAAACCGACGAAGAGGTTGATGGAGCCTACCGGCATCACCGCGGCGTGAGTGACCGGGCGTGACGCCAGGATGTAGCTACTAGGCAGGATCTGCAAGATCCAGCCGATGGCGATCATGCGACCGGTGGCGAGTGGCCGACCGATTGGCGAATAAGGTCTCGCCGCAGAACTCAGGCCAGTCCCGCTATGTCCCACGGTGGGCGCCACTGTCGTGGAAATGGCCACGGCAGTCGCTGCCACTGGCAGCGATTGAGTGTTTCGTGAGGAAGAGTTGGCGGCCATCTGCGGTGCGAGATGGGGGTGGATGCACATGGGTTTACCCAGGTTCGGCCCCTGGAGGGTAAATACCTACTCCTTCTAGATTAGATTATGAGAGAGCCAGTTACAGGGGTGGCGAGCTCGGCGACTAGGCAGCGAGTCGGTTGAGGGGGTGTACGATGGAACATGAGTCTCCAGGATACCCTAGGGAGATTTATATATGGAGCACCTCTCTAGGGTTTCCAAGTTATCCCCGAATAAAATAAGGATCCGGAGGCCTTTGACCTAGTTCAATTGGGCTTCTGCTATGCTCCTGGGCTTCTAGTGGCTAGTCGTTGGGCCTTTCCTTCCTTCGTAATCCATTCGCCGTCTTCTGGATGCACTCGCGGGCCTTTCGACCTGATCGGAACGTCCTGCTGGGCATACCCCCTTCAGCATATCCCCATCAAATCGGCTAGCAAACAAGCACACAGGGACGCAAGGTTTACCCAAGTTCAGGCCTTGTAGAGGTCCCTACTGCTACTTGTTTTCTCTTGGAATTATCGAGGGAGTCAAAAGTTACAGGGGTGCGCAGATGCAATCTGGCGATGGTTGTGGGAACTAGGGTTGTGATTGTCCTCCTCGCTGCCCCTCCTAGCCTTTATATAGATAGGCTAGGTCTCAGGTAGCAGGTCGAGTCGGTTACAGATTAGGGTTCATCCCTTTGAACTTTCTATCTTAAGCTTCTTCTTGAGTTGCAAGCAATCGGAGTCTCCATGGGTCACCCAAATGCTGTATTGGGCCTTGGCAATGTCGTGGGCTTATGCCGTATCTGGACCGTATATGCCAAACTCGAGTACCTGTAGGGTATACCCATGTCACCAGGTGACCAAGGTCATGTCCATACCCTTTTTATAGTTTATAACAACATGTTTGTATTTGGTAGATTGGTCAGTATTATTGGCATTAAAAATATTATTTACAAAGGAAACGTCTGAATTTGAAGTTATTTTCAATTTTTCAAGCGACGAGAATGGCTTTTGTCATGAAGAAACTACAAATAAGTATGGATCAAAATCCCATTACCCTAGTTTCCACACAAGATATATATAGCCTAGGGTTTAGGGTTCGTGTTTTTGGGTTGAGGGTTTAGGGGTTTAGGGTTTATGGTATATGATTTATGATTTTAGGGTTTAGGGCTTAGGAATTTAAGGTTGGTATTTTGGGTTTAGGGTTTTAGGGTTTAGGGTTTTCTAGGTTTTAGGGTTTATGAATTTTCAACAATAATGTTCAAGATTTTATATATATTCATGGAATAGACTGGTGTTATCACAATTTAATGAAAGTATCTCGGATTTTGATCTATAAGTGCAGCATACCTGCTTGGTAAGGGGTTGAGGGGATGAGGGTTTAGGGTTTATGGTTTTGGGGGTTTAGGTTTTTTGGGAATTTTGGATAATGTTCAAGGTGCTTTATATATGCTTATATTCATGTAATTGAATGGCATTAGCACAATTTGAGGAAAGTTTATCTGAAATTTTGATCTACAAGTGCATGTGATACCTCATTTGCTAATGTCGTTTAGGCAGGGTTGAGGGTTTAGGGCATTTTCAATAATGTTCAAACTTTATTGTTATATTCATGGAATAGAATGGCGTTACCACAATTTAATTAAAGATCGAATCTCAGATTTTGATCTATAAGTCCATGGTACCTTCTTGGTTAGGGTTTATATGGGTCAAGGTTTTAGGGTTTTACGGGTTTGGTTTTATGGATTGCATAGTGTTTAGGGGGTTTATCGAATTTTCAATAATACTCAAGCTTTATGCTTATATTCGTCGAATAGAATATGGCGATACCTAACTCATTGAAAGTATCTCAAAATTTGATCTATAAGTGCATGGTACTTGATTGGTTAGGGTTTATGGGTTGAGGGTTTGGGGTTTTAGGTTTAGGTTTTATTGGGGGTTGTTTAGGGTATTTTCGATAATTCTCAAGATTTATGCTTATATTCATCAAATAAAATGGAGTTACCAGTTTAATGAAAATATATCAATTTTTTATCGATAAGTGCATGCTACCTGCGGGGTTGAGGGTTTTGGGTTTTAGGGTTTGGGGTTTAGGGTATTTCCAATAATGTTCAAACTTTATTGTTATATTTGTGGAATAGAATGGCGTTACCGCAATTTAATGAAAGATCGAATCTTAGATTTTGATATATAAGTCCATGGTACCTGCTTGGTTAGGGTTTATATGGGTCGAGGGTTTAGGGATTTAGGGTTTTACGGTTTAGGTTTTATGGAATGAATCAGGTTTTGGGGGTTTATTGAATTTTCAATAATACTCAAGCTTTATGCTTATATTCATCGAATAGAATATGGCATTACCTAACTCATTGACAATATCTCCAAATTTGATCTATAAGTGCATGATACCTAATTGGTTAGGGTTTATGGGTTGAGGGTTTGTGGTTTTAGTTTTAGGTTTTATTAGATTTATGCTTATATTCCTCGAATAGAATGGAGTTACCAGTTTAATGAAAATATATCAATTTTTTATCGATAAGTGCAAGCTACATGTTTGGTAAGGATTTAGGGTTTAGTCTTTAGATTTTAGGGTTTCGGGAATTTTAAATAATGTTCAAGATTTATGCTTATGTTCGTGGAATAGAATGGCGTTAACGCAATTTAATGAAAGTATCTCAAATTTTGATATATAAGTGCATGGTACCTGCTTGGTTAGGGTTTATGGGTCGAGGGTTTAGGATTTTACAGTTTAGTTTTATGGGTTGTTTCTGGTTTAGGGTTCAGAGAATTTTTGGTAATGCTCAGGATTTATGCTTATATTCATCTAATAGAATGGCGTTACATGTTTAATGAAAGTATCTCACATTTTGATTTGTCGGTGCATGACACACCTGCTTGGTTAGGGTTTTTGGGCTGAGAGTTTTAGGGTTTAGGGTTTAGGGAATTTTCGATAATGCTCAGGATTTATGCTTATATTCATCAAATATAATGGTGTTACGCAATTTAATGAAAGTATCTCAAATTTTGATCTATAAGTGCATGCTATGTGCTTGGTCAGGTTTTGGGGTATAGGGGTTTAGGGTTTATTTGGGTTTTAGGGGTTTAGCTAGGGATTAGGTTTTCGGGATTTTACAATAATGTTCAAGCTTTATGCTTATATTCGTGGAATAGAATGGTGTTACCCAATTTAATGAAAGTATCTCAATTTTGATCTATAGTTGCACGATACCTGCTTGGTTAGGGTTTAGGGGTTTAAATTTTATGGTTTAGGATTCCGTGAATTCTCAATAATATTTTCAAACTTTATGGTTATATATATTCGTGGAACAGAATGGTGTTACAGCAATTTAATGAAAGTATCTCAAAAATTAATCTACAAGTCGATGATATCCTGCTTGGTCATATTTTTTGTTAAATAAAATTGATGGTACCCAAGTACTAAAACAAGGGAGAAACAGGAAGAGTTCCTTGAGATTTAGGCACTGTTTGGTTGGGCTCTAATTCTGGATTTTGATTTTTGTCTTATAAAGCTGCGAACGTGTTTTTGGCTTTGTTTTTTTAACTTTTACTCTGACATAGTGGAATGATAGTATAAGCCAGGTTGGATGATTTTAATGATTTTATCTTGGTTTAGCGAAAAATGTTCGAATTTTGAACAACAAGCGATGGGAATCTCTACTTCCCATAATTCTGGCTCACTGACATGTGGGTCACTTGCATTGTGGGTCGAAAAAGTCAGTCTAGGTTGGAGTGGGCGGGCAGGTAAATATTGAAGAAGGGCTGGGAAACATGGATGGGGTGATGCACTTGGAAGAACGCAAATTTACCACCTATATCCCTATGTTATTGAAGTGCTCCCTCGGGTTCTTGTTTCCGGAGCAGGGATAGAAGAGGAATTTTGCATTCTAGAAAGATATGAAGCATGTTTGAATGGATGCACGGGATATTTTAATGGATGGGTGCGATTTTTGGGTGCCATAACAAATTTTGACGTCGAAGCTTCTAGCATATGCTACTCCGGCGTGGGGCCTCTCAGATGTGCTGTCACCGTCTAGGCCCACACACCAGCGAGAGTTGCTTCCCAGCATTTAATCGAGTTTCTAGGCATTTGCTGAAATTTTTGAACAATTTAAGGCTTTCAAGAAGATGACCATCATCCAAAAAAAAGGTTACCAAGGTCATGGAAATAGTTTATGATGACGTGTCCATATTTGGTAGATCGGTGCATCTTTTCAAATCAACCAATATGTCTGCTTCCAAA
Source organism: Avena insularis (assembly GCA_023614405.1). Lineage (NCBI taxonomy): Eukaryota > Viridiplantae > Streptophyta > Magnoliopsida > Poales > Poaceae > Avena > Avena insularis. The sequence continues at coordinate 191,949,783 of CM042690.1, forward strand.
TTGGAAGTTTGTTTTCGAATATCCAAGTAACAACAATGTGTTTTGTTGTGAAGCAAGCAACTACAAAGATGATGGCTCAAAATGCCACCGCCCCATTTTTTCACACAATGTATAACGCCCTTTCAAGCTTCCAGGCTAAATTAGTGCAATAAAATAATTTTTGGGGTTGGATGTTTGAATGGATGGGCGGGATGTTTGAATGGTTGGGCGGGATATTTCAGCGCTCTACCGAAATTTTGAAGTTGAAGCTTCTAAGGTATGATACTCCCACTTGGGATGCTGTCCCCGTTAGATAGACCCACAGGCATGTATGCTTTCCAACATTTAATGAGTTTATAGACATCTGCTGAAATTAATGAACATTAATTCAAGGCTTTCAAACAAGAGGAGCAAGGTCACAGCCATAGTTTCTATACCTCTTTCATGTTTGTACTACTCCGTACATTGAAGCATCTTCGCCAACCAAGCTTACAAACCTGTCCATATTTGGTAGATCGGTGAATCTTGGCATTTCAAGCAATTGTTTACAAAGGAGATTCCAGATTTGATGGATACTGCCCTACTTTCATGAGTTTCCATGATTCCTAGCTGAAGATGCTGAAATTAAGTAACTTTTTGACATAAAGCCATTCGTTCGCAAAGTGCAATGCTATGTGCATTAGTTTTCATGGTAAAACATAAACTTGTATTTTGACAAGTTTTTGATCGATTTTGATCTATGGTGACTGGCAGGTGGGCCACGTATATGGTGGTTCCCAAAGAAGGGTAGGACAAAATTTCTAAACTTATCCCTCTGCACCCTTTCGCGCAGTGTATTAACTTCCACCCTTCGCCGCCTAGGCCTCACCCCCTTCCCCACAAAACAGACGTGCTTACGACCACTCCTCATCACCAACATGCGCAAAGAAGGTTTCCCTACCCGTCGGTCTTCTTGAGACGCACCAGTGGGCACGTCGATCCCACGATAGTACTTCTATCTCTAGCTCGATCTGGTTGGCATTTTATTACCCTTTCAAATACATAGTTTAATTTGTCCTCAATCTGCATGGTCATAGTTTATTCTACGCTGGATCTGTGTTCCTAAATATCTTTGGCGATTTTTGCTGTCAATATGTTTGCAGAAACGCATAGGCATATATAGTGTTTGTACTCCATCTATATGTTTCCTTCTTTTCTTTTAATAATAACCAACCTTGTATGTCATAATTAAACAGATGGGCAGATTTTGGATAGAGATTGCTCCATTAGGCAGAGCTAAACGTATCCTTGAAGTTCTATAATTTATGCGATTTATTAGAGCTCATTGTGACAACTCAAAAGTACATTGTCCCTGTCGGTTGTGTGCGAATCGTAGGGTGCTGCCTCAAAGTATAGTGTAGGACCATATTTTTACATTTGGGATGCTAAGCACATATGTTAGATGGGTATTTCCTAGTGAACCATATGAACCGGGGGAAGCACATCTTTATCATCAAGATCAAGTAGGGGAAGCAGATGTTGATCAACTAGATCAACTGACAGAGGCAGCTCCTGAGCATCTAGATCAACTTGGAGAAGGGGAGGAGAGAAAAAGCGCAAGCTACATGAAACAGGTTCCATTTCTAGTACTACCGCTATGCCAGATGCCAAATGTTCAGGTTGTGTGTCTTTGATGTTTCTCTATAAACATATATGTTAATCTACTAATCGCAGAAGTAGACGACCGAAGAGGACTTTGATGGTAATGATGATGACCTATTCATTGATGAGCCTGTACCTGAGGCTGTGGATCGGGTACACTGCTTCTGGACGGATTTGATGCAGGGCTGCTGATCATCAGGGGTGTACTTTTGGTGCCGTTTGGGTAGTCTCATGACCACTAGCCCAGCTACAAAACTCTTGGGGTGTAGAGCTATCCCATGATTGGTTCGTTACTGTCGTATTCTGTAATATGGAGCTACCTTATTATGATTTCTAGGCCTTTGTTAGCAGAACTATAATTGGAAACTATTCATTATATTAGTATATACGGAGTATATGTGTGTTTGTGTGTGTTTCTAGTCTGAAATCCGAGCTTATCATTTTATCGGTTCCTAAACTATTTTTGAGGCCCCAGCGCTGGTGCCCTATGCTGCAACTACTGTCGTCTTGACCACTGCTCCGTGAGACGAATCAGCAAAAGGATAATAAGCTGGGATCAGTTTGATTCGAAGAGGGGTGATTTTCTCTGTCCTTGGAGAGGAACCCGAGAGGACTAGTACTGGTACCAAGGGAAGGAGGAGGTTGGCTCGGTCAATTATCTCACCCACTTGATGTGGAACCTGCTTTAACTCACCCCTGATGTGGGCCCCGCTTGAAATAGCTGTAGGCCACCACGTGATAGCTGGGATCAAAAATTCGGGATTCTCTCCCGGCAAAATGTTCCTGCCATTGCCACTTAAAATATACTTACTGTAGAAAAAATTGTACTGCCTAGCCCTACTACTACTAGTACTACTACTCCCTTACCCATGCCTTTCTACCGACGACAAGACAAGAAACCATCACTAGCTAGCTCACATCCAGCAAGCAACTGTTGGAACTAGTGCAACCTCGGATTGGGGAGTTCTTGTTAAAATAGGTGGGTGTATTTGCTCACCTCAAAATCCGGCTTTACTTAATTTGCTTCTGATTGGGCCACTGGGGGTTCTATTAGTACTAGGAGTAGTAGTATTCGATATGCTTTGATTGTGGAGTTCTTTCTTATTGCTCACCTCGGAATCACCTAATCAGGATATTTTTCCTCTTCTCTAATCGATTGGGTCATTTGGGTGGGGTGGTGGTGGGGATGGGGGGTGGGGGGAGGTGGTACTGATTTCGTATGGATTCCGGATCAGGGCATGGTCACCACTGTTCTAATTGGGGCATTTGTTCGGGTTCGATTTTGGTGTTCATCACTTTTGTACCCTTTAGTTGCTACTCGTAATGTGCAATGGATTTTGTGTCAGATTCTATATGGAGAACTATGGGTCAGTGGCGCGCACGGCCACTATGGATAGGGATGGTCCTGTCAGTTCCCTTAAAAGTTGCCTAAAAAGGTAATGTAGCAGTATATTCGTTGCGTTCTTCCATTATTTCCAATGCTGAAAGTGGTTGGCTACAACCTGGATGTATCCCTGAGCTAAAAGTTGTCTCTGTCTACATCCTGTTTTTGTGGAAGCCTCCGTGACACCATCTCTTCTTCATTTACTATAGCACGGTGGTACATACCTGCGAACGTGCGGTGCTCCAGGTGCGGCAAAAGGTATGTGTTCTTAATACCCTTATTACCATGGTGCAGTCAGATTTAAGTATTACCCGCTTGGTGTCATGCATGCTTATCAGATGTTTAGAAACATATGTGTGATTTTATTAATTCTGGCACTATGTTTATGTGAATCCAGATTTGGATCTGTCAGACTGTCTCATACAGTCAGTATATGACTACTATGTACTGTACTCCCTCCGCCCCAAGGCTTAGGCATATACTATATTTTTTGAAAAGTCGAGCGATGGAAAGTTTGACCAAACTTTTGAAAAAAGTCAAAAATTATCAAGAACTATGATATTATATATATACGACGTGAATGTATGTTTCATGATGTATCCAAGGATATATAATTCATATTACAATTTTTTATAAAAACATGGTCAAACTTTACATAGTATTGAACTGTTGAGCTCTATTGCTATTTATGCAGATTGAAGGTGCTGTTGCGGAGGCCAAGGCTGCTATAGAGGCTAGTAGATTTCTGATGCCCGCACCAAAAGAGGACATCCTCTACACAATGAGGAAGCGCCAACACAGTACCCAGGTGGGCAGTGACCTCTCTAAGAAGTTGGTATAATTTGGAAATCCACAATTTCACATGTTATGATTTTCCATGTTATTGTTATCAGCTAGTACTATATGTTTACGCTCATTAGAAGTTCACAAAAATAAAATCTGTTTGCTTTATAGGCAATGGTTTTGTCTTATATTATTAGATTTACTTGCTCTTTACATAATTTAACCTTTCCACTTAATTTCAATCAGTACCACGCACTAGCTGCTCTGCCCTTTCTGCTACCCTCCTCTTGTCAAGATTGTGGATTGAAAGGGGGCCCATGTATGCCATTCCAAAGGAAGAGGGATGAAAAATGGTGCATGGCCACCCTTCGCAAAGGGTACCCATGGTATTAGGTATGGATTCCAAGTAGTTTAGACCGACTTGATGTAAGATCTTGTATCTCACTTTTTTGTCACCTTACTTCTCTATCAATTTTCTTATGAAGGCTGTCCCTTGTGTCGCTCGCCCCATTATAAACAAGATGTTCGGAAACGACATTTCTAACTCTGTATAGAGATGGCCCTAAAGTCATGCGGCAACTATATGATGTGGATGTCTCCTAGACGATGGGCACCACCTATTTGGGTGGCCGAGGTTGGTCCAAGTATGTCCGTGAGAATGGTCTGAAGCAGGGGGACGAGGTATCATTCGATTTTAGCAAGCCTGGCCAGATACTTGCAGGCCATCATACACCTGTTGACCGAAGGACCAAGAACAGAGGTAGTACTAATTAATTTGATTCTATACTCATCACAACCTCTAATGATTTTCTTGCGACTAACTGTTTTGCACCATTGTCTTTACTCATCATATGACCCTGACCACTTCTGCAATCCGCTTCCCCTTATGTACCACCTAGAAGGGTGCAATCAAATTGCTGGCACCAAAGATCGCACCAGTTCACCTGCAGCACTGTTGACTTGATGAGAGAAAGAATAGAGGTAGTAACTTCATTCGCTTGTATACTCTCATATTTGTCTAGGAGTTACTGTTGTATAAGAAACCATTTTTCTTGTCCACATCTCATATGCCTCTCTGACCACTCCTGCAGTCCCCTTACCTACCCCTCAAAAGGTAACCAGCACCAAGTTGCTGGCACCCCCAACAGCACTGGTCCTAGTTCTTGCTCCAGCACCTATTGACCTAAGGAGAAAGAATGAAGGTAGTAACTTAATTTTCTTGTATACTCATCATATCCTCTAATCACTGTCTTGTGAGTAATTGTTGTATAAGAGACCATTTTGCTTGTACACTTCTCATCTACCTCTACCATCCCTACAGTCAGCTTAGCTACCCCTCAGAAGGAATCTAGCATCAAGCTGCTGTCAACGGCACCGGTTCTGGGCCTTCTGGCTCATGCACCAGCCCCTCTACAATTAGTGGCACCATATCCTGCGCCAGCACCAGCCCTAGCACAGGCACCGGCACAAACTCCTTCATCACCCTGGGCAGCACCTTGTCAGACCATATCCTACACATGTCATCACAAGGTCGCACCGGATTATGTTTGTGAGTATATGGCAGCAGATAAACTATTCTGAATGTCTTCTCAAGTTTCACATGATTCAGTGCATTGCTCTTAGTAATTATGCGTCTATCTCTTGCTCTGACTCAGAAATTGCCTAAGAGTGCCACAAAGCAACTCCAGGCCAGAGAAAAGGGCACAATAGTCTTCACGATGTAGAGCGAAGGATTGCGAATCGAGGGACTCTACGCCATTAACTCGACTGATGGGCGCTTGGCAGCTACTTCTAGGTGGATCAAGTTCCTGAAAGTAGCCAAACTAACTATTGGAAGAACGGTCAAGGTTAATGTATCTGGCTGCCCTGAATGCCGCATGTTGTTCATGAACTTCCTAGCTGTCTAGCTCTTTTGCCGCATGCTCTTGTAATTAATTATGTGGTTATCTTATCTCCACTGATCATATATGGGTGGTAAAACTATGATAACCTTTTGCTGGATTGGAGCTATGACTAGTACGTACTGGTATGGTATATTTGTATCTATATGACGGTTCCCTATATGACAAAATATTATGACAATAATTGTGTTCTAGTGATCAAGTGTGTTTGGAGAAAAGGGCAAACTGATTGTGTGGCATGGTTTTTAGAGCTGAAACAAGAACTGTCTCTCTCTATAGTGATATTGAATTTTAGTGTTTGTATTGCTGAATCAGTCACTTTGAAATGCTTCTGAATTGGTCAAGTGCTGCTAAATATGAACTAGGAATCTGTCGATTTTTTATGTCTTATTATTCTGTACTCCTTAATCTTTCAAATGATATTAAATTTGTCAAAAGTTGTGTCGTTGCTGCTGGCTGCTTGCTCTAGAGCTTTTGCCTTTGTATCATCGGAACCGTTGGATGCATTTTGGACAGAGATGTGAGGGTAAAGATGTACAACGTGATTTCACCAAGTGAAGTCATTGGATACCAACCTTGTTTTGGTGCATGTGGTGTGTGTTCATTTGATATTTTTACATGAATATCTGTCAATGGAATTATCGCTCTTTTCCTCCCTCGAAGAGGTCTGTGTTTGAATCTGGCGAGACACAGCCTAGTGAAATTTGAGATAGGAGCCCATTGACCATAGCCCAAAAACTTTTTAATTTGGCTTTTTTGGCATTACCCCCCACCTCTATAAAACTCTACCTACCCATGTTTTTAAGAAACTAATCCATTATGTAGCTTTTTATAAATCGAGGTTCCAGTAGCACTGCTCTTTTATTTTAAGAGAGATAACATGGACACCCAAAATATTTTTTAGCAGACTGATACATAAGTTGTAGTACTAATACATGTTTAATGATTCAATTTCTATTAGTATCTTTGGTATAGTGGCAAAACACTCAGTTTATGTCTATTTATTTAATTTGAAGGTCTTTACTTCGAATCCCCTATGTGTACATATTTATATATATCTTGGGTTTACTTTTTTTGAGAAAGGGTTTACTTTTTAATATCACATTACGGAGAGGCTGACATCACGGACCCACCAGCCTGCAACATCCCTCGAGTTTAATGGTCGGGTTTGAAAGAAAGTTAAATACTTGTACAGAGAGGCTAGAATTAGGGACCCACCCGCCAGAAGATACTAGAGAGGGTGACATGGGGGCCTCAGTAGCAAGACCATACATGACTGCCACATCGAGCAACGTTGCCAAGGTCAAAACAGCGGATGCGGCCAAAAAAAAGTCCACCATATGCGCCTTTGATATACAGAGAGACCGGCATGTGGGAAGTAGCGTGGCCTTATACAGGTTCTGCCTCGAGCGACATTTCTAAGTTTCAAACAGGGAGGCGCGAGCGAGAAAAAATTCCAGCATGCACACATTTCTTCTAATGAGAGGCTCACGTGGGGAAATCAGCAGCCTGGAAAAATGGCTGATGCATCGAGCAACACTATCAAGTTCGAAACATGGAGGCACGACCGAGAGCAAAAATTCCATCATACACACATTTCTTCTAGTGATTGGATGACATGTGGGGCCCTGTATCATGATTAAATGATAGATGCAGCGAGCAACGCTATCAAGTTCGGAACACAGAGGCACGACCGAGGGAAAAAATTCTATCATACACACGTTTCTTCTAATGAGAGGATGACATGTGGGGTCCAGGAGTTTGATTAAATGGTAGATGCATCGTGCAGCGCTATCAAGTTCGGAACAGGGTAGTGCGAGCGAAGAAAAAAATCTATCATACACACGATTCTTATAATGTGATAGTGACATGGAGGACCCAACAGTGTGACTAGACAACAGATAGATCGAGTAACGTTATCGAGTTGAAATCAGGGAGGCAATAGCCAAGGGAAAAAATTCCATTATACACACGTTTCTTTTAATGAGAGGATGACATGTGGGTCCTAGGAGGTTGATTAAACGATAGATGCATCGAGCAGCGTTATCAACTTCGGAACAAGGTAGCGCGAGCGAAGGAAAAAATTTCATCATACACACGGTCCTTCTAATGAGAGGCTGACATGTGGGACCTAGCAGCCTGACTAAATGGCAAACACATCGAGCAACGTTATCGAGTTCAAATCGGAGAGGCGCGACCGAAAAGTATGGTCCGCTAGAGACACTGACGTCCGGGACCCACATGCCTCAAAATACTTCGGCGAGTCAACATCGTGCGAGGAAACAAAAATCTTGCTTCTGCCATGCGCTGGCCGAGCTTCCTCCATGTTTTTAGTAGATCCGTCGTAGTAGAGGGCCACGCAACCGGGGAAAAAAAGTTTTCCATCGGCCACGGCCGAGCCGAGAATTTCGTCGCAGAAGACGCACCTTCTACGACGACCTTCGGGCCAAGTCATTGCGGAAGGAAACGTTTCTTGTAGTGAAAGTAAATAAAACAAAAATTACAATTAAACAAAAACATGCGAACCCCAAGAGACTTTTGCTTACCAGGAGCTTATTGGGTTCAAGCGACCACCCTGTCCAAGAATACAAGGGCGACTCCTAGTTGCAGCAGCTTCCACATCTTGTACATCACAATTCAGCCCAAACATGCAAGCCAAAGCATAGCTTCTCATCAACCCAATTAGCTGACTATCACACGTTGGAGGAACCATGATGCCTCGTTCATCCAAGAAGATGAACTTTGCAGTTTGCTTCGGCCATATTTCAGCATGATTACGCAGAGCAGCAACCATACCAAGGATAGTGCAGATCTGCGTAGGTGCTTCTGCCATCGTGATACAATGGTGTCCATACCACTTTCCCTTCACCCTTGCTGATTTAGAGTTGTATCTGAAGAGAGCTACCATAACCAGGTAAGGGTGGTCTGCAGAGATCCCACTTGACAGAAAACTGTGGATAAAAATATGTTTGTCAGTGTTGGGCTAACAAACAATTTTAGGTTCAGTAGGCAGCTAGCAGTTATAGTTATTGCGAATAGCAAAGAGAAGGGTATCTCACCTTCATGGAGCCAGAACTCCTTCTTCCTTGGTAGTAGGATCTGCCATCCTCTAAGCTGCTCAGATCGTCAGCGGCGGAGGCGGGCTAGAGCCTCTCAAGGGCAGCTACGACATGCGCCATTCGTGCTCGGGATTAGTGAATGGACGCAGCAACTTGGCACCGGAAGTCAATTGTCTGAAGGGATCATTCTGCCTGGAGGGTGGATTTCGATGCCGCCGATTCTAGCGTAAAGGAGGGAATGGATTTGTCAGGGGGATGATCCCTAGGTACCCCAACCGGACAAGAAACTGAGCAGTCGGATCGCGTCCGGCTGACCAGATGCAGCCGAACAGGGCAAGACAGGCCAGCTATCGCACGGTAGCCAGATCAGCAAGAAGTAGCCGGCTACGGCGACGTAGCCAGAACCAATCAGTGAGACAGGCCGACGTGCGTATCAGTGCACGGTACGCCCTATACGATGACAAGACCGGCAACTACCCGACCATACCGAAGACTTTGCGGGGATGACACAGGAACAGTGGCCCGATGCTGACGACGGGCTCGCACGGCATCCACTGTGTCTACGACATCCATACCGCTCGTACTCCGATGTGACACACCATACCGGATACTGTAGATGACCAGCCGGCTGGGACCCGCCTGTGGGACCTGCCAGTGGGACTGGCCATTGAGACTGTTGCCTCTCTGCCCATATAAGGAGAGGAAAGGCCTCAGTAGAAGGGGTTGGTCTCATAGCATTTAAGGCAGTAGCTAGAGAATACAGCTCGAGGAGCACTTGTAGTTCGTATATCCCACATAGTCAGATCCGGCAGGAGTAGGATCTTTACCTCACCACGAGGGCTCCGAACCTGGGTACTTCCTTCGTCCAGCTATGCTTGCTTGTGTCCAATCCTGCCTGCGGACGCCGTCGATAGCTTCCCTGCTAGTCCCCACACCTCTATCTAACCTCTTCAGGTACTGTCGTTCCCAATACAACGATAGTTGGCGCCCACCGTGGGGCAAGATGGCTTCGACCAGAGTCACGTTCCACACGGGACCCAACACTTCAGCCGGTGAGCGCGTGGCCTCCGGCCTGGTGCTCGCGCTCGGCAAATTCGACTGCGTCATCGACAACGCTTCCTGCTTCGCCGGAACCTCCTTCCCGGCGAACGGCACCGTCCTACTATTCGGCAACCTCCCTGTCTATGTCGCCACCGTTCCGGAACGTTTCCCTAGGGAAATCGTCTCTGTCGTGGGGCTACCGCATCCGGGCGGTAGCGCCTCCGTCGCATCCTGCGGCGTGGAGGTCATGATGGCCGGCTCCAGCTCTCACCCCCGCCAGCCGCGGGAGCGAGGCACGGACGAGGTTGCAACTTCTGCCCCTCCGCAGCCTCCGAACCCGGGGGAGGATGCCATTGATCGGCTCCTTACACAGGTTAACCTCGGGGATAACCCGGAGGAGGCGGAGGCCAACTTCGCCATGGAGAGACAGATCCTCCTCCAGGAGGCCATGAAGCTAGCAGCAGCCCGCAAGCAACTCGAGATCACCCGGCGCGAGTACGACCGCGCGCACGGCTTCACTCCGGCTACCGCGGAGCCGAGCCGGCGCGGCCAGGTGCGGCGCCGGGGCGGCGAGCTAGGCGGTAGGATGGAAAAGGATGGGGAGCCGGATCCCGCACCCGCCCTCATCCGGCCCACCTACAGCACGCCCATCAAGAACCTGCGCGTGGCACGAGCCGCGGCGGAAGGAAACCCGAGGAGGCGAGGCGAGCCTGCCGACGCTCGCGTGCAGGAGCTCCTCCGCATCGCGGACGAGCAGGCTGACGCCAACCGGCAGATGCAGGAGGACCCCAGCTACTCCAGGGGGAGCAAGCTGCCTGCCAACAGCAGGGGCGCGCCGCGCGACACCCAGCAGGCGTCCTCCCCTCAGCCGGCTAAGGCCCGCAGTAGGCGTCGCAGCTCTGGCAACAGGGCCAGCCGCGCCAGCAGCAGACGGTGAATAGCAACCCGCCACCAACCGGAGCACCCAGACCCGCCGGTTCCCGTCTCTCAGGCCGGGTGGGAGCGCCCAACCCGGATTGTTCGGATGCCCGTGACCGCATCGAGCTCCTCGCTCAAGCGCGTGTCACGGAGGAGGAAGATTCTACCGGTCCGGTTTGTTTCGGACCCCGCATCCGGAACGAGCCATTTCCGGATAAGTTCTCTCTGCCTAGGGACACCCCTAGTACGACAGCAGCATGAAACCGGAAGATCGGCTGACCGACTATGCTACGGCAGTCGGCATCGCCCATGGGAACAAACGCACATCCATGCGCTACGTCCCCCTAATGCTAACCAGGTCGGCAAGGATGTGGCTCAACAGCCTTGCGCCCAATAGCATCAACGTCTGGCCAGACTTCGAGAAAGTATTCGTCCGCAACTTCAACGGAACGTACAAGCGTCTGGGGCGCCCACGCGACCTGGCCTTGTGCGTCCAAGGCGACCGCGATACTGACCGCGAGTACCTCGCCAAGTGGACGGAGCTGTGCAACACCTGTGAGGGCATCCTGGAGAGCCAGGCCATCAGCTTCTTCATCGAGGGTTGTCGAGAAGGCACCATGCTTCGCCATCGGCTACTGTGTGACGAGCCGAAAACCATGGCGGAGCTCATGACGGTTGCGGACCAGTATGCCATGGTGGATGCCGCCATGAAGAAGCCCCTCCGAGTAATGCGGACGGGCGTCCGACTCCTATGGAGCCCGTTCGCGACCGCCCGAGAAATCCGGCTGGCGAAGCCGGATCCTCCAGACGCCACGGCTATGACAACCGGTTCCACGGGGACTGCCAGGCCGGACAATAGAAGCCCCGCTACCACGCGCGGCAGGTCAATGCTATGGAGGCAGAAGCCACGGCTAACGATGCAAGGAGGCAGAAGCCACGGCTCACCTTCGACCAGATGTTTGAGGGCCCGTGCAAGTGGCATAGCGGTCCCTTCAAACCGGCTACGCATACCACCCGGAATTGCAGCTGGACCCGCCAGCTAAAAGACCAGGGTAACCAGCCTCGTCTCCCCCCTCCCCCTCCCGGCGGTCCCCACCACCGGCTTGGGGAGCCGGCAATGATGGTAACAGCGGCAACGGCGGCAACAACAACAACGGCTACCCCCAGCCGCACGCCGCCTAGCACATCTTCGAGACGGAGCAGGACGACAAGCACAGCCGTAGGCGACGCTCCAAGGAGGTCAACGCCATCATCTCTCGGGTCCCCTAGTACCTGAACTGGTTGGAAACCCCCATCACCTGGAGCCGTGCAGACCAGCCGGAGCAGCTGCCGACTCCCGGGGGCTACGCCATGGTGCTCGACCCCCTCATCGTCTCCAACGCGCGTACCTGCCCGACTGCCACAACGTTCCACGGCGTACTACCGGGGCCAGCCTGCGCCCCGCTGGGGAAAATCCAGCTGGACGTCATCTTCGGGACCGAGGAGAACTTCCGCCGCGAACCAATCTGGTTCAAGGTGGTAAACCTGACAAGCTCCTACAATGCTCTCCTCGGACGCCCCGCCATCGCCAAGTTCATGTCCGTCCCCCACTACGCGTACCTCAAGACAAAGATGCCAGGACCCCACGGCGTGATCATCGTTGCCAACTGCTTTAGGCGGTCGATGGAGTGCGCCTCAGCCGGTTCCAAACTAGCAAAGTCCCTCATCATAGCCGAGGAGAAGCGCGTGATCATGCGACAGTGTGGCCATGGCCCAGCAGGACATGCCAGCTAGCAGGAAACCGGCTGGAGAAGGAACTTTCTAGCCGGCAAAGGAGACAAAGAGGATTCTGCTCGACCCCTCCAACCTGACTAAGTTCGTCACCATTGGTGCCGGCTTGGATAGCAAATAGGAAGGCGCGCTCGTCGACTTCCTCCGTGAGAATCGGGACATCTTTGCATGGTCCCCCAAGGACATGTCGGGTGTGCCGAGGGAGTTCGTCGAGCACTCACTTCATGTGCGGCCAGACGCCAAGCCGGTCAAGCAACCTCTGCGCCAGTTCGCAGAGGAGAAGAGGAAGATAATCGGTGATGAGATCACCTGGCTCATTGCAGCCGGATTCATTATGGAAGTGTACCACCCGGACTGGTTGGCGAACCCAGTCTTGGTGCTGAAGAAGAACAAGACTTGGCGCATGTGTATCGACTACACCAGCTTGAACAAGGTGTGCCCAAAAGACCCCTTCGCCTTGCCCCGTATCGATCAAGTTATCGATTCCATGACCGGCTGTGATTTGTTGTATTTTCTAGATTGCTATTCCGGGTACAATCAGATCCGGCTAAACCCGGCTGATCAGATTAAGACATCATTTATCACCCCCTACGGGTTTTCTACTACCTAACCATGCCTTTCGGTCTAAAGAATGCAGGCGCTACCTATCAGCGCTGCATGCAGAAGTGCTTGCACTCGCAGATAGGCCGAAACGTGCATGCTTATATGGACGATGTGGTCATCAAGACCAAGGAGAAGCGTACCCTCCTCGAGGATCTGGGAGAGACATTTGGCAACCTCCGCCAGTACCAGATGAAGCTGAACCCGGAAAAGTGCGTCTTCGGAGTGCCATCCGGTCATCTCCTCGGTTTCTTCGTATCACAACGAGGCATCGAGGCAAATCCGGAAAAGATCGCGGCCATCGAAAGGATGCAGCCGCCCAGGAGCCTGCTTGGAGTCCAAAAGTTCACCAGATGCCTGGCTTCCCTCAGCCGTTTCGTCAGCCGGCTGGGGGAGAGGGCACTCCCGCTGTACCAGCTGATGAAGAAGACGGACAAGTTCTCCTGGACTTCGCAAGCCGACACCACATTTCATGACCTCAAGTGCATGCTATCCACAGCACCGGTTCTGGCCATGCCGGCTAGCAAGGAGCCGATGTTGCTCTATATAGCAGCCATCAGCCGGGTCGTTAGCATCGTCCTGGTGGTGGAGCGCCCTGAGGAAGGCAAGGCTCAGCCGATTTAGAGACCCGTCTACTACCTCAGCGAGGTTCTCTCCCTCTCCAAGCAGAACTACCCCCACTACCAAAAGATGTGCTATGGCGTGTACCTGGGATGCAAGAAGCTCAAGCACTACTTCTATGAGCATCCGATTAAGGTTGTGTGCACCGCACCCCTTTCGGAAATCATCGGCAAAAAGGACGCCACTGGCCGAGTCGCCAAGTGGGCCATCGAGCTAGCCGCCTACTCCATCCAGTACGAGCCCCGGCTCACGATCAAGTCACAGGCATTAACGGACTTCCTTGTTGACTGGGCTGAGACCCAGTATCTCCCACCGGTTCTGGATTCGGACCACTGGAAGATGCACTTCGACGGGTCGAAGATGCTCGGGGGCTTGGGAGCTGGCATCGTGCTCACCTCGCCCAAGGGAGACCGGCTGGAGTACGTGCTGCATATCCACTTCAAGGTCTCCAACAACATAGCTGAATACGAGGCACTGGCGCACAGACTCCGGTTAGCCAAGGAGATCGGTGTCAACCGGATCCTGTGCTTCGGTGATTCGGATATGGTGGTGCAGCAAGTGTCCGGAGAATGGGATGCCAGAGATGCAAACATGGCCCTCTACCGGTTCCACATCCAGAAGCTCAGCGCCTCCTTCGACGGGTGCGAATTTCACCACGTCCCTCGCGTCATCAACGAGGCAGCCGATTCGCTCGCCAAGATCGGATCCACCAGGCAGGCGATCCCACCAGGGGTCTCTTTAGAGCACCTGCGCAAGCCCTCCATCAACCCGTCACCAGAGTCAGACTCCATCACCTGGGCATGAAGCACTCCGGCTGGCGGAGAGGCAGAAGCAGAGTCGGCAGAGCCGCTAAAGAAGAAGACCCGCACCAACTTCGGCAAGGCAGTGCCCTCCGGCTCGCAAGACCCGGGGGCTGCCGGTTCGTCAAGCAGCTCGGGGGATGCCGTCCCGGGTATGCCACCCAGACGACCCCCGACATCCGTCAACCGGAGGGCGGGACCATCCTCGTCATTCGGGAAGTGCCATCCTGGGCACAGCCCTTCATGAACTACATCGCCAACGGAGAACTTCCGGATGACGAGGTGGAAGCCAGGCAAATCCGGCGCCACGCGCACACGTACACCATCATCAACGGCAAACTGTACAAGCGCACCGTATCCGGCATTTTCCAAAGATGTGTCGATGTAGACACGGGCTACCGGCTGCTCAAGATCATCCACCAGGGCGAGTGCGGGCATCACGCTTCGTCAAGGGCGATAGTCACCAAGGCGTTTCGCCATGGTTTCTATTGGCCCACCGCCCTCGAGGACGCTGAGCAGCTGGTCCGCGCGTGCAATGGGTGCCAGCGCTTTGGGCAGCTCAGGCACATGCCAACTTCGGTACTCAAGACCATACGAATCACCTAGCCCTTCGCGGTTTGGGGCCTCGACATGGTCGGTCCCTTCAAGCGAGCACGCGCGGGTATGACCCATCTGCTGGTGGCGGTGGACAAGTTCACGAAGTGGATCGAGGCTAAGCCCATCCGGAAGCTGGACGGAGCGACAGTCGTCACCTTCTTCACTTACATCATCAACAGATTCGGCTCCCCCAACAGAATCATCACCGACAATGGCACGAACTTCGCCAAGGGGGCCTTCGCCCGGTTCTATAGCAATAGGGGCATCCGGCTGGACCTTGCCTCCGTCGTGCACACGCAGTCCAACGGGTAAGTGGAAAGGGAAAACGGCTTGGTGCTAGCCGGTATCAAGCCGCATCTCATGGAACCATTGGAGCGGTCACCCGGATGCTGGATCGAGGAGCTTTCGGCTGTGTTATGGAGCCTCCGCACCATGCCGAACAGGTCAACCGGTTACACCCTGTTCTTCCTGGTCTACAGATCGGAAGCCGTCCTCTCCGCGGACATCGAGTTCGACTCACCGTGCAAGCTCCTATGACGAAAAAGCCAACCAGGAGGCGTGGGAGGATGGAGTGGACCTCCTGGAGGAGGCCCGTGAGCTGGCTCTATCCAGGTCAGCCCTGTACCAGCAGCGACTACGTCGCTACCATTCAAGACGGATCCGCCTAGTCGCATTCCGCGAGGACGACCTGGTTCTCCGGCTGGTGCAAGACACGAAGGGCATGCACAAGTTATCGCCACCCTGGGAGGGCCCCTTCATCATCAGCCGGGCGCTGCCCAACGACTCCTACTACCTCATTGACGCGCAGCAGCAGCACCAGAACAAGATGGACAAATCAGACGAGGAAACCGAGCGTCCCTGGAACGCGGCCCTGCTGCGCCCGTTTTACACCTAGTCGCCAGATAGTGTATGTATCCCGCAAACCCTATGAATGAAAATGCGGACCCCTATGAGAATCTCGGGGGCTCCTTGCTAGAAATGTGCTTTCGCATCTGCTTTCCGGTTCTGATTTTCTGGCTCCGTCAACCCCTACCCGGGGGCACGCCGGCTGGCCCGGCCTGCTAGGTCAACAAACTGACTGAGTAGTGTGCGACGATGTCAGAGGCCTGCTGTTCGTCTCAGCTACAGACCGCAACCCGGCTGTCCAGCTAGCAAGAGCAAAAGCCCGAGGCATCCCACACGAAAAACATGGAGGAGACGCGACAGACCGGGCGTCCCGGCCTTACAACTAGCTCGAACCAATCCGGTTACTAAGCCGTTAGTACCGTGCGCAATGTACTGTCAGCTCCCTTCGATTCCGGCTACAGACCACAACCCGGTTGCCCAGCAAGGACGTAGCGAAAACAGCAGAGCACACGGGAAAGCGACCAAGTGTCTAGAGAGGCACATGCTAGTTTTCGAAAAAACAAGTTGTTTTCCGGCTACAATTTCGCAGACTAACCTATTAATCCGTGAGGATATATGTGTATGTGTACGTACATTCTTGTCTGACTACCTTGAGTCGGAACTCAGGAAGGAAAGGAGAAGAAGATTCGAAGTCCTTGCCTTAATCAAGCGCTCCGAATCTTGGGGGCTACACCCACTAGGTGCGCTCGCGCGCCCCCAGTGGAATCTTGTAGTTCTTGGCCGGCTAAAGGCGTTTAGCCGGCCGTTCGGAGCCCAGGTGAGGGAAGGGCAGGAGCAAGAGAAAGCAAGAAAGATTCGAAGCACCTGGCTACGCTAGCTACTCCGAATCTCGGGGGCTACACCCAATGGGTGCGCTCGCGCGCCCCCATTGGAATGTTAGTTCCCCCGGCTGAAGGTGTTCAGCCAGCGAAAGCAGCCGACTAAGACGAGTCTAGTCTGATAAAGTTAGAAGACATGAGAAAAAGAAGGAAGATTTGAAGCACCTAGCTACGCCAGCTACTCCGAATCTCGGGGGCTACACCCAGTGGGTGCGCTAACACACCCCCACTGGAGGTGTAGTTCCTTCGGCTAAAGGTGTGTAGCCGGACGAAGCAAGCCGGATGAAGTCAACCGATAGAATATTGAAAGAAAGTTCGAAACGCACAAGTTGAAGGAAAGTCAAGCAAGTTCCATATTAACAAACATAAAGGAGGCGAAGCTCCCCATAAGTTTACCGGCATCAGAAACAGCCGGTACAGACGAACAAGTTGCAAACAAAACTAAAAGGAAGACAAATACACCCAGCATCCCGGGGCAGTAGCTAAGCGGCAGGACCCTTGCCGTGAGGATCATCTTGACCGGCAGAGGCTTCAGGCGGAGGAGGAGGTGCGGAGCTCGATCCGGTTCCGGCGCCCGCAGGCGGCAGCGTCGGGCCTTCCGCATCAGGAGTACCGACGGACTCCGAGTCGGTGAGCACCTCGTCGGGGTACACGTAGTCGGCGATCTTGATGGCAGATCCGTGGAGCTCCTGATGGTCTTGGCGGATGGCGGCAGGGTCGGCACCGGCACGGAAGCCTCCGTCGATCTTCTTGACGCGGGTGTCCTTGTACCAGGAGAGCATGAGGGCTAGAGCCATCTCCGCTCCGGCTCGCGCCGCCAAGTCTCGCAGCTGGTCCACCGCAGCCGGCACCTCTCCCACCTTCGCAGCCAGCTGCGCCATAGTCTCTGGAACCGGAGCCTCCGGCCACAAGAAGGAGAAGAAGTCCCGTGCCTCTTGACGAAGCTTGGCAGCTTCTTCGCCGAGAAGGACGACGAGCTCCTGGGCCGTCGGCTGTACTCCTGGGCAGTTCTCCTGCAGCCGGTTGTAGGCCAGCAGGTCTATGCCAGGGTAAAACGCTATCAGAAAAGAGAGTCAGATCTGTCTACCGGATCCGGAAAGAAAAGAAGGCGGAAAAGGGGAACTTACCCTTAGCTGTGTGGCCGACCTACATCAGCTCCTCCACCAGAGTCTTCTCCTTCGCCGCCAGCCGTTTGATCTCTTTCTCTTGGTCCTTGTTCTGGGCCTCGAGAAGATTGAAGGCCTCGATCCGGCTGGCGAGCGAGGCATCGTGCTCCTTGATGGTGGCCTCCAGACCGTCTACCTTCGCGCGCCAATCCTTATTCTGCAGCCGCAGAGTAGAGTTGGACTTGCTCAGCCGGTCGTTCGCTTTCTTCAAGCAATCGATATCGCGCTGAGCGCACATGAGGATGGCTGCGACAAAACCGGCTATCAGTAAAAAAATAAAAATAAAGAGAGAGCAAGACGGATGAAGCGAACTCACTCTGGGAAGTCTCGTTGGCAGCAGCAAGCTTCTGCTCCAGGGACCGGTTCCCGCCGGCTGTGGCCTCCAGCAGCCGGATCTCCTTCACCGCCAGCTCGAGTGTGGCAGCAAGATCCGTCAGCGAGGCGGCGGAGGAAGCGTTGTCATCCACAGCATTGACGGCCAAGGATTCCTTCGCGGCAACCACCGCCGTCCTCCACTCCTCCCCTGGCTCCTCGTCGGAGTTGTCATCACCGACAACTACGAGCTCCTTGTCGGCAGCGGCCCCCCGCACGCCCGTGGAAGAGCCATCCGGCTGCGAGGACTCTGCCTCTGGCTGAGGACCCTCCGATCCGGCTGGGGCAGCCGGTTCAGCTCGAGGGGGAGGCGGAGGCGGAAGAAGGAAGAAGGAGCACGGGCGGCGACCCGGTTGGAGCTCGAGTCGGGCTCGCGGCTCCAAAGGAAACCAACGTGCTAAGAAGACAGAAGAAGAAAGGGAAGAAGGCAAAGGCAAATAAACCAAAGTTAGAAAGGAAGAAAAAAGAAGCAGGCAGAAAATGCCGAAAGAAAGGGGGAGGAGAGACATACCCCTGCACAACTGGAGGCGGCCCCTTCTTCCGGCCAAGGCGGCTCGGCGGCAGGGTGCTGGTCTGGCTCCTCCGCGGCAGACCGGCGGGAGACGGAACGGCTGGAGCCGCTCCCGCCAGCTTCGCCGTCCGTCGCAGGCGCGGCACCGGATCGGTGGTCGGCACGGCCTCCTCCTCCGCATCAACCTCCGGGTGAGGGTCGGCGGCCGGCTTATCGTTCCGGCTAGGGAAGGCATCCCCGTCCCTGTCCGATTCCTCGCCGGATCGCCGAGCGCATGGCTTGGGCAAGTCGGGCGTGAACTCCTCGAGGGGAGCCTCACCCTCATCGCGAAGGATGCAAGGAAACAGCTGCCAAACATAAGAGATCAGTCGGATAAAACAGGAAAGACGGGCAAGAAATAAGAAGGAAAAACTCCGAATAAAGTGACCTACCCGGGGCGCGCGGTTCTCCCGATTATAGGGCGCCAGAGTGAACTTCCAGTTCTCCGGCAGTCGCTCCTTGGTGATCGTCCACACCCACTCCTTCAGGTTGTGGTAGCGGGGATCGCGGCGCGATAGCCGGGTCGGGTCCAGCCGGCCGGAGTAGTAGCACATTTTGTGCGCTTGCTGCTGCAACGACATCATCAGCCGGGACATCCAGCTGAGGGTGACGTCCAGACCGGTCAGCCGGTAGTGGACGAGGGAGCGCATGCGTTTCAGCATCTCATCCGACTCCGCCTTGTCGCCATGAATCTTCAAGTCCTAGTTCAGCCGGCTGGACTCGACATCCTGGAAGGCCGGAAGGTTGATCCGGTCGACGTTGGTGAGGTTCTTGACATAGAAGTATGACTGTTGCCACAGTCGTACCGTGTCGTGCAGAAGAAACTTGGGGTAGCCGGTCTGCGCGCGGGAGTAGATGGAGGCGCCGCCACAGACGACTAGCAGCCCTTGCGTGAATTGCACCTGCGGCCGGACTCGAAAGAGCCGGCAGAATAGCCCGATATCCGGCTGGATCCCGAGGTAGCTCTCGCAGAACGCCACGAAGTGCGCCAGCGTTCCGATTGCATTGGTGCCGAGGTGGTGGAGGCGGAGGTCAAAGAACGCCAAGAAGGTGAGGAAGAAAGGGTGCACTGGCAGTGCGAACCCGTGCGACAGGTGCGAGAGGAAGATGACGCGCTCCCCCTCTGCCGGGTGCGGTGACACCTCTCCCACCAGCGCCAACCGCACCGCCACCTCCTCCTCCGACGGGAGAACGCGGGTGGCGCGGTACTTCTGGATCTGATCTTTGGTGACGGAGGAGCCGCACCAAGCCCTGCGGTCGGCTGCCATCTCCGCCTGGCAGGGGAAGCGGCGACGGAGGAGTGGCGGTGGCATCGATGACGGCGGCGGCTGAGCGACAACGGCAGAGCAAGGGCACAAAGGGCAGGAGCGCACTGGGGAAGATAAAACTACAGCAGGGGAGCGAAGGAAGGGAACTGCCTCCCCTGCGGCGTCCCTTTAAAGGGATGGAAGCGCAACCGTCAGCAGCGCCACGTGTCACGCATCCGGACGACCCTCACCCCAACCGCCGCCTAGATCCCGTGTGCCAAAGCAGGACGCGTAGAAGATCCCGGAGCGAGAACCGAAGCACCGAGCAGCGACTTCTCGAGGCGACGTGCGACGGGACGTTACGCTGTTCGCCGTAGTGAAATGATGGCGCGCGCGCGCGTGGCCAGCGTCAGCGCTGACGTCACGGGTAGCGCAACCGCCAGGCGCAGCCGGATGCAAATTCAAAATCAGGAGGGAGCGCGTGCACATTTCGCCTAAGGGCAGAATCCACACGCGCTCGGGGGCTAGTGTCAGGGGGATGATCCCCAGGTACCCCAACCAGACAAGAAACTTAGCAGTCGGATCGCGTCCGGCTGACCAGATGTAGCCAAACAGGGCAAGACAGGCCGGCTATCGCACGGTAGCCGGATCAGCAAGAAGTAGCCGGCTACGGCGACATAGCCGGAACCAATCAGTGAGACAGGACGACGTGCGTATCAGTGTACGGTACACCCTATACGATGACAAGACCGGCAACTACCCGGCCATACCGAAGACTTTGCGGGGATGACGCAGGAACAGTGGCCCGATGCTGACGATAGGCTCGCACAGTGTCCACTGTGTCTATGACAGCCATACCGCTCGTACTCCGATGTGACACACCATACCGGATACTGTAGATGACCAGCCGGCTGGGACCTGCCTGTGGGACCCGCTAGTCGGACTGGCCAGTGAGACCGTTGCCTCTCTGCCTATATAAGGAGAGGCAAAGCCTCAGTAGAAGGGGTTGGTCTCATAGCATTTAAGGCAGTAGCTAGAGAATACAGCTCGAGGAGCACTTGTAGTTCGTATATCCCACATAGTGAGATCCGGCAGGAGTAGGAGCTTTACCTCACCACGAGGGCTCCGAACCTGGGTACTTCCTGCGTCCAGCTACGCTTGCTTGTGTCCAATCCCGCATGCGGACGCCGTCAATAGCTTCCCTGCTAGTCCCCACACCTCTATCTAACCTCTTTAGGTACTACCGTTCCCAATACAACGACTGGATTTGTGAAATTGGTCAATGCATCGAAGCCACTTAGTTCCTCGATTTGCCTAAGAGGTTGCCACGTTGGCGCTCACGTCATGGACAGATGACCGACATGTGGGTCCTGACCGTCTACTTCACGGGGCAGTTTAATGGAATGTTGGAATTTCGTAGGGGTGAGATGAGTTTTCCTTGAAATGGCCCCTCTCGGTAGTTGGCAACCCAACTTTGCGAAACGCGGCAATTACACGCAACTTGGGTACCATGATGCACTCGCCCATGAACTTTCGGGCCGCAAACAAACAAGCCCCTTTGACAGGAGTGACCACCCGCGATAGGTCCCTCACCCAGGTTATTCTCCCCTAGTGCTCTAGGCGCAGATTGGTGGATTCGAGATGAGCAGAATTTTCATGGACGGGGGCAGCAGCATCAACCTCATGTTCGTAAGAACCCTACGCGCCATGTGGATCCACCTATCAACCCTGGAAGCATCCGAAACAACCTTCCATGGCATCGTACCAGGGAAAGGACTATATCCACTAGGGAAAATCTGGTTGGATGTCATCTTCGGCATGCCCGCAAACTTCCAACATGAGCGCCTTGAGTTCGAGGTGGTCGACTGGCCATCCCAATACCACACTATCCTCGGGCGTGTAGCATTCACAAGGTTCACGGTGGTCCCGCACTATGCGTATCTCTAGATGAAGATTCCCGGACCTAACGGCATTATCACCATCGACGGAAGCTTCACCAAGTTCGACAGCTGTGACAGAGAGTTCAACAGAATCTCAAGTCTGTCGGCATTAAGGAGGAGCTCGCAAGGCTCAACGAGTCAACGGACAACAGTCTTCCTCCTGTGAAAAAGCAGAACACACTGGACTAGTCTTTTGACTCTACGGTGAATAGCAAGGTGGTCTAGGTCCACCCGATGAACCCGACCAATACGACCCTCATCGTCAACAAGCTGAGTTCTGCATAGGAACTCACGCTTGTTGAATTCCTTCGTGAGCGCTGGGAGATATTAGCCTGGTGTCCTATGGACATGCCAGGGGACCCTAGGGAATTCATCGAGAACGCACTCAACGTGTCTCCGGATGCAAAAACAGTCAAACAGTCGATGCGTCGACTGTTAGAACCCAGGGAAAAAGTAGTTGGCATGGAAGTCAACTCACTCCTTGAGGCCAACTTTATAAACAAAATCATGGAAATCACCTAGGTGGCTAACCCCGTGCTCGTTCCTAAAAAGGACACTGACATCCTGCGGATGTGCGTGGACTTCACCTCCCTCAAGAAGCAGTGCCCGAAGGACTACTTCCCATTACCGTGGCTCGACCAGATAATGGACTCCATCGCGGGATGTGAACGTCTTTGATTCCTTGATGCCTACTCAGGCTATCATCAGATCCGAATGAAAGAAGAGGATCAAGAGAAGACGGCCTTCATCACACCTTTCGGCGTCTATTGCTACACCATGATGCCCTTCAGGCTGAAGGACGTAGGAGCCACCTACTAGTGGTCCATGCAGGCCTGCCTCAAGAGCCAATGTGGCCGCAATGTACAGGTCTACATCAACAATATAGTGGTCAATACCAAAGAAGACACTACACTCATCGATGATCTCCACGAGACCTTAAACAACCTTGACTACTACAAGATCAAGATGAATATGGAGAAATGCGCTTTCGATGTCCCATCCGAGAAACTGCTCGGGACTTCATCTCTTCTAGAGGGATAGAGGCCAACCCGAAAAAGATAAACGCCATACTGGTCATGGAGAAGTCGAAGAACGACAAGGGTGTCCAGCAGCTCACTGGATGAATTGTGGTGCTCAGCCGATTCACCAGTTGGATGGGCGAAAAGGCACTGCCGTTCTACCAACTCCTCCGCAAGACAGACAAGTTTGAGTGGACGGACAAGGTGTAGGAAGCATTCGAAGACATCAACCACCTGCTCTCCACCTCGTCTGTTCTGGTGACCCCTAGGGAGAAGGAACCGATGCTTCTATACATATCAGCTACCAACCAGGTGGTCAGTACCGTGCTAGTGGTCGAACGGGGCAAAGAGAACAAGATCCATGGACTACAACGTCTGGTGTACTACCTTAGCAAGGTACTGACACCCACTAAGGAGCGGTACCTGCATTACTAGAAGTTGTCCTACGGTGTCTTCATGACAGCACGGCGATTGCGCCACTACTTTCAGGAGCACCCGATAGTTGTGGTAAATTACACCCCGCTAAACCACATCCTCAAAAACCCTAATGCAATGGGGAGGGTCGCCCTCTAGGCATCGAATTGTCCCCACGGGACATCACCTACGAGCGGCGGACAACGATCAAGTCACATGTACTGCTATACTTCTTCGTCCACTGGATGGAGAATTAGCTCCTAGACACACCGGACATGTCCAACCTATGGTCTATGAACTTCAATGGATCCAAGCATAAAGAAGGAGCTGGTGTCGGTGTCATCCTGACATCTCCTTGATACGTCATAAACGTAACTATAAATTTTGATGCTCCATGCTTGTTTTGTATCAACTTTCTTATGTTTTGTTTACACTTTGAGGTATTTTTATACATTTTCTGGAACTATCCTATTAACAAGATGCCATAGTGCCAGTTGCCTGTTTTCTGCTGTTTTTGGTTTCAGAAAAGCTAGTAAGGAAATATTCTTGGAATTGGATGGGAGAAAAGCCAAAGTCAATATTTTACCAGAAGAAACACGGAGTCCAAAGTGCAAGCGAAGTGGGGCCACGAGGTAGCCACACCTAGGGCTGGCGTGGCCACCCCCTAGGCCGCGCCTCCAATGGTGTGGGCCCCTCGGGCACCCACCGACCTTGCCCCTTCGCCTATAAAAGTACCCCGATGCAGAAACCCTAAGTATCGGATCAAAAAATCCATAAAAGAGTATGTATCCACCGCCATCTCCATCCCTAGATCGGGGAGATCCGAACCTCTTCCCGGCACCCTGCCGGAGGGGAGAGACCATACTGGAGGCCTTATTCATCACCATGCCAGCCTCCGAAGTGATGCGTGAGTTGTTCGTCCTTGGACTATGGGTCCATACAGTAGCTAGATGGTTGGTTCTCCTCCTTTGTGCTGTCATGTTTAGATCTTGTGAGCTCCATTTCATGATCAAGATCATCTATTTGTAATCCTATATGTTGTGTTAGCGGGGATCCGATGGATATTGAGATACTATGTCAGATTGATTATTGATTCTATCATGTCTATGTTATTTGTGATCTTGCATGCTCTCTGTTGCTACTAGCTATCTTGGCCAAGTAGATGCTTGTAACTCCAAGAGGGAGTATTTATGCTCGATAGTAGGTTCATGCCTCTAGTAATCTGGGGAAGTGACAGAAATCTCTAAGGTTGTAGATGTGTTGTTGCTACTAGGGGGAAACTACAATCCTTTGTCCATGGGGAAATTGTATTGTTTACTTTACACACTTTGCTAAATGCAATTATCTGTTGCTTGCAACTTAATACTGGAAGAGGTTCGGATGATAACCTGATGGTGGACGGTTAGTCATAGATGCAGTTGGATTACGGTCTATGTATTATGTTGCAATGCCCAATCAAATCTCGTAGAGATCAAGATGTCTAGTATATGCATTGTCATGATTTCTCAATCTGTCAATTGCCCCACTGTAATTTGTTCACCCAACATGCTATTTATCTTCAGGAGAAACACCTCTACTGAAATGTGGACCCCAGTCCACTCTTTTACCATTGATATACCATCTACTATTTACCGTTTACTGTTTACTTTCTGCAAGCAATTACTATCTTCCACACTATACGTTTAATCCTTTGTTTTCAGCAAAACCAGTGAGATTGACAACCTCACTATAAGTTGGGGCAAAGTTCTGTGGTTGTGTTGTGCAGGATTCCAAGTTGCTAGCAACACCTTGGAGTTGTTTCCTTACTCCTACTGGTTCGATAACCTTGGTTTCATAACTGAGGGAAACTTGCTGCTGTGCTCATCATACCTTCCTCTTGGGGTTCCCAAAGAGCTCTACATATCTTGAGCCATCAAGCACTTTTCTGGCACCGTTGCTGGAGAGTTAAGGACAGTTTCAGTCTCTTTCTCCTCGTCAATCACTTTTAAGGGAGAAAGAAGATTCTTGCAAGGGGAGTCTCTCACAACCAATCTCTTTACTTTTTTTTGTTTTGCTTAATTTATTTTGCTTTGTTTTGCTTATTTCTTTAACAAAAACACACAAAAAAATAGTTGTACTGGTTTGCTTCTTTTTATCAAAAACACAAAAAATTTAGTTCTTTCTGTAGTTGGCACCTTATTCTTAGCTCACCATGTTGATCCCTAAGTTCACCCTGAAAGACCTTTCAATAGGTAGTGGCTCTATAATTGGGAAAGATAATATTGAAGAATTCTTTAATCATGTTTGCAAGCATGATGATATTGAGGATAGATCCTTAGCAGAACTTGCTCCAAATTATGATATTGATGCAGCTTCTTTAGTTCACATGTTGGAGGCTAAGTTTGTTAACCTTAACCCCATGACGCAAGTAATGTTTCTTAAACTTGAAGATATTGAGGATACTGAAAAGAGAGATTTTATTCTAGAAACTTTGCTTAAGGAATTCAATGATGTTGTTAAGGAAGCTAGAAAGGTCTTTGATCGTTCTAATATGCTAGTCTCATGTGTAGATGTTATTGGTACACTAGAAAAGTTGGACAAAACCAAACCCAAAAATGGAGAGGAAATTAAAATACCAATACCTTTTAAACTTGTAGGAATGCATGAAGCCTTAGAAAAGAATTGTGATTGGATTGTTCCTGAAAACCCGTTCGATGAAAATAGTGAACCCAAGAGTATTGAGAGAGGATCCTCTAGAACTTATTTGGATGAGATACCTTGCCTCATTGAATATATTTCTGGTATTGATCTTAATGCTTCTTCATTCGAAAATACTTGAATCTTGATCCTATGCCTAGCTGAAAGGCGTTAAAGAAAAGCACTATTGGGAGATAACCCAAATTATTTTTACTTTTAGTAAGTTTTTATTTTGTTGAGTCTTGGAAGTTAATGCCTCAGTAATAACCTCTCCTTATCCTTTTTGTGTGGTTTTTGTGCCAAGAATAACCTCTAATGAGAGAGAAGTAAGACTTGGGAAAGTTGCTGTCTCGAAACAGATTTTTGTGCTTCACTGTAAACAATCGTGAAAAATCCATGTACGTCGGATTGAGCTGTAATTTTCTGTGATTATGCCCCAGGTTATTATCTAACTTTCGTTGGTTTAGCACTTTTCGATTTGAGCAATAGAAGATCTTCGAAAAAATCAGTTTTTACCTCCTGGTCTATTTTGACAGAATTCTGCCATTATTTGCATTTGCCTCTTAATCTCTTTCTCTTTGAGTTCTACAGTAGCTTGTGTTTTCATGGAAGTTTTACTTGTGTTGAAACTAATACCAAAAACTTATTATCTTGAATACACTAATGTTGCTAATGAAGATTGTGTGAAGTTTTGTATGAAGGAAATTTTCAAGTGTAGGGAAGAATAATGTGATGAGATGAAGTATGGACAAAAGGTTAAGCTTGGGGATGCCACCCGTGTCACCCCAAGAAATATTCAAGAGGTACAAGCGTCAAATCTTGGGGATGCCCAAGGCATCCCCTTCTTCATCAATAAAAATCTCAGGTTTTCTTCCAAAACACTTATTTTTATTGTTTCATGCACAATTGTGTTGTTCTTACAGCGTCTTTGTTTTTTTTTAGATTTTTTATTTGGTTTTCTTAAATAAATTGGTTGGACTCCCGCATTCATATGTTGTTTCAAATAAGTTGATTGGTGTTGGAAAAGAGTAGGAAGCTTCATGCTTATAAGTGGTACAAAAGGAGCTTGTTTTGATTGTGGCCTAGACTTTATCATGTCATGTTTGATGTTGCTTTGACCTTATGATGAGTGATTATTGTTGTAGCATGACTTGTTGCAAACAATTGAGATTTCCTAATGTGCCTTGAAAGAATCATGTGTTGTTTCAGCATACAAAGCTTAATATTGTGGTATTCTTCTTTGATGCTTTATTTGGGTTGACTTGGCACATGCTTACACCATGTTAAGACTATGAACCAGTCACCTTAGCCTCTATGATCATTTAGTTTTTAGTTGTAATATCAATTTATGCTTTAGTTAATAATGTTTTGTCGCTTTGCATGATTATGGTCAGTATTGCTATCTTAGTTGGTCGCTCCTAGTCTTTTGCTAGCCTCCACCTATACCAAGTATGAGTTCTACTCATGCATCCAACCTCCAAGAAAACCAAGTTATTCCAAAGAGTCCACTATATATTCCAATGCATGGTGTGTTACACCATTCCAAGTATATTCATGTTTTTATCTATCTTCCAAATTAAACTTTTGTTATGTGAAAATTAGTGATTAAATCTCTCACAAACTTGATGGCACACTTTATTTTCTTGCACTTAATAAACTTGAACCATTGTGTCCATCTATGTTGCTTATATGCTTGCACTTTATAAGTTGTGAATTAGCAGAACCTTGACACCATGGGGAACGCTTTCAACATTGCACTTATTATTTAGTTGATATCATGTTCTTTTGTTTATGGATCCCGGAGGTGTGAAATAAAAGGGGAGCTTGTAAGATCATGGAGTTTGTATGTGTGTTAGAGAAACGCCTGGGCGGCTAGCCTAAGCCATGCCTAATCATGGTGGAAACTTGTAGCATAACCATAGTGAGCATTCTATGAAGCATCCTCAATAAAAACCTATGCAAATAGCAAATAAAAAGATTGATGAGATGTTCATTGTCTGTTGCCTTATCATTTTGATATGGGAAAGCTCCTGTGTCATGGGGCAAGGGGTACCCTGCTTGCGGTTCTCCATGATACACATGTACTTACAATGACAAGAACTTACTTGTGACTAAAGTTGAGTAGCATGAGGTTTGGTACTCGTAAGCAAGGGGCATGAGATTTTGAACTTATAACTTGTCAAGCATATCCTCATATTTGTGTCACTTTAACCTTAATCACCTCAAGATGCTTATCATAGGGGCAATGAGAGCTGAAAGGTAATAAGTACCATAATTTTTGGAAGCTCTTTATGAAACTTGAAATCCCTGCTTCCCTCTGTGAAGGGCCTTTCTTTTTACTTTTATGTTGAGTCTCCATATTCTATATTTATGCATCAGTTGAGAGAGCATAGTGGTCATTCTTAGTGTAATGTGCATTGTCCCAAAACTTGTTGATTGATTCATAACTTTGATATTTCTTGTTCTTAAATTATTTGTATATAGTCACCCTTATGAACTTTGATGGTGTCCTATGCATTTATGTTTTGCTATACCATGAGGGACAAGATGAATACCACTCTTATTGTATTTTATATATGTGAACAAACAAACATCTTTCAATGCATTGTTTTTCATGATCTTTTGTTTGTACCTTTTCATGTTACAACATAGTTGCTATGTCTTATTGTTAGAACTCTATCTTTCATGCTCATGTTTAGAGTACTTTGATCCCATCTATCAATGTTTTACAAATACCTTGATCAAGATTGTGATGGTGCATGTCACCTCCAAAATTATTCTTTTTATCACTTACCTACTCGAAGTCGAGCAGGAGTTAAGCTTAGGGATGCTTGATATGTCATAAACATATCTATAATTTTTGATGCTCCATGCTTGTTTTGTATCAACTTTCTTATGTTTTGTTTACACTCTGAGGTATTTTTATACATTTTCTAAAACTAACCTATTAACAAGATGTCGCAGTGCCAGTTGCCTGTTTTCTGCTATTTTTGGTTTCAGAAAATCTAGTAAGGAAATATTCTCGGAATTGGACGGGACAAAAGCCAAAGTCAATATTTTACCAGAAGGAACACGGAGTCCGAAGGGAAGCCGAAGTGGGCCACGAGGTGGCCACGCCTAGGGCTGACGCAGCCACCCCTAGGGCACGCCGCCCCATGGTGTGGGCCCCTCAGGCGCCCACCGACCTTGCCCCTACGCCTATAAAAGTACCCCGATGCAAAAACGCTAAGTATCAGATCAAAAAATCCATGAAAGAGTCTGTAGCCACCGCCATCTCCATCCCTAGATCAGGGGGATTCGAAGCTCTTCCCGACACCGTGCCGTAGGGGAGAGATCATCCCGGATGCCTTCTTCATCACCATGCCCGCCTCCGGAGTGAAGCGTGAGTAGTTCGTCCTTGGACTATGGGTCCATCCAGTAGCTAGATGGTTGGTTCTCCTCCTTTGTGCTATTATGTTTAGATCTTGTGAGCTCCGTTCATGATCAAGATCATCTATTTGTAATCCTATATGTTGTGTTTGCGGGGATCCAATGGATATTGAGATACTATGTCAGATTGATTATTGATCCTATCATGTCTATGTAATTTGTGATCTTCCATGCTCTCCATTGCTAGTAGCTATCTTCGCCAAGTAGATGCTTTTAAATCCAAGAGGGAGTATTTATGCTCGATAGTAGGTTCATGCCTCTAGTAATCTGGGGAAGTGACAAAAATCTCTAAGGTTGTAGATGTGTTGTTGCTACTAGGGAGAAAACAACAATCCTTTGTCCATGGGGTAATTGTATTTTTTTACTTTACACACTTTGCTTAATGTAATTATCTATTGTTTGTAACTTAATACTGGAAGGGGTTCGGATGATAACCTGAAGGTGGATTATTAGTCATAGATGCAGTTGGATTATGTTCTATGTATTATGTTGTAATGCCTAATCAAATCCCGTAGAGATCAAGATGTCTAGTATATGCATTGTTATGCTTTCTCAATCTGACAATTGCCCTGCTGTAATTTGTTAAACCAGCATGCTATTTATCTTTAGGAGAAACACCTCTAGTGAACTGTGGACCCCAGTCCATTCTTTTACCATTGATATACCATCTATTGTTTATCGTTTACTGTTTACTTTCTGCAAGCAATTACTATCTTCCGCACTATACGTTTAATCCTTTGTTTTCAGCAAAACCAGTGAGATTGACAACCTCACTGTAAGTTGGGGCAAAGTTATGTGGTTGTGTTGTGTAGGATTTCAAGTTGCTAGCAACACCTTGGAGTTGTTTCCTTACTCCTACTAGTTCGATAACCTTGGTTTCATAACTGAGGGAAACTTGCTGTTGTGCTCATCATACCTTCCTCTTGGGGTTCCCAACAAGCTCTACATATCTTGAGCCATCACTCCTCAGGGCGACAGTATGCGGTATATCCTACGGATGAAGTTTCATGCATCCAACAATGAGGCGGAGTACGAGGCATAGATCCACGGGATGCGGATGGCCAAGGCTTGCAGCGCAACAAGGCTCATCATCTACGGCAACTCCAACCTCGTGGTTCAATAAACCATGAACAGGTGTGATGCCTTGAGCGACAATATGATCGCATACCGTGACCTCTACAACACACTCGAAAGGGACTTCGATGGCTGCAAACTGCGACACGTCGGCTATGAAAGCAACAAGGAGGCCGACATGCTCGCGAACATGGACTCCCACTATGCCCTGGTACCACAGGGTGTATTCTTGGAGCAAATATATGAACAATCCATCAAGTTGAAGGCTACTGCAGGGCCATCAGACGCAGCAGTGCACTCGAGGGCTACACCACCCGAAGAAGTCGAAGGATCTAGTGACGCAAAACAAGGATCTACACCTGCAGGCCCCATGGAGGTCATGCTCATTGAGCCATCCTCGAAACACCTGTATATCATGTACCTTCTCACCAAGAAGCTGCCGGATGACCTGACAGATGCGCGACACATCACTCGAAGATCCAAGGCCTTCACAATAATCAACGGTGAGTTGTACAAGCGAAGCATCATTGGCGTCCTCCAACGATGCGTCACCAATGGTGACGGTAGAGGAATCCTCCTCGAAATACACGAGGGCACCTGCGGTCATCATGCGGGCAGTCGCGCCCTTGTCGCTAAAGCTCTATGAGCTGGCTTCTATTGGCCCAGTGCGATGCGCGATGCTGATACCTTCAATCCGGATTACAGATGTAGTATAGCTTCTTTTTCCCTAGTAGACCTAGGTTATCGAATCCTCGGGAAGTAGATGCGTAGTGAAGTTACTTCAACGGACCTTCGGGAGTTTTAGAATTTCTTTTGTATTTTTATCAGACCAAGAGTTTGTGTCTTTTTGTTGTTGTCGATGCTAAAGAGAGAGGGCCTAGGGCGTTCGTTTTCACTTGTTGCTGTGCAAAACATCTGATGGCAATAAAAGATAGAAATAAAGTATGCATGTAATTGTTAGAGAAAGAAAAATTATATGTGTCCAGTGCATCCATAATTATTATTGCCTCCGCAACCGCTTATAGCAATAACCTACAAGTCTGATCCATAGAAGAAGTAGAACTAATGATATGCATAGTGACGTCACTGTTAATCCCAAGTAGATCCCTCACATACAACCGTACTACCCCTTCTGTCACTAGGGTTCCCAACCTGCAGATTAGTCATTACTCATACTCCCTATACCTGGCTCAACCCTCGGGGTCTTGGGTACCTAACAAGTCCTTAGATTGAGGCAAGAGA
Source organism: Avena insularis (assembly GCA_023614405.1). Classification (NCBI taxonomy): domain Eukaryota; kingdom Viridiplantae; phylum Streptophyta; class Magnoliopsida; order Poales; family Poaceae; genus Avena; species Avena insularis. Next base: position 191,981,730 of record CM042690.1, read on the forward strand.
GGATACAATAATCATCATGTCATATAAACTAATACATGACCCCATCTATGATGAATAACATGCACAAAAAGCTACATGGCTAGGACGAAGGCATTAGCCCAAGGAGAATTACTCACACATAGAGATGAGATCAACAATCACAAACATTGTAATGGAAATCATAAGATTGATAGCAAATAGTCTTACAATGTCACTAATCAAAAATGAGATCTACTATTACAAGTGGTGGAGTATGGCTATGGTGGTGGAGAATGGCTTTGGAGATTAGATCTAAGTCTATTCTTCTGGTAGCTCTTTGGTGTGGTGGATGGAGATCTCGAGGCGGCTGATGATCTGGGGCAGGGAATCTCGAGGCTCTTTTCTTGTCGCCCGGGGCTTCTTTATATAGGGGTCCCTTCATGAAAGTTGTTCTGTTTGACCTAGTGGTGTCGTTGGCAACTATATGGACGGAACTATACGGCCAGAATTTTATTTTGGTCGTATAGTTGGTAGTTAAAGCGTCTGCCTCCGATCCACGACTCCTGGTTTCTTCTGGTTGTTGGAAATTTCGTATCTTTGACTTTAATGTAGTGATTCCCACCATCAAACGTCATTATCTGCGTAGGAAAAAGTAGAAGCAAAGGATTACATACCCCTTTGATTATTAGACATTAGTGGCATGGTTTAGAGAGATATTTCATCAAAAATATTAATAATATCCAATTTAAATGCGGACATAGATGGCTATATTTCAGAGCCATCAAGCTCCCCAAGCTTAAACTTGATCTTCCTCGAGCAAGAAAACCAAAATCAAAAAGGAACTCAGCATTTAAACTGAAATAACGAGATGATGATCTTACTCATAATTGGTCCTCTCATGTTTCCTCCACTTTATAAATCTGAAAAACTTCAGCATAGATAGAGTAATGGCAAGCATATCATACGGGTTTTATGCATCCTTATAGCACAGCAAAATTATTGTTAACATGGATAATTCAAATGAGTAAACTTTATTCCATGTCGTGTAATCAACTCATAGGCTTGCCTTTCAATAATAAAGTATAATCATGTAAATTGAGAGTGTGAGAGCTGTCATGAAATCATATACACTAGAGTATCTCAATTCTCCCACATCAATAAATCAAGACTTTTCAAGAACTACTTTTCTATCCATTATCCTTAAAGAATTTCAGTTCTTGAGTAATTGAGAGCACGCCAAAAAAATATTAGTTTATCGGGCTATGATGGACACTCGTGGCATCACTAAGATTTGTGTTCCTTTTGCATAATGATTACTCATAACAGCCAAAGGAGTGATTCCATCATGAACACGGCTACCCGGGAGTGCCAAGAATCTTACCCACTATAGCATTACTGCTACATGTGTTTAATCAAATCATAGCCGAAATCTAGGAGTTTCCTCCATGACGATCGTTCGTAGGCCAGCGGAGTTGTTGGCATCCCATGAAGTTTGACACGCATAAAGCTATATCATTCTTATGATTAACAAGTCAAACTTTGGCATGCTAAAATAACGCTAAACATTAATTCAATTGAGCAAATACTTTTAAAGAGATCTATCAAGTCAATCAAAATTTTCAGTGGTGTTGAGTGTCTCTAGAAATAAGCCTTCAAGACTAAGCACTACAACACCCAAGCCTTCCATTGTGAGACTTTTTCTTATTACAATTGTTTAGCAATTTTTAAGCACGACTCGGTTAACTACGAGAGCTGGAACAAAACGTACACAATTAGATACCCATGCAGACAAAATCTTACTATAATACAAAGACTCACTCCACCAATATAACATCTCAACATTTACTACTAAAAAAGTGTGGAGTCATAAGGTATACCACTCATGTTTGGTTCCACTTCTCTCTTCCTTTTTTATTTGCTTCTTGGAAACTCGAAGTTGATCACTCTGCTACAAATACATGAGAACCTCGAGGCGGAAAGAAAAGAAAGAGGGAAAATAAAGAAAAATGGAGAATGTTTTTTGTTGTTTTTGAGAGAGGGAATTTAGAGAATAGAAAATTGGCAGCAAAGCTCGTCTAGAAAATCTCGAAAGCAAATAGAAATAACTGAAATATAAGGTGTTGGGGAAACCAACACGAGTGCTTATAAACTCGAATTAAAAACATAACCTCGAAATAAATAAAAGCAAATGAACGCTAAATAAATATACATAAGGAAAACTTCCCCAAGCTTAGGCTTTTGCAAGCCCTTCAAATCATTGTGGTGGCGGGAAAAAGTCGTTACTCTAGTTCGCAAATTGAGTTGATAAATTACTATTTATCCTCGGAGGTTCAAAGAGAGGCTATGCATCCTCTTCATAGTCCCTCCAAGTTCTTGGAAGTCTTGGTATGTGGCAAACCGGGTTTGTGGATGCTCCTCTTGATAAGGAACTTCTTGGTCCTCATCCTCCTCCAGAATCTCCTCCTCGGGTTGGTGTTGCTCAACCTGCAAGTCATATAGCAAACGTCCTTCCTCGATAGATAAAAGACCATTAGGCATAGGAGTGGGGTAGAGACGCCCAGCTCCAGCAATATGCAGGTAATAAACACCACCTCTCCTAGTGAGAATTCCAGAAGGCTTTAAAGTAGAGAAACCAACACGTCGCTCACCTAGCACAGGTTGCAAGTCAGCTAGGTCGATGCCTAGGGCAGTGGCAAGCACGGTGATGACGCATCCACCTGTGATTGGTCCTTGGCTTTGGGAGGATTGGTGCTCTAGGTAGCGCACAAGGATTGCACCCAAGTTGAGTGACAATTCGTAGTTGGTGTAAGCAGATTTTGCAAGGACTAAGATGTCCTCGTCATTGAGTCTTCTGAACTCATTTCTTGCCGGCAAGCTATTAGCAATAACATAGAACAAATAGTGAATTGCAGGATGTTGAATATTCTTTCCCTTGCTTACTCTAGTAGTGAAACTCATTCCATTATAATATTGTGCAGGGGAAGGGTCGAACCCAGTAAAGGATGCACGTAAGGCATTAACATTATTGTTGACAAATTAAAACATGCGCACAATTCATCTAGTGTTAAAGTATAGTTGTTGTTCATAAGTCGAAAACAAATCGTGTCCTCTCCTTGCCATAGTTTAACGGTGCTTTAAAAATAACTTAGAAATTCAATAGTTAAGCGGGCGATAAGTAGGCACATCATTGTACACAAAAGTTTGCAGGCCAGCTCAAGTCATCAGAATTACCGAGTTGGTCCAATATAATGGGACAAGCCTAGTTGGTGGCCTTCACTTCTCGGTTCTTGATCTTGTTGAAGTGATCACGTTGGAGCTCATTCCTGAACCGTATACCCATGCGTTCTTGAGTGATAGCCCGAGAAGCGCTAGCGGCGGTATGAGCACGAGTTTGGATCCTTGTGTTCATCATCTAAAACAATGAAGAAAGATAAAAAATCAAACTTTTTGATCAAACAACAGTAAGTATAACATATTCCTCATCATAGCACACTAAAGAATCCCCTCAAAATAATAATCTAGGCAGGAGAATCATGGCAATTAGTTCATAGTAGGTCTCACCCTAGATTGATAATGGCAATAGATCGAAGATGAGTTTACAAAAAGTAATTGGAGGATCGGAGGAGAAACATACCGTAGATCACTTGTGTGCGAGGAAATTGAACGAAATTGAGTAGATATGAAGATCTCTTGAGGTTTTGAGATGGTTTGGAGGTAGAAGAGAAAAAAAGTATTGAAGTTTAGCGATTGGAGGTATCTTCCCGTGTGATTTTGTGGTCGGACGCAACTATATGGGCGGAACTATACGGCCAGAACACGTGTTCCTGCCGGATCGTTGGCCTGTTGTCAAAATTTTACGGTTTCCACCCAGCGGCGCGGCTATACGGCCAGAACTATACGGCCAAAACAATATGTTCCCGCCGTATAGTTGGTCGTCAAACCGTCTGTACCTGGGAAAAGAAATTGTACAAAGGCATTGATATCTATACGACCAGAACTATACGGCCAGAATTTTTATTCCCGCTATATAGTTGGTCGTTAAACCGTCAGTACATGGAAACGAATTTGTATGAAAGCATTGATATCTATATGACTTGAGATATACGGCTAGAATTTGTATTTCTGCCATATAGTTGGTCATTAAACTGTGAGTACATATGAAAGAAAAATTGTCGATGGTAAAGATATCTATATGACCGAAACTATACGGCCAGAATTTTTAATCCTGTTGTATAGTTGGTCCTTAAACATTATGTATGTATCAAAAAATTATGTTTCTTCGAAAATTATTTCTTATCCTGTAACTTAGGGAAATACCTTGTTTTGGACAGAAAATGACAGCAAATATTGTCTACCAACAACAACATGAATAAAGCAGGATTTTAGTACTACCAAACTTCTTCTCCTCAATTGGAGTTTTCTTGCACTCTTTATTAAAACTAAAACTCAAACTAAAACTGAAAAACTTTACTCAAACCTTTATTTCACATGGGTTGCCTCCCATGAAGCGCTCTTTTATCGTCAATAGCATGACCTCAATGTTGCTCACTTAGGCCAGATGAGTGGAACACCCACTCCAAAATAGTTGGCCTTCAAAGTGATGGCCTCCTTTTCATCATGCCTGGCTTTCTTCTTCCTGGGGAAATGAATAACAAAAGGATCCCGCGAAGGCAATTGAAGCTTCACGATCCCTTCATGCAGAATAATCAAATCCTTAATAGCTCTTAAAAATGGATGTCCTAATATAATAGGAGCAGTAGCATCTTCAGGCATGTCAAAAATAACAAAATCAATAAGAGCAGGACAACCTTTAATGTATACTAAAGTATTCTCCTTAATTCCTATAACTTGTTTGTAGGTAGAATCTGCTAGATTAGATTTTAATTCGGTGATTTCAAAACATCCAAGATTAACTTATTAAAAAGACTTTTTTGAATTGTTGAGATGCTTGCACCTAGATCACAAAGTGCAGCTATCTTATTGGTCCCAATTTTAATCTTAATAGTAGGCTCAAATATATCATCAAGCTTCACAGGTAATTTTTCAGCAATTTGCTTATATTCTTCCTCAAGCTCACGTACCTTTATTGCTACCTGATTAACGAAGTGTTAGTACATAGCTTCCTCATTTCCTTCACTTACCAGAATCTTAACGTTGATCCTTTTTACGAGATCTTCATTGGTGTAGCTTGGTGAAGGAGCGTTACTATAATCAAGTTCTTCAGGCTCCTCCCTTTGAATTCTCATCATCTTGAGGTCTTCAACAAGATTAGACTCAGCTTTACCACAAATTTAGCTACAATAAGAGTTTGGATCCTTGTTCTTTCTTGGAGGGCCTGCAAATCATTTCTCAAACTTACAGCTTGGTTAGATAGTTTACTAAGCATAGCATCATGGTTCTCTGTTATTTTAACAAGAAAACATGTTTTGTTCATTTTATGAGTCTATAAAAGACATAAGTGTTTCTTGGAGACTACCATTACTAGTTCCCATATTATTATTAGAGTTACCTACGGGACTAGAATAAAGTTTATGACAATTAGGATTATAATTTTTCTTCCAAGCAGGGTTATAATCATTACGAGCTGTGAAGTCTATTTCTTCAATATTTATTTCAGGGATAGCTCTTACCTAGGTTTCCTTACCTTTTACGGCTAGTATGAGCTCATACAACTTAGCATTGAGTTCTTAATTTTCTTGTGGTGAGACGGAGTTCACCTTCTTCGTGTTTGATTTATCCACATGCCATTTGTAGCACCCTAGTAAAACCACTACTAGAAAATCGCTATGTTTTTCCCTTGTGCATCATCATGATAGCATGCTCATGTCATCATGCCACATTGCATTTAAGCATCGTCATGTCATCATGCATATTTTGCGTAAAACTATTTTCCAAAAACCTATTTTGGTTTTCTAAATATCCCCTGTCTTTATTTCAAATCAAAACCCCCGATCTTTTCCAGATCTTTTATTTGCCTAAAAACTAGTTACGATATTCTTTTAAATTAAAATGGCTTAATAAAAATATTTTTCTAGGGAGGCCGCAAGCCGTCAGGACCAAAGCCTAGCATCTAGCAGCCTACGACCCCAACCGAAGCAAACCCTAAACCCTATACTAGAAACCCTAATCCTAGCCGACACCCCCACCTAACCAAGTAGTCGTCGCTACTCTGTAGACCCCTCCTACGCGCAGCAGCAAACCACCCGCTCACGCATTGCATGCGACACGCTACATCAAACCTCCCCGACCGCCCCATCCCCACCTAGCCCCACCCACCAACGTGCGTGCCTGCCAATCGCTCTCATGCACCTTAGCGCCCCACTCGCACGCGACGCGGTCGCGACCCATGCTACCGCTAACACCTGCCCCGTCCCCTGGCCCCACCATGCAAGAAACCCCCACCGAAGAGACCGACAAGCAACGCGAATTCCCACCCTGCACCTCGTGATCCCTCCCCCTCACTCGACCCCTTCCTGGTGCCGCTGCTTCTACTCTGTTTCTGAGCCCCGTCACTCTCTGCTGCTTCCGCACCTCCCTGCTGCCAGCGACCCTGCACTCCTCTACGAGCAAGCTCCGACCCGCCGCCTCTGCTTGCCTCTCCCGCTCGCTGTCTCTACCTTGCTGATGCCTGCCACCACCTTGACGCACGACCTCTTCTCCCTGATGCATGGCCGTCTTCCTCCACCTTGTCGGCAACCCCGTGTGGCACCTTCCCCGCGCGTGCTCCACTCGCTTTCCTCTGCCCGACCCGACCCCAAAGAGGTCGTGTGGACACCGCCCGCTCCTCTGGCCGAGCGTGCCTGCAGGACCCACCCAAGATCCTCGCCTTGGCCCGCTGAAGCTAGCTCGACCACATGCGCGCGTGCGCTCTTCCCCGTCACTGTTCCTGCGACCTTGTTCTCATTTTTTTGCCTCGAGGCCCCTCAGCAGCCACCGTCTGTGATGTTGGGCCTTCAAGCATGTCATCGACCCGGCAGCTCTTCTAGTGTTGCTAATATGGTGCGAGTTGTTTTGGTGTGAAGAAGGTGTGGAGACAACAAGGTGTCGATAAGACAATTCACCCACCTTGCCAAGATCTTCTGACGACCGACATGAGAAGTTGGACAGAGGATGGTGCCACTCGAAGACCATCGATTTTTGAAGATGAACCCGTGGAATTCCGAGAAGACCAGCAAGGACTACTTCACGGGTCCGAACCCCTTTGGACCATCAAGATCTTCGTCATGGATTCAAGAACCCTGATACCGGAGTCTGGAGACCGAGACCTCGAAGACCGAACCCGAGCCACATCGAACCCCAAGATCTTTGACCTCTAATGTGATCCTCTTTTGCTGAGATCCCTATTTTATAATATATAACATACTTGTTGCATATAAAGTGTTCATGCTCGGATACATGTTTATTTATTTAGGGGTACTTTGTCGATTCACCTCCTAATTAAATATGGACACCATACGCGGGCTAATCTAGTCTTATATTGCCTCCAATTAAATTTGTGTAACAGACCGATGCCATGTTTTGCCTTGTTAATACACCATTTAAATTGTAGGGTATCTAAACAACTTGAACCATATAATTAATTGTCGGGACCCTGGTTCCGCTTAATATTGCCTAATTGCACCGCATCTTCGCCATATCATGCATCATATCCTGAACATGCCCGATCTTCTGTCGTAGTATTAAATAGTGCATCCGGTGTTTCTTTTAGTGCTTTTCTTCTTCACGGATTAGGTTGTTGAGTTGATGCGAGTATCGACAAGTTCTTCGGATAATGTAGCTCCGGCATTGTTTCCTAGGCGAGCAATCTCCCCCTTTCTACCTTTTATGCATTTATAGTTTTTACTTCCTCCTGTTGATCTACTGCTATCCTTGTTGTGATGCTTAAGTTTCCGTGCACCATTTATATTCCCTACAGCCTCTATATTGCCTTGCACACATCCTATTGCATGTTGTTTGATAGACAGTCGTCCTTGCGAGTCATAGTTGCTTGCTCAGGTGCTGCTTCGCGTCGTTGTTGTTCCACCATTGTTGGGAGGTTGGCACATTCTTAATGGTGGAGATGATCATGACTTTAATTACAACTTGATATTAAAATGCTGGGAATAGATATAACTAATGTAGAGGCACCGGTGGGCAATAGCTAATATTTGGTTCTTTCACGCTCACTTGTGTTCCGTAGGCCCCGAGTACTTGATACCTGTTCCTTGACTATTCACACTATCCACATACGGGAGACCCTATGGATCCCCCTTTGCCTGAGCTTGATTCACACTTTATTTCTTGGGGCCACAAAGTAGTTTGGGGCTTTATTACTATCTTGTACTTATGCCATGCTTTACTGCTTTATTTATGATTGTGTGTGGACAACCTCTACTATTTTGGAACATGGACTGTTTTCGCGATATCGACAAGCCCAGTCACACTTTCAGGTCTAGTCGTTTATAGCCATTGTCACAAACCCTGGGTCCGTCTCGGAGCCAGCCAACTTTGTTGCGGGTAGCTTAGTGGGGTGGCCCCTTGAAATGATTTATGAATCCCATGAATGCTTTGTCGTGAGGCCTCGTTGCTTTTTATTTGGTTCTTCCCGAGGTTGATCGTGTGTGTGTTGCTATTTGTGCACCCCTGCAGGGTAAAACTTTCTAAAAGTCGTGTCCGCGGTTATGGACGACTTGGAGCATAGTATCTCGATCATAGACAACTATAACTAAAGTAGTGTTGTGAATTTGACTTAATATATGATTAGTCATCAGCTTTACTATAACGGAATGGATAATAAAAGTGCCAACAACTGGAGGAATTGGGGTGCATCATGTCATGTTATACCTGCCTAGTAAGTATTGCAACTACAACGGATCGGTTAAATAAACCTGCCCACTACTTATGATATCAGGATGACTCATGCTATCTATAACTGACTAGTAAATGCTGCAACTATAATGGAATGAGTAAAACTGCCAACGATGTGAGTTCCTCGGTTCGACTTCCTCGTTTGGTCTCGAGGGGGAAATACCAGGATGGGTATGTTTTGGTGTTACTATCAGGTTGGATCCGAATAGGTCTTTCTTATCCCTCTTTAATAGCCGACAGTTGAATCGAGTATCTATTGATTGTTTACTGCATGCTGTGCTATCGCTTCAGTCTACCATATCTATGTAGGCGGGAGCCGCCGAATTCTAGACTCGCCGTGTACTGGCCTCAGTACAGACCGCTGCCTTTTTCCATTACCCTTTGTCGGAACCCCTTTTGTTTTAGCAGGTCTGAGATCGACATTGTTAGCAGGGTTACCCTTCCGGCTTGGCCTGGGAAGGGTTATGGACGCCATTGGTTATTCTTTAGGGCTCTTAGACCCATTTGCATCTTGTCCGTACTTGGATGTTGTATCGTTTTCAAGGTGATTTGGGTCTTTGTACTGTATATCTGTATTCTTGACTCATGGAGTCGTTGTTGTATATATATATATATATGTTTCTGTGGGTTCCATTGTGAACTATTGTGTAATGGTATTACTTCGTTTTCCACCCGCATGCAAGTGCCTAGTGGGCACCTTTGAATCGTTTCTATGCGGGTTTGGCGGGAATCGCTAAAATCTGCATAGGGCCGATTCGAGGGTGTTACACCATTGGGCATGGTTGTCTTGCATATTTTCTAGCAGCTGCTCTGCTTCGGTAATATGTTTACCCGTAAATGTTCCTCCAGCTGTAGTATCAACCATATACTTAGACATAGGGTTAAGAGCATTATAAAATAGATGGAGAATTAACCAGTCTTCCATCCATGACTAGGACAGTTTCTCATGCATTCTTTTGCTCTTCCTCTAAGAGAAAACGGAACTAAATGCAATTTGACCGCATCGGGGTCAACGTCTTTTATACGCATCATATCACATATTTCAGTGAAAGTGTTAAAGTGCATACCTGCGTCCTCAACAGCAGAGCCTCCAAATTGATTCTGTTGCACCAAACTTAAATAATGGGGCTTAATTTCATAGTCATCAGCAGCAATTGCTCGTTGGGTAATAGGAGTACGCAAATAATCATTGTTGGAGTAGCAAACTCCCCAAGATTCTTTTCAGCCATATTTCCTATGTTTTTGGGTTTTCTTAAACAGAGACTACAATAGTAAAAGCAAGAATTTAAATACTAACTAATTTTTTAGGTTTTTCAAATAAATACTAAAAGCAAACTAGCAAGGTTCCTACTAACCTCACCAGGGTAGCTATTGCTTCCCCAGCAACAGTGCCAGAAAAAGCGTTGATACCTTCAATCTAGATTACGGATCTGGTATAGCTTCTTTTTCCCTAGTAGACCTAGGTTATCGAATCCTCGGTAAGAAGATGCGTAGTGAAGTTACTTTAACGGACCTTTGGGAGTTTTAGAATTCCTTTTGTGTTTTACAGGACCAAGAGTTTGCGTCTTTTTGTTGTTGTCGATGATGAAGAGAGAGGGCCTAGGGCGTTTGGTTTCACCTATAGCTGTGCAAAACATCTGATGGGAATAAAAGATAGAAATAAAGTATGCATGTAATTGTTAGAGCAAGATAAACTATATGTGGGCAGTGCATCCATAATTGCTATTACCTCCGCAACCGCTTATAGCAATAAACTACTAATCTTATCCATAGAAGAAAGAGAACTAATGATATGCATAGTGACATCACCGTTAATCCCAAGTAAATTCCCCACATACAACCGTACTACCCCTTCTGTCACTTGGGTTCCCAATCTGCAAATTAGTCATTACTGATACTCCCTATACCTGGCACAATCCCTGGGGTCTTGGGTATCTGACAAGTGATTAGATTGAGGCAAGAGAGGATACAATAATCATCATGTCATACAAACTAATACATGATCCCATCTATGATAAATAACATGCACAAAAGCTACATGGCTAGGCCGAAGCCCTTAGCCCAAGGAGACTTACTCACACATAGAGATGAGATCAGCAATCACAAACATTGTAATGGAAATCATAAGATTGATAGCAAATAGTCTTACAATGTCTACAATCGAAGGTGAGATCTACTATTACAAGTGGTGGAATATGGCTATGGTGGTGGATAAGGGCTTTGGAGATTAGGCTAAGTCTATTCTTATGGCGGCTCTTCGGTGTGGTGGATGGAGATCTGGAGGCGGCTGATGATATGGGGCAGGGACTCTCGAGGCACTTTTCTCGTCGCCTGAGGCTTCTTTATATAGGGGTCCCTTCACAAAAGTTGTTCTGTTTGACCTAGTGGTGTTGTTGGAAACTATACGGCCGGAACTATACGTGCAGAATTTTATTCTGGTCGTATAGTTGGTCGTTAAAGCGTCTACCTCGGACCCACGACTCCTTGTTTCTTCTGGTTGTTGGAAATCTCGTAGCTTTGACTTTAATGTAGTGATTTCCATCATCAAACGTCATTATCTGCACAGGAAAAAATAAAAGGAAAGGATTGCATACCCCTTTGATTATTAGGCATTAGTGGCAGGGTTTAGAGAGACATTTCATCAAAAATATGAAAAATATCCAGTTTAAATGTGGATGTAGATGGCTATATTTCAGAGCCATCAGATGCCAAGGACATCATCGAGAGGTGCAACGCCTGTCATAGATTCACGGACAAACTGCACGCACCAGACACGGAACTCAAGCCAATACTTGTGGTCTATCCCTTTGCGCAGTGGGTTATCGACATGGTCGGCAAGCTGCAGAAATCATCGCCTAGAGGATACATCTACCTGCTCGTAGAAGTCGACAAGTTCACCAAGTGCATCGAGGCCATGCGGTGACAAACCAAACTAGAGCCACCACCCCCAAGTTCTTCGAGTCCATCGTCTTCAGGTTTGGTGTGCCGCACTGCATCATCACCGACAACAGGATGAACTTCACCTCGAATGAGTTCTAGGATTTCTATGAAAACCTAGGGATCAACATCAGCTACGCTTCTGTGGCACATCCTCAGACTAACGGTCAAGTCGAGAAGGCCAATGTCCTAGTCTGCAACAGCATCAAGAACAGCCTCCTTCAGCCTCTCGAACGAGCGGCAGGATGTTTGGCCGAGGAACTTCTGTCCGTACTATGGAGCCTACGGACAACCCCGAACAGCGCCACTAGGTACACGCCTTTCTTCATGGTGCACGGTGCCGAGTCGGTACTACCAGCTGAAGTGCGCTACAAGGCTCCATGGGCCATTGCCTACAACGAGGCCGAATCTACTGCCGCACTCGAACACTCCGTCGATCTCCTCAACGAAGCACACGAAATCACCGTGGAACGCTCACCTGTGTACTAACAGAGACTTCGCAACCACCACAGCCAACGGCTGTGTTCAAGGTCCTTCAACGAAGGTGACCTCATCCTATGACTGAAGCGAAAAGGGCACCTCAAGGTCGAATCTCCATGGGAAGGACCCTACGTGGTCACCGCAGTAATCCCAGGTGGCGTATATCACCTCAAGGACTTAGAGACTGGAGTCGCATACTCCAACCTGTGGAACGTCGCGTAGCTACGATGCTTCTACCCTTAGATGTTTTTCCTTTACAATAAGGCTACTCAGCCAGGCTACTTAGCCAAACAATGTACCTCCTGCTATTCTCTAATAAATAAAGCTCAGTGCCTCAACTATGTGTCTTATTATGTTTTAATTTCTATGCATTTCGCACTCAGGGGGAGGGGGCTGCGCCTCCCTGACAGCCTCATCACACATATAACTCATCATCTTGATTGCCCGAGTAGGTAATTCATCTTACAATCAAACCCTTGAAAACTCTAGCCTAGTTGCATCCCAACTAACAGGTTGGCAATGTGCAAATATTTAAAAACATCAAGCTAACAAAAAGGAATCGCACAATCACACTTGAACATATAAAAGTTCACAAGTCTACAATAATTACAAGGGCCAAAAAATGCCCACTCGAAACTATATGAACTTTACAGCAGTTATACGTTCTGTGCAGGATAGAAACTACTCTATTAACACTAAAGAAGGATGTTGGTGCACTCATCAAAATAATTCACGATGTCTTCCGCAGGCCGGGCAACTGCCCGGTAATTTGGAACCATGTTCCATGCCATATCGTTCAGAGGTGTCGGCGGTCCCTCCGTGATAGCATCCAAGTCCACATCTGGGCGTTCATATGCACAAGTGCCACTACAGCCTTGGGACCGGCGACAAGTTACTGGTGCACGCACTCGTGTATGCACCAGCATCATGGAACCTTCATAGCTGCGCCAGCAAGCTTGCAGGGTCTGCATCTAGAGGGAATATCGCCCTGAAAATATGCTTCAAAGAAGACTTCGCCTTCTTCAAGAAGTGTAGCACTTGCGAAATGCAATCCTATAGAGTCACCAGCACAGTCACCCGATTTTGATCGTCCTAGAAGAATCCTCCAGCTTCTAGCTCTACTTGAGTCAGGGAGTTTAGTCGATGCTAATACGGTACCTCTCTTCCTGCGGAATGAGATTCTCAACTGCACACACAAAGCAAGACACATCAGTCGAGCTCATAGCAAGCCAATAGAAAAAAGACAAAGCAGTCGAGGAGAACCCACATTGTAGTTGCTCATTTACCTGGTCCACCTTGCTAAGGAGATAATTATCCCACTCAGCAGCTTTCTCATCCTTCGACTTCCATACGTCAGTGTTGTGGCGGATGATCAATCTGTTTCTCTCCAACTCCTTCATGTGGTCATGTAGGTGAGAAAGCAGTGACAACTCATCCACCCTCGATCGTGGAGGAGCCAAGGACGCGGCAGAAGATGACATGTCCTGCACGCTACTCGCAGGCCCCTAGCCAAGCAAACAATCGAAGGATAAGAATCATTGATTAAGGAGTTCGAGTCTGAAAAAACAAAAGAAGCATCAGGCAGCCAAAAGTAAACACATTGAGCTTCAATAAGTTCTTGATGGGGCACCACCGCAAAAGTACTCAAAATATACCACGAGTTCCTGGTACAACTATACAATAAACAGAAGCACAGCTAGGCCTATGCATCAACACTAGTGGGCTTCACGGACTCCATGGCAACCTCCGACGTCGTGGCCTTTGCATAGCATCCCCCGATGCCGTGGCCTTCGCCATGTTCAGTCGCTTTTTCTCTGAGGAGTACTTCACGAGCATTTCTATGAGCCGAGGCTCGTACTTCTTATAGCGAGCAGCAAAACATGCAAATTCTACCTCTTCGCCTTCTTTAGTCACCACATCTTCGACATGATCCTGCTCACATTCATCCCAGCACCACAAGCCTGTGCCATCGCTAGCCCAAGGGATGCACCCGCCCCCTTCTGCATCTGCTTGTACTCCGCAGGCACGCCCTAGTGAACGCTTCAGCCAGACTGTCGACGTCCTTGATTGCCTTGACCTTCAGCGTCATCTCTTCTTGGAGACGTCCAAGCATGATCTTGGCCTTCTAGAGTGCATCCTTGGCAGAAATGCAGCGGTCCTTGACTATAGCCACGGCGTCAGCCAAGAGATCCTCACGTGTTAGCACCTGACGGTCCGATGCCGGCAGTTCATGGTCAAAGGAAAAAGGGGTCACATAAGACACAACACTAGAGGAAAAGAGAACCAGAAATATTACCTTAAAGAGTCTAGGTAGCTGCCAGAAGTTGTTCTGCAAACTCTCTCTCTCTTTTAGCTACAGCTGTCGCCCGGTCTTCCTCCTGCCGCTGTGCCTCCACCTTGTAGCACTCGAGGGCGTCGACTGCGTCATTTCTCTTTGTCTCTGCCATGCTGAGACTCTTCTCAAGAGAGCTAAGTCGATGAAGATTATCATTATTTTCCTCTGCCAACAAAAGGGCAAATTGGTAAGAACATTGATCCAACCTTTATGTGAATTAATAAAGGACCTTACTTTGCAGATGCCGATGGTTAGTATCCAGCTACACATAATCATTGCCAAGGAAAATCGTGTCTTGATGAAAGGGCTACAACAGATTTCAAGTCACAAGAGCACAAAACTACTCGAGGGCTCCCTCGAATGACTAAACATATACTTACGTGATCACCCGAACACTCCAAAGGTTCTTTCCTGGTCATCCGAGTCAGAACCCTATGTTTCCCTAGCTTGGAGGAAGTTGAGGAGATCACGTCGGAGTTGGCCGCTATCTTTGGGGATGGCTCGGGTTGTTCCACACCCTTTGTCCTAGAGTCCATGACTCCCTCATCTTCCAGCTCACAAACGGTGTCAAACGAACATGACGCCGTGAAACTTCAGTGTAGGAAAAAATAAACAAAGTGTAAGTAGAACCATGAGAGGAACAACCCAAGAAACATCAAGAGTAGAGAGTCACCCGTCAAATCTGTCAAGGTCAAAAGGTCCATCTTGCTTATGCTTCTTCAGTGGAGGGGGATGCATGCTGCTGACAGGTACCGCAGGAATGGGATTCGTGGCGCCCTCCTCAGGAGCAAGGTCCTTCGCCGTCCTTGGAGAGGAGGCATCCGACTCCTTACTCTGTTCTCGCTTGCGAGACCCGGACTTGCTGGACTCGGGGGCTTCCTGTTCCTCAGTGGCAGGCACAATCAAATCTGACTCATCTTCCTTCGTAGCTTCAGGAGGGATTACGCCCTCCGGCTGAGGAGGCATTGAGCCTGCAACCTTCCACTCCTGCAACAAAGGCGATAATGCCATAAGTAAATCAATGATATTTTCCTACGGAAAAAGGAAACATTCAACAGAAGATCACCTCTAGAGGAGAAAAAGTAGCACGGAAAGGTAGAGTTTTTTACTCAACGGGAAGAGTCTCCTTCAAAGTGATCTTGGTCAACAGCCTGATATTCTTCTCGAGCTCCACTGAGGTCATGTCCTCCGAGCAGACGCGTGTTGGATCCATCACGCTAGTCCAGAGATACATTGGATAAACCCTAGCCTGTAGTGGCTGGACCCGATGTCACAGCCCTGTTTGGATGAGGTCAATGCCAGTGACCTCCTTGACTCAAACGAGTTGAAGTTCCAACACCCACATGTAGAAGACCTCTATGTCATCTGCCTCGCCCAGAATCACGATGTTCTACCAGGTCCTTTTCCTATTCAGCTCCGCCTTCAGGTCAGGGAGCAAGGTTGATCCTCTTCCCTATTGCCTTCTGGTCTTGAATATAGAACCACTTGTCCCTCCACCCTTGGGCGGAGTCGATAGTGTTGAGGCTAAATTATTGCACATGGGAATCTACAGATATCCTACACCCACCAAGGTCATACACTACGGATCCTAACCCTGACTGTCTCTTCAAACTAAAAATCTTATTGAAGAGACCGAAGTGCGGCTTGATACCGAGACAACACTCGCAAAGGGTGATGAAGCACGTGATGTGCAGAATAGAATTGGGAGATAGCTAGTGTAGCTAAATCCCATAGACACAAAGTAACCCTCCACTACAACAGAAATCGTATTTAGTGACAGACCCCTTTTGTCACTTAATATCTATATTTTGTCAATGAATATATGCTCTTGACGAAAATGGGTTGTCACTAATTTTGTCATAAAACCCGCGTCATAAAAAGTCCATAACCACGGTTTGCATTTTTTGTCATTGTTTAACTTATATTAGTTGACGATGCTAGTTTTGTCAACAATCGTGTGCAATCGGTGACGGTAATATTTGTCATGATATATATGAAAAGTTTGTCATCGTAAATTAGAAGGGAGTGTAGGGCATGTTATCATTATAGACGTGGCATTTTGTTAATTTATTGTAGTTTACTGATGTGGCATTATGACTAGTGGGACCAAGTGGTTCTTACAGGTGGACCAATGGCGGGTCCAAGACGACTCGGACAGGTGGGACCCGAGCCTTCGGACAGGTGGGACACATAGGGTTCTGACAGGTGGGACCTAGAGGGTTCTAACAGGTGGGACCCAGAGGGTTCTAACAGGTGGTGGGATCCGGAGGGTTCTGACAGGTGGGACCAAGACGGTTCAGATAGGTGTGTACATGATTTGATGACAGTGTCAGTATTTTCATTACATTAATAATTATGCAGAAAATGAAAAAAATATCATACAGACAAATAAAATTTAGAACCAATATATGAAATGGCAGCGATAGAATTCTGTACAATAGTTTTAACAGTAAGAACCAACTAAGTAAATCATATTGATGAACAATTTCATCAAGATGGAGGTGATGTTGAGTTGTTGCCCTGTCGTTGCTGCTATGATGTCCTTAAGGTGAAACTAAGTGTGGCTTCTAATTCTTGCTGCTGCTTTTCAGTTGCTCTTTTTTCTCTTCATGTGCCTTCATCAGAGATGCATAGTCCTCTTCTTGTTTTTTTTCATTTCTTCAAATATTTTATCTTGGGCTTCCATCCTTTCCTGCATCTCTTGTTTGTACCTTTTAGCTGCGAGGAGTGATTGTTCCTCCTATTCAGCAAGCTTGTTTTCTAGTTCTCGGATGCGTGTTGTGGACACAGAACTCTTCCTTGAGATTGATCCAACTCCCAAATTTGAGAGGAACGTGTCTGTGCTCGAGCTCGTTGTGCTCTTCTCCTTCAAGCATCTTCAATAATCTGCAATTCAGTTTTTTCAGTCTCATTTTCTAGGCATGGTATATTTTTCATGGTCATCTTTGCATCTTGCAAATAAGTTCAAATGAAAGCATAAGAAATATTGAAGTAGAAAGCGTATTCATTACAAAATATTAGCAATATTAAAAATGTCTTACATAAGCATCTTTGGATTCTGTAGTTATGATTCCTTCTTTGTTAGTGTGAGTAAGTCTATAGAATTCAATTGGAGATGTCACCTCCTCCAAGTTCTCCGAGTTCTACAAAAAAGTTGGAATTACGAACATGAGTTAGCAAAATTTATACTGAGTTTGGTAGAACAATTATTTCATATATGAACTCAAAAACGTACAAGAGCTTCGTAGAGTGCAACGAAGCATATCGATCCAGTTGTATGCTTCTTCTTCACAACTTCTATGTTCGCTTGATTCTTTAGACACGTTTCCTAAATTTGAGTATGAACTTGTGAGTTTTCTATGCAGCAGAGATTTATGTGCTGAGTATTTGTAAGTGCAAATGTTAGTACCTAATAGTGGGAATCAAACCATTTGTCCACAAGATCTTTCCAACTTCTCTCTAGTACATTTGTTGGCTTTATATTATATGCTTCCTAGGGGCTCATATCTTTAATCTTGTCCCAATTCTCCTTCTTAAGCCTGTAGCATAGTTGGCGCATACTACTCTATATAATATTAGTGTACACTGTCTTGGTCACTACATCATTTGTGTCCATTTCAAAATTTTCCTGAAAAATGGAGATGCATATTATTTAGTTACATCGGTAGACAAGATAAATAGCTATGACGTAAAACTATAGAGTTAGGGCTCACCGCTACTTTGCGAATAGCAAATGGAATAACATCTTTCAGAGTCTCATCTTTTTTGTATTGAGTCCAGTTGGTTGCCAGATGCACTTTGTATCGGATTTGTATTATGACCTCAGAGCTTAGTTTTGCTGCTTGAAGAGGATTTTTGGGCCTTCTAACCCCCTCAGTAAATTCAATTCTCATTTTATTCCCACCATTTCTTCTAGTGTAGTCGTGCAGACCATGGCCCATGGAAATTCCATGTTCCCCGTGCTTTCGCTTTGAACCGGAAGAAGTTACCTCTGAAACATGGTAGGGAGAAAGTTAAAATTAGAGTATATATTATAGGACTAACCATAAGTACAATTATTTAAGTGCAATTGTTAATACCTTTCTATTTTGTAATGACAAGTTGATTGTCGTCAAGTGAGTTGCTTCCTCTAGATGTTAGGTTCAACATTGGTGAGATTTGAAGTTTTGTGTTCTCACCCTCTGGGCGTGTAGGGGTCTGACACGTGATAGTTTTAGTTGCTTCTTGACCTGAGGTGCTCTTGATCTAGTGGTTACGGTAGATTGAGGTACAGTTGTTGTTGCAGACTTCTTCTTTACTGCAGTTGATGTACCATCAGCAACCTGTTTTAAAAAAATAGTTAGTAACAAAACTGTAGTACTTTACAGGGATTAAAATTCAATGAAAAGAAGATATTATAACCTTTGTTTTAGGATCATCGACGCTTTGGTCCTCGTCATCTAAAGTCGGCTCGTCATTAGTTGTGGCCATTTCTTCAGCACTGGGTTCATATGTAGGGTATGGTTGAGTGTGGTTAGCATCCTTTTGTTTACTTGTTTTGGTGGCCTCTGTCACTTTACGAATGCCGTTGTACACGAATTTATGTGTTACCTCTTCTATATTTTCGAGCTGCAAACCTCTGGCGGCTTGCACTTCTTTCAAAACTTCCATCATATTGTACTTGTTTGCCTCATACGGATTAGTTGGTTGTTTTTTGGCCCCTAACAAGGGATGGTCACAATTGTATTACAGCTCAATAGCAGATTACATCATGAATAACAAAGTCCCGACAATTTTAATTTCTAAAATAACCTACCCAAGGGCATACATATTAAGAGTGTGATGTTGAAGAGCAAACTAAAGTAGGTATAGTAGAAGTAGTTATCTGTACCTTATGAGCACAGGAGTGAGCTATACTGTTTTTATCTCTACAAATGTGATTTACTCTAGGGAGTAGATGTAGGGAGTAGACTGAACTGAATCTGTCTACTTCGAAACAATATCATCGTGTGTGTGCGGGTAAACAATGTAGGGAGTAGATCGCTAATATTATAACTAGAATGACGGAAACAAGATATTTAACCACTTTGTAATGAATGGTTCTACTAGATCTACTGCATATGAGAAGGATCGGGGGATTGAATTATCACCTGATGGTCGTTTGACGTTGGGCTTCTTCTTCGGTGTAGACCTCAATGTTTCGCGTGCCTTACCGCTGCGAAGAGTCCCGATCATGGCGTCGGCCAAGGAGATCGCTGATCAGATGAGGCGATGAGTTCTAATCCTCTGTGGACGAGATCGGATCCGAGGGAGGAGTAGGATGAGGCGCTAGAGGGGGATGGGTTTTGGGAGTTAAGATGAGACGCAAATCATGGGAGGGATTCGTGCGCCACTCTAATGTTGTGGGGTTTTCAATTTTGGCGGTGGGGTGAGGCGGAAAAAGGAGGGAACGAAAATGTGTCGAAAATTTTGGAGGGAGTTTCTGTTTAGTTGTTAATTTTGACATTAGAGGCAAAACATTTCTTGAAATTTTGGTTTACTTCGTATATGTAAGTTTTGCACAGTTGGTATGAATAAATGGAATGAAGTACTAACAAGTTGAAAATTAATATTAAATTACAAAGTCCTGTTATTAGACCTGAATGATGCATACATTACCCGTCCATAAATCATATCAAAGAAAAGTGAAATATTCATATTGTTTAAATTACAAGTTTATAATCCATGTTTTGATAAATTGATGCAAGTTAAATGGACTCAAGTTTAAATTAGACCTGAATTTGATCACTGTGTGGCAAATACTTTGCGTGAAAGTGAGAAAATTTGAAAAAAAATGTCCCCCTGGCAGTCCACTCTCAAATGTGGTGTAGTTTGGTCAACGATCATGTCCGACTACTAGAAAGAGCTACTTGTGTACCATGTTTTCATCTACCAATCTTCAAATGGACTCAAATTTGGCACAAGGGTGTATCACCATGTGGCTAGTGATGCTAGCATTGTATCTAGCCGTTTTGGTTTCAAAAATTCAAAATTTTAACCCTCAAACTCAAAAACGTGGAACCATTTGTGAAGCAAGTACCAACTACAATTTGAGACCTACAATTTGTAAGCTTGAGTGGTTGTACATCTCATTGGGACCAGAGAACATCAGTTGTACCTTTTAGATGCTTTCGCAATCTCTCGAAAGTCTCTAGTCAATCCCGGTTTGACCAAAACTTGTGAAATTCATAAAAAAATGAGAAATTCTCAAAATCTAAACCTTCGAATTTGATCACTGTGTGGAAAATACTTTGCATGAAAAATGAGAAAATTTGAAGAAAAAAATGTCCCCCTAGCAGTCCACTCTCAAATGTGGTGTAGTTTGGTCAACGATCATGTCCGACTACTAGAAAGAGCCACTTGTGTACCATGCTTTCATCTACCAATCTTCAAATGGACTCAAATTTGGCACAAGGGTGTATCACCATGTGGCTAGTGATGCTAGCATTGTATCTAGTCGTTTTGGTTTGAAAAATTCAAAATTTTAACCCTCAAACTCAAAAACATGGAACCATTTGTGAAGCAAGTACCAAAACTACAATTTGAGACCTTCAATTTGCATGCTTGAGTGGTTGTACATCTCATTGGGACCACATAACAGCAGGTGTACCTTTCAGATGCTTTCGCAACCTCTCAAAAGTCTCTGGTCAACCCCGATTTGACCAAAACTTGTGAAATTATTAGAAAAATGAGAAATTCTCAAAATATATTGAAACCTTTGAATTTGATCACTGTATGGCAAATACTTTGCATGAAAAATGAGAAAATTTGAAGAAAAAATGTCCCCCTAGCAGTCCACTCTCAAATGTGGTGTAGTTTGGTCAACGACCATGTCCGACTACTAAAAAGAGCCACTTGTGTGCCATATTTTCATCTACCAATCTTCAAATGGACTCAAATTTGGCACAAGGTTGTATCACCATGTGGCTAGTAATGCTAGCATTGTATCTAGCCGTTTTGGTTTGAAAAATTCAAAATTTTAACCCTCGAACTCAAAAACAAGGAACATTTGAGAAGGAAGTACCAAAAATACTATTTGACACCTTCAAGTTGCATGCTTGAGTGGTTGTACATCACACTGGGACCACATAATAGTAGTTGTACCTTTCAGATACTTTCGCAATGTCTCGAAAGTCTCTGGTCAACCCCGGTTTGACCAAAACTTGTGAAATTCATCGAAAAATGAGAAATTTTCAAAATCTATTGAAAACTTCGAATTTGATCACTCTGTGGCAAATACTTTGCATGAAAAATGAGAAAATTTGATAAAAAATATCCCCCTAGCACTCCACTCTCAAATGTGGTGTAGTTTGGTCAATGATCATGTCTGACTACTAGAAAGAGCCACTTGTGTACCATGTTTTCATCTACCTTTCTTCAAATGGACTCAAATTTCACACAAGGGTTTATCCCCATGTGGCTAGTTATGCTAGCAGTATATCTAGCCATTTTGGTTAGAAAATTTCAAAATTTTCATCCTCAAACTCGGAAACAAGGAACCATTTGTGAAGGAAGTACCAAAACTACAATTTGAGACCTTCAATTTGCATGCTTGAGTGGTTGTACATCTCATTGCAACCACAAAACAGCAGTTGTACCTTTCAGATGCCTTCGCAATCTCTCATAAGTCTCTGGTCAACCCTGGTTTGACCAAAACTTGTGAAATTCATAGAAAAATGAGAAATTCTCAAAATCTATTGAAACCTTCAAATTTGATCACTTTGTGGTAAATACTTTGCATGGAAAATGAGAAACTTGGAGAAACAAATGTCCCCCTAGCAGTCCACTCTCAAATGTGGTGTAGTTTGGTCAACGATCATGTCCGACTACTAGAAAGAGCCAGTTGTGTACCATGTTTTCATCTACCTTTCTTCAAATGGACTCAAATTTGGCACATGGGTTTATGACCATGTGGCTAGTGATGCTAGCATTGTATCTAGCCATTTTGGTTTGAATATTTCAAAATTTTAACCCTCAAACTCAAAAACATGGAACCATTTGTGAAGCAAATACCAAAACTACAATTTGAGATCTTCAATTTGCATGCTTGAGTGGTTGTACATCTCATTGGGACCACATAACAGCAGTTGTACCTTTCAGATGCTTTTGCAATCTCTCAAAAGTCTCTGGTTAACCCCGGTTTGACCAAAACTTGTGAATTTCATAGAAAAATGAGAAATTCTCAAAATCTCTTGAAACCTTCGAATTTGATCAGTCTGTGGCAAATACTTTCCATGGAACTTGGGAAAATGAGATATTTGACCACAAAGTTAAGGGTTGACCAATCTTGATGAGAATCGGCCCACAAACGGACACAAAAAGCTAATACTTATTACTTTCCCAAAAAAATGTACACACAAATATAGGAGCATTATTATATAGGGGATCGTAACGATCTCGCGTCCTCCCTCTTTCATAAAAGCCTGCTTCCATCTCGCCGCCATCTTGTTCAATCGTGACATCACTCTTTCATCAGTCGACGGCGAATGGTCCTACACCACCAGGAGAACTATGCGATGACTGCCGAGGTACGTATGTCGTCTTGACCCAACACAGTGTGAACTCTACTAGCTAAGATTGTTTGTGCTTTCGGTTGTAAAAGTGGTCGGCATATCTTGTAGATCTGAGCGATTGCACTCAAGATCTGACTTCACACTCACGATCTAATTTATCATGTAGTGTCGTGTTTGTTTAGACACAAAGGGTTTGTGCACTGCTACGACTCAGAAGCACAATTTTTTCGCATTTACCCTACGTCAAGGATTTGAGGAGAAGGTGGTACGATTTTCTTATCAAAAAACATATGAATGTGCAGATCGTTTTATACTCCCTCTGTTTCTTTCTAAAGTGTCTATAGTTTTTTTGAGAAAAATCGAAAATATAAGGTATATTTAAAGGGACTATCATGTACATAAAAGTTATTTGAGGGGTTATATGTTAATATTCCATGTAAGTGTCTTCCTCTCATTGTGTCATACATGCTACGCAGGTTCTCCCATGCTATGCAAGATCTAGTTTGCTCAATAAGTATTCAGTGAAAAAGCATGAAATAAGGAGATGCTACGTGTCCTTTATTACACCAGAGAATTTTCAATTTGTGTTGATGGTTACGAATGAACCAAATGTAACTTTCAGCAACGGTGATGGTTGGAAAGAATTTTGTAGAGTGTACAAACTTCAAAGGGAACAGTAGGTGAATTTTACCATTCACAACAAACTTTGTGAATCAAACAGAGTTGTCTATGGAAATTTCCTGATAATCCATCCAAGTAATACTTCTATCTTAATTTCATTCTGGGTTTGATTAACATATTGCAATTTTACTTATGTGCCAAATGCACAATGCATAATGATTTGCTACATTTTGTTTGTATCTTACTAGAATTTGGGTAATGAGGGGAGAGACATAGTTAATCGTCTCATTGCAACTGAGGGAACCCAATTTAATTGGAGAATGATGGAGAAAGTGTGCACAAAGGTAGGAAAGCTTGACGTGTTTGTAGACCATCATGATGCTGGAGACTATGATCTTGGAAGAGCTTATGGATTGCTTCATACCTTGAATTGGTCCAACTGTACCAAGAATTTTATGGTATTTTTTATTACATCATAATTCAACTAACTTAGTTAATGTTTTTGAATTTTCACGAACACAATTGTTTGAAAATTTTCAATAGAAACTGCCTCGCCGTCTTCTTCCAAACGACATGGACCAAGAAGGTGTTATTACTATAGTTTGCGATCCTAAGACAATGGTGCAAACGACGTACACCATTTCTACTGATGATGGTCATGCGTGCATCAACAAATGGGACAAATTCATGGAGAAGGAACACAGTTTTGAGATTGGACACAAGCTGTTCATGATGGTCTACCTTGGCGATCATGGCGCCTATCTATTTGTCTCTCATGTGCCAGATGTTGAACTTGGTCAGTAGTTTTAGGACATTACAATGTTGCCTCAACTAGTAATGTCATATTTATCTTGAAGACTATTATTTATGCACGATTTTCCACATGTGTGTACGGTTGCAATACATTAATATGGCTATAAGTTAATCTTTTCAATGATTGAGTTTTTAACATTTAATGTGTGCACTTACGATAATCTTCATAAATTTACTCACAATGACGATGCACAAGTAATGTGCATGACATGTTCATATGTGTGCAGACTAGGTTGTTCAAACAATACTGTAATTAGGTATGTAATGAATATAAGTACACATTTGTTCTCTACACATTTTAATGTGCCACTAGTTACCGCAATAGGTAGAGAATAAAATTAATTTTTATTCTCCTGGTTACAGTGCTACGTTGTGAATCTCTCCTTGATAACCGAACAGACGGTCCAAAAAACTAGGAGAAACCGCGTCCCCGCAAAAACCCCAATTTCTCATCTCCATTTCTTCTACGGTGGTTCTAGATAGCGCCACTAGCCTTCCATTTCTTCTACATCGGTTCCAATCCTCTATTCCTCTTCTTCTCATCGATCCTCTTCCTCCATAGGTGTGGGAGGCTCGGCCTTGATGCACTAGGACCCCCTAGTGGACAGCAAGGACGACGACAAGCGGACGACGGAGGTCCATCAATTTCGTGTCCCCAGCGACACTTGCATCCAAGCAGTCTACACCAACGAGGGCAACACTATTGATAGTATCCTCACCATGTACCTGGAGTGGCTCAAGGACGAGGAGGTCAGGTTTGTTGGCCTTGATTTGGAGTACGACATCACGTAGAAGAAAATTGCGGTCATGCAGATTGTGATGAAGGAGCACGTCCTCGTCTTCCACATAATCAGGTTCAATTTGTTGCAGTTAATTTTTTATGCTGTAGTTTTTTATCTTTTCTTTCTAGTAAGGTAATGCTGCTCCTGATGTAGTCATATTTAACCCATTTTCCCCCAAAAGTGACCCCAAAGGTGTCTACGGCCCATTTGCCACCTAAACCCGTTGGCCCAATTGTAGGTACAGAATGTTGTAACCAAAATTTGTAAATGAACAAAAAACACCAGGCAGGTTCCTTGTTGCAATATGTGCATCTTTTGGAGACAATAACACTCTGAATTGCTTGTGTTATATTTGTGAATCCCTAAGTAGGAAATTCTATAGTCTTATCTGTAAAGTTAATTTGGAAATCAGAATTGCTTGTGTTATATTTGTGAATGTGCTTCTTCAAATCAGATTTGCTAGTACACCTTGTAATAATCCTAGTTGTAATGTTACTTTGGATAGCCTTTTCAATTTTTGAACAAGGTTAAACCTTTTCCAGTACTTAAATGGCACAATTCGAGCATGCCATATCATTCTTTTAATAGAGAATCATTGTATTTGTTACCGCAACATATTTTGAACTGCCTGAGTTAAATAATGCAATGTAGGTGCAAGGACTATGTTCATAGCCTTTAGGATTTCCTTTTTTAGAGAAATGTAACTTTTGTTGGTGTGGACATAAGGAAATACAGCAAATTGATGCGAAAAGAATGGTTGTACATTCCAAAAGGCAAACACATCGACATCTAGGACATTTTCAAACTAAAAGGTCATGGAGATAGGGCTCGGATGGCTGCCATGGCTGCAAACCTCATCCATCCCATGTACGGTGGCATGAAGGATTCCTTTGTCAAGGGCTTTGCCAAACGCCAAGGCCATGACTACTAGGAATGGAAGACGCTTGCAGAGAAGAACCTGGAGTATGCTGCTACTGATGGATATGTCGTGTATGAACTGTTTCACATCATCAATCTAGTGACCCAGGGTACTCCTTCAAACAAGGGGGCCAAGCGTCTCCATGGTGATTAGAACTAATCTACCATAACATCTGCAAGCAACTAGTCCTATTTCTTGGCAGTAGTATGTGTTTCTAACTCTAGAAATAGTGTAACATGTGTGGAGAAAACTATGTGCCCTACCTTTTGATTTATAATTATCAAGATGCATTGGTATAACTGGTTATGGTTACAACACATGAGTTTGGTTCATAATCCAGCAAGTTTTTCCAAAATTATGAATAATGTAGTACACATATCTAATCCACAACATCTGTCTTATAATCAGAGTTCCTACCTTTAACATCATTTGCAAGGTCTTGTAGGTTGTAAACATGTTCATCATCACTTATGTCCATGTCCTCTATACTATTGTCTTCCTTTTCTATATCTTGGACAAATCTTGCTGCAGCACGTTCCACTTCTTGTAGACGACCAATAGCCTCGACATCATCATCTTCATCTTCTTCGACAACTACATGTTGAAATCTACGATCCATTTGACATATGTCCTCCTGGTATGCCAATTTCTCTTGATTAGTAGCTTCATTACCAAATTCAATTTATGGTACATCATAGACATTCCTATTGCTGAATGTCTGCACAATTTTTCGAGGGAAACCAAACTCAATATCTTCCAAATCAAAATATGATTCTGCTTGATCTGCCAATATGAAGGGGGCATTCTTGTACCAAAGAATAGAAGTATTAACACTTTTGTAGTGTCCATCATCTTTCATCTTCGATTTTTTGCTATCTAGATCAATCCAGTTGTAGCGAATCAAGAATACTGATCTGGGATCATGCTTATTAGGCACATACTTGAGCTCTAGAACTTCCTGCAGAACACCATAAAACTCATTATCTTGTTGAGCACCAACAGATGCCTTATTCATTACCCCACATTTCTGAGTTCTTAGGTTCTTCTCCTGTGTGACCATACAAAACCTAGCACCCTTTATATTGCAAGCAGAGTGTACAATTACACGCTTGTCTGTCCCATCTGCAAGTGACTTCAAATCATTAGATGCATTGTTTAGTTGAGTCACATGGTTTTTAAACCATGATGGGAACACTTTCTTGAGTGCCTCATCTATGTTATTAGCACCCCTAACAAGTAATGCTTCTCGGCAAATGCTGAAATAAACGAATAAAAATGAGACAATATGATATTAAGTATAAGTGCCAGCAATTATTTATGCATAATCATGTCCAAAAAACTTACTTGATATAAGGTTCTGCCTCTTCACAATTGTCCAAAACATACCAAACCATGTTACCAAATTCCTTCTCAAAAAATTCAAATATGATTTTCCAAACCCTTTGGCTCCATCACAGAAAACTTTGAACTCATCAGCACTAACTTCCCTTTGGATATCTTGGTTCCTTTCAGCTTTGTTAAATCTTGTTTCCATGTCATCATTAAAATATCTAGGGAAAAATGTGACGCACTCATTGACGGTATACCCTTCAGCAATTGAACCTTAAGGCCTTCCTTTGTTACGGACAGTAGACTTAAGATAACCTAGTATTCTCTCAACTAGATACATCTAGCCATAATGGATAGGCCCCCTTAGAATAGCCTCCTCAGGAAGATGAACATCTAAGTGATGGCCCAAAATATATCGAGCTCGTTGGGGAACCCCAAGAGGAAGGTATGATGAGCACAGCAGCAAGTTTTCCCTCATTACGAAACCAAGGTTATCAATCCAGTAGGAGCAAGGAAACACCCCAAAGGTGTTGCTAGCTGAGCCTTAGCAGGGCGCACTGCCGGTGCTAGTAGCAACGTGGAGACCTGCACAACACAACCACAAAACTTTGGCCCCAACTTGAGATTAGGTTGTCAATCTCACCGGTTTTGCTGAAAATAAAGGATTAAACGTATCGTGTGGAAGAAAGAAATAGTTTGCAGAAAGTAAACACAAAGCAGTAAACAGTTGATTATAGATTGAAAGTAAAAGAAAGGACTGGGGTCCATAGTTCACTAGAGGTGGCTCTCCTTAAGATAGATAACATGTTGGGTGAACAAATTACAGCGGGGTAATTGACAAACATCGAGAAAGCATACAAGCATATACTACTCATCTTGACTCCTTTGAGACTTGATTGGGCATTACAACATTATACATAGACCGCCATCCAACTGCATCTATGACTAATAATCCACCTTTAGGTTATCATCTGAACCCCCTCTAGTATTAAGTTGCAAGCAACGTATAATTGCATTACGAATTGCGTGTAAAGTAAACAATACGATTGTTCTATGAACAAAGGATTGTTGTTTTCTCCCTAGTAGCAACAGCACATCTAGTACCTTAGAGATTTCTGTCACTTCCCCAGATTACGAGAGGCATGAACCCACTATCGAGCATAAATACTAACTCTTGGAGTTGCTAGCATCTACTTGGCCAAGATAGCTACTAACAATGGAAAGCATGCAAGATCACAAATAACAAAGACATCATAGAATCAATAATCAATCTGAAATAGCATCTCAATATCCATCGGATCCCCGCAAACACAACATGCAGAATTACAAATAGATGATCTTGATCATGAACGGAGCTCACAAGATCTAAACATGAAAGCACAAAGGAGGAGAACCAGCCATTTAGCTACTACATGGACCCGTAGTCTAGAGATGCACTACTCACGCATCACACCGGAGGCTTGCATGATGATGAAGAAGGCCTCCAGGGTGAATTCCCCTCTCCGGCAGGGTGCCGGGAAGAGCTTCAGATCCCTCCCGATCTAGGGACAGAGACGACGGCGGCTACAGACTCTTTCGTGGAATTTTGATCGGGTACTTAGGGTTTCTGTATCGGAGGCAACTTATAGGCGGAAGGAGAGGCCGAGGGGGTGCTTGGGCTGGCCACACCACTGCCTGGCACGGGCCAGGCCTGGCCGCGCGGCCAGGTGGTGTGGCTGCCCTCTGGCCCCTCTCCGTCTCGTATTTTGGCTCCGTGTGTCCCTCGGTAAAATAATGACTTTGGCTTTTGTCCCGTCCAATTCCGAGAATATTCATTTTCTGACTTTCCTGGAACCAAAAACAGCAGAAAATAGGCAGCTGGCACTGTGGCTCTTGTTAATAAGTTAGTCCAAGAAATGAAATGAAAAGTACTCCAAAGTGTGGACAAAACATAAGAAAGTAGATAAAACCAAGCATGGAACATCAAAAATTATAGATACATTTGCAATGTATCACTAAGTGCACCATGATATCAAAAAATGCAGGGGGGAGAGCTTCTTAAGTCTGCAAATAATTAAAACTATCTCTACCTTCAGTCATTCTAGGACTTTGACATGAAGAGTTCTGGCACACAACTCTCTCAAAAAGCTCCCCAAATCAGCAATAGCCTCATACATTTATTTTGGTGCAACACCTTTCAAGCCAGCTGCCAAAATACGCTGAAGAAGAATGTGGCAGTCATGTGTCTTCATACCATGTACTTTTCCAGCTTCAATATCCACACACACCTTTCCCATTTTGAAAAAAAAACCATCTGGGAACCTAGTTTTTGCCAAAAACCTACAAACACGTTTCTTGTTTTCCTTTTCAAGCGTCTAGGGGGCATGTGGCTTCAAACAACTATCCCCTTCTTCTTCCATCCAAAATTTCCTCCTAATGTTCATTTTCTTCAAATCAACTCTAGCAATGACACTATTCTTGTTTTTTCCATC
The DNA here is from genome assembly GCA_023614405.1 of Avena insularis. NCBI lineage: Eukaryota > Viridiplantae > Streptophyta > Magnoliopsida > Poales > Poaceae > Avena > Avena insularis. The sequence goes on from CM042690.1 coordinate 192,011,753, forward strand.
AATTTCAAGAAGTGTACCTACTATGTTGTCACATATGTTCTTCTCGATGTGCATCACATCAAGGTTGTGTGATAACAAAAGTGTGGACCGATAAGGTAAATAATGTAAGATGACCCTAGGGTGCTAGGTTGGTTCACCTTTAACAACATTCTTGCGCTTCTTACAAGTTGGATTTTTACCATGTATGTAATCCTTAACTAATTCTAGCTTCTCCTTTTTTTCTTCTACACTGAACTGCCTTGGTGGATACCTCTTCTCAACTTTACCATTGAACAGTTTACTTCTCCTATAGGGGTGATCCTTAGGAAGCAACCAACGATTTCCAATGTACCCAACTTTGTTTTTCAGTGGCTCATACCAAGGATTCTCATCACAATACACACAAGCATAAAATCCTCTAGTGCCATGGCCAGATATGGTAGCATACCCTGGATAGTCATGAATAGACCATAGGAAAGCAGCGTGCAATTTGAAGTCATCCTCTACAAGAACATCATATGTGTTAACACCTGCCCATAGCTTCATCATATATTTAATAAGAGGCTGCATAAATACATTAAAATCCTTCTGTGGTGAATATTTCCCCGGTATAAGCAATGACAACATAAAGTTGGATTGATCCATGCACATCCATGGTGGGAAGTTATATGGAATCACAAATACTGTCCACATACTGTATGAACTGCTCATGTTAACAAATACTTGCCACATACTGGATTTTTATCATGTATGTAATCCATCTGTGGCAATGCCTAGCCGTATGCTCCTAGGTCATCAAAAAACCAACCAAACTTCTCATCAAAGTGTTTACATGCCTTTCCATCAGCTGGGTGCCTCAAAACATCATCCTCAACAACCTTCTTCTCTTTGTGCCACCTCGTATGTGTTGACAATTCTGTTGAAACAAAAATCTTTGTAATCTTGGAATTATAGGAAAGTACCTCAAAACCTTGTGAGGCGCCTTATTGATTCCATTTGGGTCTCTCCATCTCGAAAATCCACAGACAAGACAATGTGTATTCTTCTCATGATCTCCCCAAAACAAAGCACAATCAAACATGCACACATGTATAGTCTCATAACCAAGCCCAACTTCAGAAAGTACTTTCTTGGCATCAGCATAAGATTTTTGGAAATCCATCCATGGAAAAGCATCACATAACAGGGAAAGAAAAAGATCAAATGTTTTGTTTGTGACCTGGTTGTATGTTTTGATATGAAGAAGCCTCATAATAAATGCTAACCTTGTATAAGTTTGCATCCCTCATGAATCTCTCTCTTGGCTTCTTCCAGTAGCTTTGAAAAAAAATAGGCTCATTACGACCTTTCTTTCCAGACTTCTTCAACTCATGAACCATATTATATGCATCATAAACATAATTGTTCTCATTGAATTCATTATATTCTTTATCATTGTCACTATCATATGCACCATGACCCTCACTATGCTGGCCATCACTATCATTTTCATTATCACTAAATGCCTCCCCATGAAATATCCATTTATTGCAATGCATGGAGATACCATTACAATTTATGTGTTGCAACACTTCTTTCTGATCAAGAGGTACAAGATTAAGGCAGTGAGTGCATGGGCATAAAATTGCTTCATCTTCTGTCTTATGTTGTCGCACAAACTTGATGAACTCTTTACAGCCTTTCATGTATGAACATGTGAACTTTTTCCCATTCTTAATCCAATCACGATCCATTACCTACAATACAACTTATAGAATCAAATTCATTATCAGTAGTAATTACAAATCATTAATACTAATATATGAATTCAATATTTGCAAACGCATAAACTAATCTACATGTGATACATGATATGAAGATTACATAGTTACATCGTTTGATTGGTTGAGAACAACAATAACTATACAATTTGTTGGCACTATCACGCGATCTAACCTTTTAAATTGTGTGAACCTGATTTTGAAAGGAAAATTTCATAGATCAGGTGCAAGCCGACATGTAAACAAAACTAACCTCCTGGAAAAACTCACCCGTGTGCCGCCTTCCAAATATCCCTTCGATTAACTGCAATAGACGTGTCCACGACCTCTCCTACTATCAACGGTGACCGGGATCGGATCGACGGCAACCGGGATTAGACCAATGGCGACCGTGCTCGCCTCCTCCTATCCTGCCTCACACCGCCTCAACTTGGAAGGACTCTGACGACAACGTGGTTTTGTCAGATCTTTCATACTAATCACACAGTTAAAGATCATCTAATTATGACATATCCTATAACAATTAATTTCTATTACAAAACTATTCGACAATTATACATGGCAAACACATTACCTCTACCGTAGAGGTAGTAGCACTAATCAACTCGTGGTGATACGTCCATGTTGCATCACTATTCTATGTCATAATTTACTGTTATTCATTGATATATTTCATATTAAGAGATGATACGTATGTTATTTCATCTGTTTTTGTATGGTTGATGACTTTTGGAGCATGGACTGCTGTAATCAGGATTCTAATGGAAAAGGTGTTGTTTGGAGGCAAAATTCGCGAAGATAAGAAAATCCTGGAAAATATACGGAAAATCCTATTTTTCCAGAAGACGAAGGCTGCCAGAAGGAGGAGTGGAGATGGGCCACAGGAGGCCCACACCACCCCCTCGCACGGGCCACCCTAGGCCGCGCCACCAGGTGGTGTGGCCGCCCTGGCCCACCTCTGGTTCTCCCCTCTGGCGTATATATTCCTCCCGAAACCCTAATACTCGGGGAGCGACCACAGAAAGATTCCGCCGCCTCTGCAGGGCGAAAAACACTGAGAGAGAAAGATCTCTCTCGCAGACATATTTCTGCTGGGGGAATTCCTTCCGGGAGAAGGGGAGATCGTCGCCATCAACACCACCATCAAGATGGACTTCATCGGGATCATCATCATCATCACCACCATCATCACCATCAGCACCCTCATCTCCATCTCCATATTGCTGTAACAATTGGGTTGAATCTTGCATAGTTCTTAGGGGAAACTTTCCTGGTATTGATTACTCTTTGTAGTTGATGCTATTGAGTGGAACCATTGAATTATTGTTTATGTTCAGATTGTTATACATCATTATTCCATCTCTGATCATGATCCATATGATGTCTTGTGAGTAGTTCGTTTTGTTCTTGAGGACATGGGAGAAGTCATGTTGTTAGTAGTGGAATTGTGTTGAGAAAGATTCAATAGTTTGATATTTAAGTTGTGGTGTACTTCTTCTAGTGGTGTCATGTGAACGTCGACTACATGACACTTCACCTATATGGGCCTAGGGGAATGTATTGTGTCTTTGGCTACAAATCGTAGGGGTTGCCGGAGTGACAGAAACCAACCCGTTAGGAAACCATTGCACAAGAGACGTAAGGGTCTTAGAGTTTAAAGGTGTGGTTAGGTTTCTCCCTTAATTACTTTCTCGTACTTACGGATGTTTGCAATGGGTATAATCACAAGTATGTATTAGTCCTATGAAGGTCGGTACATTAGCACAGGTTCACCCACACAACACTTAGCAAGCTAAAGAAGATTAATCAACTATATGAAGCAAAAGCACTTGACAGTGTTCCATGTGTCCTCAAGAACGTTTGGTCATCTTAAGTAATACAACCGGCTTGTCCTTTGCTGCATAAAGGATTGGGCCACTTGCTGCATTAATTCCTATTTTCTTTTGTTTACTCATACTTTATTTACTTGCTTTATCAAAAACCCCTAAAAATCTGTTTGCTAAGTATTTGCAGAGAATTCATGATCCATACCACTAGCCAGCACCTTCTGCTCCTCGTTGGGTTCGACACTCTTACTTATCAAAAATACTATGATACACCCCCTATACTTGTGGGTCATCAAGACTATTTTCTGGCGCCGTTGCCGGAGAGTGAAGCGCTATTGGAGAGTAGAACTGGTAAAGGAAACTTCTACTGTGAGTATTGTTTACTTCTGTTAGTTGCTTTATTTTTGTTATGGATAATTCGCTGAGTTTCTTATTTAGTAATGCTACTACCACTGCTAAGGTAGTAGATGAACCACCACCTATTGAGAATGATGCTTTTAAAATACCTACAAGAATTATTGATCGTGTTATGGATAACTACTATGTTGGGGATGGAACTGTCCATCCTGGTGATCATTTACTCTTTATACACGAATTATGCGGGTTGTTCAAGTGTGCAGGTATTACTACAGATCAAGTTAAGAAGAAGTTATTCTCATTATCACTGAAAGGAAGAGCTGAGGAATGGTATAAGCTGCTGAAGAATGGTCAAGCTCTAGAATGGGAGGAAATAGTACCTCTCTTTTATTCAAAATTTTATACTCCTAGTCAGATTCATAAAGATCGGAATCAAATATACAACTTTTAGCCTCTTGATGGAGAGAGTACAGCTCAAGCTTGGGGGACATTGAAGTTACTAATGCTCAAATGTCCCATTCATGAGCTCACCAACAATATTATTATCAATAACTTTTATGCAAGGCTTTCTCTTCATGATAAAGATTTATTGGATGCTTCTTGTGCTGGATCATTCACTCGCATGGAAGAAGAAGCTAAATAGGATCTTCTGGACCGTATTCAAGATAATGCAGAAGCTTGGGAGAATGACAAAGGTAGAAAGTCAGGTATAAATTATGATTATGAATACATTGAATCTTTTATGGGAACTGATGACTTTCAAAATATTAAAAATGCTTATGGTCTAGACTCTCAAGCTATTGCTTCTTATTTTAAGGCTTTTGCTTCCTACATTGAAGTGCCTAAAAATAAGTGGAATAAGTATCATGAACCTTATAAAGATATTGCTAAGAGTGTTCCTGCAAGAAATACTAAAGTTTATACTACTAATCATGTCTTACCTGAACCTTACATTGAGAAAATCCCTTTCCTAGTTAAGATACAGGAACATTCTATGATAGCTACTATGTTTAATGAAAGTACAAATAAAGTTGTTGAACCTGATAAAAAAATGAATGATGAACCTATAATAGAAAATGTGAAAGACTTTGTCACTAAATATGTAGAAGAGGGACACACTATCCTTTGTAAGGATACCTCTAATATTGTTTCACAAAGTAGTGTTATGAGAGCTAGTATTCCTGTATTTTCTGTTAGGATAAGTGATCATTGTTATGATGATCCTTGTGATAGTTATATTGTTAAGTTTATGCATGATACTGAAAGTTACTATGAGAGAGGGAAAAGTGTTCTTATGCATCTCAATAATATCAACTTTCCTCGTTTTATGCTGAAAGTTTTTATGTTGCACTTCTTTTGCCTTCCGATGCTAGTAGTTTCTGGTTTCAACAACTTGTTTGTTTACAAAATTCCCTTGCATAGGAAGTGGGTTAGACTTAAACGTATGTATTTTTTCTTCTTAATGCTCTCTTTCACTTCAATTCATATTCTTATGTGAGCATCTTCAAAATTATCATGCCCATCTTAATGGCTATAAAGAAAGAGCTTTTTGGGAGACAACCCAATTTATTTGTGTTTTCTATTTGTTTTTGTTTCTTTGAGTCTTGGGAGTTATTACTTCGATAATAACCACTCCTTATCCTTTTTGTTTGGTTTTTGTGTCAAGATCAACTTCTAATGAAAGAGAAGTAATATTTGGGGAAGTTGTTGTCCCGAAACAGATTTTTGTGCTTCACCGTAAATATTCGTGAGAGATCTCAGTATGTTGGATTGAGCTGTAATTTTTTGTGATTCTGTCCCAGGTTGTTATTTAACTTTTATTAGATTTGCACTTTTTTATTTGAGCAACAGAAGATTTTCGAAAAAATTGATCTTTACCTACTGGTCTGTTTTGACAGATTTTGCCACTTTTGCATTTGCTTCTTTAATCGATTTCCTTTTTGAATTCTTTTTGGGTTTTCAGAAGAAGTTGCTACAGTAGCTTATGATTTGATGGTTTTCAGTTGAAATTAGACTCAAAAGGTTTTATCACTTCACTTATACTAACGTTGCTAATGAGAACTGTGTGAAGTTTTGTGTGAAAGAAGTTTCAGGGTTAGTGGAGATAATGGTGTAATAAGGAAGTGAGAGGTTTCATGAATCAAGCAGTAAGTATATGAAGATGAAGATATTGATGTTATTCAAGTGGTGAATCTGGAAGAATCACTAGATACCAAATTCAGAGACCTGCAGAGTCTGTTTTCAAATAGGTAATAGTTCTGGTAAGAAAAGTTCCGTGAAAATACTATCCAACTATATTTTTGCAGTTTTTAGTCAATAAGGAAAGCTAAAAAGTGAAAGAGGGACGGAAATGGAGCCAGGGTGGCTCACACCACCCTGTGGCGCGGGCGCACCCCTGGCCGCACCACCAGGTGGTGTGGCCACTCCGGACTCCGCCTTCGACTCGTTTTCTCCCAGTACCTTCCTTTTGATGTGAAACTTCGTAATATATAACACCCCGGATCTCCCGAGGTTCGTATATCGTGTTTTCGTTTCGATCTGTTTCTGCCAGGAACTATCTTTGAAGCTTAGAAGCATAATGGTGTCTGCCAAGGATAAGGAAAAGGAGCCTATGGAGGAAGATCTCCAAGACCCCGGGCAGGAGAAGGAGATCAAGAGTGAAGGTGAAGAGGAGACAAAGCAAGGCCAACATCCTCACACAGGCACTACCATTGCAAGCATTAGAGTGTTGGCCAAATCTGGCAGGGTCAGGAGGACTGCACGGATGTCAACTGGAGGGAAAACTCCGCGTCACTGTTTAGCTCCACGGTCACTTCCTCCACGCACCAAGAATCTTTTCCATAAGCATAAACACCAGAATATGCCCAAGGATAAATTACCCTCCAATTGGGATTTGCCTCGTTCTATCCATGCAGGGAAAGAAGACTCCAAGAAGGAAGAGTGGAAAAATCACAAGAGCTGGGATCCACAATCTGACATGATCATGCACCGCATCGAGCACAAATCAGAGTCGATTCGTACTCTCACCTTCGAGATTGAGGACTTGGGGAAGTTTATCAAAGAGCTCATCAAGAGGATACCACCACCACCAACGAAGTAGTTCGTCATTAGGTTTGGCATCCCCTTAGTTTGTTCCAAGCTTGGGGGAGTGTCGCGGTATCACATCACTATCTTCTATCTTTTTACCTTTTAGTAGAGTCATATCATGAATAGAGAAGTTATCATGTAGGATGGTTTGCATTATGGAAGTGTCCCCTCTCTCGTTAGATATGTATCCCTTGGTGTGAGTTGCCGTTATGGATTATTAATGAGAAGTTCTATCATTTACTCTTTTGCTTAGCTTATATTAGTTTTCAATTTGTGGTTATATGATTGATCTTGTTGTTAGTATTGGTAGCACTTTGGGATCATTGAGTTAATTTAGTTGGTTTTGGCAAACCTGGCTCGGTCAGTAGCAACACTATTTTTAAGAGTTGAATGAAAAGATAAAAGTACTCTAAATAAAAAAATAATTTCATCATCTTTCTTTCTTGATTTGCTCATAAGTTTAGTATTCTCTAGTTAAGATTTTTTGTGCTTCCAAGGAAGATTGCATGCTTGTCTTTATCACTTGTATGTTTGTTTGTTTCCTTCAACTCTTATACTTGCTACCCAGCCTTGCTAGCCAAATCCTGTACTGAGAGGGAATTCTTCTCGTGCGTCCACCTCCTTTAAACCAAACCCATGCCATTTGTGTCCACCATACCTACCTATTAGCATTATTGCTATTCCAAGTAAATTCATGTTTTTATCTACCTTCCAAATTAAACTTGTTATGTGAAAATTAGTGATTAAAGCTCTCACGAACTTGATGGCACACTTTACTTTCCTGCACTTAATAAACTTGAACCATTGTGCCCATCTATGTAGTGTATATGCTTGCGCTTTGTGAGTTGAGAATTAGTAGAACCATGTTGTCATGGGGAACACTTTCAACATTGCACTGGTACTTTGTACCTACTTGATATCATGTTCTTTTGTCTATGGATGTCGTCGGTGTGAAATGAAAGGGGAGCTTGTAAGTCCATGGAGTTATGCATGTGTGTTAGAGAAACGCCTGGGCTGCTGGTCTAATCCATGCTGACATGGTAGAAACCTGCAGCGTAACTATAACGAGTATCTATGAAGCATTCTTCTTATAAAAAAAAGAGTTCGGTATTGAGAAAAAAGAGAAAAAAAAGAGATTATGAAAAGAGGAAAGAGATAAAAAGCACCATATTCCCATGGTAAATAAGAAGATTGCTGAGATACTTGTTGCCATTCATTTTGATATGAATTTACCGTATCATCAGGCAAAGGGGTACCCTGTTGGTGGTTCTCTATGATACACATGTGCTTACGATGACAAGAACTTATTGGTGACTAAACTTGGGTAGCATGAGGAGCGGCCCTTGTATTCAAGGGACATGAGATCCTCAATTTACAACTTGTCAAGCATATCCTCATATTTGATTACTTTAACCTTAATCACCTAAAGATGCCTATGATAGGGGCAATGAGAGCTGAAAGCTAGTAAGTATCATAATTTTTGGGAGCTCTTTATGAAACTTGAAATCCCTGCTTCCCTCTGCGAAGGGCCTTTCTTTTACCTTTTAGTTGAGTCAGTAAACCTATTCCCTTCTATCTCAGCAAGTATTTTGAGTTGTTGTGTTTCATTCATTCATATGATGATTTATTCAATCATGTTTCTTATGTTCCTTGTTTTGCACATTACGCTTATCTTGGTGATTACTACTTTGAAAGCTATCATTGAAAACCAGTTATTTGTGAACTCCAGCAAATTATTGACTATTCTTTGACCAAGAGCTAAGTTTGCCATTACCAATTATGATTCGCTTTATGTATCTTTATTGTGTTTCCTTTACTTATTGCAAGTTAAGTTATATAATAGTGAGTTGTTTTCTGTTATGATCTATGTATTGATGAATGTGATGCTTCTTGTCAGTATTATTTTATAAACTCTTCACTCCATAAACCTGAGGTCATGTTTATTGAGCTCAGTTTTGCTTGGGGACAAGCGCAGTCTAAGCTTGGGGGGAGTTGATACGTCCATTTTGCATCACTATTCTATGTCATATTTTACTGTTATTCATTGATATATTTCATATTAAGAGATGACACTTATGTTATTTCATCTGTTTTTATATGGTTGATGACTTTTGGAGCATGGACCGCTGCAGTCAGGATTCTGATGGAAAAGGTGCTGTTTGGAGGCAAAATTCGTGAAGATCAGAAAATCCGGGAAAATATACGGAAAATCCTATTTTTCCAGAAGACGAAGGCTGCCAGAAGGAGGAGGGAGATGGGCCACATGGGGCCCACACCACCCCCTGGCGCGGGCCACCCTAGGTCGCGCCACCAAGTGGTGTGGCCGCCCTGGCCCACCTCTGGCTCTCCCCTCTGGCGTATATATTCCTCCTGAAACCCTAAGACTCGGGGAGCGACCACACCAAGATTCCGTTGCCTCTGCAGAAAACACCGAGAGAGAAAGATCTCTCCAGCAGACAGATTTCTGTCGGGGGAATTCCTTCCTGGAGAGGGGAGATCGTCACCATCAACACCACCATCAAGCTGGACTTCATCGGGATCATCATCATCACCATCAGCACCCTCATCTCCATCTCCATATTGCTGTAACAATTGGGTTGAATCTTGCATAGTTCTTAGGGGAAACTTTCCCGGTATTGATTACTCTTTGTAGTTGATGCTATTGAGTGGAACCATTGAATTATTGTTTATGTTCAGATTGTTATACATCATTATTCCATCTCTGATCATGATCCATATGATGTCTTGTGAATAGTTCGTTTTGTTCTTGAGGACATGGGAGAAGTCATGTTGTTAGTAGTTGAATTGTGTTGAGAAAGATTCAATAGTTTGATATTTAAGTTGTGGTGTACTTCTTGTAGTGGTGGCATGTGAACGACGACTACATGACACTTCACCTATATGGGCCTAGGGGAATGCATTGTGTCTTTGGCTACTAATCGTAGGGGTTGCCGGAGTGACAGAAACCTGAACCCCCGTTAGGAAACCATTGCACAAGGGACGTAAGGGTCTTAGAGTTTAAAGCTGTGGTTAGGTTTCTACCATAATTACTTTCTTGTACTTACGGATATTTGCAAGGGGTATAATCACAAGTATGTATTAGTCCTAGGAAGGTCGGTACATTAGCACAGGTTCACCCACACAACACTTAGCAAGCTAAAGAAGATTAATCAACTATATGAAGAAAAAGCACTTGAGAGTCTTCCCATGTGTCCTCGAGAACATTTGGTCATCTTAAGTAATACAACCGGCTTGTCCTTTGCTGCATAAAGGATTGGGCCACTTGCTGCATTTATTCCTATTGTCTTTTGTTTACTCGTACTTTATTTACTTGCTTTATCAAAAAACCCTAAAAATCCGTTTGCTAAGTATTTGCAGAGAATTCCTGATCCATACCACTAGCCAGCACCTTCTGCTCCTCATTGGGTTCGACACTCTTACTTATCGAAAATACTGCGATACACCCCCTATACTTGTGGGTCATCAGTGGTTGGGAGCTCAAACCCCACGTAAGACAATATTTTACATTTCATTTCTTTGCCTCATTGTTTTATAAAGCGTCATTTAAATTTTGATAAACTATTTTCCCCTAGTGACAACTTGGTCCTGCATGATTTTCAGTGACAATTTAAAAGCACCACGATAAAATTTTGTCACCAAGATCGACAAACCACCTAGAAGAGTAATCCATGATGATATAACAATGACAAAATACTAAACCGTCGTGCATTATGCTTAATCCTTGATGCCATAACCAAATCGTCAACGATTAAGATAATATATGATGGTTCACAACTTTGTGAACAAGCCATTTTGTCAATAAATATCACATATGTTGTAGTGCGCGAACAAAGTCATGGAGGGGAAGAGAGAGACCTCTAAGAACACAGACAACAAACATTAGACAAAATTCGGTGGGAGGGTCAGGAATTACCTCTGGTCCGGGGATTCGGCAGTCATCTTCTGCATCCGGAATAAGGCCGACTTACCGAAGAGGATGGAGCTCGTGGATCCTCATTGTCGAGCGCCGCCAAGACCCTTCACACGGGATCTGGTGCCCTTCTTCCTCGCAGGAGCGGGAGTGGTGCCGGACCCAGAGGCACCAACGGACTTCTTCTTCAAAGCAGCGGTGGCGCTAGATCCAGCAGTGGTGACCTTCTTCTTTCCCATTTTTCTCCGACGGAGAGACCGAAGGAAATAATTAGGGAATGCCCAAAGCACATCTAGCGTAGAAATGGGTGAAGAGGAGTGGAGTGCAGAAGCGCGACAATGGCAGCAACACGAGGAGGAAGAAGAAGCAAAGTATCAAAAAATACTGTCGCAGATCGCTACTTAAGCACCGCCAAAATACCATCGAACGATCAGCAATCCTCTACTTCGACATGTGGCACACATCGGTGATGACGCGTGGCGGCGTGCGCAATGAACCGTCGTTGCACGATCCCCACTTAGCACGAAAATCGAGGAGACGCAGTTAAAACCCGAAATTACGCGTGCCTGGTCAAATCTCAGTCAGAGGTTGGGGCCCACACCAGTCACGTCCCATCTGCACCATGCATGCCTCCGGCTGAGCTCATTAATCATCAGCAATGACATCATCAGCATTTGCACCATCAGCATCTCGAGGAAACAATGTGCAACGGTAATTTTTCTTTGACTCGCTTAGTTTCGCTCGAGTCGATCTAAGAATCGACCAAACACTTGGGGGATACTCCTTACAGGAGTGATGATCGCGCATGCGAAGATCTACCGAGTCCAGCGAACACGTCATCCCAGTACAAATCCAAGACCATTACGCCTCGATCCTTTTTCGAAACAACGATTCGATTACGGACTCGGGGCTACTCCCATAGGGAGTGCTGGTCAAACACCCTATGAAAAGGAAAAATAAGTTATTTATGGCAAAAAGCGTTGACCACGTCCGCATCATAGGCATTCGAAGCATTTGGCGACTGTGCCCCTAAACAAACACAAAAGTGTCTTGCAACAAGACAGCATCTCCTGGGCCACCCGAAACACCTCCACGGTGATAAAACTTCGGATGCCTCGTTTACAACATGAAGATAAGACCTGCGGATACAATCCAATAGCCTGACAATGCACCCATTGCGCTCTACCAGAAGAATACCATGCCTACAGGCACGATGAGAAAGCCTCGATGAATGCGTCGAGTGCACACCTTAAGCACTAGAATTCGACTCTATAAGACCTCCACGACATGACTCGAATACCACCAACAATTTTCCGAATTCTAGTCTGGGACTTGAGTTTGAGTAGATAGCGTTGTTTTGCCCTAATGAAGTTAATTGATCCCGAATCGTCAGATGAATCAAGCACGCATATCAACTATCCCTATGAAATAAGAAGGCACCCGACAAATCATTCGGATGAGCACTCAAAAGACTACATAGTCTCCATCTGAATCTATGATTCAAACGGACACTTGGGGTCTACTGACATGGGTATGCCCCACGGGAACCTAGGTTTATCCTATATCGTGCAGCCCAAGAGAAGCCTACGGCAAGGCCCAAGACGATTCGGGTGGCCCCAGTCCTAGAAGATGCGGATCCTTGGGAAGCACGGCAATGTGTAGATAGGAAACTTGAAGGGAAAAACCCTAATCTGTAACCGACTCGGCCTTCTATCCCGAAACCTAGCCCCCTGTATAAAGGCTAGGAGGGGGCGTCAAGAAGGGCACCTCGCAACCCTAGCCCACACACCGCCAGATTGCATTTGTTCACCCCTGTAATCTTCGATTCCTCCATTAACAAAGAGTAGACAAATGAGAGTAGGGTCCCTTCTGAGGGCCTGAACCTGGGTAAACCATGTGTCCCCGATGTGCTTGTTTGCTAGACGCTCGGTGCCTCCAACGCTCCCAACTTCCTCTAGCCCAAGTCCATCAACCATGGGCATTGACGAGTTAACCCCTCGTCACCAGTGTAGCCCTACTTGCATGAAACTCCACAATAGCCCCTACTAGAAGTGCTGGCCTAGATCCCATCTACCTCTATCTCTCTTGCTGGATTGAGAAGACGAAGTCGTTGTGGATCGTAAGTGTGCATATCTCGGAGGCACCGCTCGTTGCAGCATTGGATCAGATTGATCAAGGAGGAAATTCGTCATCAACCACGTTTGATAAAATGTTTCTTATCATGTTCTAAAACTGTATGTGGATCTAATTGCTCACTCATTACTTGCATCTCTTAGATTAGATCTGCATCTTGTTCGCTCTCTCGTAGGAAAACTTTTGTTTTCTATGCTACGAATTCTATCACAATAATACCAACTGCAAAACCGATCACATCCACATTGTTCCCTTATCACACCGACCACACAATTGTATTGCATGTGCTAATTTCATTAGTCGGTTACGATCTAACTCTATTAAGATAATTGCATACATAATTCTTGTGAGACAACCGCCGTGAAACCAACATACTCACCTTGTCCCCATATCGGCAATAACTAGTTATCATTGGCTTAACGGGTAGCATACTTCCATAGTCATTATGTATTATAGTCTCTACCGTCATTTACAAAAATCTCAATATTTCTATGCCCCTCAATAAACGTGTCAAACATGCCCTCATTCCCATCATTCTTTTTGCAAGCCATTTTGACACTAATTAAAGTTTGAAAATATGTTCATATATTATAATTGATGGAATAGTAAATAAAAATAACAATTACCTCATTTCTCGTGCATTGTTCTCTCCATTCATAGTCACAAAGAAAAATACTTTCATATGGTTGATTTACATGTTCTTTTTTGTATGGTGGCCAATCCAAATTTAGTGGCCTCATTTACCATCTTTCTGTGCACCACTCGTGTATAACAATAACAACGAGACAATTAAACTATATGTATTCATGTTATCCCCTGATCTCTAACAAATATCCATGCTCAGTAATATTGACTTTACTAGTCTATGTTATAGGACTTTAAATCCATTTGCCAAATCTCACAACTGTCAATCCATCCAGAAATGTCTGACACATGACATGCCCATGACCCCCCTCATATCCTTTTCTTTCACATCATTTCAATATTCAAACACGAATGGAACACATGTTTAGTCATTAACTAAAGGCCAAAAAGCAGAAAGCCTATTTCGAGCATGTACACAACACATGGCGAGCTTGCTAACCACCTACATCCATGTTTTCCCCTTATCAGCCAACATAAATCACTGAAACACCATACTATTGGCACTTCCATCTCGGCATGCACCTTGAAAAAACTGTGGAACACCTCACGTATCTCCTCCATGATCCTTCTGCATGTCAATTTAAAATACGTAGAAGATGCATTCTAAAAATATATGAATCCTTTCTGTTTGATAATTATCCCAATTCGACAACATAGATGTAGCTAAAAATATAAAAGGATCCACATTATCCCCTTGATAACATCAGCTCTAGCCATAATTTCATCACTGATATATGTTTCTTATGTTACCTTCTACACTCATTTTGCATTACATCGTCTTACCCAATTTATTCCATTGCCATCTTGCTCTACCACAAACAATTAAGTGATCACACACTTCTTATGGGTTTTTTGGACATCCACGAGTAGAGGAAGTATCACACATGAAATATCAATGGTCTACTAGAAAAGTTAATCCGTGATTTATAACCAAAAGACTCATCCTACACTAGACCAATACAAGAAATTTGCATATTTATGACAAAATCTCGTCATCTTCCAAAAAGGTTTACCATAAAATAAGTTCTCCTATGAAGAGTTTATGAAGTATCGGTCGTCATAGAATCCTATAGGTATATGAACTTAAATGTCGAGATGCCAACCTCTCTATTTATAGATGTGCATTTTGAAGAAGAATTTCTTCATAGATATGGTGTAGTTATATGGTGATATGATTTGGCACGGGTGTGCCAAAAAAATCCACACTATTCACCATGGAATAGCTTGAAACCCTCAGAAAATTGCTTATGTGGCACATGAGTGGCACGTGGATGATGGTGTATTCTGATGAGATCATAGATCACATGAAATCAATGAACACGGACATTGATGAATAGGAGGGAAGTCAATATGGGGATGAGAGGGACAATGGAATGTCCCAACAAAATATTAGATTTAAGATTTGGTATTGTACAAGAGATAGTACATGCAATAATAATGGAGGGCGGCATGTCTACAACATGTGAACGAGTGTCGGAATCTTGATCAGCGTCAAGGGTAGTGTCAGCGGTCAGGGCGCTAATGGTGGTGCAACATTTGCATTTGCCCATCCCATTGCACGAAAAGTCCTTTTGTCAGCTTTCTGAATTGGACAATGTATCTTCCTTCCATGGATGGATTAGACAAGGTACTCCTTAAAATTCTTAGAGAGGAGAAATCAATAATGTTCACATTATTCACCAATTACCAATTGGATATACCATGGGGTAAGAGGGAAAAATAAATTGGTGAAAAAAGTGCAAAAATCAATACCTAATTTTTTGGGGTGCTATAAAAACTTTCCGGAAATTATTCTGGTCAGCAAATAACCATGAATGAGATCGGAAACTACCCATATGAATTAACATTTTATGTTTACCGCTAACAACTAGATAGCCATGCATGATCTGTATTGTCAATTTAAGAGTTTCAGTCCATCATTTATGTCCGAGGAAACTAATAAACATATTGTCCAAAAAATGCATTCTCCTTGTCAACTTCTAACCAATAACTAGCCATGTTGCATATCATCGAATTATCAGCTACCTTGACTTTTGTAACCATTATGCATCGTAGAGCTCCAAATCCATTTATATATCACAAAGACATCAAGATCCTCAACAAACATCTGAAGCATGGCCTCCTTCCCCTCACAATATTTTCTTTCCACCCCATTTCAGTCTTTAAACACGAAATTATCATGTTCTAGCATACATAAAGGGTATGATATAAACAACACATGGGCCACTTATAATGTCTATGCCTTGCAATAATACATAAAAATGGATGATTACTTGTATTAGGACCATCTGTATTGACCGTTTGACTTAATTACCACCAAAAACTAGCTAGATACCCATCATGCCTACCATTAATTTTTTGGTTTTGGAAGATTATAATTGTCTTTAAAAAATGAATTGGGTGATAGATCAGTTGTTTTCATATTGTCCCTTCCCATCAACAACTAGCCATGTTTCATATAATTCACTTACCAGTTACCCTATCTATTGGAGACATTATGCACTATGGGACTCTAAATAAATTTATAAAGTCGAAAATATGTTAGGACCCACAATTTTTTGAAGTATTCCTATTTTGGCATGTCATTTCACTCTGCAAGAACAAAATAATTATTTCTAACCATTGTTTAAAGGCCAAGTAAACACAACACAACACCTTTTTTGCCTTATCACCGACCCATAGTCGCACATGCTATGATCCATGTGTCTATTTGCTTACATTTATCATTAATCTACGTATAACAATATAACAGCATTGACAACATCCCAGGAATCATTCTAGTCATGCAATAACAACGAGCTAGTATCAAACTAGCTATATTAATTAACATTTTTCATAACGACTAGCTATACATGCAAGATTCCTATCATTCATTCAATGGTTTCAAAACATGATTTCACTCTTGAAAAACTAACACACCAGATGTCAAACAAGTTGTATTCCCCTTGCCCCTTCCACAACCAAATAGCCATCTTGCATATAACTGAATTATGAGTTACCTTGACGTCTGCAGTCATTTTGTGTTATTTAAATATACACTCATCAAAAGACGTATGAAGCATGACCTAGCTTGTTGCCATGAACACATTATCTTTGTATGCCATTTTGTTCTTCAAACAAGATTGTGTATTAACATTAGACAAAGGTAAAATAAAAGTAACACATATGCCACACCTAATGTATTAGCAATACACTTGTACATAGGAAGTTGGGTAATTACTTGTATAGAAACTATTTATAATAACATTCTCCATTTACCGCTAAATATTATCTAGCTATGCAAGATGTCACTCATTAATTTCTCATTTTCAACGCATAATACTTGTCTGATAAAACTAAAAACCAAAATATTTGTGTCCACCTTGCCCCCTTCCCACCAAGTAGACATGTCTTATACAATTGAATTACCGGCTAGATTGATTGTTGTAGACATTATGCATTATGGGTGTCGAAATCCATATTTAAAATCTCAAAGACGTTAGGCTCCTTAATAATGGTTTGAAGCACCTCATTTGGAATGCCATGTAATTCTCCAAAAAAGGGATCACATGTAAGCATCAATTAAACATCAGATAGAAACGAATCCTATCCCACTTCTGACGACATAGTCACACGGTTACAAATAGAAAGCTGGGTAATTACATGTATTGACTATATCACTTGATCACCTCCCATAGTCAAATTGGATATGCTTCATTTTTCACTTCACTTGCATTTAGTGGTAATCTATATCTAACACCATTCATACCATCTTCGTATACGATTCATTCTAGTTTGACAATAAGAACGGACCTGATGCCAAATTAGCCAGAGGTATTTAACATTTTTACACTACTGCTAGTGAGTAGCCTGCGATGAATCATGTGTATTAACGAGTTTTGGTGCATCATTCATACATGAGGAAACTAACAACCAATTTTCAAAATGTTGTATTTCCCTTGTCCCCTTCCTAGTGTTGCATGTGACTGAATTACCAGTTACCATGCCTTTTATCCATGAATCGTGTGAATTAGTGATTTATTGTTTGAGCGTATCGTTCACATTAGAGGAAAACAACAAACCAGTTGTTAAACAAGTTGTATTTTTCTTGTCCCCTGCCCAATGTTGCATATAACTAAATTTCCCGTTACCTTGACTTTTGTGGTCATGATGCATTGTAGGACTTTAAATCCAGTTATAAAATCATAGATACATCAAGATCCTCAACAAACGTCTAAGAATGGCCTTACTCCCCTCACCATATTCTCTTTCCATGTTATTTCAGTCTTCAAATATGAAATAATCATGTCTTAGCTTACATAAGGTCAGATAAAACCAACATAGTCCAATTCTGATGTGTTCGCCATGCATTTATTCATACAAGGTTGAGTAATTTATTCTATTAAATCTAGCCATAGTAACCTTGTCCTTTGCCGCCAACGGCTAGATAGCCATGCACGATGCATATCATTGATTTCTATGTTTCAGCACATAATCATTGTAACGAAAATAATGAAAAATATTTATATTCACTTTGTTCTCTTCCTAAAAACAACTAGCCATATTTCATATAATTAAATTAGTAGTTAACTTTAGTAATGTAGACATTATGATATATAGAACTCTAAATCCATTTACAATATCTTAAAGACGTCAAGCTCCTCGAAAAGAACGTCATAAGAATGTATCTTTTGGCATGTCGGTATTAAAACACGAAAGTATCGATAGATAAGAAGAAATGCAAAAATCTCATTTCTCATGTGTTGGCCACACAATTAAACATGGAAATATAGATAATTACATGTGTTAACCTAGTCCCCTTACAATCGAACCATTGTTGTACTTAGCATCATTAATCTGTCCATTCCCTTGCACTTAGAAATATTAATCTACATCTAACGGTCTAACACCTTAAAAAACTTCTAAATCATTCTAGTTGAATAATATCAGTGAACTAGATGCCAAACTAGCCATATTAATTAACAGTTCCCTTTCACGGACAAGGAGTAGCTAGTCGTGCATGATGCCCGTTACTTATTTGGTTCTTTTAGCACATCATTCTTCTTTGAGAAAAGCGACAAACCAGTTGTCAAACAAGTTGTATTCTCCTTGTTCCCTTCCCACAAACAACTATCCATATTGCATGTAATGAACTACCGGTTACTTTGACTATGAATTCACTATGCATTGTAGCTTTTAGGACTAAATACATCTACAACATCATGGAAACGATGCGATCCTCCACAAGTGTTTGAAGAAAATCTCTCTCTCATCACCACACTCTATTTGCAGGCACTTTAGTCTTAAAACATGAATTAATTGCATATTAGCCTTAACTAAATGTCAGATAAAAGAAACACATATGCCACTTCTTATGTAGTGGCCATGAAATTACATGTAGCAAGATGTGTAATTACTTATGTCAACCTTGTTCCCTTATCACCGGTTGCGGGTCATACAATAACGATCTTATCCACCTTACCAGATCATTCCATTTCGCAGGAACAACATACACATCTTGCACCCATATTGCGGAGAACTAAATGGGGTGGATATCCTTGATTACCTACTTAATTACCTTCAATTGATGATTGATTCCATTAGCTCTATAAATTCATTTACTCACACATGTTCTCGTCGTGCTCACCCCCCGTAAACGTGTGGATTACCTCAATTACCTTCTCCACTTTCCTTTTGTAGGCCCATTTAAAATCCATATAATATGGGAGGATTCCTCGGTAAGTATAACGGGTACCTACAAACATGACATAAAACCAACTAGCAAACTAACAATTATTCATTTTTTCCTCTTGTTGCCAGTAGCTCTAGTTGTTAATAATCATTGGTATATATCACATATCTTTTCTTGTATTCTCATTATGCATTATATCGTATCAACCCATTTCTGCCTCCCACTCTCATTGGGCTCCACCACAAACATTTAGGAAACCATACACCTATTGTTTTTGTTTTTCATATATCCATTTACTTATATTACATAAGAATATGAAGTATCGCATGTCAAATATCAATGGTAACCAAGTAGAGAAGGTAATTGGTTCCATATGATGGGAAAGTGTCTCCTTACACTAGACTACTCGTCAATATTCTGCTCTCTAGGAAACGACATACCAAATCAAGAGAGTCCTTGCTACAATACCACTTGTAGGACGTGGGATGGAATTGGTGATTTAAAAAAAATACTTCAAAAATAGATTGGTGCAAAATATAGTTAACACAATTTCACAATAATGAATACTAGCAGTATGCCCCCATTGTTGTGGAACAAGATAAAATATTGACTTAAAAATAGAAAAGAACACACCAGCAATATGCTTGCATGGTTAACTACATGCTTTAGGCGCGGCATGTCAAACATGATAGCTTGCTATTTAGTTGTGATTTCGATCGAGGGACTCGGGTCCTTTTCATACAAGCCTTTGGCTTGTCCAACACGCAAATGAGTCTCCGTCGGGCACCACATGGGCGCATGCTCAAGGAGAGTTCGTGCGGTAGTTGGTGACGGGCGCCAACGATATGGGTGGTAGGTAAGGGCCTCAGATGTTTCAAGGATGAAGGAGAGGATCAAGAGGGGGTTAGCAAGGGAACTGCAGCCCTAGCGGTGCAACATGGTCGGTGTGGAGACTAAGACGCTTTCGGTAGTTTGTAGTTAACCAGGTTGCTATGTTTCGAATTCATACTATTTTTTCTAATGTTTCTAGTAGTTTAGGAACAAATATGAAAGTCATATTTATGTAGTCTAAGTAATTTTCTAGTATTACGTCTTCCTTAAGCGCAAGCTACTACAGAATTAATGATAATCTTTTTTATTTGTTTTGGATAGATTCCACACCCATGCATACAGATCGAAGTACCTAAAATAAACAAGACAACAAATGTTATGTAATTCAAGCTCTCGTTGCCCATTATAGTTGCCCCCTCTGCCATGTAGAAGAATAGAAGATGGTTCAGCCAGTTGGTATTCTCTGAAGATTCATCCGGTTGTGCATCACTGAGCTATATGTTCTACTCCAAAGTATACCATTAGGATGTATAGAATATGTCGAGGAGAATAATATGATACTTTTTCTATGATACACCCTGAGAGGTGTACCAATCATATAGAAGAAAGGCATAGACAATCAAAACAACACCAAGAATGACTACAACTCAACACCACACGATACACGTCTTACACCGCCAACCCAAGATACATGACTACAAATAAACACCTTCGCCGTCACCTACCAAGAAGGCTAGGGGCGGAGCATAGAGCCCCCAGACCGCATCATGTCCGAAGATGGAGACCTCGGAAGATCGACTCCAGGAACAATTGTATCAACATACTGCACACTCATAGAGCCTAGGTGTCGGCAAGCAGATGGCAGGAACCGGCCAATACAAAAGAGCTCATTGACCAAGAAGCACCAACCATGGAGTACATTGTGCTCCGGAGGCTCACACTTTAAGAAGCTGCCACTGTTGACACCATCCGCCGTTTCAAGGACTCCTCGAGGAAGTAAGGCAGCGCCTTCAAGAAGGAAGTGACACCATAGTGTCACTATCGCACGATCTGATAGCCGGATCAAGGGTTTCTCCCATTGCCTGAGGTGGGGAAGAACAATCAAGGGCCATGACTCGCCTCTAAGGAGGGAGATCGAACCCGTGGGTGTCGTCATCAGCAAAAGCAAGGATTCCTCCTGGCATGATCTTCGACCCAAAGTCATGAAACCGTGCAGATGGGCACAAATATATGGCCACCCCACCACCGAGAGGAAGACATACCCTCAATTATGAAGGGGTACGGAGAACTCTCAGCCGCCGATGAGTTTAGGGAGGATTCAGAATAATCTGATCAGGATCGTTATAATTTTGAAATGGTTGTTCCTTTGTCTACTGAACATTGTTGACCTAATATTGGCATCTCTATCCTACTTCCAGGAGAGTATGCTACGTGCATACATCAGGATGAGGCACTATAATGGCATGTTGATTAAATCCCTTACAACAGAATCTGTACTGATATATTGAACAATCCGATGCTATGAAGTAGACTAGGATGGTATAGATCAGGGGCGGAGCCAGGATTTAGACTTAGGGGGGCGAGCGATGAAAACCTAGGAGCTAGCCAATGATCACGAAAAGCGGCCGACCACAATTGCATATCGCCGTTGGGTCAAGTATATAGAGGTACCGAGTCCAAGAAAAATAGTATCAGAAAAATATTTGACTGCTAAAATTGGATGCTTTATCTGCTTTGTCTGTTGAACAAATCGTGATATGTATGACAATTTTGCTACAAGGTAGCTATTTTTCACTAATTTATAACTTTCTTATGCGTAGACTTGCTATCGGATCCTGAATTTTCAACACTTGGCCAGATTCAAGATCGAATCAATGGGTTAAAAACTCGATCTACTATATTTTTCTCATTGTTTCTAAACTAACGCGGAACACAAACTAGAATAGCTAGATCAGATTAGCGGTGCTATGTACAAAATTTGGTGGGGAATAGACGGTATGGTGATGTGGACTCATGATAAGAGGATAGAAGATTAGCGGCTGCCACGGTACTACTTGGATGCAGGGCCGGCTCTGGCCCATGGCAACCTTGTGCCATGGCCAAGGGCCCATGATAATGGGGTGTCCATAATTTACTAGTTATCTAAACTATAAAGACTACATATCTCTAGAAAAAAAAAGACACAGTCGAAGCGGCCGTCCAGGAAGCCCGAGCGGAGATGAACAAGAACAACTCGCAGTCGAAACGAGACGCGATCGACGCCGGTTGCCGCTTGGACTCCTTTTTCGGTTCCAATCGATCTGACCATCTCCCTCGCTCTGCCTTCTCATTGGCACTTGGCAGATCGGCAATTCGGCAGATGGCAGCTTCCGACAAGCCGACGATCCAACTTACACCTGATGTTGTCCTGCACTCCTGCTCGCGTCGCGTGCGCGGTGCTAGTGCGCTTGCATCGATCTTGATAATTTTTTTCTCTGAGTTAAAGGTGTTGCAAGTAACTTTGCCAGATAATTTGATATCGGCGCATGAGATTCTTCAATTTATTATAGCCGTAAATTGCTATCCAAATGTCTCAGTTGCCTATCAGATCCTTTTGACTTCACATGTGACCGTGGCCTCAGCTGAAAGAAGTTTCTTTAAAATAAAGCTACCGAAGAACTGTTTGAGGTCAACTATCTTACAAGACAGATTGCATGACTTGGCTACATGCTGTATTGAGAAGAATATATTGGACAATATTAATCTTGATAGTGTTCTCGATGATTTTGCATCTAGGAATGCACGTAAAAGCTTTTTTCAAAGCACTGAAGCTTAATTATCGATGAACTCATTGGAGGCTAGTTTTTTTGAGGTATTCGCTAGCATGGAATACTTGTTATGTTTTCCTAACATTTTTATTTTATATATCTAAATATCACAATGCTTTAGTGTTTGACAATAATTTATAGATATCTCGACTATGAAAGTGAGTGGTTATATGCTTTTAAATATTTTGCAAGTGCAATTGGCACATATATCGTCGATATAGTTATACGTCTATATAGTTATACATACATATATATATATTATCATTAGGGGCCTTTTTATCGACTTCGTCCAAGGGCCCCGAAAAATATAGAGCCAGCCATGCTTGGGTGCCTTGATAAGGCGGGAATAAAAGTCCGACATCGGCAATGGCAGCAAGCGGCGACTGGCTTCGTCGCAGCCTAGAAATAGCACAGATCAAATCTGACGGGCGAGAGCGGATGTGAAAAATAACCGGACTTCCACGAATCGGCGGGCTAGTCTCTTTTCTGGTTGGTATTCACTTTGTGCAGAAATACACTTGAATTTAGCCTTAAATATTATTCTATTTGGTGTGATTATGTGTGGCATTAGTATGCACACATGCACTAATTACACCGCTGCAAATCCTTGAGGGGGGCGAACTGGCTCCGCCTAGATACTGTAATTTTTCAGACAGTGTCGTTATAGGCTATACTTGAAGCGTTGAGGATCGAGGTTCGCTCAAATCCTTCCTACCCTATATATATAAATCTGTTCGACAAGTGCAATCATTGAAAAGTATTCCCCTGGAGGCTTACATTGTTGGATGAGTTTAGCTAGGATTCAAATCGATGGTTACACATGATGATTAAAAATAAAGTTACAACACTAAGATAGATAACTGTTCTGCTGATGGAACAGATGACACATGACTCCGACACGACAAGACATGGCACGACGCGAGCGAACTAAGACCGGACTAGACTGGACCCTTGCAACGAAGTAAAATGATAAGGCGGATAGATAAGCCACGACCGAGACGATATGCAAAGCCTCTCCCTTCTTAGTACATAGGAGGGAAAGAACTTGAAGAGGGGCCAGGATCGGCACCGCCCCATTGATACCCGAAACCTGCTGGGTCGAAGGGCTGCATCATCCCATCATTGTTGAGGCCAGCAGCAGCAGGGGCGCTGGTGCTGGCACCAGTGTTGAATCCACTGTAGACAAGAGCGTCGAGGTCCCCGCCTCCGGACCTCATCAACTCGAGCCATGTCTCATGCTGTTGGGCTGGCGCCGGTGCTCCAATGGTGTGCATGCCGCCGGTGAAGTGGGGAACCGGCGCCTGAGATCCAGCGGTATCCATGCTTCCAGTGAAGTTGGGAGGCGGCGCCTGTGCTCCAATGGTGTGCATGCCGCCGGTGAATTGGGGAATCGGCGCCTGAGATCCAGCGGTATCCATGCTGCTAGTGATGTGGGAAGTCAGCGCCTGAGCTCCAATGGTGTGCATGCCGCCGGTGAAGTGGGGGATCGGCGCCTGAGCTTCAATGGTGTGCATGCCACCGGTGAAGTAGGGATTCGGTGCCTGAGCTCCAATGGTGTGCATGCCACCGGTGAAGTGGATAATCAGTGCCTGAGCTCCAATGTGTGCATGCCGCCGGTGAAGTAGGGACTCGGCGCCTGAGCTCCAGCGGTATCGATGCTTCCAGTGATGTGAGAAGTCAGCGCCTGGGTATCAAGGGCGGGCATGCCATCGGTGAAGTGGGGAGCCGGCGCCTGCACATGGGAAGGCTGGTAGACCGGTGGCTTCCCGGAGATCCTGGTGATGCGGTCGCTGATGCTCTTGAGGAGAACCTCCGCCTTCAAGCTAACCTTGGCACGCTCCTCCATGGAGAGCCCTGCGTTGCCCTCCAACATAGCCCTGTGCAGTAGGAACCTGACCTCGAGATCCTCGTGCTCGCGATCATACTTGAGCCCTTCGTTCTGGAGCTTGCATATGCGCTTCTGGAGGAAGCACTCTTGATCCATCATCCTCATGAACCGGTCATCATCGTTGAGGCTCGCGAACCGCTTCAGGATTGCCATAGCCTCGATGTTGCCACAGGAGAAGAACACCTGCGGCACTCGCTCATCCTCAGGGAAGATGATGACGCAGGCCTTGGTGCCGCACAGGGTTGCCACCTCGCCCGCCTTCTTGATTAGGCCCTGGCTGCGCGTCTTGAAGGTGTCCCGGCGGGTGTACTTGTTTTGGATGTACACGAGGGGCACCTTCTTGCGAGCCATTGTTTGTTGGTGTTGTTGCTGGTTTTTGGTGAGTTGAAAGGGAGGGAGGGGGTAGATTTATAGTGGAGGATCCATGGGGTAGGTAGGAAAAGAAGGTCGTCGTATCATGCTACGGCCAGAGAGACTGCCGTTGCAGAGATACAGTGCTTGATTACACGATTTAATGCTTTATCAAATACCAGCTCGGCCTTAATTGAGCACATTTTTCTTTGGCACACATTTACAGTGCTCCTTATTTACAACTTTTATTTTTTCCCTTCATAAGATAAGGAGGTAATATCTAGCATCATAAATGCATCATCATACCGTAGATTTTCTTTAGTACAAAAATTAATGACCACCATTGTTCCATATTGACCCGGTGTATATCCAGGCACTCCCCTCTGGCGTATATTATCCTCCCGAAACCCTAAGACTCGGGGAAGCGACCACAGAAAGATTCCGCTGCCTCTGCGGGGCGGAAAACACCGGGAGAGAAAGATCTCTCTGGCAGACAGATTTCTGCCAGGGGAATTCCTTCCCGGAGAGGGGAGATCGTCGCCATCAACACCACTAGCAAGCTGGACTTCATCGGGATCATCATCATCAGCAGCACCACCATCAGCACCCTATCACCATCTCCATATTGTTGTAACAATTGCGTTGAATCTTTCATAGTTCATAGGGGAAACTTTCCCGGGGTTGATTACTCTTTGTAGTTGATGATATTGAGTGAACCATTGAATTATTGTTTATGTTCAGATTTTTATACATCATTATTCCATCTCTGATCATGATCCATATAATGTCTTGTGAGTAGTTCGTTTTATTCTTGAGGACATGGGAGAAGTTATGTTGTTAGTAGTGGAGTTGTGTTGAGAAAGATTCAATAGTTTGATATTTAAGTTGTGGTGTACTTCTTCTAGTGGTGTCATGTGAACGTCGACTACATGATACTTCACCTATATGGGCCTAGGGGAATGCATTGTGTATTTGGCTACTAATCGTAGGGGTTGTCAGAGTGACAGAAACATGAACCCCTGTTAGGAAACCATTGCACAAGGGACGTAAGGGTCTTAGAGTTTAAAGCTGTGGTTAGGTTTCTACCTTAATTAATTTCTTATACTTACGGATGTTTGCAAGGGGTATAATCACAAGTATGTATTAGTCCTAGGAAGGTCGGTACATAAGCACAGGTTCACCCACACAACACTTAGCAAGGTAAAGAAGATTAATCAACTATATGAAGCGAAATCACTTGACAGTCTTCCCATGTGTCCTCGAGAATTTTTGGTCAGCTTAAGTAATACAACCGCCTTCTCCTTTGCTGCATAAAGGATTTGGCCACTTGCTGCATTTATTCCTACTGTCTTTTGTTTACTTGTACTTCGTTTACTTGCTTTATCAAAAACCCCTAAAAATCCATTTGCTAAGTATTTGCAGAGAATTCCTGATCCATACCACTAGCCAGCACCTTCTGCTCCTCGTTGGGTTCGACACTCTTACTTATCGAAAATACTGCAATACACCCCCTATACTTGTGGGTCATCAAGACTATTTTCTGGCGCCGTTGCCAGGGAGTGAAGCACTATTGGAGAGTAGAACTGGTAAAGGAAACTTCTACTGTGAGTATTGTTTACTTCTGCTAGTTGCTTTATTTTCGTTATGGATAATTCGCTGAGTTTGTTATTTGGTAATGCTACTACCACTGATAAGGTAGTAGATAAACCACCTCCTGCTGAGAATGATGTTTTTAAAATACCTACAAGAATTATTGATCGTGTTATGGATAACTACTATGCTGCGGATGGAACTGTCCATCCCGGTGATCATTTACTCTTTATACACGAATTATGCGGGCAGGGCCGGCCCTGGGGGGGACTAGCGGGGCAGTCGCCCCGGGCCTAAAAAAAATAGGGGCCCAAAAAAATGTAGTACCACTATACATCTAAAAAAAATTATTGGGCCCTCAATGCCTCAACTCCCAGGCAGGCCCCAGCATCGATCGACAGTTCGACACGGCCGGTTGACTCCTTCTCGATCGATGAGAACGAGACGTCGAGACGCAGACGGTTCGGTTCCTACTCCGATCGCGATTCACGTCAGTCGTCAGTACGTCTCCTAGAGGCCAGAGCCCTTCGATCAGAGATTCAGACGATCACGCCGCCACGTCCCAGACTCGAGGCCAGGACTCCCTGGGCTGCGTCGGTGTCAGCAGGTCCCGTCTTCCCGATTCACGCCTCACGCCGATGCCGTCACGCTCACGCGATCGTGTTCAAGACTCGACAGGACAGTTGTCCCTTTCGGCAGTCCGTGGCGAAGTGACGGCGTGACTCCCTGCCTCCTTCTCGCAGGCTGCGATTACGGCCAGACCTGCTGCTTCAGTCCTTGGCCACGCGATTCCGCGAAGGACTACCTACTAGTTCGTTCTCCACCCACGCCTATGCCACTTGCCCTAATTTTTAGTTCATAATTTCTATGCTCGTAGGCACTTGCCCTAATTTTTAGTTTACAATTCTAATTAGTACCCTGATTGTTGTTCTTGTTTGTAGCGCCCGAGGTTAACTGATTATGGCGCCTGAATCCGGTGCTAAGAAAAAAAGGAGAGAACAAGAGAAGAAATTAATAGCATCACAGAGCGGAGCTTTTCATAAATTTTTGAAGAGCAACACGAGCACATCGAGAAATCCAGATGAGT
Organism: Avena insularis; assembly: GCA_023614405.1. Taxonomy (NCBI): domain Eukaryota; kingdom Viridiplantae; phylum Streptophyta; class Magnoliopsida; order Poales; family Poaceae; genus Avena; species Avena insularis. The sequence goes on from CM042690.1 coordinate 192,039,696, forward strand.
TGCGCTAGTTCTTGTGGAAGAACAGACTACAGAGGACGATATTCACATCAACACAGATGATGACAATGTGAGTAATCATGATGATGAATCTGCTAATATTGATAATGAACCAGAACCAGTTAGTGTGGATATTTATAATCCAGCAAATTGGGGTACTCTTGATATCAAGGCAAGAGACATATTAGTGGAAAAGGGTCCTATCAGAGAAGATAATATCTCTTTTCCTCTAACTGGTAAAAGACATTTTTCATATTCTCATTACTCTAGACACATGAGCAATGGAGAGGTACGTGATCGAAAATGGCTAGTTTATTCAAGACATGTTGACAAAGTGTTCTGTTTTTCATGCAAGTTGTTCAATCCTATTAACTACAAGAGTTCCTTGGCACATGATGGGTTTAATGATTGGAAACATATCACCGATAGGCTCAAAGAACATGAAGTTAGTGTCGAGCATATCACAAGCATGATATCTTGGAACGAATTAAGAAATAGACTAAACAAACATGAAACAATTGATAAGGAGTTGCAGCATGAGATCACAAAAGAGAAGGAGCGCCTGAGACAAGTTTTACTAAGAATAGTTGCTGTTGTGAAATTTCTTGGTAAACACAGTTTGGCATTTAGAGGATCCAATGAGCAGCTTTACAATGATCATAATGGTAATTTCTTAGCTTGTGTTGAGATGATTGCAGAATTTGACATGGTAATGCAAGACCACATTAGACGGATTCAAAGCAATGAGATTCATTATCATTATCTTAGTCACAAAATTCAGAATGAGTTGATTTTACTAATGGCTTCTAGCATTACAGACACTATTCTGAAGGTGGTTAAGAAGGCTAAATATTTCTCAGTTATTCTTGATTGAACCCAGATGTGAGTCACCAAGAGCAAATGAGTTTGTTGGTTCGCTGTGTTAATACCTCTGATGAACAGGTAAAAGTTGAGGAGTACTTTCTTGGTTTCTTGGTGGTGAATGACACATCTGGTGAAGGGCTTTTCAAGGTATTGGTTGAATCCATCAAGTCATATGGTCTTCTTATTGATGACATTAGGGGCCAAGGTTATGGTAATGGCTCTAATATGAAAGGAAAGAACAAAGGAGTGCGGAACAGGTTGATTGAGGTAAATCCAAGGGCTTTGTATATGCCGTGTGCTTGCCATAGTCTTAATCTTACTCTCTGTGATATGGCTAAATCGTGTGGTAAGGCTGTCTCTTTCTTTGGTATCGTGCAACGGATCTATGTTTTATTTTCGGGGTCTACCAAAAGATGGAAAGTGTTGCTTGAACACGTGGAAGGTTTAACTGTGAAGTCTTTGTCCAATACTCGTTGGGAGAGTCGGATCAAAAGTGTTAAAGCAATTAGACTTCAAGCTCCTCAGCTAAGGTCTGCTCTTCTTAAGTTAAGTGAAGATGTTGATATTGAACCAAAGGATAGGAGTGATGCAAAAAAATTATTTAAAGTGCTTGGTAGCTTTGAATTTATATTTGGCATGGTTATCTGGTATGAAATTTTATTTGCCGTAAACACAGTCAGCAAGAAGTTGCAATCAGCATCCATGTGCATTGATTCTACAATACAGCAAATAGAAGGTATGCGCACTTACTTTCAAACATATAGAAATGAAGGGTTTGCTGCTGGTTTGAAGAGTGCCAAGGATATTGCATCTGAGTTGGGTGTGGAGAATTCATTCCGTGTAAAGCGTCAAGCTTCTAGGACAAAGCAATTTTATGAAACTGAATGCGAGGAAGCAATCTTCCAAGCCGAGGAGGATTTTAAAGTGAACTACTTTTTGGTTATGGTCGATATGGCGATCACATCTTTGAAGCGCAGATTTGAAGAACTCCAGTCATTCAAAGATATATTTGGGTTTTTAATGAGTTCCACATCTTTGAAGGCATTGGATGGTCCTCAACTGAAAGAACATTGCACTAACTTTGTAAAAACTTTTACTCAGCCGGGTAAATCTGGTAAACCTGATACATGTGATGTTGAGTTGAATGCACTTATTTCTGAGTTAAGTGTTATGAAGTTCACTTTGCCAAATACACCAATGTCTGCTATGGAGCTTTTTGAGTTTGTCAGAGAGGCAGATTGTTATCCTAATATTTCCATCGCTTATCGGATCTTATTTACTATGCCCGTGACTGTTGCATCAGCTGAAAGAAGCTTTTCAAAGTTGAAATTATTGAAGAACTATTTGAGATCTTCAATGTCTCAGGAGAGGTTAAATGGTTTGGCAAGTCTATGCATCGAGAAGAAGTTAGTGGACGAGATTGATATTGATTCCATCGTCACGGACTTTGCTTCTAGGAATTTTTGGAGGAAATTTTAAGGTATCATGTAAACATTGTTGTATTTTATACGAATATTATAGTTGGAAGTGTACTTAAAATATTTATTTTTCATTATCTCATATATGCATAAAAAATTTATACTAAGGGGCCCAAAATTTTAGTTTCGCCCCGGGCCCCCGAAATGTCAGGACCGGCCCTGTATGCGGGTTGTTCAAGTGTGCAGGTATTACTACAGATCAAGTTAAGAAGAAGTTATTCTCATTATCGCTGAAAGGAAGAGCTGAGGAATGGTATAAGCTGCTAAAGAATGGTCAAGCTCTGGAATGGGAGGAAATAGTACCTCTCTTTTATTCAAAGTTTTATCCTCCTAGTCAGATTCATAAAGATCGGAATCAAATATACAACTTTTGGCCTCTTGATGGAGAGAGTACAGCTCAAGCTTGGGGGAGATTGAAGTTACTAATGCTCAAATGTCCCATTCATGAGGTCCCCAACAATATTATTATCAATAACTTTTATGCAAGACTCCCTCTACATGACAAGGATTTATTGGATGCTTCTTGTGCTGGATCATTCACTCGCATGGAAGAAGAAGCTAAATGGGATCTTCTGGACCGTATTCAAGACAATGCTGAAGCATGGGAGAATGAAAAAGGTAGAAAGTCAGGTATAAATTATGATTATGAATACATTGAATCTTTTATGGGAACTGATGACTTTCAAAATATTAAAAATGCTTATGGTCTAGACTCTCAAGCTATTGCTTCTTATTTCAAGGCTTTTGCTTCCTAGATTAAAAAAAGTGCCTAAAAAGAAGTGGAATAAGTATCATGAACCTTATAAAGATGTTGCTAAGAGTGTTTCTGCAAAAAATACTGAAGTTTATACTGCTAATCATGTCTTACCTGAACCTTATATTGAGAAAATGCCTTTTCCAGTTAAGATAAGGGAACATTCTATGATAGCTAGTATGGTTAATGAAAGTACAAATAAAGCTGTTGAACCTGATAAACAAATGGTTGATGAACCTATTATAGCAAATATGAAAGACTTTGTCACTAAGTATGTAGAAGAGGGACACACTATCCTTTGTAAGGATACCTCTAATATTGTTTCACAAAGTAGTATTATGAGAGCTAGTATTCCCATGTTTTCTGTTAGAATAAGTAATCATTGCTATGATGGCCCTTGTGATAGCTACATTGTTAAGTTTATGCATGATACTGAAAGTTACTATGAGAGAGGGAAAAGTGTTCTTATGTATCTCAATAATATCAAGTTTCCTCGTTTTATGCTGAAAGTTTTTATGCTGCACTTCTTTTGCCTTCCTATGCAAGAAGCCTCTGGTTTCAACAACTTGTTTGTTTACAAAATTCCCTTGCATAGGAAGTGGGTTAGACTTAAACGTGTGTATTTTTTGCTTCTTAATGCTCTCTTTCGCTTCAATTCATATTTCTATGAGAGCGTCTCCAAAATGATCACGCCCATCTTAATGGCTATAAAGAAAGAGCTTTATGGGAGACAACCCAATTTGTTTTTGGTTTCAGTTTGTTTTTGTTTCTTTGAGTCTTGGAAGTTATTACTTCGGTAATAACCTCTCCTTATCCTTTTTATTTGGTTTTTGTGTCAAGATCAACCTCTAATGAGAGAGAAGTAAGATTTGGGGAAGTTGTTGTCCTGAAACAGATGTTTGTGCTTCACCGTAAAAATTCGTGAGAGATCTCTGTATGTCGGATTGAGCTGTAATTGTTTGTGATTCTGCCCCAGGTTGTTATTTAACTTTCGTTAGTTTTGCACTTTTTGATTTGAGCAGCAGAAGATTTTCGAAAAAATTGATCTTTGCCTGCTGGTCTGTTTTGACAGATTTTGCCACTCTTACATTTGCTTCTTTATTCGATTTCCTTTTTGAATTATTTTTGGGTTTTCGGAAGGAGTTGTTACAGTAGCTTATGTTTTGATGGTTTTCAGTTGATGTTGGACTCAAAAGGTTTTATCACTTCATTTATACTAATGTTGCTAATGAGAATTGTGTGAAGTTTTGTGTGAAAGAAATTTCCAAGAAGTGGAGATAGTGGTGTAATAAGGAAGAGAAGGGTTTTATGACTCAAGTAATAAGTGTATGAAGATGAAGATATCGATGATATTCAAGTGATGACTCCGGAAGAATCTACCAGATACCAAATTCAGAGACCTGCAGAGTCTGTTTTCAAATAGGTAACAGTTCTGGTAAGAAAAGCTCCGCGAAAATACTATCTAACTACATTTTTGCAGTTTTCAGTCAATAAGGAAAGCTACGAAGTGAAAAAGGGACGGAAACGGAGCCAGGGTGGCTCACACCACCCTGTGGCACGGTCCCAACCCTGGCCGCGCCACCAGGTGGTGAGTCCACCCCGGACTCCGCCTCCGACTCGTTTTCTCCCAGTACCTTCCTTTTGTTCTGAAACTTCGTAATATACAATCCCCCGGAGCCCCCGAGGTTCGTATATCATGTTTTCTCCATGTTTTTGTTTCGATCTGTTTCTGCCAGGAACTATCTTTGAAAGCTTAGAAGCACAATGGTGTCCGCCAAGGATAAAGGGAAGGATCCTATGTAGGAAGACCTCCAAGACCCCAGGAAGGAGAAGGAAATCAAGAGTGAAGGTGAAGAGGAGGCAAAGCACACCGGCACTACCATTGCAAGCATTGGAGTGGTGGTGAAACCTGCTAGGATCAGAAGGACTGCATGGATGCAGACTAGGGGGAAAGCTCCTCGTCACAGTTTGGCTCCACGGTCACCTTCTCCAAGCACCAAGAGTCCCTTCCATACCTTTATCCATAACCATGCAGGAAAAGAAGACTGCAAGAGGGAAGAGCGGAAAAAGAATCACAAGAGCTGGGATCCACAATCTGACATGATCATGCACCGCATTGAGCACAACTCGGTGTTGATTCATACACTCACCTTCGAGATTGAGGACTTGGGGGAATTGGTTAAGAAGCTCATCGAGAGGATACCACCACCACCAAAGGAGTAATTCGTCATCAGGTTTGGCATCCCCTTGGTTTGTTCCAAGCTTGGGGGAGTGCCGCGGTATCATATCACTATCTTCTATCTTTTTACCTTTTTAGTAGAGTCATATCATGAATAGAGAAGTTATTATGTAGTATGGTTTGCATTTTGGAAGTGTCCCCTCTCTCGTTAGATATGTATCCCTTGGTGTGAGTTACCGTTACGGAATATTAATGAGAAGTTCTATCATTTACTCTTTTGCATGGCTCACTTTAGTTTTCAATTCGTGGTTATATGATTGATCTTGTTGTTAGTATTGGTAGCACTTTGGGATCATTGAGTTAATTTAGTTGGTTTTGGCAAATCTGGCTCGGTCAGTAGCAACACTATTTTTGAGAGTTGAATGAAAAAGATAAAAGTACTCTAAAGAAAAATAATTTCATCATCTTTCTTTCTTGATTTGCTCATAAGTTTAGTATTCTCTAGTTAAGATCTTTTGTGCTTCCAAGGAAGATTGCATGTTTGTTTTTATCACTTGTATGTTTGTTTGTTTCCTTCAACTCTTGTACTTGCTACCCAGCCTTGCTAGCCAAAAACCTGTACTGAGAGGGAATTCTTCTTGTGCATCCACTCCTTTAAACCAAAACCCACGCCATTTGTGTCCACCATACCTACCTAGTAGAATTATTGCTATTCCAAGTAAATTCTTGTTTTGTCTATCTCCCAGATTAAACTTGTTATGTGAAAATTAGTGATTAAAGCTCTCATGAACTTGATGGCACACTTTACTTTCTTGCACTTAATAAACTTGAAACATTGTGCTCACCTATGTTGCATATATGCTTGCGCTTTGTAAGTTGTGAATTAGCAGAACCATGCTGTCATGGGGAACGCTTTCAACATTGCACTGGTACTTTGTACCAAGTTGATATCATGTTCTTTTGTATATGGATGCCGTCGGTGTGAAATGAAAGGGGAGCTTGTAAGTCCATGGAGTTATGCATATGTGTTAGAGAAACGCCTGGGCCGCTGGTCTAATCCATGCTGACATGGTGGAAACCTGCAACGTAACCATAACGAGCATCTATGAAGCATTCTTCTTATAAAAAAGAGTCTGATATTGAGAAAAAATAGAAAAAGAAAAAAAGAGATTATGAAAAGAGGAAAGAGAGAAAAAAGCACCATATTTCCATGGTAAATAAGAAGATTGCTGAGATGCTTGTTGTCTGCTTGCCTTGTCATTTTCATATGGGGATTCTTCCGTATCATCGGGCAAGGGGTACCCCGTTGGCGGTTCTCTATGATACACATATGCTTACGATGACAAGAACTTACCGGTGACTAAACTTGAGTAGCATGAGGAGCGACCCTCGTATTCAAGGGACATGAGACTCTCAATTTACAACTTGTCAATGCATATCCTCATATTTGATCACTTTAACCTTAATCACCTAAAGATGCCTATGATAGGGGCAATGAGAGCTGAAAGCTAGTAAGTATCATAATTTTTGGGAGCTCTTTATGGGACTTGCAATCCCTGCTTCCCTCTGTGAAGGGCCTTTCTTTTACTTTGTAGTTGAGTCAGTAAACCTATTCCCTTCTATCTCAACAAGTATTTTGAGTTGTTGTGTTTCATTCATTCACATGATGATTTAATCACTCATGTTTCTTATGTTCCTTGTTTTGCACATTGCTCTTATCTTGATGTTTACTACTTTGAAAGCTATCATTGAAAACCAGTTATTTGTGAACTCCAGCAAATTATCAACTATTCTTTGACCAAGAGCTAAGTTTGCCATTACCAATTATGATTCACTTTATGTATCTTTATTGTGTTTCCTTACCTATTACAAGTTGAGTTATATAATAGTGAGTTGTCTTCTATTATGGTCTATGTATTTGATGAATGTGATGCTTCTTGTCCGTATTCTTTTATCGACTATTCACTCCATAAACCTGAGGCCATGTTTATTGAGCTCAGTTTCGCTTGGGGACAAGCGAAGTCTAAGCTTGGGGGGAGTTGATACGTCCATTTTGCATCACTATTCTATGTCATAGTTCACTGTTATTCATTGATATATTTCGTATTGAGAGGTGATACTTATGTTATTTCATCTGTTTTTGCATGGTTGATGACTTTTGGAGCATGGACCGCTGCAGTCAGGATTCTGATGGAAAAGGTGCTGTTTGGAGGCAAAATTTGCGAAGATCGGAAAATCTGGGAAAATATACGGAAAATCCTATTTTTCTATAAGACGAAGGAAGCGGGAGATGGCTGAGATGGGCCCCAGGCCACCCCAGCTGGCGCCAGCCTAGTGGTGTGGCCGCCTGCACTCGCACTCCTGGCTCGCCTCCGTGATCTGGACCGGCGCAGTCGCGGGTGGTGGTGGTCCGGGCGGTGGTGGAGGGGCTCCATGTGCCACAGCGCCTGGGACGGCTCCGTAGCCCCTGTTGACCGCGTCGCGATTCATCCGGGCTAGTCCCTCGTGGAGCTTGAGGAACTCGCAGCAGTCCTTGAGAAGGTGGCTGGATTTCTTCTTGCCATCGTGCTTGTCGATGTAGAAGTGCATGTTGCATGGCCCAGACAGTTTGTCCTTGGTAGATGTTGCGGGTGCCTCTTCACGAGTGCGGCGTTGCCACACCTGCGTGGTTTTTTCGCTGTCATGATATCCACCACTACGGTATCCACTGTTGTGGTTGTCGTCGCGTTTGTCGTAGACGCGCATCCGACGCTTGCCTCTGCGGTCGTGTCTGCGCCCGAGGTCGTCGTCGTCATCGGAATAGGTACAGTTTTTCACCGAGTCTTCTCCGTTAGCCCGCCGATTCGCCATTTCCATCAGGTGGTCGATCGTTTTGGGCTTTGAGCGGCCCAGCTCCTCCTTGAGCTCTATACGGCGAATGACTCCGTTGAACGTGTCGATTGCGTGGTCCTCCGAGATGTTTTTTGCGGAGTTCTTGATGATAGACCACCTCTAGATGTACGAGCGTAGCGATTCGCCCGATCTTTGCTGGCAGCTTCTCAGTTCTTTGATTAACACGGGCTTTTTGTAAGTGCCCTTGAAATTGCACACGAAGCTGTAGACCAGCTCTTCCCAGCTGCGAATGGATCTGCGCGAGAGGTTGTTGAGCCATGCGCGAGCGATGCCCTGCTGCTGTAGCTGCAGGCATTGCATGGTCGTGCTTCGACTCCCTCCATGTAGTCTGACGAAGGAGATGTGGTCCTCCAACCAGATTTCCGGGTCCTGTAGACCATCAAATTTTGGGTTCTCGGATGGGAGTTTGAACCCCTTAGGCATTCGCTTCTGCCTGATGGCTTTGCTGAAGCATCTGGCACCGTAGAGCTCAGTCTCGTCTTCTTTTGAGTCAGTCGAACGAGGACGCCTTGCCTGCATCTTGTCGACTTTGCGCTGCGTGAGGTCATCGCGCGCGGTAATCCGAGTCATGCATGCCATGACGCCGTGACAGATCGTGGCTATCGTCGCTGGAGGAGTACGAGTAGTACTTTTCCAGAGCCTTACTTTTGTTTGGCTCTGGTGTTCGTTCTTTGTCGAGGGTGGCCTCGATTAGTCCCCGGCCCGCGATCGTAGATCGGTGCATGGCAGCTCGTGGATCTCCAGCCGGAGGCTGGTTGTTGAGGAGGTACATTGTGGCCGCCGTTACTGTAGCTTGCGGCGTTTTTGGGAGCATGTTGCGACTGTCATAGAGCTGAAGTCGAGGACTTTCGCAGCCTCTACGCGTTCTTGCTCGGTGAGGTGGGCCAGTCGAGATCACCTCTTGTTGGCAACGTACTCGTTGCCCTTGGAGGAGGATCCTTCATGGGAGGAGAGCCCAGCTCGTCGAAGACTCGACTCATCCACCGCTTTTCTGCCCGCTTCGAGTTACACGATCACCTATTGCTGGCGCTTGAATTCCTCCTTTAACAGCCAATAGTAACCCATCAGCATGTCCTGCGGTGTGTTGGGGGGTAGAGGATTGCCCCGTAGAGCTTCGCGACACCGGGCCCACTTGTTGTCATTGAGGTGGATCTGCATGCGCTCGCCGGTGTTCTCATTCGCCGTGAGCGTCGGTCCCCCACCGGTTCCATTGTTGATAGGCGCGCCGTTGCCACCATTTGTGGGGCCGCCGTTGGGCGTACTGCCGTTGGGTGGTCCGGTGCCGTTGGGCGTGCTACCGTTGGGCGGCCCGGTGCCAGATCCGGTGCCAACATTTTCACGATTGGCGGTAGTATCGCCCGCGTTGATGACGGTGCACCTGAAGTGGTTGGGGAAGCTGTTGCTCCCGAAACTTTCAGATCCAGAGCCGTAGGCTCCATCTTCAGTGGCTAGGTCACCCAGATCAGATTCGCGACTGTTGTCGCTGTTCGTGCTCCCAACTATTGCCGAGGCATTGAGCTCGCTGAGGGTGCCGATTGGTGGCGGGAACCATGATGCTGGAGCAATCACGGGTGCCGTCGGCTGGTCAGGCATGCGAAGCGTGCCTAGTTGACCAACCTGGAAGCGAAAGCTCCCAATCGCCAGGCTGATCCCATCACCCGCGGACTCGAAAGCCGGGCGAGTGGTCGGCGTGTGGACGGTGAAGTCGAACGCGCTGAAGAGCTGGCGAATCTCCGCTGTTGCGGAGTTGTAGATCGCGGTTGATGGGGCCGAAGAAGCCGTGACATCAGCACTCCCGATTCCCACAGACGGCGCCAATTGACGAGGGTTTAACTCGTCAATGCCCATTGTTATGGACTTGGGTTTTGGAGAAGGAGGGAGCGCTAGAGGCATCAATCGGCTAGCAAACAAGCACATAGGGACGCAAGTTTTACCCAGGTTCAGGCCTCGTAGAGGTCCCTACTCCTGCTTGTCTGCTCTTGGAATTAATGAAGGAATCAAAGATTATAGAGGCGCGCAGATGCAATCGGACGAGAGTTGTGGAAACTAGGGTGGTGATTGTCCTCCTCGCGGCCCCCTCCTAGACTTTATATAGACATGCTAGGTCTCGGGTAGTAGGTCGAGTCAGTTACAGATTAGGGTTTTCCCTTTGAACTTTCTATCTTAAGCTTCTTCTTGTCTCGCAAGCAATCGAGAGTCCGTGGGCCACTCGAATTCTCCATTGGGCCTTGGCAACACCGTGGGCTTCTGCCGTATCTGGACCGTATATACCAAACTCGAGTACCTGTAGGGTATACCCATATCAAAGGGACTCCACCTCCCTGTCACCATTGACCAAGCTTCCTTCCCCAATTTTCCCACTGACTTCTAGAACCCGCCATATACAACAACGTCCTCTAGCTTCACCTTTCCCTTGAAAGTTCAGTTCCCGCTCCCTCTGAAACCTAAAGCCCCCTGAATCCTCCAAGATAAGGATATCTCTGAAATTCATCGCTACACTGTCAGACGTTACAGTTGCTTGAGGACCTCCATAAATGCCTTGTTCTGGCTCAGGAAGAGCAGTGCTTGCATAGCCGTCAACTCGAGATGACACCACTCTGTCTCCAGAACAACAAACTCTGCAGTTCCTCCCAAGGATCCCTTCCAGCGAAACAGATCAGAAGGCGTCTGCATATCCATCTGATGCTTCTGTACCCGATTCAGGACCTCTATCTAACTTGCATAGTTCAACCCCTGTATGGTCGCTCTCTTCGATTGTGCCGGAAGTGCCAGGACTCCCGGCTTCCTGAAGGAAATATGCCCTGAGAGGCAATAATAAAGTTGTTATTATGTATTCCTTATATATGATAGATGTTTATTTTGCATGCTAGAATTGTATTGATCGGAAACATCAATACATGTGTGTTTAATAAACAAAAAGGGTTCTTAGTTATGCCTCTCTTATAGACTAGCTTGTTGATTAACAAGATGATCAAGGTTTCCTGATCATGTACATTGGATGTTGTTAATAACAAGGTCACACCATTGGTGGAATGATGTGATGAACATTCATCCGAAGTATAGCATTATGATCAAGTCATTATGTTTATATTGCTATAACATCATACGAAGTAATCTTTATCCTTAAACCATGAGATCATGTTAATTGCTAACACCTGAAGAGTATCTTGATAACATCAAACGTCACACCGTATGTGGTGACTATAAAGATGGGTTCGATGTCTGAAGGTGTTATGTTGAGGCTCATGGATCAAGAGTGGAATTTGTCAATCCCGATGACGGATAGATATACTCTGGGCCCTCTCGGTGATATCACATTGAGATAGCTTGCAAGCAAGTGATGTGATCACTAGAATATTATATCACGGGAACAAGAAAAGAGTGCATGTCGGTAACGAGATCAAACTAGGTATTTGGATACCGATGATCGAATCTCGGACATGTATTATATCATGAGACAAAGGGATTAAATTACAAGCGTTAAAGGTTCTCACGATCACAGAAGTCATCGTTGAATATGCAGGAGTCAGTATGGATCTCTAGGTCCCGCTTCTGACTATTGATCTGAGAGGAGTCTCAATCATGCCTGCATTATTCGCGAACCGTAGGGTGACACACTTAAGAGTTACCGGACACCATTTTGGAGCACATATGTTTCAGACGAAAGAATTGCAAAGCGCAGGAATTGTTTCGATAGAAACCGGAAATTGTTTCGGGTGAACTTGCAGAAAGTGGTTCTGCATGTGATATTGAAATATTGCAAGGGGTTATATGTGAATGTTTGTTAATTAAAGTAATTAACAAAATTCTGAATAAATTTAATAAAAGAGTTTTATTAAATGAGAGAGCATTAAACTTGGAGAATTTTAATGCATTTAAAGTGGTTACCCCCCATGCGCCGGCCATGGAGAGGAGGGGCACCCCCCTCCTCCTATAAAAGGCCCTCCTCCTCCTCCTTCTTCCCCACACCTTCTCGTGAAGGATCTCTCTCCCCCTCTACAATTATTCCCCCATGGTCTCGGATTAGCGAGATACATGTTCTCGGTGGCATTTCGTCTGGAAGGAGTTGCTTCTTCCGCTGGATCGCTGGAGCGAGGAGGTGGAGGTTGTCCGGTGGCTTGAACGCAAAAGTGCGGATGCGCTGCTGAGTTGCGGCGCTCGGACTTCCTCACGATCTTTAGATCGGCAAGTGTACGACTACATCAATCACGAGTTCCTACTCGTTAACAAAACTCGTTGTCTTCGAGGGTAAGTTCTCGTTGGATGTATGTTCACCCGTTGCTTTGTACCTAGTAGATAGATCTTGGCGTGTAGTTCTCATCGTAGGAAATTTTTTGTTTTCTATGCTGCGGACCCACACTCCCTACCAGCCAAAACCGAGGGAGTCGATGCAGAGTCTGCAGGACCTTGGGGAAACGGCGGCTGCAGAAGCTTCAGGCCCGAGCGAGGTGCTCTGGAGCCCCACGATGAGATCCCCCTCCAATTTGTCCCCTTCACCGCCTCCAAACCCCGGTCGCCCACCAGATGCTTCCCCTTCGTCGCCTCCAATCCCCGATTCCTTTCTCGTGAAAGTCGGGCCGCAGCTCGACTCATCCTCTCCTCCATCCTCCAGAATCGCCAGCGTGAGACGACGAGATCTATTTCGCCGATGACTCGGAGAAGACGAGGAAGGAGCATTGGAGTGGGAAATCCTAAGGCTCAGAGGTGGAAGGAGTACTGGAGTGGGTACCCGTGGCGGAGTTCCTCCCCCCGACCCGCCATAGCCAGGAATCGGACACCCGCCATGAACAGGGAACCCGGAAGGAACAGTGGCGAGAGGAGCGAGAGAAGCCATCGTAATCCCCGTCAGAGCTCACGTGAGAAGGTTACCATCCTTCTTGTTTATTCCTTCTTGTTCTAGACGTGAAAAGGCTACCATCCTATGCATACATGTATAAACGATCTTATATTGTCTTATATACTGAAATTTTCATGCAAATAATATTGGGTACTCGCCGCGTACCCATGAATAGTTCTAGCTTCGTCTGTAGTACCATGTATCCAATGGCGGATCTAGAAACTTTTGAAAGCCTGGTCAAACGAGTTTAAACTATCAAATTTTAGACAAAATCGCTATAGAAAATCATAAATTGCAAAGGTTGCACCATTGACAAGTCTTGCTTGGGCTGGAAGGGCGCTAGGTCCACGCATGCATGTATCACGTCTAGATATAAAGAAATGAAGAAAAATCTACAATAACTTTTCCGTCTAGATATAAAGAAATGAAGAAAAATCTACGATAACTTTTCTTTCTTAGTCTAATTTTCCACAGGAATAGCATCATTTAGGACATCCGTCTCGCTTAGCGGGTGATTAAAAAATTATGCTCCCTCAGTCTCAAAAGAAAGTCGCATATTTATCTAGATTAGCATGTATTTATATACTAAAATACATTAAGATATGGGGACGCAGTCCACTGAGAAATAAGTAAATCTCAGTCACGAGCGATGGTTTTTGTAAGGCTTGCGGTAGTTTCTATTCCTATACCAGTTTTAGTTAGCAATTTGTTCTGTTGTTGGGCCACAAGTTTCCATATGGGTCTGAGCACGTTGTGCTTTGCTAACCAAGTGAATGAGGCTAGATAGACTGGCCGTATTTTCTGATGCGTTCATGTTCAGACTTCAAAGAATTAGAACACCACAATTATACGGTAAAGAGAATTGAAATAAATTATCCAAATGCAATTTTAATTGCGGAGATACAGTATACCACAATAGTAGATAAGACATAAAATAATGTCTCAGTTACAACCCACTTGTAACTAAACTTAATTACAACCCACTTGTAACTAGAAAATCACTGTTGCAATATATGTGTAACTAAAAATATATATATATATATATCAGTTGTAACCCACCTGCAACTGGATAATTATCAGTTGCAACCCATTTTCAACTAAAAAATTCTAGATAGAAATCACGTGCAAATAAAAAATCTTAAACATATTTGCAACTAAAAAATATAATTAGTTATAGCCCACTTGTAACTGGTAAATAATCTCATGCACAACCAATTTCCAAATCAGAAATATCAGTTTTAAACACACTAACATTTGGAAAATCTCAATTGCGATCGAGTTGCAACTGAAAAAATCAGTTACGACCCACTTGGAACTAGAAAAAAATAGAAAAACTAGACAATAAAAAACCAAGTACTCCATAAAACTTTTACAAAATCCACGCATACGGCACAAGAACCTACAGAAGGACAAATAGTCAGGTCTGTTGAGAAAAACAAAAGCCCACACATGTGCCCAAGGGCCCATGTTGACATGCAAGAAACGAGGCCCATATTCATACACGCTGCGGTACATAGGAAAAATTAGACTATAGCACGAACCTTGACACCCCAGATCAACGACAATGAAAGCGACTGAGATTTAGCAAGTTCTCAGGCGCCTGAGAACTAGCAAAATGTTACAATGTACAGTAATTTTCCACAATGACACAAAAGCCAGTTTATATGAAAAAACCATGGCACCTTAGCTGGCACAATGACACAATGACACAATCGAGTTGCAACTGACCCCCTCGCGCGGGAGCTCAATTACAAACAAGTTGCAACTAGCCCCCCTCGCCAGGAGGCTCAGACAACTGGCCCCTCGCCAGGAAGCAAGTTGCAAAATCCCCCTCCCTCCCGATGGGTGCTCAGTTATAAGCAAGTTGCAAAAACCGGCTCGCCAACGAAGACCTCCCGTTGCAATCAAGTAACAACCCCCCTCCCCCCCTCGCCGGGTGCTTAGACAACTGGCCCTCGACTGGGATCGCCCGACAGAGCTCAGTTACAAAAAATTTGCAACTGGCCCACCGAAAGGGTCCCCCCTGGTGGCCCTCGGCAGGGCCCTAGTTACATGGAAGTTTCAAAACTAGCCCGCCAACAAAGACCCCCGGTTGCAATAAAGTTATAACTGGTCCCCGCGGAGCTCATTTGCAATCAAGTTGCAATTGGCCCCCCTTGCACGGGGGTGCAAATACAAGCAAGTTACAACTGGCACCCCCTCGCAGGGGGCTCAGACAACTGGCCCTCAACAGGGCTGCCCCCGGCGGAGCTCAGTTACAAGGAATTTGCAACTGGCCCACCGATGGGGTCCCCCGGTTGCAATCAAGTTGCAACTAGGCCTCGACAGGGGCTCAATTACAAGCAAGTTGTAAACCTGGCCCCCCGGCGGGGCCCAATTACAAGCAAGTTGCAACTGGCACTCTCTCGTCGGGGCTCAGACAACTGGCCCTTAACGGGGCTCGCCCCGGCGGAGCTCAGTTGTAAGCAAGTTGCAACAGGGCCCTTGTCGGGAACTCGGTTATAAGCAAGTTCCAATTGGCCCGCCGATGGGTCCCCCGGTTGCAATCAAGTTACGACGGGCCCTCGACGAGGGCTCAATTACAAGCAAGTTGCAAACCTGGGCCCCACGGCGGGGCCCCAATTACATGCAAGTTGCAACTGGCACCCCCTCACCGGGGGCTTAGACAACTAGCCCTCAACGGGTCTCCCCCCATCGGAGCTCAGTTACAAGTAAGTTGCAACTGGGCCCTTATCGGGGACTCGGTTACAAGAAAGTTGCAACTAGCCCGTCAATGGAGTCCCCCGGTTGCAATCAAGTTGCAACTAGCCCTCGATGGGGGTTCAATTACAAGCAAGTTGCAAACTTGCCCCCCCTCCCACGGTGGGCCCCAATTACAAGAGAGTTGCAACTAGCACCCCCTAGTCGGGCACTTAGACAACTGGCCCTCAATGGGGCTCCTGCTGAGCTCGATTACAAGTAAGTTGCAATCGCCTGGGCTGGGACTTCGCCATAAGTTGAAACTGACCCGCCGATGGAGTTCCCCGGTTGCAATCAAGTTGCAACTAGCCCTCGATGGGGGTTCAATTACAAGCAAGTTGCAAACTTGCCCCCCCTCCCACGGTGGGCCCCAATTACAAGAGAGTTGCAACTAGCACCCCCTCGTCGGGCACTTAGACAACTGGCCCTCAATGGGGCTCCCCCTGTCGGAGCTCAGTTACAAGTAAGTTGCAACTGGGCCCTTGTCGGGGACTCAGTTACAAGCAAGTTGCAACTGACCCGCCGATGGAGTTCTCCGGTTGCAATCAAGTTGCAACTAGCCCTCGACGAGGGCTCAATTACAAGAAAGTTGCAAACTTGCCCCCTCCCCCGGCGGGGCCCCAATTACATGCAAGTTGCAACTGCCCCCCCTCCCTCGCCGTGGGCTCAGACAACTGGCCCTCAATGGGCTCCCCCGACGGAGCTCAGTTACAAGTAAGTTGCAACTGGGCTCTTATCGGTTCCAAGCAAGTTGCAAACCTAGCACCCCGGCGGGGCCCCAATTACATGCAATTTGCAACTGGCCCCCCTGACACGCGGGCTTAATTACAATCAAGTTGCAACTGGCCCTCCTTGCGAGGGCTGAGACAACTGGCCCTCGAATGGACGCCCCCGGCAGAGCTCAGTTAGAGGCAAGATGTAACTGGGCCCTGGCCTTAGCAGGGGCTCAGTGACAACTCACTTTCAACCATATTGCATCTGGCTTAAAAAGTAATAACCAAAATATAGCTGACTCGACAAATAGGAAAAAAACCCAACAAAAAGTTTAGATAAAAGGCTCGGTACAATGAAGTGGCAATTTGGTTTAAAAAAAGTGTGTTTAGACCCCTTTTAGTGTGTAGGTTCACTTTGAATCTACACATTTAAAAAGCTAAAAACATCTTATATTATGAAAAAGCAGAGGGAGTACGTGTTACTAATATAAGCTAGATCAATCTAGTACAATCTTATGTAGTTCTAGCAGTAAAACAATGACAACTATAAAATTTTGGGAGGAAACAATAAAAAATACAACCAGCAAAAGAAAAAAGTTGAAAATTAAAACTCAATTGAAACTCGATTCAACCACCAACTCACACACTTAAGATAATCTCAATTTCACCTGAAGAAAAAAAAACCAAATAACTGTCGGCAAAAAGAAACAACCACAAAAGGAGAAAAAAATGCAGCAAAAAAAATAAAACTTACGCCCGTGTCCACCTCTCGGTCAAAAGGGCATATGATGACAGCCCACACACAAAAAGAAGCCCACGGATTAAACAGAGAAGCGAAGCGCGCAAAAAAGCAAAATTGAAGCGCGCGGGGGCGATATAGCCCAGACAGCAACGCGGGGGCACAACCCAGACAAAACAGCCAAGGCACCGCTGGTTTGCACAGATCGTAAAGCAAGAAAATCCAACCCGATGTATTAGGTGACTGAGACTTAGTTAATTCTCAGACGCCTAAAAATTAGCAAAACCGTTAAGATATAAATAAATCTAAACAAATCTATAACATCCTTTTTAGAACGAAGAGAGTATATCTAATAGAAGGTGACATATGACCATAATACGATCTCTCGGACACGTGAGAGAGTGCCTATACTTAATATCCTATGTTAGTGAATGGAGAAAATTACGATGATTATATCAGTGCCGCACAACTTTACATAGAACTAGCGAGCCATATGCAATTTTTTGAAAAGAGGTTGAAATCTCTAGATCAAAAAGATGCATACGATCTTTATTTTAGTTTTATTTAACAAAGATATGGCAAGAGCATACATTTGATATCCCGAAGCCACTACCCAACATCTATAAACTTGACAATGGGTGAAGATCATATCATCATGGATTTATGTCTTGAAAACACAAACAACATCCCATTCAGCTAGGTACAGGGCATCACCGAGTCACCCTATGGCGACCTGAAGAACACGTATGGTCCATCATACCCTCGGCTAGTACCTCGTAGATACGCTTCAGAAGACGTCATGACCACTGAGCCATATATGGTGCAGAGATTCGTACAACCCTCGCTAAGCCTAGCAGAGCTCACGGTTAGGATACGTGGACAAAACGGGCATAATGTTAGTTATTTTTGCGACTAGACAATACATGTTTTCTGGCTTAGAACCACATAGGCTTTAGAATAGTAGAGCTCTCTGACACACTAGAACAAAAAAAAAACTGAACTCCTGAATTTTCTAAAGGCATCTATTTCTATGAATCTATTACCGACACATTCCGAAATAGGGTCATCGCTAGTAGAGAACCTATATAGTCTCATACCTGAATTGTGATTGGTATAATAAATTTACATTTGTAGCACCAAATTTCCTTTTGAAAACATTCCAAACCAATATGTATGCTAAATGCCTTGTTTGTATCGGTGGCTCCGGTAGATCCATCGTCATACACCGACATCAATATGTTAATATCTCTACGAAATAATGTATCATCAATTTGGCAGCAAAATGCATTCTACAAAATATTCGAATGAGTATAAAACAGCTTGCCTCGGTTAAGATATGATCTATATCTTGATATCCATGTCAATAAAATTCCCACCGATGGATAAAACCCCGCACTGAAACAAAAACAACCAGCTGAATACGTATCCCTTTACGTCTCAGCTCTCCTCTATATTTCAGCGGCACATTCAGCTAGATTTCAATCCACTAGGACATAATCTGGCGCTCTCACCACACACTCTCACTCTCTTTGGCCTCCCTATTTAACTGTCACGCCTTGAGACCGGGCATGGGAGAATGTGTAACATCTCAGAAATATTAAAGGAGAATATTAATTTCCAATCATCAAAAATTAGGGTTAACAAAAGCTTTTATTGTTAAATACTGTATGAATGCTTTTTCTGCCATGTTTGTTTGTTATATATGTTGATAAATAGTTTAAGGATCAAAGCAATATCATCTAGGTCAAATCCAAACCAAATCAAATCAAAAGAAAATCAAATGGTGAAGCATATGACCTAACGGTCATTTTTGCCAAAGTTAACACCTAGCCCACTTTGAGCATCTCTAGTAAATGATTTCAAACAGAAACAATTCTATTTCTTTTCTCACCTTGCTAGACCAAGTAAAAATGAACACAAGGAAACTTTCAAAACTTAAAGAAACAAATTTAAATTCTTTTAGAGGACATTTTAAAATTGAATCCATCATAGACATCAAGATAGCAATTTTTCAAAAACCACTCAAGGTTTCTCCACTTGACCAATCCTTGCAACCAGAGACACTCAAGCATATGACCAACACACCCACCAAAAAGAATTTGAAAATTCAAATGTTTATTTTATGCGGCCATTTAATCAAACACTTAGCAGGCATAGTACAGATATACCAACTATACACTATTATGATCAATCTAGTGATCATCTTTGTACTCAACACAACTCCACTACTAGCCCACGATCACCCTCAGTACCAGTCCGTGCAGTGGAGCCTCTCTCACTCGCCAATTGGACTAGTGCCAGCCGGTACCTGAGCGTGCCACGCCGGCCGGACATGGACACGATGCCACAAGCCTCGCCACCCTCCGCCATGATGTCTAGAAGGTAGCCCTGACCTTACCGCACTCGCCAGCATACGCCTCGCTCAACGACAGCCAGTGGAGACGCCAGCGCAGCCCCGTGCATTTACCCTGTCCGCCATGCCGAGCGCACGCCAGAGTACCGAGCCGCCCCGTGCAACCATGCCGCGCCTCGCTCTCTCCTTGCATAAATGCCCTCTCTGCAATGCCAGTGACCTCCCAGACATGCCCGCCTGTCCTTGCGTGCCCCTTGACCACCATACACCATGACGAACACTACGGTACCTGAGTAGAGCATGGACATCTCCCGTCCGATTAAGACCGCGCCTCGCCGTGCCACTATGCGCATGACGATCGCCGCAGAGCACCACGTCGACCTACGCCCTTAGCCATGCCGATAGCGCCCTATAACAACGTCGCCGACGATCCCGAGCCATGCCGCAATGCTCCTCTCGCCGGGGTATAAATTGTTGGAGATATGCCCAAGAGGCAATAATAAAGTGGTTATTATTATATCTTTATGTTTATAATAAATGTTTACATCCCATGCTATAATTGTATTAACCGGAAACATAAATACTTGTGTGTTTTGTAAACATAAAAGAGTCCCTAGTAAGCCTCTTGTTGAACTAGCTTGTTGATTAATTGATGATCATGGTTTCCTGATCATGGACATTGAATGTCATTAATAACAAGTTTATATCATTAGGAGAATGATGTGATGGACACACCCATAGTAAGCGTAGCATAAGATCAAGTCATTAAGTTCGTATTGCTGTAAGCTTTCAAATGCATAGTAACCTAATCCTTCGACCATGAGGTTATGTTAATCACCATCACCGGATGGGTACTTTGATGACATCAAACACCACTTCGTAACTGGGTGGTTATAAATGTGTCATTGGGTATTCTGAAAGTATGTGTTGAAGCGTATAGACCAAGTTTGGGATTTGTCCATCCATATGACGGATATATATGCTCTGGGCCCTCTCAGTGGAATGTCATCTAGTTAGCTTGCAAGCATGTGACTGGGTCACAAGGGATGATATAACATGGAACGAGTAAAGAGTACTTATCAGTAACGAGGTAGAACTAGGTATGGAGATACCGACGATCAAACCTCGGATAAGTAGAATATCGCGTGACAAAGGGAATTGGTTTCGTATGTTAAATGGTTCTATCGATCATGAAGTAATCGTTGAGTATGTGGGAGCCGTTATGGATCTCCAGCTCCCGCTGATGGTTATTGATCGAAGAGGTGTCTTCATCATGTCTGCATATTCACGAACCGTAGGGTGACACACTTAAGGTTCGAAGTTGTTTTAAGTAGATATGGAATGTGTGTTGGAGACCGAATGTTGTTCGGAGTCTCGGATTGGATCCGGGACATCACGAGGAGATCCGGAATGGTCCGGAGAATAAGTTTCATATATTGGGGATCATTTTCTAAGTTAGGAAATGTTTCGGAGTGTTTGTATGGAGATTCTAGAAGGTTTCGGAATGTTCTGGAAGGTTCTAAAAGATTTCTCCCCCCTTCCCCCCTTCCCAAACCCGCCGGCCAAGGATGTGGGGAGTCCTACTAGGACTCCCCCTCCCCAGGCGCGCCCCCTCCTTTAAATAGAAGGGAGGGGGCGCCCCCTCCTAGCGCTCTCTCATAACACCAAATCTCCGCCGCCTCTCTCCTCCTCCTTTCTTCTGCACAGGCATAGGCGAAGCCCTGCAGAATTCTCTACTCCACCACCACCACCACGTCGTCGTGCTGCTGGGATTCCGTGGAGAAGATCTACTACCTCCGCTGCTCGCTGGAACGGGGAGAGGAAGGTGCGCCGACTCAGACGTGTGACCGATCGCGAAGCGCCGCGGAACGCGCCGGAAGGATCGTCTACACGATCCTGAGATCGGCAAGTGATCGACTACATCAACCACGAGATCCAATCTCGTAACGCTTTCGGTTCTACGAGGGTTAGTACCGATCTATCTCGTTGCTCATGTCTAATAGATTAGATCTTGGCTTTTATCTAGATTAGATCTGGGTTTTGTTCGTTCTTGCGGTAGAAATTTTTTGTTTTCCATGCTACGAACCCATCAGTGGTATCAGAGCCGTATCTATGCGTAGATCTTTTGCACGAGTAGAACACAATGATGTTGTGGGCGTTGGTGCTCGTGCCGTCTTTTGCTGTGTGTACTTTGCATCTTGCGATATGGTGGGATGAAGCGGCTCGGGCTAACATTACATGTCATCGTACATGAGACTTGCTCCACGCTTGACGTGTAACTTGCTTTGCACAAGTGGCTTTGCGGGTGTCTGTCTCTCCCATCATAGTAAAGATCCAACCTACACTTTGCACTTGATAGCACTTGTATCAACGCTGTGGTTCAGTTTCGTAGGTAAGATCCGTTCTTAGTCGAAAGCCCCAAGCCACGTAAAACTTGCAAAGAAAATTAGAGGCGTCTAACTTGTTTTTGCAGGGGTTTTGTGATGTGATATGGCCATCAGGTGATTGTGATTGTATTTGCTGTATGCAATGATCCTTGTTGTAATATGGCAACCGACAGGAGCCTAATGGTTGTCTTTAATTCTGTTAAGACCTGTGTGTCTATTCATCTTGTAATAGCTTTGTTCCAAGTAGTTGTAATAGTTGCTAGTGATGATGGACAACCATGAAGTGGCGCCACGGACATTGACGCAATGCTGGTGATGATGGAGATCATGTCCGTGCTTTGTAGATGGAGATCGAAGGCATAAGAAGAAAGGGCCATATCATATCATACTAATTATGAATTGCCTATGATGTTAATCCTTTATGCATCTTGTATTGCTTAGATCGCGACGGTAGCAATATAAGATGATCCCTCTCACTAAATATCAAGTAATAAAGTGTTCGTCCTTAGTAGGCACCGTTGCTAAGACGAAGCATCTCGTGATGATCGGGTGTGATAGATTCTACGTGTGCATACAACGGGTGCAAGCCAGATTTGCACATGCGGATACTAAGGTTAATCTTGACGAGCCTAGCATGTACAGACATGGTCTCGAAACACAGAATACCGAAAGGTAAAGCACGAGTCATATGGATGATATGATGAACATGTTGATTGTTCGCCTTTGAAGCTACATCATCTCACGTGATGATCGGACTTGGTGTAGTGGATTTGGTTTGTGTAATCACTAAAACAACTCGAGGGATGTTGTTTTGAGTGGGAGTTCATTTGTAATTTGGATTAGTCGAACTCGATTTATCATAAACACAATCAAAGTGAATTTGCATAGTTTGTTGTAGTCATTGGCATCCGTTTACCACCTTACGCTTAGTTATAGTTGAGATAGTATAACTATAGAAATTCTGGATATTTGCTTTACGAAATGGTATCGTATTGTTTTGAGTGTCAATCCAAAGTTTAAGTCCTGTTGCAAACTTTCAGCAAACTCCGTTTACTCTGTGAAGTTTAATAAACAGTATTAAATCAAGAGTAACAATTCCAATGTTAGTATCTAATGTATCGTGTTTGCCTCCATGATTCTTGATACTCAAAAGATTGTTTTTAATATCAAGTTTATCTAAGAGCTGAAAGCAATGTTTTCAGAAACCATCATATGTGAAAGGTATTGCGATATCTAAAACAATGTGTTGGTTGCAACATGATAGAGTATATGTCCTCATATTTGATGAGAATTTGTGAAGGTTGGAGACACTAGTCGTCCTAATCCTCCAAAAGGTTTTGGAAAAGATACATTATACTCGCAATTCACCTTTATAAGCTATAGCAGCTTGATCATGAAAGTTGTCATGATAAGGATGAATAGAAGATGTAAGTAAAATGTTTACTACACTAAAAGATTACTAAAGAATGGAAGTTTGAAAGAATGCCAAACATTTGATGAAGGTCATCCACTTCAAAGTGCAAGTCCAAAGGTATTAGTATTTGACTATACACACTTTGTACTATGTGTCATGTGAATGACACCACTATTGATGTTGATAGATTCTTTTAAAAAGAAAAAGAATTGTTGAAAGAGAATCTATAAAAATATTTGGCAGAAAAAAAAAGATTGGAGATGTCCAACTTAGGTATATAGAAGATACATGTTATGGATGTATTCCTTGCTTGTTAAACAATGTGGTTCTGCAGTATTGGATACCGAATTGGTTGGTATGAAGTGTCATACAGGACAACACAATTCATGAACTATAATGGCCTAAGTAACAAGCAAGAGAATATGTGATGATGTTCATCGAAAACAAACAAAGGGTTGTTGTGTTGCTCGTTAACATCAAAGCTTGCCTTCAAGGTTTGTTTCAATAATTGTTATTTTGATCAGGTATTATGACAACAAAAGATTGTTCAAATAATTACCGTATTCCATAATAGATGGATGATATACAAGTCTGGTTGGAGAAATAATGACCATAAAACTAATGCTAAAATATCACAAGACAAATGATTACTTGCGAAGTGACATCGTCATTTAAATTATATTGAAAGGGATACATGAAGAAACTCCATGTTGATGGATTTTTGGAGTTTTTGATTTTGATCAAATTACGCTTGTGATACTTTCCTGGAGATAATTAGACTCCGTTCGTAGGCCAAAAGAGGAACAGACGACTAACTGATTGGAATTTGTACATATTGATGTATATAGTCCATTATGTGTAGTCGTGGGCGATGGACTTCAACTTCATATGAAGATTTGAGTGAGTATATGTTTATACTTACTCAATAAGGAAGAAGTATGAAACATTTGAAAATGTTCAAAGATTTTCAAGATGAAGTGGAAAATTATTGTAACAAGAAAATAAAAAGTTTATGATTGGATCATAAAGAAAGATTTTTGAGTTACAAAGTTTAGCAAAACACCTAAGATTTGAGGAATCGTTCCATGGATTTGCATTTCCCAAAACACCATAGGAGTATGGAGTGTTCAAGATATGTAATGAAACCTTGTTTGACATGATAAGATCAAAGGTGTCATTTATAAAACTGCCATTATATTTTAAAGATTAAAGCTTTAGTGACTACCGCTTTTACACTGAAAAGAGCTCTGTCGTGATCCGTTGAAATGACACCATATAAGTGATGGTTTGGGATAAAAACCCAGGTTGTCCTTTCTTAAATTTTTGGTATGCTAGGCATAAGTAAAAGGTTTACAACCAAAGTCGGATGAGCATGTCTTTGAAGGTTATTTCGAATAACCATTGGATATTCCTCCATAACACCGAAGACAAAAGTGTTTGTCGCTTAGAATGTCGAGTTTCTTGAGAAGGAATTTTTGGTGAAAAGTTAAGTGGGAGGACAATAGAACTTTGACAAGGTTGTTGAACCTTGGCTAATATGTGCTGAGTTGCGCAGCGTCGGTAAGTGTCCCGGAGGCAGCAACAATGCTCATGGCTCATGTGCCTCAAAGGTTGTGGTCACGGAGATCTAAGTTCCTATTGAACCAAGTAGGTTGGGTAAGTGATCAAATTCCAAGATTTGAGAGTTAAATCATTGTTGTTTGACAATGATGAACCGACTACATGCAAATAATCAATGATGGGCCCTGACTTCGTTAAGTGGCTTGAAGCCATAAAATCCGTGATAATTCCATGCACGAGAAATCAAGCTTTGAATTTGAAAGACCCTCTGGAAAGGTGCAAGACCTTACAGTCGTATATGGATCTATAAAGAAATAGACATGGATGTTTTCACATCTATGAAATAGTCGACATGTCGGAAAGAGTTTACGACAATGTTTAAGGAATTGACTATGATAAGATTTGATCTTTCATAGCGATATTTAGTCTGGACGGATTAATGTAGCAACCACTACATATATTTTGGTATATGGTAGTTGAACAAACAAAACAAATTCTTCTAATAGAATGGTTACCTAGGACGTGTACATGACACGATCCAAAGGGTTTTGTTAATTCAAAGGATGCTAAAAGAGTATGCAAAACTTCAATGGTTGAAGTGAGCATCGCGGAGTTGGAATCTTCACCGTGATGAAACTGTTAAAAGGTTTAATTTCATCAGAGACGATGAAGATGCTTGCATTTTGCAAGAAATTAAGTGGGAGCGCTAAGACATATTTCTAATACATTATGTGAAAGACATATTGTTGATTAGAAATGATGTATCTTTTATTGACAAAGGTTAAGAATTTCATTTAGATGAAAGACTTAGGCATAACCCAAGAATTAGGCATCAATGTCTATATGGATAGATTGAGGCGCTAATATGGTTTTGCCAAATGTACATAGATAAGATGTTGAGTGAGTTCAATATGGAAACAACAAGAAAGGTTCTTGACGCACGGAAAGGACTGAGTCAAGATTCAAGTGTGTTGACACGAGATTCAAGTGTTTTGACACTTGGTAAAATCACAAGAATATTTTGATCAATCATTCTTTGAGATGTACACATCCAGATATGTCCTATGCTCTAAATGTTATGAGCATATACCAGAATGACTCATAAGATGATCATTGGACAATGTTTGTATGGAGATTCTAGAAGGTTTCGAAATGTTCTGGAAGGTTCTAGAAGATTTCTTGGAGTTTGCTTGAAAACCAAGAAAGGGTCAAAGGAAACCTAGTGGGGCAAGACACGGATTCGTGGGGGAGGAGGACTCATCCCCCCTTCCCAAACCCGCCGGCCAAGGATGTGGGGAGTCCTACTAGGACTCCTCCCTGTGCACGCCTCCTTTAAATAGAAGGAGGCGCGCCCTAGCGCCTCTCATAACACCAAATCCGCCGCCTCTCTCCTCCTCCTTTCTTCTGCACAGGCATAGGCGAAGCCCTGCAGAATTCTCTACTCCACCACCACCACCACGCCGTCGTGCTGCTGGGATTCCGTGGAGAATATCTACTACCTCCGCTGCTTGCTGGAACAGGGAGAGGAAGGTCTGGTTCGACCAAGACGCAGTGTGACCGATCAAGGCGCTGCGAACGCTGGCCGAAAGGATCGTCTACACGATCCTGAGATCGGCAAGTGATCGACTATATCAACCACGAGATCCAATCTCGTAACGCTTTCGGTTCTATGAGGGTTAGTACCGATCTATCTCGTTTCTCATGTCTAATAGATTAGATCTTGGCTTTTATCTAGATTAGATCTGGGTTTTGTTCGTTCTTGCGGTAGAAATTTTTTGTTTTCCATGCTACGAACCCATCATAAATAGACCCCTCCCCTGCCTCAAAATGCACACCACTCGACTCACCTCTCCCCAGACTCTCCGACTCCATCCTCGGAGCAAGGCGAAAGATCAGATCGCTGAATTTCATCGGAGCCAGCCGCTGCTGTGGAGGAACGGAACCATCGCTAGGAGCTGCCCCAGGAGCTTCCACGACCACCATTCGAACCGCCGTCATCTACCAGCTTGTTCGCCCACCTCTCCGGACCTAGCTGGAGATCTGGTAAGCCTCCGATGACCCCGCCGTAGAGCTAGGTTTAAAAAATCCCCCATGCGCAGTGCGACGAAGACGACAATGTTGAGCCGTTGATCGTATTCTTATCGTGTGGCCCAGATTAGCTGATACCACTTCGCGTTAGAATAGCCACTGACAGGTGGGGCCAAGGCTGGCAGTCACACAAGACGCTGCGTGTAGTTGGGCCGCCCAAGAACGCTCTCCAAGCGTTGCCCACTTAATTCAAAATTTAGATTTTTATTTTATTCCAAAACCCTATTCTGTCAGTGACTTGAAAATTAAATTCAGGAAGATTTACTAAACCAAATTGCATGATTCTAATTTTGTTAGAAAGGTAATGAAAATATCTAAACACTCCCATTGGATTCAACCACTTTGGAAATATAGATCACCCACCACAAAAATGACAAGGCAGAGACTTTTCCAATTTCAAACATTTTTCTAAAATCAACCATAAAAGCTTTTGAGTTGATTCCAATTCTCAAAAATCACGTTTTCCATGATCTATCTGAATATGTAAAATATATTTAGCTTTACCTGAAGTAGTCTTGGGCTAGTATTAAAAGAATAGTTATATAGTCATTTCTAGTCATTTTAATCATATTAAATAGCAAATTAAACTTTGTAACGTATGCCAACCACTTTAAATCACATTCCTAAGTATTAGAATATGTGGTGATGACATGGTCAACATGATCCCATATTTTAATTATAGAATATTAAATCTTAAGTATTTTTCAGTGAGTAGAAATTGCATTTGTAAAAATAATATAAATAAGATTATAACCCTAATTCATGTGGTGATTGAGATGAAGAAGAGGAGAACTTCGACAACTGCACCAACCAAGACAAGCTAAACTATGCAAGCCCCACTATTCAAGCTAGTCATATGCAAGCTAGCATATGCAAGATATATTATGCATGATATTGTGATGCCACCTTGATTATACCAATCCCAAGTCTTACCTGCAAGCTTTATCTTTTCTTCCCTTTACCAAAGTTTCCTAAATAGTTAATTAATTGGTGACTAGTGGAAAAATAGGAAAGATGCCATCAAGAGAATAGAACTAGACTTAGGTAGTTACACTTGGTTAGTACCCTTCAATAGTGACACCCTCATTGATAGTTGCTAGTGCTAAACTAATATTGATCACTTTAGATGGCAACACTTGGAGAAAATGATTATGAAAACCTTGGGATGATGAGTCATTCTATTGAAATGTTTTGACATGTGTTATGAAACACAATGAGTTGAAGATGATACTGAATGAAGCATGAGCCCTGACTTTGATAAAAACTGATGGTTGGGTTCAGATGCGATACCATTCCAACTTTATCGTACAACCACAATACCTGAGTTGGGTAGGGCTTAACTAGAAGTTTATGTGTCTTAGTATGGGTTCCCTCGCGGAAAGGGGTTGAGCTGAGGCTACCTCGTGAATATGAATGTCCACCTATGCAGTTCCCAGGTGAAGGAAATATGCCCTAGAGGCAATCATAAAGATGATTGTATTTCATGTGTATCCATGAGTTTTTATAATGTTCCTTGAATATCCATATACCAGGCAACTTGTATTGATTGGCAATTATGTGAATTGTTTGTGAAACTCTTTACTTGTATGGTTATCTAATAATTGTCCCTAGTCGGAGTTCATGTGAGGACACACGTGAATATTAGACTAGCACATCGATTGGTTGATGACTATGTTTCGCAAGTCATAGACATGGAGATGTTAAACCAATGATGTGGGGTTGGACTGACCCAACTTGAGACTAGCAATAATACTTGTAGCTCTCTCTACACATCGTGTACGTTTTGTTCTTAGACCTGAGATTGTCGCATGTACTTGAGATGTGGATCGACCTACTTTGGGGATATCAAACACTACTCCGTAACTGGGTAGTTATAAAGGTAGCTTTCGGGTTTGTCCTGATACATGCTACAAGGCATCGGTCAATCAAGATGGGATTTGCCCCTCTCTACTTGAGAGAGATATCTCTGGGCCCCTCGAGTGATCGGATCCAGAAATGCATGGCCGTGCTACATATGGTTAAGAGTTAACCTAGTAAAGGGATTCCGAATCACAGTATCGAGAAAGAGAGGTTAGCTTGGAGCTAGACCAAATATCGTGAGGCAAAGGGAAAGACATGTACTCAACTTTGTGATGGTTCGTCCGAATGATCTTTATATGCGTTTAGGAGTTGGCACGTCTTGCTAGAGGCCGCTACCAACTATTGACAGAGTAAATGTACTCGTGTCATGTCTATACGTATATGAACCTATAGGGTCACACACTTTAGGGGCTGGAAGCCTAATGAGGATTGGATCCGAATTAGACCAGGCTTAGGCTGCTAATGGGCTGCTGATGTAGAAGCCCACCAGGGATGCCTATATAAGAGAGAGTGAGGCGAGCTGAATAGGGTTGAGCATTCCACCCAGCCGCCACTCCTCTTCCGCCTGTGTTACACGTGCAGACCTAGCAGTCTGGCATGTGACGGCTTCCACTCCAGACGTGTGGATACCTCGGAGGTGCTGGAGCTGTAGCACTTGGACAAGCCGCGCAAAGGGGAACTGCTCATGGGACGAGGACGAGGAGGAGACGTAGAACATCTACACTGCCCCGACGTGCTTCATCGAGTTCCGCAAATGCGCGTCTAGTGGTAATCCCGTGATCTATGACAATAGTATTCCTGGTTGACGCGGTAGAAAATTTTGATTTTACACTAGTGTAGCCTACGTGTTCCTCTACAGTGGTATCAGAGCCGATGCTGTTCAGTCATAGGGTCGGGAAGTTTGCATATGGTGATATGTAGATTTTTATGGATGATGTGATCGTCTGTATGGCGGTGGTTCTGGATTGATCTATGATCTTATTTTCCGTGATTGTGATTCTAAGGTCGTCGAACGACTTACCCCTATCGGTCGGTTTCCGCCATCGGGGTAGACAGTGACACATAAATCCTTTTGAATCATGCGAAGATCAATATGATTGATCGAATCGGGAATTAGATCTGAATCGACGTACCGTGATCAAAGGAGTTTGGTCGAATCGGAACTATGGTCGGTTTATGGTAAATTTGATTTGCCGATCAAAATCCTTAAAGAAAATTGTATAGATTTGATCTCTCATTTTTCACAAATCCTTAAAGATACCGCGAGGGCCGCTGCCCCTTCGAACCCCGCAGGGGGAGACCCCCCTTAGTCGTAGCCCCTTTTGTATCACGTTAAGGTTCATAGGTGCTACGATTTCACATGATCCGGTAGAATGCGATTCTATGCACAAATTGTTTTTGCAGGATGTATGTGATCAGTATGGCCCAAAAATGTATGTGATGCATGTATGTATTTTTTCATGACCTGCGTGTCGTGAGTAGGGCAACACGGCTGGAGCCATATGTGTTGTCAATTATTGTAATGGGTTGCGTGCCAACTTGTGATGATCCCAATACCATATAATTTTGATTACTAGCTGTTAGGAGTAATAACTTGTATTAGTTCTTGAAGAACTCATCACTTGGAGGATGGCTCGCATAGAGCATGAAGATGGAGATCATCATGGTGGACAGGTTCTATGGCGATGGAGATCACCATGAGAAAAATGGGCCATACTGTATCATATCTATGTGAATGCTATTCTTATACGTTTTACTACTATGCATGCTTAGATGATAGAAGTAGAATGATCCCTCACAAACTTTAAGTTAAACCATGCCCTCCCAACCAAACCTTGCACCATCCTATGCCCTGTACAATCGTTGGTGGGTCTATGAAATTAGGGTGCCGCGGTTTTCCTTGGCTGGATGGGTTTGTATCGGATACCTACACGCATAAGGGTTGGTGAGCTTAACAAGGTCATCTTAACAGTTAAGGACCTTGGGGCATAAAGGTTGGGCGCCTAGTTTTGACATAGAGATGTCACCCAACAACAAGAGTCATATGTGATATGATTAGCAAAGGTTGCTTACCGATTTACCTTGTCTTCTAGCAGTGATGCTAAAGCTCACTAGTCGACTTTGTTAATTGTGGATCTTGAATCACTTAGTATCAATAGAGGGATGTTGATTTAAGTGGGAGTATATGCTATTAAATTGTTTAATATGTTTTACTCTTTCATGGTTACATGGCTTAGTATTTTGCATATTTTTGTTGTAGATCAATGGCACCGAACAATTCATCACCGTTTGCTTTGCGTTCGATTCTTGAAAAGGATAAACTAAATGGAACAAACTATTCGATCGGGTCCAGAATCTGAGAATTGTTCTCAGGGCTGAGAAAAAGGAAACTGTTCTGGATACCCCAATCCCGGATGAACCTGCTGATAATGCAACTGCTGCCCTTAAGAATGCCTACAAGAAAGCATGTGATGAATCTCTTGAGGTTAGTTGTCTTATGCTTGCATGCATGGAACCTGATCTTCAAAAGCAGTTTGAGGATCAGGAAGCGTATGATATGATCGTTGCGCTTAAGGACATGTTCTAGACTCAGGCTAGGACTGAGAGGTACAATGTCGCTAAGTCCTTTGTGGAATCCAAGCTAGCAGGGGAGCAGCTGTAGGCCCCCATGTGATCAAAATGGTTGGTTACAGTCAGACTTTGGAAAAACTTAGTTTTCCATTAGGCCAAGAGTTGGCTACTGATTTCATTTTGGCATCTCTTCCATCTAGCTATGGGCATTTCATTTCGAACTACCATATGCATGGGGTGGAGAGGGGCCTTAATGAATTATGTGGGATGCTGAAAACAACAGAATGTGACATTAAGAAGTGTGCAGGGCATAGCCATGTGATGGCTGTGCAGAACAAGCCTAGCTTCAAGAAAAAGGGCACTTCTTGGCAGAAGAAGAAGGGCAAGGCTAAGGATACGATCCCTAAGCCAAACCCTGCACCCAAGCAAAAGGCTGGACCTGCAGAAGACACTGAGTGTTTCTTTTGTCATGAATATGGCCACCGGAAGAGAAACTGCAGCAAGTACCAGGCTTCTTTGAAGAAGGGTGGAAGTAAGAGTACTTCCCACTCAGGTACGCTTGTTGTAAATGTTGTGGACATTTTTCTCGCAGATTCTTATGATAACTCTTGGGTATTTGATACCGGATCGGTTGCTCATATTTGCAATTCGATGCAGGGGATAATAAGAACTAGAGAAGTGCAGAAAGGCGAAGTGGATTTTCGCGTCGGAAATAAAGCAAGGGTTGCTGCATTGTTCGTCGGCGTCATGCAACTTCACCTTCCATCATGATTTATTATGGAGTTAAATAATTGTTATTACATTCCTTGTATGGGTCGAAACATTTTATCACCTTCATGTTTGATGAGGGATGGTTATTCATTCGTGAGTACAAACAATGGTTGTGTAATCTCTAAGAATGCTATGTTTGTGGCTGATGTTCCCATTGTGAATGGGGTATTTATTTTAAATCTTGATAATGCATGTGTTTACAATGTTAGTGCTAAAAGGCTTCGGCCAAATGATTTGAGTCCTACCTATTTATGGCATTGTCGTTTGGGGCATATAAGTGAAAAGCGCATGAAGAAGCTCCATGGTGATGGTCTTCTAACTTCGTTTGATTTTGAATCATACGAGACATGTCAAGCTTGTTTACTTGGAAATATGACCAAGACGCCTTTTACGGGGTTTCCTGAGAGAGCGACTTGTTGGAACTCATACATACTGATGTATGTGGACCAATGAGCACGACAGCCAGAGGAGGATATCACTACTTCATTACTTTCACTGATGATTTCAGTAGATATGGCTATGTCTACTTGATGAAGCATAAGTCTAAAACTTTTGAAAAGTTCAGAGAGTTTTAGAATGAGGTAGAGAATCAACGTGGCAAGAAAATAAAGGCCTTGCGATCTGATCGTGGAGGTGAATAATTGAGTCACGAGTTTAGCAATCATCTTAAGAGTTGCAGAATTGTTCCACAGCTCACGCCGCCCAGAACGCCTCAAAGAAACAGGGTCTCTGAACGGCGTAATCGAACTTTGTTGGACATGGTTCGATCGATGATGAGCCAGTCGGATTTACCATTATCATTTTTGGGTTACGCGCTAGAAACATCAGCTTTCACACTAAACAGGGTACCGTCTAAATCCGTAGTTAAGACACCATATGAGATGTGGACTGGAAAGAATCCCAGTTTGTCTTTTCTAAAGATTTGGGGTTGTGATGCATTTGTCAAGCGACTTCAGTCGGACAAGCTAACACCCAAATTGGATAAGTGCATTTTTGTGGGATACCCAAGGGAAAGCTTAGGGTATTACTTCTACAACCGATAAGAGGGCAAAGTGTTTGTCGCTCGTAGCGGTGTTTTCCTAGAGAAAGAGTTTCTCACAAAGGGAACGAGTGGAAGGTCGGTGCGACTTGAAGAAGTTCAAGATGAGCCAGTCGGGATGCTTCTACAAGTGATGCTATTGTAGCAGAACAAGTTGAGGAACCCGTGGCAATAGAAGCACCACAGCCATGAAGGTCGGCGAGGCTCCGTGAAGCGCAAGAGTTATTATTGTTAGACAATGATGAGCCTGCGACCTATGCAGAAGCGATGGTGGACCCAGACTCAGAGAAATGGCTGATTGCCATGAGATCCGAGATAGAGTCCATGGGAGACAATGAAGTTTGGAACTTCGTTGACCTGCCTGATGGTTGTAAAGCCATCGAGTGCAAGTGGATCTATAATAAGAAGATTGATATGGATGGAAATGTTCACATCCATAAAGCTCGACTTGTTGCAAAAGGTTTTCGACAAGTTCAAGGAGTTGACTACGACGAGACTTTCTCGCCCGTAGCGATGCTTAAATCTATATGGATCATTCTAGCCATTGCTGCATATTTCGATTATGAGATATGGCAGATGGACGTCAAGACGGCTTTCTTAAATGGAATCCTTACTGAGGACGTGTATATGATGCAGCCCGAAGGTTTTGTCGATCCAAACAATGTTGGAAAGGTATGCAAACTTCAAAAGTCAAATTATGGGCTGAAGCAAGCATCTCGGAGTTGGAACATTCGATTTGATGAAGTTGTAAAGGAGTTTGGCTTCACCAAAAATGAACAAGAACCTTGTGTGTATAAGAAAGAAAATGGGAAATCACTTGTGTTTCTAATCTTATATGTGGAAGACATATTACTGATTGGAAATGACATTCCTATGCTCGAGTCTGTTAAGACCTCATTGAAAAATAGTTTTTCTATGAAGGACTTGGGAGAAGCGGCAGGGCGCACTGCCTTGGCTGAGCCTTGGCAGGGTGCACTGCCGGTGCTAGTAGCAACGTGGAGACCTGCACAACACAACCACAAAAATTTGCCCCCAACTTGCGATGAGGTTGTCAATCTCACTGGTTTTGCTGAAAACAAAGGATTAAACATATCGAATGGAAGGAAGTAATAGTTTGCAGAAAGTAAACACAAAACAGTAAATAGTTTGTAGATTGTATGTAAAAGAAAGGACCAGGATCCATAGTTCACTAGAGGTGGCTCTCCTTAAGATAGATAACATGCTGGGTGAACAAATTACAGCGGGGCAATTGACAAACATCGAAAAGCAATACATGCAAATACTAATCATCTTGACTCCTTTGGAACTTGATTGGGCATTACAACATTATACATAGACCGCCATCCAACTGCATCTATGACTAGTAATCCACCTTCAGGTTATCATCTGAACCCCCTCTAGTATTAAGTTCCAAGCAACAGATTATTGCTTTACGAATTGCGTGTAAAGTAAACAATACGATTGTTCTGTGAACAAAGGATTGTTGTTTTCTCCCTAGTAGCAATAGCACATCTAGTAGCTTAGAGATTTTTGTCACTTCCCCAAATTTCCAGAGGCATGAACCCACTATCGAGCATAAATACTAACTCTTGGAGTTGCTAGCATCTACTTGGCCAAGATAGCTACTAGCAACGGAAAGCATGCAAGATCACAAATAACAAAGACATGATAGAATCAATAATCAATATGAAATAGCATCTCAATATCCATCGGATCCCTGCAAACACAACATGCAGAATTACAAGTAGATGATCTTGATCATTAACGGAGCTCACAAGATCTAGACATGAAAGCACAAAGGAGGAGAACCAGCCATCTAGCTACTACATGGACCTTTAGTCCAGAGATGAACTACTCACGCATCACATCGGAGGCTTGCATGATGATGAAGAAGGCCTCCAGGGTGAATTGCCCTCTCCGACAGGGTGTCGGGAAGAGCTTCAGATCCCTCCTGACCTAGGGATGGAGATGATAGCGGCTACAGATTCTTTCGTGGATTTTTGATCGGGTACCTAGGGTTTTGGTCCCGAGGGCAATATATAGGCGGAAGGAGAGGCCGAGAGGGTGCTAGGGTCGGCCAAACCACCCCCTGGCACCGGCCAGTCCTGGCCGTGCGGCCAGGTGGCGTGGCCGGCCCCCAGCCCTTCTTCGTCTCGTTTTCTGGCTCTAGATGTCTTCCGGAAAAATAGGCATTTTGGATTTTGTCCTGTCCAATTCCGAGAATATTCATTTTCTGACTTTCCTGGAACCAAAAACAGCAGAAAACGGGTAGCAGGCATTGTGGCTCTTGTTAATAGGTTAGTCCAAGAAATCATATGAAAAGTACTCCAAAGTGTGGAAAAACACAAGAAAGTAGATAAAACCAAGCATGGAGCATCAAAAATTATAGATACATTTGCAATGTATCAGGCGCTGGTGACATCACCTGCGTTTCCTAGGAGAATATTTCTTCGGTTGAGGTGGACAAGAGGTTCCACTTTGTCATCGACATAGGATGGCATCGTTACTCCTGAGTTCTGATAGTCGCTGTTCATGTCCCTTTTCTCGGTGTAGAATCTGTACCCGTTGATGTCGTATGCCTGATATGTCCTCACGTTGTGCCCGGGGCCATTTGACAAGGCGAAAATTAGTTTTTCATCCTTCGTAGAAGGTGTTTGCGGGTCTGTAGGGGGATTGTCTTGAAGCTTCTTCTTGAACCAAGACGTGAAGCTAGAGTTGTGCTCTCTTGTTACGTCTCCCTTCTTCCTCGGTCAACCAAGGTCAATGAACTTCTGCTCGATTAAGCTTTTGTGCTCTTCCACCCAAGGATCGACCAATTCGATGTGTTGTAGTAGCACGTGTGTGCCCTGTCAAAGTCGCCACGTCGACCTGGCCGACATGCATGGTGCGAAGCCCTCGGTGGCTATATACAATGAGCCCGCCGAGGTAAGGCCCTTTGGGCGTACTCAACAGGCCATCCTCGTTGTCCGGATCGGTGCGTAGATAATTCTGGCAGAAAGAGACGCACTCGTAGGTCAGAAAGCCCTTGGCAATGCTTCCATCTGGACGGGACCTGTTGCGTACGAATCCTTTGATAACACCATTAAGCCTTTCAAACAGCATCATGTTGTGCAGGAATGTCGACCCGAGATGAATGATGTCATCCACGACATGGATGAGTAGATGGACCATGATGTCGAAGAATGCAGGTGGGAAGTAAATCTCGAGCTCACATAGTATCAAGACAATCTCATCTTGTAGTGTGTCGAGCTGCTTCAAGCCAATCGACTTCCTCGAGATGACGTCGAAGAAGTTGGAGAGGCCAAACAGCATCTCACGGACGTGCTCGTACATTATCCCTTAGATCGCAACGGGAAGTATCTGCGTCATCGGCACGTGACAGTCGTGAGACTTCATCCCGCTGAACCTCTTCTTCTCTTTGTCCAGATATCTGCCTATGTTCCCCGAGTAACCGTAAGAAACTTTGACTCCTAGGAGGCAGTTGAAAACCTGCTCAAGCTCCTGCTCACTTAGAGTGAAGCAAGCAGCCGGAAACACTGCAATTCCCCTCTTAACCCTTTTGCTGCGACCTTGAGTATCTTCAGGCACCGTCTCATCATCATCATCATCATCGGGCGACGACGTCTCATGAAGTTCTTCCTTGATGCCAAGTTCCATCAGGTCGTTCCTTGCTTTCGGCCCGTCTTTGGTCCTATCCGGCATGTTGATGATAGTGGCAAGCAAACTCTCACACACGTTCTTCGTGATGTGCATGACATCAAGGCTATGGGGAGTGTGGAGGTATTTCCAGTATGGCAGGTCCCAGAAAACATGCCTAGCTTTCCACACACCATGCAGTGGTTTCCTCCTCAGACGCTTCTTTCCCGACAAAGGGCACTCTTCCCAGTTGTCCAACATATCTTGGATCCGCTCCTCGGACGTGGGGCTTTTTCGAGCTCTACTTTGCCATCGAACAGATCTCAACGCTTTCTCCACGCGTGATCCTTTGGAAGCCACATTCGAGTCCATGGGAACATGGTCTTCGATGACCCGGGATCCCTTGGTAGCTGGAGATTCGGGGTCTTATCCATGCACTTGACACATGCTTTGTGTCTGTGGTTCACCTGGGCAGACACGTATGAGTAACCTGGATAGTCCTGCACCGTCGTGAGCAGTGCGGCTCTCATAGGGAAATAATCTCCTGTGTCTACGTCCCACGTATGGGCTGGCATCTCCCATAGCGTGGCTAACTCTTCTTTCAGCAGCCCGAGATACAGATGCATGTCGATACCTAGTTGTTTAGGCCCCTGGATCAGAATACACACGTGTACGTATCTCTGCTTGGTGCACAGCCAGGGAGGGAGGTTGTACGGCCATACAAACACGGGCCAGGTGCTATGCGTGCTACTCTGGTTGCCAAACGGATTGAGTCCATCGGTGCTCATACCAAGCCCGACGTTCCTTGGATCGCCCCCGAAGTCTGGAAAGTCAATGTCTAGTGCGTTCCACTGGCTAGCGTCCAAAGGGTGTGTGAGGATCTTGCCCTTATGTGGATCATCTTCGGCTGGCTTCTTCCTTTCTGCGTGCCATTGCATCAGCTTTGTTTCCTTAGGGTCCACGAAATACCGCTGCAGACGGGGAGTGATAGGAAAGTACCATACCACTTTCTGAGGAACTTTCTTGTTCCCTCTCTTGTATTGTCCTTGGCCACACACTGGACATGTGGTTCTATCCTTGTACTCGTCCTGATAAAGTGCGTAGTCATTAATGCAGGCGTGGTACTTAACATATGGTAGGTCGAGAGGACATACGATTTTCTTGGCCTCCTCGATACTAGTTGGACATGTGTTCCCCTTGGGAAGACGTTCTTGCCAGAATCTCATGTTTTTGTTGAAGCTTACGTTGGTCCATTTGCTTTC
The DNA here is from genome assembly GCA_023614405.1 of Avena insularis. NCBI lineage: Eukaryota > Viridiplantae > Streptophyta > Magnoliopsida > Poales > Poaceae > Avena > Avena insularis. The sequence continues at coordinate 192,077,829 of CM042690.1, forward strand.
TGCCTTCATCTCCAGAGCCTTGAGCGTTACGTTCAAGCGGGTATCCTCGGGCCAGCACCCAGGATACAATCGAGTTTTCCCATCTATCTCCATCTGCGCTAGCTTGGCTTTCTCCTTGGCAGCAGCTTTGGTGTTGCTCGTCTCCCTGAGAAGCAGTTCCTGAACATGAGGGTCCTGCAAGGCCGAGGTTAGCCGCGTCGTTTGTGTGTCTGTGTCTTCTCCACCGGCACCTCCTTCGTGATGATCATCATGTCCGTCATTGCCATCATCTCCTTCGTGTTGATCATCATGTCCGCCCTTGCCGACATCTCCTTCATGATCATGATCATGTCCACCGTCGGCATCTCCTTCGTGATGATCATCATGCCCGCCCTCGTCTTCAGGATTGTTGACGTCCTCGTCATCTTTAGAATCATAGCCACGCATGAAACCACATGTGAGCAGGTGATTCTCCAGGTCTCCGGAATCAGGGTCAACCAAGCTCCCGAGATTGCACGTTCGACACGGACATCTTATGTAGGTCCTCTTGTTCAGAATCATGTCAGCCACCGTGCATTTCTTGTATCTAGCTGCTCGACCTTCGCTCATGTGGCTAACCATGGTTTCCTGCACGGTATAGAGCAAAAAGAGAGTATCTTAGAACCACAACACCATCATGCACACACACACATGCATGCATGGCCACCGGAAAAATTCGGCATGACATCTCCTAAAAATGGGACATATGGATAGTGCAAAAATTTGCTGAAACGGAAATTAATCGACATTTAGGCAAACATCCATGCACCACTAGAGCAAGCAACATGCTTTCTTCTTCGTCACCTGCAAACATTCATGCACCACATCCATGCAAACACACCATCCCTCTCGCAATTAATAAGAAGGCTTCACAAACATGAGCATGCACACACATACACACCGCACCGACATCCACCCTCCACACAAAACATCCACATGCATGTCCTCCAACAACTCACCTAGTAGAATCGTTACCGAGCCAAGTCCGCGACGAGATAGTGTGGTTGTTGTTGGAGAACAAGATGGATGTTGGAGGAGGAAAACTAGTTGGTTTAGTAGATCTACAACAATTGGAGAGGCTTGCCCTCACAAAACTATGAAGCAAGGTAGGTTCAACAACCAAAAATGGAGAAAATAATGGAGAAATTGAGGTGGTGGGGAGGAGGAGGACGAGCTAGATCTAGTTTGGGGTGGTGGGTGGAGAAGAATGGAATGGTGGTGGTGGGTGGGGATGGATGCCAACTTGTAGATCTAGACGAAGTTATCAGTGGCGCAAATTACACTAAATGCTCTACTAATAAGTCTGCCACCTTTTTAGGTGGTGGGCCCAAGACTTATCTATGGCGCATTTAGTACTATATGCGCCATTAGAGGACCAAGTATCAGTGGCGCGTATCATCAATGCGCCATTGATATTCCTGCCACCTTTTAGAGTGGTGGGGCCCACAGAGTTACTAGTGGCGCATTTACTACTATATGCGCCATTGGTGAGGAGAATATCAATGGCGCATATTGCATATGTGCCACTGATAATAATATATCAATGGCGCATATGGATATATGCGCCATTGATACTTGGTCCACAGGCCTCTAGAGTGCCGGGCCCACATTATTAGTGGCGCATTTGTGATGTGCGCCATTGGTTATAAATAATATCAGTGGAGCATATTTTTAAATGCGCCACGGATAATTATCAGTGGAGCATATTCAAAACAATGCTCCACTGATAATAAATCTATCCATAATCCTTTCTCTAGTAGTGTATATAGGCGGAAGGAGAGGCCGAGGGGGTGCTGGGGTAGGCCAGACCACCCCCTGGCGCGGGCCAGGCCTGGCCGCGTGGGCAGGTGGTGTGGCCAGCCCCAGCTCTTCTCTGTCTCGTATTCTGGCATCAGATGTCTTCCGGAAAAATAGGCACTTTGGCTTTTGTCCCGTCCAATTCCGAGAATATTCATTTTCTGACTTTCCTGGAACCAAAAACAGCAGAAAAGCAAAATGGCACTGTGGCTCTTGTTAATAGGTTAGTCCAAGAAATCATATGAAAAGTACTCCAAAGTGTGGACAAAACACAAGAAATTAGATAAACCAAGCATGGAGCATCAAAAATTATAGATACATTTGCAATGTATCAACATCCCCAAGCCTAACTCCTGCTCGTCCTCGAGTAGGTAAGTGATAAAAAGAAAGAATAATTTTTGAGGTGACATGCACCATCAAAGACTTGATCAAAGTATTTGTAAAACATTTAAAGCTAGGATCATAGTACTTCAATCATAACATGAAAGACAAAGTTCTAGCAATAAGACAAAGAAACTATGTTGCAACATGAAAAGGCACAAACAAAAGATTCATGAATAACAATGCTTTGCAAGACGTTTGTTTGTTTCACATAAAGAAAACATAGCATAATAGCATTCAACTTGTCCCTCATAGAGTAGCAAATATAAATGCATAGGACACCTAAAAAGTTCATAAGAGTGACTAGATACAAATAGTTTAAAACAAGTAATATCAAGTTATACATTAATCAACTAGTCTTGGGACAATGCACATAGAACTAAGAATGGCCACTATGCTCTCAAAGTAGGTGCATAAAGATAGAAGGTGGATTCTCAATATAGTGGTGGAATAAAGGCCTTCATAGAAGGAAGTAGAGATTCATGTTTCAAAAAGAGCTTCCAAAAATTATGGTACTTAATAGCTTTCAGCTCTCATTGCCCCTATCATAAGCATATTGAAGTGATTAAGGTTAAAGTGAACAAACTATGGTGTACATGCTTGACGAAGTATAAGTTAGGAATCTCATGTCCTTGAATACGAGGGCCGCTCCTCATGCTACTCAAGTTTAGTCACCGGTAAGTTCTTGTCATCGTAAGTACATGTGTATCATAGAGAACCGCCAATGGGGTACCCCTTGCCCGATGATACGGAAGAATCCCCATATCAAAATGACAAGGCAAGCAAACAACGAGCATCTCAGCAATCTTCTTATTTACCATGGGAATATGGTGCTTTTTTCTCTCTTTCCTCTTTTCATTATCTCTTTTTTTCGTTTTCTCTTTTTTCTCAATATAGGACTCTTTTTTTTATAAGAAGAATGCTTCATAGACAACTCATTATGGTTACGCTGCAGGTTTCCACCATGTCAGCATGGATTAGACCAGCGGCCTAGGCGTTTCTCTAACACATATACATAACTCCATGGACTTAAAAGCTCCCCTTTCATTTCACACTGATGACATCCATAGACAAAAGAGCATGATATCAACTAGGTACAAGTACCAAGTGCAATGTTGAAAGCGTTCCCCATGACAACATGGTTCTGCTAATTCCTAACAAATAAGTGCAAGCATATACAACATAGATGACACAATGGTTCAAGTTTATTAAGGGCAAGAAAAGTAAAGTGTGCCATCCAGTTCGTGAGAGCTTGGAACACTAGTTTTCTCATAACAGGTTTAATTCGGAAGGTAAACAAAAACATGAATATACTTGGAATAGCATAAGCTAGTAGGTAGGTATGGTGGACTCTTTGGAATAACTTGGTTTAGGGAGTTGGATGCATGAGTGGAACTCATACTTGGTTGTGGAGGCTAGCAAAAGACTGGGAGCAACAAACTAAGAGAGCAATAATGGCCATAATCATGCAGAGCGACAAAACATCATTGATCAAAGCATAAAGTGATACTACAAGTTGAAAACTAAAGGATCATAAAGGCTATGGTGACTTGAGATAGTCATAACATGGTGTGATCATGTGCCAAGTCAACCCAAATAAAGCATCAAAGGAGAATACCACTATACTATGCTTTAATATGCTAAAACAACGCATGATTCATCTAAGGCACATTAAGCAATCTCAATTGTTTATAACAAGTCATGCTACAGCAAAGAATACTAAGCATAAATCCAAAACAATATCAAGCATGGCATGACAAAGCATAGGCCACAGTCAAAAACAAGCTCTCTTTACCACTTAAGCATGAACTTTCCTACTCTTTTTCAAACCAAACCAAACTATTTGAAAACCAATGTATGAAAGAGGGGGTCCAACCAATTTATTCAGAAAACTAAGCAAACAAATAAAATGAAAACCAAAATGAAAACGAAAGAGAAGATGCTCCAAGAACAACACAACTGTGCATGAAACAATAAAAATGAAGCGTTTGGAAGAAACGTGTGATTTTTATTGATGAAGAAGGGGATGCCTTGGGCATCTCCAAGATTTGACTCTTGTACTTCTTGGATATTTATTGGGGTGACACGCGTGGCATCCCCAAGCTTGAGCTTTAATCCATCCTTCATCTCATTACTCATTCCTTCCATACACCTGAATTTTTTCCTTCATACAAAACTTCACACAATCTTTATTAGCAACATTAGTGCACTCAAGATAAATAAGTCTTAAGGTTCAGTTCTAACACCAAATAAACTTCCATTAGAACACTAGCTACTGTAGCACTTACCTCAAAAAGCTCAATTCCCCAAAAGAACTCAAAAAGGAACCAACAAGAAGCAAATGCAGAAAATGGTAGAAATCTGTCAAAACAGACCAGCAGGTAAAGACAAATTTTTTAGAAGACCTTCTGTTGCTCAAATCAAAAAGTATTTAACTAACGAAAGTTAGATAATAGCCTGGGGCAGAAGCACAAAAATTCACGCCACAAAAAGACATTCAGAGATTTTACACGAATTTTTACGGCGAAGCACAGAAATCTGTTTCGGGACAGCAACTTTCCCAATCATTACTTCACTCTCATTAAAGGTTACTCTTGGCACAAAAAGAAAATAAAAAGGATAAGGAGAGGTTTTTACTGAAGTAATAACTTCCAAGACTCATCTAAAACTCTTGGATTATCTCCCAACAAGTACTTTTCTTTAACGCCTTTAAGTTAGGCATAAGAAGCAAGAAAGAATCAAGTGTTCTCAAATGAAGAAGCATTAAGACCAAATTTTGTTTTCATAGGAGAAGCAAAAGAAATATTTTCTCTCTTTTCAGGGAAGTGTTCTATACCTTTCTTGAGTGGGAGTTGATATTTAATGGTGCCTTCTTTCATATCAATAAAGGCACCAACAGTTCTAAGAAAAGGTCTTCCCAAAGTAATAGGACAAGAAGCATTGTATTCAACATCCAAAACATAGAAATCAACGGGGACATAGGAATTGTTAACCATAATAAAAACATCATTAAGACTCCCCATGAGTTTCTTTTTAGCATTATCATCAAGTGGGACATTCAAATAACAATCTTCAAGAGGAGGAAAATCAAGCATATCATAAATCCTTCTAGGCATAATAGAAACATACTATCAAGATCACATAAAGCTTTGAAATCAAAGTCATTCACTTTCATATTAATGATGGGTTCCCAACCATCTTCTTGTTTTATAGGAATAGAAGCTTTATGTTTCATCTTTTCTTCTTTAATCTTTATGAGAGCATGAGTAATGTGTTTTGTAAAGGCCATGTTCATAGCACTAGCATTAGGACTTTTAGCAAGCTTTTGTAGGAACTTAATAACTTCAGAGATGTTGCAACCATCAAGATCAAAATCAAATTTATCATTTAAAGTAGTAGAACTATTACTAGCCTCAACACTAGTGGTAGTGATAGTAGAAACACTAATGTTTCTAGCAATTTCATCTTCTCTTTCCCACTTAGCATGTAATTCAGCTAATAGTCTAACATTTTCATCAATCCTTACTTGTATAGCATTAGTGGCTGCAAAGGGATTATCATTAGTTTCAGGTTTAGCAGCCATTTTATTCAAAGAAGATTGAGCTTCAGCCAAAGATGCTATATTTCTTTTAGCATTAGAGAGTTTTTCCTCAATAGTTTTATTAAAAGCAGTTTGCTTACTAATAAAATCTTTAAGCATAACTTCAAGTTTAGAGGGAACACTCCTATTATTCCTGTAGGCATTGTTGCTAAAATTATTATTTCTTATAAAGTTCACATCAACTTGCTCTTATTGAGCAACCAAAGAGGCCAAAGGAACATTATTTGGAACAATATGGGCTTTCCCATTAACAAGCATAGACATAATAATATCAATCTTATCACTCAAGGAGGAGGTTTCTTCAATAGAATTTACCTTCTTACCTTGTGGAGCTCTCTCAGTATGCCATTCAGAATAGTTAACCATCATATTATCAAGAAGCTTTGTTGTAGCACCCAAAGTAATGGTCATAAAGGTACCTCCAGCAGCAGAATCCAATAGGTTCCTTGAAGAAAATAGTTCAATCCTGCATAAAAGGTTTGGATGATCATCCAAGCAGTCAGTCCATGAGTGGGACAATTCTTTACCAAAGATTTCATTCTTTCCCAAGCTTGAGCAACATGTTCATTATCAGATTGTTTAAACTTCATTATTTCACTTCTCATAGATATAATCTTAGCAGGAGGATAGTATTTTCCAATGAAAGCATCTTTGCATTTAGTCCAAGAATCAATACTATTCCTAGTTAAGGAATTCAACCATTCTTTAGCTTTTCCTCTCAAAGAGAAAGGAAACAATTTCAGCTTAATAATATCACCATCTATAACCCTATGCTTTTGCATCTCACAAAGTTCAACAAAGCTATTTAGATGGGCAGCAGCATCTTCATTACCAATACCAGAAAATTGTTCTCTCATAACAAGATTGAGTAAAGCAGGTTTTATCTCAAAGAAGGTAGCTTCAGGAACATGTGGAGCAATAGGTGTGCTCATAAAATCATTGTTGTTGGTGCTAGTGAAGTCACACAACTTAGTATTTTCAAGAGTAGTCATTTTTTTTGTGTTTTCAATAAAGAAAGCAAACTTGTAAAACTTATTTTTTTGTGTTTTTGATAAAGAAACAAGCAAACAAAGCAAAAGAAACTAAGCAAAACAAAAATAACAAAGTAAGGAGATTGGTTATGAGGGACTCCCCTTGTGAAGATGTCCTTCCCTCCCTGGCAACGGCGCCAGAAAAAGTACTTGATGGCCCAAAATATATCGAGCTCATTGGGGAACCCCAAGAGGAAGGTATGATGAGCACAGAAGCAAGTTTTCCCTCAGTACGAAACCAAGGTTTAGTCGGACCAGTAGGAGCAAGGAAACACCCCAAAGGTGTTGCTAGCTGAGCCTTGGCAGGGCGCACTACCGGTGCTAGTAGAAACGTGGAGACCTGCACAACACAACCATAGAACTTTGCCCCCAACTTGCGATGAGGTTGTCAATCTCACCGGTATTGCTGAAAACAAAGGATTAAACATATCGAATGGAAGGAAGTAATAGTTTGCAGAAAATAAACACAAAACAGTAAATAGTTTGTAGATTGTATGTAAAAGAAATGACCGGGATCCATAGTTCACTAGAGGTGGCTCTCCTTAACATAGATAACATGCGGGGTGAACAAATTACAGCGGGGCAATTGACAAACATTGAGAAAGCAATACATGCAAATACTAATCATCTTGACTCCTTTGGAACTTGATTGGGCATTACAACATTATACATAGACCGCCATCCAACTACATCTATGACTAATAATCCACCTTCAGGTTATCATCCGAACCCCCTCCAGTATTAAGTTGCAAGCAACAGATTATTTCTTTACGAATTGCGTGTAAAGTAAACAATACGATTGTTCTATGAACAAAGGATTGTTGTTTTCTCCCTACTAGCAACAACACATCTAGTACCTTAGAGATTTCTGTCACTTCCCAGTTACGGAGGCATGAACCCACTATCGAGCATAAATACTAACTCTTGGAGTTGCTAGCATCTACTTGGCCAAGATAGCTACTAACAACGGAAAGCATGCAAGATCACAAATAACAAAGACATGATAGAATCAATAATCAATCTGAAATAGCATGTCAATATCCATCGGATCCCCGCAAACACAACATGCAGAATTACAAATAGATGATCTTGATCATGAACGGAGCTCATAAGATCTAGACATGAAAGCACAAAGGGGGAGAACCATCCATCTAGCTACTACATGAACCCATAGTCAAGAGATGAACTACTCACGCATCACACCGGAGGCTTCCATGATAATGAAGAAGGCCTCTAGGGTGAATTCCCCTCTCCGACAGGGCGCCGGGAAGAGCTTCAGATCCCTCCCGATCTAGGGATGGAGATGATGGAGGCTATAGACTCTTTCGTGGATTTTTGATCGGGTACATAGGGTTTTGGTCCCGAGGGCAATATATAGGCGGAAGGAGAGGCCGAGGGGGTGCTGGGGTCGGCTAGACCACCCCCTAGCGTGGGCTAGGCCTGGCCGCGCGGCCAGGTGGTGTGGCCGGGCCCCAGCTCTTCTCCGTCTCGTATTCTGGCATCAAATTTCTTCCGGAAAAATAGGCACTTTGGCTTTTGTCCCGTCCAATTCTGAGAATATTCATTTTCTGACTTTCCTGGAACCAAAAACAGCAGAAAACAGGCAGCTGGCACTGTGGCTCTTGTTAATAGGTTAGTCCAAGAAATCATATGAAAAGTACTCCAAAGTGTGGACAAAACACAAGAAAGTAGATAAAACCAAGCATGGAGCATCTAAAATTATAGATACATTTGCAATGTATCAGCTAGCTAGGGCCATGAAGGAGGCACTTGCCCGTCTGTGTGGGCAGAACATCAACCAGATCGTTGGCACCTGCTTCGCTCACTATACAAGACGTGACTCCATGGGACATCCATTGGTAATGTCAGGACATCCGGAGCTGAATCATCATGTGGATCACCTCGACTTCATGCTTCACGAGACCTAGAAGGAGTTGGACAACGCCCGTGCCTACGCCAACTAGAAGCACATTGTTGCAACCAAGAAGAACCAGACCCTCGCCCTCCTAGCTAAAGAGCGCAAGTCACTTCATCGCCAGCATGACAAGAAGGATTACATCATCGCTCGCCTCTACCATAAGGTGGCAACCCTTGAAGAAACCATCCATGACCAGGATATTCAGCTTGAGGAGGAGGAAGACGAAGGTGAAGATATTTGTGGGGATATCACTTTGTACCTCAGTGACGACGAGGACTATTTGGAGGACATCAACATGGTGTTCCACACTAACAAGGAGGACGCCGATTTACTAGATGACAAAGAGCCCACCAGTTTTGATGATGAGTAGTCGCACTAGAGCACTGTCGTAGGTGTGAGTTTGTATCTGGTCCCGATGTATCGTAGCATGACAGAATAGTTATTAAAACCATCTGCTTTGTGTTGTTTGCAATGTGTGGTTTGTATGTGTTGTTTGGAATGAATGAACAAGAGTTGTGGTTTTCGAACCTTATCCATACTCAAAGTTTAAAGCTTTCGAACCATACCCATAAGCCATAGAAATTTCCCTCTTGTCTTATGATCTACCTCAATCTTCAGATGACTCGTGGCAACCCCGGTGGAAGCAACTCATCCCAGGATCCGATGGTTCAGATTCTGCAAATGCTAGTATCAGATCAAGAAGCCGGTAGAGCCGAGCGTCAAGCCAATCTCTCCACTCTTCAGCAGATCGCTCAGATGGCCCACAACAACCAGGGCCATGGAAATCAGGATCACCATGGATCTAAGCTCAAGAACTTCCAAAACACCAATCCTCCTATGTTTAGCAAGTCTGAAGAGCCCTTAGATGTTGATGACTAGCTGCAATCAATGGAGAACAACTTTGAAGTTGCAGGAGTAGATGCTGCGGAGAAAGTACTATTTGCCACCCACTATCTAGCAGGTTATGCAAGATCATGGTGGAATAGCACCCATACAATGAACGAAGGACAAATGATGACTTGGGAGGAATTAAAGATCAAGTTCAGCAGGACCCATGTGCCCCAGGTTTGATCAAGAGGTTGAGGGATGAATTCAGGGAGTTGAAGCAAGGAAGAACGACTATGGTGGAATACCGTGACAAATTTTTGTCTCTGGCTAGGTATGCTCCCGATGAGATCGACACCGAAGCAAAGAAGAAGGAAAGATTCCTTAATGGCCTGCATGATGAGATGTAGATAGTGTTAGTCAACATTCCTTTTGACGATCTTGAAGCTCTAGTGGATTCTGCTATCCAGATGGAAGGAAAGATCAATCAAGCTAGTGAGAACCGCAAGCATCATATGATGCACCAGCCTGGACCACACCATACCCTGAAGTACCACCCTAGCTCGTCTGCAGGATTTGCACCAAGAAACAACAGGCCACCTATGTCCCGTACGAACTTTCCCAATCATGGGGGAGGAAACCTGAGGCCCGGAGGCCACAACAACAACACCGGTAACCCCCATAACTTCAACCGTGCACCGCCAAGGTCCACCACCAACAACAACAATACTGCCCCAAGGACTGGAAGCAATGTTGTGCTATTGCTGGGAAGGACAAGTCAATGATAACCTGCTTTGAATGTGGAATCACGGGTCACTACTCCAATGAGTGCCCCAAGAAGCTTGCTTCAGCACCCAATGTCACTGCACCTGCCCAGCAGCAGCACCGTGTCTAGCCTAGAAAGAGGTTTGCCCTAAGCAACCCGCACAACCGTATCGGCCGTCTGTTCCACATGAATGCGGAAGAAGCCCAGGAAGCGCCAGATGTCGTGCTTGGTATGTTTTCTGTTAACTCATTATTTGCAAGAGTGTTGTTTGATTCTAGAGCATCGCACTCGTTTGTTACAGAAGAATTTGCATGCACTAGTAATATTCAACCAACAAATTTGAAGCATGTTATGATAGTTCAAATACCTGGGTCAACCACCAAAGCTAGAAAAATTTGCAAGGCCGTGCCTATCAGAATACATGGAATATATTTGTATGTCAATTTAATAATACTTGGAACAAAAGGTTTGGAAGTAGTACTAGGAATGGATTGGATGTCGAAACATCAAGGATTAATAGACTGTGCCAAAAAAGCCATAACCATGACTAGTAGCACCGGAGTATCAGTAGAGCATATGTCTGAGACGCTGCCCCGTCATTTCAAGTGCAACAAGAGTTTAGTCCAATCAACCCTAGACCAAGTCAGAGTAGTCTGTGAATACCCCGATGTGTTCCCAGATGAATTACCCGGTATGCCCCCAGATCAGGATATCGAGTTTATCATTGAATTAGTTTCTAGAACTGGACCCATAGCTCAGAGACCCTATAGTATGAACCTAGATGAATTAGTGGAGCTCAAGAAGAAACTTGATGACATGTTGGGGAAAGGTCTGATACAACCAAGTGCATCACCGTGGAGATCCCCTGTTTTGTTTGTGGATAAGAAAGATGGTGCCACCCGTTTGTGTACGGATTACCGAAAGTTGAATGACGTCACCATCAAGAACAAATACCCACTACCAAAGATCTGTTTGACCAGTTGACTGGTGCTAGATTGTTTTCTAAGATTGATCTTAGAACTGGTTATCATCAACTAAAGATCCGTGCAACGGATATCCCAAAGACTGCTTTCACTACCAGATATGGATTGTATGAGTACAATGTCATGTCATTTGGATTGACCAATGCCCCCGCTTATTTCATGAACCTCATGAATAAGATTTTTATGAACATCTTGGATAAGTTTGTCGTTGTTTTTGTCAATGATATTCTGATCTACTCCAAGTCGGAAGAGGACCATGAAGAGCAGCTAAGAACCATCCTTGAAACCCTTAGAGAGCATCAGTTGTATGCCAAGTTTAGCAAATGTGAGTTCTAGTTAAAGGAACTAGGATTCCTAGGACATATCTTGTTGGCAGGAGGAGTTGCCGTTGACCCCACCAAGATTAAGGATGTTGAAGAATGGAAAGCCCCAACCACTCAAACCGATGTCCACGCATTTCTTGGATTAGCGGGATATTACTGCAAGTTCGTTGAAGGATTTTCAAGCATCGCAAGGCCGATGACCCAGCTATTGAAGAAAGACAAGAAGTTTGAATGGATGGACAAATGTGAAGGAAGTTTTCAAGAGCTCAAGAAGATATTGATTTTAGCCCCAATTTTGATCATGCCGGATATCACGAAGCCTTTTGACGTATATTGTGATGCATCCCAGATTGGTCTCGGATGTGTGTTGATGCAAGAAGGCAAAGTAATATCATATCTGTCCCGACAACTGAAACAACATGAGCAGAACTATCCCACCCATGACTTAGAATTGGCAGCCGTAGTTTTAGCCTTGAAGACATGGCGTCATTACCTCATGGGTAACCGCTATGAGATTTATTCAGATCACAAGAGTTTGAAGTATATTTTCACCCAGAACAATCTGAATATGAGGCAACGGATATGGATAGAGTTAATCAAGGATTATGACCTTGACATTCACTACCACCCCGACAAGGCCAATGTGGTAGCGGATGCTCTTAGTAGACTGCCGTGTACATTAAACACCATGATTAAGAAAGATCAGCCAAGTTTGCATGAGGAGTTGGAGAATTTTAGAATGGAGATAGTTAGCATAGGATTTCTAGCCAGTATCAAACTTCAACCCACTTTGATCAGTCAGATAAAGGAAGCTCAGAAAGGAAATGCTAGTATTGATGGAATTAAGCGTCGTATCAGTACAGGGAAGGTACCCGGATTCACGGAATATGAAGAAGGAGTTATGTGGTATAAGGGACGCATATGTGTGCTAGAAGATTTAGAGTTGAAGCAAGTCATTTTGCAAGAAGCCCATGATAGTCTTTATTCTATTCATCCAGGAGGAATGGAGATGTATCAGGATTTGAAGGAGCAATTTTGGTGGCACAAAATTAAGAGAGAAGTCAGAAGCTATATCGCCAAGTGCGATATCTGTCAGAGAGTCAGAGCGGAACACCAGCGAACCATAGGACTTTTGTAGCCATTGCAAATTCCAGAATGGAAATGGGATTCATTTCAAATGGATTTCATCACCGGTTTGCCTACATCTAGTAGAGGAAATGATTCTATTTGGGTCATAGTAGATAGATTATCCAAAGTAGCTCATTTCATACCCGTTAAGACCACTTATCAAAGATCGAAGCTAGCAGAGTTGTATATTGCTAGAATAGTCAGTCTACACGGAACCCCCAAGACGATTGTGTCAGATCAAGGAACCCAGTTTACCTCAAGGTTTTGGAAGAAAGTCCAAGAAGGATTAGGAACCAAACTGAACTTCAGCACAACTTATCACCCACAAACCGACGGACAGAGGGAAAGAGTAAACCAGATACTAGAAGATATGCTGAGAGCCTGTGTACTAGAATATGGATCTAAATGGGAAGACTGTCTGCCTTTTGCAGAATTCTCATACAACAACAGTTATCAGGCTAGTCTACAAATGGCCCCATTTGAGTTTTTGTATGGAAGGAGGTGCCGTACCCCCCCTGAATTGGTCGCAAGTAGGAGAGAGTCAGATATTCAGACCAAACATCCTACGAGAAGCCGAAGAGAAGGTTCACAAGATCCATGAACACCTCAAAACCGCTCAATCCAGACAGAAGAGTTACACTGACAAAATACGTGGAGACCTGATGATACGTCCATAACGTATCTATAATTTTTGATGGTTTTATGCTAATAATATGCTTTTGACACTCCTTTTTGTATAAAGTTTATGATTTATTTGGACTAACCTACTAATAGTTGCAAAAGTGCACAATGTTCTTGTTTTATACTTTGATGTGTAAGAATTACCAAGAATACACATGGAAACCTTGTTGGAGTCAAATTGGGATTTTTCCAGAAATCTGTCTCAGAACTCTTTTTGAAGATGGTCACATTTCGGGTTGAAGACGGTGTTAAACGGAAAACTCTTCAGATACAAAGTTGATGGAAATTTCGCGACAAACGTTTTGGACATAAAATTTAGCTGATTCCAAGTCCAGACGGGGACGCTAGGCCTGATTTACTGCAGCCCGAGATGGGTGATGGGAATCCGAGAAGCTATATAAAGGGAGGAAACCTAATTCGCCCAAGACATCTCCACCCACGAATTTGCAGCCACCAAAGCCACGTTTTTGCCTCCCCCATGGATCCCATCTCCATGGGGGAGGGCTCCCAAGAAGCCATGAAGGAAGGGGGCTAAGGGGCGGTGCTCCCCCATGATACCGGCGGCGGGGAAGGAGTCCCCCGCGCTGCTGCTGCCGCTCCCCTCTTCACCATCTTCACCGCCATCTCCAACACCTAATCCTCCTATTATGTAGTGGTTCATCCTCCCACACACCTCTGTACCGTCCTATGTAAACATGGTGTTTGATTCTATAAGTTATAATCCTATGATCTATGTCATGTTTGTGTAGTTTCTTTGTTCTTAGATTGAATGGTTGAAAGTCTTTGGTTCATTAGAGTTGTATGTTGATATGGTACAGTCCTTTGATGTCCATTATATTTGTGCGCACATAGATTAAACATCATAGGGTTTGTAGTATGTGTAAAAGGAAGAGGGGAGTTCTGCCGGAGTGATAGAAACCTGAGGACGCGAACCGGAACGTTGCACGTATGGGAGTAAGAGGACCATTAAACTTAAGGCTATGGTTGAGGAAACCTTAATGCATTGTTAGTACTTACGGATGTTTGCTAACAATCCAATCATATAGTACATGTAATTCTAAGTAGTGTAGTGCATGTATATTTAGCCTCTCCCACATGGAAAACTGCATCGAAGACAATGAACCTGATCTATTCGCTATTTAAACTTGGACAAAGCCACCACAATTCCCACCACTATTCCACACTCATGGTTCTGTTAGTTTAGTGTATTTTATTGCTGCAGCAACTAGTTTTACTTTCTTGTTATTTATTATCATGCAAAGCTATCTCTATTACTCGTATTGTTGCTCTAGTTTTATTTCCTATATAATGCAAATGTTTAGTGTGCATAGAGTTGTATTAGTGGTTGATAGAACTTGAGAGAATATTTATCCTACCTTTAGCTCCTCGTTGGGTTCGACACTCTTACTTATCTAAAAGGCTACACACGATCCCCTATACTTGTGGGTTATCAAGACCTTTTCTGGCGCCGTTGCTGGGAAGCAATAGCGTGTGGGTGAATATTCTTGTGTGCACTTGTTTGCTTTATCTCTAAGTAGTTTTTACTTTAAGTTTTAAGTTGTTCTATATCTTAGTATGGATAGGGAATGCGAATTACAAAAAAAAATAGTTGTACTTGTTACCTAAAAACATTTTCAAAAAGGAAAGTGCTTGGAAAGATGAGTAATGGTTAAGTGGGGGTCGACCTTGAACACTTGTGTTCATGCCTATGAAACCAAAACAAATCTTCCCATGGAAGCTTTTCAGTTAAAAACCACAGGAAAAAATGGGAAAGTTTTTGTGTTGAAGTTTTTTCACAGAGAATAAGGAACACCAAACAGATAAATTGAAGAATGGCCAAAAGTTTCTTCAACAACCCTCGGTTTGCAAACCTTTAAACTTTGTTTTTTGACCAGCATAGAAACTTGAATAAATTTGGAGCGTTTGTATCTTTTTATTTATTTGTCTTAGCATCAAACACCAGTTACATTTGTTTTATTTGAGTATTGGAAGTTGTTACCTCTGTAGCAACCGCTTCTTATCCTTTTTATTTGCTTTTTGTGCCAAGAGTAACCTTTAATGAGAGAGAAGTAATGCTTGGGAAAGTTGCTGTCCCAAAACAGATTTTTGTGCTTTGTTGTAAAAATTCGTGTAAACTCTCTGTACGTCGGTTTGAGCTGTAATTTTTTGCGCTTCTGCCCAGGTTGTTATCCAACTTTCATTAGTTCAAAACTTTTCGATTTGAGCAACGCAAGGTCTTCGAAAAAATTGGTTTCTATCTGCTGGTCTGTTTTGATAGATTTCTGCCATTATTTGCATTTGCTTCTTGTTGATTCCTTTTTGGGTTCTCTTTGGGGAATTGAGATTTTTATGGGAAGTGCTAAAGTAGCTTGTGTTTTAATGGAAGTTTATTGGTGTTGAAACTTAACCCAAAGACTTATTATCTTGAGTACACTAATGTTACTAATGAAGATTATGTGAAGTTTTGTATGAAGGAAAATTTTCAGGTGTTAAGGAAAGAATGATGTAATGAGATGAAGAATGGACTAAAACTCAAGCTTGGGGATGCCACCCCGTGTCACCCCAAGAAATATCCAAGAAGTACAAGCGTCAAAGCTTAGGGATGCCTAAGGCATCCCCTTCTTCATCAATAAAAATCTCAGGTTCTTCCAAACACTTCATTTATATTATTTCATGCACAGTTTTGTTGTTCTTGGAGCATCTTCGTTTTCATTTTTGCTTTTCGTTTGCTTGGTTTGCTTGGTTTGCTTAATTTGCTTGAATAAATTGGTTGGACCCCCTCATTCATACATTAGTTTTCAAATAAGATTGGTTTGGATTGGAAAAGAGTAGGAAAAGTTCATGCTTAAGTGGTAAAAGGAGCTTGTTTTTGACTGTGGCCTATGCTTTGTCATGTCATGCTTGGTATTGTTTTGGCTTTATGCTTAATGATTTTTGTTGTAGCATGACATGTTATAAACAATTCAGGTTGCTTAATGTGCCTTGAAAGAATCATGCGTTGTTTTAGCATATTAAAGCATACTATTGTGGTATTCTCCTTTGATGATTTATTTGGGTTGACTTGGCGCATGCTCACGCCATGTTAAGACTATCCCAAGTCACCATAGACTCTATGATCCTTTAGTTTTCAACTAATAATATCACTTTATGCTTTAACTAATGATGTTTTGTCTCTTTGCATGATTATGGCCATTATTGCTCTCTTAGTTGGTCGCTCCCAGTCTTTTGCTAGCCTCCATAACCAAGTATGAGTTCCACTCATGCATCCAAATCCAAAAAAAACCAATTTATTTCAAAGAGTCCACCATACCTACCTATTAGCATTTGCTATTCCAAGTATATTCATGTTTTTATCTACCTTCCGAATTAAACTTGTTATGAGAAAACTAGTGATTAAAGCTCTCACAAACTTGATGGCACACTTTACTTTTCTTGCCCCTAATAAACTTGAACCATTGTGTCATGTATGTTGTATATGCTTGCACTTATATGTTGGGGATTAGCAGAACCATGCTGTCATGGGGAACGCTTTCAACATTGCACTTGTACATTGTACCCAGTTGATATCATGCTCTTTTGTCTATGGATGTCATCGGTGTGAAATGAAAGGGGAGCTTGTAAGTCCATGGAGTTATGTATGTGTGTTAGAGAAACGCCTGGGCCGCTGGTCTAATCCATGCCTAATCATGGTGGAAACCTGCAGCGTAACCATAATGAGCAATCTATGAAGCATTCTTCTTATAAAAAAAGAGATTGAGATTGAGAAAAAGAAAAAAAAAAGAGAAAAGAGGAAAGAGAGAAAAAAACACCATTTTCCCATGGTAAATAAGAAGATTGCTGAGATGCTTGTTGTCTGCTTGCCTTGTCATTTTGATATGGGGATTCTTCCATATAATCGGGCAAGGGGTACCCCGTTGGCGGTTCTCTATGATACATATGTACTTACTATTATAAGAACTTACCGGTAACTAAACTTGAGTAGCATGAGGAGCGACCCTCGTATTCAAGGGACATGAGATTTCCAACTTATACTTTGTCAAGCATATACTCCATAGTTTGTTCACTTTAACCTTAATCACTTCAAGATGCTTATGATAGGGGCAATGAGAGCTGAAACCTATTAAGTACCATAATTTTTGGAAGCTCTTTATGTGACTTGAATCCCTTCTTCCTTCTATGAAGGCCTTTCTTTTACTTTTATGTTGAGTCCCCATCTTCTATCTTTATGCACCTATTGAGAAAGCATAGTGGCCATTCTTAGTTTAATGTGCATTGTCCCAAGACTTGTTGATTGATTCATAACTTTGATATTGCTTATCCTTAAACTATTTGTATCTAGTCACCCTTATGAACTTTGAAGGTGTCTTATGCATTTATGTTTTGCTATACCCTGAGGGACAAGCTGAATACCACTCTTATTATGTTTTCTATATGTGAAACAAACAAATGTCTTTCAATGCATTGTTATTCATGATCTTTTGTCTGTACCTTTTCATGTTACAACATAGTTGCTATATTGTTAGAACTCTATTTTTCATGTTCATGTTTAGAGTACCTTTGATCTCAACTATCAACGCTTTTACAATAATGATGATCAAGATTGTGTTGTCTGCATATCACCTCAAAAATTATATTGTTTTTATCGTTTACCTACTCGAGGACGAGCATGAACTAAGCTTGGGGATGTTGATACGTGCATAACGTATCTATAATTTTTGATGGTTTTATGCTAATAATATGCTTTTGACTCTCCTTTTTGTATAAAGTTTATGATTTATTTGGACTAACCTACTAATAGTTGCAAAATTACACAATGTTCTTGTTTTACACTTTGATGTGTAGGAATTACCAAGAATACACGTGGAAACCTTGTTGGAGTCAAATTGAGATTTTTCTAGAAATCTGTCTCGGAACTCTTTTTGAAGATGGTCACGTTTCGGGTTGAAGACTGTGTCAAACAGAAAACTCTTCAACTACAAAGTTGTTGGAAATTTCGCGAAAAACATTCTGAACATACAATTTAGCTGATTCCAAGTCCGAACGGGCCCGCTAGGCCCGATTTACTGCAGCCCGAGATGGGGTGACAGGAATCCGAGAAGCTATATAAAGGGAGGAAACCTAATTCGCCCAAGACATCTCCACCCACGAATTTGCAGCCACCAAAGCCACGTTTTTGCCTCCCCCATGGATCCCATCTCCATGGGGGAGGGATCCCAAGAAGCCATGAAGGAAGGGGGCTAAGGGGCGGTGCTCCCCCATGATAGCGGCGGCAGGGAAGGAGTCCCCCGTGCCACCGCCGCCACCACCGCCCTCTTCACCATCTTCACCGCCATCTCCAGCACCTAATCCTCCTATTATGTAGTGGTTCATCCTTCCACACACCTCTGTACCATCCTATGTAAACATGGTGTTTGATGCTCTAAGTTATAATCCTATGATCTATGTCATGTTTGTGTAGTTTCTTTGTTCTTAGATTGAATGGTTGAAAGTCTTTGGTTCATTAGAGTTGTATGTTGATATGGTACAGTCCTTTGGTGTCCATTATATTTGTGCGCGCATGGATTAAACATCATGGGGTTTGTAGTATGTGTAAAAGGAAGAGGGGAGTTCTGCCGGAGTGACAGAAACCTGAGGACGTGAACCGGAACATTGCACGTATGGGTGTAAGAGGACCATTAAACTTAAGGCTATAGTTGGGGAAACCTTAATGCATTGTTAGTACTTACAGATGTTTGCTAACAATCCAATCATATAGTACATGTAATTCTAAGTAGTGAAGCACATGTATATTTAGCTTGTCCCACATAGAAAGCTGCATCGAAGACAATGAACCTGATCTATTCTCTATTTAAACTTGGACAAAGCCACCACAATTACCACCACTATTCCACACTCATGGTTCTGTTAGTTTAGTGTATTTTATTGCTGCAGCAACTAGCTTTACTTTCTTGTTATTTATTATCATGCAAAGCTATCTCTATTACTTGTATTATTGCTCTAGTTTTATTTCCTAGATAATGCAAATGTTCAGTGTGCGTAGAGTTGTATCAGTGGTTGATAGAACTTGAAAGAATATTTATCCTACCTTTAGCTCCTCGTTGGGTTCGACACTCTTACTTATCGAAAAGGCTACACACGATCTCCTATACTTGTGGGTTATCACCTGACCTTCAATATCGGAGACTTTGTGTATCTCAAAGTATCACCCTTGAAAGGAATGCAGTGTTTTCAACTCAAAGGGAAGCTTGCACCCAGATATATCGGACTCTTCAAGATTTGAAGTCGCCGAGGAGAAGTATCCTATCAGATAGAACTGCCTAAAGAGATGTCAGCTGTACATAATGTGTTTCATATCTCGTTACGTCAAAAATGCTTAGAAGTTGCAGAGAAGACGAAGTTTTCAAGAACATCGATCACAGAGCCGTGGATATCAACAAGGATTTAACCTATCGTGAAGTACCCATTCGTATTTTGGAAGAAGCCTTCAGAACCACCTAGACCAGGAGTATCAAGTTTCTCAAAATCCAGTGGAGCAACCATACTAAAGAAGAAGCCACCTAGGAGCGAGAAGATTATATTAGGACTGAGTTTCCAAATCTCTTTAGTTCCTAGTTTTTCCTGAATCTCGGGACAAGATTCTTTTTAAGGGGGGACGGTTTGTAACATCTCAAAAATATTAAAGGAGAATATCAATTTCCAATCATCAAAAAATAGGGTTAACAAAATCTTTTACTATTAAACACTATATGAATGCATGTGTGTGTATTAAGGATGTATGAATGCTTGTTATACCATGTTTGTTTATTATATATGTTGAGAAATAGTTTTAGGATCAAAGCAATATCATCTAGGTAAAATCCAAACCAAACCAAATCAAAAGAAAATCAAATGGTGAAGCATATGACCTAATGGTCATTTTTGCCAAAGTTAACACCTACACACTTTGGGCATCTCTAGTAAATGATTTCAAATAGAAACAATTCTATTTCTTTTCTCACCTTGCTAGACCAAGTAAAAATGAACATAAGGGAACTTTCAAAACTTACAGAAACAAATTCAAATTCTTTTAGAGGACATTTCAAAATTGATCCATCATAGACATCAAGATAGCTATTTTTCAAAAACCACTCAAAGTTTCTCCACTTGACCAATCCTTGCAACTAGAGACACTCAAGCATATGACCAACACAC
The DNA here is from genome assembly GCA_023614405.1 of Avena insularis. NCBI lineage: Eukaryota > Viridiplantae > Streptophyta > Magnoliopsida > Poales > Poaceae > Avena > Avena insularis. The sequence continues at coordinate 192,098,472 of CM042690.1, forward strand.
CCACCAAAAAGAATTTGAAAATTCAAATGTTTATTTCAAGCGGCCATTTAATCAAACACTTAGCAGGCACAGTACAGATATACCAACTATACACTATTGTGATCAATCTAGTGATCATCTTTGTACTCGACAAAACTCCACTACTATCCCATGATCACTGCCAGTACCAGTCCGTGCAGTGGAGCCTCTCTCACTCGCCAATTGGACTAGTGCCAGCCGGTACCCGAGCGTGCCACGCCGGTCGGACATGGACACGACGCCACAAGCCTCGCCGCCCTCGCCCATGATGTCTAGAAGGTAGCCCTGACCTCACCGCACTCGCCAGCGTACGTCTTGCTCAATGACAGCCAGTGGAGACGCCAGTGCAGCCCCGCGCATTTACTCTGTCCACCATGTTGAGCGCACACCAGAGCGCCGGGCCACCCCGTGCAACCACGCCGCGCCTTGCTCTCTCCTTGCATAAATGCCCTCGCCGTGACACTAGTGACCGCCTAGACATGCCCGCCTGTTCTCGCGCACCCCGTGACCACCGTACGCCATGACGAACACCGAGGTACCTGAGCAGAGCATGGACTTCACCCATCCGATTAAGACCGCACCTCGCCATGCCACTATGCGCATGACGATCGCCGTAGAGCACCGCATCGACCTACTCCCTCAGCCATGCCGATAGCGCCCTGTAGCAGCGTCGTCGACGAGCCCAAGCCATGCTGCAATTCTCCTCTCGCCAGGGTATAAATAGACCCCTCCTCCTGCCTCAAAATGCACACCACTTGACTCACCTCTCCCCCAGCACTCCCTATGACCCATCCCCGGAGCAAGGCGAGCACTGCATCACCGGAATTTCACCGGAGTCTGCCGCTGCTATGGAGGAACAGAACCATCACTAGGAGCCGCCCCAGGAGCGCCACGACCACCATTCGAACCGCCGTCGTCTACCAGCTTGTTCGCCCACCTTGCTGGACCTAGCTGGAGCTCTGGTAAGCCTCCGATGAACCCCACCATAGAGCTAGGGTTAAAAATCCCCGGCGCGCCGTGCGACAGAGATAACGACGCTGAGTCGTTGATCGTATTCTAATCGTGCGGCCCAAATTAGTTGATATTGCTTTGCGTTAGAATAGTCACTGACAAGTGGTGCCAACGCCAGTGCAGCCCTCTGCACACGCGCCGTGCAGTTGGGCCGGCCCAGTAACGTTCCCACGCGTTGCCCACGAATTCAAAATTTAGATTTTTCTTTTATTCTAAAACCCTATTCTGTTAGTGACTTCAGAACTAAATTCAGGAAGATTTACTGAACCAAATTGCATGATTCCAATGTTTTTAGAAAGGTGTAACACCCGCAGAATCGGCCCTATGCAAGTTTTAGCGAAACTCGCCAAACCCGCATAGAAACGATTCAAAGGTGCCCACCAGGCACTTTCGTGCGGGTGGAAAACGAAGTAATAACATTACACAACAGTCCTCGATGGGACCCACAGAATAGATATATACAACACGACTCCAGGAGTCAAGAATACAGATATATTATACAAAGATCCAAATCACCTTGAAAATGATGGCGCGTCCGACTACGGACAAGATGCAAATGGGGCTAAGAGCCCTGAAGAATAACCAATGGCGTCCATAACCCTGCCCAGGCCAAGCCGGAAGGGTAACCCTGCTAACGACGTCGATCTCAAAACCTGCTTAAACAAAAGGGGTGCCGACAAAGGGCAAAGGAAAAAGAGGAGCGTCGATCGAGGCCAATGCAGCGAGGCTAGAATTCGGCGGTCCTCGCCTACATAGGTATGGTGGACTGAAGCGGCAGCGGCAACATGCTCTAAACAACCTATAGAGACTCGATACAACTGGCGACTATCAGAGAGGGGTAAGAAAAGACCTATCCGAAACCAGACTGATACTAACACCAAACAATCCCATCCTGGTATTCCCCCTCGAGTCCAAACGAGGAAGTCAGCCGAGGAACTCACACCGTTGGCAGTTTTATTTATTCAGTGATCGTTGCAGCAATTACTAGTCAGGTGTAGATAATCATTCTGATAAAATAAGCAGTGGGCCGTTTTAGTTAACCATTCCGTTGTAGTTGCAACACTTACTAGTCAGATACAAATAGCATGAGATAACCCAAAACCCAGCAGTTGTTGATACTTTTACTTAGCCATTCCGTTGTAGTGAAGCTGATTACTAGTCATATCAGATACAAGTAAATTTATAACAATAAACTTTAGTTATAGTTGTCTATGATCAAGCACTGTGCTCCAAGTCGTCCATAACCGCGGACACGGCTTCTCGAAAAGATTTAACCCTGCAGGGGTGCACCAAAGTATCCACAAGCACTTCGACCCCTTTGCGGATCGGTTAACATACACCCATCGGTATGTCGGCGGGCCTAAGTCATGACGTTCCCAGACCCAAAGCAAGCAGGGGCCACCCACTAAGTCTACCATAGCGAAGTCGGCGGTCTCGAGACGGACTCGGGGTTTCGTCGATGGCTGTAAACGCATGACGAATCCCAAAACTGGGACTGTCGATACCGCGAAAACACTCCGCTTTCCTAAACAGTACAGGTGCTATCCATCGCACAATTTAAATAAAGCAGTAAAGCATGGCATAAGTACAGGATAGTAAATAAAACCTCAAACTAGTTTGTGGCCCCCAGTACAATACTTTGAAATCAGGTAATAATCAATGGGGGGCCCATATCTCCCCACCTGTGGTTAGCGCGCTCGATCTCGGAACAGGTGTCAAGAACTCGGGGTCCTACGGGACACAAGTGGGCGGTCGGAAACCAACATTATATATCACCCACCGATGCCTCTGCTTACTTACTTCAATTTTAGTTGTTATACAGTAATTAAAACCATGATCATCTCCAACATAAAGCATGCGGCAGAACTCCAACAACTGTGGTACTTGACGACACGCAACAGCACTTGAGCAAGGGACTACGACGCGCAAGTCCAACTATCTACCAATCAACAGGTAGTAGGATGTGTCCAAGGCAATATGAGGCTGCTAGGGATATCACGGGTACGAAACTAGAGCAACGCAACACAGATAGCAATAGATCAACAGGAGGGAAATAAATACTATAAAAGTAAGATAGGTAGAAAGGGGGAGATGCTCGCCTGAAAACATTGCCGAAGGTTCAACCGAAGTTCGGGTCGACACTCGCATCAACTCATCGGCCTAGTCCGCGAAGAAGCAAAACACTAGAAGAAAACACCGAATGCTCTATTTAATACTACGGCAAAAGATCGAGCATGATGCATGTATGATGTATGGCATGGTAAAAGTGCGATGCAATTAGGTCATATTAAGCGGAACCGGGGGTCCCGACAATTAAATATATGGTTCTATTTGTTTATCTACCCTGCAAATTAAATGTTGAATTAACAGGGCGAGATAAGTTACCGGTTCGCTACCCAAATTAAATGGGACCAATATAAGACTAGAAAAGTCCGCATATGGACCCCATATTTAATTATACGGTTAATCGGCATAAGGTCCCCAAACACCCACAAATATGCATGCAACCATGAACAAGTTGTTATGCAACAATTTATATAGATGGCATTTATAAAATAGGGCTCGGATCAGGGTCACACATCGAATGGCGATCTTGGGGTTCACCGAGGGTTCGGGTTTGGTCTTCGGACGCCGGGATCGGTCTTCGAGGTTCGGTCTCGGCGGGATCGTTCTCGGATGACGGAGTAGATCTTGGCGTACGGGATGAAGAACTTGGCGTTCTGCGTCGGTGTCCTTACCGTCCGGGTTCTCGAGCATCGCATCCAGGAAGGAGTACTTGTCGTTCAGGGTCTCGATGTCCGGGGTGAAGTACTTGGCATTCCGCGGCGAAGTGCTTGACGTCATTTGGTTTCATGTCGACGGTCTTGGTGTCCTCGATGGAGAACTCGGTGTATCCGGGAGCGTTCTCGGGTCCCCGAGGAGAGCTTGGCGTTCCACGATGAGGTTACTAGCGGCCGTGTTGGAGATCCTGTCGGTCCTTCTACTGACCAGCACCAAAACATGACACATGGAGCAAACCCGCTGGTACTAGAGGTACCCTGAACTAGCACCAAAACGCCACGGCAGCAGCAGCATGCATGAAGAGGACATGCGGCCTCGGTACAGAGGATGGCAGCGAGCTTGGGCACGGACCGGGCGGCGAGGAGCTTGGCGGTGAGGTCGACGGTGGCCACGGGCGCGCTCGAGGATGCGGGAGACGACGGCGGTGATGGCGGGCGAGAGGCGCAGACGAGGCCGACGAAGGAGGAGACGGGGCGGCGAGCGCGGGCGAGGCCGAGGGAGGACGGGCGGAGGGGTCGCAGCTGGCGGGGCCTCGAGCTCCTGGTGGCGGCCGGGGAGTTCGCGGAAGGAGGCCCGGCGGCGGCAGCAGGTTTGTAGGGCGGTGGCGGGGTGGAGGCCATGGACGGGTGGTGGCGAGAGGATGAGGGTGGCGGCCAGGCTGGCGCTGCCGGGTGGTGTGGCGAGCCCGTGTCAAGCGGAGGAGCAGAGGGCGGCGGGTGGCGAGAAGGGCCAGAGGAGGGAGACGGCCTGGCGACGAGGCGCTGGAGGACGGCTGCCGGTGCAGGCCTGCGTGTGGCGGGCTGCAGAGAGGAGGGAGGCGGCGAGAACGGGGTGGAGAGCGAGAGAGGAGCGTGCGAGGTGGGGGGGGCTCGCGTGCGAGCGACGCGAGGAGGTGGGTCGGGGAGGTGGGTCCAGGCGGGGCCGGGGAGCTGGGTGCGGTGCGGTGCGGCCAGGGAGGTGGGGCTAGGGTGCTGGCAAGTGGGGCCAGGGGAAGAGAGAGGGGGTGCGGTGAGTGAGGAAGTGGTGGGCCAGAGAGGGTGGGTCCAGGTTGTAAGGGAGAGGGGGTAGGTGGGGGCTAGGTGAGAGAGAGAGAGGGGTGTAGGTGGGGGGCTGTGGATTGGTGAGGTGGCTGGGCTGAGGGTGAGGTGGAGGGACGGTGAGGTGGCGGGCACTGGTTGGTGGGTAGGATAGATTTGGGCGGGGATAGGATTTAGAGGGGCTGGTTTAGATGGACCGTTTAAATACTGGGGGTGATCGACTGGGTCGATTCGGCCCGTTCGACTGCCCCCACAAAAATAATTAAATATTTTATTGGTTTCAAACAGACTTTTGCAACCCGATAGCAAACAAAACAAAATATTCCGGTGACCCGGGTTTTGCGTTTGAATAAAGGCAGGCGTTTAGAAAACACAAACAGGTTTTTCCGCAAATAGTTTTATGCAAGCAATTGCAAGATGATGACGATGCTCAAATGCAATGTGGCATGATGACATGAGCATGCGGTCATGATGATGCGATGCACACAAAAATAACGCGATTTTCTAGTAGTGGTTTTGCGGGATGCCACAAAAGGTAATGAAAATACCTAAACACTCCCATTGGATTCAAACACTTTGGTATATATCACCCATCACAAAAATGATAAGACAGAGACTTTTCCAACTTCAAACATTTTTCTAAAATCAACCATAAATTCTTTTGAGTTGATTCCAATTCTCAAAAATCACATTTGCCACTATCTATTTGAATATATAAAAAATATTTAGCTTTACCTGACGTAGGCTTGGGCTACTATTAAAAGAATGGTTATATAGTCATTTCCAGTCATTTTAATCATATTAAATAGCAAATTAAACTTTGTAACCTATGCCAACCACTTTAAATCACATTCCCAAGTATTAGAATATGTGGTGATGACATGGTCAACATGATCCCATATTTTAATTGGAGAATATTAAATCTTAAGTATTTTTTCAATAAGTAGAAATTGCATTTCTAAAAATAAGATAAATAAGATTATAACCCTAATTCATGTGGTGATTGAGATGATGCTAGATCATCTAGTGTGAACCTTTGTGTGCTAAATAGAAGTAGCTAAGTATTGTTTGGTGATTGTGTATCTCGTATTTATTTATAGACGCTATACCAACCCGGGCTACGAGGAGGGAGACTTCTACGACGAAAAAGAGGAGAACTTCGACAACTGCACCAACCAAGGCAAGCTAAACTATGCAATCCCCACTATGCAAGCTAGTCATATGCAAGCTAGCATATGCAAGATATATTATGCATGATATTGTGATGCAACCTTGATTATACCAATCCCAAGTTTTACCTACAAGCTTTATCTTTTCTTCCCTCTACCAAAGTTTCCTAAATAGTTAATTAATTGGTGACTAGTGGAAAAATAGGAAAGATGCCATCAAGTGAATAGAACTAGACTTAGGTAGTTACACTTGGTTAGTACTCTTCAATAGTGACACCCTCATTGATAGTTGCTAGTGCTAAACTAATATTGATCACTTTAGATGGGAACACTTGGAGAAAATGATTATGAAAATCTTGGGATGATGAGTCATTCTATTGAAATGTTTTGACATGTGTTATGAAACACAATGAGTTGAAGATGATACTGAATGAAGCATGTGCCCTGACTTTGATAAAAACTGATGGTTGGGTTCGGATGCGATACCATTCCAACTTTACCGTACAACCACAATACATGAGTTGGGTAGGGCTTAACTGGAAGTTTATGTGTCTTAGTATGGGTTCCCTCGCGGAAAGGGGTTAAGCTGAGGATACCTCGTGAATATGAATGTCCACCTATGCAGTTCTCGGGATGGCGGATGGCCATGGATGGGAGGCCAAACTCATAGGGGAGGTGCCTATACTAGGGTGTGTAATTGAAAGGTTAGGATTGATTATCTGCATACCAAGTATGATGATTCAGGGTTATCCATGAAGGATGTAACACGTGTTGTGGTGAAAGTGTACCACCTCTGCAAAGTGTCAAACTATTCGAATAGCCGCGTCCATGCTCATGGACAGTTGAATGGCCATACTGTTCCGTTGTCAGATGTTTTCAAAATGACTTATGACTTGAAATATGACTTTGACTTGACCACACAAGGTTGTGGACATGAAACTAGGTTCCCACTTGAGTAATCTAGATAACTAAAATAGGTGTTTACTAGTAAGTTGAAATAAAACTAGCTTATTGCAAATAAGCCTAGAGCTTAGGATTCCTACTAGAATTGTCTTACTTACATTAGTGATACTTTGCGAGTACTTTAAAAGTACTCATGGCTTTGTCCCTGGCTATTCCCATGGCTATGAAGAGGACTATCCGGAGGACGGACAGCAGGATGTCTACGATAACTAGAATCATCTCCCATCGTCAGCATTGACTATGACAATGAAGATGGAGCCTCTACTGTGTTATTTTCCGCTGCTTTGATGTGTATTAAGACTTGATCATGAGATCAACTATTTGTAAGACTATTATGGTTTGTAATGGATGATGTACTGTGCTACCAATTCTGTTATGTCTCGCAAAAATGGTAATAATGGGATTGCGATGTACGGCATAACAGGCATCTGGACTTAAAAATCTGGGTGTTTACAGAATGATAGCCGTTCCGCGTGCATACGCCTCCCGGTGTATAGGCACGCGCTAGCTGTCATTTTTCGAGGCCAAGTCTCAGGCATGACAAAGACTGTCGTCGACACCGCCATAGTGCTACACTGGACCTCCGCCCTGCACGTGTTCTCATGTCATGCCTATCACCGAGAATCCGTTGTGTCATGCCGCTGAGACCCGTCATTGTCGATGTGGTAGAGGCAACACCACTCCACCACTTGCCTCTTCATCCAGCACCTACTCCAAAAAGATACCCCCATGAGGGAGAGAGACACAAAAAGCACCGCCATCATTCGATCTGGGGGTGTAGATCTACGGTTACCCCGGAGTAGTACAAGCGGGTATATGATGGCTGCAAATGATGACTTCAACAAGGAAGCAGCGCATAGACGCCACCATCACCTGGAAAGACCGGAGTCGGAGCTTGGGTTTAACCAGCACCCACGTGTCTCCTACTCGTGTCTAGGACTAGATCTGAGATTGCGAGATCCAACACAACTAGCCACAAACCGTCTGATCGCCTCCAGCAGAAAAGGAGGCTGCCACCACCATGATTGGGGCTGCTGCTCCATACATCCTTGTATAGGAGCCTAGGAGCACCTCGATGTCCCACCACCAGAGCAGCACTAGGGCAACATCGTGAATCATCTGCAGCCCCTCTGACCCATCTAGGCCAGATCAGGCCGCCTAGACGATGCCACCGCCGTACACTAGACTGCCGCATGTGGCCGCTACTATGCCATGCCATGGACGCCACAACACCGTTGTCATAGAGGACTGGAGTGAATGCTGCCACAACCCACCAAGTCATCGACCGAGGAGAACCGCCTCCGCCGCGCTGCATGGGCTTCGCTTGGCGATTTCCTCGATAGTGGCGGGAGGGGGAGGCGTGAGCGTGATGCGGGGTGCCGGTGGTGGATGCCCTAGTGTGGCCTGTCATGGTCGCACAAGAGCAGGGTTGCCGACATTGGATGCCCCGGTGCAGCCCGGCATGGCCACACGGGAGTGCAGGCGGCGGTGGGGATTAGGAGCCTCTAGCGAGCCTTATACATATGTGAATTTAGTTGGCGTATAAATTTATTCAAGAATCAATACTTAGAGAAAATATATCATAGTGATAATTTGGTATTACAGATCATCATATTTTATATGCATACCTGCTCAAACTTAGGTTTAGTGGCAGTAGCCTGCGTCAGTTACACTCACAAATGCATACATTATTGGGGACGTTGATAGAACAAATTGTATTCCCAATATATGATCATCTATGCCAGCGGAGCAGTTTCAAAAATACGTTGGAGTAATGTGTGGCATTGTCTTGAAGCTAAAATTTCTTGCACCAAAAAAGACGAGCAACAAGGAGCGTTTGAGATCGGATTTGATCCAGAAGAAGTATAGTATGTGTTGTTTGATGACAACCAAAGATCCAATTAGTTGAGTAAGAATGCAAGCTCTCGTTCAAGGTCTAAGAATATCAATGTGCACTCTAGTAGAAATTGAGATGAATTGAATTTCAAAAAAAAATACAAAGTTCATGTCTATGACAACAGGGTTTACATGATGACCAAGGTGGTACGAGAGATATGCTCGAAGATTGCCACCAAATCGCAATCATAGCTTCTGAAAGATATATTGCGACATGCCATCATGTCGGGATGATAGTTTTGTCGGCCAAGTCCCTCCATGTGGAGGTGTGTTGCTAGCCCAACTATAACCCATAAGTACAACATGGTATACTATTGCTATCTTCTGAGTAAACATCTAAGATTGCTTAGAGGAGGGAAAGCAAGAAAACTATATCCTCTCTTGCTCCTAGATCAAAGGTTTCGCCTAGAGAATGTGCATATATGTTTTCATATGTGGCCATGTCGCATCTCATCCTCTATATTAGCCCGCATCTCTATTTTATCCTCTCATGACATAGAGAGAACACTAAATTCACGCCATATGAGAAAAAGCTGAGAACTGTCTTCCACACCGTATCTGGTCGTTTTTGCACACCCTCATTTCTGCAGAGTTAAATGCACTAATAGCCTGTGTACTTGAGTGCATGGCTCGATTTAGTCCTCTTACTCTCCTTTTGTAGAATCGTTGTCATCTACTTTTCAATTCGACCCAAATTCGTCCTAAATTAAATCTGTCTTTGATATTGCAGTAGAGCTACTGCCTTGAAATTTTGCATGTAGCCCGTCCCGCATGAGTTGGTTGATGGGTTCATTGCATGGAAAAAAATCCTACAGAATAGGAAACCTCACGGGATCTAATCTACTAGATGCAAGTAACAAGTTGAATAGATCAATCTACCTACCCTCGAAAAACACGAGCGGTTAATGATCTAGAGATCATGGATGATGTAGGCGTACACGCGCGTCGGTTCAAAGCAATGTAGATCTTGACCTTATAGATCCATATACCGAACGGACAACACTTCCGCGGTATCCACACGTTCCACCTTGATGTCGGATCCTCCTCCTTGATCCCACAACTAATGGAGAAGATCTTTGTGAGATCCTAGCAGTATAAGGACGATGCTTGCATATATAGTGGAAAAGTTCTGCAGCGCTTAGCTAAGCATCTACATGGAAGAGAGAGGAAGAGGGAGGCGGCCAGAGGGTCAAGTGCCAAGACCCAGCCCTTCCCTCCCTCTTATATAGGCGTGGGGGCTGCCTTGGCCCCTTCCTCCAAGACCTAGGGTCTTCCAACAAAAGGGGACCTTAGGGGGCTGTTGTGCTAGCCCATGTGGGTCTACACTCCCCTTCGAGCCATGTGGCATGTCCAGGATAGGTGGGCCCCACTATGGTGCCCACTGGAACCTTCTATAACCTCTGGTACAATATCGAAAAATTCCGAACTTTCGGTAACCCAAAAAATACTTCCATATACTTTTTATTTATCTCCAGACTATTCCGGAACTCCTCGTGATATCTAGGATCTCATCCAAGACTCTGAATCTCCATTCAATAAAACCATCTATTATCTCGATGAAAACCTAGTGACACCAAAACTTTAAGTTTGTGACACGTCGGGTTCGAGAACATGCAGATGTACATGACTGAGACACCTCTTAGATCAATAACCATCAGTAGGGCCGGGATGCTGATACCTTCGATCTAGATTCACGGATGTAGTATAATAGCTTTTTACCTAGAAGACCTAGGTTTAATCGAACCTCGGAAAGCACTGCTAAAAGGTAATAAAAAGAACACATCTACAAGACTTTGTTTGTTTGTTTTACCTTAGTTGACCAGACCAATCTAGTTTACTTTATAACGGGTTTGAATCAATGGATGGAGATAGGCCAGGGTTGAAGATCCATCTGCAGCTGCACATCAAATGGGATGAAAGATAAGAATAAGTGTAGTCATGTATAATGTTTGAATCGAGATAATCTCTTGTGGACAACACATTCTAATATTCTAGAGCCCCCGTGATGCAGCGGGCATAGCAATAGACTTTTAATCCAACCGAGAGTACACAGAAGCCATGGGTTACAAACGATTATTAAGTGCAAAACAAATATCAAAGTTTTAAGTGGTGATGTTGTTGTTGATCCCGAATGGGGCGCTAAGCGAAGAGCGTACTACCCTTTCTATCACCGAGGTTCCTATGAGATCGCCGCTAGCCAAGTATGTCACCTTAAGCCTTTATCAATCTATGGGATCTTGGGTACCTACAAGTCCACAGATCGAGACAAGATACGAAGAAACAAAAGATACAAATCACAATCTCAAACAAAATACAATTCTCTCATGATCTAGATGCACATAATTGCTGCGAGGTTTCTCCCCAACCCGCAGCCCGTGAGGACTACTCACTCATAACAAATAGATCAGATATAGAAAACATCATGCAAATACTTAGATTGAAATCAAATATTCTTACAATGGTCGCCAGATCACAAGGAGATCTAAAGTACAAAGCAATGGCTATGGCTAGTGGATGGATGGATGGGGAAGTGATGAACAATGGACAAACAATGGTGTGGATCTCCTTTGGTTGTGTTGTGATGCATTCTAAGAATGGCAGCCCTCTGGCCGGTGGCTGGAGCCTTGAAATATATAGGCGTCTTCATGAAAGTTGTAGGGTTTGACGAGACAAAGTCGTCGCCACCTGGTACAGGTAGGCGGTACAGGCGGACCGTGCCTGTACCAGTGGTCGTTAAGCTTCATGGCGCCCTGGAATGCTTCTCCAATTACTTGGCTGTGTGTACTTCCTCAAAATCCTTCATTATGACTCCTTATTTCGCATTAAAAGCCGTGATTTCCTGCACAACATAAATCAAAGAAGGAATTTGCATATCTTTGCAATTATTAGTCATTAGTGGAAAGAGTTGAGAGTTTCTTTGGCAATTGCTTGACGAAAAACAACGTTTAAACATAGTGGAAGATGGCAAAAATGGAGCCATCAACTTCCCCAAATCTCAAACCTTGATCGTCCTCGATCAAGAAGAACCAAAAGAACTATAAGGAATTCAGTGTTTAAACTTGAAACAATGAGAATAAGAGTTCACTTATAGTCAGTAGTCGTATGTGCTCAACACTTCATTCATTTGCGAAGCTTATCAAAGTTAGAGAGATGATAAAAATACTATACAAGGTTCGGTAAGTCAAGATAATCAAAGTAAAGTTTAATATAAGTATAAGTAACTAGAAGTGTAGCAATCAATCCAATTCCTCTAATTAACTCTAAGCTTGCCAAGGAACACTAGGATGTTTAAATAACATTATTGAGTAAGAGAGTTTCATGTCCCAAGTAGTATAAAAATGAAGTGTCTTATTTACACCCACATCAATAAATCAAGTATATATAAAACACTTCTAATCCAATCATTATCTTTCAAGAAAATTTGTAAAGTAGTAATGAGACCATGCCAAGGACTTGTTATGTGGATTCTCATAGATATCTTTTTTTTTTCAAGGATCGGTGATTGTTTCTTTTCCAAGTGTTTGCATAACCTTTGAGAGTACCAATACTTTTGCCCATACATTGACACGAATACCACTCATGTCATCAACTCATAGCCAAAATACGGGGTTATACCATATATCGTTCAAAAGCTAGCAGAGTTGTTGACATCCCAAAGGTGTGCATTAGAGACATAGAACAAAGTTGTCTCACTTCTTTCTATTTCTCTTTTTTTGGGCTAGTACCGTGGTTTGATCCATAAGGTTAGCTTTGGCATGCATCAGAATTACCACTAGACTTTATTTCAATTAAACAACTCCTTTCATGAGTGTCGTCGAGACTATCAAAATATTTATGGGGTTAAGTATCATAAAGGGTATACTCTCAAGACAATCATTCATCAAACAAGTCGTAAATTTCAGACTTTTTCTTATTGTACTTGTTTGGCCTTATTATTTCCAAGGAGAGACTCGGTTAACTAAAAGAACTAGAGCAAGAGCTTCAACAACTAATCATCATACCAATAAAAAGCCTTACTCTAGCCATATTAAATTACTTCCCACTAGCATGACATCTTAGAAAATCAACCAACTAAGATAAACAATTCAAACTTCATAAGTGGGAGACATAGGACATACCTCTCATAAATAACTTCATGATCCTCTTCCTTACAGGGATGTGTTCCTTCAAAACTCAAACACGATTACTCTCGAAATGTTATTAAAGCAAAGAGGCAAAGTATGAATCCACGTTTATGAAAAAAGGATAAACGGAAAAATCTTTTTGTATTTTTGAGGATAGGGATTAAAGAATAGAAAAGAACTTGCGACCAAGCAAGGGTTTCAGAAAATAAAAACAAATAAACTAAAACGGAAGAAAATTAAAAAGCAAAGAAAAAAAGCAAAGTGTTGGAACAAGGCAACGCGAGTGTTTCAAAGCTCTCAAGGAGCTGGAGTACAACCTTGTTATTACACAAATAAATTTACTGAGGGAACACATCCCCAAGCTCAGGCTTTTGAAAGCCCTTTTGTTGCTCATTGTGATGGTGGTGGATAGTCTCCCACGTTCCATTGGCTGCTCCAATCATGGAACTGGGTTGCGAGGCTTGCAGTGGCATCTCGAAGGTTGATGGAGAGGTTGTTCATGTTTTGAATGTTCCCTTCGAGTGCATAGATATTTTCAAAGGTGGTGTAGTAGTTTGGTGGCTTCACATCTTGTTCGGGTCCTCCTTGTTCTACTTCTTCATCTTCTCCTCCTCCCACGGGTATTTCTTGTTGGGGTAGATTAGCTTCAACATGCATGTCATAACACAAACGTCCATCCTTGATAGAGAATAAACCGTTAGGCAAAGGAGCTGGGATCAAGTGATCTGCTCCAGGTATATTGAAGAAATATCTACCATGATTTTTAGAAATCATACTACATGCTCTTAGAGTAGAAAGATCGATACGGTTACCTCCATTCAACGGTTGGATGTTACCTAGGTTGATGTGAAGTGCGCGTTCAAGAACGACCACAACTCCTCCTCCACATATGGGTCCTCGAGATTGAAGATCCTGATACTTAAGGTAAAATACAAGAAGAGTGTCCAAATTTGGTGTTAAGTTACAATTGATAAGTGCAGCTTTTGCAAGGATCAACATGTCCTCCTCATTAACTCTAGTAAACTCACCATGTGCCTACAATGTGTTAGCAATAATATATAATAAATATCGAATAGCAGGATGATGAATTTGGTTCCCCTTGGGTGTGTTTCCACGAATTCTCATCAAATTAAAATACTTGTTGTATAAATTGTTGGTACATAGCATCATTACCTTGTCCTATACCTGGATTCTTAACGGTGATTATCTTCAATAGATATTCCATGGTATATTCCGGTGTGGACACATTGCTATAATTCAGCTCTTCAGGTTTTTCATCATTGGTTACCGTCCTCATCATTTTGAGGTCTTCTACCGGATTTGGCTCGGGTTTTCCAGCAAACTTTGCTAGTATGAGAGCTTGGCTCTCAGCTACCTTACCTAGCTGAGCCTCCATGATGCATTGCAAATGTATCTATAATTTTTGATGTTCCATGCTTGGTTTTTATCTACTTTCTTATGTTTTGTCCACACTTTGGAGTACTTTTCAATGATTTCTTGGACTAACCTATTAACAAGAGCCACAGTGCCAGTTGCCTAATTTCTGCTGTTTTTGGTTCCAGGAAAGTCAGAAAATCAATATTCCCGGAATAGGACGGGACAAAAGCAAAAATGCCTATTTTACCAGAAGACTCACGGAGCCAGAAGGAGAGTCGGAGAGGGGCCACAGGGTGGCCACACCCCCCCTTGGCGCGGGCAACCCTAGGCCGCGCCAGGGCATGGTGTGGGCCCCCTGGCCGGCCACCGACCTTGCCCCTTCGTCTATATATTCCTCTTGAGGAAAAAACCCTAAATAGTCAATCAGAAATCCATGAAAAGTTCCGCAGCACCGCCGCCACCGAAGGGGAGATTCGGGGGACAGAAAGTCTCTATTCCGGCACCCTGCCGGGATGGGGAAGTGCCCCCGGGGCCATCTCCATCGATCTCCACTGCCATCTCCATCACCATTGCTGATTCCCATGATGAGGAGGGAGTAGTTCTCTCTCGAGGCTAAGGGTTCTACCGGTAGCTATGTGTTCATCTCTTTTTCTATGCATGATCTTATTGAGATCATGAGCTTGTAATCTATAGATCTACCTTGCTACTCAAGAGCTTTAATAGATCTCTGCTCTCCCCATGTGTGTGAAGTTGAAAGTGTACACACCATGGTGGGACTTAGGCTAGAGATTACAAATACTTGTTATGAGTTATATTTGGAGTTGGATGTCTCTATGAAATTGTGGTGTTTGTTGGACTCATCTAGAACTCAAGGTGACAGTGTGGGGTTTCTAGATGGGGAAGATGAACTTTGAGGTGTGCTGTTATAGCCCTACCATGGATTATAGTGTCCAACCGGAGAGTAGTTAAGAGTAGTATCATAAATAGAAGATATTTATATGAGAGTGTTTACTAGTGAAAGTATGATCCCTAGGCCTTGTTTCTAAGCATTGATACACCATTTGCAATTAGATCTGTTACATGTTTGCTTGCTTCCTTCTTTATTTCAGTTTGCCTTTAGTCTTTTCCACTCCATCAAGCTATTTTATATCACCGTTACCACTTATAATTATCCATACCACTTGTATTTCACTATCTCTTCGCCGAACTAGTGCACCTATACACCTGACAAGTTTATTGGGTGTGTTGGGGACACAAGCGACTTCTTGTATCTTGATTGCAGGGTTGCTTGAGAGGGGATACCTTTGACCACTTCCTCCCTGAGTTCGATAAACCTTGGGTGATCCACTTAAGGGAAAACTTTCTGCTGTTCTACAAACCTCTGCACTTGGAGGCCCAACAACTGTCTACAAGAATAGAAGTGCGTAGACATCAAGGTATTTTCTGGCGCCGTTGCCGGGAAGGTGAGGTAAAAGGTATTCACACCAGAGGATTAAAGAAGAAGAACCTCCCACGGCAAACGCCTATTTTCTGGCGCCGTTGCCGGGGAGGTAAGGTAAAAGGTACTCACATCCTCCGGTGTGAGTGCTCAAAGTTATTTCCTTTAGATTCTGCAATTTTGTCTGTTTGTTTCTTGTTTTCACTAGTTAGGCTTAATGGAAAAAAACAAAAAAAAACAGAGAGCTTTATATTATTTATCTTGAGTTAGGACATGAAGTGTTTGAAGAGAAAATTAAAAAACCTATGGAACTTTATTTACATGCTAATAGCAATGTTGTTAGTATGAACTCTTTAGACACCATTATTGCTAATGTTATGGAAAAGTCTAAGCTTGGGGAAGCTAGTTTTTATGAAAATGATCTTTTTAGTTCCCCAGCTTTGGAAGATAGCTATTCTATTGCTTATGATGATACTAAACCTCCAATATATGATGATTACAATGATGAATATGATATTTTCAGTCCACCTACTATTGAGGGGGTAATTAATTATGACTACAATATGCCTCCTATATTTGATGATTATGGTGATGATAATAATAATGATAGCTATTTTGTTGAATTTGCTCCCACTACAATTAATAAGAATGACTATGCTTATGTGGAGAGTAATAATTATTATATGCATGTGGCTCATGATAAGAATGTTTTATGTGATAGTTATATCATTAATTTTATTCATGATGCTACTGAAAGTTATTATGAGAGAGGGAAACATGGTTTTATGCATCACAACAATATTATGTTTCCCCTCTTTATGTTGAAAATTTTGAAGTTACACTTGTTTTGCTTTTCTATGCTTGTTTCTTTGTGCTTTCATGACTTGTTTCTTTACAAGATTATTTTTCATAGGAAGTGGGTTAGACTTAAATGTGTTTTGAATTTGCTTATTGATGCTCTCTTTTACTTCAATTCATATTTCCTATCATGCCTCTCAAACTATCATGCCTAACTTAAAGGCATTAAAGAAAAGTAATTATTGGGAGATAACCCAAAAGTTTTAGTTGAGTCTTGGAAGTTATTTCTTCAGTAATAACCTCTCCTTATCCTTTTTATTTGATTTTTGTGCCAAGAGTAACCTCTAATGAGAGAGAAGTAATGCTTGGGAAAGTTGCTGTCCCGAAACAGATTTTTATGCTTCACCATAAAAATTCGTGTAAAATCTCTGTACGTCCTTTTGAGGCGTGAATTTTTGTGCTTATGCCCCAGGTTGTTATATAACTTTATTTAGTTCAACACTTTTCGATTTGAGCAACAGAAGGTCTTCGAAAAAATTCGTCTTTACCTACTGGTCTGTTTTGACAGATTTCTGCCATTTTCTTCATTTGCTTCTTGTTGGTTCCTTTTTGAGTTCTTTTGGGGAATCGAGCTTTTTGAGGGAAGTGCTACAGCAGCTAGTGTTTTGATGGAAGTTTTATTGGCATTAGAACTGAACTTAAAGACTTATTATCTTGAGTGCACTAATGTTGCTAATAAAGATTGTGTGAAGTTTTGTATGAAGGAAAAAATTCAGGTGTATGGAAGGAATGAGTAATGAGATGAAGGATGGATTAAAGCTCAAGCTTGGGGATACCACGCGTGTCACCCCAAGAAATATCCAAGAAGTACAAGAGTCAAAGCTTGGGGATGCCTTGGCATCCCCTTCTTCATCAATAAAAATCACAGGTTTCTTCCAAACGCTTCATTTTTATTGTTTCATGCACAGTTGTGTTGTTCTTGGAGCGTCTTCTCTTTCGTTTTCATTTTGGTTTTCGTTTTATTTGTTTGCTTAGTTTGCTGAATAAATTGGTTGGACCCCCTCTTTCATGCATTGGTTTTCAAATAGTTTGGTTTGGATTGGAAAAAGAGTAGGAAAGTTCATGCTTAAGTGGTAAAGAGAGCTTGTTTTTGACTGTCGCCTATGCTTTGTCATGCCATGCTTGATATTGTTTTGGCTTTATGCTTAGTATTCTTTGCTGTAACATAACTTGTTATAAACAATTGAGATTTCTTAATGTGCCTTGGATGAATCATGCGTTGTTTTAGCATATTAAAGCATAGTATTGTGGTATTCTCCTTTGATGCTTTATTTGGGTTGACTTGGCGCATGCTCACACCATGTTATGACTATCCCAAGTCACCATAATATTTATGATCCTTTAGTTTTCAACTTGTACTATCACTTTATGCTTTCATCAATGATGTTTTGTCACTATGCATGATTATGGCCATTATTGCTCTATTAGTTTGTCGCTCCTAGTCTTTTGCTAGCCTCCGCAACCAAGTATGAGTTCCACTCATGCATCCAACTCCCTAAACCAAGTTATTCCAAAGAGTCCACCATACCTACCTACTAGCTATGCTATTCCAAGTATATTCATGTTTTTGTTTACCTTCCAAATTAAACTTGTTATGATAAAACTAGTGATTAAAGCTCTCACGAACTTGATGGCACAATTTACTTTTCTTGCCCTTAATAAACTTGAACCATTGTGTCATCTATGTTGTATATGCTTGCACTTATTTGTTGGGAATTAGAAGAACCATGCTGTCATGGGGAACGCTTTCAACATTGCACTTGGTACTTGTACCTAGTTGATATCATGCTCTTTTGTCTATGGATGTCGTCGGTGTGAAATGAAAGGGGAGCTTGTAAGTCCATGGAGTTATGTATATGTGTTAGAGAAACGCATGGGCCGCTGGTCTAATCCATGCTGACATGGTGGAAACCTGCAGCATAACCATAATGAGCTTTCTATGAAGCATTCTTCTTATAAAAAAAGAGTCCTATATTGAGAAAAAAGATAAAAAGGGAAAAAAAGATATTATGAAAAGAGGAAAGAGACAAAAAAAGCACCATATTCCCATGGTAAATAAGAAGATTGTTGAGATGCTTGTTGTCTGCTTGCCTTGTCATTATAATATGGGGATTCTTCCGTATCATTGGGAAAGGGGTACCCCGTTGGCGGTTCTCTATGATACACATGTACTTACGATGACAAGAACTTACTGATGACTAAACTTGAGTAGCATGAGGAGAAGCTCTCGTATTCAAGGGACATTAGATTCCTAACTTATACTTCGTCAAGCATATACACCATAGTTTGTTCACTTTAACCTTAATCACTTCAAGATGCTTATGATAGGGGCAATGAGAGCTGAAAGCTATTAAGTACCATAATTTTTGAAAGCTGTTTATGAGACTTGAATCCCTACTTCCTTCTATGAAGGCCTTTCTTCCACCATTATATTGAGTCTCCACCTTCTATCTTTATGCACCTACTTTGAGAGCATAGTGGCCATTCTTAGTTCTATGTTCATTGTCCCAAGACTAGTTGACTGATGCATACCTTGATATTGCTTGTTTTAAACTATTTGTATCTAGTCACTCTTATGAACTTTGAAGGTGTCCTATGCATTTATATTTGCTACTCTATGAGGGACAAGCTGAATCCTACTATGCTATGTTTTCTTTATGAGAAACAAACAAACGTCTTGCAAAGCATTGTTATTCATGAATCTTTTGTTTGTGCCTTTTCATGTTGCATCATAGTTTCTTTGTCTTATTGCTAGAACTTTGTCTTTCATGTTATGATTGAAGTACTATGATCCTAGCTTTGAATGTTTTACAAATACTTTGATCAAGTCTTTGATGGTGCATGTCACCTCAAAAATTATTCTTTCTTTTTATCACTTACCTACTCGAGGACGAGCAGGAGTTAAGCTTGGGGATGTTGATACATTGCAAATGTATCTATAATTTTTGATGTTCCATGCTTGGTTTTTATCTACTTTCTTATGTTATGTCCACACTTTGGAGTACTTTTCATATGATTTCTTAGACTAACCTATTAACAAGAGCCAAAGTGCCAGTTGCCTGTTTTCTGCTGTTTTTGGTTCCAGGAAAGTCAGAAAATCAATATTCTCGGAATTGGATGGAACAAAAGCCAAAGTGCCTATTTTACCAGAAGACTCACGGAGCCAGAAGGAGAGTCAGAGAGGGGCCACAGGGTGGCCACACCCCCCCTTGGCGTGGGCAACCCTAGGCCGCGCCAGGGCATGGTGTGGGCCCCCTGGCCGGCCACCGACCTTGCCCCTTCGCCTATATATTCCTCATGGGAAAAAAACCCTAAATAGTCAATTAGAAATCCACGAAAAGTTCTACAGCGCTGCTACCACCGAAGGGGAGATTCGGGGGACAGAAAGTCTCTGTTCCGGCACCCTGTCGGGACGGGGAAGTGCCCCTAGAGCCATCTCCATTGATCTCCACCGCCATCTCCATCACCATTGCTGATTCCCATGATGAGGAGGGAGTAGTTCTCTCTCGAGGCTAAGGGTTCTACTGGTAGCTATGTGTTCATCTCTCTCTATGCATGATCTTATTGAGAGCATGAGCTTGTAATCTATAGATCTACCTTGCTACTCAAGTGCTTTAATAGATCTCTGCTCTCCCCATGTGTGTGAAGTTGACAGTGTGCACACCATGGTGGCACTTAGGCTAGAGATTACAAATACTTGTTATGAGTTATAGTTGGAGTTGGATGTCTCTATGAAATTGTGGTGTTTGTTGGACTCATCTAGAACTCAAGGTGACAGTGTGGGGTTTCTAGATAGGAAAGATGAACTTTGAGGTGTGTTGTTATAGCCCTACCATGGATTAGAGTGTCCAACCGGAGAGTAGATAAGAGTAGTATCATAAAGAGAAGATATTTATATGAGAGTGTTCACTAGTGAAAGTATGATCCCTAGGCCTTGTTTCTAAGCATTGATACACCATTTGCAATTAGATCTGTTACATGTTTGCTTGCTTCCTTCTTTATTTCAGTTTGCCTTTAGTCTTTTCCACACCATCAAGCTATTTTCTATCACCGTTACCACTTATAATTATCCATACCACTTGTATTTCACTATCTCTTCGCCGAACTAGTGCACCTATACACCTGACAAGTGTATTGGGTGTGTTGGGGACACAAGAGACTTCTTGTATCTTGATTGCAGGGTTGCTTGAGAGGGGATACCTTTGACCACTTCCTCCTTGAGTTCGATAAACCTTGGGTGATCCACTTAAGGGAAAACTTGTTGCTGTTCTACAAACCTCTGCACTTGGAGGCCCAACAACTGTCTACAAGAATAGAAGTGCGTAGACATCACTCCACGGTCTTTGTTCTTTCCTGTAGAGCCTGCACATCATTTCTAATTGCAACGGCTTGGTTAGATATTCTCCCCATACTACTTTCATGGTTCTCCATAAGTTTAATAAGCATATTATTTTTCTCGGTTTGAGCTTCTATAAATGTTGCTCCATTAGTATTATCATAATTATTATAAGGAGCTCCTGCAAGATTAGCATGATATTTTTGAACATATGAAGCATAATTATTTTTCCATGTAGGATTAAAAGGAGTGCGAGCTATAAAATTAACATGATTAACATCATTAGTGATAGCATTAACTTGGTTATCTTCCTTACCCTTTACTAAGCTAAGCAACTTGTCTACCTTAGATGTAAACTCCTCATTGTTTACCTCGGAAATTGAACTTACTCTCTTCGAGGTTCTTTCCACATGCCATTGGGCATGGTTATTTTGCATATCATCAAGTAACTTCTTTGCAACACTCACATGCTTTCCCATGATCGTTCTTCCTGTTGCAGTATCTAGGATTGGGTTAAGACCATTATAAAATAAATGTAATATAAGCCACTCTTCCATCCCATGATTAGGACAGTTCATTGCGGCTTCTTTCATCCTTTCCCACGCAAGTGCTAGTGGCTCACAGTCTTCTTGTCTAAAACATATAATGTTGGATCTTAGCTGCATAGTCTTAGGTGGGGGGAATTTAGTCATAAACAAACTAGTACATTCCTCCCAATATTTAATGGTGCCCTTTGATAGAGATAGGAACCAATCCTTAGCCTTTCCTCTAAGAGATAAAGGAAACAATCTTAGCTTAACATCATTTGGATCTACATCCTTAATACGCATCATGTCACAAAATTCAGTAAAAGTATTTAAGTGCAATCCCGAATCCTCAGAAGATGAACCCCCAAATTGGTTTTGTTGAACCAAACTTAAAAGGTTAAGTTTAATCTCATATGTTTCTACATAAACTGCAGGCTGAGTGATGGGTGCACGAATAAAATCATCAGTGGGAGTAGCATACTCCCCTAATCTCTTTTGAGCCATGGATCTTATCTTTTTGGTAATTTTTAAGTAATGAAAACAAAAAACAAGTAACTATTTTTTTGGGTTTTCAAATAGATAACAAGAAAGTAAACCAATAACAATAATTAAACCACAACTAATAATAAAACTAAAAACAAGGTCTCTAATGACCTCACCAGGATAAGGAAATTGCTTCCCCGGCAACGGCACCAGAAAAAGGGTTGATACCTTTGATGACTGCAAGGGCACAGATCAATTGTAGCTAGTTTCGAAGTAAAGATATCGAACCCACAGAGAGCTATTGGTTAAGGTATTTATGCCCCTTGTTACTATTTACCAAAGAATACTTGTAAGTTGTCTTTGATCTCAAGTAAAGGATGTTAAATTGTTTATGGTTTTTTGCAGAAAAGTAATTAAAACAAGTAAGAAGACTGTATGAAAGCGTAGTTGAATTCAATAGGGCTAAAACATTCTTGGGGATGTAGGATACACCGCTAGCATAGTACTATTGTTATATGCAATCAAGATAACATACTTATTGTGTCATGATATGTGTGGAGAGAGCCCCATAATAAGATGTTCACGACAAGGCTCGTAGGAAGCCACTTTGTTGAGCCAAGTGTGAGGTCACCTCTAAATAACCACTGCAATGCCTGAAACCAATCACCCATACAAGCCACCACAATTAAGGGTTTCCCCATGGATATCATAATTATCTTAGGGAGTCCCTCTTGATCCCCCTTTGACCGTGTGGGTTACAGGCCGTCGCCAATCTGTCACGGGGCACTCCGGGTACGCTTCCACAAAACATTGAAAGGGTTTCTTCCTCCCTTTAGTCTCAAAGGCAAATGATATGTGGTCGACTTCACATGTCATCTAAAGAGAGAAATCAAACACAAGTCATAATTATATCATAGACAAGCAAGTCATATGGACACAAGAATAGATCATCTTTATTACAAATTCATAGTGGTGATAGGGTTTCTCCATCTCCCTAAGAACAAAGGAACTACTCACTCATGGAAGCAATCAACAACATCATCATAATCAAATGGATGGATTAAAGTACGGGGGCAGATCTAATGCAAACTACAATTGGATCTGGAATTACAAAGAGATCCAATAGATGAAAGATGGAGTAATGGTGGTGATGAAGATGCAGCGGTTGATGGTGAAGGGGATGATGCGTTGTCCTCCAATGACCCCCAAAGCAGCTAGGATATTTCCCTAGTCAAGTTCCTCCTTCAGATCCCTCTCGGATGTGGTGTTTCGTGGTTTCTGGTGGCTGTGAATGTCAGATCTCCCTCTCGTCTTTGCCAGGAGAAACTATTTGATGAGGCGGTCCCGATGGTGCCTGGTATGGGCACACGGTACGGGCAGGCTCCGCCCGTACCAGTGGTCCTTATCGGCACTGATGCCTCCTCGTTGTTTGTTATTCTTCCGGGTGCGAAGGTAAATTCATAAAATAACTTCTATCACTTAGAAATATCATATAATTACTCAATATGACAGCTCTAATTGATATGTTCATATATGACTCCATGATTTGGGATCATGTTGAAATAAGAACGAAATAGCGTGCGTAGGCGCAGTGAAATACAAAAATCCCTACTCTATTTATGCAAAAACAAGAGGTAAATATGCTTCAATTTTGGACGCATCAAATCCCCCAAGCTAGGCTCTTGCACATCCCCGAGTAATATGGTGGCTTAAGAACAAGACACCATGTTCATGAGACCCGAGACGTTACAATAAATGAGGCAAAAATTGAAACAAGAATACAACATCGGATGTAGAGATAAATTGGGGGTATTATCATACCCTTACACATTACATAACTTAGAGGCTTCCACACCTTTTTCTAGTATTAATGAAATTATAAGAAGCTACTAGTGATTCAACATATTATATAATCACGGAGTTTAGAGATTTGGAGCTCTAGGTTTAATAGTGAAGCTTCATTATCATTTTCTTTTTTTCCTTTCTCTCCCTTTTTATATGCTTGATTCTTTTGATAGCTGCTTTCTTTTTCTTTCTTAATACTTGCATATCTATACTTTTCCTTGTTTGATGTCTCCAAGATCAAGATACGGATCCGGCGTTGGTCATTGACCTTCTCCAACTGTTAAACAAGAGCTTTGTACATCTCTATTGTTTGCTTCTTAGTATTAATGGATCTGAGGCTGATGTTGAGATTTGCCTCTAGTCCCTTCATTATCTTCAAGTCCATTTGGTCCAGGTAGCGGCGCAACAATTTAATATGTTTAGAAGATCTTGGAGCTTTTACCTCAATCTTGTTGATGCGACGATCGAGCTTATCCAGGGAGGCTTGAATCTCCTCCCCTTGTCTCTTCACCTTTCCCAAGAAAAACTCCCCATCTCCTTCTAAATCAAGTTGAACTTCATCAAAGTCATCTTCTTTTCCAATGCCCAGGCTGAACACCTTGCGTCCATCCTTTACTGTTTCCATCAGCTTGAATCCATCCTCATCTTCAAACTTCTTCCCTTCTGGTACAACAACTTTATCTTCCTCTGTAACTCTTGAGGACAACCCATAGAGATCTTCTTTCTCTTGAAGGGTGCTCCATGTAGAGGTCATGGTTCGAGAGAGTTTTTGTGGAAGAAGTAGATTGTGGAGAAGATCTATATTATTAATACAAAGGTAGAACCCTTCTAGGAGGTTTATAAAGGGTTAGAGGCAAGGCGAAATTCGTGCCTGGAGAAAAAGGGTCGCCCAAGAAAAGAATCCTAACAAATAAGGACACAAATAAGTGCAAAATAAGGAAATTTGGGTTGTAATGACCAACACGGTACGGGCGACGCCTGTATGGTGCGCTCATACCGGGTCATTTCCAAAAGCGGCACGGTACGAAGTCAGTAAAAGGTCAATCGACTAAGTGGTACGGGCGGGTTCTGCCCGTACTACCCATCCGTACCGACTTTGCAACTTCTTAATTAATTTTTTTAATAATTAAATTTTTTGACACAAAATTGTAAACGAGAAATAGAAGAAGGAAGTCACCGAACTGATAACGACCAGCGGTAAGGGGGTGCGCCCATACCGCGCGGTCGTACCGCTTCCGCGAGAACATCAACGAGGCATCAGCAGGCTTAACGACCATCGGTATTGGCGGATACGGCCGTACCGTCCGCCCGTACCGATCTCGTAAGACCGGCAGTCAACCCAGAAAAATGAAAGAAATTGAAATATGCAAGAAGAAATAGTAGATAATTATCCAGAACAAAGGTGTGTTGAGAATTTCATAAGTCATGTTCATCGAGGGAATATGGTCTCATTTGAATTTGTTTTCTTCCTCTCTTCGAATAAAACAGGTCACGGAAAATCGCCAAAACCATTATAAGGGGAAATAGGAAACTTCCTTTTTGGTTGTGTGGTTCCCACATGTATGCACACGGACGATACCTCCTTAGGATGAAGAACTCCTTGAGTATCCGTGAATGCTTCCTCCACCTCTTCCTTCTGTTATAGAATCTGTAAATCAAATTCTTGCAGAAGTAGAGTCCAATGGTTATTTCTTGGCTTAACATCAGCCCTTTCCAGGATTTCTTTCAATCCAACATGATCAGTATGTACTCTAAATTTGGAGTCCATGATGTAAGATCTAAATTTATCACAAGAAAAGACTACAGCGAAGAATTCTTTTTCAGCTATAGGATAGTTCTTTTGGGCCCTGACGTGGGTATACCTTACAGGTACCTAAGATTAGCCTATATGGTTCAGTACAACAAGGAGTCCATGATGCAATCGAAGCCCAACAGAGATTCGAGTGGCCTGCTGGAGTTCGACTTCTTGGAGGACACAACGAAGTATAGATAGAAACTTAAAGGAAAACCCTAACTTGTAGCCGACTCGATCTTCTACCCCGAGACCTAGCCTCTCTATATAAAGGCCAGGAGGGGCGGCGATGAGGACCAAGGAATACACCCTGCATACACACCGCCAGATTGCATCTGCGCACCATTGTAATCTTTGACTTTCTCATAATCAAGATCAGACAAGCAGGAGTAGGGTCCTCTACGAGGCCTAAACCTGGGTAAACCTCGTGTCACCTATGTGCTTGCTTGCTAGCCGATCGATGCCTCCAACGCTCCCCACTTCCTCGAACCTAAGTCCATTAACAATGGGCATTAATGAGTTAACCCCTTGTCAATTGGCGTCATCTGTGGTAATCGAACCCATGACCACGCCATAGGATATACTCCGTTCTTCATGGTACATGGTACCGAAGCAGTGCTACCTGCAAAAGTACGCTATAAAGCCCCAAGGGTCATGGCATACAGCGAGGCCGATTCAATGACCGCACTCTAAGACTCTTTTGACCTCCTTGATGAAGCACGCAAGATCGTGGCAGAACGATCCACGATTTATCAGCAAAGCCTCCGTGACTACCATAGCCGCCGGCTACGTCGAAGGAGACCTCGTCCTGCAACTAAAGCAGAAAGGACACCTCAAACTAGAGTCCCCCTAGGAGGGACCCTATGTGATTACCGAAGTAAT
This sequence comes from Avena insularis, assembly GCA_023614405.1. NCBI lineage: Eukaryota > Viridiplantae > Streptophyta > Magnoliopsida > Poales > Poaceae > Avena > Avena insularis. Next base: position 192,125,009 of record CM042690.1, read on the forward strand.
CCAGGTGGCGACTATCCCCTGAAAGATGTAGAGAGTGGAGTCGCGTACTCCAACCCCTGGAACATCGCGCAGCCGCGTCGTTTCTACCCTTAGATGTTTCCTTCCCATTTTTCAATAAGTCTACTGAGCCAGGCTACTTTGCCAAACATTGTATCTCCTGATATTCTACAAATAAATAAAGCTAAGTGCCTCCAACCTTGTGTTTTGTTTTATTTACATTGCTATTTTGATAGGGGGCTGCGCCACCCTATCTACCTCATCACATGAGAAATAAATAGTAACCTGAGTAGTTGATGTACTATTAATCGAACCCTTGAGAGAACCCAACCCAGCTGCAACGCATCTGACAGGTTGGTAAGGTGGTGAGATAAAGACACGTCAGGCTAACGAAAATACACTGCATAATACAAATCACTCGAAGATCATATAAGCTACCAAGCTTTACATACAATATGGGTAACAAAACACCCAGTCAAACTATGCAAACTTTACAACACTTATTGTCGGGGGAATTATCCCTGGGTACCACAAAGAAGCACTCAAGACAGATAAAAAAGGCAAAACATCAATAAGATAAAGGAAAATTGGAGCACTAGGTGTCCTGGGCTGACGAGGAGTCTCCCAGCCGGCCTGCCTCACCCTTTCCGGCTGGGCCTCCACCGACCGGCTCCTGCACCATCTTCTCTATCCGGCTAGGACAAGTCTCGGCTAGGCCGGTTCCATCCTCGTCTGGCTCCCGCCTAGGCTGGCTGGGTCGCCCCGGCTGGGCCGCCACATCGCCCTGTCCTAGCTGGGCCCCTTCCCGGGTAGGCCGCCTCCCCGCCAAGTCCCCTCCTAGGCCGGCTCGCGCCTGCTCCGGCTGGCCTCCCTGCTGCCGGATCTCCCTCCTCTCATGCGTGGGCTGGCTCCCCACAGGGCCTGCTCCATGCCCCCCGACTGGTCTGGATGGCTATGCCCATCACCCCTGCTAGGCCTCATCGGCGCATCCTGCGCCGGTTGGGCCGACGTGTGCCTCCTAGGCCATCTCGCTCGGGCTACATGGGAGTGGATCGATCCCTAGCGATCGTTCCCTCCTGGACGGCTCCCATGTTCAGTCGGTTACGATCGGGACCAAGGCCATGTGCTGGCACATTGGATCCTCCAGTGCCTAGGACTCCATCAACAGAAGAAGGACAACGACAAGACCAAAGCCACTACTGCCCATGCATGCAACAGTCTACTAGTACCGGATGATGTAGTAAATAGTCTAGCACTATACATGACACTTTGTACTATTAGATGACATAGGAAATAGTACTAGTTAGGCTTAGTGGGCCCTCTTTTGTCCCTTGGGCCTCCAATATAAGGCACTAGGGAAGGCTCTCTCACACTCATTGGGAGACCCATCGATCACTCTCCCTGGGAGCTAGCTCTCTCATTCCTAGGGACACACACACTCAGACATACACATAACAAGGGTTGGCATTTGAGTAGCTAAATAGTTCATACAGCTCGAGGAGCAGCTTATACTCTAGATATCTCTCATAGCCAGATTGCAGGAGTAGGGGTGTTACCTCCAGATTGACTAAACTTATTGCTAGATCATCATCTGGAGTCTCGATAATTATTGAGGCTAAGTTTATGATATTACCTTCTTCCTCATGTTCATACTCATCATCATCTAATTCTTCAATAGCTGGTTTATGGACAAATTTGGAGAAATGAAAATCCATCTTCTCTTCACCAAACTTGAGAGACACATTTTGCTTCCTGCAGTCTATGTTTGCACCTGCGGTATTTAGAAAAGCTCTTCCAAAGATGATGGGACAATAAACATTAGTGGGCATATCAATAAGCACAAAATCAATAGGATATTTGTGGGGTCCAATACATATTGGTATGTCCCTAATTATTCCCATAGGGACTCCTAGAGTTTTATCTACAAGCATTATAGTCATATCCGTATCTTCCATTTCAGTTGGGGCTAATTTGTTTTGAATTTTTAAATAAAAGTTAAAAGGAATAACATTAACAGCTATACCTATATCGCATAGACCATAATAGAAAGTTCCACAAAAAGTGCATGGAAGGATAGGCTTACCCACTTCTTTAGCTTTTACCTTTCCTTCAACAAATTGCGAGGCTTCGGAATCTAGTTCAATCACGTTGCAATGTGCAAACATGGTCAGAATATCTTCTTTTATTGATGCCTCTGCCTCTTGTTCACTTCCTTCCTTGGTTTTCCTCATTAGTGTTTCCTCTTCCAGCTCCTTGAGAAATAATTCTTCATCCTTGTGTTGATCCTCAGGTTGTTGAGCCATCATGTGTTTTCTCACCGTCCTTGGAAAAGGAAGGTGTTCAACATACAAAGGCACCTCCCTCATTGGCTCGACAGGGGCCATAATTATTGGTTCTTCTTCATCAACTGGCTCAGGTGGCGGAGTCTAATGAAGCCAGTCCTTCTTTGGAGCTTCAATATGTTCTATAAAAGACTGAAGGATTTGCAAGACAATATCACCATCAAGTTGCAGTTCATTAGCAGTTTCTTTTACCTTACCCGAGTCTTTATAAGCATTGACACAATCATATTCAATTTCTATACCTCCTTCGCCTCCTAAATCAAATCCCCATGTTTCTCCATTACGGCGAATTTGTTCTAAAAGTTCCCAAGCTTTGATTATAGTTAACTCCATGAAAGAACCTCCTAAATTCGTGTCAAGCTCATGTTTAGTTTCTTGATTAAGTCCTCCATAAAAAATATGCAGTACATACCATTCTGGTAAATCATGATGGGGATATTTGTGAAGTAGAGACTTATACCTTTTGTAGGCTCTTACCAAACCTTCACCTGGGCGGTTCTTGAAGTTTGTAATTGCCCTTCTTACCTCAGTAGCATTTACCTTGGGAAAGAATCGAGACACAAATTCTATTTTAAGCTTTTCCCAGGTATCAATTTTCTCTGTAGGGAAAATTCTATACCAAGCCAAAGAAGTGTTGGTTAAAGATTGGCTAAATAGTTTAAGTTTTAATTCATCATCAGAATAGCCTCTCAATTTCGGAGTACAACATAGCTCGGTAAAGTGCATTAAATGACTATAAGGATCCTCATCGGGATCATCTCCTACAAAAGTTTTTTCTTTAATAATTGCGATAAAACGAGGGTTAACCTCATACTCTAGTTTTCTCCCAGTCAAGAATTCTTTCACTAATCCTCTATTGAATCTCTCGAGGTATTTAGTAGCATCGATCTGATTAATCAGTCTGAGTGCATCCATGGTGTTTACCTGAAACTAGTAAACAACTTTAGTAGAACAATGAGTAAAGTAAGTAACTAAGAACAAAGACCAAAAGAGCTTAGCTCCCCGGCAATGGCGCTAGAAAATATCTTGATGACTGCAAGTGCACATATCAATTGTAGCTACTTTCGAAGTAAAGATATCGAACCCATAGAGAGCTATTGGTTAAGGTATTTATGCCCCTTGTTACTATTTACCAAAGAATACTTGTAAGTTGTCTTTGATCTCAAGTAAAGGATGTTTGAATTTTTTATGGTTGTTTTTAGAAAAGTAATTAAAACAAGTAAAAGAAAACAAGTAACAAGACTGTATGAAAGCGTGGTTGAATTCAATAGGGCTAAAACATTCTCGGGGATGTAGGATACACCGCTAACATAGTACTATTATTATATGCAATCAAGATAACATACTTCTTGTGTCATGATATGTGTGGAGAGAGCCCCATAATAAAATGTTCGCGACAAGGCTTGTAGGAAGCCACTTTGTTGTGCCAAGTGTGAGGTCACCTCTAAATAACCACTTCAATGCCTAAGAGCAATCACCCATATAGGCCACCGCAACTAAGGGTTTCCCCATGGATATCATAATTAGCTTAGGGAGTCCCTCTTGATCCCCCTTTGACCGTGTGGATTATGAGCTGACACCAATCTATCACGGGGCACTCCGGGTACGCTTCCACAACACGCCCAAAGGGTTTCTTCCTCCCTTTAGTCCCGAAGGGAAATGATATGTGGTCAACTTCACATATCATCTAAAGAGAGAAATCAAACACAAGTCATAATTATATGATAGACAAGCAAGTCATATGGACACAAGAATAGATCATCTTTATTACAAGTTCATAGTGGTGCTAGGGTTTCTCCATCTCCCCAAGAACAAAGGAACTACTCACTCATGGAAGCAATCAACAACATCATCATAATCAAATGGATGGATTAAAGTATAGAGGTAGATCTAATGCAAACCATTGGATCTGGAATTACAAAGAGATCTAATAGATGAAAGATGGAGTAATGGTGGTTATGCAGATGCAGCGGTTGATGATGAAGGGGATGATGCGTTCTCCTCCAATGATCTACGAAGAAGCTGGGATTTTGTCCCATCCAAGTTCCTCCTTCAGATCCCTCTCAGATGTGGTCTTTCGTGGTGTCTGGTGGCTGTGAATGTCAGATCTCCCTCTCGTCTTTGCGAGGAGAAATTATTTGACAAGGTGATCCTGATGGCGCCTGGTGCAGGCGGATGGTACGGGCAGGCTCCTCCTGTACCAGTGGTCGTTATCGGCAATGATGCCTCCTCCTTGTTTGTTATTCTTCTGGGTGCGACGGTAAATTCATAAAATGACTTTTATCATTTAGAAATGTCATATAATTACTCAATATGACAGATCTAATTGATATGTTCATATATGACTCCATGATATGGGATCCTGTTGAAACAAGAACGAAATAGCGCGCGTAGGCGTGGTGAAATACAAAAATCCCTACTCTATTTATGCAAAAACAAGAGGTAAATATGCTTCAATTTTGGACACATCAACCTTTGATCCGGATTCACGGATGTAGTATAATAGCCTTTTTCCCTACAAGACCTAGGTTTAATCAAACCTCGGAAAGCACTGCTAAAAGGTAATAAAACGGACACGTCTACAAGACTTTGTTTGTTTGTTTTACCTTAGTTGACCGGACCAATATAGTTTACTTTATAACGGGTTTGAATCAATGGATCGAGATAGGCCAGGGTTGAAGATCCACCTGCAGCTACACATGAAATGGGATAAAAGATAATAATAAGCATAGTCATGTATAATGTTTGAATCGAGATAATCTCTTGTGGGCAACACATCCTAATATTCTAGAACCCCCATGATGCAGCGGGCATATCAATAGACTTTTAATCCAACCGAGAGTACACCGAAGCCATGGGTTACAAATGATTATTAAGTGCAAAAATAGATCATAGCTTAAAGTGGTGATGTTGTTGTTGATCCTGAATGGGGCGCTAAGCAAAGACCGTACTACCCTTTCTGTCACTGAGGATCCTATGAGATTGCCACTGAAAAGGACTAAGGACATGGTTCTTTCTTATGGAGGTGACGAAGAGCTCATTGTAAACAGTTACATCGATGCTAGTTGGAACACCGATCCGGATGACTCGAAGTCACAATCTGGATACGTATTTATTTTGAATGGTGCAGTAGTGATATGGAGGAGTGCCAAGCAAAGAGTTGTGGTGAAATCTTCAACTGAATCGGAATACATAGCTACTTTGGAGGCTGCAGAAGAAGCGATATGGATGAAGGAGTTCATTACTAAGCTTGGTGTGGTTCCTAGTGCGTTGGACCCGATGGCCATATATTGTGACAACATGGGTGCCATAGCTAATGCACAGGAGCCAAGGTCACACAAGAAGCTGAAGCACATCAAGCTACGCTTTTCATGCTATTCGTGAGTATGTCTAAGATGGTGACATAAATATTTGCAAAGCACACAGTGATCTGAATGTGGCAGATCCGTTGACTAAACCTCTCCCTAGAGCAAAATATGACCAACACCAGAACGCCATGGATGTTAGGTATATTACCATGTAATCCAGATTATTGACTCTAGTGCAAGTGGGAGATTGTTGGAGATATGCCCAAGAGGCAATAATAAAGTGTTTATTATTATATCTTTGTGTTTATGATGAATGTTTACCTCCCATGCTATAATTGTATTAATAGGAAACACTAATACTTGTGTGTTTTGTAAACATAAAAGAGTCCCTAGTAAGCCTCTTGTTAAGACTAGCTTGTTGATTAATAGATGATCATGGTTTCCTGATCATGGACTTTGGATGTTATTAATAACAAGATCATATCATTAGGAGAATGATGTGATGGACATACACCCATAGTAAGCATAGCATAAGATCAAGTCATTAAAGTTCGTTTTGATACAAGATTTCAAATACATAGTAACCTAATCCTTTAACCATGATATTATGTTAATCACAATCACCAGATGAGTGCTTTGATGACATCAAACGCCACTTCGTAACTATGTTGTTATAAAGGTGGCATTAGGTATTCTGAAAGTATGTGTTGAAGCGCATAGATCAAGAATGGGATTTGTCCATCCATATGACAGATAGATATGCTCTGGGCCCTCTCGGTGGAATGTCATCCAATTAGCTTGAAAGCATGTTATTAGGTCACAAGGGATGTCATATCACGGTACGAGTAAAGAGTACTTATCGGTAACAAGGTACAACTAGGTATGGAGATACCGATGATCGAACCTCGGATAAGTAGAGTATTACATGACAAAGGGAATCAGTGTCGTATGTTAATGGTTCTATCGATCACGAAGTCATCGTTGAATATGTGGGAGCCATTATGGATCTCCAGGTCCTGCTGTTCGTTATTGATCGGAGAGGTGTCTCCATCATGTCTACATAGTTTGTGAACCGTAGGGTCACACACTTAAGGTTCGATGTTGTTTAGGTAGGTATGGAATATGAGTTGGAGACTGAATGTTGTTATAAGTCTCGGATTGGATCTAGGACATCATGAGGAGATCCAAAATGGTCCGGTGAATAAGATTCATGTTATGGAAATCTTTTTCTGGGTTTCGGAAAAGTTCCCGAGTATTTGTTTGGAGCTTCTAGAAGGTTTCGGAAGGTTCCGGAAGGTTCTAAGGAGATTACTTGAAAACCAAGAAAGAGAGGGAACACTTGGGGGGGAAGAAAACTCCCCCCTCCCCTTGTGCGCCGGCCCTAGGAGGTTGGGCCAAAGGGGGCAACCCTAGGCCGCACCCTCTATATAAAGAGGAAGAGGGGGCGCCTCCCCCTTGCCCCATCCTCCCATCCTAGCCGCCTCCCTGCTCCTCCTTCCTCCTGCTAGGGCTTAGGCGAAGCCCTGCAGGATTTCTCCTCCACCACTATCACCACGCTGTCGTGCTGCTGGGATTCCGAGGGGACCTACTACCTCCGCTGCCTGCTGGAACAGGGAGAGGAAGGTCTTCATTGACTCCGTATGTGTGACCGAGTGCAGAAGCACTGCCGGAACGTGGCGCCGGAAGGATCGTCTACTCGATCTTGAGATTGGCAAGTGATCGTCTACATCAACCACGAGATCCAATCTCACTCAAGGCTTTGGATCTACAAGTGTTAGTACAGATCTATCTCGTTGCACTTATCTCATAGATTAGATCTTGGCTTTTCCATAGATTGGATCTTGGTTTTGTTCGTTCTTGCGGTAGAAAACTTTTATTTTCCCTGCTACGCACCCATAAGTGGTATCAGAGCTGTGTCTATGCGTAGATCTATTGCACGAGTAGAACACAATGGTTTTGTGGGTGTTGATGCTTTTTGTTGTTGTTGTCTTCACGTGTACTTTGCATCTTGCGGGATGGTGGGATGAAGCGGCTCGGGCTAACCTTACATGTCATCCCACATGAGACTTTCTCCATGCTTGACGTGCAACTTGCATTGCACAAGTGGCTCTGCGGGTGTCTATCTCTCCCACCATAGTTAAGATCCAATTTACAATTATCATCTAACAACACTTGTACCAACATTGTTGTTCATGTTCGTAGGTAAGATTGGTTCTTATTCAAATGCCCCAAGCCACGTAAAATATGCAAAGAAAATTAGAGGCATCTAACTTGTTTTTGCAGGGGCATGTGATGTGATATGGCCATGATATGATTGTGATTATATTTGATGTATGCAATGATAATTATTGTAATATGGCAACCGACAGGAGACTAATGGTTGTCTTTAAATTCGTTAAGACCTGCGTGTCTATTCATCATGTAATAGCTTTATTCCAAGTAGTTGTAATAGTTGATGTTAGTGATGGACAACCATGAGCGGCGCCACTGAGCTTGACGCCATGCTGGTGTTGATGGAGATAAAAGGCACAAGAAGAAAGGCCATATCATGTCACATATTATGAATTGCATGTGATGTTAATCCTTTATGCATATTGTATTGCTTAGATTACGATGGTAGCATTATAAGATGACCCGTCTCACTAAATATCAAGTAGTGAAGTGTTCGTCCTTAGTAGGCACCGTTGCTCAGACTCATCGTTTCGAAGCATCTCGTGATGATCGGGTGTTATAGATTCTATGTGTGTATACAATGGGTGCAAGCCAGATTTGCACATGCGGATATTAAGGTTAATCTTGACGAGCCTATAATGTACATACATGGTCTCGGAACACGGAATTGAAGGAGTTATACCCTAGAGGCAAATAATAAAGTGTATTATTTGATATATCTCCTACATGTTCATAATATGTTTCATACTGTGCTATAACTATGTTAATACGAAACGTTAATACACGTGTGGTATGTAAACAAACTGTGTCTCTAGTTACCTCTAGTGAACTAGTTCATTGGTCATGAGGATGGTCTGTGTTTCAAGATCATGGGCATTTATGCCAACTGATAATGAGGTCATGTTATTAGTTGAATAACATGATATACAAACATCCGACCGTTATATCTTAATGAGATCTAGTTACAAAGTTCACCATTGATGATAAAACACAGAGAACCTCGCAACCTGATCCTTTGACTGTGAGGTAATGCAAATCACCATTTCTGGAAGAATCTTTGATGGTTATCAAGAATCATCTCGTAAAAGGGTGATCAAAAAGATGCCACTCAGGTTTTCCGAAGGGATGTGTTGAGGAGTACATATCAAGACCAGGATTTGTCTAGTCCATGTAACGGACAGATACATGTGGCCATCTCGGTGGCGTTGCATTAATGAAGCTTGCGAGCATGTGACTAGGTCACGGGATGCAACAACATGAGAATGAGAAAACAAGTTCATCGGTAACGAGATCGAACTAAGGTATGGAGATACCGAAGATCAAGTCTCGGATGAATTAGGTATCTAATGACAAAGGGAACGGGGAACGACTATCTCACGGTTCAAGCGATTGTATTCGTGAAACGCACGGGGGTCACATGGCCATCTAGGTCCCTCTGTTGATCATTGATATGATAGTGGTCTCTATCATGTCTGGAGTGTTTACGAACCGAAGGATTTCACGCTTAAGGGTAGGGACTCTTAGGGTAGATGAGGTATCGTATGAGAAATAGAGAAAGAGAAACCGAAATAGTTTTGGTAACATCAGATGGAGATCGGAAGGGGTCCGGAAGTTCTTCCGGACTGAAGGAATAATATAATATGTGTATTTGAATGTTAATTGGAGAATTAATATTAAATATATATTTTATTTTATTTTTAAAGGCTCCATATTGCTAATGGGCCTCACCCGAAGGGAGGCCCAATAGGGCAAGGTGCCTAGGGAGTGGGGGTCGGCCGGCCTAGGCCTGGTGGGCCGCCCCAGTGGGGCCCACCTAGGGCCGGTGGCTGCCCCTAGGTGTCCGGCGGGTGTGGGGATTAGTCCCACACCGCCTGGCCCCTGGGTGGTGCCCCTCTCCCACTATATAAAGGGGTCCCCCTCCCCCTTTGGAATCACCCATTCCTCTCATTCTCTCTCTCTCATCTACTGAGGACTTCCTCGTAATATTGGGGAGGACCTCGTAGTTGAGTTCTCCACCTTCACACTATCATCGTGTGATCGGTGATCCGGCATCTATTTCTTCCGCTGCTCGGCTGGATAGGAGTCCGGTTGACGTCTCCTACACCGGACGTGTGACGAACTTTGGAGGCACCACACTTGGGGTGTTGCTCGTCTTCATCAATATACGCCTTCCTACGTAAGGCGTGCCTCTGTCTGCAAAGGTACGAATACTGTATTCCTTCTCCGTTACTTATGTCTACATACTATAGATCCTGGTATTAGTGTTTGAGTAGATAGAATTTTTTGTTTCTGCTACGGAACCCAACTGTGGTATCAGAGCGGGTCTATGGGTAGACATATCGTACGGATAGAACACATAGCAATATGTGGGCCTTGATTCTCTAGTTGCTACCCTCTTTAGTGTTATTGTTCATATCACGGCACTGTTTGATGAAGTGGCCCCCAACCGACCTCACGTGGTGATTCACGAGACTGGTCCACATATCAAAGTGGCTTAGGGGGGTGTCTCTCTCTCTACAGTAGTTGATATGGCATTGACACTGGAGGGCCCTCAAAAGGGAAGAAGAACGACAATCGTTGAATCCATGTTGTGGCTCGATGTTCGTAGGTGGGAAGGGATTCTACTGCGAAAGCCCCAAAGCCGCGTAAAACATGCAATAGTTAATATAGATGAGTCTATCTTCATTATTGCATAGGGGAAAGTGTTATAACATGGCATTGACAAGTTTGTGAAACTTTAAGGCTGTTGATGATGATCATAAAGCTATAACCATGTCATAACACTTTACTTTTGAAGTATTACTTATTGTGCTAGTATACTTACTAGACGGTAGCATAATAAGATAATCCCTCATAGTATTCCAGTTATCGTATTCCCTTGTGTGTGCACCACCAAGAAAGTTCTTCGGTATGAGGCGATCCAGGGTTACAGGCCTGGGTGTCAGACATATCTATGTTCGCATACAGTGGTGTAAGCCATGTTGCACTACGAATACACACGAGTTAGAACTGGTGAGCCTAGCACGTTAGAGAAACGTGGCCTCAGAATACAAGAGACTGAAAGGTCGAGCATGAATCACATGGTTGATGTGATCGACATTAGGGAATGTCCACCCTTGATACTGCAATGATGGCTATGTTTAACCTGGGGAGGTGCAGGGGATTGGGATCATGTGATCACTAACTGAGTAGAGGGATGTTCGTTTGAGTGGGAGTTCTGTTATTTAAAACTTGAACTCATTATTATGAACATAGTCTAAATACTTTGCAAATCCTTTGTAGATGTCTCGCCCACCCACCTTCAACCTTAGCACTTTCCTCAAGAAGGACAAGCTAAAAACTGATGGAACCAACTTCACCACATGGTTCCGCAATCTTAGGATCCTCCTAGTCCCCTACAAGTTGACTTATGTCATCGAGGCTGAGCTTCCGGCTAAGCCTGCAGATTCCGCCTCCCAGGATGAAAAGAATGTCTGGCAGTCCAAGGCAGACGATTTCTCCCTCGTCCAGAGTGGAATGCTCTATGCCATGGATCCAGAGCTTCAAAAGCGTTTTGAGAAGATGAATGCCTTTGAGATCATTGAGGATCTCAAGGCCGTCTTTGCTCCACAGGCTCGTGCAGAGAGGTATGATGCTTCTGAGCTCTTCTTCTATGCTAAAATGGAAGAGCACGACAGCATTAGTGAGCACGTGGTCAAAATGTCTGGCTACGTTAAGCACTTAAACGCCCTAGATTGCAAAATCCCAGAGGAGCTCGCTATAGATAGGGTGCTGCACTCGCTACCCCCTAGCTAGCTTTGTGATGAACTACAACATGCAAGGGATGACTAAGACCCTTGCTGAGGTGTTCGCCATGCTCAAAACTGCTGAGGTTGAAATCAAGAAGGAGCACACAGTGTTGATGGTCAACAAGACCACCAACTTTAAGAAACCAGGGCAAAAGGGAAAAGGCAAGGGTAAGAAGTCTAAGAGGGATGGCAGGTTTGCTCCCGGCACCTCAAAGACTGCCAAGCCTAGCCCTAAGCCCGGCACTTCGTGCTTCTACTGCAAAGGGGATGGGCACTGGAAATGCAACTACCCCAAGTTCCTTGAAGACAAGCGAGCTGACAAGATAGCCATCCCGGACAAAGGTATATATGATATACATGTTATTGATGTATTCCTTACGAGCGCCAAGAGTAACACCTGGGTATTTGATACCGGATCTGTTGCTCACATTTGTAACTCTCAGCAGGATCTACAGAGTAGGAGGCGCCTGAGGAAGGACGAGGTGACGATGCGCGTCGGCAATGGTTCGAGAGTCGAAATGGAATGATTTTGAATATAGATTTCTTGGTAAAAAACCTTCCCCCAATTTTGAATTGTCAAAGCAAGAACTTTATGTAAGAGTGGAAGCCCCAAAAGGTGAATTAGGAATTTATCTAGTAGGAGATGATAGCCTTTTCCCCTGGAGATGGAAAATTCGTCCACCCGGTTTTATTAATTTGCAAATTCTTCCTCAACTAGTTAAAAAAATGAAATTGGCTGATATCATGACGATAAAATGATAAATTGAAAGATTTCGTTGAAATTGTTCGTTTGGAAATTTTCCGAAAAGCTAATTATAGGTTCTTCTCTCCATTGGAACAATAGGGCCGTTATGCTTATTACTAAACTTGTTGAAGAGATTGATGGCCGTCGGCACCCTGCATCTCCGTTTACCGTCAGGATTATTGTTGGTTTTGAATAAATGCTATTATGTACCTGCATTGAGTATGAACATTGTGAGTGGGTCTTGCTTGTTGCAAGACCGTTATTCATTTAAATCAGGGACAAATGGTTGTTAAATTTATATGAATGATGTTTTCTATGTTCATGCTCATGTATGTGATGGTTTATTCTTACTTGATCTTGATTGTGATACACACATCCATAGTGTTGATGCTAAACGTTGTAAGCACAGTGACGATAATTCCATGTTCATGTGGAATTGCCATCTTGGTCATATTGGCATGAAGCGCATGAATAAGCTTCATACAAAAGGGCTTCTTGGATCATTGGATTTCGAATCCCTTGATACATGTGAGCCATGCCTCGTCGGCAAGATGACTAGGACACCATTCTCCGGAATAGTGGAGAGAGCTGTAGACCTACTTCGGATCATACATACGGATGTATGTGGACCAATGAGTGTCTCAACACGCAATGGTTATCGTTACTTTGTTACCTTTACTGACGACTTAAGCAGATATGGATATATCTACTTGATGAAGCACAAGTCTGAAACCTTTGAAAAGTTCAAGGAATTTCAGAAAGAGGTAGAGAATCAACTTAACAAGAAAATCAAGCACCTTCGATCGGATCGAGGAGGCGAGTATTTGAGTTATGAGTTTAACATGCACTTGAAGGACTGTGGGATTATCCCACAGCTTATGCCAGCCGGAACACCACAGCGTAATGGTGTGTCGGAATGTCATAACCGAACCCTATTGGATAGTGTACGGTCCATGATGTATTTAACTGATTTGTGTATGTCTTTTTGGGGATATGCGTTAGAAACCTCCGCTTTTATTTTAAACCGAGCACCATCCAAATCAGTGGAGACAACCCCATATGAGATATGGCATGGCAAGAAGCTATTGTTGTCATTTCTAAAAGTTTGGGGTTGTGAGGCTTACGTTAAGAAACTGCATCCTAACAAACTCGAATCCAAGTCGGAAAAATGTATCTTTGTAGGATATCCAAGGGAAACCGCTGGGTATACTTTCTACAACCAAGCTGGAGGCAAAACGTTTGTCGCAAGAAATGGCACCTTTCTCAAAAAAGAGTTTCTTGCAAAAGGAGTGAGTGGAAGGAAAATTGAGTTGGATGAAATTGTTGACCCTTCTCTCCAAATTCCGAGTAGCGCAACGGAAGTTGTTTCGAAACCGCTCTCCAACATGGAGGAAGAGCCAGTTGATGATGATCAAAACAATGGCATTGAGACTCCTGAGGTTCGTAGGTCCACAAGGGTTCGTGCCACTCCTGATTGGTACAGTAGCCTTGTGATGTCTATCATCCTAGATGAACAGGAAGAACCTGCAAACTACAAAGAAGCTATGGATAGTGATGACTCCAAGAAATGGCTAGAAGCCATGAAATCCGAAATAGGATCCATGCATGAAAACCAAGTTTGGACCTTGGTGGATCTTCCAGAAGGCCGCAAGGCCGTGGAAAATAAATGGATCTTTAAGAAGAAGACAGATGCGAATGGTAACGTAACCATTCAGAAAGCTCGACTTGTCGCAAAGGGGTTTCCACAAATTCAAGGAGTTGACTATGACGAGACTTACTCTCCCGTAGTGATGCTTAAGACTGCCAGGATTTTAATAGCAATTGTTGCACATTTCGACTATGAAATTTGGCAGATGGATGTCAAGACCGCATTCCTCAATGGTCACATTGATGAAGAGTTGTATATGATGCAACCGGAAGGTTTTGTTGATCCTAAGGATGCTGGAAAGGTATGCAAACTTCAACGGTCCATTTATGGATTGAAGCAAGCATCTCAGAGCTGGAACCAACGTTTTGATCAAGTGATCAAGAGTTTTGGATTTGTCCAAAACCAACAAGAGTTCTGTGTTTACAAGAAAGCGAGTGGGAGCTCAGTTGTTTTCCTAGTAGTGTATGTGGATGACATATTACTCATGGGAAATGATGTGGATCTTATGAAAAGCGTGAAAGCATACTTGAGTAACCAATTTTCCATGAAGGATCTAGGTGAAGCTGCATACATATGAGGAATCAAGATCTATAGAGATAGATCAAGGGGCCTAATAGCATTAAGTCAAAGTACTTACATAGAAAAGATTTTGAAGAGGTTCAAAATGGAAAACACCAAAAAGGGTTTCACTCGCATGATGAAGAATTGCAAATTGAGTATGACTCAATGTCCTGTAACAGGCAATGATAGAAAGAAGATGGCTTTCACACCTTATGCCTCAGCCATAGGGTCTATCATGTGTAATGTTAAGTACGCGACCCGATGTTGCATTGGCTCTTAGTTTGATGATCCGATACCAAAGTAATCTAGGACCGGATCACTGGACAGCTGTCAAGAATATCCTGAAGTATCTGAAAAGAACAAAGGATATGTTCCTAATCTATGGAGGAAGTGATGAAGCTCTAAACGTAACGGGTTACGTGGATGCGAGCTAGAACTCAGATCATGATGACTCAAAGTCTCATACAGGATTTGTGTTCCTGGTAAATGGTGGGGCGGTAAGCTGGAAAAGCAAGAAGCAGCCGGTGGTGGCACAATCTTCAATGGAGTCTGAATATATTGTTGCAGCTGATGCAGCAAATGAAGTTGTTTGGCTGAGGAATTTCATCATCGAACTGAGAGTGTTTCCCAATGCACAAGACCCCGTGACGGTCTATTGTGATAACAAGGGTGCTATTGCAAACACAAGGGAACCAAGAACTCATTCCACAGCCAAACACATCAAGCTAAGATTTCACGTCATCCGGCAGAACGTTGACGAAGGTGAAGTCAACATTTGCAAAGTAGATACGGAACGGAATGTAGCAGAACCTTTGACTAAAGCTCTCCATCAGGAAAAGCATGAACAACACCGAGATTCCATCGGTCTTAGGTTCCTGCCTATTGTAAACTAGTTTTGTTTATACTCTAGTGCAAGTGGGAGACTGAAGGAGTTATGCCCTAGAGGCAAATAATAAAGTGTATTATTTGCTATATCTCCTATATGTTCATAATACGTTTCATACTTTGCTATAACTATGTTAATACGAAACGTTAATACACGTGTGGTATGTAAACAAACTGTGTCTCTAGTTACCTCTAGTGAACTAGTTCATTGGTCATGAGGATGGTATGTGTCTCAAGATCATGGGCATTTATGCCAACTGACAATGAGGTCATGTTATTAGTTGAGTAACATGATAGACAAACATCTGACCGTTATATCTTAATGAGATCTAGTTACAAAGTTCACCATTGATGATAAAACACAGAGAACCTCGCAACCTGATCCTTTGACTGTGAGGTAATGCAAATCACCATTTCTGGAACAAGCTTTGATGGTTATCAAGAATCATCTCGTAAAAGGGTGATCAAAAAGATGCCACTCAGGTTTTCTGAAGGGATGTGTTGAGGAGTACATGTCAAGACCAGGATTTGTCTAGTCCATGTAACGGACAGATACATGTGGCCATCTCGGTGGCGTTGCATTAATGAAGCTTGCAAGCATGTGACTAGGTCACGGGATGCAACGACATGAGAACGAGAAAACAAGTTCATCGGTAACGAGATCGAACTAAGGTATGGAGATACCGAAGATCAAGTCTCGGATGAATTAGATATTGAATGACAAAGGGAACAGGGAATGACTATCTCACGATTCGAGCGATTGTATTCGTGAAACACACTGGGGTCACATGGCCATCTAGGTCCCTTTGTTGATCATTGATATGAGAGTGGTCTCTATCATGTCCGGAGTGTTTCCGAACCGAAGGATGTCACTCTTAAGGGTAGGGACACTTAGGGTAGATGAGGTATCGTATGAGAAATAGAGAAAGATAAACCGAAATAGTTCCGGTAACATCCGATGGAGATCGGAAGGGGTCCAGAAGTTGTTCCGGAGTGAAGGAATAATATAATATGTGTATTTGAATGTTAATTGGAGAATTAATATTAAATATATATTTTATTTTATTTTTAAAGGCTCCATATTGCTAATGGGCCTCACCCGAAGGGAGGCCCAATAGGGCAAGGCGCCTAGGGAGTGGGGGCCGGCCTAGGGCTGGTGGGCCGCCCCAGTGGGGCCCACCTAGGGCCAGCGGCTTCCCCTAGGTGGCCAGTGGGTGTGGGGATTAGTCCCATGCCGCCTTGCCCCTGGGTGGTGCCCCTCCTCCCACTTTATAAAGGGGTCCCCCCTCCCCCTTTGGAATCACCCATTCCTCTCATTCTCTCTCTCATCTGCTGAGGACTTCCCCGTAATATTGGGGAGGACCTCGTAGTTGAGTTCTCCACCTTCACACTACTTTCGTGCGATCGGCGATCCGGCATCTACTTCTTCTGATGCTCGGCTAGATCCGAGTCCGGTTGACGTCTCCTACACCGGACGTGTGACGAACTTCGGAGGCACCACACTTGGGGTGCTGCTCGTCTTCATCAATATACGCCTTCCTGCGTAAGGCGTGCCTCTGTCTGCAAAGGTACGAATACTGTATTCCTTCTCCGTTACTTATGTCTACATAGTATAGATCCTGGTATTAGTGTTTGAGTAGATAGAAATTTTTTGTTTTCTGCTACGGAACCCAACAAGAATACCGAAAGGTAAAGCATGAATCATATGAATGATATGATGAACATGTTGATTGTTCACCTTTGAAGCTACATCTTCTCTCGTGAAGATCGGACTTGGTGTAATGGATTTGGTTTGTGTAATCACTAATGAAACATGAGGGATGTTGGTTTGAGTGGGAGTTCACCTAGCTAATTTAAGAATTAAATTTGAAATCAATTTGTCATAAACATAGTCTAAACCATTTGCAAATATGTTGTAGATCATGGCGACCCCCTCCATCAACTTTAATGCGTTCCTAGAGAAAGAAAATCTAGAAAACAATGGAAGCAACTTCACGGACATGCTCTATGGATTGAGGATTATCCTCAACGCTGGTCAATTGACCTATGTGCTCGATGCACTGCTAGGTGACCCACTTCCAGAGGATGCTCCCGATGATGTAAAAAATGTTTTCCTCACTCAGAAGAATCACTACTCCATAGTTCAGTGTGCGATCATGTACAGTTTAGAATCAGAGCTTCAGAAGCGCTTTGAGCACCACAACCCCTTTGAAACTATCAATGAGCTCAAACTAAATTTTGAAACTCATGCGGTCGTGGAAAGCTATGAGGCCTCCGAGAAGTTCTTTCACTATAAAATGGAAGAGGGCAACTCCGTTACCGAGCACGTGCTCAAAATGTTTGGGCACGCGAACAGGCTCCAAGAATTGGGAATAACGATTCCTAATGCATTGGGATTCATTGTGTCCTCTAATAACTGCCACCTAGTTGCAAGAACTTTGTGATGAACTACAATATACATTGCATGAACAAGATGTTGCCTGAACTCTTCTCCATGCTGAAAACTGCTGAAGTGGAGATTAAGAAAGAGCACCAAGTGTTGATGGTCAATAAGACCACCAATTTCAAGAAACAGGGCAAGCCTAAGAACAAGGGCAACTTCAAGAAGACGGCAAGAAAGCTATCGCACCTGCTAAGAAGCCCAAGGATGGCCCTAAGCCTGATACTGAGTGCTTTTACTACAAGGTGCAGGTCACTGGAAGCGCAACTGCCCCAAGTACTTGGCAGATATGAAGAACGGCAACATCAAGAAGAAAGTTATATTTGATATACATGTTACTGATGTGTATCTTACTAGTAATCATAGTGGTGCCTGGTATTTGATACTGGTTTGGTTGCTCATATTTGTTACTCGAAACAGGAGCTATGGAATAAACGAAGACTAGAAAGAGACGAGGTGACAATGCGCGTTGGAAATGGCTCCAAGGTTGATGCTATTGCCGTCGGCACACTCCCTCTTCATCTACCTTCGGTATTAGTTTTAAATTTGAATAATTGTTATTTGGTGCCTGCATTAAGCATGAACATTATATCTGGATCTTGTTTATTGTGAGACAGTTACTCGTTTAAGTCTGAGAATAATGGTTGTTCGATTTATATGAGTAATATCTTTTATGGTAATGCACCTGAGATGAATGGTTTATTCTTATTGAGTCTCGATAGTAGTGATACACATGTTCAC
This sequence comes from Avena insularis, assembly GCA_023614405.1. NCBI lineage: Eukaryota > Viridiplantae > Streptophyta > Magnoliopsida > Poales > Poaceae > Avena > Avena insularis. Next base: position 192,143,636 of record CM042690.1, read on the forward strand.
AACATATATATGCTAAATGAATGAAATTGAATGATAATTCTACATACATGTGGCACTGTCGTCTTGGTCACATTGAAGTGAAGCGCATGAAGAAACTCCATTCTGATGGACTTCTTGAATCACTTGATTTTGAATCACTTGAAATATGCGAAGCATGTTGATACGTTGCTAACGTATCTATAATTTTTGATGTTCCATGCTTGATTTATATCTACTTTCTTATGTTTTGCCCACACTTTGGAGTACTTTTTATACACTTTCTTGGACTAACCTATTAACAAGATGCCACAATGCCAGTTGCCTATTTTCTTCTGTTTTTGGTTCCAGAAAAGTCAGAAAATGAATATTCTCGGAATTGGACGGGACAAAAGCCAAAGTTTATATTTTACTGGAAGACTCACGAAACCAGAAGACGAGACGGAGGGGGGCCACAGGGCAGCCACACCACCCCTTGGCGCGGGCAGCCCCTGGCCACGCCAGGGCATGGTGTGGGCCCCCTGGCCGGCCACCGACCTTGCCCCTTCGCCTATAAGAAGCCCCTAGGACGAAAACCCTAAATAGAATAGCCTTCAGCCACGAAAAGTTCCACAGCGCCGCCGCCATCGAAGGGGAGATCTAGGGGACAGAAAGTCTCTGTTCCCGCACCCTGCCGGGATGGGGAAGTGCCCCCGGAGCCATCTCCATCGATCTCCACCACCATCTCCATCGTCGTTGCTGATTCCCATGATGATGAGGGAGTAGTTCTCTCTCGAGGCTAAGGGTTCTACCGGTAGCTATGTGTTCATCTCTCTCTCTCTCTCTCTCTATGCATGATCATATTGTGATCATGAGCATTATAATCAAGTAGATCTACTTTGCTACTCAAGTGCTTTAATAGACATCTGCTCTCCCCATGTGTGTGAAAGTGACAGCGTGCACACCATGGTGGCACTTAGGCTAGATATTACAAATACTTGTTATAAGTTATATTTGGAGTTGGAAGTTTCTATGAAATTGTGGTGTTTGTTGGAACCATCTAGAGCTCAAGGTGACAGTGTGGGGTTATGTAGATGGGGAAAGCGAACTTTGAGGAGTGCTGTTATAGCCCTACCATAGATTAGAGTGTCCAACAGGAGAGTAGTTCAGAGTAGTATCATAAAGAGAATATATTTATATGAGAGTGTTCTCTAGCGAAAGTATGATCCCTAGGCCTTGTTTGTAAGCATTGAAACACCATTTGCAACTTGATCTGTTACATGTTTGCTTGCTTCCATCTTTATTTCAGTTTGCCTTTAGTCTCTTCCACGCCATCAAAGTATTTTCTGGCATCGTTGTCTTATATCCATACCACTTGTATTTTACTATATCTTTGCCGAACTAGTGCACCTATACACCTGACAAGTGTACTGGGTGTGTTGGGGACACAAGAGACTTCTTGTATCTTGATTGCAGGGTTGCTTGAGAGGGGATACCTTTGACCACTTCCTCCCTGAGTTCGATAAACCTTGGGTAATCCGCTTAAGGGAAACTTGTTGTTGTTCTACAAACCTCTGCACTTGGAGGCCCAACAACTGTCTACAAGAATAGAAGTGCGTGGACATCAAGCTATTTTCTGGCGCCGTTGCCGGGGAGGTAAGGCAAAAGGTACTCACATCCTCTGGTGTGAGTGCTCGAAGTTATTTCCTTTAGATTCTACAATTTTGTATTTTTATTTCTTGTTTTCACTAGTTAGGCTTAATGGAAAACAACAACAAAATTAGAGAGCTTTATAGTATTTATCTTGAGTTAGGACATGAAGTGTTTGAAGAGAAATTAAAAAAACCTATGGAACTTTATTTGCATGCTAATAGCAATGTTATTAGTATGAATTCTTTGAACACCATTATTGCTAATGCTATGGAAAAGTCTAAGCTTGGGGAAGATGGTTTTGATGAACATGATATTTTTAGTCCCCCAAGCACGGAGGAGAAAATTTACTTTGATGATACTATACCTCCGATATATGATGATTACAATGATGAGTATGATATTTTCAGTCACCCTACTATTGAGGAGAAAATTAATTATGATTACAATATGCCTCCTATATTTGATGATTATGGTGATGAGAATAATAATGATGGCTATTTTGTTAAATTGCTCCCACCACAATTAATAAGAATTAATATGCTTTTTTTGAGGTGAAACAGTAGGGAAAATCCCCACTGCAATTTTTTCATTATATGGATATGAGTATGTTACAATGATAAAAAAATTACAGATGAGTCTATTGATCTAAGGCAAATCAAAACAAGAAAATAGTGCCACCTCTAAAGAGGGCAAAGTTCTATTCTATCCCTGATCTAAGTGTTGATTCAACCAGGTTTTGAATTTCTCGTTGTGTTTTCTTTTGATTCTGAACTGTATCCATCTCATCTCTTGATAGAAGATTGCTTTCCATCTTTCTAGTGTGGGTATTTTGTCATAAAAAAACTCTCTCATTTCTGCATATCTAGACACCCAAGGTAGTCATGAAAATGATTTCCATTGCAAAAGGCAGGTGTAACCTTTCTTTGATATCTGAAATAGCCTCCAACCCCGATAAGTTTGCTGTTCTGTTTCTGTAAATATGGTCCCAGCATTTTTTTGCAAATGAACAATCCCAGAATAAATGGTTAACTGATTCTTCCAAGTAATAGTTGGAAGTTACACAATTGTAGTCAGGCAGAATGAACTGTTTCCTTTTCAGAAGATTCCTTGTATTCAGTCTGTCCAGAAGCAAAAGCTAGAATAAGAATGTGTGTTTATTCTGGCAAGAGGATGTCCAAAGCCAAGAGAAATGAGGTGGTGATGGGGAGTAACCAATCATGGAGGAGTAGGCCTTTTTCACTTAAAATTTATCTGATCCCCAAATGTAACTCCAGTTATCATGGAGATTTTCATGAGTGGTTGGAATAATTTCCTGGCATCTTTCTTCCATGATTAAAAACTCAAAGTAGGCTTGTTGGGAAAGAGGTAGGTGAAAATTATCCTCCAAGAAATTAGCCTGTAAAAATTCATGAACACTGATATTTGAAGACTTTGCATAGGACAGAAGATGTGGGAATTTATTCATAAAGCATTCATCTTGCCAAAGGTCAGACCAAAAATATGCGGTTTTTTTGCTGATTTCATATTGCACTTAGCCATGCCTTTAAAATTATCAATTAATTTGATATGAGATTTCCACCAGAATGATCTTTCCATGCTTCTTCCAGGTAATTTTCCATTCTTGTAGTAGGTTTCCAAAATGAGATGAACCCAAGGGATATCATGGTGATTGTAGAATTTGTCCAGGTTCTTTAAAAGCAGGGCAGTATTTTGAATCTGGAGATTTAGGACTCCAAGACCTCCTTGATTTTTAGGACGACAAATTTTATCCCAAGATACTAGTGCATGTCCTTTGGCTTGAACATCTTCAATATTTTTTCTCCAAAGATAGTGTCTCATATATTTTATGATTTGATCCTTGGTGGATATTGGCACCTCCAGACAACTCATGAAAAATAGAGGAAGTGAGGAAAGTACAGATTTTACCAGTTGCAGTTTTCCACCATAGTTCAAGAAGTCAGCAATACCACAAAGTCTTCTTTCAATTCTTTGAACAATAGGCAGAAAATGTTCCATGGATGGCTTTGATATGCTTAGTGGCAATCCAAGATAGGTGAAAGGGAGGCTGCCAGTTTGACAATTGATTGTCTAAGCAAAATGGATCAACCTATCATTACATAAATTTATTGGCATCATGCTTATGTGTAGAGTAATAATAATTTTATGCATGTGGCTCATGATAAGAATGTTTTATGCGATAGTTATATTGTTAATTTTATTCATGTTTCTATTGAAAGTTATTACAAGAGAGGGAAACATGGTCTTATGTATCTCAACATTATTAAGTTTCCCCTCTTTATGTTGAAAATTTTGAAGTTGCACTTGTTTTGCTTCCCTATGCTTGTTGCTTTGTGCTTTCATGACTTGTCTCTTTACAAGATTATTTTTCATAGGAAGTGGGTTAGACTTAAATGTGCTTTGAATTTGCTTCTTGATGCTCTCTTTTACTTCAATTCATATTTCCAATGTGAGCATCTTCTCAAACTATCATGCCTAACTTAAAGGCGTTAAAGAAAAGTACTTATTGGGAGATAACTCAAAAGTTTTAGTTAAGTCTTGGAAGTTATTACTTCAGTAATAACCTCTCCTTATCATTTTTGTGTGGTTTTTGTGCCACGAGTAACCTCTAATGAGAGAGAAGTAATGCTTGGGAAAGTTGCTGTCCCGAAACAGATTTTTGTGCTTCGCTGTAAAAATTCGTGAAAAATCTATGTACATCGGTTTGAGCTGTGATTTTTTGTGATTCTGCCCCAGGTTGTTATACAACTTTAGTTAGTTCAACACTTTTCGATTTGAGCAACAGAAGGTCTTCGGAAAAATTGGTTTTTGACCTGCTGGTCTGTTTTGACAGATTTCTGCCATTATTTGCATTTGCCTCTTAATCTTTTTCTCTTTGAGTTCTCTTTGTCACTTGAACTTTTTAAAGGAAGTGATACAGTAGCTTGTGTTTTAATGGAAGTTTTATTTGTGTTGAAAGTGAACCCAAAGACTTATTATCTTGAGTGCACTAATGTTGCTAATAAAGATTGTGTGAAGTTTTGTATGAAGGAAAAATTCCAGGTGTGTGGAGAGAATGGTGTAATGAGATGAAGAATGGACTAAAGCTCAAGCTTGGGGATGCCACGCGTGTCACCCCAAGAAATATCCAAGAAGTACAAGTGTCAAAGCTTGGGGATGCCCAAGGCATCCCCTTCTTCATCAATAAAAATCTTAGGTTTCTTCCAAACACTTCATTTTTATTGTTTCATGCACAAGTTGTGTTGTTCTTGGAGCGTCTTTGTTTTTGTTTTTGGTTTTCGTTTGCTTGGTTTTCTTAGTTTGCTTGAATAAGTTGGTTGGATCCCAACACACTTCTTTTGGAGAGAGACACACCTCGTTATTCATTGCCTAGAACACTGTAGTTTTCATTCTTATTGTTTTGTGAGTGTTCTCTTTTGCTAGCACTGCGTTTAGCTTTAGTTTTTGATTGGTGTTGGAAAAAAGTAGGAAAGTTCATGCTTAAGTGGTAAAAAGGAGCTTGTTTTTGACTGTGGCCTATGCCTTTTCATGTCATACTTGATATTGTTTTGGCTTTATGCTTAGTGATTTTTGCTGTAGCATGACATGTTATAAACAATTGAGATTGCTTAATGTTCCTTGAAAGAGTCATGCGTTGTTTTAGCATATTAAATCATAGTATTGTGGTATTCTCCTTTGATGCTTTATTTGTGTTTACTTGGCGCATGCTCACACCATGTTAAGACTATCCCAAGTAACCATAGCCTTTATGATCCTTTAGTTTTTGACGTGTAATATCACTTTATGCTTTAATTAATGATGTTTTGTCGCTTTGCATGATTATGGCCATTATTGCTCTCTTAGTTGGTCGCTCCCAGTCTTTTGCTAGCCTCCATAACCAAGTATGAGTTCCACTCATGCATCCAACTCCTAAAACCAAGTTATTCCAAAGAGTCCACCACACCTACCTATTAGCATTTGCTATTCCAAGTATATTAATGTTTTTATCTACCTTCCGAATTAAACTTGTTATGAGAAAACTAGTGATTAAAGCTCTCATGAACTTGATGGCACACTTTACTTTTCTTGCCCTTAATAAACTTGAACCATTGTGTCGTCTATGTTGTATATGCTTGCACTTATATGTTGGGGATTAGCAGAACCATGCTGTCATGGGGAACGCTTTCAACATTGCACTTGTACCTTGTACCTAGGTGATATCATGCTCTTTTGTCTATGGATGTCGTCGGTGTGAAATGAAAGGGGAGCTTGTAAGTCCATGGAGTTATGTAAGTGTGTTAGAGAAATGCCTGGGCCGCCGGTCTAATCCATGCCTAATCATGGTGGAAACCTGCAGCATAACCATAATGAGCAATCTATGAAGCATTCTTCTTATAAAAAAGAGATAGATATTGAGAAAAAGAGAAAAATAAAAAAAAGAGATGAGAAAAGAGGAAAGAGAGAAAAAGCACCATTTTCCCATGGTAAATAAGAAGATTGCTGAGATGATCGTTGTCTGCTTTCCTTGTCATTTTGATATGGGGATTCTTCCGTATCATCGGGCAAGGGGTACCCCGTTGGCGGTTCTCTATGATACACATGTACTTACTATGACAAGAACTTACCGGTAACTAAACTTGAGTAGCATGAGTAGTGGCCCTCGTATTCAAGGGACATGAGATTTCCAACTTATACTTTGTCAAGCATATACTCCATAGTTTGTTCACTTTAACCTTAATCACTTCAAGATGCTTATGATAGGGGCAATGAGAGCTGAAAGCTAATAAGTACCATAATTTTTTGAAGCTCTTTATGAAACTTGAATCCCTACTTCCTTCTATGAAGGCCTTTCTTTTACTTTTATGTTGAGTCTCCACCTTCTATCTTTATGCACCTACTTTGAGAGCATAGTGGCCATTCTTAGTTCTATGTGCATTGTCCCAAGACTTGTTGATTGATGCATAACTTTGATATTGCTTGTTCTTAAACTATTTGTATCTAGTCACTATTATGAACTTTGAAGGTTTTCTATGCATTTATGTTTGCTACTCTATGAGGGACAAGCTGAATGCCACTATGCTATGTTTTCTTTATGTGAAACAAACAAACGTCTTGCAAAGCATTGTTATTCATGAATCTTTTGTTTGTGCATTTTCATGTTACAACATAGTTACTATGTCTTATTGTTAGAACTTTGTCTTTCATTCTATGTTGAAGTACAATGATCCTAGCTATCAATGTTTTACAAATACTTTGATCGAGTTTATGATGGTGCATGTCACCTCAAAAATTATTCTTTCTTTTTATCACTTACCTACTCGAGGACGAGCAGGACTTAAGCTTGGGGATGTTGATATGTTGCTAACGTATCTATAATTTTTGATGTTCCATGCTTGATTTATATCTACTTCTTATATTTTTCCCACACTTTGGAGTACTTTTTATACACTTTCTTGGACTAACCTATTAACAAGATGCCACAGTGCCAGTTGCCTTTTTTCTTCTGTTTTTGGTGCCAGAAAAGTCAGAAAATGAATATTTTCGGAATTGCACGGGACCAGAAGTTGCACGGAATTGCACGGAAAAGCCAAAGTTGATATTTTACCGGAAGACTCACGGAGCCAGAAGACAAGACGGAGGGGGCCACAGGGTGGCCACACCACCGGTTGGTGCGGGCAGCCCTTGGCCGCGCCAGGGCATGGTGTGAGCCCCCTGGCCGGCCATCGACCTTGCCCCTTCGCCTATAAGAAGCCCCTGGGACGAAAACCCTAAATAGAACAGCCTTCAGCCACGAAAAGTTCCACAGCACCGCCGCCACCGGAGGGAGGATTCAGGGGATAGAAAGTCTCTGTTCCGGCACCCTGCCGGGAAGGAGAAGTGCCCCTAGAGCCATCTACATCGATCTCCACCACCATCTCCATCGCCGTTGCTGATTCCCATGATGATGAGGGAGTAGTTCTCTCTCGAGGCTAAGGGTTCTACCGGTAGCTATGTGTTCATCTCTCTCTCTATGCATGATCATATTGTGATCATGAGCTTTGTAATCAAGTAGATCTACTTTGCTACTCAAGTGCTTTAATAGATCTCTGCTCTCCCCATGTGTGTGAAAGTGACAGCATGCACACCATGGTGGCACTTAGGCTAGAGATTACAAATACTTGTTACAAGTTATATTTGGAGTTGGATGTCTCTATGAAATTGTGGTGTTTGTTGGAACCATCTAGAGCTCAAGGTGATAGTGTGGGGTTATCTAGATGGGGAAAGTGAACTTTGAGGAGTGCAGTTATAGCCCTACCATAGATTAGAGTGTCCAAGAGGAGAGTAGTTCAAATTAGTATTATAAAGAGATTATATTTATATGAGAGTGTTCACTAGCAAAAGTATGATCCCTAGGCCTTGTTTCTAAGCATTGAAACACCATTTGCAACTTGATCTGTTACATGTTTGCTTGCTTCCATCTTTATTTCAGTTTGCCTTTAGTCTCTTCCACGCCATCAAAGTATTTTTGGCACCGTTGTCTTATATCCATACCACTTGTATTTTACTATCTCTTCGCCGAACTAGTGCACCTATACACCTAACAAGTGTATTGGGTGTGTTGGGGACACAAGAGACTTCTTGTATCTTGATTGCAGGGTTGCTTGAGAGGGGATACCTTTGATCACTTCCTCCCTGAGTTCGATAAACCTTGGGTAATCCACTTAAGGGAAACTTGTTGTTGTTCTACAAACCTCTACACTTGGAGGCCCAACAACTGTCTACAATAATAGAAGTGCGTAGACATCACATGTCTAATGGGAAAAATGACTAAGACTCCATTCTCTAAGATAATGGAGCGAGCTACGGACTTGTTGGAAATAATACATACCGATGTGTGCAGTCCAATGAGTGTAACATCGCACGGTGGATATCGTTATGTTCTTACTTTCACGGATGACTTGAGTATATATGGGTATAACTACTTTATGAAACATAAATCCGAAACTTTTGAGAAGTTTAAGGAATTTCAAAGTGAAGTAGAAAATCAGTGTAACAAGAAGATTAAGTTTCTGCGTTCTGACCACGGAGGTGAATATCTAAGTTACGAGTTTGGCATGCATTTAAAGAAATGTGGAATACTTTCACAATTGACACCATCGGGAACACCATAGCGTAATGGTGTGTCTGAACATTGCAATCGAACTCTCTTAGATATGGTTCGGTCTATAATGTCTCTTCCAGATTTACCATTATCATTTTGGGGTTATGCATTAGAGATGCCGCATTCACTTTAAATAGGGCACCATCTAAATCCGTTGAAACGACACCGTATGAATTATGGTTTGGTAAGAAAACTAAGTTCTCGTTCCTTAAATTTTGGGGTTGCGAAGCGTATGTAAACAAGTTACAACCCGACAAGCTTGAATCCAAAGCGAAAGAACGTGTCTTCATAGGATACCCTAAAGAAACAATTGGGCATACCTTCTATCATAGATCTGAAGGCAAAGTTTTTGTTACCAAGAATGGTTCCTTTCTTGAGGAGTTTCTCTCGAAAGAAGTGACTAGAAGGAAAGTAGAACTCGATGAGGTTGTTCAACCTTCTCTCGGATTTGAGAGTAGTGCAGCACCGGAAGATGTTTCTATGCCGCCTGCACCAATAAGAGAGGAAGGTAATGATTATGATCATGAAACTTCGAACGAAGTTGCTACTGAACCTCGCAGGTCAACAAGGGTCTGTACCACTCTTGATTGGTATGACCCTGCCTTGAATGTCATGTTGGTGGACAACATCGACGACCCTACGACGTATGAGGAAGCTATGATGAGCCTAGATTTCGACAAATGGCAAGAAGCCATGAAATCCGAAATAGGATCCATGTACGAAAACCAAGTATGGACTTTGGTGGACTTACCAGATGGCCGCAAGGCTGTCAAGAACAAATGGATCTTTAAAATAAAAATAGACACTAACGGTAATGTTACTATCTATAAAGCTTGACTTGTCGCAAAAGGGTTTCGACAAATTCAAGGAGTTGACTATGATGAGAATTTCTCACTAGTAGCAAAGAAAAAGTCTATGAGGATTTTGTTAGCAATCGCTGCATATTTCAATTATGAGATTTGGCAGATGGATGTCAAAACGGTGTTCCTTAATGGTGACATTGAGGAAGAGTTGTATATGGTACAACCCAAAGGTTTTGTCGATCCTAAAGATGCTGACAAGGTATGCAAGCTTCAGTGCTCCATTTACGGACTGAAGCAAGCATCCCGAAGTTGGAATCAACGTTTTGATAAGGTGATCAAAAACCTTTTGATTTATACAAACTTATGGAGAAGCTTGTATTTACAAGAAAGTGAGTGGGAGATCTGTAGCATTCCTAGTAATATATGTGGATGACATATTGTTGATTGGGAATAATATAGAACTTCTTTAAAGTGTCAAAGCCTATTTCAATAATAGTTTTTCAATGAAGTATCATGGCGAAGTGGCATACATTTTAGGCATCAAGATTTATAGAGATAGATCAAGATGCTTAATAGCGCTTTCAGAAAGTACATACCTGGCTAAGGTTCTAAAGAAGTTTAGAATGGAAGAAAGCAAGAAAGGGTTTTTGCCCATGTTGCCAGGTAAGACCTTGAGTAAGACTCAAAGTCCAGCTACGGCAGAAGATAGAGAGAAGATGAGTAAAATCCCCTATGCCTCGGCCATAGGTTCTATCATGTATGTCATGTTGTGTACGAGACCAGATATTGCACGTGTTGTTAGTTTGACCAGCCGATATCAAAGTGATCCTATAATGGAACACTGGACAGCGGTCAAAAATATCCTGAAGTACATGAAAAGGACTAAGGACATGGTTCTTTCCTATAGAGGTGACGAAGAGCTCTTTGTAAACAGTTACACTGATGCTAGTTGGAACACCGATCCGGATGACTCGAAGTCACAGTCTGGATACGTATTTATTGTGAATGGTGCAGCAGTGAGCTGGAGAAGTGCAAAGCAAAGCATTGTAGCGAAATCTTCAACTGAATCGGAATACATAGCTACTTCGGAGGCTTCACAAGAAGCGATATGGATGAAGGAGTTCATTACTGATCTTGGTGTGGTTCCTAGTGTGTTGGACCCGATGGCCATCTATTGTGACAACATGGGTGCCATAGCTAATGCACATGAGCCAAGGTCACACAAGAAGTTGAAGCACATCAAGCTATGCTTTTCATGCTATTCGCGAGTATGTCCAAGATGGTGACATAAAGATTTTCAAAGTACACACTGATCTGAATGTGGCAGATATGTTGACTAAACCTCTCCCTAGAGCAAAACATGACCAACACCAAACGCCATGGGTGTTAGGTATATTACCATGTAATCTAGATTATTGACTCTAGTTTAAGTGGGAGACTGTTGGAGATATGCCCAAGTGGCAATAATAAAGTGGTTATTATTATATCTTCGTGTTTATGATGAATGTTTACATCCCATGCTATAATTGTATTAATAGGAAACACTAATACTTGTGTGTTTTGTAAACGTAAAAGAGTCCCTAGTAAGCCTCTTGTTAAGACTAGCTTGTTGATTAATAGATGATCATGGTTTCATGATCATGGACATTGGATGTTATTAATAACAAGATCATATCATTAGGAGAATGATGTGATGGACATACACCCATAGTAAGCATAGCATAAGATCAAGTCATTAAAGTTCATTTTTCTACAAGCTTTCAAATACATAGTAACCTAATCCTTTGACCATGAGATTATGTTAATCACCATCACCGGATGAGCGCTTTGATGAAATCAAACGCCACTTCGTAACTAGGTGGTTATAAAGGTGGCATTAGGTATTCTGAAAGTATGTGTTGAAGCGCATAGATCAAGAATCAGATTTGTCCATCCATATGACAGATAGATATGCTCTGGGCCCTCTCGGTGGAATGTCATCCAATTAGCTTGCAAGCATGTGATTAGGTCACAAGGGATGTCATATCACGGTACGAGTAAAGAGTACTTATCGGTAACAAGGTAGAACTAGGTATGGAGATACCGATGATCGAACCTCGGATAAGTAGAGTACCGCATGACAAAGGGAATCCGTGTCATATGTTAATGGTTCTATCGATCGTGAAGTCATCGTTGAATATGTGGGAGCCATTATGGATCTCCAGGTCCCGCTATTGATTATTGATCGGAGAGGTGTCTTGATCATGTTTGCATAGTTCGTGAACCGTAGTGTGACACACTTAAGGTTCGATGTTGTTTAGGTAGATATGGAATATGAGTTGGAGACCAAATGTTGTTCGGAGTCTCAGATTGGATCTAGGACATCACGAGGAGATCTGGAATGGTCCGGATAATAAGATTCATGTAATGGAAATCTTTTTCTGGGTTTTGGAAAAGTTCCCGAGTATTTGTTTGGAGCTTCTAGAAGGTTTCGGAAGGTTCCGGAAGGTTCTAAGGAGATTACTTGAAAACCAAGAAAGAGAGAGGGAACTTGGGGGGGAAGAAAACTCCCCCTCCCCTTGTGCGCCGGCCCTAGGAGGTGCGCCAAAGGGGGAAACCCTAGGCTGCCCTCTATATAAAGAGGGAGAGGGGGTACCTCCTCCCTTGCCCCTTCCTCCCATCCTAGCCGCCTCCCTCCTCCTTCCTCCTGCTCAGGCTTAGGCGAAGCCCTGCAAGATTTCTCCTCCACCACCACCACCACGCCTTCGTGCTCCTAGGATTTCGAGGGGATCTACTACCTCTGCTGCCTGCTGGAACATGGAGAGGAAGGTCTTCATCGACTCCGTACGTGTGACCGAGTGCAGAAGCGCTGCCGGAACGCGGCGCCGGAAGGATTGTCTACTCGATCTTGAGATTGTCAAGTGACCGTCTACATCAACCACGAGATCTGATCTCGCTCAAGGCTTTGGATCTACAAGGGTTAGTACAGATCTATCTCATTATACTTATCTCATAGATTAGACCTTGGCTTTTCCATAAATTGGATCTTGGTTTTGTTTGTTCTTGCGGTAGAATTTTTTTGTTTTCCCTACTACGAACCTATCATGTACTTCCTCAAAATCCTTCATTATGACTTCTTATTTCGCATTAAAAGCCGTGATTTCCTGCACAACATAAATCAAAGAAGGGATTTGTATATCTTTGCAATTATTAGTCATTAGTGGCAAGAGTTGAGAGTTTCTTTCGCAATTGCTTGACCAAAAACAACATTTAAATGCAGTGGAAGATGGAAAAAAATCGGAGCCATCAGATGCCCATGTTGGTTCCTACATATTCAGCGAAGTTCTTTTATCAGTTGAACCACAATGTCAAGGATTCAATTAATCTGGTATACGATTCCTTTCATATCACGATATATTACCTTCCTGAGATATCACTATACCTAGTTAAATCTCGTTACCATCAAGTTATATTTACACGTACCGTGGTATAGGATTCCCGTGACCAAACACATTAATCACATGCTTGCAAGATCTTAGGATGCCATGCTACCGAGAGGGTCCAGAGATATATTACACTCCACATATGAAGGAACAAATCCCAATATTGATTTATGCAACCCAACAGACGTCATCGAAGATACCTGAAAGCCACATTTATAATCACATAGTTATGAAGTGACGTTTAATGTTCTCAAGATATTTCTCGATGCTCGGGAGTAACATGATCTCATGGTCTAAGGAAACTATACTTGACATATTTAGAAAAAGATAGTAATCAAATTAGACGATGCAATTAGAAGCTATGCTTATTATATGGTCTATCCATCATATCATTCTTCTAATCAGGGGCGGAGACAAGGGGGGCGAGCACCCCCCTAATGTATCGCCCCCCTCAATCTGTGGTAACGCCATGTAGTACTAAATGTCATATTACTAATTACTTGGTTAGTAATTAAGCCCAGAGTTAGCGTTAATCCGTTTTGTATATGCATCGAAGCCTCAAGCCTAGCTAGCAATGAACAACCTATCTTCTAAGCAGGGAGCAATTTCCGAAGCCTAGAAAGATTTCTTTCCATAAACATATGTTTGGTTTACCCCCTATGATCGATCTCTAGGGCGCCTGCCGCCACTCGCTCGGTTGATGTTTCCGCTGCCGGCCGCCAGGCGAGGAAGCCACACGGATCAGGTTACCAGGACACGGCCGCTCAATTTGTTGGTCTTGCCGCGGTGCCGCAAAGTCCGCCAGCGTCCGATGAACTCAAGCCCTCGGTTTTCTAAAAGGTACGCACACAACTAGTTCTTACTAGATGGACAAATTACCTTCTGGAAGTCTAATTCATTAGTATACGAGCATGCACCATAGCAGTGCATCAATTTGCTAATCAGATGTTTTTTAGAAAGACAAATGAACTGATATCCTATATTTCCTATTTTTCCTTTGTAGTTGATTCAGTTAACATGCTCATGAAAAGATTTTTTTTTCCAACTGTTTACACTTACAAAAGAAATTAATTGATGGTTCAAAATAATGATTTGTTGGTATTCCCTCATTACTTTGTACGGCTTTATTATAATTGCGTCCAGCAATTTGTTAGCCTCTAGATGAATAGAAATGGATAAAATATTTAAAATTGCTCTACTAAGTTATTGTTGTGTGTAACATGATACAATTTATTTTAAGCTTCCGACCCTCGGCCTCGCCTCCTATGTCCAATTCCTGGCTCCGTCTCTGCTTCTAATGATATGATCTCATTATTAATCAACATCATATGTTCATGGTTAGGAACCTTTAACAATCCTTTAACTAATGAGCTAGTTGAGTAGAGGCTCACTAGGGACACATTGTTGTTTAAGTCTACACGTGTATTACGATTCCGGTTAATACAATTATAGCTTATAAAATAAACATTTATCATAAATAAATAAATATGAATAATAACAACTTTATTATTTCCTCTAGGGCATATCCCGACATTGGTTAGGGTGGGACAATCTCTTGCTAGGTTAATTTTGTGAAAACCCCACGTTTGTTATTGAGAAGATGCGATTTGCCCCAAATTTGCGAAATCCCTAACCCTAGTTGTTATGTTCCTCCTTTGTGGTTCCTCCGATTGTCATTTGCCCATGGTCAAGTGTGATAGATGCAATCTTGGTGATTCGAAGAAGTACACCACCTAGACTGACATCAACAGCAATTAAACTAGGCATTTCGTGTTCTAATCGCAAGGTTAGTCAAAACCGTCGCTAGTCGCCTTAGTCAAGTGATCGCTACCACCGTCGCCTCATGTGCGTCCCTCCCTCCCCGTCGCCTCTTTTCCCTTCCCTCGAGCAGAACATAGTGGAGATGAAACGACACGGACGTTGGTTTATTTGGGGGTGCAATTTGCAAACTTCTAGGCCCGGTAATTAATGTTCGAGATGTGAGAGGTTATGTGCAAAAAATTCTAGGGTAGTTTATTTCCTACGTGCTGGACCAACGTCTAGGTGTCTTCATGTCACCATAATTTTGATGGCAAACCTAGTTTAGGACGAAATCGAGTCAAATGACAAGTAGATGGCTACCAATGCTGCAAATCGCGAGTAAAAGGATTGAATCAAACCATGCGGTCGAGTACACAAACTGTTAGTGTATTTAAGTCATTTCCGCTAAGGGACATTGGCAGAGTGATATGATGCAAGACAACGATGCCTTCTAGTGGCACTTTCAGGGTTAACTACTTGTAGTCGTAAAATAGTAGTAATTTCTAAGTCGATATTTTGGATAGATCGTCCAGACATCTAATGGTTCTAGACGTTGAATTATAATCTCAATGGACTGATATACTCCGTATATAGCAAAAACAGGAGAGCATTGTCGAGCTCAGTGGCCGGCCCAGAACCAAAAGGCTTTTTGCTTGCCGACGCCTTCAGAAACAGAGTTTGTTAAAGGCCCTTTCCGGTGCTTTCGTATGTGCCTGCAGCTATTTCAGTTCCCCTTTTTTTCCTCTTCTGACAAACAGCCAGCAGCTAAACCTTGAAATCGGTTAGGAACTTTGCTTAGATTACACACATACACATGCATGTATGGTGCTACTACCAATTGATGAACTCGAGAAATTAATCATGAACATATCAAGGATCACAACTGTACTGTAGGCACAACAAGCGAGCCATATACATGTGCGGATTTAGTTAAAACGCGCGACGAACTAGACAAGATACAATACAATGCGAGACCAAAGATAGTCTCCATGTGTGGTGTTGGATGCTATGTGACATGTACAGGGACGTGCCAACAAGCGCCACTCTCACTCTTCATTGTTAGCTAGTACTGGGATGGTGGCTATACGCATGCTTATGCTGCAGATGCCATGAAAACATTTTCTTTCATTACAGCAAGATCCGATGAACATTCTCTTCCATTGCTCTTTCCAAAAAACATTACAGCAAATGATCCCTAAGTGCTTTCTTCCTGATATAACTCTGTTTCCTTTCTATATAAGCAAGTAAGTACAGTACAACAGTAGAGAGATACACCACGAGAAACAACTTATTTTTTCCCCAAGGCCTGAATCCAATTGATCGACTATATATTAATTGGATTGTTTACCCGTCAGTCAAAGAAGTAAAAAAAAAAACATCAAAATGAAACCAAAATTATCCATTCTATACCCCAGCAGAGCAGAGCAGAGCTTAATTGGGTTTGTTTTAGGGCCGGCCCAGCAGAACCAAAAGGCTTTGGATTTAAAACAGTTCGCTGATCACTGATGACACATGACAAAAGAAGGGATGTGGTAGACTGGCAGGTACTTCTCAGTTGAGAGTTCAGACGTCGACGACGCATGGCGCGGCGCGCTGGAAGTGGAAGTAGCCGTCTCCGCCGCCGCCGGCGATAGAGCCGTAGCTCCCCTGCCCTCCGTTGACCGTGAGCAGCGCGGGGCACCTGACCCTGAGGTGGTAGTGGCCCGTGACGAACGCGCCGGCCTTCCACCTGATCGACGCGTCCACCCGGACGGTGAGCAGCACGTACCCGGCCGTCTCGTCCTGCGCCAGCGACACGGCGAGGTACGGCGGCAGCGCCACGTTGGCCCCGACCAGGAACGGCGACCACACGGACACGTCGAGGTGGCCCTGGTACACGACGGGCAGCGCCGTCGGGACGGTCACCTGCTGGCCCTTGTACTCGGCGTAGGCGTCGGCGCGGTCGTAGTAGATGCCGACGCGGGAGTTGGGGTTGCGCGCCGCGAGCGTGGCCTGCAGCGTGACGGTGAGGTAGGAGGCCGGGGAGGAGGTGGCGTTGAGGCAGGCCACGGTGAGGTCGTTGAGGTAGAAGCGTGGCTTGGTGGGGCGGAGCACGAGCCAGACGATGAGGACGATGAGGAGGATGAGGAGGATGACGGCCACCAGGGCGGCGCAGAACTGCCGGTACAGCCGCTGCCGCTCGCAGTCGTGCTTGTCGCAGTGCTTGATCGACATCCTTCCTCTTTGCTTCTTCTTCTTGCTGCTCTGCTCGTGCTCTGCGTGGAGGAGAGAAGAGAGAGCTCTAACTACTAGTTTGGTGGGGATGGAATTAAGTGCGGATGGAGCGTATATACACAAGTCCGTCCGACGAGATGTGGTGCTGCCGGGCCGGCCATGATTGATTACCGCGCGCGAGTTCGTCTTACTTTCACCAAGAAACAGAGCTTTTAGGTGCAGTAACCAACCATCGATGGCTGAAAAGAGCGAGGAGTGGCGTCAGGTAGGGTGTCGATGTCGAGCTATCAGCTTCAGCTCCAGAGCAGGCCATGGATTTCAACATCAGAAACATGTAAAGGCATGGAGGAAGAAGAGGCCGACACGCACGCAACTTTCCTAATCCTTCCAGTACACATCCCCATCACTTGCAAAGATGAATGAAAAATGCCCACACTCCTTCCACTATTTTCAGAACTTGGAATCCAATTGTTATCATGGTTATAGTTAGCTATGTCTGCGACTTGCAGTTACTAACAGAATTGAATGCATGTTGAGATGGTCGCTTGCATGTGCCTGGCTTCACCGCCGGCGAACACAACTGGCACTGTGGCTTGCTGTCGCGCTCCGCCGTATGACTGCAACCTGGTTGTTGCTTGGTCTCTCAAGGAACTCACACCACATCGACTGACCAATCAAAATCACAACGTAATTTTCACAATATTGACCGAGGTCAAGCAACAGAAGCATATATGCATCCATCTTCCATCAACTAATCAACCAACACTCTCAGGTAACAGATTCAGTAACTAGACGTTGTGACTTGACACACACTTCACCCTGATCACTTTAGATATGATTTGACGTGCCAACTTCTCCACAACAGTTTCAGGAACAACGTACTGAAATTGCTGATGCACTTGGCCCCAATGAATGGATGAATGAATGAACTCCTTGCAGCAATCGATCCAAGACAAGTGCGTCGTAGCTACCTGTACTTGTTCTCTCTTTTGTTGGACCAAACATTAGTTCCTACCCAGTGTGCATGCAGCTACCAAACATAGATTCATACTACTGCGAAGAATGAATTAGGATTTGACTTGATCGATGAAACAAATCAAAGGGAATCAAAAGCACCACAGTGCCTTAGTTTTATGGCAACAAAAATCAAAATTGTGGGGGCATGCACTTGACATTCTTCTCTGATCAGGTCAGGTCCATAAGAAGACGAACAAACCATCATCACTTTCCAACCCACTCACTCTATTAATAAAGCGTTATATGATGTCGCTATACATGTAGTAACAGCGAGTCATCTTTTTTCTGTCAAGCTCTGGCTTGGAAGCACTAGAAGAGCATGATGAAGACACACTAGCGTATGAGATTACTCCACCACCAACAATACTAGTAAGTAGTACCTATGGTGTTAGGGATGAGTGTGCAGGTTCAGTGGAGTCTTCTGGTGAAAGGAGGAATCAGATCTCTTGTATTCTGTTGGTCTGGTCCACACATCAACACAAATGTGACATCAGAGAGGAATGTATATACATGTCTGGTGGGGCCACATATTGATGATTAACTAAAGCATCAGGTATATCCCAAGAAAACTTTGCTGTGAAATCCTTAAAAAGGATTAGTTATCAAGAGAGCTCGAAGATCAACAAGAAAGTGGCTGAATCTGCCAGGAATATATGACCTTGCATTTTTTTAAAGAGAAAGAGAGTGGACCAAAAATATGGAGCTAGGTTGCAGGAAAGTAAATCCAAGTATATCCCAAACGTACCTAACAAGAGGAATACCAATCTCAATCGGAGACAAAGAGGAGAATATCACAAAGAGGCTGCAGCCACAAAAGTGTCATCTTTCTGATGAATTCACATATGGATTCTTATCCACAGTTTAGAAGATCAAAGCGCAAAAGCTTATTTGGGTGATAATTTATATTCTTGAAGATGCATAGATCAATGCTTCACAAGAAAAAACAATCATCAAGTGGTAAGGGTATATAGAAAATTAGTGCCAACCAAGACACATGGCGTCCTGTTCCAGAATATGAAGTTGCCTTAATTATGTGATTTGTACAAACTTGCAGTCACAAAAGTAAAGGAGAATAAAAATTGCTATGTTGGACAAGTAGACTCATGAAGATATCATTCAAAACAAAGTGAGGCAGGATAAGACAAAAAACAGGCATATAATTGAGGATCCATGTATATATTACCATTTGTGGGATTGGAAAAAATACCCACCAAGACTTATCTGGGACGGGAACCCTAGACGCAGCCGCCACTGCCCCTTCCTCCATCAACTGCCCTTCCATCCACGGGTATATATGTAATACCTCGGACACTACGCTCTAAGCAACAAGCCGGTATGATTCAAAAGTGGACAGGACGTACTACCATGGGGGCGCGCAACCACACACGGTAGGCCCACCTCATGGAGCAAGGCATGGTATCGGCCAACCATCCCACCCACTTTTATGATCATAGCTTCAGATACGAGCGGCGTGACAGGTAAAGCGATCAAAAACATACAAAAATAAGTATGTATGTCAGCGACATACAATAGGACACCAGAGCCACACCATCTAAAACAATACAAATATAAATATTTAACGCCATACGAGAAGATCCAAATATCCTAGATAGAGATAATAGTTTAGGATACATCCTCATACATCACACATCAGAGTAGCAAGTGGAAGCGGAAAACAAGATCCGAGTACGGACAAAAAGCAAATTGGCATAAGATGTCCGGAAAATAAGTACATCCCGCCCACAGATCTCACGGATCTCCAACCTTGGAATCTCTACGCTTGATAGTCGTTGCCACCATCATCGGTCTCTTCGACCCAGTAATCTTCCTGAGAGTATACCTGTCCATATGGACCAAATATTTATCATATGAGACCCTAGGAGTACTCAGCAAGTCTTAATGCATCTAAATGGAACAACCTGGTGTGATGCAATTGAAGCGAAAGATAATAACTAACAGTGCTGTAGAGATACGCTACAACATCCGCCCAACCAGAGATGGACGGACGCTCGTTAATTAGTAACAATAGTGATATAAGTAACATAAATAAACATCGCTCGTGTAACATCCCAGCATTGGAGCTTAGAAATAAGCTGAGATGAGGTGTGTGCATTGCATTCATGCATAGAAAATCTGGATAATTTTCGTGCTTTTAAATAAAACTTGTCAAAGTGATTGAAACTTCTCTTAACTTGGTGGAACTGAAGTAGATCATCAAGTTGACTGCGATAAATTTTAATATGACCTTTGCTAAAACCTTATATTTGGGTAATATAACTTGATCTATGGGTAGATCAAATGGAATCAAGCTAAACCCACAACACATTATTTAATGAATAATAAAGGATCTTCTAGAGATCATGACATGGTATTCCATACAACAACTTAAGGTTGAATACTTAATCTTCTAAAAGATTATATCAAGGTACCATTCACAACAAAACCTGAATACCAAGTCAAGCATATAGCTTAAGTAAAGAAACTCTATAAATAAATCTTGATACACTTGCTTGCCATAGTTGTTACTACCATGAGCACCATGGTAATTCTTAAACATTAACTCTTATTACAAATAGAGTAGAAATGGAAGACAAGCCAAGACCATCCAACACATACTCTTAATATCATATTAAGAGATGACATTCCTACTTAACCAAGTCCTAGTGTCTATTAATCTTCAATGTTGAGTGATCAATTCTTGACCTAGCACTTATTGATTCTTAGCTTTGGCCTATTATATTGACCTTCCAAAGACCTTAAGTAAATTAATAAGAAGGAGGAATTAGTTATAGTAGAGTGTGCCATCATCAATGGAATGTGATCCTTAGTGGTGATCAAACCATTTGATATTAGAGGAGTTAACTCACTCATGATTTAACTAGAAGAAGTATCTACACCCAAGAAGTAACTGGTGCTTGAGGAGCTATGAGAAGGCTAGTAGTGTTAGTATATCAAATAATAATCTTGTTAAGTCAAGATAAGCCTATATAGAGACTAGAACAAGTATACTACCTAGTTGATGATAGATGTCGATCAGACAATTAGAAGCCTAAGCTTAGTATGATCAAAGGATGGTGGTTATTATTCTCAAGTCACTTGAGGATATATGACCAGGTGTTGAAGTAGAGTTGTGAGTATACCAAATTAGGCAAAACCCTAGTAAGCTGAATCACCTAGCTTGATCATGAGAAGTCAAGCTAGGGTGTGATGAAGTTTAGAACCTAAGAGAAGTGAAGTAGTGAAAGTCATGGTAGCTTAACCAGGCTAATACAAGAGTAATCTTGTCTTATGGGGAATAATACCATACCTCTTCTAGAGGATTGATACCCCTTTTTATATATAGTGAGGATTGTAATCATACAAGCCTTGGAAGTAATGCAAGGTGAATAAAAAGGAGTTAATGGATGGAGTTAGTAATAGCTACAATGATGTAACACCCTCGAATCGGCCCTATGCAAATTTTAGCCCTTTTCCACCAAACCCGCATAGAAACGATTCAAGGACGCCCACCAGGCACTTTCGTGCGGGTGGAAAACGAAGTAATACCATTACACAACAGTCCTCGATGGGACCCACAGAACAGATATATATATACAACACGACTCCATGAGTCAAGAATACAGATATACAGTACAAGATCCAAATCACCTTGAAACCAATACAACGTCCGAGTACGGACAAGATGCAAATGGGGCTAAGAGCCCTGAAGAATAACCAATGGCGTCCATAACCCTGCCCAGGCCAAGCCGGAAGGATAACCCTGCTAACGACGTCGAACTTCACTGCTAAACAAAAGGGGTGCCGACAAAGGCGAAGGGAAAAAGAGGAGCGTCGATCTTGAGGCCGACAGCGCGAGGCTAGAATTCGGCGGTCCTCGCCTACATAGGTATGGTGGACTGAAGCGGCAGCGCAGCATTACTAAACAACCTATAGAGACTCAGTAAAACTGGTGGCTATTAGAGAGGGATAAGAAAGACCTATTCGGATCCATCCTGATACTAACACCAAACATACCCATCCTGGCATTTCCCCCTCGATACCAAATCAAGGAAGTCAAACCGAGGAACTCACACGGTTGGCAGTTTTATTCATTCCATTATAGTTGAAGCACTTACTAGTCAGATATAGATAGCATGAGTCATCCTGATAGCATAAGTAGTGGGCAGTTTTAATTAACCATTCAATTGTAGTTGCAGTACTTACTAGTCAGATACAATTAGCATGTGACATCCCAAACCCAGCAGTTGTTGGCACTTTTATTTCATTCCATTGGAATTGTGATACTTACTAGGCAGGTATAACAGGACACGATACACCCCAGTTCCACCAGTTGTTGGCACTTTTATTATCCATTCCATTGTAGTAAAGCTGATTACTAGTCACATATTAATTCAAATTCATAGCACTACTTTAGTTATGCTTGTCTATGATCGAGATATTGTGCTCCAAATCGTCCATAACCGCGGACATGGCTTTCAGAAAGATTTACCCTGCAGGGGTGCACAAATAGCAACACACACACGATCAACCTCAGAAAAACCAAATCAAAACCCAACGAGGCTTTCTCGACAAAGCAATCACAGGATTCATAAAATATTTCAGGGGGCTACCCCACTAAGCTACCCGCAACGAAGTTGGCCGGCTCCAGAACGGACCCAGGGTTTGCAAGAATGGTTGTAAACGACTGGGAACCCGAAAGTGTGTCTGGGCTTGTCGATACCGCGAAATCGTGCCGCGATCCAAAATAGTACAGGTGCTCCACGCACAATCATAAATAAAGCAGTAAAGCATGGCATAGGTACAGGATAGTAATAAAGCCCCAAACTAGTTTGTGGATCCAAGAAATAAGAAATGAATCAAGCTCTGGCTAAGGGGGATTCATAGACTCTCCCGTATGTGGATAGTGCGAATAGTCAAGGAACAGGTATCAAGTACTCGGGGCCTATGGGACAAAAGTGGACATAAAAACCAAATAGCATATATTGCCCACCGGTGCCTCTTTCATTAGTTATCCCAGCAATTTAATAGTTGTATTTAAAGTCATGATCATCTACACCATAAAGCACATGACAACATTCCAACAACTGTGTGGTACTTCACAACACGGGATCACATCTGAGCAAGCGACTACGACTCGCAAGACCATCTATCTACAAAACAACAGGTCATAGGAGGTGTCCAAGGCAATATAAAGGCTGCTCGGAATATATCTGGTACGGAACACTAAAGCATCGCGATACGGATAGCAATAGATCAACAGGAGGAAATAAAGACTATAAATGTAAAATAGGTAGAAAGGGGGGGAATGCTCGCCTGGGAAACACTGCCGACGGATCATATCTGGAGAACTTGTCGATACTCGCATCAACTCATCGGCCTAATCCGCGAAGAAGCAAACACTAGAACAAACACCGGATGCACTATTTAATACTACGGCAGAAGATCAAGCATGATGCATATATGATGCATGACATGGCAAGGATGCAATGCGACTAGGCAATATTAAGCAGAACCGGGGTCCCGACGATTAATTAATAGGTTCGAGTAATTTATCTACCCCGCAAATTAAATGTTGTCTTAACAAGACAAAACATGGTATCGGTTCGCTACACAAATTTAAATGGGGCCAATATAAGACTAGAATAGCCCGCATGTAGTCCCCATATTTATTTATTAGGTGAATCGACATAATGCCCCCAAACCACAAACATGTATGCAAGCAAGAACAATTTATTATACGATAGTTGATAATGTCATATTATAAAAATAGGGGCTTAGGGTCACACATCTAGGTTCGAAGATCTTGGGTTTGGGAGGTTCGGGTCTGGGTCTTAGGGTTGATGGGAACGGCGAGGTTCGGATACACGATGGAGAACTTGTCGTGTCGTGACGGATAACTTGGGTTCCAAGCGGTCGATCTTGCCGTCGATGGCGAACTTGAATGGATCGGGTACCGGGGGTCTTCGGATCCGTGTAGGAGATCTTGATGCCTGTGACGAAGAACTCGGGTACGGAAGGAGGTCTTGGCGTTCCGATGGATTGGTCCTCGGGGTCGTAGAACTTGGCGCGCCAGGGTGCGGTCTTCGGATCTTGAAGGTTTCGCCTTCTGATCCGGGAAGGAGGTCTTGCGGTTTCCCGTGAAGGCGATCTTGACGCTCGGTGCCCGCGAAGTAGATCTTGTCGTTCCATGTGGATCTTGTCGATTTCGCCTCGAAGGACTTGGGCCTTCCCGTGTCGGAGGTCTTGGGTGGCACCATGTTCAACCATCAAAACCGTCGGCATCGAGCCGGTCTTGTCGGCGCGGAAGAACTTGTCAGAATCCTCGGTTCATGCGGCTCCTCGAGGCGAACTTGCCGATGGGTCGGATCGGACATCTTGTCGGTGGTTGTGGGCGATCTTGGATCTAGCAAGGATGGTCTTGGTGGTGTCCGTGAAGGATATCTAGGGGTTCCATGTAGAAAACCACAGGGTGCGGCATTGGATCGGTGCATCGTCATCCAAGGTCCATGAAGAAAAGCTTGATCTCCCATATTTCCATCGGTGTTTTGGGTGGCAACATACCACTACACACACCACAACAACTTCGTCAGAGTATCACCGTGTCCTTGGGTCACAGATTCTACAGAGGACACGCATGGGCGACCAAAACAGAGGCGTGCACGCGGCGCTCGAGCAAAGCGGCGGCGGCGAGCTTGCGATCCGCGGTGGCAAGGCAGATGAAGGAGGCGACAGCGGAGCTCCAGGAATCCAGCGGCGAGGACGAGGGCGGCGCTGGGGCTTGCGGCCGAGACGAGGAGGAGGAAGGCGAGGGCGGACGCGAGGGAGACCGAGGCTGGGGCGCCTAGAACCAGGGATGACGCCAGGGAATGGCGGCGGCTTCGACGGGCAGAGGACGGCCGGTGAGGAACCCAGTGACGCGGAGCTCGCAGAGGAGGAAGGCCGCGCGGTGGAAGAGGGGCGGCGCGCTCGCATGGGCGCGGCCGGTGCTACAGGAGGTCCAGGACGACCTTGAGGTGGAGGCCGGTGCGAGGAGGTGGCGGTGCTGCTGCTCGGGGAAGTAGAGGCAGGCGGCGCGCCATGGCAGGGAGGCGTGGTGCACGGGGCCAGGGCCAGGACACAGAGGAGGGGCGTCCTGTTGGCGAGTTTGGGCTCGGACAGACGATGGAGGCGGGGTCGTGGGCCTGAGGCCGAGTGGAGGTGGGCGACGGCGGCCGGCTCGGAGAGGAGGACCGAGAGGTGGCGGGGGTTGGTGGGATCGAAGGAGGCGAGAGACTCGGGGATGGGGAGGGGATGGCGTGCGGGCGACGCGTGACGTGCGCGGGTGGGGTCGGTCGCGGGGTGGGGTGGTTGCAGCGGGGCAAGCGCGTGGGTTGTAGGGTGGGACGCGCTGTAGCGAGCGGAGCAGTGGCAGGTGGGGCCAGTCGCGCGGGTGGCCTGGGAAGTGGCGGTGGTCTGGTGGGGATTAGGTCTAGGTAGGATTTCTAGGGTTTGGTCTAGAGGAAAAGGGTTAGGGCAGGTTTAGCTAGGGTTTCTTTTGGGCCGGGTGGTAGGTGGTTTGGCCAGTTGGGCCTCTGGCCTGACCGGCTGGACTGCCTCCCGGGACAAAACATTTTTTATTTATTTTATTTTAAGAGATATTTGCAACTAGTTTTTAGACAAACTAGATATCTGAAAAAGACCTGGGTTTTAATTTGAAATAAAGACGGGGGATATTTAGAAAACAAAGGTAGGCTTTTAGAAAATAGTTTTAGACAAACATATGCATGATGACATGACGAACATATGCATGATGACATGACGATGCTCAAATGCAATGTGGCATGATGACATGAGCATGTGGTCATGATGATGCAATGCACAAAAACACAGCGATTTTCTAGTAATGGTTTTTGCGGGATGCCACAATTCGACACCACTAACAAGGGATCTCGCCCTCGAGATCCGCCTCATGGTCCGGGCAGAAGGTTGATGACATGAATCTTCTCACTTCGTGTAGATCGTCGCGACACCACTAACAAAGATCCTTTCTTCATGTTGAAATCGGCGACACCACCTTTGTTGTCCAGGATCGTCCAGGGAACACTCCGGGACAAAGGACAAAGGTAAAGGTATCAGCAAATAAAGCCACCCCTAATTTCGATAGAAAGAGAGAAACGATGCATTCTCATCCACTTCAATGTACAAGAGCAAATAGAATGAGTAGTCGTCATGGGGGCCAATCATCATGCACCCAAACTATTACTCCGCACATTCGGTAGAAAAGTGTGTAACCATTCTCGGAATCAGACTAAAGAACTTGACAATCGAGGTTCGGAACAAAGGAGTGATGCAGGCTCTGCATCGGATCTGGCGTAGATGATGTCGTCACGTCGGAAAACACCGAAAAGCACAAACAAGGAACAAAGAATGGTACCACAGATAAAGGATCACTCAGATAGCATGAAGTCCGGAGGTAGAAACACCGTTGCCAAAGGAGGAAGCGAAACCCTGAAGGTACGACGGAACCCAACCACGAGAAACCCTGGACTTGAAGAAAGGTAAGAGAGCAGATTTAAAACACGCAGAGGTAAGAGGAGAATAGAGAGGGTAAGGAGTAAAAGCAGAACTCATCAGATCTATCCAACCGATTTTGCAAAAATAGTTTTGACACTCTACATCGGCCGTTAGCTAGGTTATCCTACATGCTAGACCAGTGGGGTATCGCAACTGCTGAGCTCTGATACCACTCTGTAACACCCTCGAATCGGCCCTATGCAAGTTTTAGCCCTTTTCCGCCAAACCCGCATAGAAACGATTCAAGGACGCCCACCAGGCACTTTTGTGCGGGTGGAAAACGAAGTAATACCATTACACAATAGTCCTCGATGGGACCCACCGAACAGATATACATACAACACGACTCCATGAGTCAAGAATACAGATATACAGTACAAGATCCAAATCACCTTGAAACCAATACAACGTCCGAGTATGGACAAGATGCAAATGGGGCTAAGAGCCCTGAAGAATAACCAATGGCGTCCATAACCCTGCCCAGGCCAAGCCGGAAGGGTAACCCTGCTAACAACGTAGAACTCGTACCTACTAAACAAAAGGGGTGCTGACAAAGGGCAAAGGGAAAAAGAGGAGCGTCAGTACTGAGGCCAGTACATGGCGAGGCTAGAATTCGGCGATCCTCGCCTACATAGGTATGGTGGACTGAAGCGGTAGCGCAGCAGCACTAAACAACCTATAGAGACTCAATAAAACTGGCGGCTATTAGAGAGGGATAAGAAAGACCTATTCGGATCCATCCTGATACTAACACCAAACATACCCATCTTGGCATTTCCCCCTCGATACCAAATCGAGGAAGTCAAACCGAGGAACTCACACTGTTGGCAGCTTTATTCATTCCATTATAGTTGAAGCACTTACTAGTCAGATATAGATAGCATGAGTCATCCTGATAGCATAAGTAGTGGGAAGTTTTAGTTAACCATTCAATTGTAGTTGCAGTACTTACTAGTCAGATACAATTAGCATGTGACATCCCAAACCCAGCAGTTGTTGGCACTTTTATTTCATTCCATTGGAGTTGCGATACTTACTAGGCAGGTATAACAGGACACGATACACCCCAGTTCCACCAGTTGTTGGCACTTTTATTATCCATTCCATTGTAGTAAAGCTGATTACTAGTCACATATTAAGTCAAACTCATAGCACTACTTTAGTTATGCTTGTCTATGATCGAGATATTGTGCTCCAAGTCGTCCATAACCGCGGACACGGCTTTCAGAAAGATTTACCCTGCAGGGGTGCACAAATAGCAACACACACACGATCAACCTCGGAAAAACCAAATCAAAACCCAGCGAGGCTTTCTCCACAAAGCAATCACAGGATTCATCAAATATTTCAGGGGGCCACCCCACTAAGCTACCCGCAACGAAGTTGGCCAGCTCCGGAATGGACCCAGGGTTTGCAAGAACAGCTGTAAACGACTAGGAACCCGAAAGTGTGTCTGGGCTTGTCGATACCGCGAAATCGTGCCGCGATCCAAAACAGTACAGGTGCTCCACGCACAATCGTAAATAAAGCAGTAAAGCATGGCATAGGTACAGGATAGTAATAAAGCCCTAAACTAGTTTGTGGCCCCAAGAAATAAGAGATGAATCAAGCTCTGGCTAAGGGGGATTCATAGACTCTCCCGTATGTGGATAGTGCGAATAGTCAAGGAACAGGTATCAAGTACTCGGGGCCTATGGGACACAAGTGGACATAAAAACCAAATAGCATATATTGCCCACCGGTGCCTCTTTCATTAGTTATCCCAGCAATTTAATAGTTGTATTTAAAGTCATGATCATCTCCACCATAAAGCATATGACAACATTCCAACAACTGTGTGGTACTTCACGACACGGGATCGCACCTGAGCAAGCGACTACGACTCGCAAGACCATCTATCTACCAAACAACAGGTCATAGGAGGTGTCCAAGGCAATATAAAGGCTGCTCAGAATATATCTGGTACGGAACAGTAAAGCATCACGACACAGATAGCAATAGATCAATAGGAGGAAATAAAGACTATAAATGTAAAATAGGTAGAAAGGGGGAGAATGCTCGCCTGGGAAACACTGCCGACGAATCATATCCGGAGAACTTATCGATACTCGCATCAACTCATCGGCCTAATCCGCGAAGAAGCAAACACTAGAACAAACACCGGATGCACTATTTAATACTACGGCAGAAGATCAAGCATGATGCTTATATGATGCATGACATGGCAAGGATGCGATGCGACTAGGCAATATTAAGCGGAACCGTGGTCCCGACGATTAATTAATAGGTTCGAGTTATTTATCTACCCCGCAAATTAAATATTGTCTTAACAAGGCAAAACATGGTATCGGTTTGCTACACAAATTTAAATGGGCCAATATAAGACTAGAATAGCCCGCATGTAGTCCCCATATTTATTTATTAGGTGAATCGGCATAATGCCCCCAAACCACAAACATGTATGCAAGCAAGAACAATTTATTATGCGACAGTTGATAATGTCATATTATAAAAATAGGGGCTTAGGGTCACACATCTGGGTTCGGAAGATCTTGGGTTCGGGAGGTTCGGGTATGGGTCTCAGGGTAGACGGGAACGGCGAGGTTCGGATACGCGATGGAGAACTTGTCGTGTCGTGACGGAGAACTTGGGTTCCAAGCGGTCGATCTTGCCGTCGATGGCAAACTTGAATGGATCGGGTACCGGGGGTCTTCGGATCCGTGTAGGAGATCTTGACGCCTGTGACGAAGAACTCGGGTACGGAAGGAGGTCTTGGCTTTCTGATGGATCGGTCCTCGGGGTCAGAGAACTTGGCCCGCCAGGGTGCGGTCTTTGGATCTTGAAGGTTTTGCCTTCAGATCCGGGAAGGAGGTCTTGCGGTTTCCCGTGAAGGCAATATTGACGCTCGGTGCCCGCGAAGTAGATCTTGTCGTTCCGTGTGGATCTTGTCGATTTCGCCTCGAAGGACTTGGGCCTTCCCGTGTCGGAGGTCTTGGGTGGCACCATGTTCAACCATCAAAACCATCGGCATCGAGCTGGTCTTGTCGACACGGAAGAACTTGTCGGAATCCTCGGTTCATGCGGCTCCTCGAGGCAAACTTGTCGATGGGTCGGATTGGAGATCTTGTCGATGGTTCTGGGCGATCTTGGATCTAGCAAGGATGGTCTTGGTGGTGTCCGTGAAGGAGCTCTAGGGGTTCCATGTAGAAAACCACAGGGTGCGGCATTGGATCGGTGCATCGTCATCCAAGGTCCATGAAGAAGAGCTTGATCTCCCATATTTTCATCAGTGTTTTGGGTGGCAATGTTGGGCCCGCAGCATAGAAAACAAAAAAAATCCCACGATGAGAACTATACGCCAAGATCTATCTACTAGATAGAGAGCAACGGGTGGACATACATCCATGGAGAACTTACCCTCGAAGACAACGAGTATTGTTAACGAGTAGGAACTCGTGGACATACATTCAAGATCGTGAGGAAGTCCGAGCACCACAACTCAGCAGCGCATCCGCACTCGCACACACGTTCAAGCCACCGGACAACCTCCACCTCCTCGCTCCAGTGATCCAGCGGAAGCAGCAACTCCTTCCAGACGAAATGCCACCGGGAACATGTATCTCACTAATCCGAGACCATGTGGGAATAATTCTAGAGGGGGAGAGAGATCCTTCACAAGGAGGTGTGAGGATGAAGGAGGGAATGGGTGTCCTTTTATAGGAGGAGGGGGGGTGCCTCCTCTCTCCATGGCCGGAGCATGGGGGGTGACCCCTCACCTCCCCCATTCATGTGGTGGTAACCCCTCCACATTAAATGCAGACATGATCGAGACCCTTCTCCGATCAATAATCAGCAGCGGGACCTGGAGATCCGTACTGACTCCTACACATTCAACAATGACTCCTGTGATCGTGAGAACTTTTAACGCTTGTAACTAAATCCCTTTGTCTCTCGATATATAACATGTCCGAGATTCGATCATTGGTATCTCCATACCTAGTTTGATCTCATTACCGGCATGCACTCTTTTCTTGTTCCCGTGATATAACATTCTAGTGATCACATCACTTGCTTGCAAGCTATCCTAATGTGATATCACCGAGAGGGCCCAGAGTATATCTATCCGTCATCTGGATTAACAAATTCCACTCTTGATCCATGAGCCTCAACATAACACCTTCGTAGTACTGAACCCATCTTTATAGTCACTTACATTACGGTGTGACGTTTGATGTTATCAAGATACTCTTCCGGTGTTAGCAATTAACATGATCTCATGGTCTAAGGATAAAGATTACTTCGTATGATGTTATAGCAATATAAACATAATGACTTGATCGTAATGCTATACTTCGGATGAATGTTCATCACATCATTTTACAAATGCTGTGACCTTGTTATTAACAACATCCAATGTCCATGATCAGGAAACCTTGATCATCTTGTTAATCAACAAGCTAGTCTATAAGAGAGGCATAACTAGGAACCCTTTTTTGTTTATTAAACACACATGTATTGATGTTTCCTATCAATACAATTATAGCATGCAAAATAAACATCTATCATATACAAGGAATACATAATAACAACTTTATTATTGCCTCTCAGGGCATATTTCCTTCAGTCTCCCACTTGCACTAGAGACAATAATCTAGTTTATATAGTGATAAATCTAACACCCATGGAGTTCTGGTGTTGATCATGTTTTGCCCTAGGGAGTACTTTAGTCAACGGATCTGCTACATTCAGGTCCGTGTGCACTTTACAAATCTTTATATCTCCATCCTTGACATGCTCGCGGATGGAGTGAAACCGGCGCTTAATATGCTTGGAATTCTTGTGAGACATTGGTTCCTTGGCGTTGGCTATGGCTCCATTATTGTCACAATAGATCACCATTGGGTCCAACGCACTAGGAACCACACCTAGTTCCGTTATGAACTCCTCCATCCAAACCGCTTCCTGCGCTGGTTCTGAAGCAGCAACATATTCCGCCTCCGTCGTTGATCCAGCCACCACAGGTTGTTTGGAGCTCCTCCAACTAACTACTGCTCCGTTCAAGGGAAATACGTATCCGGATTGAGACTTAGAGTCATCCGGATCAGTGTCAAAGCTAGCATCGACATAACACTTAGCGACTAGCTCTTCTTCACCTTCGTATACAAGAAACCTATCCTTAGTTCTTCTCAAGTACTTAAGGATATTCTTGACCGCTATCCAGTGTTCCGAACTTGGATCAGATTGGTACCTACTAGTCAAACTAATAGCATGTGCCACATCCGGTCTTGTACATAGCATGGCATACATTATAGAGCCTATGGCTGAGGCATAGGGGATCTTATCCATTATCTCTCTTTCTTCCGCCGTAGCCGGACTTTGAGTCTTACTCAATGTCTTGCCTTGCAACATAGGTAAGTACCCCTTCTTACTTCCGTCCATATTAAACTTCTTTAATATCTTATCAAGGTATGTACTCTGCGATAGCCCAATTAGGCGTCTTGATCTATCTCTATAGATTTTAATGCCTAATATATATGAAGCTTCACCAAGGTCCTTCATCGAAAATTTGCTGTTTAGATAACTTTTAAAACTGTTTAAAAGATCTATATCATTTCCAATCAATAATATGTCATCCACATATAATATTAGAAATGCCACATTGCTCCCACTCACTTTCTTGTAAATACAAGCCTCTCCATAAGTTTGGACAAATCCAAACTCTTTGATCACCTCATCAAAGCGGAGATTCCAACTCCGGGATGCTTGCTTTAGTCCATAGATGGATTGCTAAAGTTTGCACACCTTAT
The DNA here is from genome assembly GCA_023614405.1 of Avena insularis. Classification (NCBI taxonomy): domain Eukaryota; kingdom Viridiplantae; phylum Streptophyta; class Magnoliopsida; order Poales; family Poaceae; genus Avena; species Avena insularis. Next base: position 192,175,998 of record CM042690.1, read on the forward strand.
CAGCATCCTTAGGATCGATAAAACCCTTAGGTTGTATCATATACAACTCTTCTTCAATATTACCATTGAGGAACGCAGTTTTGACATCCATCTGCCATATTTCATAATCGAAATATGCAGCAATTGCTAACATAATCCTAGCCGACTTAAGCATCGCTACGGGAGAGAATGTCTCATCGTAGTCAACTCCTTGAATTTGTCGAAACCCCTTTGCGACAAGTCGAGCCTTATAGATGGTTACATTACCATCAGCATCAGTTTTTCTTTTGAAAATCCATTTATTCTCAACGGCCTTTCGATCGTGAGGTAAGTCCACCAAGGTCCAAACCTGGTTTTCGTACATGGGTTCCATCTCGGATTTCATGGCTTCTAGCCATTTGTTGGAATCAGGGCTCATCATCGCTTCTTCATACGTCGCAGGGTCATCTATTTCATCAATCATGAAATTCATAACAGGATTGCCGATTCAGGGGAGGCTGCGTGTCCTGCTTGACCTGCGAGGTTCGGCAGTGTCCTCTTTCGGAGTTTCATGATCAATATCATTAGCTCTCTCTTCATTAGGTGAAGTCAACTCCAAAACAACTTATGGAGCTGCGCTACTCGCCATTTCATGAAGAGAAGGTTCAATAACCTCTTCGAGTTCTACCTTCCGACTACTCACACCTTTCGCGAGAAACTCCTTCTCAAGAAAGGATCCATTCTTGGCAACAAAGACCTTGCCCTCGGATCTGTGGTAGAAGGTATACCCAATCGTTTCCTTAGGGTATCCTATGAAGACGCATTTTTCTGCTTTGGGTTCGAGTTTATCCGGTTGAAGTTTCTTCACATAAACATCACATCCCCAAACTTTAAGAAATGACAGCTTAGGTTTGTTTCCAAACCATAATTCATACGGTGTCTTTTCAACGGATTTAGATGGTGCCCTATTTAAAGTGAATGCAGCGGTTTCCAGTGCATAACCCCAAAATGACGGTGGCAAGTCAGTCAGAGACATCATAGATCGAACCATATCCAATAAAGTACGATTACGACGTTCTGACACACCATTACGTTGTGGTGTTTCGGCAGGCGTGAGTTGTGAAACTATTCCACAGTATTTCATATGTGTGCTAAACTCGTAAGTTGGGAAGTTCTAGAATCACTTAAGTTGGGAAGCTATTATCATAAACACAACCCTGTTGTGGTTAAGTCAAGATTCATCATTCATCTCATAAGTTGTTTTTAAAACATCTGACAACGAAACTGTATGGCCATTCCAACTGTCCATAACTGTGGACGCGGCTATTGGAATAGTTTGACACTCTGCAGAGGTGGTACACTTTCACCACAAGATTCGATACATTTGTCAGGGATAACCCTGAATCATCATACTTAGGATGCAGATAATCAAACATAACCTTTCCTTTACACACCCTAGTATAAGCACCTCTCCTATGAGCATGGCCTCCCAACCATGACCATCTGTCATCTTGGGCACTGCATAGGTGGACAACATTGAGAGGTAGCCTCAGCTCAAACCTCTCCCACGAGGGAACTAATACTAATGCATATAAACTTCTGGCTAAGCCTTACCCAATTCAGGTAGGGTAGTTGTACGGTAAATTTGGAATGGTATCGCATCCGAATCTAACCATCAGTTTTATAAAAAGGTTAAGGATCATGCCTCAACATTTTCATCATCATAAACCCTTTTGTGTTTCTCAACACATGTCAAAACATCTCAATAGAATGACTCCTCATTCCAAGGTTTTCATAATTGATTTTCACCAAGTGTTCCCATCTAAAGTGACTAAAGTTTTGATCTACTCTAAACTACTAAGTTAAGAGTGTTCACTAAGGTGGAAAGATGATGGGTTCAATCTCATGCCATAGAATGACATCTAAAGCTTATCTAAATAGGTCAAGTTTTATACTATTTATGCTACCTTCAAAACAAGTAAGGGACTTTGTGTAAAGTAAAGGAAGTAAAGCTTGAAAGTAAGACTTGGGGTAAATACTAGTCCAAGTGGTATGATCAAAGCAGGCCTAAAGCATCTTTGCTTGGGTTATCTAGATTGCAAGGATTAGCTTGCACTGTTAATGGTGGCTTGCTAAAGTAAGTTTTGCAAGGGTTAGCTTGCCAATAATAACTTGCCTTGGTTGGTGCAGTGGTTGAAGTTTTCTTCTTCTTCTTGGTAGAACTCCTCCTCCTTGTAAGCTTGGTCGGTACTATCTTCTATAAATACATATGGAGTACACAATCACCAAACAATACTTAACTAGTTTACTTAGTACTCTAAGGCACACAATTGATGATCTATTATCATCACAAGCATCACAAGTTTTATTCAATAGTTTCCTCCTTTTAATTTTAGAAAAGTAATTTCTACTCATTGAAAAATTAACTAACATTTAATATTCACCACTTAAAATATGGGATCATGTGGACACATGTCATCACCACATATTCTAACGTGTGGGAATGTAATTTAAGGGTTGGATCACAATTACTTTGGTTTAAGTTCATTATTTAATGATTTAAAGTGGCTAGAAATGCCTATATAGCATTATTTTGGTACTAGTCCAAAGTCACTGCATGTAAACCTTAATATTATTACATATTCAGATAGGTATGATGAAATGTGATTTTTGAGAGTTGGAATCAACTCAAAAGCTAACTTGGTTGATTTTATAAAAATATTGCAAGGTGAAAATGCTTGTGTTTTGTTATTTTTACTAGGAGAGATCTATAACTCTAATTGAATTAAATCCAACGGGCTTGGATGGATAATTTCAATAATTTTCGGGCAAAATTTGTTTCATGCAATTTGGAGTTTTCAAACTCCCAGAAATGATTTTTAAACTAGTGGACAGAAACTAGATTAACTCTAAATATAAAAAACTAAATTTGAAACTTTCCCATGCGCGGGAACTATCTGGGCCGGCCCAGCTACGCACAACATGCTCAGCGGGCTGCCTGACAGACGGGCTCCACCGGTCAGCGGCACAACTTAACCGAAACGGTATCTAGCATCCTTGGCCACATGATCTAAAGACGATCCAACGGTGGTGAGTCATCGTCGACGACGGATCACTCCGGCGAGAACGTGACCTAGCCGCGGCGGTGGGGGTCGATTGGGGGCATACCAGGGCTCCAGCATGGTCGATGAGGCGGGTAAACGGGCTGGTAGACGACGGCGAGGCGAGGCGCGGTTGCGGCGGAGCTTAGGGTGCTCTAAATCGCAAACGCCTTTCTCCTCCTACTACGACGGCTTCGGCTTCAATTCCGGCGAGACATTGCTCGAGCGGCTTCGATGAGAGGTGGGTAAGATTCAGTGAGAGGTGAGGAGTGTGGGAGTGGGGAGAAATGGTGCTGGGGTGGCCGCTTTATATAGGGTCGACGAGGGGACAAAACGGGCGACGGTGAGGTCATCGGTGACGACGCTGCGGGGCTCTCTCGGCATGGGCGAGGGCGGGGTTGGGTGCTCTGTTCCCCGACGGTCCTCTGAGGCTTAAAGGCGTGGCAAGGCGAGGTCTCTACTGGTCGGGAGCGTGCGATGAACTGCGCGCAGACGGTGGTGTTCGACGCTGTTCCTCCGGTCTGTTGGTCGCGAAGCGGCGAACAACGATGTCTGGGCGGTTGCTGGGCCTCCTACGGCTGCTGACACGCAAAGCTAGAGCTAGGCGCGGTCTGTGTGGCTCTGGCGGGTGCGGCGCTCCAGGGTGATCGGCATGGCGGACAGCGGCAAGGGCACGAGCAATTGAGGCTTGTCCTCCGCTCATTTTTGGTCGGGGGCTGGTCGAGGCGAAGCAGTGTGACGGCGCCTGTCTCCCAGCAAGCGAAGGAGAGCGCGGGACGGGCTGTGGCGATCGGTCCGAGGTCGACCTGGGGCAAGTATTCGGGCGGCGAGCTACTGGAGAAGACAGTGAAACCTTTGAAGAAATGTTTACGAAAACCTGCATTGCCTACGACCTATGGTCTGTGGCTGTAGATAGTGCATCAAACACTCCTTTTTAGTGAACTTGCTGAGTAACCTCGTACTCAACCGTACCTTCTTAAACCTTGCTAGGTTCTAAGCCATTGAAGACGACGTCAACGCCAACTTATACTCAAGAAACCATCACCGACAACTCAAGTTCTTCAATAAAGTCAACATATACATCAACCGAAGTGAAGGCAAATTTCCTGATTAGATAGGAGTAGGTACTCTAGCCATAGAACCTACTTTTGTAGAGCATTGCAATAACAACAATTGCAAGCCAGATAGTTTAGATGCTAGTCTTAGTAAACTAGATAGTTCTAAGTTGTTATTCTAGTTCTTCTTCATAAGAAATTTCTTCCTCTCTCTTTAACCTAGAGTCTCTGAATCTTTTGTAAAGAGTCGAGTTGTAATCTATAGTCATGTCTTGGACCTGCTGTGTTTCTGTTGTACCACTATGAGGGATGTAATACTAGTGAACGGTGTTTCATTGGTGTTATGTCAACAACTATAGTGTACTACATCATGCAGTGGTATGCTGGGTCACCGCAGCTGGTATCAGAGCATATGCTTTAACCTTAGGATTAAAACCCTTTTTGGAGATCTGTAGGTTGGATAGTGACTATAGGAGCCATCTTATCTAAACCAAGACTTGTGATGGATATCCACTTGAGGATAAACCTTGTCACACTTAAGTTGGATGTTCTTATCATCTTTATTAAGGATTAGTTATATGTCTTATCTAGAGAAATGATATGTTAGTGTGGCTATAAATAGGTGATATGTTAGTGTAGCTATAAATAGGTATAACACTAGTAAGATATCTTAAGTAAGTTAAAATATCAAAGAAGATTACGACCAGGATTAGGATATCATGTGGAGAAGTCTATATTTAGAATTCCTGTAAATTTGAAGAACCTTATCACTAGTTGATACCACTATACCACTTAAGGTAGACCATTAGGGTATGTATATATACAATTGGAAGTAAATCATGTGACATTCACTTGAGAATTCCATGTGATGTATTAGTATTTTGTTAAGAATCATTAATAGTAAGCTAAGAAGAAGAGTCGTCATTGTGAGATTAGCTCCCAAGCATGATGACTAGGTAAATCTTAAAAAGTTCATGGTGAGAATATCTCTGAGACCATGATAAGTTTGTAATTAGGACAAGTTCTTAGTAAAAAATCTTGTAATAACAGTAAGTTAAGAACAGTGTAGGTTTATGATAGAAGTCATAGGTATTATAACATTACGTCAATTTTTGGATTAAGGTAGTAACTACAATTTTGTTAGTAGTTTTGAGAGATCATGTGAGGATAGTTTATGATAGAATGGAAAATTGGTAGTCTTTAGTAGTCTGGAAAGAAAGGTAAGAGGTTAGTCAGAACCAAAGTGAACTTTTCTCAAAATTATCCTGTTGCAACTGAGGAATTTGGGTAAATATTGAGACAAAGTATAGTTTGAATCCTAAGTGCTAAGTATCACAAAGTAAACCTATACTAGGAGGTGTCATATATTACACAGCTAAGCCTGCATTTTCGAGATGTTTTACTCAACTACTATATTTCGGGCTTAGAATGATGTGAGTTATATGTACCACATTTGGATTTCTTGGTTTTTCTTGGATCTTCTTGATTGACTAGATCTATACATGAAGTTTGACTTGATGTGCAAATGCATGTTGCATCATCAAGTTATTACTTGATGTTATAGACCTAGATAGAAAAGTGAATTTGTGTAAGGGAGTGACGAGTTCCGAAGATCAAGATGAAGACTTGCACAAAGAAGGAAGTTAAATATAAGGTGTATCAACACTATTTTGAAGGATGGATCAATCCCAACCCATTATTAGCCGGCAATAAGAAGGAATATTAGTGCAGAAAAGGTGTGGAGCAACATGAAGGAATGAACTTAAGTTCACTCAAAATAGGTGATGTTGCTAAGAAGCTAATGAAGTAGTTGTACCAAGTTCATGGAAGTAACTTGGAAGGGTGCAAACAAGAAGTCTTGGAACAAAAGTGGTATTCAAACTCAGACAACTCAGAGAGAATGCCAGTAGTAAGTCGAAAATTTATAAAGTAATCCATACACCTAGGAGGATCCGCACCTGGTACCCGTAGCTGGTATCCTAGAAGTTTCACTAATCAGGTCATATGTGTATGACTTAAAGAGCATAAAACTTGGCCTAAGCTAAAAGAGACATAAAGAAGTATAAAATTTAAGCGAACGGCTTTCGAGACATTTTGCAAAATCAGGGTTATCAATGTGAAATAATGTCTAAGAAGATAAAAGGAAGGCAAGTATCGTTCGAAGATTCATTTTGGAGATCCACAATTGTGTGGGTGTATCGCAGATTCTTTCGTGAGACCTTCCAGAGGTAAAGTATAAGCTGGACAGAGACATATATCCTAACTATTGAGTTAATGGGTATTATACATGTAGTTTATAGACCATTAGGAAACCCCAAGGGGGAGAGTAAACAATAAACACTAAAGTGTTGTTGTCTAACTTTATGAGTAAAGGCTGGAGAAGATTTATTAGGCCATGATGAGGTTAAACCTTATTCTCATAAGGTTAGAAGAAGTCATCATTATAAAGTATTTCCAAGAGTATATCTGGATGAATGATCGAAGTAGACATAACAACTTAAACCAGTGGACTAGTTTAAAAGGAAACAACTCGTAAGTTGTCCCTAAGAGTGAAGAGAGTATTCCAAAATAGACCACTGTAGTGTAATAGGAAAAATGGATTGGAATGGACAAAATGTGTCCACAACCAATTCTAAATAGGACTGTAAGAACATAAAACCAAAGGGATTATTGTAAAAGGAATCGTGGGATAACTTAGAACTATAGTTGTATATTGTCGGATATGGAGAGAATTCAAGGAAAAAGATCTGGATATGGGATACCACAATTATCCCCATTTGTGATCACAATGGAGTTAGGAATGGTCGTGATCAATACAAGTCAACTCCTCATTTCGAAACATAAGAACGTACGAACTTCGGGGATGAAGTTTATTTTAGAGATTTCTATTTTTGTGTCCCTGGTTCGTTAGTTTTACTCCATTTTCCCTAGCCGCTTAGTTTTTCCTCACTTTTCCCCTCCCTCCATTCTGAAACCCAAACATGCGCTTGGACGGGTGGATGCCGTCAGGTCAAAGGCTTGACCATTACATGCTGACAGGTGGGACCGCGGCGGGCGGGTCCTGCGTTGAGCATTACGTTATGTCGCCTCGGCTGTTACATGTTGATAGGTGGGGCCATGTTGGGACGGGTCCTACGTATGTGGTGAAGGGTGGGGCCGTGTTGGGACGGGTCTTGCATACGTGGTGAAAGGTGAGGCCGCATGGAGACACGTTGTACCAGCCATTCTCGCTCCGAGCCTGGTACAGCTCCCACACCGCCCCTCTGCTCCGCTCCCCCACCATCGTGCCCTCCTACCTGAGAGCCCCTCCTACCTTATGTTGTCCTCGGCCCCCAAGCCGCCCCTCCCGCTAGCCGTGGAGCCCACTCCAGCTCTGCTTCCTCCCCCGCTAGATCTACCCCTTTTGCAGATCAGTATGCGACACCGGCGGGTGTATGATGTCTACGCACTTCTATTCTTGTAGATAGTTGTTGGGCCTCCAAGTGCAGAGGTTTGTAGAACAGTAGCAAGTTTCCCGTAAGTGGATTACCCAAGGTTTATCGAACTTAGGGAGGAAGTGGTCATAGGTATTCCTCCCAAGCAACCCTGCAATCAAGAGACAAGAAGTCTCTTGTGTCCCCAACACACCCAATACACTTGTCATGTGTATAGGTGCACTAGTTCGGCGAAGATATAGTAAAATACAAGTGGTATGGATAATTATAAGTGGTAACAGTGCCAGAAAAGAGATTGACGGGTAGGAAGAGACTAAAGGCAATCTGAAATAAAGATGGAAGCAAGCAAACATGTAACAAATCTAGTTGCAAACGGTGTTTCAATGCTTAGAAACAAGGCCTAGGCATCATACTTTCACTAGTGAATACTCTCATATAAATATCTTCTCTTTATGATACTACTCTAAACTACTCTCCAGTTGGATAACTCTAATCCATGATAGGGCTATAACAGCACACCTCAAAGTTCGCCTTCCCCATCTAGATAACCCCTCACTATCACCTTGAGTGCTAGATGGTTCCAACAAACACCACAATTTCATAGAGACACCCAACTCCAAATATAACTCATAACAAGTATTTGTAATCTCTAGCCTAAGTGCCACCATGGTGTGCACGCTATCATTTTCACACACGTGGGGAGAGCCAGATATCTATTAAAGCACTTGAGTAGCAAGGTAGATCTACTTGATTACAAAGCTCATGATCACAATATGATCATGCATAGAGAGAGAGAGAGATGAACACATAGCTACCGGTAGAACCCTTAGCCTCGAGGAAGAACTACTCCCTCATCATCATGGGAATCAGCAACAGCGATGGAGATGGTGGTGGAGATCAATGGAGATGGCTCCGGGGGCACTTCCCTATCCCGGCAGGGTGCCGGAACAGAGACTTTCTATCTCCCGAATCTCCCCATCGGTGGTGGCGGCACTGCGGAACTTTTCGTGGCAGGAGGCTAGATTCTTTAGGGTTTCTGCATCGGAGGCTTCTTATAGGCAAAGGGGCGATGCCAGGGGTGACCCGCGCCACCACATGGTGTGGCCAGCCCCTGGCCCCTCTCCATCTTGTCTCTGGCTCCGTGAGTCTTCCGGTAAAATATCGACTTTGGCTTTTGTCCGGTCCAATTCAGAGAATATTTATTTTCTGGCTTTTCTGGAACCAAAAATAGCAGAAAACAGGCACCTGGCACTATGGCATCTTGTTAATAGGTTAGTCCCAGAAAATGCATAAAAGTATCTCAAAATATAGATAAAACATAAGATAGTTGATATAAAACAAGCATGGAACATCAAAAATTATAGATACGTTTGCAACATATCAACATCCCCAAGCTTAACTCCTGCTCGTCCTCGAATAGGTAAGTGATAAAAATAAAGAATAATTTTTGAGGTGACATGCACCATCATAATCTTGATCAAAGTATTTGTAGAACATTGATAGCTGGGATCATAGTACTCTAACATAACATGAAAGATATAGTTCTAACAATAAGACATAGTGTTGGCTCGTGGTTGACGTGGTGCTTGTTCCTTCAATCCACGGCGCCAGAAAGATGCTTGTTAGCTCAAGATACGATGAGCTTGTTGGGAACCCCAAGAGGAAGGTATGATGAGCACAACATCAAATTTTCCCTAAGTTGTGAAACCAAGGTTATCGAACCAGTAGGAGCAAGGAAACACCTCCAAGGTGTTGTTTCCAACTTGGAATCCTGCACAACACAACCACAGAACTTTGTCCCCAACTTACAATGAGGTTGTCAATCTCACCGGTTTTGTTGAAACAAAGGATTAAATGTATTGTGTGGAAGAAACTAATAGCTTGCATAAAGTAAACAGAAAACAATAAACACTTGTAGATTGATGGTAAAAGAAAGGACCGGGGTCCATAGTTCACTAGTGGTGATTCTCCTTAAGATAGATGACATGTTGGGTGAACAAATTACAGCGGGGTAATTGACAAACATCGAGAAATCATACATGCATATACTAATCATCTTGACTCCTACGATATTTGATTGGGCATTACAACATTATACATAGACCGTAATCCAACTGCATCTATGACTAATAATCCACCATCAGGTTATCATCCGAACCCCCTGATACGTCCATTTTGCATCACTATTCTATGTCATAATTCACTGTTATTCATTGATATATTTCATATTAAGAGATGATACTTATGTTATTTCATCTGTTTTTGCATGGTTGATGACTTTTGGAGTTGGGAAAATCTGGGAAAATATACGGGAAAATTCGCGAAGATCAGAAAATCCGGGAAAATATACGGAAAATCCTATTTTTCCAGAATACGAAGTAAGCTAGAAGGGGGGCTAGAGATGGGCCACAGGGGGGCCACACCACCCCCTAGAATGGGCCACCCTGGGCCACGCCACTAGGTGGTGTGGCCGCCCTGGTCCACCCCTGGCTCTCCCCTCTAGCGTATATTATCCTCCCGAAACCCTAAGAGTAGGAGAGCGACCACAGAAAGATTCCACTGCCTCTGCGGGGCGGAAAACATCGAGAGAGAAAGATCTCTCCGGCATACAGATTTCTGCCGGGGGAGTTCCTTCTCGGAGAGGGGAGATTGTCGCCATCAACACCACCATCAAGCTGGACTTCATCGGGATCATCATCATCACCACCATCATCACCATCAGCACCCTCGTCACCATCTCCATATTGCTGTAACAATTGGGTTGAATTTTGCATTAGTTCTTAGGGGAAACTTTCCCGGTGTTGATTATTATTTGTAGTTGATGCTATTGAGTGAACCGTTGAATTATTGTTTATGTTCAGATTGTTACACATCATTATTCCATCTCTGATCATGATCCATATGATGTCTTGTGAGTAGTTCGTTTTGTTCTTGAGGACATGGGATAAGTCATGTTGTTAGTAGTGGAGTTGTGTTGAGAAAGATTCAATAGTTTGATATTTAAGTTGTGGTGTACTTCTTCTAGTGGTGTCATGTGAATGTTGACTACATGACACTTCACCTATATGGGCCTAGGGAATGCATTATGTATTAGGTGTCATGTGAGTTTAAAGCTGTGGTTAGGTTTCTACCTTAATTACTTTCTTCTACTTACGGATGTTTGCAGGGGGTATAATCACAAGTATGTATTAGTCCTAGGAAGGTCGGTACTTTAGGACAGGTTCACCCACACAACACTTAGCAAGCTAAAAAAGATTAATCAACTATATGAAGCGAAAGCACTTGACAGTCTTCCCATGTGTCTTCGAGAACGTTTGGTCATCTTAAGTAATACAACCAGCTTGTCCTTTGTTGCATAAAGGATTGGGCCACTTGCTACATTTATTCCTACTGTCTTTTATTTACTCGTACTTTGTTTACTTGCTTTATCAAAAAACCCTAAAAATCCGTTTGCTAAGTATTTGCAGAGAATTCCTGATCCATACCACTAGCCAACACCTTGTACTCCTCATTGGGTTCGACACTCTTACTTATTGAAAATACTGCGATACACCCCCTATACTTGTGGGTCATCAAGACTATTTTCTGGCGCTGTTGCCGGGGAGTGAATCGCTATTGGAGAGTGGAACTGGTAAAGGAAACTTCTACTGTGAGTACTGTTTATTTCTGTTAGTTGCTTTGTTTTCGTTATGGATAATTCACTGAATTTCTTATTTGGTAAAGCTACTACCACTGCTAAGATAGTAGATGAACCACTACCTGTTGAGAATGATGTTTTGAAAATACCTACAAGAATTGATGATCGTGTTATGGATAACTACTATGTTGGGGATGGAACTGTCCATCCCGGTGATCATTTACTCTTTATACATGAATTATGCGGGTTGTTCAAGTGTGCAGGTATTACTACATATCAAGTTAAGAAGAAGTTATTCTCATTATCACTGAAAGGAAGAGCTTAGGAATGGTATAAGCTGCTGAAGAATGGTTAAGCTCTAGAATGGGAAGAAATAGTACCTCTCTTTTATTCAAAGTTTTATCCTCCTAGTGAGATTCATAAAGATCAGAATCAAATATATAACTTTTGTCCTCTTGATGGAGAGAGTACAGCTCAAGCTTGGGGGAGATTGAAGTTACTTATGCTCAAATGTCCCATTCACGAGATCCCCAACAATATTATTATCAATAACTTTTATGCAAGGCTTTCTCTTCATGATAAAGATTTATTGGATGCTTCTTGTGTTGGATCATTCACTCGCATGGAAGAAGAAGCTAAATGGGATCTTCTAGACCGTATTCAAGACAATGCTAAAGCTTGGGAGAATGACAAAGGTAGAAAGATAGGTATAAATTATGATTATGAATGCATTGAATCTTTTATGGGAACTGATGACTTTCAAAATATTAAAAATGCTTATGGTCTAGACTCTCAAGCTATTTCTTCTTATTTTAAGGCTTTTGCTTCCTATATTGAAGTGCCTAAAAAGAAGTGGAATAAGTATCATGAACCTTATAAAGATGTTGCTAAGAGTGTTCCTGCAAGAAATACTGAAGTTTATACTGCCAATCATGTTTTACCTGAATCTTGCATTGAGAAAATCCTTTTCCAGTTAAGATAAAGGAACATTCTATGATAGCTAGTATGGTTGATGAAAGTACAACTAAGCTGTTGAACCTGATAAACAAAAGGTTGATGGACCTGTTATAGCAAATGTGAAAGACTTTGTTGCTAAATATGAAGAAGAGGGACACACTATCCTTTGTAAGGATACCTCTAATATTGTTTCACAAAGTAGCATTATGAGAGCTAATATTCCTGTGTTTTCTGTTAGAATAAGTGATCATTGCTACGATGGTCCTTGTGATAGCTATATTGTTAATTTTATGCATGATACTGAAAGTTACTATGATAGAGGGAAAAGTGTTCTTATGTATCTCAATAATATCAAGTTTCCTCGTTTGATGCTGAAAGTTTTTATGTTGCACTTCTTTTGCCTTCTTATGCAAGTAGCCTGTGGTTTCAACAACTTGTTTGTTTACAAAATTCCCTTGCATAGGAAGTGGGTTAGACTTAAATGTGTGTATTTTTGCTTCTTAATGCTCTCTTTCACTTCAATTCATATTCCTATGTGAGCATTTTCAAAATTATCATGCCCATCTTAATGGCTATAAAGAAAGAGCTTTTTGGGAGACAACTCAGTTTATTTTGGCTTTCAGTTTGTTTTTGTTTCTTCGAGTCTTGGAAGTTATTACTTTGGTAATAACCACTCCTTATACTTTTTGTTTGGTTTTTGTGTCAAGATCAACCTCTAATGAGAAGAGAAGTAATATTTGGGGAAGTTGCTGTCCCGAAACAGATTTTTGTGCTTCACCGTAAACATTCGTGAGAGATCTCTGTATGTCGGATTGAGCTGTAATTGTTTGTGCTTGTGCCCCAGGTTGTTATTTAACTTCCGTTAGTTTTGCACTTTTTGATTTGAGCAACAAAAGATTTTCGAAAAAATTAATCTTTACCTGCTGGTCTGGTTTGAAAGATTTAGCCACTCTTGCATTTGCTTCTTTAGTCGATTTCCTTTTTGAATTCTTTTTGGGTTTTTGGAAGGAGTTGCTACAGTAGCTTATGTTTTGATGGTTTGAAGTTGAAGTTGAACTCAAAAGGTTTTATCACTTCACTTATACTAATGTTGCTAATGAGAACTGTGTGAAGTTTTGTGTGAAAGAAATTTCCAGGTAGTGGAGATAATGATGTAATAAGGAAGTGGAAGGTTTTATGACTCAAGTAATAAGGGTATGAAGATGAAGATATTGATGATATCCAAGTAGTGACTCTGGAAGGATCTACTAGATACCAAATTCAGAGACCGGCAGAGTCTGTTTTCAAATAGGTAACAATTCCGGTAAGAAAAGTTCCGCGAAAATACTATCCAACTATATTTTTGCAGTTTTTAGACAATAGGGAAAGATACGAAGTGAAAGAGGGAAGGAAACAGAGCCAGGGTGGCTCACACCACCCTGTGGCACGGGCCCACCCCTAGCCGCGCCACTAGGTGGTGTGGCCACTCCGGACTCCGTCTCCGACCCGTTTTCTCCCAGTACCTTCCTTTTGTTGTGAAACTTCGTAATATATAACCCCCCTCGGATCCCCCGAGGTTCGTATATCGCGTTTTCGTCGTGTTTTCGTTTCGATCTGTTTCTGCCAGGACATACTCTTTGAAGGTTTAGAAGCACAATGGTGTCCGTGAAGGATAAAGGGAAGGAGCCTATGGAGGAGGATCTCCAAGACCCCGAGCAGGAGAAGGAGATCAAGAGTGAAGGTGAAGAGGAGGCAAAGCACACCGACACTACCATTGCAAGCATTGGAGTGGTGGCGAACCCTGCCAGGATCAGAAGGACTGCACGGATGTCAACTGGAGGGAAACGTCCGCGTCACTGTTTGGCACCAAGGACACCTTCTCCAAGCACCAAGAGTCCCTTCCATACCTTTATCGATAACCATGCAGGAAAAGAAGACTCCAAGAGGGAAGAACAGAAAAAGAATCACAAGAGCTAGGATCCACAATCTGACATGATCATGCACCGCATCGAGCACAACTCGGAGTTGATTCGTACCCTCACCTTCGAGATTGAGGACTTGGGGAAACTGGTCAAGAAGCTCATTGAGAGGATACCACCACCACCAAAGGAGTAAATCGTCATCAGGTTTGGCATCCCCTTGGCTTGTTCCAAGCTTGGGGGAGTGCCGCGGTATCACATCACTATCTTCTATCGTTTTACCTTTTTAGTAGATTCATATCATGAATAGAGAAGTTATCATGTAGGATGGTTTGCATTATGGAAGTGTCCCCTCTCTCGTTAGATATGTATCCCTTGGTGTGAGTTGCCGTTATGAAATATTAATGAGAAGTTCTATCATTTACTCTTTTGCCTCTGTTATATTAGTTTTCAATTCGTGGTTATATGATTGATCTTGTTGTTAGTATTGGTAGCACTTTGGGATCATTGAGTTAATTTAGTTGGTTTTGGCAAACCTGGCTCGGTCAGTAGCAACACTACTTTTGAGAGTTGAATGAAAAGATAAAAGTACTCTAAAGAAAAATTATTTCATCATCTTTCTTGATTTGCTCATAAGTATAGTATTCTCTAGTTAAGATCTTTTGTGCTTCCAAGGAAGATTGCATGTTTGTTTTTTATCACTTGTATGTTTGTTTGTTTCCTTCAACTCTTATACTTGCCACCCAGCCTTGCTAGCCAAAAACCTGTACTGAGAGGGAATTCTTCTCGTGCATCCAATCCTTTGAACCCAAAACCCATGCCATTTGTGTCCACCATACCTACCTATTAGCATTATTGCTATTCCAAGTAAATTCTTGTTTTATCTATGTCCCAAATTAAACTTGTTATGTGAAAATTAGTGTTTAAAGCTCCCATGAACTTGATGGCACACTTTATTTTCTTGCACTTAATAACTTGAACCGTTGGGTCGTTCTTTGTTGCGTATATGCTTGCACTTTATAAGTTGAAGTTAGCAGAACCATGTATCATGGTGAACGCTTTCAACACTATCACGGTACTTTGTAACTAGTTGATATCATGATTCTTTTGCCTATGGATCCCGGCGGTGTGAAATAAAAGGGGAACTTGTAAGATCATGGAGTTCTTATGTGTGTTAGAGAAACGCCTGGGCCTCTAGCCCAAGCCATGCCTAATCATGGTGGAAACTTGCAGCATAACTATAGTGAGCATTCTATGAAGCATCCTCAATAAAAACCTATGCAAATAGCAAATAAAAAGATCGCTGAGATGCTCATTGTCTGCTTGCCTTGTCGTTTTTATTATGGGATAGCTCCTGTATCATGTGCAAGGGGTACCCTGTTGGCGGTTCTCTATGATACATACGTATTTACAATGACAAGAGCTTACTTGTGACTAAAGTTGAGTAGCATGAGGTTCGGTACTCGTAAGTAAGGGGCATGAGATTTCAACTTATAACTTGTCAAGCATATCCTCTTAGTTGTGTCACTTTAACCTTAACCACCTAAATATGCCTATGATAGGGGCAATGAGAGCTGAAAGCTAATAAGTATCATAATTTTTGGGATCTCTTTATGAGACTTGCAATCCCTGCTTCCCTCTGCGAAGGGCCTTTCTTTTACTTTTTAGTTGAGTCGGTAAACCTATTCCCTTCTATCTTAGCAAGTACTTTGAGTTGTTGTGTTTCATTCATTCATATGATGATTTATTCAATCATGTTTCTTATGTTCCTTGTTTTGCACATTGCTCTTATCTTGGTGTTTACTACTTTGAAAGCTAGCATTGAAAATTAGTTATTTGTGAACTCTAGCAAATTATCAACTATTCTTCGACCAAGAGCTAAGTTTGCCATTACCAATTATGATTTACTTCATGTATTTCTATTGTGTTTCCTTTACTTATTGCAAGTTAAGTTATATAATAGTGAGCTGTCTTCTATTATGATCTATGTATTTGATGAATGTGATGCTTTTTGTCCGTATTCTTTTATCGACCCTTCACTCCATAAACCTGAGGTCATGTTTATTGAGCTCAGTTTTGCTTGGGGACAAGCGAATTCTAAGCTTGGGGGGAGTTGATACGTCCATTTTGCATCACTATTCTATGTCATAATTCACTGTTATTCATTGATATATTTCATATTAAGAGATGATACTTATGTTATTTCATCTTTTTTTGCATGGTTGATGACTTTTGGAGCATGGACCGCTGTAGTCAAGATTCTGATGGAAAAGGTGTTGTTTGGAGGCAAACTTCGCAAAGATCAGAAAATCCAGGAAAATATAGGGAAAATCCTATTTTTCTAGAAGACGAAGGAAGCAAGAAGGGGGGCTGGAGATGGGCCACAGGGGGTCCACACCACCCCCTGGCGCGGGCCACCCTAGGCTGCGCCACCCTGGGCTGCGCCACCAGGTGGTGTGGCCACCCTGGTCCACCCCTGGATCTCCCCTCTGGCGTATATTATCCTCCCGAAACCCTAAGACTAGGGGAGCAACCACAGAAAGATTTCGCCGCCTCTGCGGGGCGAAAAAAACCGAGAGAGAAAGATCTCTCCGGCAGACAGATTTTTGCCGGGGGAGTTCCTTCCCGGAGAGGGGAGATCGTCGCCATCAACACCACCATCAAGCTAGACTTCATCGGGATCATCATCATCATCACCACCATCATCACCATCAGCACCCTCATCACCATCTCCATATTGCTATAACAATTGGGTTGAATCGTTCTTAGGGGAAACTTTCCCGGTGTTGATTACTCTTTGTAGTTGATGCTATTGAGTGAACCGTTGAATTATTGTTTATGTTCAGATTGTTACACATCATTATTCCATCTCTGATCATGATCCATATGATGTCTTGTGAGTAGTTCGTTTTGTTCTTGAGGACATTGGAGAAGTCATGTTGTTAGTAGTGGAGTTGTGTTGAGAAAGATTCAATAGTTTGATAGTTAAGTTGTGGTGTACTTCTTCTAGTGGTGTCATGTGAACGTCGACTACATGACACTTCACCTATATGGGCCTAGGAGAATGCATTGTGTATTTGGCTACTAATCGTAGGGGTTGCCGGAGTGACAGAAACCTGAACCCCCGTTAGGAAACCATTGCACAAGTGACATAAGGGTCTTAGAGTTTAAAGTTGTGGTTAGGTTTCTACCTGAATTACTTTCTTGTACTTACGGATGTTTGCAAGGGGTATAATCACAAGTATGTATTAGTCCTAGGAAGGTCAGTACATTAGCACAGGTTCACCCACACAACACTTAGCAAGCTAAAGAAGATTAATCAACTATATGAAGCGAAAGCACTTGACAATCTTCCCATGTGTCCTCGAGAACGTTTGGTCATCTTAAGTAATACAACTGGCTTGTCCTTTGCTGCATAAAGGATTGGGCCACTTGCTGCATTTATTCCTACTATCTTTTATTTACTCGTACTTTGTTTACTTGCTTTATCAAAAACCCCTAAAAATCCGTTTGCTAAGTATTTGTAGATAATTCCTGATCCATACCACTAGCCAGCACCTTCTGCTCCTCGTTGGGTTCGACACTCTCACTTATCAAAAATACTACGATACACCCCCTATACTTGTGGGTCATCACCCCCTACAGTATTAAGTTGCAAGCAACAGATAATTGCATTAAGCATTGTGTGTAAAGTAAACAATACGATTGTTCTCTGAACAAAGGATTGCTGTTTTCTCCCTAGTAGCAACAACACATCTAGTACCTTAGAGATTTCTGTCACTTCCTAGATTACTAGAGGCATCAACCCACTATCGAGCATAAATACTCCCTCTTGGAGTTGCTAGCATCTACTCGGCCAAGATATCTACTAACAATGGAGAGCATGCAAGATCACAAATAACAAAGACATGATAGAATCAATAATCAATCTGAAATAGCATCTCAATATCCATCGGATACCTGCAAACACAACACGCAGAATTACAAATAGATGATCTTCATCATGAACGGAGCTCACAAGATCTAAACATGGTAGCACAAAGGAGGAGAACCAACCATCTAGCTACTACATGGGCCCGTAGTCCAAGGATGAACTACTCACGCATCACACCGGAGGCTTGCATGGTGATGAAGAAGGCCTCCAGGGTGAATTCTCCCCTCCGGCAGGGTGCCAGGAAGAGCTTCAGATCCCTCCTGATCTAGGGATGGAGATGACGGCGGATACAGACTCTTTCATGGAATTTTGATCGGGTACTTAGGGTTTCTGTATCGGAGGCAATATATAGGCGAAAGGGGAGGCTGAGGGGGTGCCCTACGTGGCCACACCACCCCCTGGCGCAGGTCAGGTCTGGCCGCGCAACCAGGTGGTGTGGGCGGCCCCTGGCCCCTCTCTGCCTCGTATTATGGCTCTGTGTCTCCTTTGGTGAAATATTGACTTTGGCTTTTGTCCCATCCAATTTCGAGAATATTCTATTTCTGACTTTCCTAGAACCAAAAACAACAGAAAATAGGCAGCTGGTATTGTGGCATCTTGTTAATAGGTTAGTCCAAGAAAGTGTATAAAAATAGTCCAAAGTGTGGATAAAAGATAAGAAAGTAGATATAAAACAAGCATGGAACATCAAAAATTATAGATACGTTGGCAACGTATCACATTGCAACTATGTTGTAACATGAAAAGGCACAAACAAAAGATTCATGAATAACAATGTTTTGCAAGACGTTTGTTTGTTTCACATATAGAAAACATAATGAGAATGGCATTCAGCTTGTCCCTCATAGTGTAGCAAAACATAAATGCATAGGACACCTTCAAAGTTCATAAGGGTGACTAGATACAAATAGTTTAAGAACAAGCAATATCAAAGTTATGCATCAATCAACAAATCTCGGGACAATGCACATTCAACTAAGAATGGCCACTATGCTCTCTCAATAGGTGCATAAAGATAGAAGATGGAGACTCAACATAAAAGTAAAAGAAAGGCCTTCATAGAAGGAAGCAGGGATTCAAGTCTCATAAAGAGCTTCCAAAAATTATGGTACTTATTAGCTTTCATCTCTCATTGCCCCTATCATAAGCATCTTGAAGTGATTAAGGTTAAAGTGAACAAACTATGAAGTATATGCTTGACAAAGTATAAGTTGGAAATCTCATGTCCCTTGAATACGAGGGCCACTCCTCATGCTACTCAAGTTTAGTTACCGGTAAGTTCTTGTCATAGTAAGTACATGTGTATCATAGAGAACCGCCAACGGGGTACCCCTCTCACATGATACATGAGCTATCCCATAATCAAAATGACAAGGCAAGCAGACAGTGAGCATCTCAGCAATCTTCTTATTTACCATGGGAAAATGGTGCTTTTTTCTCTCTTTCCTCTTTTCTCATCTTTTTTTATTTTTCTCAATCTATATCTCTTTTTTTATAAGAAGAATGCTTCATAGATTTCTCACTATGGTGATGCTGCAAGTTTCCACCATGATTAGGCATGGCTTAGGCTAGCGGCCCAGGCGTTTCTCCAACACACATACGTAACTCCATGAACTTACAAGAACCTCTTTCATTTCACACCGACAACATCCATAAACAAAAGAGCATGATATCAACTGGGTACAATGTACAAGTGCAATGTTGAAAGCGTTCCCCATGATAACATGGTTCTGCTAATCCCAACGTATAAGTGCAAGCATATACAACATAGATGACACAATGTTTCAAGTTTATTAGGGGAAAGAGAAGTAAAGTGTGCCATCAAGTTCGTGAGATCTTTAATCACTAATTTTGACATAACAAGTTTAATTCGGAAGGTAGATAAAAACATGAATATACTTGGAATAGCAAATGCTAATAGGTAGGTATGGTGGACTCTTTGGAATAACTTGGTTTTATTTGGAGTTGGATGCATGAGTGGAACTCATACTTGGTGGAGGCTAGCAAAAGACTGGGAGCGACCAACTAAGAGAGCAATAATGGCCATAATCATGCAAAGCGACAAAACATCATTAATTAAAGCATAAAGTGATATTACAAGTCGAAAACTAAATGATCATAGAGGCTATGGTGACTTGGTATAGTCTTAACATGGTGTGAGCATGCGCCAAGTCAACCCAAATAAAGCATTAAAGGAGAATACCACAATATTATGCTAAAACAACGCATGATTCTTTCAAGGCACATTAAGCAATCTCAATTGTTTATAAAATGTCATGCTACAGCAAAAATCACTAAGCATAAAGCCAAAACAATATCAAACATGACATGATAAAGTCTAAGTCACAGTCAAAAACAAGCTCCTTTTATACCACTTAAGCATGAACTTTCCTACTTTTTTCCAATCCAAATCAACTTATTTGAAAGAACTCACAAATATAATAATAAATAAAGATCAGTGAGTTTGTCTCACAAATCCAAAAAGAAGAACTAAAAGGTTCTAAGATGAAAGCATAAGAAAACTAAGGCTAAACACAATGCTAGCAAAGGAGAACACTCATAGAACAATACGAGTGAAAACTAGAGTGTTCTAGGCAATGAATAACAGGGTGTGTCTCTCTCCAAAAGAAGTTCTGGGATCCAACCAACTTATTGCAGAAAACAAAGCAAAAGAAAACTAAAAACAAAAACAAAGACGCTTCAAGAACAACACAACAGTGCATGAAACAATAAAAACGAAGTGTCTAGAAAGACCTGAGATTTTTATTGATGAAGAAGGGGATGCCTTGGGCATCCCCAAGCTTTGACGCTTATACCTCTTGAATATTTCTTGGGGTGACACGAGGTGGCATCCCCAAGCTTGAGATTTTGTCCATTCTTCATCTCAGTACATCATTCTTTCCCTACACCTGAAAATTTCCTTCATACAAAACTTCACACAATCTTGATTAGCAAACATTAGTGCATTCAAAAGATAATAAACCTTTGGATTTTAGTTTTAAAACAGAAAAACTTTCATTAAAAACACAAGATATTGTAGCAATTCTCTCAAAAAGCTCAATTCACCAAAAAGAACCCAAAAAGAAATCGATAAAGAGGCAAATGCAAATAATGGCAGAAATTTGTCAAAACAGACCAGCAGGTGAAAACCGATGTTTTCGAAGACCTTATATTGCTCAAATAGAAATGTGTTGAACTAATGAAAGTTAGCTAACAACTTGGGGGATTTATTTATAAAATTACAGCTCAATCCAACATACAGAGATTTTTCACGAATTTTTACAGTGAATCACAAAAATCTGTTTCGGGACAGCACTTCCCCAAATCTTACTTCCCTCTCATTAGAGGTTATTATTGGCTAGGCATGATAATTTTGATGATGCTCACATAAGAAATATGAATTGAAGTAAAAGAGAGAATCAAGAAGCAAATATAAAACACATTTAAGTCTAACCCACTTCCTATGAATAATAATCTTGTAAAGAAACAAGTCATGAAAGCACAAAGCAACAAGCATAGGAAAGCAAAACAAGTGCAACTTCAAAATATTCAACATAAAGAGGGGAAACTTAATATTATTGAGGTGCATAAAACCATGTTTCCCTCTCTCATAATAACTTTCATTAGCATCATGAATAAAATTAACAATATAACTATCACATAAAACATTCTTATCATGAACCACATGCATAAAAGAATTAATAATCCCCACATAAACATAGTCATTCTTATTAATTGTAGTGGGAGCAAATTCAAAAAAATAGCTATCATTATTATTCTCATCACCATAATCATCAAATATAGGAGGCATATTGTAATCATAATTAATTTTCTCCTCAATAGTAGGTGGACTACAAATATCATATTCATCATTGCAATCATCATATATTGGAGGTATAGTTTCATCATAAGCAATAGAATAGTTATCTTCCAAAGTGTGTTCATTTGTAAACATATCATCATTGGAAGGAACATGGATAGCACTAATAGTACAGCAATAATTATTAATATCATCATTTTCAGAATTGGTACCGAAGAGATTTTCAATATCAAAAGTAGTGTGCTTTTCCCAATCATGATTACTACTATAGGTAATAGGCATAGGAACATCATCGAGTTCAGACTCATCAAAAACTATAGAAGGAGCAACATGCTTAGGGGAAAATCCCGTTTCCTCTCTCCTTTTGCTCCTCCTTTTCTTCTTTATCTTCTTCTCTTTACGAGGGATAGGCTTGAAAGGAAGCTTCTCCATATACCCTGGTTTATTGTTAGAGACAATAGAAGAAACTTTGGATGATTTCTTCTTTTCATTAATAAGATCAAAACACATATTAGTCCTGTCATATTTTGGTAAAATCTCGTCTTTTATTATATTTTGTATGTAAGTATTTGTGTGGCAATTATCAACACAATAAAGATGACAACCATGCAGGACGCTATTCATATCAAAAGCACTCTTATCTACCAAAGAAGTTTTTCTTGATAATTCTTCACACCCCAAAAATAATGTATGTTCATCATGCTAATTAGGAGTGATCATGTCATCATAATACAAACTTGCAGTACTCATTGGATTAGAAGGGCTATTATTATGGCCTGAGCATTGAAAATTGAATGACCCACTTCAAAGCAAAGTTCACAAATAAAAGGATAGAGGGTACAAATTTTTTTACTAAGATCATTTAGAGCCTTATACCACTTTCTAGTTTTTTCATTCTTGTGGGTGATACAATATTCTTCTTCAATTTTATTATTCTCACAAGATCTATGGATTCCACAAAAATTAACATGCTTATAAGAAGTAGTACTTTCAGAGGTTTGAGCATGTTTATTGCTATCATTAATAACAATTTCATTTTCCATGCAAGTGTCTTTAAAAGGCTCATGATACATGTCCCATTTTTTCTTTAGGAGCATTAATATGAGAAGCAAAGGCTCTACAACAATCAACAAGAATTTGAGGATCAAGACCATATTTAGCACTAAGCTCTTGAAAATCAGCAGTTTTAGCGAAAGACTTAATGCAATCATACTCATAGTTTATACCTGGTTCTTTACCTTTGTCGTTATCCCAATCTTCGGTATTGCTTTGAATTGTTTCAAGAAGATCCCACTTAGCTTTGACCTCGTTACTTGTGAAGGATCCCTCTAAACAAGTATCTAAGTAGTCCTTGAAATGTCCTGAAAGCCTTGCATAAAAATTACTAATAACAATATTCCTGGGGAGTTCATGAATGGGACATTTGAGCATTAGTGACTTCAATCTCCCCCATGCTTGGGCAATTCTTTCTCCATCATGAGGATGAAAATTATAAATATAATTCCTATATTTATGAATTTCATGAGGAGGATAAAATTTAGAGTAAAAGAGAGATTCAAGTCCCTTCCACTCCAAATGATGAGGATCATCTAGTAGCTCATACCACTCCCTTGCTTTGCCCTTAAGTGATAAAGAGAATAGCTTCCTCTTAACTTGGTTCATCGAAATACCTGCACACTTGAATAACCCGCATAATTCATGTATAAAGAGTAAATGATCACCAGGATGGACAGTTCCATCTCCAAAATAGTAGTTATTCATAACACGTTCAAAAAAAATTATAGGTATTTTAAAAGGGATGCTTTCAGTTTGTGGATTTAAAATATCACAAGTATCATTAGAATTACCACATACGGGAGATAAAGTATCATTAGAGAAAATTTTCTTGTTTAAAGCTGGGGAACTAAAAAGATCATTTTCATAAAAACTAACTTCCCCAAGCTTAGATTTTTCCATAGCATTAGTAACAAAGGTGTTCAAAAAAATTTATACTAATAACATTGCTATTAGCATGCAAAGAAAGTTCCATGGGTTTTTTAATTTTCTTTTCAGACCATTCATGTTCTATCTTAGGAAAAATACTAAAAAGCTCTCTAATTTTTTGGTGTTTTCCATTAAGCCTAACTAGTGAAAATAAAAACAAGAAACAAAAAGATATAATTGAAGAATCTACAGGAAATAACTTTGAGCACTCACACACTAGCAACAGTACTAGAAGATAGCTTAGTAGCCAGAAGATGTGAGTACCTTTTACCTTACCTCCCCGGCAACAATGCGAGAAAACAGCTTGATGTCTACGCACTTCTATTCTTGTAGACAGTTGTTGGGCCTCCAAGTGAAGAGGTTTGTAGAATAGTAGCAAGTTTCCCTTAAGTGGATTACCCAAGGTTTATCGAACTCAGGGAGGAAGTGGTCAAAGGTATCCCTCTCAAGCAACCCTATAATCAAGATACAAGAAGTCTCTTGTATCCCCAACACACCCAATACACTTGTCAGGTGTATAGGTGCACTAGTTTGGCGAAGAGATAGTGAAATACAAGTGGTATGGATAATTGTAAGTGGTAACGGTGCCAGAAAAGAGCTTGATGGGTAGGAAAAGACTAAAGGCAATCTGAAATAAAGATGGAAGCAAGCAAACATGTAACAGATATAGTTGCAAACGGTGTTTCAATGCTTAGAAACAAGGCCTAGGGATCATACTTTCCCTAGTGAACACTCTCATATAAATATCTTCTCTTTATGATACTACTCTGAACTACTCTCTAGTTGGATAACTATAATCCACGGTAGGGCTATAATAGCACACCTCAAAGTTCTCCTTCCCCATCTAGATAACCCCTCACTATCACCTTGAGCGCTAGATGGTTCCAACAAACACCACAATTTCATAGACATCCAACTCCAAATATAACACATAACAAGTATTTGTAATCTCTAGCCTAAGTGTCACCATGGTGTGCATGCTATCTCTTTCACACACGTGGGGAGAGCCAGAGATCTATTAAAGCACTTGAGTATCAAGGTAGATCTACTTGATTACAAAGCTCATGATCACAATATGATCATGCATAGAGAGAGAGATGAACACATAGCTACCAATAGAACCCTTAGCCTCGAGGAAGAACTACTCCTTCATCATCATGGGAATCAGCAACATCGATGGAGATGGTGGTGGAGATCGACGGAGATGGCTTCGAGGGAACTTCCCCGTCCCGGCAGGGTGCCAGAACAGAGACTTTCTGTCCCCTGAATCTCCCCTTCGGTGGTGGCGGCGCTGCGTTTCGTGGCTGGAGGCTGGATTATTTAGGGTTTCTGCATCGGAGGCTTCTTATAGGCGAAGGGGCGATGTCAGAGGATGGACCAAGGGCCCACACCACCTGGTGGCGTGGCCAGGGGTGACCCGCACCACCACATGGTGTGGACAGCCCCTGGCCCCTCTTCGTCTCGTCTTCTGGCTCCGTGAGTCTTCCGGTAAAATATCGACTTTGGCTTTTGTCCGGTCCAATTCCGAGAATATTCATTTTCTGGCTTTTCTGGAACCAAAAACAGCAAAAAACAGGCAACTGGCAGTGTGGCATCTTGTTAATAGGTTAGTCCTAAAAAATGCATAAAAGTATCTCAAAATGTAAACAAAACATAAGATAGTTGATATAAAACAAGCATTTAACATAAAAAATTATAGATACGTTTGCAACGTATCAGTGTACCGGTCCTCCCCGTCGAGCGCGGAGAAGATTAGGTGGAATCGGAGGGATCTAACACATGGATTCCATCTGGGTAAGTATTGTTTCCCTTTGTGGATTGATTATAGGCAGTAATTGAGCGCGAATCGCCGGTGCTCAGCTAACTGCCTTGCTTTTCGAATAGGATTGATCCAGCGCTAGCATTTCGGCTGGAGGTTGATACATTGCAAATGTATCTATAATTTTTCATGTTCCATGCTTGGTTTTATCCACTTTCTTGTGTTTTGCCCACACTTTGGAGTACTTTTCATATGATTTCTTGGACTAACCTATTAACAAGAGCCACAGTGCCAGCTGCTTGTTTTCTGCTGTTTTTGTTTCCAGGAAAGTCAGAAAATGAATATTCTCGGAATTGGACGGGACAAAAGCCAAAGAGGCTATTTTTCCGGAAGTCATCAGATGCCAGAATACAAGACGAAGAAGGGCTGGGGGCCGGCCACACCACCTGGCCGTGTGGCCAGGCCTGGCCCGTGCCAGGGGGTGGTCTGGCCGACCCCAGCACCCTCTCGGCCTCTCCTTTCGCCTATAAGATTCCCTCGGGACGAAAACCCTAAGTACCCGATCAAAAATCCACGAAAGAGTCTGTAGCCACCGTCATCTCCATCCCTAGATCGGGAGGGATCTGAAGCTCTTCCCGGCACCCTGCCGGAGAGGGGAATTCACCCTGGAGGCCTTCTTGATCATCATGCAAGACTCCGGTGTGATGCGTGAGTAGTTCATCCTTGGACTACGGATCCATGTAGTAGCTAGATGGCTGGTTCTCCTCCTTTGTGCTTTCATGTCTAGATCTTGTGAGCTCCGTTCATGATCAAGATCATCTATTTGTAATTCTGCATGTTGTGTTTGTGGGGATCTAATGGATATTGAGATGCTATTTCAGATTGATTATTGATTCTATCATGTCTTTGTTATTTGTGATCTTGCATGCTTTCTGTTGTTAGTAGCTATCTTGTCCAAGTAGATGCTAGCAACTCCAAGAGTTAGTATTTATGCTCGATAGTGGGTTCATGCCTCCGTAACTGGGAAGTGACATAAATCTCTAAGGTACTAGATGTGCTGTTGCTACTAGGGAGAAAACAACAATCCTTTGTTCATAGAACAATCGTATTGTTTACATTACACGCAATTCATAAAGTAATAATTTGTTGCTTGCAACTTAATACTGGAGGGGGTTCGGATGATAACCTGAAGGTGGATTATTAGTCATAGATGCAGTTGGATGGCGGTCTATGTATAATGTTGTAATGCCCAATCGAATCTCAAAGGAGTCAAGATGATTATTATATGCTTGTATGCTTTCTCGATGTTTGTCAATTGCCCCGCTGTAATTTGTTCACCCAGCATGTTATCTATCTTAAGGAGAGCCAACTCTAGTGAACTATGGATCTCGGTCCTTTCTTTTACATACAATCTATAACCTGTTTACTGCTTTGTGTTTACTTTCTGCAAACTATTACTTCCTTCCATTCGATACGTTTAATCCTTTGTTTTCAGCAAATACGTTGAGATTGACAACCTCATCGCAAGTTGGGGACAGAGTTCTGTGGTTGTGTTGTGCAGGTCTGTAACATCCCAAAACTTCAATCCAAGGTTATCAAGATCAAATCATCCAAAAATAGGGTTAACAAAAACTTTTTTCAAATTTAAAATGAAAGCATTCATATATATGTGCATTTAAAATAGGAGTTGTTTGAATTGCCATGATTGAATGATCCAATGCTTGTAAAATGTTTCTTAGGTGATTTAAACATCATCTACATCATTCCCAAACTTTTCCTAAAGAAAAACAAATCAAAAAGAATTAAAAAGGAGGAATAGTCATTCTGGAAAATTTAACTCCCATGCCTACTTTGGCTATTCCTAGTACTCAAAACTTAACAGAAACAGTTCTTGATCTTTGCACCCCTTGCTAGTACACATAATGAGGTACCAAGGCCCACCTTTGGATCTGCTAAAAACATTCTGTTAACTATTTTAAATGACAGTTTAAAATTGAATCTAATGCATATGCATAGATCACCCCTATTTCAAAAACCATCTTTTTGAGCTCCACTTTCAAAACCCTTGCAACTAGAGACTACCTATCACTAATGGAGATCACTCAAAAATTTTGAAACCAAAATTCAGAACTTTCTTTCATGTGGCCATTTAATCAAACACTTGGCATGCATAATCTCTACTCTAATCCTAGATCACTGTTTACTACAGGGTTTTGCCCCAAAATGACCTTCATTTATCTCCTATGTCCCCTCTTGATCTAACCAAACCCCTAACACCCCTCTCCCTTGTCCCTAGTCCCCATGCCATGCCATGCCGAGCCATGCCTCGCCGGCCAACCCTTGCCCTTGCAGTGAGACCATTCCCTCTTCCCTCGCCATGTCTGGGAGGTAGCCAGGAGCTCACCGCCACCCCCTGTCCCTTGCCCGAGCCTAGAGCAGCAGTGGACCACCGAGCATAAACCGCGCCCAGTGCCACTGCACCATGCCAGTGCCGCCCCCAGAGCGCGCTCGGTCCCCGCTCGCACAGACCGTCCCTTGGCAGCAGCCCGCGCCCGCCGCTCCGCCTCGACCTGGAGAACACCCCAGACACCCCCGCTGGCCGCCCAATGCCTCACAGCCACCGCTCGCCGTGGACACCGCCGCCTCTGCCTCTCAGAGCGCCACCTCGCCCCGACTGTGTGCCACCGCCCCTATGCTCGCATTCAAGTTCTAGAGCACCGCCAGGGGACCGCCCGTCGATTGCCACCCTCAGCCATGCCTCTACCCCGCCGTAGCCATGTCACCACCGTCGACTGCCCATCCCGCTCGGTCTCATCGTCGGGCCTATAAAAGGAGCCCTCCCCAGCCTTTTCTCTCCACACCATTCCACTCCTCTCACCTCTCTGAACCTCACCCACCTCTAGACGGAGCAAGGCGAGCTCTGCCTCGCCGGAATTGGAGCCGGAGCAGCCGCGACAGGAGGAGAAAGGCACCGTTGATTGCGACCACCCCAAGCTCCGCCGCAACCGCGCCTCGCCTCGATGTCGTCTTCCATGTTGTTTGCCTGCCTCGCCAACCCCGATGGAGCCCTGGTACGTCCCCAGTAGACCCCCACCGAGCCGCTAGGGTTCGAGCTCGCCGGCGACCTGTTCGTCGCTGATTCCTATTCTAATTGCAGTTGGATGACGACCCTCGGCCGTAGATTCCTATTCTAATTGCACGGCCCAAAACGCGCGTACCGTTTCGCGTTTTAAGTGTCGCTGACATGCGGGACCCCCTGTCAGTTGAGCCCCGCGCCGCAGAGCGCCACTGGGCCGGCCCATTTCTTTTCCCGCGCTAGCCCACCCTTTCAAATCTGGATTTTTCTTTTTAGTTAAATCTAGTTTATATCCCCTAGTTTAAAAATCAATTCAGAGAGTTTTAGAAATCCAAATTGCATGAAACAAATTTTCTCTAAAAGGTATTAAAATGATCCATCCAAGCCCGTTGGATTTAATTCAATTAGAGTTATAGATCTCTCCTAATAAAAATAAGAAAACATAAGCTTTTGCAACTTGCAACATTTTTATAAAATCAACCAAGTTAGCTTTTGAGTTGATTCCAACTCTCAAAAATCACATTTCATCATATCTATCTAAATATGTAATAATATTAAGGTTTGCATGCAGTGACTTTGGACTATTACCAAAATAATGCTATATAGGCATTTCTAGTCACTTTAAATCATTAAATAATGAACTTAAACCAAAGTGATATTGATCCAACCCTTAAATCTCATTACCACATGTTAGAATATGTGGTGATGACATGTGTCAACATGATCCCATGTTTTAAGTGGTGAATATTAAATGTTAGTTAATTTTTCAATGAGTAGAAATTACTTTTCTAAAATAAAAAGAAAGGAACTATTGAATTAAACTTGTGATGCTTGTGATGATAATAGATAATCAATTGCGTGTCTTAGAATGCTATCTATCCTAGTTAAGTATTGTTTGCTGATTGTCTACTCCGTATGTATTGTTATAGAAGATAGTACCGACCAAGCTTATGAGGAGGAGGAGTGCTATCAAGACGAAGACGAAGAAAACTTCAACCACTGCACCAACCAAGGAAAGCCACCAGTAATAGTACAATCTACCCTTAACAAGCTAGCAATATCCAAGATTAACCTTGCAAGTTTAGTACTTAGCAAACTAGAATCAAACTAGATGGTTTAGCAAAGATGCCTTAAGCATGCTTTGATCACACTCTTTTGGCTATTAGTACCCCAAGTCTTACTTACAAGTTTTACTCCCCTTAGTACACAAAGTTCTTTACTTGTTTTGAAGGTAGCATAAAAAGTATAAAACTTGACCTACTTAGAAACCTTTAGATGTCATTCTATGGCATGAGATTGATCCCATCCTTCCACCTTAGTGAACACTCTTAACTTAGTATTTTAGAGTAGATCCAAAACTTGAGTCACTTTAGATGGGAACAATTGGTGAAAATGAATTGTGAAAACCTTGGAATGATGAGTCATTCTATTTAGATGTTTTGACATGTGTTGAGAAACACAACTGGTTTATGATGATGAAAATGATGAGGCATGAGCCTTAACCCTTTTATAAAACTGATGGTTGGATTCGGATGCGATACCATTCCAAATTTACCGTACAACCACATTACTTGAATTGGGTAAGGCTTAGCTAGAAATTTATGTGCATTAGTATTAGTTCCCTCACGGGAGAGGTTTGAGCTGAGGCTACCTCTCATGATGTCCACCTATGCAGTGCCCAGGATGACTGATGGTCATGGTTGGGAGGCCATGCTCAGAGGAGAGGTGCTTATACTAGGGTGTGTAAACGGAAGGTTATGTTTGATTATCTGCATACTAAGTATGATGATTCAGGGTTATCCCTGACAGATGTATCGAATCTTGTGGTGAAAGTGTACCACCTCTGCAGAGTGTCAAACTATTCGAATAGCCGTGTCCGCAGTTATGGACAGTTGGAATGGCCATACTGTTTCGTTGTCAGATGTTTTCCAAATAACTTGAAATGAATGATGAACTTTGACTTGACCACAACAGGGTTGTGTTTATGATAATAGCTTCCCAACTTAAGTGATTCTAGAACTTTACTTTATCTTTCTTTGCTTCAGAACTCAGCTTAGGTTTCAAACTTAACTTTATAGTTAAACTTAGCTCTAGCACTTTAACTTAGAATTATACTACTTGTTAGTGGTAGTTTGCGAGTACTTAAAGAGTACTCATGGCTTTTGTCTCTGGCTATTATCATGGCCAGACTATGAAGGATATTATCAAGATGATGGTCAGCATGACGTCTATGATAACTAGGACTATCTGCCTTCGTCAGCATTGCATGTGCCCCTGAAGATGGACCCGACCGCTACGCTTTATATTTCTTTCCGCTGCTTGTTGTATTAAGACTGGATCATGAGATCCTTATTTGTGTAAAACCTTATGTATGGTATGTAATGGATGATGTACTATGATATCCAATACGTTATGTCTCGCAAAAATGGTAATCCTGGGATTGCGAGGTATGGCATAACGGGCATCTGGGATTAAAAATCCAGGTGTTGACAAGTTGGTATCAGTGCCATCCTGACCATAGGAGACCCTAGTTAGAATGGACGTTTAAACAAAAACTTAGTTTCAAAACCAAAGTGAGTATTTTGAAAAACTATTTCCCCTCTTACCCTTGTGAACGCATTCTTTCTCAAAAATTCATGTTCCTCAAAATTCTTACATCACTACTTAAAATTTGACACACTTGATCACTTCACTAACTTCCTCATCCTTAATTCTTGTAGATGGAGACTCAGTTCAGCAAGTTTTACCAGTTGGGAAACGAAGGTCAGCTGATCTTCGAGAGGGATCTGGATTCACTGTCGGAGTTACTAGGACGCCAACATCCGGAGTTTCTTGGAGCTCAACTTCCAGGACCCCCAGGAGGAGACCTACAGTGGCTAGTCACTGCAGATCTTCGAGGAAGCATCGAAGCACCAACTTCCGGAAGAATTCAGTTCTCCGTGAGAGAGAACAACTGGCTAGATGGATTAGCCAGGGCAATGCATGAAGCTCTCGCACGTCTATGTGCCCTCAGCGTCAACAAGATCCAAGGAACCCGTTTTGCCCACTATGCAAGACGTGACTTCATGGGAATGCCGATGGAGATGCCAAGTCACCCAGAGTTGAAGCGTCAAGTGGAGAACCTTGACTTCTTGCTTCATGACAGACAGCAGGAACTAGACAATGCCAGGGAGTTAGCTAACCAGAACCGTGCCATCGCCGACCATAGGCCCAGACTTTCGCACTGCTCGTCCAAGATCGCCAGTCTCTTCGCCGCTAGCATGCAAAGAAGGATCGCACCATCGCCCGTCTTCGCAAGAAGGTGGCCGACCTCGAGAAGACCGTCAAGGAGCAGGAAGCTCAGCTTGCCGCCAAGGAAGAAGAAGATGAGGGTGAAAACATCCAGGGAGATATGGATTCTTACCTTAGCAACGATGATGACTTTCTGGAGGAGGATGTTGTGGACTTCTACACTGATGATGAAGACTCCGACTTCATCGACGATGAGTAGATGCACTAGAGCACTGTCGTAGCATGAGACGTATCATCTCATTGTATCGTAGCTTGCAGAATGGTTCTTCAAACCATCTGTTTTCCCCTTTGATTGTTGTGGTGTGTGTTGTATCATGTGCTTGCTTGCATGAATGAAAAAGAAGTTAGTTGAAAAAACCTGAGTTTAACTCAAAGTTTTAGATTTGAAAAACCCAAAACCATGAACCTTAGAATTTCCCTCTTACCCATATATCTATCTCAATCTTCAGATGACTCGTGGAAACCAAGTAGGGAGCAGCTCATCGCAGGACCCAATGCTGCAGATCTTGCGGAATCTCATCGCGGACCGTGAAGCAAGCAGGGCCGAGCGTCAAGCCAACTTAGCAACATTGCAACAGATCACCCAAATGGCTCTCAACAACCAAGGACATGGAAATCAGGATCACCAAGGATCCAAACTCAAAAACTTTCAGAACACCAATCCCCCAATCTTTAACCAATCTGAAAACCCATTAGATGCTGATGACTGGTTACAGACCATGGAAAACAACTTAGAGGTTGCCAGAGTTGATGAGAATGAGAAAGTTCTCTTTGCCACCCACTATCTGGCGGGAGATGCAAGATCTTGGTGGAATAGCATCCGCAATATGAACCATGGCCAGGTGATGACCTGGGAAGCATTCAAGGTCAAGTTCAGCCGCACCCACGTGCCACAAGGTCTTGTCAACAGGATGAGAGATGAATTCTGCGAATTGAAGCAAGGAAGAATGACTGTGGTGGAGTACCATGACAGATTCTTGTCACTTGCCAGATATGCACCGGATGAGATCAACACGGAGGCCAAGAAGGAGAGATTCTTAAACGGACTGCATGATGAGATGCGATCGTCTCGTCAACATCTGCTTCGATGATCTCAAGAGCTAGTCGACTCGCCATTCGGATGGAAGGGAAGATTAACCAGCAAACGACAACCGCAAGCGTCGTATGATGCAGCAGATATGGATCCAGAGTCACCAAGTACCGTCCCAACCCTCACCAGGATATGCACCAAGGAACAACCGACCCAAATTCTCGCCCAAGCTACCCCAAATCAGAAGCGGAGGTAATGTGAAGTCCGGAGGAAATAATCACAACTCCGCAATGCCAACAATTTCAACCGTGCTCTCAAGAGCAACAACAACAACAAGATCGCACGGATCCGGCAGCAATCTTTGTTCTTGATCAAGGACAAGACCTTGATCACTTGTTTCGAGTGTGGAGTGAAGGGTCACTACTCTAATGAGTGTCCCAAGAAGACTGCCGCTAATGCCCCTGTGAATGCCCCAGCTCAGCAGCAACGTCGTGTTCAACCAGGAAGGAGATTTGCCCCAGGGAACCCTCACAACCGCAATGGTCATCTCTTCCACATGAACGCAGAAGAAGCCCAGGAAGCGCCAGATGTAGTGTTGGGTATGTTTTCTGTCAACTCAATTTTAGCAAAAGTATTGTTTGATTCTGGAGCATCGCACTTGTCACCGAAGAATTTGTATGCACTAGTAAGATTCACCCAACCAACCTGAAGCATGTCATGATAGTTCAAATCCCCGGTTCAACAACAAAAGCTAGAAAAATTTGCAAAGTTGTACCTATCAGAATGCATGGGATAGATTTTTATGCCAACCTAATTGTACTTGGAACCAAAGGATTGGAAGTAGTACTAGGTATGGACTGGATGTCAAGGCATAAAGGACTGATAGACTGTGCTAAGAAAGCCATCACCATGACCAGTAGTTCTGGAGTAACAATAGAGCATATCTCTGAAACCTTACCCCGTCAATTCAAGTGCAACAAGAGTGTAGCCCTGCCCACCATTAACCAAGTCAGAGTAGTCTGTGAATACCCCAACGTATTCCCAGATGAATTGCTAGGTATGCCCCCGGATAGGGATATTGAGTTCATTATCGAACTAATCCCCGGAAGACCTATAGCCCAGAGACCCTATACCATGAACCCCTCAGAGTTAGTGGAACTGAAGAAGTAGTTGGATGCCATGTTAGCCATAGGTTTGATTCAGCCAAGCACATCGCCATGGAGATCACCAGTGTTATTCGTCGACAAGAAAGATGGAGGCAACCATCTGTGTACAGATTACAGAAAGTTGAATGATGTCACCATCAAGAACATGTACCCTTTGCCAAAGATAGAGGATCTATTTGATCAGTTGAGTGGAGCCCAGGTATTCTGAAAGATTGATCTTAGGACTGGTTATCACCAACTTAAGATTCGTGCAACGGATATTCCGAAGACCGCCTTTACTACTCGCTATGGTTTATACGAGTATACGGTTATGTCTTTTGGATTAACCAATGCCCTTGCTTATTTCATGAATCTCATGAATAAGATCTTTATGAATTTCCTAGATAAGTTTGTAGTTGTGTTCATCGACGACATCCTTATCTACTCCAAGTCAGAAGAAGAGCATGAGCAACATCTGAGAATCATTTTAGAAACCCTGAGAGAGCATCAGTTATATGCCAAGTTCAGCAAGTGTGAGTTTTGGCTGAAAGAAGTAGGATTCCTAGGACATATTGTGTCTGCCGGAGGAGTCTCTGTTGATCCCACCAAAATCAAAGATGTCGAGGAATGGGAAGCCCCAACCAATCAAACCCAAGTTCGTTCATTTCTCGGATTAGCGGGATATTACCGTAAGTTCGTAGAAGGATTCTCGAGCATAGCCCGACCAATGACCCAATTGTTGAAGAAGGACAAGAAGTTTGAATGCACAGACAAGTGTGAAGCCAGTTTCCAGGAGCTGAAGAAGAGATTGATATCAGCCCCAATTTTGATCATGCCAGACATCAAGAATCCGTTTGATGTGTATTGTGATGCATCCAAGATTGGCCTAGGATGTGTATTGATGCAAGAAGGCAAAGCCATCGCGTATCTGTCTCGACAACTGAAGCAGCATGAGCTGAACTATCCAACCCATGATCTTGAGCTAGCAGCCGTGGTTCTAGCATTGAAGACATGGCGTCATTATTTGATGGGTAATCACTGTGAGATTTACTCAGATCATAATAGCTTGAAGTATATCTTCACTCAGAAGGAGCTAAATATGAGGCAAAGAAGATGGATAGAGTTAATCAAGGATTATGACCTTGACATTCACTATCACCCTGGCAAAGCCAATGTGGTAGCGGATGCTCTTAGCAGATTGCCGTGTAGGCTTAACACCATGATCAAAGAGAAGCAACCAAGTTTGTATGAGGAGTTGGAGCAATTCAGGACTGAGTTAGTTAGCAAAGGATTCCTAGCTAGCATTGAACTTCAACCCACTTTGATTAGCCAAATCAAGGAAGCCCAGAAGGGGAATGAAAGTATCGACAGAATCAAACGTCGTATTGGTACAGGAAAGGTACCTGGATTCACCAAAGACGAAGAAGGAGTACTATGGTACAAAGGACGTATCTGTGTGCCAGCAGATTGGGAGTTGAAGGAAGTTATCATGAAGGAAGCTCATGATACTCTCTATTCTATCCACCCCGGAGGAACAAAGATGTATCAGGATTTGAAAGAGCAATTTTGGTGGCACAAGATGAAGAGAGAGATCGGAAGCTACATCGCCAAATGTGACATCTGTCAAAGAGTCAAAGCAGAGCATCAGAGACCTGCAGGATTGTTGCAACCATTGCAGATTCCGGAATGGAAATGGGATTCCGTCGGAATGGACTTTATCACCGGTTTACCTACTTCTAGTAGGAGAAATGACTCAATCTGGGTCATAGTTGATAGATTGTCCAAGGTAGCCCACTTCATACCTGTCAAGACAACCTACCAGAGTGCAAAGCTAGCAGAGTTGTATATTGCTAGGATTGTTAGTCTGCATGGAACCCCCAAGACCATCGTATCAGATCGAGGAACCAAGTTTCCCTCCAGATTTTGGCAGAAAGTTCAGGAAGGTTTAGGAACCAAGCTGAACTTCAGTACCACTTATCACCCGCAAACAGATGGACAGACTGAAAGAGTCAACTAGATCATAGAGGATATGCTTAGAGCTTGTGTGTTGGAATACGGATCAAAATGGGAAGACTGCCTGCCTTTCACAGAATTCTCATATAACAATAGTTATCAAACTAGTTTGCAGATGGCACCATTTGAATTCCTATACGGAAGAAAGTGTCATACCCCTTTGAATTGGTCGCAAGTAGGAGAGAGTCAGATCTTTGGACCCGACATTTTCCGAGAAGCAGAAGAGAAAGTTCACAAAGTCCATGAGCACCTCAAGACCGCCCAATCTAGACAGAAGAGCTATGCCGACAAGAGAAGGAGAGACCTGACTTTCAATGTTGGAGATTTTGTATATCTCAAGGTTTCACCATTGAAGGGAACCCAACGCTTTAGTCTGAAGGGAAAGTTAGCCCCCAGATATATCGGACCTTTCAAAATTCTGAACCGCCGAGGAGAAGTATCGTATCAACTGGAACTGCCTGAAGAGATGTCAGCCATCCACAATGTGTTCCATATCTCGTTACTTCGCAAATGCTTGGAAGTGCCTGAGAAGACTGAAGTTTTCAAGAACATCGATCACAGAGCTGTGGAAATCAACAATGACCTGACCTATTGGGAAGTACCCATACGTATCTTAGAAGAAGCCTACAGAACCACCTGGACCAGGAGTATCAAGTTTCTCAAGATTCAGTGGAGCAACCATACCGAGGAGGAAGCTACTTGGGAGCGTGAAGATTATATTAGGACAGAGTTCCTAGATCTCTTTAGTTCCTAGTTTTCTTTGTAAATCTCGGGACGAGATTTTGTTTAAGGGGGGAAGGTTTGTAACATCCCAAAACTTCAGTCCAAGTTTATCAAGATCAAATCATCCAAAAATAGGGTTAACAAAAACTTTTTCAAATTTAAAATGAAAGCATTCATATATATGTGCATTTAAAATAGGAGTTGTTTGAATTGCCATGATTGAATGATCCAATGCTTGTAAAATGTTTCTTAGGTGATTTAAACATCATCTACATCATTCCCAAACTTTTCCTAAAGAAAAACAAATCAAAAAGAATTAAAAAGGAGGAATGGTCATTTTGGCAAATTTAACTCCCATGTCTACTTTGGCTATTCCTAGTACTCAAAACTTAACAGAAACAATTCTTGATCTTTGCACCCCTTGCTAGTACACATAATGAGGTACCAAGGCCCACCTTTGGATCTGCTAAAAACATTCTGTTAACTATTTTAAATGACAGTTTAAAATTGAATCTAATGCATATGCATAGATCACCCCTATTTCAAAAACCATCTTTTTGAGCTCCACTTTCAAAACCCTTGCAACCAGAGACTACCTATCACTAGTGGAGATCACTCAAAAATTTTGAAACCAAAATTCAAAACTTTCTTTCATGCGGCCATTTAATCAAACACTTGGCATGCATAATCTCTATTCTAATCCTAGCTCACTATTTACTACAGGGTTTTGCCCCCAAATGACCTTCATTTATCTCCTCTGTCCCCTCTTGATCTAACCAAACCCCTAACACCCCTCTCCCTTGTACCTAGTCCCCATGCCATGCCATGCCGAGCCATGCCTCGCCGGCCAACCCTTGTCCCGCTGCAGCAGACCATTCCCTCTTCCCTCTCCATGTCTAGGAGGTAGCCAGGAGCTCACCGCCACCCCCTATCCCTTGCCCGAGCCCAAAGCAGCAGTGGAGCACCGAGCACAAACCGCGCCCAGTGCCACCACACCATGCTAGTGCCGAGCGCTTTCGGTCCCTTCGCCTGAGCAGCCGCCTTGGCGGCAGCAGCGCCGCCCGCCTCGACCTGGAGAACACCCCAGACACCCCCGCTGGCCGCCCAACGCCTCATAGCCACCGCTCACCATGGACACCGCCGCCTCTGCCTCTCAGAGCGCCACCTCGCCCCGACCGCATGCCACCGCCCCTATGCTCGCATTCAAGTTCTAGAGCACTACCAGGGGACCGCCCTTCGATCGCCACCCTCAGCCATGCCTCTACCCCGCCGTAGCCTTGTCGCCACCATCGACTGCCCATCCCGCTCGGTCTCACTGTCGGGCCTATAAAAGTAGCCCTCCCCAGCCTCTTCTCTCCACACCATTCCACTCCCTCACCTCTTTGAACCTCACCCACCTCTAGCCGGAGCAAGGCGGGCTCTGCCTCGCTAGAATTGGAGCCGGAGCAGGAGGAGAAGGGTGCCGTTGATTGCGACCACCCCAAGCTCCGCCGCAACCACGCCTCGCCTCGCCGTCGTCTTCCACGTCGTTTGCCCGCCTCGCCGACCCCGCTAAATCCCTGGTACGCCCCCAGTAGACCCCCACCGAGCCGCTAGGGTTCGAGCTCACCGGCGACCTGTTCGTCGTCGACGCACCTGTATTGTAGATTCCTATTCTAATCGCAGTGTGCTGCCGTTTCGCGTTTTAAGTGCCGCTGACACGCGGGACCCCCCTGTCAGTTGAGCCCTGCGCCACGGAGCGACACTGGGCCGGCCCATTTCTTTTCCCGCGCTAGCCCACCCTTTCAAATCTGGATTTTTCTTTTTAGTTAAATCTAGTTTCTGTCCCCTAGTTTAAAAATCAATTCAGAGAGTTTTAGAAATCCAAATTGCATGAAACCAATTTTGTCTGAAAGGTATTAAAATGATCTATCGAAGTCCGTTGGATTTAATTCAATTAGAGTTATAGATATCTCCTAATAAAAATAAGAAGACAGAAGCTTTTGCAACTTGCAACATTTTTATAAAATCAACCAAGTTAGCTTTTGAGTTGATTCCAACTCTCAAAAATCACATTTCATCATATATATCTAAATATGTAATAATATTAAGGTTTACATGCAGTGACTTTGGACTAGTACCAAAATAATGCTATATAGGCATTTCTAGTCACTTTAAATCATTAAATAATGAACTTAAACCAAAGTGATATTGATCCAACCCTTAAATCTCATTCCCACATGTTAGAATATGTGGTGATGACATGTGTCAACATGATCCCATGTTTTAAGTGGTGAATATTAAATGTTAGTTAATTTTTCCATGAGTAGAAATTACTTTTCTAAAATAAAAAGAAAGGAACTATTGAATTAAACTTGTGATGCTTGTGATGATAATAGATCATCAATTCCGTGCCTTAGAATGCTATCTATCCTAGTTAAGTATTTTTTGGTGATTGTCTAATCCATATGTATTGTTATAGAAGATAGTACCGACCAAGCTTACGAGGAGGAGGAGTGCTATCAAGACGAAGACGAAGAAAACTTCAACCACTGCACCAACCAAGGCAAGCCACCATTAACAGTACAAGCTACCCTTAACAAGCTAGCCATATCCAAGATTAACCCTTGCAAGTTTAGTACTTAGCAAACTAGAATCAAACTAGATGGTTTAGCAAAGATGCCTTAAGCATGCTTTGATCACACTCTTTTGGCTATTAGTACCCCAAGTCTTACTTACAAGTTTTACTCCCCTTAGTACACAAAGTTCTTTACTTGTTTTGAAGGTAGCATAAAAAGTATAAAACTTGACCTACTTAGAAACCTTTAGATGTCATTCTATGGCATGAGATTGATCCCATCCTTCCACCTTAGTGAACACTCTTAACTTAGTATTTTAGAGTAGATCCAAAACTTGAGTCACTTTAGATGGGAACAATTGGTGAAAATGAATTGTGAAATCCTTGGAATGATGAGTCATTCTATTTAGATGTTTTGACATGTGTTGAGAAACACAACTGGTTTATGATGATGAAAATGATGAGGCATGAGCCTTAACCCTTTTATAAAACTGATGGTTGGATTCGGATGCGATACCATTCCAAATTTACCGTACAACCACATTACCTGAATTGGGTAAGGCTTAGCTGGAAATTTATGTGCATTAGTATTAGTTCCTTCACGGGAGAGGTTTGAGCTGATGCTACCTCTCATGATGTCCACCTATGCAGTGCCCAGGATGACTGATGGTCATGGTTGGGAGGCCATGCTCATAGGAGAGGTGCTTATACTAGGGTGTGTAAAGGGAATGTTATGTTTG
Organism: Avena insularis; assembly: GCA_023614405.1. Taxonomy (NCBI): domain Eukaryota; kingdom Viridiplantae; phylum Streptophyta; class Magnoliopsida; order Poales; family Poaceae; genus Avena; species Avena insularis. Next base: position 192,216,109 of record CM042690.1, read on the forward strand.
ATTATCTGCATACTAAGTATGATGATTCAGGGTTATCCCTGACAGATGTATCGAATCTTGTGGTGAAAGTGTACCACCTCTGCAGAGTGTCAAACTATTCGAATAGCCGCGTCCGCGGTTATGGACAATTGGAATGGCCATACTATTTTGTTGTCAGATGTTTTCCAAATAACTTGAAATGAATGATGAACTTTGAATTGACCATAACAGGGTTGTGTTTATGATAATAGCTTCCCAACTTAAGTGATTCTAGAACTTTACTTTATCTTTCTTTGCTTCAGAACTCAGCTTAGGTTTCAAACTTAACTTTATAGTTAAATTTAGCTCTAGCAATTTAACTTAGAATTATACTACTTGTTAGTGGTAGTTTGCGAGTACTTAAAGAGTACTCATGGCTTTTGTCTCTGGCTATTATCATGGCTAGACTATGAAGGATATTATCAAGATGATGGTCAGCATGACGGCTATGATAACTAGGACTATCTGCCTTCGTCAGCATTGCATGTGCCCCTGAAGATGGACCCGACCGCTACGCTTTATATTTCTTTCCGCTGCTTGTTGTATTAAGACTGGATCATGAGATCCTTATTTGTGTAAAACCTTATGTATGGTATGTAATGGATGATGTATTATGATATCCAATCCGTTATGTCTCGCAAAAATGGTAATCCTGGGATTACGAGGTATGGCAAAATGGGCATCTGGGATTAAAAATCCAGGTGTTGACAAGGTCTCCATGTTGCTACTAGTACCGGTAGTGCGCCTTGCCAAGGCTCAGCTAGCAACACCTTTGGGGTGTTTCCTTGCTCCTACTGGTTCGATTAAACCTTGGTTTCATAACTGAGGGAAACTTGTTGCTGTGCTCATCATACCTTCCCCTTGGGGTTCCCAACAAGCTCTACATCAACACTGAGCCATTAGGCATTTTTCTGGCGCTATTGCCGGGGAGTCAAGGACATCTTCACAAGGGGAGTCCCTCATAACCAATCTCTTTACTTTGTTATTTTTGTTTTGCTTAGTTTCTTTTGCTTTGTTTGCTTGTTTCTTTGTCAAAAACACACAAAAAATTAGTTTTACTAGTTTGCTTTCTTTTTAAAACACACACAAAAAATGACTACTCTTGAAAACACTAAGTTGTGTGACTTCACTAGCACCAACAACAATGATTTTATGAGCACACCTATTGCTCCACCTGTGCCTGAAGATACCTTCTTTGAGATTAAACCTGCTTTGCTCAATCTTGTTATGAGAGAACAATTTTCTGGTATTGGTAATGAAGATGCTGCTGCCCATCTGAATAACTTTGTTGAACTTTGTGAGATGCAAAAGCATAGGGTGTATATGGTGATATTATTAAGCTGAAATTGTTTCCTTTCTCTTTGAGAGGAAAAGCTAAAGAATGGTTGAATTCCTTAACTAAGAATAGTATTGATTCTTGGACTAAGTGCAAAGATGCTTGATACATTGCAAATGTATCTATAATTTTTGATGTTCCATGCTTGGTTTTATCCACTTCCTTGTGTTTTGTTCCAACTTTGGAGTACTTTTCATATGATTTCTTGTACTAACCTATTAACAAGAGCCATAGTGCCAGCTGCCTGTTTTCTGCTGTTTTTGGTTCCAGGAAAGTCAGAAAATGAATATTCTCGGAATTGGACGGGACAAAAGCCAAAGTGCCTATTTTTTCGGAAGGGATCAAGCGCCAGAATACGAGACGGAGAAGGGCCGGCCACACCACCTGGCCGCGCGGCCAGGCTGGGCCCGCGCCAGGGGGTGGTGTGGTGCCTCCTAGCACCCCCTTGGCCTCTCCTTCCGCCTATAAGATGCCCTCGAGACGAAAACCCTAAGTACCCGATCAAAAAATCCACGAAAGAGTCTGTAGCCGCCGTCATCTTCATCCCTAGATCGGGAGGGATCTGAAGCTCTTCCCGGCACCCTGCCGGAGAGGGGAATTCACCCTGGAGGCCTTCTTCATCACCATTCAAGCCTCCGGTGTGATGCGTGAGTAGTTCATCCTTGGACTACGGATCCATGTAGTAGCTAGATGGCTGGTTCTCCTCCTTTCTGCTTTCATGTTTAGATCTTGTCAGCTCCGTTCATGATCAAGATCATCTATTTGTAATCATACATGTTGTGTTTGCGGGGATCCGATGGATATTGAGATGCTATTTCAGATTGATTATTGATTCTATCATGTCTTTGTTATTTGTGATCTTGCATGCTTTCCATTGTTAGTAGCTATCTTGGCCAAGTAGATGCTAGCAACTCCAAGAGTTAGTATTTATGCTCGATAGTGGGTTCATGCCTCTGGTAATCTGGGGAAGTGATAGAAATCTCTAAGGTACTAGATGTGATGTTGCTACTAGGGAGAAAACAACAATCCTTTGTTCATAGAACAATCGTATTGTTTAATTTACACGTAGTTCGTAAAGCAATAATCTGTTGCTTGCAACTTAATACTGGAGGGGGTTCGGATGATAACCTAAAGGTGGATTATTAGTCATAGATGCAGTTGGATGGCGGTCTATGTATTATGTTGTAATTCCCAATCAAGTCTCAAAGGAGTCAAGATGATTAGTATATGCATGTATTGCTTTCTCGGTGTTTGTCAATTGCCCCGCTGTAATTTGTTCACCCAGCATGTTATCTATCTTAAGGAGAGCCACCTCTAGTGAACTATGGATCCCGGTCCTTGTCTTTTACATACAATCTACAATCTTTTACTGCTTTGTGTTTACTTTCCGCAAACTTTTACTTCCTTCCATTCGATACGTTTAATCCTTTGTTTTCCGAAAAACACGGTGAGATTGACAACCTCATCGCAAGTTGGGGACAAAGTTATGTGGTTGTGTTGTGCAGGTCTCCACGTTGCTACTAGCACCGGTAGTGCGCCCTGCCAAAGCTCAGCTAGTAACACCTTTGGGGTGTTTCCTTACTCCTACTGGTTCGATTAAACCTTAGTTTCATAACTGAGGGAAACTTGCTGATGTGCTCATCATACCTTCCTCTTGGGGTTCCCAACGAGCTCTACATCAACCACGAGCCATCAAGCATTTTTCTGGCGCCGTTGCCGGGGAGTCAAGGACATCTTCACAAGGGGAGCCCCTCATAACCAATCTCTTTACTTTGTTGTTTTTGTTTTGCTTAGTTTTCTTTTTGCTTTGTTTGCTTGTTTTGTTATTCAAAAACACAAAAAAATTAGTTTTACAAGTTTGCTTTCTTATTTGAAAAACACAAACAATTAGTTCCTATCTTAAGTTGCCTTCATGTCTAGCCTTGCTCCAATCAGTATGTCACCCGAGGAAATGATTTTCACTTTTAAACAAGGAATCGAGGAAAGTTTTAAGGAAGCTTGGTCTAGAATCTCTGATCTACATGAAAAAAGTAAGCCTAAAATGACTCAAAGCTTGTTCCTTAGCAGTTTTTACCTTGGGATTGCTCTTTTCTATAGATATGCTTTAGATGCTGTTGTGGGAGGAGATTTCCTCCAATGTAATGAGGATAATGCTATTAATGCTTTTAATAAATTGATCCTCACTTACAACATGCCTAGCCAAACTGATATTTCTTTCACAAAAATATTTGCTAGGTTGAACACTCTTGAGACTAGCACTACTAGCTTAAAAGATTGCTATAATATGCTTAGGGAGCATCACAATTATGTTCCAATAAATTCTGAACCATCAAAGTGGCTCCCTACAGTAAAGATTGAGATAAACACTGAAACTTTTCAAGCCCGCTGCGATATCATGTCTGAATTTTGTCTTATGCCCAGAGATATTTATGAATCTTTGAATCTTTGGGGGCTTACTGAAGGAGGAAGAGAAATATCTCTTGCTAATAATGCTACCATATTACCTATTTGAATAGCTGAAGGAGTGTTTACAAAGATCCTTGGGAAAATGATTTCTACTGATTATCTTGTTATTGAATGTGCAGGAAAAGGACAAATTACACTTGGAAGGTCACTATTAGAACTCCTGGGAGCAATAATAGATGTGGGAAAAGGGACCATGCACCTTTCTTCTCCACCAAACAATCACATTCTCCCAAAGGTTAAGAATAAAAATAAGAGAGGTAAGGGCAAGAAAGTTGGTTTTAATGCTTCTTCATTTGAGAACACTTGATTCTTTCTTTGCTTCTTATGCCTAACTTAAAGGCGTTAAAGAAAAGTACTTATTGGGAGATAACCCAAAAGTTTTAGATGAGTCTTGGAAGTTATTAATTCAGTAATAACCGCTCCTTATCCTTTTTATTTGCTTTTTGTGCCAAGAGTAACCTCTAATGAGAGTGAAGTAATGATTGGGAAAGTTGCTGTCCCGAAACAGATTCTTGTTCTTCACCGTAAAAATTCGTGAGAGAGCTCTGTATGTCGGATTGAGCTGTAATGTTTTGTGCTTCTGGCCCAGGTTGTTATCTAACTTTCGTTAGCTAAACACTTTTTGATTTGAGCAACAGAAGGTCTTCGAAAAAATTCGTCTTTACCTGCTGGTCTGTTTTGACAGATTTCTGCCATTTTCTGCATTTGCTTCTTGTGGGTTCCTTTTTGAGTTTTTTTGGGGAATTGAGCTTTTTGAGGGAAGTTCTACAGTAGCTAGTGTTCTAATGGAAGTTTATTTGGTGTTAGAGCTGAACCTTAAGACTTATTTATCTTAAGTGCACTAATGTTACTAATGAGATTGTGTGAAGTTTTGTATGAAGGAAAATTTTCAGGTGTATGGAAGGAATGAGTAATGAGATGAAGGATGGACTAAAGCTCAAGCTTGGGGATGCCACGCGTGTCACCCCAATAAATATCCAAGAAGTACAAGCGTCAAAGCTTGGGATGCCCAAGGCATCCCCTTCTTCATCAATAAAAATTCCAGGTTTCTTCCAAATGCTTCATTTTTATTGTTTCATGCACAGTTGTGTTTTTCTAGGAGCGTCTTATTTTTCGTTTTTGTTTCGGTTTTTCGTTTGCTTTGGTTTGCTTAATTTTATGAATAAATTGGTTGGACCCCCTCTTTCATACTTTGGTTTGCAAATAGTTTGGTTTGGTTTGGAAAGGAGTAGGAAAGTTCGTACTTATGTGGTAAAAAGAGCTCGTTTTTTACTGTGGCCTATGCTTTGTCATGCCATGCTTGATATTGTTTTGGCTTTATGCTTAGTATTCTTTTATGTAGCATGACTTGTTATAAACAATTGAGATTGCTTAATGTGCCTTGGATGAATCATGCGTTGTTTTAGCATATTAAAGCATAGTATAGTGGTATTCTCCTTTGATGCTTTATTTGGGTTGACTTGGCACATGCTCACACCATGTTTTGACTATCCAAAGTCACCATAGCCTTTATGATCCTTTAGTTTTAAGCTTGTAGTATCACTTTATGCTTTGATCAATGATGTTTTGTCGCTCTGCATGATTATGGCCATTATTGCTCTCTTAGTTTGTCGCTCCCAGTCTTTTGCTAGCCTCCACAACCAAGTATGAGTTCCACTCATGCATCCAACTCCCTAAACCAAGTTATTCCAAAGAGTCCACCATACCTACATACTAGCTTATGCTATTCCAAGTATATTCATGCTTTTGTTTACCTTCCACTTTTTATGAGAAAACTAGTGATTAAAGCTCTCACGAACTTGATGGCACACTTTACTTTTTTTTGCCTCTAATAAACTTGAACCATTGGGTCTTTCTTTGTTGCGTATATGCTTGCTTTTTATAGGTTGAAATTAGCAGAACCATGTACCATGGGGAACACTTTCAACATTGCACTTGTACTTTGTACCCCGTCGATATCATGTTCTTTTGCTTACGGATCCCGGCGGTGTGAAATAAAAGTGGAACTTGTAAGATCATGGAGTTTGTATGTGTGTTAGAGAAACGCCTGGGCCGCTAGCCTAAGCCATGCCTAATCATGGTGGAAACTTGCAGCATCACCATAATGAGCACTCTATGAAGCATCCTCAATAAAAACCTATGCAAATAGCAAATAAAAAGATCGCTGAGATGCTCATTGTCTGCTTGCCTTGTCATTTTGATTATGGGAAAGCTCCCGTATCATGTGCAAGGGGTACCCCGTTGGCGGTTCTTAATGATACACATATACTTACAATGACAAGAGCTTACTCGTGACTGAATTTGAGTAGCATGAGGATCGGTCTTCATAAGTAAGGGGCATGAGATTTCGGTTTATAACTTGTCAAGCATATCGTCTTAGTTGTGTCACTTTAACCTTAACCACTTCAAGATGCTTATGATAGGGGCAATGAGAGCTGAAAGCTACAAGTACCATAATTTTTGGAAGCTCTTTATGAGACTTGAATCCCTACTTTCTTTTACAAAAAGGCCTTTCTTCCACCATTATATTGAGTCACCACCTTCTATCTTTATGCACCTACTTTGAGAGCATAGTGGCCATTCTTAGTTCTATGTGCATTGTCCCAAAACTAGTTGATTGATGCATAACTTGATATTGCTTGTTTTAAACTATTGTATCTAGTCACTCTTATGAACTTTGAAGGTGTCCTATGCATTTATATTTGCTACTCTATTGAGGGACAAGCTGGAAACTATTATACTATGTTTTATTTATGTGAAACAAACAAACGTCTTGCAAAGCATGTTATTCATGAATCTTTTGTTTGTGCCTTTTCATGTTGCATCATGGTTTCTTTGCTTATTGCTAGAACTTTGTCTTTCATGTTATGATTGAAGTACTATGATCCCAGCTTTGAATGTTTTGCAAATACTTTGATCAAGTCTTTGATGGTGCATGTCACCTCAAAAATTATTCTTTCTTTTTATCACTTACCTACTCGAGGACGAGCAGGAGTTAAGCTTGGGGATGTTGATACATTGCAAATGTATCTATAATTTTTGATGTTCCATGCTTGGTTTTATCCACTTCCTTGTGTTTTGTTCCAACTTTGGAGTACTTTTCATATGATTTCTTGGACTAACCTATTAATAAGAGCCACAGTGCCAGCTGCCTGTTTTCTGCTGTTTTTGGTTCCAGGAAAGTCAGAAAATGAATATTCTCGGAATTGGACGGGACAAAAGCCAAAGTGCCTATTTTTCCCGAAGGGATCAAGTGCTGCATCTGAGACAGAGAGAAGGGCGGGCCACACCACCAGCCACGCTGCCGGGCTGCGCCAGGGGGTGGTGTGGTGGCTCCCGGCACCCCCTCGGCCTCTCTTTCCGCCTATAAGATGCCCTCAGGACGAAAACCCTAAGTACCCGATCAAAAAATCCACGAAAGAGTCTGTAGCCACCGTCATCTCCATCCCTAGATCAGGAGGGATCTGAATCTCTTCCCGGCACCCTGCTGGAGAGGGGAATTCACCCTGAAGGCCTTCTTCATCACCATGCAAGCCTCCGGTGTGATGCGTGAGTAGTTCATCCTTGGACTACGGATCCATGTAGTAGCTAGATGGCTGGTTCTCCTCCTTTGTGCTTTCATGTTTAGATCTTGTGAGATCCGTTCATGATCAAGATCATCTATTTATAATCATACATGTTGTGTTTACGGGGATCCGGTGGATATTGAGATGCTATTTCAGATTGATTATTGATTCTATCATGTCTTTGTTATTTGTGATCTTGCATGCTTTCCGTTGTTAGTAGCTATCTTGGCCAAGTAGAGTCTAGCAACTCCAAGAGTTAGTATTTATGCTCGATAGTGGGTTCATGCCTCTGGTAATCTGGGGAAGTGATAGAAATCTCTAAGGTACTAGATGTGCTGTTGCTACTAGGGAGAAAACAACAATCCTTTGTTCATAGAACAATCGTATTGTTTAATTTACACGCAGTTCGTAAAGCAATAATCTGTTGCTTGCAACTTAATACTGGAGGGGGTTCGGATGATAACCTGAAGGTGGATTATTAGTCATAGATGCGTCTGGATGGCGGTCTATGTATTATGTTGTAATGCCCAATCAAGTCTCAAAGGAGTCAAGATGATTAGTATATGCATGTATTGCTTTCTCGGTGTTTGTCAATTGCCTCGCTGTAATTTGTTCACCCAGCATGTTATCTATCTTAAGGAGAGCCAGCTCTAGTGAACTATGGATCCCGGTCCTTGTCTTTTACATATAATCTACAATGGTTTACTGCTTTGTGTTTAGTTTCTGCAAACTTTTACTTTCTTCCATTCGATACGTTTAATCCTTTGTTTTCCGCAAAACATGGTGAGATTGACAACCTCATCCCAAGTTGGGGACAAAGTTCTGTGGTTGTGTTGTGCAGGTCTCCACCTTGCTACTAGCACCGGTAGTGCGCCCTGCCAAAGCTCAGCTAGTAACACGTTTGGGGTGTTTCCTTGCTCCTACTGGTTCGATTAAACCTTGGTTTCATAACTGAGGGAAACTTGCTGCTGTGCTCATCATACCTTCCTCTTGGGGTTCCCAACGAGCTCTACATCAACCACGAGCCATCAATGCTTTCATTGGAAAGTACTATCCTCCTGCTAATATTATATCTATGAGAAGTGAAATAATGAAGTTTAAACAATCTGATAATGAACATGTTGCTCAAGCTTGGGAAAGAATGAAATCTTTGGTAAAGAATTGTCCCACTCATGGACTGACTGCTTGGATGATCATCCAAACTTTTTATGCAGGATTGAACTATTCTTCAAGGAACCTATTGGATTCTACTGCTGGAGGTACCTTTATGACCATCAATTTGGGTGCTGCAACAAAACTTATGGACAATATGATGGTTAATTATTCTGAATGGCATACTGGGAGAGCTCCACAAGGTAGGAAGGTAAATTATGTTGAGGAAACCTCCTCCTTGAGTGATAAGATTGATATTATTATGTCTATGCTTGTGAATGGGAAAGCCCATATTGATCCAAATAATATTCCTTTAGCCTCTTTGGTTGCTCAAGAAGAGCAAGTTGATGTGAACTTCATAAGAAATAACAACTTTGGCAATAATGCTTATAGGAATAATTTTGGTAACAACAATTATAAGCCATATCCTCCCAACAATGGTAATGCTTATGGAAGTTCCTACAACAATAATAGGAGTGCTCCCTCTAAACTTGAAGTTATGCTTAAAGACTTTATTATTAAGCAAACTGCTTTCAATAAAACTATTGAGGAAAAACTCTCTAATGCTGAAAGAAATATAGCATCTTTGGCTAAAGCTCAATCTTCTTTGAATAAAATGGCTGCTAAACCTGAAACTAATGATAATCCCTTTGCAGCTACTAATGCTATACAAGTAAGAATTGATGAAAATGTTAGACTATTAGCTGAATTACATGCTAAGTGGGAAAGAGAAGATGAAATTGCTAGAAACATTAGTGTTTCTACTATCACCACCACTAGTGTTGAGGCTAGTAATAGTTCTACTACTCCAGATGATAAATTTGATTTTGATATTTATGGTTGCAATATCTCTGAAGTTATTAAGTTCCTACAAAAGCTTGCTAAAAGTCCTAATGCTAGTGCTATGAACATAGCCTTTACAAAACACATTACTGATGCTCTCATAAAGATTAAAGAAGAAAAGATGAAACATAAAGCTTCTATTCCTATAAAACAAGAAGATGGTTGGAAACCCATCATTAATATGAAAGTGAATGACTTTGATTTCAAAGCTTTATGTGATCTTGATAGTAGTGTTTCTATTATGCCTAGAAGGATTTATGATATGCTTGATTTGCCTCCACTTGAAGATTGTTATTTGAATGTCCCACTTGATGATAATGCTAAAAAGAAACTCATGGGGAGTCTTAATGATGTTCTTATTATGGTTAACAATGACTATGTCCCCGTTGATTTCTATGTTTTGGATGTTGAATGCAATGCTTCTTGTCCTATTACTTTGGGAAGACCTTTTCTTAGAACTATTGGTGCCATTATTGATATGAAAGAAGGCACCATTAAATATCAACTCCCACTCAAGAAAGGTATGGAACACTTCCCTAATAAGAGAGAGAAGATTTCTTTTGCTTCTCCTATGAAAACAAAATTTGGTCTTAATGCTTCTTCATTTGAGAACACTTGATTCTTTTTCTTGCTTCTTATGCCTAACTTAAAGGTGTTAAAGAAAAGTACTTATTGGGACATAACCCAAAAGTTTTATATGAGTCTTGGAAGTTATTACTTCAGTAATAACCGCTCCTTATCCTTTTTATTTTTGCTTTTTGTGCCAAAAGTAACCTCTAATGAGAGAGAAGTAATGATTGGGAAAGTTGCTGTCCCGAAACTGATTTATGTGCTTCAGTGTAAAAATTCATGTAAAATCTCTGAACGTCTTTTTGACGCGTGAATTTTTGTGCCTCTGTCCCAGGTTGTTATCTAACTTTCGTTAGTTCAACACTTTTTGATTTGAGCAACAGAAGGTCTTCGGCAAAATTCGTCTTTACCTGCTGGTCTGTTTTGACAGATTTCTGCCATTTTCTGCATTTGCTTCTTGTTGGTTCCTTTTTGAGTTCTTTTGGGGAATTGAGATTTTTGAGGGAAGCGCTTCAGTAGCTAGTGTTCTAATGGAAGTTTATTGGTGTTATAACTGAACCTTAAGACTTATTTATCTTGAGTGCACTAATGTTGCTAATAAAGATTGTGTGAAGTTTTGTATGAAGGAAAAATTTCAGGTGTATGGAAGGAATGAGTAATGAGATGAAGGATGGACTAAAGCTCAAGCTTGGGGATGCCACACGTGTCACCCCAAGAAATATCCGAGAAGTACAAGCGTCAAAGCTTGGGGATGCCTAAGGCATCCCCTTCTTCATCAATAAAAATCCCAAGTTTCTTCCAAACACTTCATCTTTATTGTTTCATGCATAGTTGTGTTGTTCTTGGAGGGTCTTCTTTTTCGTTTTTGTTTTCGTTTTTGTTTGCTTGGTTTGATTAGTTTTCTGAATAAATTGGTTGGACCCCCTCTTTCATACATTGGTTTGCAAATAGTTTGGTTTGGATTGGAAAAGAGTAGGAAAGTTCATGCTTATGTGGTAAAAAGAGCTTGTTTTTGACTGTGGCCTATGCTTTGTCATGCCATGCTTGATATTGTTTTGGCTTTATGCTTAGTATTCTTTGCTGTAGCATGACTTGTTATAAACAATTGAGATTTCTTAATGTGCATTGGATGAATCATGCGTTGTTTTAGCATATTAAAGCATAGTATAGTGGTATTCTCCTTTGATGCTTTACTTGGGTTGACTTAGCGCATGCTCACACCATGTTATGACTATATCAAGTCACCATAGCCTTTATAATCCTTTAGTTTTCAACTTGTAGTATCACTTTATGCTTTTATCAATGATGTTTTGTCGCTCTGCATGATTATGGCCATTATTGCTCTCTTAGTTTGTCGCTCCCAGTCTTTTGCTAGCCTCCACAACCAAGTATGAGTTCCACTCATGCATCCAACTCCCTAAACCAAGTTATTCCAAAGAGTCCATCATACCTACCTACTTGCTTATGCTATTCCAAGTATATTCATGTTTTTGTTTACCTTCCAAATTAAACTTGTTATGAGAAAACTAGTGATTAAAGCTCTCACGAACTTGATGGCACAATTTACTTTTTTGCATCTAATAAACTTGAACCATTGGGTCATTCTGTGTTGCGTATATGCTTGCGCTTTATAAGTTGAAATTAGCAGAACCATGTATCATGGGGAACGCTTTCAACATTGCACTTGTACTTTGTACCCTGTTGATATCATGTTCTTTTGCTTACGGATCCCGGCGATGTGAAATAAAAGTGGAACTTGTAAGATCATGGAGTTTGTATGTGTGTTAGAGAAACACCTGGGCCGCTAGCCTAAGCCATGCCTAATCATGGTGGAAACTTGCAGCATCACCATAATGAGCACTCTATGAAGCATCCTCAATAAAAACCTATGCAAATAACAAATAAAAAGATCACTGAGATGCTCATTGTCTTCTTGCCTTGTCATTTTGATTATGGGATAGCTCCTATATCATGTGCAAGGGGTACCCCGTTGGCGGTTCTTTATGATACACATGTACTTGTAATGACAAGAGCTTACTTGTGACTAAAGTTGAGTAGCATGAGGTTCGGTCTTCATAAGTAAGGGGCGTGAGATTTCGGTTTATAACTTGTCAAGCATATTGTCTTAGTTGTGTCATTTTAACCTTAATCACCTTAAAGATGCTTATGATAGGGGCAATGAGAGCTGAAAGCTATAAGTACCATAATTTTTGGAAGCTGTTTATGAGACTTGAATCCCTACTTCCTTTTATGAGGGCCCTTCTTTTACTTTTATGTTGAGTCTCCACCTTCTATCTTTATGCACCTACTTTGAGAGCATAGTGGCCATTCTTAGTTCTATGTGCATTGTCCCAAGACTAGTTGATTGATGCATATCTTGATATTGCTTGTTTTAAACTATTTGTATCTAGTCACTCCTATAAACTTTGAAGGTGTCCTATGCATTTATATTTGCTACTCTATGAGGGACAAGCTGAATACTATTATGCTATGTTTTCTTTATGTGAAACAAACAAACATCTTGCAAAGCATTGTTATTTATGAATCTTTTGTTTGTGCCTTTTCATGTTGCATCATAGTTTCTTTGTCTTATTGCTAGAACTTTGTCTTTCATGTTGTGATTAAAGTACTATGATACCAACTTTGAATATTTTACAAATACTTTGATCAAGTCTTTGATGGTGCATGTCACCTCAAAAATTATTCTTTCTTTTTATCACTTACCTACTCGAGGACGAGCAGGAGTTAAGCTTGGGGACGTTGATACATTGCAAATGTATCTGTAATTTTTGATGTTCCATGCTTGGTTTTATCCACTTTCTTGAGTTTTGCCCTCACTTTGGAGTACTTTTCATATGATTTCTTAGACTAACCTATTAACAAGAGCCAAAGTGTCAGCTGCCTGTTTTCTGCTTTTTTGGTTCCAGGAAAGTCAGAAAATGAATATTCTCGGAATTGGACGGGATAAAATCCAAAGAGCCTATTTTTTCGGAAGTCATCAAATGCCAGAATACGATACGGAGAAGGGTCGGGGCCAGCCACACCACCTAGCCGCGTGGCCAGGCCTGGCCCGCGCTAGGGGGTGGTCTGGACGACACCAGCACCCCCTCGGCCTCTCCTTTCGCCTATAAGATGCCCTCGGGATGAAAACCCTAAGTACCCGATCAAAAATCCATGAAAGAGTCTGTAGATGCCGTCATCTCCATCCCTAGATCGGGAGGGATCTGAAGCTCTTCCCGGCACCCTGCCGGAGAGGCGAATTCACCCTGGAGGCCTTCTTCATCATCATGCAAGCCTCCGGTGTGATGCGTGAGTAGTTCATCCTTGGACTACGGATCCATGTAGTAGCTAGATGGCTGGTTCTCCTCCTTTGTGCGTTCATGTCTAGATCTTGTGAGCTCCATTCATAATCAAGATCATCTATTTGTAATTCTGCATGTTGTGTTTACGGGGATCCGGTGGATATTGAGATGCTATTTCAGATTGATTATTGATTCTATCATCTCTTTGTTATTTTTGATCTTGCATGCTTTCCGTTGTTAGTAGCTATCTTGGCCAAGTAGAGTCTAGCAACTCCAAGAGTTAGTATTTATGCTCGATAGTGGGTTCATGCCTCTGGTAATCTAGGGAAGTGACAGAAATCTCTAAGGTACTAGATGTGTTGTTGCTACTAGGGAGAAAACAACAATCCTTTGTTCATAGAACAATCATATTGTTTACATTACGTAATTTGTAAAGCAATAATCTGCTTGCAACTTAATCTTTGGAGGGTTAGGATGATAACCTGAAGGTGGATTATTAGTCATGGATGCGTTGGATGGCTATGTATAATGTTGTAATGCCCAATCTAATCTCAAAGGAGTCAAGATGATTAGTATATGCTTGTATGCTTTCTCGATGTTTGTCAATTGCCCCGTTGTAATTTGTTCACCCAGCATGTTATCTATCTTAAGGAGAGCCACCTCTAGTGAACTATGGATCCCGGTCCTTTCTTTTACATACAATCTATAAACTGTTTACTGCTTTGTTTTTACTTTCTGCAAACTATTACTTCCTTCCATTCGATACGTTTAATCCTTTGTTTTCAGCAAAACACGGTGAGATTGACAACCTCATCGCAGGTTGGGGACAGAGTTCTGTGGTTGTGTTGTGTAGGTCTCCATGTTGCTACTAGCACTGGTAGTGCGCCCTGCCAAGGATCAGCTAGCAACACCTTTGGGGTGTTTCCTTGCTCCTACTGGTTCGATTAAACCTTGGTTTCATAACTGAGGGAAACTTGCTGCTGTGCTCATCATACCTTCCTCTTGGGGTTCCCAACGAGCTCTACATCAACACTGAGCCATCAGTGGTTAAACTGGATACTAGCGTAATTCATGGTTGTGAATGGTATCTCTCTAGATTTTACTTCCCAGTGGTGGTTACAACCTCCATAACTCTCAGAGATTTGAAAGATAAAATATATTCTAAATTCCCCTAGAGCAATGGTGATTCAGTTGATTTGCAATATTTCAACATTAGCAAGCAAAGATTGCTCCCACTAACTAGCGAAGCTGATCTGGTAATGCTTTTCTCTTTGAATACTACTAAACGTTTTGGTCGAATTCGTCTTCATGTGCAACCTAAAGTTGAACACACGGGAAAGAGGTCTAAAGCATCATATGGTGGTCAGACATCATCAGGTGGTCGGGAATCATGTGTCTCTGCTATCTTTGCTAATAGTGTGTGCCCCCGCGCTCCTTGTAGGTCCACAGCAGTACCATTTGTTCGCACTACGAGTGTAAGCCAAATCACTCGTACGGCCGATGTGGAGGACGAAGCAGAGCTTGCCGAGGGAGCGCCTCCACTAGATGAAGAGGATGAGTTGATGTTTCCTGAATTGGTAGATAGATTCAGTAAATAGGCACTAGAGGATCAATACACAGAGGAATTGGCCCATGGTGCCAGATTAAGAAGAGAACAAGGAGAACATTGACAGTCTCGTTTTAGCCGAGTACGACGTTTAGGACTTGCCAGTAATTGAGTGGGACAGGAACGATGCTAAGATTTCAGAAGGCACTGATGACCCACAAGTATAGGGGGTGTATCGCAGTATTTTCGATAAGTAAGAGTGTCGAACCCAACGAGGAGCAGAAGGTGTTGGCTAGTGGTATGAATCGGGAATTCTCTGCAAATACTTAGCAAACGGATTTTTAGGGGTTTTTGATATAGCAAGTAAACAAAGTACGAGTAAATAAAAGACAGTAGGAATAAATGCAGCAAGTGGCCCAATCCTTTATGCAGCAAAGGACAAGCCGGTTGTATTACTTAAGATGACCAAACGTTCTCGAGGACACATGGGAAGACTGTCAAGTGCTTTCGCTTCATATAGTTGATTAATCTTCTTTAACTTGCTAAGTGTTGTGTGGGTGAACCTGTGCTAATGTACCGCCCCGTCCAAGACTAATACATACTTGTGATTATACCCCTTGCAAACATCCGTAAGTACAAGAAAGTAATTAAGGTAGAAACCTAACCACAACTTTAAACTCTAAGACCCTTATGTCCCTTGTGCAATGGTTTCCTAACAGGGGTTCAGGTTTCTGTCACTCCGGCAACCCCTACGATTAGTAGCCAAATACACAATGCATTCCCCTAGGCCCATATAGGTGAAGTGTCATGCCGTCGACGTTCACATGACACCACTAGAAGAAGTACACCACAACTTAAATAACAATCTATTGAATCTTTCTCAACGCAACTCCACTACTAACAACAAGACTTCTCCCATGTCCTCAAGAACAAAACGAACTACTCACAAGACATTATATGGATCATGATCAGAGATGGAATAATGATGTATAACAATCTGAACATAAACAATAATTCAATGGTTCACTCAATAGCATTAACTACAAAGAGTAATCAACACCAGGAAAGTTTCCCCTATGAACTATGCAAGATTCAACGCAATTCTTACAGCAATATGGAGATGGTGATAAGGGTGTTGATGGTGATGATGGTGGTGGTTATGATGATGATGATCCTGATGAAGTCTAGCTTGATGGTGGTGTTGATGGCGATGATCTCCCCTCTTCGGGAAGGAATTCCCCCAGCAGAAATCTGTCTGCCGGAGAGATCTTTCTCTCTTGGTGTTTTCCGCCCCGCAGAGGCGGCGGAATATTTCCGTGGTTGCTCCCCGAGTCTTAGGGTTTCGGGAGGTTGATATATGCTAGAGGGGAGAGGCTGGAGTGGTCCAGGGCGGCCACACCACTCCCAGGCGCGTCCTAGGCCTGCCCGCGCCATGGGGTGGTGTGGGCCCCCTATGGCCCACCTCCACTCCATCTTCTGGCATCCTGAGTCTTCTAGAAAAATAGGATTTTCCGTATATTTTCCCGGATTTTCTGGTCTACGTGAATTTTGCCTCCAAACAGCACCTTTTCCATCAGAATCCTGACTACAGCGGTCCATGCTCCAAAAGTCATCAACCATGCAAAAATAGATGAAATAACATAAGTATCACCTCTCAATACGAAATATATCAATGAATAATAGTGAATTAAGACATAGAATAGTGATGCAAAATGGACGTATCAGGCACTGTATTTGAAACGATGCAGGACTGTCATAATGCCCTTACTACATATTGCATCTGCACCAATAATGATTATGTTGTTATTAAGAGTGAGCCAACAAGGTTCACAGTGAAGTGTCCATACAAGAGGTGTAGGTGGAGGATGCACCCATCCACTATGCTCAGGAGAAGTTTGGTTCAGGTATTACAGCCAGTTGTGTATTTTAGACCATTGTGTAGAATTTGTTAACTGTACCTGACATTTTCATTATGTTTCAGATAAAAGGTAACCAGTTCGAACATTCTTGTCCACCTCAAGGGGGACAACCAAAGGACAAAACAAAACTATCAAAGACTAGGTGGTTGGCAGATGCAACCATGGATTGGATGAGAGCGAACCCATCACTTGGTGCAATAACGCTCATAAAAAAGTTCCTGAAAAGTTTAATATTATAGTACCTTACATGAGGATGTTCTATGCAAAGGAAATGACTCTTGATAGGATCAATGGTCCATGGAATGAAAGTTTTCAGTTGCTTTACAGCTTCAAAGCTGAAGTGGAGATGGCTAGTCCAAGTAGTGTTGTACAGATAGACAGGCATATAGTTCAGTACAAAATAAGAGGGAAGACAATGGAGAAGGAGTTCTTTAGAAGGGCTTTTGTTTGTTTCAAAGCTTCCTGGCAAGGGTTTCTGGATGGTTGTGGGCCTTATTATGCCGTGGATGCAACAACTCTTCATGGCAGATTTAAAGGACAGCTAGTAGCTGCTACTGTAGTTGATGGCCACAATTGGATGTTCCCTGTTGCTTTTGGAGTTTTGGAGATTGAATCAGAGGAAAGTTGGACTTAGTTTATAGAGAATTTGCACGACCTTATAGGTCATCCACCAGGACTTACTATCCACACGGACGCTTGCAAAGGTTTGGAGAAAGTTGTAGAGCATTATTCCCCAGAGTGGAGCATAGGGAATGTATGTGACACTTAGTGCAGAATTTTACAAAGAAATTCAAAGGTAAAGTTTATACTAGCAACCTATGGCCAGCTTCATACACATGCAGTTTGAGGAAGCATATGTATCTTTTGGAAGTGTTGTATAAATAAAAACCTGTGGTGAAGGAGTACTTGGATGCACATCATGGAATGGTGTGGTCAAGAAGCCAATTCAATGAAATTTGCAAGGTAGACTATGTGACCAGTAACCTTGCAAAGAGTTTCAATGCAAAGGTCAAGTCATTGAAAGGGCTTATGTTGTGGCAAATATTTGATAAGATTAGGCAGATGGTCATGATAAAGATTGATTTGCATCAAAGAATTGCATCAACAGTATATGCTGGCCATCTCATCCTCCCATCTTTATTAAGGCATTGCATGCTAGGGAAAAACAATTGAAGATGAAATGCATTAGAAAAGGAATGGAGGCTGAGGTAACGTACACTAACAGTAAAGATAGGCATGGAGGTATCCAGTGAGTTTGGCTGATAGGACATGCCATTGCAGGCAATGGCAGCTCCGTGGGAAACCCTGCATACATGCATTGTTTTTCATGGGTGTTCTAGGAGGTGAAGAGGGTGAAGTTGATCAGTACGTGTTGGAGTATTTCTCCGTTGCCAAATTTAGGGCAGCATATGCTTAGAATGTTCCAGCCTTGTTGGGAAAAGACCAATGGATGGAAGTGAATCCAGGCTTCAAGCTATACCCTCCAGTTTTTACTAGACCAGCAGGTAGGCCAAGGAAAATAGGATGGAGCTAGTGCAGAGGGTGGTGCACCACCTCGACGACGTAAGTGCAAACGTTGTGGGGTCCTAGGGCACATTGCTAGGCTTTGTAAAAATGCAGTGGACCCAACTTATAGAATGGATGATCAGGCGGGAGCAGCAAATGCAGATGAGAATGAAGTATCTGAATGAGAGGAGAATGAATCAACGGATACGTTGAAGGTTGAACCAACAGATCGAGAGGAAATTGAACCAAATGCAGGAGAGATTGAACCAAATGCAGGGGAGATTGAACTAGATGTAGGGGAGATTGAACCAAATGCAGGGGAGATTGAACCAGATGCAGGGGCGATTGAACCAATGGATCGAGAGGAGATTGCGAATGAAGGGGAGATTGCACCAAATGCATTGGAGATTGAAGCAATTTATTCATTGGAAGTAGAGTTCAAAAGTAAAGGAATTACACAAGAGGATATTGAAGAAATGATGCCAATGCATTTTTGAACCGTATGAACCAATGAATTGAAACGTTATTGAACCAATTGTATGACAGACTGAAGCACTTGATTCATTTAATGCTGAGAAAAAGAACAAAGGGAACAAACGGTAGAAGCTGATGGTGGACTCTGAGAATATTCCAGCCAGGATCACGCGGAGCAAGGTGGTGAATTTCGAGAATATTCTAGCGAAAAACACTAGGAGCAATAAAAAATGAATTTGAATTATTAATTTAAATTTGTATGATGAATTTGAACTACTGTCAATGTTTGTATTGAATTTGAACTACTGTCAATGTTTGTGACGCTTCCAAGTTTGTATGTTGGATAACCCCATAACATATGTGTTATTGCAAGTTTCTATTGTCATGCACCTATTTGCTTAGCACTTCTTAGTTTTTCCCTCGACATGTGGTCAACACATGGGGTTTAGCTAGTTCATGGCTTAAACCATAGCAAACATTGACCAATTGATCCAAAATTTGGCACACTTGTGTATCCTGGATTGATTTACCATATGAAATTGGAAATTTTGGATTTACTTGTAATTAGCCACATTTTTATTTTTTCTAAGTGATTAAATTCAAATAAATGGTTTTAGGGTTAGTTTAATTCAAAAAAGAAGTCAAAACATAGTGTAACCTTCGCATGGAGTCTTGTTATGTTAACTAAAACCTAGCATGAATAATAAAGGAAAAGGAAATAAAGAGAAATGGACTTCTCCATTAAACCACTCTTAGAATGAGCTAATAGCTATGAAGATGCATGGCTTTCTACTCAGTCAGCCTCTTAACCCAAACATACTTTGTCTAAATGAGGCTAATTTTGTCACACTTGTGTATCTTTGAGTTGCAAACAATATAATGTCGGCCAAGATGGATTATTTTGTTCAAATGACACTTTCCATTTGTTATGCCAAAAGCTTGAATTTCCCTTAGTCATTTTTTTATCTAAGCGCCCTTGTTTCCCTTAGCTCTACTCAGTTTTCCCCTCCCGCTAAACTTTTCCTCAGTTTTCCCCTCCCGCTAAAGTTTTCCTCACTTTTCCCCTCCCGCTAAAGTTTTCCTCACTTTTCCCCTCTCTCATGTCTCACTCTGGATAGCGCTCTGATTGGTCGAGATGTATGTCACACGGATCATGGCCAACCCCCGTTGGATACATCATGATCCGACGGGCTGGAGGTCTCTCTCCCGATGGGCGCACCTAACCTTGTACGGTGAGGAGAGCCCGACAGGCTGGATGTCTCTCCCTCCATTTCCTTGTTGCATGTATACTAGCCGCATCAACTAGCGTTCAGTTTGGCTGCGCTCTGATTGGCCAAGATGTATGTCACATGGATCTTGGACAACCACCGTTGGATACATCATGATTCAACGGGCTGGAGGTCTCTCCCTCCCTTTCCCTATTGCACGTATACCAGCCACATCTTCCTCCCCTCCTATCGATGTACGGCTTGCGGTGGCGCGGATCTAAGCACGTGGGGCGGAACGGCTTGCAGCGGAGCGGATCTAAGCGCGACTGCTAGAATGGCGTGCGGAGATGAGGATCTAACCGTCTAAAATACACCAATGGAAGCCATCATCCACAACATCAGTGCCACGGTGGTAGTGCCGACAGTGGCCATCGGTGAAAGACACTGATGGAAGTCATTATCCGTTCACATCTACGACTGTGGTGTCGATAGTGGTCATCGATGCGACAACCAATGGAAGCCATCATCTGTTCACATCTACGGCTATGGTGCCGATAGTGGTCATCGATGTGAAGACGATTGAAGCCATCATCCGCAACATCCCTGCGACGGCGCAAATCAAGCCCTCGTGAACCGAAGTTGTGGGAGGCAGGCCGCGAACGCGGCTGGCACGTTGATACATTGCAAATGTATCTATAATTTTTGATGTTCCATGCTTGTTTTTATCTACTTTCTTATGTTTTGGCCACACTTTGGAGTACTTTTCATATGATTTCTTGGACTAACCTATTAACAAGAGCCACAGTGCCACCTGCCTATTTTCTGCTATTTTTCGTTCCAAGAAAGTCAGAAAATGAATATTCTCGGAATTGGACGGGATAAAAGCCGAAGTCATTATTTTATGAGGGACACACGGAGCCATAATACGAGACGGAGAAGGGCTAGAGGGCGGCCACACCACCTGGCCACGCGGCCATGCCTGGCCCGCGCCAAGGGGTGGTGTGGCTAGCCCAGGCACCCCCTCGGCCTCTCCTTCCGCCTATAAGTTGCCTCCAATACAGAAACCCTAAGTACCCAATCAAAATTCCACGAAAGAGTCTATAGCCGCCATCATCTCCATCCCTAGATCGGGAGGTATCTGAAGCTCTTCCCAGCACCCTGTCGGAGAGGGGAATTCACCCTGGAGGCCTTCTTCATCATCATGCAAGCCTTCGGTGTGATGCGTGAGTAGTTCATCTCTGGACTACGGGTCCATGTAGTAGCTAGATGGCTGGTTCTCCTCCTTTTTGCTATCATGTCTAGATCTTGTGAGCTCCGTTCATGATCAAGATCATCTATTTGTAATTCTGCATGTTGTGTTTGCGGGGATCCGATGGATATTGAGATGCTATTTCAGATTGATTATTGATTCTATCATGTCTTTGTTATTTGTGATCTTGCATGCTTTCCATTGTTAGTAGCTATCTTGGCCAAGTAGATGCTAGCAACTCCAAGAGTTAGTATTTATGCTCGATAGTGGGTTCATGCCTCTGGTAATCTGGGGAAGTGACAGAAATCTCTAAGGTACTAGATGTGTTGTTGCTATTAGGGACAAAACAACAATCCTTGGTTCATAGAACAATCGTATTGTTTACTTTACACGCAATTCGTAATGCAATTATCCGTTGCTTGCAACTTAATACTAGAGGGGGTTCGGATGATAACCTGAAGGTGGATTATTAGTCATAGATGCAGTTGGATGGCGGTCTATGTATAATGTTGTAATGCCCAATCGAATCTCAAAGGAGTCAAGATGATTAGTATATGCTTGTATGCTTTCTCTATGTTTGTCAATTGCCCCGCTGTAATTTGTTCACCCAGCATGTTATCTATCTTAAGGAGAGCCACCTCTAGTGAACTATGGACCCTGGTCCTTTCTTTTACAATCAATTGTTTACTGCTTTGTGTTTACTTTCTGCAAACTATTACTTCCTTCCATTCGATATGTTTAATCCTTTGTTTTCAGCAAAACCGGTGAGATTGACAACCTCATCGCAAGTTGGGGGCAAAGTTCTGTGGTTGTGTTATGCAGGTCTCCGCGTTGCTACTAGCACCGGTAGTGCGCCCTGCCAAGGCTCAGCTAGCAACACCTTTGGGGTGTTTCCTTGCTCCTACTGGATTCATAACCTTGGTTTTGTACTGAGGGAAAACTTGCTCAGGTGCTCATCATACCTTCCTCTTGGGGTTCCCCAACGAGCTCGATATATTTTGGGCCATCAATCATATTTTTTGGCATCGTTGCCGAGGAGTCAAGGACATCTTCACAAGGGGAGTCCCTCATAACCAATCTCTTTACTTTGTTATTTTTTTTTGCTTAGTTTGCTTGTTTCTTTATCAAAACGCACACAAAAATTAGTCTTACTAGTTTGCTTTCTTTATCAAAAACACAAAAAAAATTAGTTCCTATCTTAAGTTTCCATTATGTCTAGCATTGCTCCAATCACTATGTCACCCAAGGAAATGATTTTCACTTTTGAACAAGGAATTGAAGAGGGTTTCAAAGAAGCTTGGTCTAAAGCTCTGATCTACGAGAGAAAACTGAACCTAAAATGACCCAAAGCTTGTCCCTTAGCAGTTTTGACCTTGGAATTGCTATTTGCTATAGATATGCTTTGGATGCTGTTGTGGGAGGAGATTTCCTCCAATGTAATGAGGATGATGTTGTTAATGCCATAAAGAAGTTGATCTTTACCTATAACTTGCCTAGCAAATCTGATTCTTCTTTCATAAACATATTTGCTAGATTGAATACTCTTGAGACCAGCACTGCTAGATTGAAAGATTGCTATAATACGATTAGAGAGCATCATAATTATGTTCCAATAAATTCTGAACCATCAAAGTGGCTCCCCACAGTAAAGATTGATATAAATAATGAAACCTTTCAAGCTCGCTGTGATATCATGTCTGAATTTTGTCTTATGCCCAAAGATATTTATGAATCTTTGAATCTTTGGGGGCTTTCTGAAGGAGGAAAAGAAATATTTCTTGATAATAGTGCTACAATATTACCTATTGGA
The DNA here is from genome assembly GCA_023614405.1 of Avena insularis. Lineage (NCBI taxonomy): Eukaryota > Viridiplantae > Streptophyta > Magnoliopsida > Poales > Poaceae > Avena > Avena insularis. Next base: position 192,239,074 of record CM042690.1, read on the forward strand.
GTAGCTGAAGGAGTGTTTACAAAGATCCTTGGGAAAATGATTTCTACTGGTTATCTTGTTATTGAATGTGCAGGAAAATGACAAATTACACTTGGAAGGTCCCTATTAGAACTCCTTGGAGCAATAATAGATGTGGGAAAGGGGACCATACACCTTGCTTCTCCACCAAACAATCATATGTTCCCCAAGGTTAAGAATAAAAGTAAGAGAGGTAACGGCAAGAAATTTAATGTTAATGCTTCTTCATTTGAGAACACTTGATCCTTTTTCTTGCTTCTTATGCCTAACTTAAAAGCGTTAAAGAAAAGTACTTATTAGGAGATAACCTAAAAGTTTTAGATGAGTCTTGGAAGTTATTACTTCTATAACAACCGCTCCTTATCATTTTTATTTGCTTTTTGTGCCAAGAGTAACCTCTAATGAGAGAGAAGTAATGATTGGGAAAGTTGCTGTCCCGAAACAGATTTCTGTGCTTCACCATAAAATTTCGTGTAAACTCTCTATATGTCCTTTTGAGGCGTGATTTTTGTGCTTCTTCCCCAGGTTGTTATCTAACTTTCGTTAGATTAACACTTTTTTATTTGAGCAACAGAAGGTCTTCAAAAAAATTCGTCTTTACCTGCTGGTCTGTTTTGACAGATTTTTGCCATTATTTGCATTTGCTTCTTGTTGGTTCCTTTTTGAGTTCTTTTGGGGAATTGAGCTCTTTGAGGGAAGTGCTACAGTAGCTTGTGTTTCACTGACGTTTTATTGGTGTTAGAACTGAACCCAAAGACTTATTATCTTGAGTGCACTAATGTTGCTAATAAAGATTGTTTGAAGGAATGAGTAATGAGACGAAGGATGGACTAAAGCTCAAGCTTGGGGATGCCATGCGTGTCACCCCAAGAAATATCCAAGAAGTACAAGCGTCAAAACATGGGGATGCCCAAGGCATCCCCCTCTTCATCAATAAAAATCCCAGGTTTCTTCCAAATGCTTCATTTTTATTGTTTCATGCACAGTTGTGTTGTTCTTGGAGCGTCTTCTTTTTCGTTTTCGTTTTGGTTTTTCATTTGCTTGGTTTGCTTAGTTTTCTGAATAAATTGGTTGGACCCCCTCTTTCATTCATTGGTTTTCAAATAGTTTGGTTTGGATTGGAAAAGAGTAGGAAAGTTCATGCTTAAGTGGTAAAGAGAGCTTGTTTTTGACTGTGGCCTATGCTTTGTCATGCCATGCTTGATATTGTTTTGGCTTTATGCTTAGTATTCTTTGCTGTAGCATGACTTGTTATAAACAATTGAGATTTCTTAATGTGCCTTGGATGAATCATGCGTTGTTTTAGAATATTAAAGCATAGTATTGTGGTATTCTCCTTTGATGCTTTATTTGGGTTAACCTGGCGCATGCTCACACCATGTTATGACTATCTCAATTCACCATAGCCTTTAAGATCCTTTAGTTTTCAACTTGTAGTATCACTTTATGCTTTGATCAATGATGTTTTGTCGCTCTGCATGATTATGGCCATTATTTCTCTCTTAGTTTGTCGCTCCCAGTTTTCTGCTAGCCTCTGTAACCAAGTATGAGTTCCACTCATGCATCCAACTCCTTAAACCAAGTTATTCCAAAGATTCCACCATACCTGCCTACTAGCTTATGCTATTCCAAGTATATTCATGTTTTTATCTACCTTCCGAATTAAACTTGTTATGAGAAAACTAGTGATTAAAGCTCTCACGAACTTGATGGCACACTTTACTTTTTTGTATTTAATAATCTTGAACCATTGGGTCCATCTTGTTGTGTATATGCTTGCGCTTTATAAGTTGAAGTTAGCAGAACCATGTATCATGGGGAACGCTTTTAACATTGCACTTGTACTTTGTACCCCGTTGATATCATGTTCTTTTGCTTATGGATCCCGGCGGTGTGAAATAAAAGTGGAACTTGTAAGGTCATGGAGTTTGTATGTGTGTTAGAGAAATGTCTGGGCCGCTAGCCTAAGCCATGCCTAATCATGGTGGAAACTTGTAGCATCACCATAATGAGCACTCTATGAAGCATCCTCAATAAAAACCTATGCAAATAGCAAATAAAAAGATTGATGAGATGCTCATTGTCTGCTTGCCTTGTCATTTTGATTATGGGATAGCTCCTGTATCATGTGCAAGGGGTACCCCGTTGGCGGTTCTTTATGATACATATGTACTTGTAATGACAAGAGCTTACTTGTGACTAAAGTTGAGTAGCATGAGGTTCAGTCTTCGTAAGTAAGGGGCATAAGATTTTGGTTTATAAGTTGTCAATCATATCCTCTTAGTTGTGTCACTTTAACCTTAATCACCTTCAAGATGCTTATGATAGGGGCAATGAGAGCTGAAAGCTATTAAGTACCATAATTTTTGGAAGCTCTTTATAAAACTTGAATCTCTGCTTCCTTCTATGAAGGCCTTTCTTCCACTTTTCTATTGAGTCTCCACCTTCTACCTTTATGCACCTACTTTGAGAGCATAGTGGCCATTCTTAGTTCTATGTGCATTGTCCCAAGACTTGTTGATTGATGCATAGCTTTGATATTGCTTGTTTTAAACTATTCGTATCTAGTCACTCTTATGAACTTTGAAGGTGTCCTATGCATTTATGTTTTGCTACTCTATGAGGGACAAGCTGAGTGTTACTATGCTATGTTTTCTTTATGTGAAACAAACAAACGTCTTGCAAAGCATTGTTATTCATGAATCTTTTGTGTGTGCCCTTTCATATTGCAACGCAATTTCTTTCTCTTATTGCTAGAACTTTGTATTTCATGTTATGATTGAAGTACTATGATCCCAGCTTTGAATATTTTACAAATACTTTGATCAAGTTTATGATGGTGCATGTCACCTCAAAAATTATTCTTTCTTTTTATCACTTACCTACTCGAGGACAAGTAGGAGTTAAGCTTGGGGATGTTGATACATTACAAATGTATCTATAATTTTTGATGTTCCATGCTTGGTTTTATCTACTTTCTTATGTTGTGTCCACACTTCGGAGTACTTTTTTATGATTTCTTGGACTAACCTATTAACAAGAGCCACAGTGCCAGTTGCCTGTTTTCTGCTGTTTTTGGTTCCAGGAAAGTCAGAAAATGAATATTCTCGGAATTGGATGGGACAAAAGCCAAAGTCATTATTTTACCGAGGGACACACGGAGCCAGAATACGAGACGAAGAAGGGCCAGAGGGCAGCCACACTACCTGGCCACACGGCCAGGCCTGGCCCGCGCCAAGGGGTGGTGTGTCCAGCCCAGGCACCCCCTCGGCCTCTCCTTCCGCCTATAAGTTGCCTTCGATACAGAAACCCTAAGTACCTGATCAAAATTCCACGAAAGTGTCTGTAGCTGCCGTCATCTCCATCCCTAGATCTGGAGGGATCTGAAGCTCTTCCCGGCACCCTGCCGGAGAGGGGAATTCACCCTAGAGGCCTTCTTCATCATCATGCAAGCCTCCGGTGTGATGCGTGAGTAGTTCATCTCTGGACTACGGGTCCATGTAGTAGCTAGATGGCTGGTTCTCCTCCTTTGTGCTATCATGTCTAGATCTTGTGAGCTCCGTTCATGATCAAGATCATCTATTTGTAATTCTGCATGTTGTGTTTGCGGGGATCCGATGGATATTGAGATGCTATTTCAGATTGATTATTGATTCTATCATGTCTTTGTTATTTGTGATCTTTCATGCTTTCCGTTGTTAGTAGCTATCTTGGCCAAGTAGATGCTAGCAACTCCAAGAGTTAGTATTTATGCTTGATAGTGGGTTCATGTCTCTGGTAATCTGGTAAGTGACAGAAATCTCTAAGGTACTAGATGTGCTGTTGCTACTAGGGAGAAAAAAATAATCCTTTGTTCATAGAACAATCGTATTGTTTACTTTACACGCAATTCGTAATGCAATTATCTGTTGCTTGCAACTTAATACTGGAGGGGGTTCGGATGATAACCTGAAGGTGGATTATTAGTAATAGATGTAGTTGGATGGCGGTCTATGTATGATGTTGTAATGCCCAATAAAGTCTCAAAGGAGTCAAGGTGATTAGTATATGCTTGTATGCTTTCTCGATGTTTCTCAATTGCCCCGCTGTAATATCTTCACCCAACATATTATATATCTTAAGGAGAGCCACCTCTAGTGAACTATGGACCCCGGTCCTTTCTTTTACAATCAATTGTTTACTGCTTTGTGTTTACTTTCTGCAAACTATTACTTCCTTCCATTCGATACGTTTAATCCTTTGTTTTCAGAAAAAACGGTGAGATTGACAACCTCATCCCAAGTTGGGGGCAAAGTTCTGTGGTTGTGTTGTGCAGGTCTCCACGTTGCTACTAGCACCGGTAGGCCGCGCTGCCAAGGCTCAGCTAGCAACACCTTTGGGGTGTTTCCTTGCTCCTACTGGATTGATAACCTTGGTTTCGTACTAAGGGAAAACTTGTTGATGTGCTCATCATACCTTCCTCTTGGGGTTCCCCAACGAGCTCGATATATTTTGGGCCATCACACGTCGATGGTGAAGGCTGGATGGGAGCACTTTGCTCGTACTTCTTGGAGTACACATACGGCAGGGTGGGCGGCTAGCTCACCATCCACTTGAAATTGGGACAAATTTAAGCCCAATTTGAACTAAAATTCCGTGACTTAAATTATATGTATGATTTGAATAAATTTGACATGTATTTGAGCCGTGAGACCGGTGGATATTCTCTAAAGCTGATTCATAAGTAGTAGTACTTGCTTTGACAATCTCCGATGGGCTTGTATAAATTTGATTGAAATATGTATGATTTGAATCAAAATTGATATGTATTTGAGCAGTGAGGACGGTGGATATGCTCTAAAGCTGATTCATAAGTAGTACTCCCTCCGACCCAATTAGATTTGACTAGATTCGATTGTATCTTGAGGAATTTGAGTCAACTAACTTGGATTGACAATCTTAGCCAATAATTTGGAACGGGCAACAGATGCTGCCGCCAACGCTGCAACTCTACATGGCAGCCATGATGGCAGCGACAAAATAGTCAAAATTGATAGGCCCCAACTTGACCCTCTAGGCATTTGGCACACCAACTATGGTCCGCTAGATCCAATGGCAAGCAACTCGGGTACCGCAATGCATTTTCTCGACTACTTTGGGACCGCTAGATCCAATGGCAAGCAATTCGGGTACCGTAATGCATTATCTCGACCACTTTGGGACCGCTAGATCCAATGGCAAGCAACTCGGGTACCGCAATGCATTCTCTCGACAACTTTGGGACCGCAAAGTGACTAAATTAGCAGGAACTCACAACCATATATTGAATAACAATCTTACTCTCTAAATTAGCTATCTATTCAACTAATCATTACACGTGGCACCCTTCACCACAAACCGCATACTATAACTGCTAGGACGCGGATAACAACTACTAACCCCCTCCCCTCCCGCTCACTTGAAGTTCATGTTTTATATTTTCTATGACTTGATCAAATACGGCAAGATCAACCTCAGGTGTTGATACGTTGCAAACGTATCTAAATTTTTTGATGTTCCATGCTTGTTTTATATCTACTTTCTTATGTTTTGTCCACACTTTGGAGTAGTTTTATACACTTTCTTGGACTAACCTATTAACAAGATGCCACAGTGCCAGTTGCCTATTTTCTGCTATTTTTGGTTCCAAGAAAGCCAGAAAATGAATATTCTAATAATAGGACGGGACAAAAGCCAAACTCAATATTTCACCGAGGGGAACATGGAGCCAGAAGACGAGACGGAGAGGGGCTAGGGGCCAGCCACCACCTGCAAGGCTGGCACAGCGCCAGAGGTGGTGTGGCCGCCTAGGGCACCCCCTCGGCCTCCCCTTTCGCCTATAAGAAGCCTCCGATACAGAAACCCTAAGTACCCGATCAAAATTCCACGAAAGAGTCTGTAGCCGCCGTCATCTCCATCCCTAGATCGGGAGGGATCTGAAGCTCTTCCGGGCACCCTGCTGGAGGGGAAAATTCACCCTGGGGGCCTTCTTCATCACCATGCCTGCCTCCGGTGTGATGCGTGAGTATTTCATCCCTCGACCACGGGTCCATGTAGTAGCTAGATGGTTGGTTCTTCTCCTTTGTGCTACCATGTTTAGATCTTGTGAGCTCTGTTCATGATCAAGATCATCTATTTGTAATCCTACATGTTGTGTTTGCGGGGATCCGATGGATATTGACATGCTATTTCAGATTGATTATTGATTCTATCATGTCTTTGTTATTTGTGATCTTGCATGCTCTCCGTTGTTAGTAGCTATCTTGGCCGAGTAGATGCTAGCAACTCCAAGAGGGAGTATTTATGCTTGATAGTGGGTTCATGCCTCTAGTAATCTGGGGAAGTGACAGAAATCTCTAAGGTACTAGATGTGCTATTGCTACTAGGGAGAAAACAGCAATCCTTTCTTCATAGAACAATCGTATTGTTTACTTTACACACAATGCTTAATGCAATTATATGTTGCTTGCAACTTAATACTGGAGGGGGTTCAGATGATAACCTAAAGGTGGATTATTAGTCATAGATGCAGTTGGATTACGGTCTATGTATAATGTTGTAATGCCCAATCAAATCTCATAGGAGTCAAGATGATTAGTATATGCATGTATGCTTTCTCGATGTTTATCAATTGCCCCGCTGTAATTTGTTCACCCAACATGTCATCTATCTTAAGGAGAATCACCACTAGTGAACTATGGACCCCGGTCCTTTCTTTTACTATCAATCTACAATCTACTATTTACTGTTTTCTGTTTACTTTCCGCAAGCAATTACTATCTTCCACACAATACATTTAATCCTTTGTTTTCGGCAAAACCGGTGAGATTGACAACCTCACTGTAAGTTGGGGGCAAAGTTCTGTGGTTGTGTTGTGCAGGATTCCAAGTTGGAAACAACACCTTAGAGGTGTTGCCTTGCTCCTACTGGTTCGATAACCTTGGTTTCATAACCGAGGGAAAACCTGATATTGTCCTCATCATACCTTCCTCTTGGGGTTCCCCAACGAGCTCAAGTATATTGTGAGCCATCAAGCTATTTTTCTAGCGCCGTTGCCAGGGAGTCAAGGACATCTTCACAAGGGAGTCCCTCATAACCAATCTCTTATTGTTTTATTTGTTTTGCTTAGTTTATTTCTGCTTTGTTTGCTTGTTTCTTTATCAAAACACACAAAAAATTAGTTGTACTAGTTTGCTTCTTTATATTAAAAATACAAAAAAATGACTACTCTTGAAAACACTAAGTTGTGTGACTTCACTAGCACCAACAACAATGATTTCATGTGAACACCTATAGCTCCACCTGTTCCTGAAGCTACTTTCTTTGAAATTAAACCTGCTTTACTCAATCTTGTTATGAGCGAACAATTTTTTGGAATTGGTACTGAAGATGGTGTTGCTCATCTAAATAACTTTTTTGAACTTTGTGAGATGCAAAAACATAGGGATATAGATGGAGATATTATTAAGCTTAAATTGTTTCCTTTCTATTTGAGAGTAAAAGCTAAAGAATGGTTGCAATCCCTAACTGGAAATAGTATTGATTCTTGGACTAAATGCAAAGATGCTTTCATTGGAAAATACTATCCTCCTTCTAAGATTATATCTATGAGAAGTGAAACAATGAAATTTAAACAATCTGATAATGAACATGTTTCTCAAGCTTGGGAAACCATGAAATCTTTGGTAAAGAATTGTCCCATTCATGGACTGACTGCTTGGATTATTATCCAAACCTTTTATGCAGGACTGAATTATTCTTCAAGAAATCTACTAGATTCTTCTACTGGAGGTACCTTTATGACCATTACTTTGGGTGCCGCAACAAAGCTTCTGGATAATATGATGGTTAACTATTCTGAATGGCACATTGAGAGAGCTCCACAAGGTAAGAAGGTAAATTATGTTGAAGAGACCTCTTCCTTGAGTGATAAAATTGATGTTATTATGTCTATGCTTGTTAATGGGAAAGATGATATTGATCCAAATCATGTTACCTTAGCCTCTTTGGTTGCTCAAGAAGATCAAGTTGATGTGAACTTTATTAGAAACAATAATTTTAGCAATAATTCCTATAGGAATAATTTTGGTAACAACAATTATAGGCCATATCCTCCCAATAATAGTAATGCTTATGGACATTTCTACAACAATAATAGAAGTGCACCCTCTGAACTTGAAGTTATGCTTAAAGATTTTATTAGTAAACAACTTGCTTTCAATAAAACTATTGAGGAAAAACTCTCTAATGCTGAAAGAAATATAGCATCATTGTCTGAAGCATAATCTTCTTTGGATAAAATGGCTGCTAAAACTGAAAATATTGAAAATCCCTTTGCTGCTACTAATGCCATACAAGTTAGAATTGATGAAAATGTTAGACTATTAGCTGAATTGCATGCTAAGTGGGAAAGAGAAGATGAAATTGCTAGAAATATTAGTATTTCTACTATCACTACCACTAATGTTGAAGCTAGTAAACCCAATGGAACCTTTTCTAATAAAAATGCTGAAATTCTTTGAAATATGGGAAACAATAGCTCCACTACTTTAGATGATAATTATGATTTTGATCTTGATGGTTACAATATCTCTGAAGTTATTATGTTCCTACAAAAGCTTGCTAAAAGTCCTAATGCTAGTGCTATGAATATGGCCTTTACAAAACACATTACTGATGCTCTCATCAAAATTAAAGAAGAAAAGATGAAACATAAAGCTTCTATTCCTATGAAATTAGAAGATGGTTGGGAACCCATCATTAATATGAAAGTGAATGATTTTGATCTCAACGCTTTATGTGATCTTGATAGTAGTGTTTCTATTATGCCTAGAAATATTTATGAAATGCTTGATTTGCCACCATTGGAAGATTGTTATTTAAATGTCCCACTTGATGATAATGCTAAAAAGAAACTCATTGGGAGTATTAATGATGATCTTATTATGGTTAACAATGCCTATGTCCTCGTTGATTTCTATGTTTCGAATACTGAATGCAATGGTTCTTGTCCTATTACTTTGGGAAGACCTTTTCTTACAACTATTGGTGCCATTATTGATATGAAAGAAGGCACCATTAAATATCAACTCCCACTCAAAAAAGGTATAGAACACTTTCCTAAGAAGATAGAGAAGATTCCTTTTGCCTCTCCTATTAAAACAAAATTTGCTCTGAATGCTTCTTCATTTGAGAATACTTGATTCTTTTCTTGCTTCTTGTGCCTAACTTAAAGGCGTTAAAGAAAAGTACTTATTGGGAGATAACCCAAAAGTTTTAGTTGAGTCTTGGAAGATATTGCTTCATTAATAACATCTCCTTGTCATTTTTGTGTGGTTTTTGTGCCAAGAGTAACCTCTAATGAGAGAGAAGTAAATCTTGGGAAATTTGCTGTCCCGAAACAGATTTTTTTGCTTTGCTGTAAAAATTCGTGAAAGCTTCTCAGTACGTAGTTTTGAGCTGTAATATTTTGTGCTTCTGCCCCAGGTTGTTATCCAACTTTCGTTAGTTCAAAACTTTTCGATTTGAGCAACAAAAGATCTTCAAAAAAATCGGTTTCTACCTGCTGGTCTGTTTTGACAGATTTCTGCCATTATTTGCATTTGATTCTTGTTGATTCCTTTTTTTGGGTTCTTTTTGGGGAAATTGAGATTTTTGAGGGAAGTGCTACAGTAGATTGTGTTTTAATGGAAGTTTTACTTATGTTGGAACTGAACCAAAAGGCTTATTATCTTGAGTACACTAATGTTGCTAATAAAGATTGCGTGAAGTTTTGTATGAAGGAAAATTTTCAAGTGTAAGGGAAGAATGATGTAATTAGATGAAGAATGGAAAAAAGCTCAAGCTTGGGGATGCCACTCTGTGTCACCCCAAGAAATATTCAAGAAGTACAAGCGTCAAAGCTTGGGGATGCCCAAGGCATCCCCTTCTTCATCAATAAAAATCTCAGGTTTCTTCCAAACACTTCATTTTTATTGTTTCATGCACAAGTTGTGTTGTTCTTGGAGCGTCTTCGTTTTTATTTTTGGATCAAACCAAGTGCACTCAAGATAATAAGTCTTTGGGTTCAGTTTCAACACCAATAAAACTTCCAATAAAACACAAGCTACTGTAGCACTTCCCTCAAAAAGCTCAATTCCCCAAAGAGAACTCAAAAAGGAATCAACAAGAAGCAAATGCAAATAATGGCAGAAATCTGTCAAAACAGACCAACAGGTAAAAACCAATTTTTTCGAAGACCTTCTGTTGCTCAAATCGAAAAGTATTTAACTAACGAAAGTTGAATAACAACCTGGGGCAGAAGCACAAAAACTCACAGCTCAAACCGACGTACAGAGATTTTACACAAATTTTTACAGCGAAGCACAAAAATCTATTTCGGGACAACAACTTTCCCAATCATTACTTCTCTCTTATTAGAGGTTAATCTTGGCACAAACAGCAAATAAAAAGGATAATGAGAGGTTATTACTGAAGCAATAACTTCCATGACTCAACTAAAACTTTTGGGTTATCTCCCTATAAGTACTTTTCTTTAACGCCTTTAAGTTAGGCTTGAGTTTGAGAAGATGCTCACATAAGAAATATGAATTGAAGTAAAAGAGAGCATCAAGAAGCAAATTCAAAACACATTTAAGTCTAACCCACTTCCTATGCATAGGAATCTTGTAAAGAAACAAGTCATGAAATCACAAAGAAACAATCATAGGAAAGCAAAACAAGTGTAACTTCAAGACTTTCAACATAAAGAGGGGAAACTTAATATTCTTGAGATACATAAGACCATGTTTCCCTCTCTCATAATAACTTTCAGTAGCATCATGAATAAAATTAACAATATAACTATCACATAAAACATTCTTATCATGAGACACATGCATATAATAATTATTACTCTCCACATAAGCATGGTCATTATTATTAATTGTAGTGGGAGAATATTCAACAAAATAGCTATCATTATTATTCTCATCACCATAATCATCAAATATAGAAGGCATATTGTAATCCTAATCAATTTTCTCCTCAATAGTAAGGGGACTGAAAATATCATACTCATCATTCTAATCATCATATATCGAAGGTATAGTATCATCAAAGTAAATTTTCTCCCCCGTGCTTGGGGGACTAAAAAGATCATTCTCATAAAAACTAGCTTCCCCAAGCTTAGACTTTTCCATAGCATTAGTAACAAAGGTGTTCAAAAGATTCATACTAATAACATTGATATTAGCATGCAAAGAAAGTTCCATGGTTTTTTTAATTTTCTTTTCAGACAATTCATGTTCCACCTTAGGAAAAATACTAAAAAGCTCTCTAATTTTGTTGTTGTTTTCAATTGAGCCTAACTAGTGAAAATAAAAACAAGAAACAGTACTAGAAGATAGCTTAGTAGCCAGATGATGTGAGTACCTTTTACCTTACCTCCCCGGCAACGGCGCCAGAAAATAGCTTGATGTCTACGCACTTCTATTCTTGTAGACACTTGTTGGGCCTCCAAGTGCAGAGGTTTGTAGAACAGCAGCAAGTTTCCCTTAAGTGGATTACCCAAAGTTTATCGAACTCAGGAAGGAAGTGGTCAAAGGTATCCCTCTCAAGCAACCCTGCAATCAAGATACAAGAAGTCTCTTGTGTCCCCAACATACCCAATACACTTGTCAGGTGTATAGGTGCACTAGTTCGGCGAAGAGATAGTAAAATATAAGTGGTATGGATATAAGACAACGGTGCCAGAAAATTACTTGATGGCGTAGAAGAGACTAAAGGCAAACTGAAATAAAGATGGGAGCAAGCAAACATGTAACAGATCTAGTTGCAAACGGTGCTTCAATGCTTAGAAACAAGGCCTAGGGATCATACTTTCGCTAGTGAACACTCTCATATAAATATCTTCTCTTCATGATACTACTCTGAACTTCTCTCCGGTTGGACACTCTAATCCATGGTAGGGCTATAACAAAACTCCTCAAAGTTCACTTTTCTCATCTAGATAACCCCACACTATCACCTTGAGCACTAGATGGTTCCAACAAACACCGAAATTTCATAGAGACATCCAACTCCAAATATAACTCATAACAAGTATTTGTAATCTCTAGCCTAAGTTCCACCATGGTGTGTACGCTGTCACTTTCACACACATGGGGAGAGCCAGAGATCTATTAAAGCACTTGAGTAGCAAGGTACATCTACTTGATTACAAAGTTCATGATCACAATATGATCATGCATAGAGAGAGATGAACACATAGCTACCGGTAGAGCCCTTAGCCTCGAGAGAGAACTACTCCCTCCTCATCATGGGAGTCAGCAACGACGATGGAGATGGCGATGGAGTCGATGAAGATGGCGGTGAAGATGGTGAAGAGGTGGCGGCGGCGCGGGGGACTCCTTCCCTGCTGCCGGTATCATAGGGGAGCACCGCCCCTTAGCCCCCTTCCTTCATGGCTTCTTGGGAGCCCTCTTCCATGGAGATGGGATCCATGGGGGAGGCAAAAACGTGGCTTTAGTGGCTGCAAATTCGTGGGTGGAGGTGTCTCCCACGAATTAGGTTTCCTCCCTTTATATATCTTCTCGGATTCCCGTCACCCCATCTTGGGCTGCAGAAAATCGGGCCTATCGGACCCGTCCAAACTCGGAATCAGCTAAAATTTATGTCCAGAACGTTTGTCGCGAAATTTCCAACAACTTTGTAGTTGAAGAGTTTTCCGTTTGACGCCGTCTTCGCCCGAAACGTGACCATCTTCAAAAAGAGTTTTGAGACAGATTTCTGGAAAATCCCAATTTGACTACAACAAGGTTTCCACTTGTATTCTTGGTAATCCTACACATCAAAGTGTAAAATAAGAACATTGTGCACTTTTGAAACTATTAGTAGGTTAGTCCAAATAAATCATAAACTTTATATAAAAAGGAGTATCAAAAGCATATTATTAGCATAAAACCATCAAAAAATTTAGATACGTTATGGACGTATCAACTATCCCAAGTCACCATAGCCTCTATGATCCTTTATTTTTCGACTTGTAATATCACTTTATGCTTTAATTAATGATGTTTTGTCGCTTTGCATGATTATGGCCATTATTGCTCTCTTAGTTGGTCGCTCCCAGTCTTTTGATAGCCTCCATAACCAAGTATGAGTTCCACTCATGCATCCAACTCCAAATAAAACCAAGTTATTCCAAAGAGTCCACCATACCTACCAATTAGCATTTGCTATTCCAAATATATTCATGTTTTTATGTACCTTCCGAATTAAACTTGTTATGAGAAAATTAGTGATTAAAGCTCTCACGAACTTGACGGTACACTTTACTTTTCTTGCCCCTAATAAACTTGAACCATTATGTCATCTATGTTGTATATGCTTGCACTTATACGTTGAGAATTAGCAGAACCATGCTGTCATGGGGAACGATTTCAACATTGCACTTGTACATTGTACCCAGTTGATATCATGTTCTTTTGTTTATGGATGTCATCGGTGTGAAATGAAAGGTGAGATTGTATGTCCATGGAGTTATGTATGTGTGTTAGAGAAACGCCTGGGCCGCTGGTCTAATCCAAGCCTAATCATGGTGGAAACCTACAGCGTAACCATAATGAGCAATCTATGAAGCATTCTTCTTATAAAAAAAGAGATAGAGATTGAGAAAAAAAGAAAAAAAAAGAGACGAGAAAAGAGGAAAGAGAGAAAAAAGCACCATTTTCCCATGCTAAATAAGAAGATTTGTGAGATGCTTATTGTCTGCTTGCCTTGTCATTTTGATATGGGGATTCTTCCGTATCATCGGGCAAGGGGTACCCCGTTGGCGGTTCTCTATGATACACATGTACTGACTATGACAAGAACTTACTGGTAACTAAACTTGAGTAGCATGAGGACCGGCCCTCGTATCCAAGGGACATGATATTGCCAACTTATACTTTGTCAAGCATATACTCCATAGTTTGTTCACTTTTTCCTTAATAACTTCAAGATTCTTATGATAGGGGCAATGAGAGCTAAAAGCTAATAAGTACCATAATTTTTGGAAGCTCTTTATGAGACTTGAATCCCTGCTTCCTTCTATGAAGGCCTTTCTTTTACTTTTATATTGAGTCTCCATCTTCTATCTTTATGCACCTATTATGAGAGCATAGTGGCCATTCTTAGTTTAATGTGCATTGTCCCAAGACTTGTTGATTGATGCATAACTTTGATATTGCTTGTTCTTAAACTATTTGTATCTAGTCACCCTTATGAACTTTGAAGGTGTCCTATGCATTTATGTTTTGCTACTCTATGAGCGACAAGCTGAATACCATTCTCATTATGTTTTCTTTATGTGAAACAAACAAACGTCTTGCAAAACATTGTTATTCATGAATCTTTTGTTTGTACCTTTTTATGTTACAATATAGTTGCTATGTCTTATTGTTAGAACTATATCTTCCATGCTATGTTTAAGTACTATGATCCCAGCTATCAATATTTTACAAATACCTTGATCAAGATTATGATGGTGCATGTCACCTCAAAAATTATTCTTTCTTTTTATCACTTACCTACTCGAGGACGAGCAGGAGTTAAGCTTGGGGATGTTGATACGTTGCAAACGTATCTATAGTTTTTGATGTTCCATGCTTGTTTTATATCTACTTTCTTATGTTTTGTCCACACTTTGGAGTATTTTTATACACTTTCTTGGACTAACCTATTAACAAGATGCCACAGTGCCAATTTGCCTGTTTTCTACTGTTTTTGGTTCCAGGAAAGCCAGAAAATGAATATTCTCGGAACTGGACGGGACAAAAGTCAAAGTCAATATTTCACCGAGGGGAACACGGAGCCAGAAAACGAGACGGAGAGGGGCTAGGGGCCGGCCACACCACCTGGCCGCGCGACCAGGCCTGGCCCATACCAGGGGGTGGTGTGGCTGCCTAGGGCACCCCCCCCCCCGGCCTCCCCTTTTGCCTATAAGAAGCCTTCGATACAGAAACCCTAAGTACCCGATCAAAATTCCACGAAAGAGTCTGTAGCCGCCGTCATCTCCATCCCTAGATAGGGAGGGATCTGAAGCTCTTCCTGGCACCCTGCCGGAGGGGAGAATTCACCTTGGGGGCCTTCTTCATCACCATGCCTGCCTCTGGTGTGATGCGTGAGTAGTTCATCCCTGGACCACGGGTCCATGTAGTATCTAGATGGTTGGTTATTCTCTTTTGTGCTACCATGTTGAGATCTTGTGAGCTCCGTTCATGATGAAGATCATCTATTTGTAATCCTACATGTTGTGTTTGCGGGGATTCGATGGATATTGTTTCAGATTGATTATTGATTCTATCATGTCTTTGTTATTTGTGATCTTGCATGCTCTCTGTTGTTAGTAGCTTTCTTGGCCCAGTAGATGCTAGCAACTCCAAGAGCGAGTATTTATGCTCGATAGTGGATTCATGCCTCTAGTAATCTAGGGAAGTGACAGAAATCTCTAAGGTACTAGATGTGATGTTGCTACTAGAGAGAAAACAGCAATCCTTTGTTCATAGAACAATCGTATTGTTTACTTTACACACAATGCTTAATGCAATTATATGTTTCTTGCAACTTCATATTGGAGGGGGTTCGGATGATAACCTGAAGGTGGATTATTAGTCATAGATGCAGTTGGATTACGGTCTATGTATAATGTTGTAATGCCCAATCAAATCTCATAGGAGTCAAGATGATTAGTATATGCATGTATGCTTTCTTGATGTTTATCAATTGCCCTGGTGTAATTTGTTCACCCAACATGTCATCTATCTTAAGGAGAATCACCACGAGTGAATTATGGACCCCGGTACTTTCTTTTACTATCAATCTACAATCTACTATTTACTATTTTCTGTTTACTTTCCGCAATCAATTACTATCTTCCACACAATACATTTAATCCTTTGTTTTCAGCAAAACCGGTAAGATTGACAACCTCACTGTAAGTTGGGGGCAAAGTTCTGTGGTTGTGTTATGCAGGATTCCAAGTTGGAAACAACACCTTAGAGGTGTTTCCTTGCTCCTACTGGTTCGATAACCTTGGTTTCATAACTGAGGGAAAACTTGCTACTGTGCTCATCATACCTTCCTCTTGGGGTTCCCCAACGAGCTCGAGTATATTTTGAGCCATCAGGTGTCAACTTCTCTTTGCGAATAAGCTCTAAATTATTGCTCAATAGTACGCTTCAGCTTGAATATCAACAGGTTTTTACGGGCCAATTCATCACCTAACTTGGCAACCATCTCCTCCAAATCCATCATATGGCTAGACCACTGAGTTGATTCATCTTGGTATGCAATGTACCATGGATCATCGGCCTGCATAGCACACTATAACAATCCCAAAACAAACTAAATTGGAATCAATC
This sequence comes from Avena insularis, assembly GCA_023614405.1. Lineage (NCBI taxonomy): Eukaryota > Viridiplantae > Streptophyta > Magnoliopsida > Poales > Poaceae > Avena > Avena insularis. Next base: position 192,255,492 of record CM042690.1, read on the forward strand.
CGATAGGCCATGTCAGCACTTCAAATTCAACGGTAGTACAAATAGAAGGAGATACATGCACTTCTGACGTGGTAGGAGAAGGAGAATGTGTCCACGACATGATCGATTCCCCACCCTCGCCGGTGTACCCGCTACGACCAGACATTGATGACTAATTTGCACCTACAATATCGAGGAAATTACGGGAAACAAATCAATTAGGGTGGGCGGAGCAGGAGCGGAGGTCTTAGCAAGCACTACTAGCAATTGCTGTGAATGTTCGTCGAGCTATGGCAGCGGAACCAAATCCCGGTCGTCATGGGCGGCGGACCTGCCTGCGGTCGGTACTACCCCAACGTACAATGCGTGCGGACGAAACAGGTCCCGGAGCCGTGGTTGAGGTGCAGCGTGGCAGTCCGTTCGATACCGCCGTAGGACAGGTCCGGCGACGCGGCGACACGCCGACGATGGCTGCTCTGTCCGCCGATGGGATAGGAGCTGCTCGGGGCTGGGAGCGGATGAGAGAGAAAGAGAGCCGATGTGTCATACATGACCCCACCTGTCAATTATTTCATATTTGCCAATTTTGCATATCTGCCAAATTTTTCTTTAAAATTTGCATATTTGCCACATGACCAGCACATGTCAGTGACACACAAAATGGCAAATATGCAAGTTGCAAAGTAAAACATGGCAAATTTGCAAATCCCCCCTCTAGACCCACATGGCAGCCCCACCGGTCATTGGCTATGACGGCCCCATAGAACGGCTCCACATAACGGCCCCATCGTTCATTGGCTTCGACGGCCCACAAAACGGCCCCATTTATCATTGGCTGCACCAACCACACAATCAGGAAAAACAGGGCCCACAAGTTAGCGAGAAACCGATGGATGGTTTGCCATGTATCCAGGCCCCACCCGTCAGCATGTAATGGTCGAGGCGACGTAACATAACGCTCAACGCAGCACCCGCCCAACGTGGTCCCACCTATCAGCATGTAATGGTCAAGCCTTTGACCTGATGGCATCCACCCATCCGAGCGCATGTGAGGGTTTTAGAATGGAGGGAGGAGAAAAGTGAGGAAAAACTAAGAAGCTAGGGAAAACTAAGTACAACTAACGAACTAGGGGCATGAAAATATAAATCCCTTTATTTTAAGGTGGAGAGTTTGTAACATCCCAGCATTAGAGCTTAGAAATAAGCTGAGATGAGGTGTGTGCATTGCATTCATGCATAGAAAATCTAGATAATTTTCACGCTTTTAAATAAAACTTGTCAAAGTGATTGAAGCTTCTCTTAACGTGGTGGAACTGAAGTAGATCATCAAGTTTACTATGATAAGTTTCAATATGACTTTTGCTAAAACCTTATATTTGGGTAATATAACTTGATCTATGGGTAGATCAAATTGAATCAAGCTAAACCCACAACACATTATTTAATTAATAATAAAGGATCTTCTAGAGATCATGACATGGTATTCCATACAACAACTTAAGGTTGAATACTTAATCTTCTAAAAGATTATATCAAGGTACCATTCAGAAAAAAACCTGAATACCAAGTCAAGTATATAGCTTAAGTAAAGAAACTCTATAAAAAAATCTTGATACACTTGCTTGCCATAGTTGTTACTACCATGAGCACCATGGTAGTTCTTCAAGATTAACTCTTATTACAAATAGAGTAGAAATGGAAGACAAGCCAAGACCATCTAGCATATACTCTTAATATCATATTAACAGATGACATTCCTACTTAACCAAGTCCTAGTGTCTATTGATCTTCAATGTTGAGTGATCAATTCTTGACCTAGCACTTATTGATTCTTAGCTTTGACCTATTATATTGACCTTCCAAATACCTTAAGTAAATTAATAAGAAGGAGGAATTAGTTATAGTAGAGTGTGCCATCATCAATGGAATGTGATCCTTAGTGGTGATCAAACCATTTGATATTAGAGGAGTTAACTCACTCATGATTTAACTAGAAGAAGTATCTACACCCAAGAAGTAACTGATGCTTGAGGAGATATGAGAAGGCTACTTGTATTAGTACATCAAATAATAATCTTGTTAAGTCAAGTGGATATAAACTTAGAGTAAGCTTTCTTAACAAGATAAGCCAATAGAGAGACTAGTACAAGTCTAATACCTAGTTGATGATAGATGTTGATCAGCCAATTAGAAGCCTAAGCTTAGTATGATCAAAGGATGGTGGTCATTATTCTCAAGTCACTTGAGGATATATGACCAGGTGTTCAAGTAGAGTTGTGAGTATACCAAATTAGGTAAAACCTTAGTAAGCTGAATCACCTAGCTTGATCATGAGAAGTCAAGCTAGGGTGTGATGAAGTTTAGAACCTAAGAGAAGTGAAGTAGTGGAAGTCATGGTAGCTTAACTAGGCTAATACAAAATTAATCTTGTCTTATGGGGAATAATACCATACCTCTTATAGAGGATTGATACCCCTTGTTATATATAGTGAGGATTGTAATCTTACAAGCCTTGGAAGTAATGCAAGGTGAATAAAAAAGGAGTTAATGGATGGAGTTAGTAATAGCTACAGTGATGGATTTATCAAGGGTAATTTAGAAATAGAAGTCATATATACTAGGAGAAGAATGAAGGAGAGTAATGTTGAAGTGGCATGACCATGTCATCATATGATGTTGGATATGGTGGAGTTAGATGATTAACTTATTCAGGAACATGTGATCTTTGTGAATAAGGTAAGAGAGATTTATAGAGTATATTTAGGAATTGAATTCCTTATCTAAAGATAAGCTTAGTGAGGTATTAAGGTAGGAGTGCTTGAGAAACCTTTAACCAACAGTATATCAAGCCATGACAGACCCATGCTTACTTCATTAATCAAAACCCTAGAATCAAATGGATAGGGGAACCATTTCCCATCCCTAGGTAATCATCGAGTAATATCTCTTAGTCAAAGGAAGTTTCTATGAGATGGTTAGAATACCAGAGGAGTGTTGTATTAAATAAATCCTTGTCCATCTTATTGTCTTAAACCCTTACAAGGACTTAATCTTTTATGCCATCAAGATCACATTAGGAAAGCAATCCCAATAGCTCACTCTAAGTTGAGTTATTATCCATGGTCACAAAACATGAAGGCAAATTATCCTAAGCCCTTAATCTTCATCCATACCCATAATAAAATGTGAGTTCATTAACTATTCTTCAAACCCATAATATCTATCTGTAAATGAATATTTTCATTCCTCCATTAATGAATCTATTAAACCTTCCCAACACTAATGTCCATTATTTGGAAATGAACATTTTCATTTCCTCATTGGTGATTGATATTCAGGCATAATGACTTAACCAAAATTGTTTTCTGATAATCCTAAACACTACAAATCAAGTAGAGCTTGAATAGGAGAAATCACCAAGTTTGGAGGATCATGAAATTTAAACCATCATATTATTAACCATAAAGATTACGGACATTATAGTGGATATATATCAATTCTTAACTGAGGATAAATATGAATAGAATGTTATATATCATTCACCATTTTAAAACCTTACAATTATAATTATCAAGTTAAAACAGAATCATTTTTATGAAATCTTATTATAAGAAACAAATCCGTAAAACCCTAATTTCTCTTTATATCCTCTAATGAAAATAATCCTTTATTTAATCGGAATAATGAAAATACCAAAAAAGAATGCCAAACCAACTAGCTACATTAATCATGTAGAGCTCTTCATGACTCACTGGATTTCAAATATTTAAATCATTAAGGAATTTAAATTGAAAAGGAAAAGAGGAAAACAGAAATAAAAAATCAGAATAGAAAAGGGAAAGGAAAGAGTCTGCCAGCAGAACCAGCCCATCGCGGCCCATCTCTTCCTCGCCTAAGTGTCGCCTGCATGCAACAGCAGCAAGTCTCGCTTACTTTGCTTCGGCCCAGCAGAAGCCCAACAGTAGCCCGCCTCACCTACCCTCTCTGACTGACAAGTAGGACCAGATGGAGGACCATTGGTTGAGAAGTAAAATCACCCAGGAGGTTTTCTACAAACTGTTTCATCGTCGTCTTCCTCCTCTAGCTGGAAGCAGCTCGCTGGCAGTGCCGACGTCGTCCGCCTTCGCAGCGTCACGATTCATGCAGACGCCAACGTCACCGTGGAGGATAAGAACGCCACCGCAACGCCGCGCTCGTCCTCATCCTCATTTTCCCCCTCTTGCGCTCGCTTTCTCCTTCTCCCACTCGGTCGAAACCCTAGCCCCGCTAGAGCCGCTCGTCGCCGTCGCTCGGTAGCTCCCCTTGCTCAATCAATCCCACTAGAAGAACCGCCTGGCTCTTCTCGTTCTTGTAGTGCGTGCCACGCAAGCGGAGGTGATCTCTATCGCCTCAATCGTGACCTCCTTCCCTGACTCTGGCCACCGCTGCCAAGGGCGTTTCTGACCTTCCCCGAGCTTGCTGACCGCCCCTTGAGCTTCACGGTGAGATTTCGATCCTCATGGTACTCTTGGCTTGCTTCCTCGCGGTATTTAGCTTGCTAGGACTGTGCGCCACCTCTCGCCGTCGTCGATCATCGGCATAGCTACTGTTCTAGTGAGCGTTTGCTAGCAGCTCCGCCCCTATTAGATTCTCTGCACTGCGCTGAGTCGAGTTGAACCATCCGCGTTTGCTGGGGGTGTTTGGTTCGCGCCGGTGACCATTTCCTAGCGGCGGGGGCCAAGCTGGCGTCAGCGTGACGCCATGCGTGCGTCATGGTTGGCCATGTCTAGGTGTTGACCAGTACATACCAACGTGCCAGCCGACGTGGCCAGACCCCACATGTCTGTGACTTAGGGTAGAATCAGGCTGTGTAACAGAAGTTTCAGTGATGTCAGGGTGATACAATAAATCATTTAGTTATTTAATTTTAATAATTCCAGAAAATGATTAAATCTTATTAATTTAATATCTTTTGTTTTATAATTCATAAAAATATATATTATATATCAAAATGTTCATAAAAATAAAATCTATATTATATTATTATCATACTTTATTTTCCAACTTAAATAAGAAAATTATTATTAATAATAAAAATCTATTAAGGATTAATCTTAAAAATGCATATTTTATTATTTAAAATTAAGAAAAATAGGTATGATATATCAAAATTCTTAGAAAAACAAAATATACATTTATAAACTTATTTTGTACATTTTTGTGTCACTTAGCTAAATGTTATTATTTATTAAGTCTTTATAAAATGATAAAACTTATAAAAATCATATTTTATTATTTAAAAATCACATAAATACATATAATATACCAAAATGATCACAAAAATAAACTCTACACATTAAAAATATCCTCTTGCACATTTGAAGTCATATAAAGGTAACGGTGTAACAAGTCTCGATTAAAACTATTTTCCAATATTTTAATGGATTAAAAAATACATAATTCTTTACCTTGCCTTTGTCATTATTTTTTTGAAGTCTAAAATTGTAAAAACAAGTTCACCTGATGTTTATATGAAGTAAAAATTGAACCAACCATTTTAAAGTGTAGTTTCTATAACGACCATTCAAAATAATTATATTTTGTTCCTTCAATGTCGTGGTGGTGTCACGGCAGATGCCATGGATATGCTAAAAATGAGGCCAATATGCACTAGAGGAATCCAAGGAGGGATAGTGTGGTGATTCCAGACACAGATGCTTTGTATTCTCCAAGTGTTCAAGGTTTACAGATGCTCCTTGAGCTGTATTAGGGAGAGGAGGAAGAAGGAGCTCTCTTACTCTCACCACTATCACTACTCAATGAACCAACTCACGATCCCCTTCTACTGAGGTCCTGGCGCTCCTTATAAAGGGGAGGCCAGGCTATTAGCTAGGGCATACGTGGAGGCATATTCCTGGGAATATGCCTCTCCCAAAATAGTAAACCGACCGGGTCACCTTTTGCCACCGTAAGCCATGCAGAGGCTACGTAAGCCTCTGCGGCGCCAGCGTCATCCGATACAGGCTGCATCACCCTTGTCGGCCATGCCTCGGTGGTCCTTCCCTCTGTTCGCTTCGCTCACGCTCCTGTGCACAGAGGTCACCCTTTGACCAGCGACATACCTTCCTTCTCTTGCAAGCCTGATATAACCCGGATCATGCATGGTTAATCCGGCCCAGTGGGTACCTGCATACAAGTTACAAAATGCCTGCTGGCATACGACAGAAGTTGGTCGGGACACAGTTAGGTGGACATCCTCTGGTCCGGATTACTCTGTAAGTTGGCCTGCCTTGAGGTGACTCGGCCAGCATACGCTTTGACCTTGCCGTACCTCGGCTAACCCGGTCTCTATACCCCGGTGTGAACCTACCCGGGGGTATCCCCCCAACATTAGTCCCCAAAGCTGGTGCGGTCTTAGCAACTTCAGTCGCTAAGGCCACGCAGGTTCAATCTATCGAGCCTTTTGCTGCCCTTTTCGAGTTATTTTGTAGCTCGGATTTCATGGCCTAGCCTTCCCTTGGCACATTCCGAGTTATCACTCGCTGGCCGGGTCACCCTTGAGTTTTCCGGGTTATCCTTCCTTCTCTTGTACACTTCCCCACGTCCTACATGGAGGGTAATCATTATCTTGCCTCATTTTAAGGGCCTACACCAGTTACTGCACTTATTGTCAGGGGTTACTATTGCACACGTCGCGTCGCAGCTACCTCCTCGTTAACTGTATCACCATGTCGCGTCATGGGATCCCCTGTTTCCTGTGGCCCTTCCTGTGGCTTGCCTCTGATTGGCTGACCCGGCTGACACACGGCCACACCGTGTGGCCTTGACGCACAACACGATCCCACTACCCATCACTGGGGCGTGGTTAAATAGGGGAGGGGCGCGTCCCTTGGTGGTTTTCCCACTTCTCGCGCCCCTCTGCCCATCTGCCTCTTCTCCTTCCTTGCAACAGCGCCACCGCCGCCGCATCTGCTCTGCAACGCTGCCGCCATACCGTGCCTCCTCGCACTAGTCTTGCTGCCGTTCCCGCACTGCTTCTACGTCACGGGTCCGCGCCAATCTAAGCCTCTGCCTCCCTCGTCTGAACGAGCCGGCGAGGACAACGACCTGGAGATGGCTGAGGAGGAGCTCGCCATTGTTGAAGAAGAGATGTAGGAAGGGGGAAACCATGGAGCGCGGTGCCTGGGCTAGTTCCTGGGTGTGTCAAGATGACCTTGACTGGCTCTATCGCACCCGCCGCATTCCGGAGGGCGTAATTTCGCGCCTCCCCTGCGAAGAGCTTGCTCCCTCACGCAATCCGGGTGAGTTCGTCGTGTTCCTCTCTCACTTCCAGTGCAGCTTCGGCCTACCAGTGAGCGATTTCTTCCATGACTTCCTCAACATCTACGAACTCCAACCCCACCATCTTCCGGCGAACGCCATCACATCTCTCTCTTCCTTCGCATCCGCCATAGAGGGGTATGTCGGCATGTGGCCCTCCAAAGAGCTCTAGATCCGGTTCTTCGGTCTACGAAGGAACATGGTTCCGGATAAGCTGCTTGCCTCGGAGGAGAAGCATCTGACCCAATTTGGTGCCGCCTCCATCTCTCCCCGGAAACAATCTGTCTTCCCTCGGGTTATGGGGCTTGATTCCTGTAAGGGTTGGGCCCGGACCTTCTTCTATGTGAGGAATGGTTCGGATGAGGATCTCATCCGGCTGCGCCCCTTTAAGATGGGTCCTCCTAATCCGGATCTGTAGGACCAGATTCCCAAGAAACCAACTGCCTTGGTGAACCAGGTCAATAAGCGGTTCTAGGAGCTAAAGGATCTGGGGCTGCGCAACGAGGACGTGATGATCACATTCGTCCGTAGCCGGATTTCCCCCTATAGAAGCACACGCACAAACTTTGACACATGAGCTGGCGACTTGACCCCAACCGGACCTCCTCCTTTGAGTTGAACAACACTGATATTTTCCGTCGGATCAAGGCCATCTTCACGACCGATAAGGACTTCTCCGCTGATTGGGAGTGGGCGATGGAGCATTTCTGCCGGGATAAACCTCCTCCTGGGGTAAATCTTGTTACCCACCCTTTTACGAGTTATATACTTATGTCGGAGCATGTTGCTTATTTGATCCCTTTGTATTTTCCTTTTAGCTGTTTCTTCAGCAGACCCTTGAAGATGGCACCGAGCCTTCCCTCAAATGGGGGAAGGATCGACTTGTCTCGGACGAGGAGGAGCCGGATCAGGAAATGTTCCTGCCCACCCCAGACGCAACCAAGTGACCCTCTGGTAACTTCTCTTCCTTAAGGAATTGGCCTGACGATGAAGATGATTCCGACGTTGAGGTGGTGGAGGCATTTAACGTTGTACCCATTTCTTACGCATTTCCGGCATCAGCTAACCTAGCTGGGCAGATCCATGAAGATCCCCCTCTTGCTACGGGTGAGCCGGTCCCATCCGTGTCCAAGAAATCGGCTGCCACTTCCGCTGCTTCTTCCGGACCTCCCAAAACAACCAAGAGGCGGAAGAAGTCCGCTGATAAGACTGCCACCGAGCCTCTGACTAAGGCCATAGTCCGGAGAGCTCGAAAGCCCAAGGAGCATTTGACTTCTGATGAGTAAGTCACCTTTCTCTTTGTCCAATTCTCCGCTTCATGCTTTTCTATCTATATGCCTTTCTTTTGTTATAACTTGTTATTCATCGTTTGATTCGGCAGGGCTTCGGTGGAGGTTCCCCGGAGTGGACCCAGCATCGCTTCGCCCCTCCGGCGTACCCCATCTCCCCCTCATGGTGACAACACACGCCCAATGAGCCCAATTCATGAGGGTTTCGTGGCTGCTCCGGGTTCTAGCCCACCTCGTCCAGAGGAGGGCAACCTCGGAGCAAGGGGAAGTGGCTCGGCCGAGGTAGCAAATGCTCCCAGCTCCTCATCGGCTCAGCCGTAACCCGTCACCCCCGAGGTACCAATAGCAGTAGCACCACCGCCAAGACCAGCACCAGCACAAGCACCAGCGCCAGCACCAACAGCAGCACCAGCAACACAAGCACCAGCACCAGCACCAACTTGTACTACCTCGTCCGAGTATTCCAAGACTCGGCGAGAGGGCCCAGCTAGCACCAAGGTTGCACCCAAGTCCAAATCTGCAGCTCAAACCTCAGCCTCTCAGCAGCAGCCCAAGGCTAAGAAAAGTTCTGATGCCACCAGGGCAGCATCCATCGAGGCTGGACAGTGCACGCTCGCGTCCATGCTGCCAAAGAAAGATGCCCCCTCTGGGTCTGCTACTAGCAAGCAACTTGCATTGCACACCAGCCCTGCTGCCGCCCAAGTTGCGAGGAAGGAGGCCCACGCCAAGGGCTTGGTTGCGCCCCACATGCTTAGTGGAGAGAGCAATCCTCCGGCTCTGATCGAATATGTCAATAACTAGAACAGAGCAGAGTTCGTCAATCCCAATGACGATCTCCCGGAGAAGTTTGGGCCCGCCGAATTTAGCGCACAAATGAACACAGCAGCTAAGGCTATCAACCTTGCTGGCCAGATGATGGAGGTACGCTACTTTATCTTTTCTTTAACATGCACAAGTGCTTAGAGATATATCCATTAGTCCCCGAGCCTCTGGGGAGTAACTTGTTACTCGGCCGGATGCTCCTTAGAGAACTAGCATAGCTCCTTAGTAGCTTTGAATATGCACACACCTAGAGCCAGGTTAAGTTCCACTTGGCCCGGATTTTGTACACTTCGGACATGCACACACCTAGAGCCGGGTTAAGTTCCTCTTGGCCCGGATCTTGTACACTTCGAATATGCACACACCTAGAGCCGGGTTAAGTTCCACTTGTCCCGGATCTTGTACACTTCGAATATGCACACACCTAGAGCCGGGTTAAGTTCCTCTTGGCCCGGATCTTGTACACTTCGAATATGCACACACCTAGAGCCGGGTTAAGTTCCTCTTGGCCCGGATCTCGTACACTTCGAATATGCACACACCTAGAGCCGGGTTAAGTTCCTCTTGGCCCGAATCTTGTACACTTCGAATATGCACACACCTAGAGCCGGTTAAGTTCCACTTGGCCCGGATCTTGTACACTTCGAATATGCACACATCTAGAGCCGGGTTAAGTTCCACTTGGTCCGGATTTTTGTACACTTCGAATATGCATATAACTAAGCCACCCTTGCTTTTTTCAGGTCACTACCAATTGCTGGAGTGCTGAGTTTCAGCGCCTCTTGGACACACACAAGGCACTGCGCTCGAAACATGCTACACTTCTCGGTGAGTTCGAGAAAAGGGGTAAGTTTTCACTTTAACTTTTTCCCAGCTTTCTGTGCCTTTTCTCGCCGAACTAATCTATCATTTGAATTGCGCAGCCGAAGTGGAGGCCGAAAACAAAATTATGAGAAAAAACCTGGCTGAGATAAAAGGTAATTCACTTTGATTACTCAATTTCCGTGCCCTCTCTCCTTTCTCCTAAGCTCGGCAGATATTCATACCTCAGCTCTGCCGGGTCAACAAACCGTTTCAGCATCCCTTGAAGATAGTGTGCCCGTGCCTGATATGATGCTGCATTTTCTCGAACAAGCAGGGCAACATCAGGTCGAGCTCAAGAAGAAGGACGACGAACTTGCCAAACTCCAAGCCAAGGATGATGAAGTTGTCAAGCTCAAGGCCGAGATGAAAAACTCAAAGAGCTCCACAAGATTGAAATGGACAAGGCTGGCCAAGACTTCACCGAAGAGCGAGAACGTTTTAACCTCCAACTCACAAAGGATCAAGAATTGCTGAAGGAGGCCGACGTCAAGCTTGGCTCGACTAACGTTGAACTTGAAAAGCTCCGGAAGAGACGTGATAATTGTACCAAGGAGCTGACTCGAATCCATAGTCATATCTCCCGTAAGCTCCTTTCCTTCAGCCAACATGTATTTCTTCAGGTTAAATTCTTTTACTTATTTCCCTTCTTTTGTCTTCAGGCAAATTCCCAGAGGGCGATGCCATTGCATCTACTACCGTTGCCAAGTTCCGCCAGTAGAGGGGTACTCCAACTGGTCCTGGTTCTGAACCCATTCGTTTTGACATGGAGGATCTGATAGTCAACCTATCCTCCCGAGTTGAAATTATGAAGAACTATGGTTCGGGCCTCCTGGATTCAATCGTTCGGATCTTCCGTGCCGTTTGGCCTGGTGAGGATGTTCCGGAGGGGTCCACTGCTCTGATCAACAAGCTGATGGACTACGAGACCTAGCTCGACCTCTGGAGGGAAATCCGCCGCTCGCGCTGGAGCTGATACGGTCCTCCACTTCGTTCTCACGTGGTACGAAAAACTAAATCTGAAGCTTCTCGAGCGCTTGCGTGCCGGATCAAGGTGGTCAAATGACCCGGATTGGGTAGCCCAGCACAAGGCTTGCGCCCATAACCTCATCAAGTTTGCTCCTGTCCATCAATGGAACGAAGGACCAAGCTTCCTCGGCACCGTTGACGACGAATACGTCGAAGATGGTTCGGATGAGGAGGAAGAGGACGAAGCCTCAGACATCGATGAAAATGAAGATGAGGATGAGGCTGAGGCCAGAGTTCCACCCGTTGGCACCGAGTTACCTCCCCTCCTGCTGCTGCTCCTTGAGCACCAAAAAACACTGAAATTTATCAGATCCCCGATATGCGGGTGCAGATGTATTAAGCACATAGATTATGTTTTGCTGCTACGTTGTTCATGCCAGATTAACTTGGGCGTAGTCCCCGAGTTTCATTTTCTTGTTCCTTCAATTTCATGGCTCGGCTCGCGTCTACCTTGATTCGGTTTTGTGACTTACGAGTCCGAGTTTCAAAATTTGACTTAACAATACTTGGAAACTTGAGGATTAGCTCAAAATGATCCAGCATAGTAAAAGTAAAGTAAACATAAGGTTAGTTCGAAAAACAAATGTCGGCTCGATTAAGTTCTTTTCCTTAGTCATTTTTCGTGTGCTTCGCAATTCCAAACTTGTTCTCTTGCTTTCCATGAAGCCAATTCTTGTTGGACAGCAGCAAGTCGAAGAGTTGAGTTTTTGGTGCTCACACATTACTAATCCAGCTTAGGTAGAAGCAACTTACGCCAGCCGACATAAAAATAAATAACAAATACAGAAGACAACAAATATTACTAAGGCAGTCCCCGAGTTACTGCTCGAGGTGCCAAGATTTCATCGATAAACTCATTGCCGGCATACATACCGACATATGGGAGACTCAGATACACACACTTCTTTGTTAAGTGTAGAATGGATGAAGTAGAGCTACATTCCATGGACGCTTAGATTCCTCGCCGGACCTATCCGCCTTGTTCTTCTCCTGTGGTTGCGCATCGGTGAGATAATAAGAGTCATTGTGCAATGCTTTGCTCACGATGAATGGCCCTTCCCATGGGGGGATAACTTATGCATGCCAGCAGTATGTTGTACTAGCCGGAGTACTAAATCACCTTCTCGGAAGACTCGGGGATTTACTTTCCGGCTATGATAGCGTCGGAGATTTTGCTGATATATGGCGGATCTGGACAATGCCAATTCTCTCACTTCTTCCAGCAGATCAACATCATTTTGTCGAGCTTCTCGCACTTTGGCTTCTGTGTATTGGGTGACCCTAGGTGAATCATGCTCTATGTCGGCTGATAATATAGCCTCTGCCCCATATACCAGAAAAAATGGCGTATAGCCTGTTGATTGATTCAGAGTTGTTCTTAAACTCCATAGTACCGCTGGTAGTTCTTCTATCCAGCACCCCGCTGATCTTTGCAGCGGCTCAATGAGCCGGTGTTTTATCCCGGATAATACTAATCCATTGGATCTTTCCACTTGTCTGTTCGATGCGGGGTGGGCTACCGAGGCAACGTCCAGCCGGATCTTCTTATCTCGGCAGAATCACGCAAATGCTCCTTTAGCAAAATTAGTGTCGTTATCTGTTATGATATTGTGAGGGTAGCCATATCTCAGGATGATATCTTTGAGGAATGTCACGGTTGTAGCTCCATCATATTTTCTTATTGGCTTTACTTCAATCCATTTTGGAAACTTGTCAACCATAACCAAGATATGGGTCATGTTTCCTCTCGCCGGCTTAAATGGACCAACCATATCCAAACACCATATAGCAAATGGCCAGGTAATTGGTATGGTCTTGAGTTCCGACATTGGCATGTGTGTTTTGGTAGCATACCTCTGACAACCATTGCATTTTCTTACTAGATCTTCTGCTTGTTCTAAGGCACTTGGCCAGTAGAATCCATGTCGGAAAGCTTTTGCCACTAAGGCCCTGGACGAGGCGTGATGCCCACATTCCCCTTGATGTATATCTCGGAGGATGTCAAGCCCTTCTTCTGTGTCAACACAGTGTTGCAGGACATTCATGAAACTCCTTTTGTATAGCTCGACATTGATAATCATATATGCCTTTGCGCGCCTCTGAATTTGCCTTGAAAGCACTTCTTCATCGGGCAAGGATCCATCCTTCAAGAACTGAAATATGGGCATTGCCCAAGCTGGTATAGCTCGCACTGGAAACACATCCTCGTCAACTTCCATTTGATCCACCGACATAACCTCTGCCGGGTCGAGCTGCGCAGTCTCCGGGTTCTGCGAAGCAGTCCCCGGGTTTGCCGAAGCAGTCCCCAGGTCTCCTGAGCCACTTCCCACATCAATGTTCATGGGCACAGCTTCCGACTCCGGATTTGCCGGGATATAGATTGACTCAGATTCTGGGGGTGGCCTGATAGATGGTTTTCTGAGGAGCTCTAGTGCTACGCCCGGTGGAATCGCTTGTCAGGTTGATCCGAGTTTCGACAGTATGTCGGCAGCCTCATTTTCTAGCTGGGGTACATGATGGAACTCGCATCCCTCGAAGTATCCCGATATTTTCTGCACATGAAATCTATATAGTGCCATGTTTTCATCCAAAGCATCCCATTGCCCTGAGACTTGCTGAATTACCAGATCCGAGTCACCAAATCACCGGATCCGGCGTATTCCAATTTCTTTTGCTACTTTGAGTTCATGCAGCAGTGCTTCATATTCTGCAACATTGTTTGATGCTGCGAAGTGGATCTGCAACACATACTTCAGCTGGTCCTTCTTTGGAGAGGTAAGTACTACTCCAGTGCCTAATCCGGTTCTCGTTTTTGATCCGTCAAAATGCATTCTCCAGTAGTTCGGATCTAGCAATGGTGGCTCATATTGCATCTCGGCCCAATCCATGAAAAATTCGGCCACAGCCTAAGACTTGATCGCATCTCTCCTGTCGAATTGTGGAGCATAAGGGGCTAGCTCAATTGCCCATTTTGCGATCCGGCCGCTTGCATCTTTGTTGCTCATTATCTCAGATATGGGGGCTTCACATATCACTTTGATGGGATTCTCTTCAAAATAATGCTTCAGCTTCTTAGCTGCCATATACACACCATACGCCATCTTCTAATAGTGAGGATAGTTTTGCTTTGATGCTGATAATACCTCGCTCAGGTAATAGACTGGCCTTTGCACCGACTTACCCTCTTTGTCGCGCTCTACCACTATCACTGCACTTACAACTTTCTACGTAGAGCAACATTGGCTCTTTTGATAGTGGAGAGGCTAATACTGGTGCAGTGGCTAACATTTTCTTTAGCTGAATGAAGGCTTCATTGGCCTGCGGCGTCCATACGAACTTGTCTGACTTTTTCATTAGTTGATAGAGAGGCAATGCCTTTTCTCCCAACCGACATATAAACCGACTTAAGGATGCCAGGCAACCAGTGAACTTCTGGACATCATTAAGACACTTCGTCAATTCCATTCGCTCTATGGCTCGGATTTTAGTTGGGTTAACTTCGATACCTTGGCTGGAGACAAGAAATCCGAGTAATTTTCCAGCCGGGACACCGAAGGTACATTTCTCCGGGTTAAGCTTCATCCGGAATCTCCTTAGGTTCGCGAACGTTTGCCTGATATCGTCAAGGAGCGTTTTGCTTTCCTTGGTTTTTATAACCACATCATCCATATATACTTGCACATTTCCACCAATTTGATCGTGTAAACATTTTTGCATACATCTTTGGTATGTTGCCCCTGCATTATGTAAACCGAAAGGCATGGTGCGATAGCAATAAGCCCCATACGGGGTAATAAACGCAGTCTTTATTTGATCATTCGGGTTCAGAGGTATCTGGTGGAAACCAGAATATGCGTCTATGAATGACAATAGTTCACACCCAGCAGTAGAATCTATGACCTGATCTATCCTTGGCAGTGGGAATGGATCTTTTGGACACGCCTTATTCAGGTTCGTGTAATCAATGCACATTCAAAGAGTGCTCGGCCAACTCCCTCAGAACACCTTCAAGTCCTGTGTGGACCAAGCAAAAATATCCCGATTCTCACGGAGGAAGTTTACGAGCTCGCTTTCCTATTTATCAGTTAACCCGGCACCAATTGTTACGGTGAACTCCGGGACCAGATCATCCACAGGTACTTTCTTTGTATCCTTTGTTGCTTGAAACGAGACACTTCCATGCGGGTTACTTAGCGCCGGCATATACTGCTGCGCGAACTGATCCAATGTTGCCACTTCCTGGATCTTTCTATTTTCTTGTGCGATCACGAGTGACTCGGCTAGGTTAGACCCGGCTGACGCACACTCAATGGAACGTCGGAAATCCCCAGCCATGGTAATTACTCCATTTGGCCCGGGCAACTTCATCTTCAAGTAACTGATGTGAGTACTTGCCATGAATTTGTTCAGGGTTGGTCTGCCGAGTAACGCGTGATATGCGCTTTCTAAGTTCACAACCTCAAACTCCAAATTTTCAGTTCGGCAGTTATCACTTGTGCCGAATAAGACATCAACCCGGACTTTGCCAATTGGTTCACAGGAGATACCAGGCACAATGCCATGGAAAGTTGTCCTTGTAGCTTGGAGCATGTTCTCTGAGATACCCAGCTTGCGCATTGTATCCACGTACATAATATTGATGCTGCCATTGTTAATCAACACCTTAGAGAACCTCACATTGATATTTGGCCCGATGAACATTGGGTCCAGCACTAATGCATACGAACCAGAACTCCGCATAAGCTTGGGATGGTCCTTGATACTCCAGGTAATTTCTTGATCCGACCAAGGCATATACTCCAGGTAATTTTCCACCTGATGCACTGCATCCCTTCTCTCATGATTCTCGTACCTCAGCGGAGGTGGCGGTAACATTAATTGTTGCATGTTTGCTCCAGAGAGCAACTGCTGCCGAGGTAACTCCTGCCGAGGTTGATCGTTCCGGGGTGCCTGAACATTCCCCGAGCCACTTTTCTCTATCTTCCTCATCCACTCACATTGTCGGGTTGTATGACCCGCCGGGTTACTCGGATTTGGAGTGTGAAATTTGCACGGCTGATCCAGCAATGCCTCATACGTATACCTTGGTCGTTCTTTCTTTTCTTGCCACTGTTTTTTCTACTCAGGCGTCCAAGTTTTCTTGCCATCATTTCTTGGAGTCCACTGTTACCCTCCAGTTTTCTGACGCTGATTACTCCCTGCTCCGGGTTGATCTTGATTCACAGCAGCAACTTGTTGCAAGCTGTACCTGTAATCAGGTCTATCATCTCTTCTCTTACCCCGGTAGTCATTTCGTCGGGATGATCCGGCTCCATCTCGCTGGTAGTACTTCTCATTTGACTCATTTGACATCAGCCGGGGTTGAGTCGGATCACCCAAGGCATACGAGTCAGCAATCCAGATTGTCTCTGCCAGTGTAGTTTGCATATCCCTTTGTAACCTTTGTCACAGCATGCTTGCATATCTACACCCTTGTGCAAACCAAGCTATAGCCTGAGATTCAATCACACCTTCACATGAATTTCTCACGTTGCACCAGCGAGTTAAGAACTCCATGTCTGTTTCATTTGGTATTTTCTTGCACATCGCTAGTGTCTATGGCTTATTCGGCCTCTGATACGTGCTTGAGAAGTTACTGACAAACATTTCCTCAAAATCGATTCAACGGTTGATACTACCGGGCGGTAAATTGTTTAACCATACCCTCGTTGGCCCCTCCAGCATCTGAGGTACGTATCTCACTGCCCATCTCAAATTTCCTATAGCAATTTTCACTGTTGTTGCATAGTTGATTAACCAATCCTCCGGCTTAGTGCTGTCGTCATATGTTTTCGTGCCTCTGGGTAACTGGAAGTTAGGTACTGGAGGCTCTTTCATGATCCGGGGCCCAAAGCACGCTGGACCCGGAGGACCTTGCCCCTCAATCTGCTCCGACCTATAGAGCCGATCTAGCTTTAACCTGGCATCGTCAGGCATCAAGTTCCTGCTTCCCAACCTTGACCCTATCACATGATAGTCCGGCCTAGGGTATCCGGCATTCACCATTTCCGAATCACCGTCGTTGTATCTGTCTTGCTCTTGTGGAGCGCATCTCTGTTGCATACCTTGGCCGGCACATTGCTCTTGCTGTGGTATATTCCGCTACTGCGGTTGCCCTGCACCCGCCGAGTCATGCTGTCCGGCATTGCCGTTTACAGCGTTTCTCTGACCAGCATTGCCTTGGTCGCGGTTACCTTGGCCAGCTTCACCTTGGCTGACACTTCGTCGATCCTCATTTCCCTGCACTGCTTTTCCTTTCCCTGCCCTTGCCGGGTCATATGGGACTATCTGCTTGTTTCTCCTCGCCGAGGCTACCACTTCCTCTCTTCTAGGGCCACCATGTGGCGATGATGCAGCCCCAGCGGATTTCTCCGGGTTTCCTATTGCCGAATAAACGACCTTGGAAGCCCCAGCTCTTGCCGGGTTAGCCCTGAGCAACTCTTCATTCTATTTGTTAGCGATCCGAACTAACTCATTGACTCTCTCCTGTTGTCATTGCCGGGCTTCACCCGTCAAACCTTCTAACTCGGATGAAGCTGCATCCGCTGCTCTGAGGTTCTTTGTCGGGGTGTTGTACTTCGGCAACCCCATGGACAAAGGGTTCTCTGATTCCTCAACTCTAGTATCACCCTCTTTGTTCATCTCACTGATGAGGTTTCTCCCTTTTACTTTTACAGCATCTACCTTATTTGCTCTTGCGTACTCACGCAGCGTCATGTTCAACGACTGTTGAGTCGTGGCTATCTTTTTCGCACCCTCTAGTATTTTCTGCCTAGTTTCCTCTAACTCGGCTTGTGCCCGAGTCGGATCTACTACAGGTGCTATGGGGCTTTCCAAGCTATCTATCGCCTGCTGCAGTATATTTTCTGGCCTCTCTAGCGGAGGACCTCTACTTTTCCTAGGCACTTTGGGTGTTACCTCCGGATCTGGTGCCGGGTCTTTGCCCGCGCCAGCATTAGGCGTTGTCATCATCACCTCAGCACGGTCAGCGGGGCGAGTGATACGCGCACCACGAGCCGCGCTAAGGGGTGGCTCGCCTCCCTCGACGACATGCTGCGAGTGAACGCAAGACACATCGACGCCGACGTAGATCTTGTGGGCGCCAAGCTTGATGAAGACGCCATTGCACGGTGGAGGCCACTTGCCGAAGCAACCAGCATTGTCATTGACATAGTCTAGCGCTCCAAAGCGCTGAACAAGCCCAGAGACGATGCGTTCGCCGTTGCCGATGATGCTTCCCGTCCGGATCTTCACGCCTGCTAGCGCTGCTAGCCCCACGGTGGGCGCCAACTGTCGTGATGGTGTCACGGCAGATGCCATGGATAGGCTAAAGGTGGGCCAATATGCACTAGAGGAATCTAGGGAGGGATAGTGTGGTGATTCCACACACAGGTGCTTTGTATTCTCCAAGTGTTCAAGGTTTACAGATGCTCCTTGAGCTGTATTATGGAGAGGAGGAAGAAGGAGCTCTCTTACTCTCACCACTACCACTACTCAATGAACCAACTCGCGATCCCCTTCTACTGAGGTCCTGGTGCTCCTTATAAAGGGGAGGCCAGGCTATTAGCTAGGGCATACGTGGAGGCATATTACTGGGAATATGCCTCTCCCAAAATAGTAAATCGACCGGGTCACCTTTTGCCCATAAGCCATGCAGAGGCTACGTAAGCCTCTGCGGCGCTAGCGTCATCCGACACAGGCTGCGTCACCCTTTTCGGCCACACCTCGGTGGTCCTTCCCTCTGTTCGCTTCGCTCACGCTCATGCGCACAGAGGTCACCCTTTGACTAGTGAGATACCTTCCTTCTCTCGCAAGCCTGATATAACTCGGATCATGCCTGGTTAATCCGGCCCCGTGGGTACCTACATATAAGTTACAAAATGCCTGCCGGCATACGACATAAGTCGGCCGGCACACAGCTAGGTGGACATCCTCCGGTCCGGGTTACTCCGTAAGTCGTCCTGCCTTAAGGTGACTCGGCCAGCATACGCTTTGACCTTGCCGTATCTCGGCTAACTCGGCCTCTATACCCCGGTGTGACCCTACCCGGGGGTATCCCCCCAACAAACAACAATAGTATATTGTTTATCAAAAGGATTCTAATCACTTATAAAATCATCAAGCTCATATTTACTAATTCATCTACTAGTCTAGAAAACTACTTAAATTTAAACCAAGTTCTTAAATAATTAAATTAATGTCTATTTTGTACTTATGAAGCATACCCTTAAGAAAACACCAATTCCATAAAAGCAATGCTACTCGTATTCTACCTTTAGAAATCATTAAGAAGTAAATCACGTAAAACAGGATGCCATCTTCAAAATATATAAGTCTCCACATGCTAGTGGAATAGCTATTCAAAATGCTAATTGTTTTCTTCGTTAATATTCATAACTAGTAAGAAAACAATGAAGTGTTAGCTTTAAAATTTAAATGCTTTTACTTGGTAAAGTAATCTTTTCCTCGAAAATTATTCTTTCAAGAAATATTAAAAGTAATCCTTAAGTATTTCTATGAAGACTCTAGTGAATTAATAACCCTTTTAAAAAATCCCTATGTACCATTCCAAAGAACTCATCACAAACTCCAAACCCTAGATCAGGTATGATTATTTCGGGGATTCTCCTTTATCAAACTGCATTACATTACTTATGCATAATTGCATCTTGTTTCTTTAAACATTCGTCCTTACCGGACCAATGATTTCGTTTATAGAATTTGGATCTTCTATCGTCTTGAAGACCGTGATTGCATAATCTTGCGATCACAAAAGGCAAGTTCACACTTTCTCGTGTCCTTTGTTAATTTTCTATCAAATACTTGTAACTCATGTCCTTTCGTTATTTTCTATCAAATCTTCAAATTGATCAATCATATAGAATTATAAATCAACAATATTCCATAGTTTACAACAACATTTCAAAAATAAAGAATTCAAGAGCACAAATGAATGAGAGTTTTGTATAGAATACAAATGGATACAAAGAAAACTCAATGGAAACTCCTCCCAAGCAATGACCAGCGGTGGGCAATGAGATCTTGACGAAGATTGGAATGCCAAGTTCTGTTTTCAATCTGTCGGTAGGTTTGAATGAATGCTTTTATCTTGTCATGGTTTCTTCTAGGCTTGACACGACAACCAATATTGTCATACTCTAAGGATAACCTCTTGTCCCTCTCATCCTCAACAATCATGTTGTGAAGAATTACACATGTTGTTATGATGTTGTTCAGGTGTTTCTTTTGCCAGTAACGAGCAGGCCCTCGGACAATTGCAAACCTAGCTTGAAGAACACCAAAAGAGCTTCTTGAGGGTTTTGGGGTTTACTTATTGTTTTCACAAATGTTGCCCATTGTGGATAGATGTCATATGTAGATAGTACCCCATGATGTACTCATGGCCATTGATCTTGTCGTTGCAGGCCGGCCGTTCTCCATTCTCTAGATTCAAAAACAAATGAGATCTCTACAAAACTTTGATGTCATTCAGATAACCCGGTAGACCAAAATAGCAATGCCATATCCACAGGTCTTGCGAAGCTACAGCTTCAAGCACGATTGTTGCATCTCGGTGATGACCAATGTACTGCCCATGCCATGCTTTTGGGTAGTTCTTCCACCTCCAATGCATGCAATCGGGGCTTCTGAGCATCCCCAGCCAATCTCTTTTCTCATTGTCTACCATGAGCCTCCTCGTGTCCTCCTCGTTTGGTGCTTGCAGGTACATTGGACCGAAAACCTTAATCAATGTCTTCGCGAATTTACGCATGCATGCCATGGTTGTATCTTCGCCAATACGAAGATATTCGTCCGTGTAGTCAGCTGACACTCTATAGGCGATCACTCATTGCGACAGAGATCTTCTGGTACGAAATAAAACCAAGCAACCTAGCACAATTTTTACGTTGCGTGAAGTACCGGCAGTTGGCCTCGCAAGCTTTCACAATCTTCTTAAACAGGGGCCGTCTCATCCGGTACCGGTGACGAAATAGATGAGCAGGAAAGATGGGTGTCTCGACAAAATAATCTCGCATGAGCATCTCGTTCCCTAGAACACGGTTGCATGGGATGCATAATCGCCCGACAGTTGATCCCCTCCCCCTCTTTCGGGTATTCTCAACCGCCTCCAGTTCATCGATGATAGACAACAGAAGGAGGTCCTACGCGTCGTCATCGTCGAGGTATTTCCAGTCGAACTCGTCAGACGACGAGTCCTCTATCAAAAACCGAACAGGAGAACTCGTCGCAGAACACCAGGACTCACTCCACGACGAACTCATCTACAAAATCGCCGCCACACAGATCCTAAATCTAAGAAATCTCGAATTTGTAGACAAAACGATATGGGAGACAGAGGGTTTACCGGCTCGGGCGAAGGCGTCGGACAGGCAACGTAGCAGATCCGGCGCACGGGCGGTTGATTGGCAGGGGTAGGACGGGAGGCGTAGCAATTCCACCATAGATCGAGCGGTGATGGCGTCCGCGGTGGCGCCGCGTTGGGTAGCGCGGAGACGACGGCAGACGACACGGCAGCCACTCCAAAACAATGGTGGCGCACAGCGGGCGGCAGCACGGGACGGCGCCGCCACACAGTGGCCGGAAACAGGGGAATTTGTACGGGGCGGTGGCGGTGAGAAAAGCGGCAGAGGAAGATTCCAGACGGGAGGCGTGAATCTTCAGCGCGCTTCCGCTCGGGAGCGTTTGCGGGAGCAGCAAAAGAACCAGGCGAAACCGAAAACATGCGGGATGCGGGGAGCTGCAAAAAAAATTCTGATGCGGTACGATATGCGGTATCTAGAAAAGCCATTTTTTCAGCCTCATACCGCAAACTGTCGGTTATTTTGTGGTACGAGGCGGGATGCGGTATCTGCGAGAGATGCTCTAAGGTAGTCACGAGGGGCTCAACTCCACTCTGTTCGGTCGGAGAGTATGGTAGTTGTCCTTCGGCATCTCTCTCACACTCAATGGCATTGCTCTAAGTTTAACAAACATATTCATGACTTTATAAATGACCATGTATCTCAAAAGTGTTTTTTTTTACCCCTGAAAAATACTACGATGTTGCTGAAAAGGCGAAAGAAAAAGAAAAAAAACAAAGTGAGAGAAAGTTTACGGCTGTTCCACTGGCGTAAAAGGAGTGCGCAGCGCATGGAGAGGAAATAGGGTGAGGTAAGAACGAATTTAGTGTTCTATATAGGCCAGCAAACCTTCTAGTAGAACGGATCTATGTTGAGCTCCAGCCCGTTAAGCCGTTCAGGCCTTGCTCGGATCGTCATTCACTGCGCTCGACCAGCATTGGCTAGTCTAGATTTTGATAAAAGATAGTTGGGCTAACAAGTACGATCCCGCAAGATCCCCTCAGAAAAAAACGTTCCCTGAAAACAAGTGGTCCCACAAGATGCTGAACTGAACACCATGAGAAAAGCAACATGTTGAACAGTATAGTATAGTATAAAATTCAGTGTGTGATAACTGTATTGACAACTTGTATTGTGTTGAGATAATGTGAAAGAATATATGTTTGAGTTGTGCTACAGTAATACAATTAGACTTGTAATTAGCGGAATATTACGTGTTGGAGTCGAACAATGCAACATGCCGTAATATATAAACCAGGAGTAGTCAAAATAGACAAGATGCAAGATAGGTTAGACACGAGGTCGAGTTTTCGGAGACGATCCAGCGCCTGTGGCAGGGACACTGGACCGGCGTGATGTTCTAGATCTGATGTGTATGTACACCGTGGCGGGCTTGTCGTCGATGGTACTATGACGAGTACCTGGGTGGAGCTCCCATAAAGCATGTCTTGCAGATGTAGGCGGTCATCGCTGAACTGCGTTACCAAATCTTGGTGCCTTGTTGTGATTGCTTGTCCTCGTATGATCTACTTTGCGCTTTTGGCTTCAACGATTGGTACCAGAGTTCAGGTGTCCGGATGCAAATCTCCATTGGGCTTACGGGCTGAAAAAAAGTGTGTTAAGCGGGCCCATGATTTTCGATGTTTGAGGAGGAGATTTATTGGGTTTAGTCCCACATCAGTTATGGGAGAGGACTGGGATCGACTTAGAAGGCTAAGTGTGATCCCCTAACAGGCTAGTCTTTTGGAGGAGAGGGACACGTACGTGAGTAAGTCCGTATTAGTCTCTTGTTAGGCTAAGTTGGTGGACCGAGAAGCTTTACACGATGATAACAGATACACCTCCCGTCCATAATATAGGATCTTTTAACTTCTGCGAAACGAATGTACGTAGATACTTTTAAGTGTGTAGATTCGGAGGGAGTAGCTATTGGTTCTAGTAAATCCGGTAGGTCATTCATTCATTGCTGATTAGGAATGTTTCAACATAAGTAGCAGCAGCAGGGCTGCTACACTGCCTGCCTACTGCTGCTAGAAGTGGTACTGTAGTACAGTATGTGTTTTTTTTTTTGAAATGGAGTAGTACAGCATGTATGTACTTGGTCGTCAGATGTTCGAGAAATTGATCGATCGGTGAAGGAGTCAGTCACGCAGATCGAGGAGGAGCTCATACACGTACGCACGACTCAACAACACCCTTTTTTCCAACCTTTCCTCCCTCCCTCCGCTCCTTGACTGCGTCGTCTACCTCTGAATACCGGCCGGCTGCCACCTCTTGACTATCTCTCTCTGTCTAGCTATGCGTGGTTGTGCTATGTTGTCAAAAATTTATTACTCAGACTAACCTCTACGTTAAGTAATTATCATCAATTAGGTTTAACTTGTCCAAACCATCAGTCCATCACATAGCAGAAAGGTCATTCTAATGAATTGGTCCAACTCTCTCTTTTAAGACTCAATGGAATTTATATACGGATAGCTACACCAACAACACTTAAATAATTACGACACTTGGCCTGTTTATCAGTATCTTTCATGGTTATGTATTAGTAATAGTACTAGCAGTAAGGGTTGACACTATCAAAACATGCCAAAAGTCGGGGCACTGAATGCAGTCCAACTAAATAACGCTCTACCGGCTGACCATAGACATATACATATGTGTACAGTCAAGACAAGACTTGCTCAAGTCAGAATCAGCATGGAACCCTCGATGTTGATTCCAGAAGATCCAACTGGTAATAAGGTACCTGCTAGGGTTGCAAGCGACGACCCGTATAAGCCCGCGATAAAATTTAGTTCAAACTAAACTGTTTTTGCTGAAAAATTAGAACTAAACTAACTAATTTTGACTACGAAGCGGGACGGACCGGGCGTGGCTTTGCAACCTTAGTACCTATCCAATTTACCTCAGGGAAGGGCCCCGAAGGATAGAGTTGTGGCATTAATTTTTGTCGGTGGGATTGCAGATTACAAAGAGGACCGCATATAAAATGGAAATTACAAAATAGTCCTCCATAATTACAAATAGGACCCTATGACATAATGGAATAACACAAATAGGTCCATCTCCACCGGCATCGATCTGGAGATTTCGAGAACGACCACCACTCGGGACTACGCCACTTAGGGTGGAGTAGGCAATGAAAGCCACCCGAAAGATGATGAAGGGCCTCCTTGAAGGTTTGTGGCCTGGAGGTTGTAGGAGAGACAGCAGCAGCAAGCAGCTGGTGCTAGTGCTTGGAATGGCTGACATTCGGCCATATATAGGATTCAGTGCGACAGGCAGCCTATGGCCGGCCGGATATCGCTGAGGATGCACTCCCAAGAACAGCAAAAATCTTCACTCTTCCTCGCTCGTCAGATCTGCAGAAACCACACACAGGACGAAGCCCTCCATCATCTTCTCCATCACCTTGATGGCATAAGGTAGGAGGAGTTGCAGCTGTGCAAACTCGATCTGGAAAGCTAGCGAGCTTATTTAAGGAGGAGCTCTGGCCAGATCTGGTTACCCTTATTGGTACAGGAGAATGCCAACGGCCCTAGGCCGTAGCTCGCGAGCACCCAAGGGGAGCTCCAAAGAAGAGGCATATTGCCAAACGCCACAAAAGCAACTTACACTCCACCTACTCTAGATCTAAACCTAGACCACAACTTATAGGGGTGGGACCGTCACCCGCCTCGATGCTGGTGTCCGCTGGAGAAGAGAGGGAGAGGGGTCGGTCGGCCCAGATGTGGAGAACAGGAGGAAGGAAGGAGTGGGTTGTGGTTTGACACATACACTGACCGACTCCCAACGTATATATACAAACACCTTCATGTTAGACATTGTAATGCTTTTCTTTCTAAACCCTCTGTACGTGGACTGGTTCATGTATATGTACGCATACGTGACTTGGAGTAGTACTCCTCTCACCGTTGTACCCCCTTCTCGCTATGTATGTTGTCATGATGAGGCTGTTCCATCGCTATATTAACACGTACCCGAGGCCCGAGAGGGCAATCGTTTCCGCCAGAAATAGATCGCCAATATGGTATCAGAGCCTACCTTTTCCCTGACCTAGCCGCCGCAAAAACCAGCCGCCGCCGCCTTCTACAACCACAGGCCAAAGAAAACCCAGAAAAACACTTCGCCGCCGCTGCCGATCATCTTGATCTGCCGCCGCCACAAAAGCTATACACCAAAAACCTCAAAACAACCACAAACCAAGCCGCCGCTGCCATCGATCTGCCTTGATCTGCCGCCGCCGCCACCTAAGAAAAACCCAAGCCGCCACCGACGATCTACCCTAATCTGCCGCCACTGCCAACATCTACACCATGACCGGCTCCTCATCCTCGTCGGCCACTCTGGCTGCACTCCTCGGGCCTCCTCCTACGTCGCTCCTCATGCGCGACAACTTCATCCTCTGGAATGCCCTGATGCTCCCTGCCCTTCGTGGTGCCAGGGTCCTTGATCTTGTTGAGGGGACGGATATTGCGCCCGAGAAGACAATGGAGATTGAAGACAAGGAAGGCAAGAAGCTCAAGGTCGAAAGTCCCGACTATGCTGCATGGTTCATGCGGGATCAGCAGGTGCTCTGTTTTCTGCTGAATTCCATGTCTCCCGAGATCCTTGCCTGTGTCACCGGGCTGAACATGGCCGCTGAAGTGTGGGCTGCACTCAAGGAGCTTGTTTCCTCCCAATCACGGTCGAGGATCCAAGCTCTTCGTGGTGCCCTCCAGAACACGAAGAAGGGCACACTCTCGGCTACCAAGTATGTGTCCGAAAAGAAGGCCATCACGGTGGAGCTTGCTGCCGCCGGCAAAACCCTCGTTGATGTAACCTGCCAAATTGTCTTCGTCGTGAAGGGCGGGCGCCTACACCCTTTGTTAATGTAACCTGCCAAATTTGCAAGATACATGGCCACCCCGCCAGTGAATGTTGGTGGCGATTCCAGAATGATCATGATGATGGTGACAAGGGTGCAAACATTGCATCATACGGCGTCGACACCAGCTGGTACCTGGACTCGGGTGCCACCCACCATCTCACCTCCGAGTTGAACAAGCTCACCATGCATGAGCAATACAACAGCAACGACCGCGTCCACACGGCAAACGGTAACGGTATGCAAATAAGTCATATTGGTCATTCTATATTACACACCCCACATGATTCTTTACAACTTAAAAATGTTCTTCATGTTCCAAGTGCTTCCAAAAATCTTTTATCTGTTCATAAGCTTACACTTGATAACAATGCCTTCATGGAGTTTCACCTTTGGTTTTTCTTAATTAAGGACCGGGACACAAGGAGAATTCGGTGTGAAGGACCATGCTATGGTGGTCTTTATCCGCTTGTTTCTAGACCTACCGGGTCCTCCAAGCAAGCTTTCATCAAAATAAAGCCATCGTCTTCTACATGGCATTGTCGTTTAGGCCATCCTTCATCCTTTGTGGTTCAACAAGTTCTTAGGAAAAACAATATTTCTTATTCTCCTGAAATAAACCCCTACATTTGTGATTCATGTCAACTAGCTAAGAGTCATCAATTGCCATATCCTATCTCTACTAGTGTTTCTAATGTTCCTTTAGAACAAGTGTTCTCTGATGTATGCGGCCCAGCACCTAAGTCTGCTGGAAAACATTCATATTATGTAAGCTTCATCGATGACTTTAGTAAATTTACTTGGATATATTTACTTAAGAAGCGTTGTGATGTTTATCAAGTGTTTCTTAATTTTCATAGGTATACGTCAACTAAAAAAATATACTGATGGCACGATTCGCTATGGCATGTTTACATCCATAGGTGAACCTAGTAAACTCTCGTAGGCCCTTGGGGATGATCGCTATCGTAAAGCTATGGAAGAAGAGTACACTGCACTTATGGATAACAAGACTTGGCATCTTGTTCCTCCACATTCTACAAAAAATCTTATTGATTGAAATGGGTATATCGTATTAAGAAAAATGCAGATGGCACAGTTGATAGGTACAAGGCACGTTTAGTTACAAAAGGATTCAAGCAAAGGTATGGCATAGACTATAAAGATACCTCCAGTCTGGTTGTTAAAGCGGCCACTATCAGACTTGTTCTGTCAGTTGCTGTTTCCAGGGGCTGGAGTCTCTGGTGGCTGGATGTCAAGAATGCGTTTTTACATGGTGTTCTGGAAGAGGGGGTTTATATGAGACAACCCCCAGGTTTTGAGTTTTCCACTACCCCGAACTATATTTGCAAACTTGATAAAAATCTTTATGCACTCAAGCAAGATCCCCGAGCATGGTATTCTAGGCTCAGCACCAAGCTGCAACAGCTTGGTTTTGTTCCCTCCAAAACAGACACTTCACTTTTTCTTTACAAGAAAGCCAATATTATGATATTTGTTCTAATTTATGTTGATGATATCATAGTCACCAGCTCATCAGACAAGGCTATTTCTGCTGTCCTCCGTGATCTTAATGATGATTTTGCACTCAAGGACTTGGGGGATCTGCATTTCTTTTTAGGTATTAAGGTAAACAAAACTTAGAATGTTTTACTTCTCACTCAGAAAAAATATGCTGCTGATTTGTTGGGTAAAGTTGGTATGAAAGATTGTACAACCTCTCCCACGCCTCTATCATCCACAGATAAATTGTCTTTAACCGAGGGCTCTCCCCTTGGTCCTGATGATAACACACAGTATAGAAGTATTGTTGGTGCCTTACAGTACTTAACATTGACACGACCTGATATTTCCTTCTCAGTTAATAAAGTCTGTCACTATTTACATGCCCCTACTACTGCTCATTGGACAACTGCAAAAAGAATTTTAAGATATGTTCAGGGTACTATACAAGTTGGACTGATATTTCAGAAATCTTCTTCCAGTTTGCTCAGTGCTTTCTTAGATGCAGATTAGGCAGGTTGTTTGGATGATAGGAGATCTACTGGAGGCTTTGCTATATTATTTGGTCCAAATCTAGTCGCATGGAGTGCCAAAAAATAAGCCACAGTTTCTAGGTCTAGTACTGAAGCTGAATATAAAGCCTTGGCAAATGCTACAGCTGAATTGATATGGGTTGAAGCTGTTCTTAAAGAGCTTGGTGTCACACTTCAGGTAAAATCATGCTTATGGTGTGATAATTTGGGTGCTACATACTTGTCTTCAAATCCCGTGTTTCATGCCAGGACCAAACATATTGAGATAGATTATCATTTTTTTGAGAAAGAGTTGCAAACAAAATGCGGATCAAGTTGCAGATGGATTTACAAGGCTTTGGTAGTCAAAGATTTAAATGAGTTTAAACTTAATCTCAACCTGTCTGCAGATTGTGATTAAGGGGGCTGTTAGACATTGCAATGCTTTTCTTTCTAAACCCGTTGTACGTGGACTAGTTCCCGTATATGTACGCATACATGACTTGGAGTAGTACTCCTCTCACCGTTGCACCCCTTCCCACGATGGGACTGTTCCATCTTAACACGTACCCAAGGTCCGAGAGGACTATCGTTTTCTCAAGAACTAGATCGCCAATACTTCAAACCTAAGATCGATAAAAAAGATTAGGTTATTTTATAATTCAAAATTAACCAATAGTATCTGCAATCATTTGTTCATAATTCCTAGTTAAGCTAAGTGAAATTTGCACCGCATGAACCACCACCTAGTAAAACATTGTTAAGTATACGTCCACGTGACTATTAGCCTGATCGTAAGATCTAGGAGCTGAATCGATCGAGGAACCTTCTGCTGTTGTAGCTAGGTAGAAAACGACGGAGCAACTAGCCGCAATATAGAACGAGAGCGCCAGATATGAAATATGTCTGTGATGACTTGGTTCTTCAGTCAGTTCTAGTCAAATCTGAGATAGACAAGAAACGGAAGAGGATTGCACAGCGCAGCCATCCAGAGTTGGCGCCATCTATCCCTTGCATGCATGCGTCACCTCCGTCACCTTTGGTTGCTTTGGACGTGTTCAAACTTCAAAGCAATAAGTACAACTTTCTCCGATCGCTTTGTATTATATTGCAATCGAGTGCTTTCTTGACCCATTACACGCCCGTAATTCGCACCAGCAATTCCCAATCCCTAAATAACATCCCGAGCTCGGTCGTTACTGATTGCTTCACCTCTATATATACATGGCGGGAGGCGCCCTGGACAGGAGACACGTACGGACTGCTGCTGCTGCCGATGCATTTTGACACTTGAACGCTTCTCACTGACCGATCGACGATCAGCTTCTGCTACTACTTCGAATCAACGCCGCTGCCTGCAGGCGACGTCGCCCACGTACGTTGGCATCGACCGGTCGATCATGGAGCACTACTCCGCTTCCGCCCCGACGACGACCTCGTACTCCTCGCCGCAGCGGGGTGTGGGTGGGGGGCGAGAGCTGCAGCTTCAGGGCCCGCGCCCGACGCCGCTCAGGGTCCACAAGGACTCGCACAGGATCAGGAAGCCTCCGGCGCAGGCGCGGCAGCCGGTCATCATCTACACGGTGTCGCCCAAGGTCGTGCACGCCGACCCCGCCGAGTTCATGTCCGTCGTGCAGCGCCTCACCGGCGCCTCCTCCTCCTCCTCACAACCAACGCCACCCCCGCCGCCGTCGTCGTCGCTCCCATTCCCGTTCTTCCCGCACCAGCCCTCGTCCTCCATGCTCCCGCCGGCGCTCCCGTTCCCGTTCCACGTCCAAGCAGCAGCGGCGGCGGCACAGCAGCCGCAGCCGCAGCCGCAGGAGGGCGCGCTGTTCCAGCTCCAGCACTCGTCCGCCGCGCGCCTCGCCGCCATCGCGCAGCCATTCGCACGGAGCGGTGTTCATCGCGGGGGGCTGCCGCCGTTGCCGAGCATCCTGTCTCCCGTGCCGGGGTCCCTGCCGCCGATCCCGCCGGGCTTCTTCTCTCCGCCTTCCGGCAGCGCAGGCGGCGGCGGTGGCATCAACCTGTTCGGCGAGCTCATCAGCCCCGCATTCGCTGGCGGCCACGGCGCGTTTGCCGGTGCAGCTCCTCCTCCAATGTCGTCGACACAGTATTTTCCAGCTGCAGCTGCGCCGTCGCCGTCGACGCCATACTACTGGGATCTCTTCAACAACCACCCAAACCAGCTATGAATGCATCTCCGTCTTCAGGGTTGACCAGATTAGTAGCCGTACCGTATATACACACATTTGGCATTGATGAGATGTGATAGGAGGAGCAAAGAAATTAAGTGTGAGTTAGCTAGATAGCCTAAGTCAGCTGCATGCTAGCTGCAACGAAGCTTCATCCAAGCTAGCCCACATCTACTACGATATAGCGCTAGTAGTAGCAATATCTGTTTGCACTTTGCACCCCAATTTGGAGGTGATCGATGATACAGTAGGATAAGGATATATGCAGTAGATCATATATACGGAAAATACTTGATCCGTCAATTAATTATTCTTTATTAATATAGCGAGGAGAAAGTCTATTTGGAGGAATTCATCATTCTTACATAGGCATACTATATGCTCAATGTTAATTCTTTCAGCCTGCCATGTATGCACTCAGCACTCACACGTAGTACTAAGTAATAGTAGTAATTAACATGTTGTCCCTTTTTTAAATCCTTCTGTCAGAACACATTTAATGTATCTAATACACATTTTTGTTATGCATTTTGAATAATTATATACAAACAAAACTATTATTTAATAAAAATTAGTTTAAATTTTTTAATCTACAATAATTAATTACGTACATTACATAATACTCTGACTATTATTTAAGCTACAATACCC
This sequence comes from Avena insularis, assembly GCA_023614405.1. Lineage (NCBI taxonomy): Eukaryota > Viridiplantae > Streptophyta > Magnoliopsida > Poales > Poaceae > Avena > Avena insularis. The sequence continues at coordinate 192,286,899 of CM042690.1, forward strand.
TGACTTTTCTCTTTAGTTTTCCCTGTCTTTGCTCCTCTACATTAGAGGATCCGGTTCCCCTTCCGTAAGGAGAACGGGACTGATATTCCGTTGTTATTCCCTGTTAATTTTGATTTGTATTGGATGGGCACCATGCTTCCCTCTCTCCAACAAGACATCCTTTTAAAAATTAATCTTCCTTCATATTTAGATAAACCATACAATGGGGTAACTAAACCTCCCTAAATGAAGGGGAAACACAATCAGGATGATAAGCATAAAATCTTTCACCAAAACCGCAGCTAATCTTGTCCTCGTTGCGCCACTATAGCTCTCATGCGCAATGGGTAGCATAAAAAATACCCCCGTAAATACATGCAAATACTTGTAGATGATCAAATCTCACTGAATCCCTGCAATATTAGACCGGGTAATCGTGCCAAGAATAATGGCGGGGGCACTGCCACGGTCTAGGCAGGCAGACACGCTAGTATTACAACCGACGATCTTACTCGCAAAGATGCATAAGAAGGTGTTGCCGAAAACGACACTATCACAACAATTCCTATGGACCCATGTTGGGTATCCTCCTCACGTAGGGCTGTGAGGAGATGGTCTTATGAACCCTTTCAGTCGGCCCAAACATGTGCCAGATCTCAACAGACATGTTAGATTCTGGAATGTAGTAGAATGAAACAGAACCGTTCCACACCTATAGACCATTCTTGTGTTTGATTGTAGAATCTAACGAAACCAACTGGTTCCACAAAAGGAAATATGCCTCACATATGCGGAACCAACTCATTCCACCGAATCGGTGGAATCTAGTGGAACCGAGATCTAACAGTCACTGAAAACTCTCCCTCACATGGATTTTGTTTCCTAACCGTAATCTCTCCTGACGGGACCTTGTTGACCCTTCTCTCTGGCAACCGGTGGCGCTCCCTCCTCTCTACTTCTCCGATGGTGCTCCCTCCTCTCTACCTCTCCGACAGCGCACCTTCCTCTATTCCTCTCCCTCAGCGCCACTCCTCATCTCACTTTGGGGTGATGGTTGGCAGTAGGTGAGGTGGAGTTGACGGGCTATAGGCGAGGTGGTGGCGTGTAGCAATGCAGCAAAGTAGTAGCGTTGGCTCCTGCGGGCGTCCGAGGTGGTGGTGGTTGCCGGTGGTAGTGGCGGTGGTGGTTGTGTGCGGGAATTAGGCTCGGTGAAGAGGGAATCCACCTGCAGCTTGCGGGGTGGCGGAGGCTCGAGCGTGACGGCGGGAGTCGGGCAAGACGACAGTGGGAATCCGGCGGCTAGCCCCTATCCAATTTAATCTGGATTATTTCTCTCCAATTTGGCCTCTTTTCTCTCTGATTTTGCAAAATGAGAAAGACCATGCACTAGCCCTATCAGTTTAGCTAGTGTTCACTCTGATTCAGAGAAATAAATTTAATTATGGGTAAAATCTAGGCATTCTATTCCACAATTTTGTTCCCAACTGAACAAAAAATAGAACCGTTCAATTCCCCATTTTTGTCCAAACCGAACACGGTCATGGAACAGTTCCATGCCATGGGAATGGAACCATTCCATTCCATTCCACCTAGTTCTGGAACCGAACACACCCTTAGGAAGAAGCTAAATCAAGCACCAGGCTCTGCCCACAAGGTCGTGACATCCAGATCCACTACATTATCTCCTTCAAGCTGCGGTTCCACCATATTAGATGAGATTCTTCCGGTCCCTATCTCTTGTGCCCTAAATCTTGTTATTGACATCCAAGATCCATGTGTATCTTGATGTATGAGATCCTCTAGTGCTCTCTATAGAAGAACAAGTTGTATCCCCATTTGATTATAATGGAAGAAGATTTGGGTTGTTTGGCCCATGTTTTTCCTATCAAGTTGAGAGGTTTTACATGTAAAAAGGATTGGTGTCCTCTGTGTGTTGATTTGATACTACAGTTCTCATTTTTGAAATCCTAAGCACTGTTTCGGGCATTGGCTTTAGGAGCGTCTGGTCAAGTGCTTAGACAGTTTCTTCATATTTGATGTTGCATATGTTTCCTTCCGTGATAGAGCAATGATCCTTGGACTTAGTACATCAGTGGTGTTGAAGCTTACATCTAATTCCGCTGCGTATTTCCAGATCACGTTTGAGTGTGCTAATTCCCCAATAGAATGGTAATAGAGCCTCAGATTATGCTCAGAAGTTGCTGCTAGCTCACAATGGCTTTGGAAGAAAGCGCCACCACAAGTGGCATGTTAAAACTTGATTCTTCCAATTACTCATTGTGGAAGCCCGTGATGGAAGATATCCTTTATTGGAAGGATTTGTATGAGCCAATTGTGGCAAGATACCGACAACCTGGTGTTAAAGAAGAAGAATGGGGGTGTTAAATTGAAAGGCTGTAGGTATGATTCAGTTGCACATCACCCATAATATTTTCCACCATGTTGCAAACGACACAAATGTGTATGAAATGTGGATGAAGTTGGAGTCAATATATGAGAGGAAGACAACTATGAACAAGGCCTCAGTAATCAAAAGACTAGCCAAGCTTGAGTACCGGGATGATAGCAATGTTACTAAACACTTGAATGTCTTCCAATGCCATATAAATCAACCCTCAGCCATGAAGATCAACTTCAAGGATGAGGTGCAAGCATTGTTTCTGCTAAGTTCCATGCCTGATAGTTGGAACACGCTTGTTGTGACAATTAGAAATTCAGCTCCGGATGGAAGCTGGCATTAGAGATGGTGAAGAATAGCATTGATGGCTCTGTGTATGGCGCCAGAAAAATGTTGGGGCGGTGTTGATGTAGAGCTCGTTGGGAACCCCAAGAGGAAGGTATGATGAGCACAGCAGCAAGTTTCCCTCAGTATGAAACCAAGGTTTAATCGAACCAGTAGGAGCAAGAAAACACCCCAAAGGTGTTACTAGATGAGCTTTGGCAGGGCGCATTACCGGTGCTAGTAGCAACGTGGAGACCTGCACAACACAACCACAGAACTTTGTCCCCAACTTGCGATGAGGTTGTCAATCTCACCGTGTTTTGCGGAAAACAAAGGATTAAACGTATTGAATGGAAAGAAGTAATAGTTTGCAGAAAGTAAACACAAAGCAGTAAATAGGCTGTAGATTGTATGTAAAGTAAAGGACCGGGATCCATAGTTCACTAGAGGTGGCTCTCCTTAGATAGATAACATGCTGGGTGAACAAATTACAGCGGGGCAATTGACAAACATCGAGAAAGCAATACATGCATATACTAATCACCTTGACTCCTTTGAGATTCGATTGGGCATTACAACATTATACATAGACCGTCATCCAACTGCATCTATGACTAATAATCCACCTTCAGGTTATCATTCGAACCCCCTCAAGTATTAAGTTACAAGCAACAGATTATTGCTTTACGAATTGCGTGTAAAGTAAACAATATGATTGTTATATGAACAAAGGATTGTTGTTTTCTCCCTAGTAGCAACAACACATCTAGTAACTTAGAAATTTCTGTCACTTCCCTAGATTACCAGAGGCATGAACCCACTATCGAGCATAAATACTAACTCTTGGAGTTGCTAGCATCTACTTGGCCAAGATAGCTACTAACAACGGAAAGCATGCAAGATCACAAATAACAAAGACATGATAGAATCAATAATCAATCTGAAATAGCATCTCAATATCCATCGGATCCCCGCAAACACAACATGCAGAATTACAAATAGATGATCTTGATCATGAACGGAGCTCACAAGATCTAAACATGAAAGCACAAAGGAGGAGAACCAGCCATCTAGCTACTACATGGACCCGTAGTCTAGAGATGAACTACTCACGCATCACACCGGAGGCTTGCATGATGATGAAGAAGGCCTCCAGGGTGAATTCTCCTCTCCGGCAGGGTGCCGGGAAGAGCTTCAGATCCCTCCCGATCTAGGGATGGAGATGACGGCGGCTACAGACTCTTTCGTGGATTTTTGATCGGGCCCTTAGGGTTTTCGTCCCGAGGGCATCTTATAGTCGGAAGGGGAGGCCGAGCGGGTGTCTGGGGCCACCACACCACCCCCTAGCGCGGGTCTAGCCTAGCCACGCGGCCAGGTGGTGTGGCTAGCCTCTGGCCCTTCACCGTCTCGTATTCTGGCACTTGATGACTTCCGGAAAAATAGGCACTTTTGGCTTTTGTCCCGTCCAATTCCAAGAATATTCATTTTCTGACTTTCCTGGAACCAAAAACAGCAGAAACAGCAACCGGGCAATTGTGGCTCTTGTTAATAGGTTAGTCCAAGAAATCATATGAAAAGTACTCCAAAGTGTGGACAAAACACAAGAAAGTGGATAAAACCAAGCATGGAACATCAAAAATTATAGATACATTTGCAATGTATCAACATCCCCAAGCTTAACTCCTACTCGTCCTTGAGTAGGTAAGTGATAAAAAGAAAGAATAATTTTTGAGGTGACATGCACCATCAAAGACTTGATCAAAGTATTTGTAAAACATTCAAAGCTGGGATCATAGTACTTCAATCATAACATGAAGGACAAAGTTCTAGAAATAAGACAAAGAAACTATGATGCAACATGAAAAGGCACAAACAAAAGATTCATGAATAACAATGCTTTGCAAGACGTTTGTTTGTTTCACATAAAGAAAACATAGCATAATAGTATTCAGCTTTTCCCTTAATAGAGTAGCAAATATAAATGCATAGGACACCTTCAAAGTTCATAAGAGTGACTAGATACAAATAGTTTAAAACAAGCAATATCAAGATATGCATCAATCAACTAGTCTTGGGACAATGCACATAGAACTAAGAATGGCCACTATGCTCTCAAAGTAAGTGCATAAAGATAGAAGGTGGAGACTCAATATAATGGTGGAAGAAAGGCCTTTTTATAAAAGGAAGTAGGGATTCAAGTCTCATAAAGAGCTTCCAAAAATTATGGTACTTATAGCTTTCAGCTCTCATTGCCCCTATCATAAGCATCTTGAAGTGATTAAGGTTAAAGTGAACAAACTATGGTATACATGCTTGACGAAGTATATGTTGGAAATCTCATGTCCCTTGAATACGAGGGTCGCTCCTCATGCTACTCAAGTTTAGTCACCGGTAAGTTCTTGTCATCGTAAGTACATGTGTATCATAGAGAACCGCCAATGGGGTACCCCTTGCCCGATGATACGGAAGAATCCCCATATCAAAATGACAAGGCAAGCAGACAACGAGCATCTCAGCAATCTTCTTATTTACCATGGGAATATGGTGCTTTTTTCTCTCTTTCCTCTTTTCATAATCTCTTTCTTTTCTTTTTCCTTTTTTTTCTCAATATAGGACTCTTTTTTTATAAGAAGAATGCTTCATAGACAGCTCATTATGGTTACGCTGCAGGTTTCCACCATGTCAGCATGGATTAGACCAGCGGCCCAGGCGTTTCTCTAACACATATTCATAACTCCATGGACTTACAAGCTCCCTTTCATTTCACACCAATGACATCCATATACAAAAGAGCATGATATCAACTAGGTACAAGTACCAAGTGCAATGTTGAAAGCGTTCCCCATGAAAGCATGGTTCTGCTAATCCCCAAAAAATAAGTGCAAGCATATACAACATAGAAGACACATTGGTTCAAGTTTATTAAGGGCAAGAAAAGTAAAGTGTGCCATCAAGTTCGTGAGATCTTTAATCACTAGTTTTCTCATAACAAGTTTAATTTGGAAGGTAAACAAAGCATGAATATACTTGGAATAGCATAAGCTAGTAGGTAGGTATGGTGGAATCTTTGGAATAACTTGGTTTAGGGAGTTGGATGCATGAGTGGAACTCATACTTGGTTGTGGAGGCTAGCAAAAGACTGGGAGCGACAAACTAAGAGAGCAATAATGGCCATAATCATGCATAGCGACAAAACATCATTGATCAAAGCATAAAGTGATAATACAAGTTGAAAACTAAAGGATCATAAAGGCTATGGTGACTTGTGACAGTCATAACATGGTGTGAGCATGTGCCAAGTCAACCCAAATAGAGCATCAAAGGAGAATACCACTATACTATGCTTTAATATGCTAAAACAACGCATGATTCATCCAAGGCACATTAAGCAACCTCAATTGTTTATAACAAGTCATGCTACAGCAAAGAATACTAAGCATAAAGCCAAAACAATATCAAGCATGGCATGACAAAGCATAGGCCATAGTAAAAAACGAGCTCTTTTTACCACATAAGCATGAAGTTTCCTACTCTTTTCCAAACCAAACCAAACTATTTGCAAACCAATGTATGAAAGAGGGGGTCCAACCAATTTATTCAGCAAACAAAAAAACAAAACGAAATGAAAAAGAAGACGCTCCAAGAACAACACAACTGTGCATGAAACAATAAAAATGAAGCGTTTGGAAGAAACCTGGGATTTGTATTGATGAAGAAGGGGGATGCCTTGGGCATCCCCAATCTTTGACGCTTGTACTTCTTGGATATTTATTGGGGTGATACACGTGGAATCCCCAAGCTTGAGCTTTAGTCCATCCTTCATCTCGTTACTCATTCCTTCCATACACCTGAAATTTTTCCTTCATACAAAACTTCACACAATCTTTATTAGCAACATTAGTGCACTCAAGATAAATAAGTCTTAAGGTTCAGTTCTAACACCAAATAAACTTCCATTAGAACACTAGATACTGTAGCACTTCCCTCAAAAAGCTCAATTCCCCAAAAGAACTCAAGAAGGAACCAACAAGAAGCAAATGCAGAAAATGGCAGAAATCTGTCAAAACAGACCAGCAGGTAAAGACGAATTTTTTCGAAGACCTTCTGTTTCTCAAATCAAAATGTGTTGAACTAATGAAAGTTAGATAACAACCTGGGTCAGAAGAATAAAAATTCACGCCTCAAAAAGACGTTCAGAGATTTTACACGAATTTTTACGGTGAAGCACAGAAATCTGTTTCGGGACAGCAACTTTCCCAATCATTACTTCTCTCTCATTAGAGGTTACTCTTGGCACAAAAAGCAAATAAAAAGGATAAGGAGCGGTTATTACTGAAGTAATAACTTCCAAGACTCATCTAAAACTTTTGGGTTATCTCCCAATAAGTACTTTTCTTTAACGCCTTTAAGTTAGGCATAAGAAGCAAGAAAAAGAATCAAGTGTTCTCAAATGAAGAAGCATTAAGATCAATTCCAGAAATATTTTCAACAAGGCAAGGTATATCATCCAAATATGTTCTAGAGGATCCTCTCTCAATGCTCTTAGGTTCACTATTCTCATCAAAAGGGTTTGCAGGAACAATCCAATCAAGATTCTTTTCTATGGCATCATGTATTGCTACTAGTTTGAAGGGTATTGGTATCTTAGGTTCCTCCCCATTAGGTTCGGTTTTGTTCATCTTTTCTCGTGTACCAACAACATCTACACATGAGCCTAGCATATTGAAACGTTCAAAGACTTTTCTAGCTTCCTTGGCAACATCATAGAACTCCTTAAACAAAGTTTCTAGAATAAACTCCCTCTTTTCAGGGTCTTCAATTTCTTTAAGCTTAAGAAACATTACTTGCATTAAGGGGTTGAGGTTAACAAACCTAGCTTCTAACATGTGAATTAAAGAAGCTGCAGCAATCTCATAGTTTGGAGCAAGTTCTGCACGGGATCTATCCTCATTATCTTCATATTTACTAACGTGATTGAAGAATTCTTCAATATTATCTTTCCTAATTATAGAACCACTATCAATTGGAAGGTCTTTCAGGGTGAATTTGGGGACCAACATGGTGAGCTAAGGAAGAGGCAACAACTAAAGGATACTTAATTTTTTTGTGTTTTTTTTAATAAGAAAGCAAACTAGTAATACTAATTTTTGTGTGTTTTTGATTAAAAAAACAAGCAAACAAAGCAAAAAGAAACTAAGCAAAACAAAAATAACAAAGTAAAGAGATTGGTTATGAGGGACTCCCCTTCTGAAGATGTCCTTGACTCCCTGGCAATGGCGCCAGAAAAAAGCTTGATGGCTCTGTGTATGGCGCCAGAAAAATGCTGGGGCGGTGTTGATGTAGAGCTTGTTGGGAACCCCAAGAGGAAGGTATGATGAGCACATCAGCAAGTTTCCCTCAGTATGAAACCAAGGTTTAATCGAACCAGTAGGAGCAAGGAAACACCCCAGTTACTAGCTGAGCTTTGGCAGGGCGCACTACCGGTGCTAGTAGCAACATGGAGACCTGCACAACACAACCACAGAACTTTATCCCCAACTTGCGATGAGGTTGTCAATCTCACCGTGTTTTGCAGAAAACAAAGGATTAAACGTATCGAATGGAAATAAGTAATAGTTTGCAGAAATTAAACACAAAGCAGTAAACAGACTGTATGTAAAGTAAAGGACCGGGATCCATAGTTCACTAGAGGTGGCTCTCCTTAGATAGATAACATGCTGGGTGAACAAATTACAGCGGGGCAATTGACAAACATCGAGAAAGCAATACATGCATATACTAATCATCTTGACTCCTTTGAGATTCGATTGGGCATTACAACATTATACATAGACCGTCATCCAACTGCATCTATGACTAAGAATCCACCTTCAGGTTATCATCAAACCCCTCCAAAGATTAAGTTACAAGCAACAGATTATTGCTTTACGAATTGCGTGTAAAGTAAACAATACGATTGTTCTATGAACAAAGGATTGTTGTTTTCTCCCTAGTAGCAACAGCACATCTAGTACCTTAGAGATTTCTGTCACTTCCCTAGATTACCAGAGGCATGAACCCACTATCGAGCATAAATACTAACTCTTGGAGTTGCTAGCATCTACTTGGCCAAGATAGCTACTAACAACGGAAAGCATGCAAGATCACAAATAACAAAGACATGATAGAATCAATAATCAATCTGAAATAGCATCTCAATATCCATCGGATCCCCGCAAACACAACATGCAGAATTGCAAATAGATGATCTTGATCATGAACGGAGCTCACAAGATCTAAACATGAAAGCATAAAGGAGGAGAACCAGCCATCTGGCTACTACATGGATCCGTAGTCCAAGGATGAACTACTCACGTATCACACCAGAGGCTTGCATGGTGATGAAGAAGGCCACTAGGGTGAATTCCCCTCTCTGACAGGGTGCCGAGAAGAGCTTCGGATCCCTCCCGATCTAGGGATGGAGATGACGGCAGCTACAGACTCTTTCGTGGTTTTTTGATCCGGCCCTTAGGGTTTTCGTCCTGAGGGCATCTTATAGTCGGAAGGGGAGGCCGAGGGGGTGCCAGGGGCCACCACACAACCCCCTAGCGCGGGCCCAGCCTGGCCGTGCGGCCAGGTGGTGTGGCCAGCCTCTGGCCCTTCTCTGTCTCATATTCTGGCACTTGATGACTTCCAGAAAAATAGGCACTTTGGCTTTTGTCCTGTCCAATTCTAAGAATATTCATTTTCTGACTTTCCTGGAACCAAAAACAGCAGAAAACAGGCAGCTGGCACTGTGGCTCTTGTTAATAGGTTAGTCCAAGAAATCATATGAAAAGTACTCCAAAGTGTGGACAAAACACAAGAAAGTGGATAAAAGCAAGCATGGAACATCAAAAATTATAGATACATTTGCAATGTATCAAGCATGTTGAATGAAGAATCTAGAAAGAGGGAGAAAGGTGATGCCCCTCTTCTGATACCTATGTGGCTGAATCCCACAACAAGAATGACAACCGTGGATGTGGCCAAAGCAAATATTAGTGTGAAAACAACTAGAAATCCAAGAGGAGATCAAAGTCATGACAGAGATTAGGACCACCTGCTATTACTTTGGCAAGTCGGGTCATAAGAAGAGAGATTGTAGAAAATATAAAAGAGATCTGCTAGAGGGAAAAGTCAAAAATAAGGTCAAACAAAAGGGAGAGAATGGTGCCTCCATGACTTCAGAATCTGAGCAAGGTGAAGATTACCTATTCATTGAAGATGAATAATGTTATAGTGATGTTTGTGATGATGCCATGAGTTAGATTATGAATTCAGGTGCGTTTTCCACATTACATCACACAAGGAGTATTTCGCATCCTATACCAGCAGCATCACTAGCTAGGTGAGGATGAGGAATAGTGGTTCGTCGACTATTGTTGACAAGGGAACTATATGCATTGATACAAACATAGGCTATATAGGTTGGTGCTCGATGATGTGCGACATGTACCCGGTATACGGCTGAATTTGTTGTCAGTTGGAAAGCTCGATGACATCTGCCATAGAAGTTATTTTGGTGATGCAAAATGGAAGCTCACCAAAGGCTCTTTGATTTTGGCTGGAGGAAGCAAGCAAGGTTGTCTCTATGTGACTAAAACCAAACTATGCAATCATGTGTAGCACCCTAGGAAAACCACTACCAGAAATCGCCTGTTATTTCTACTTTGTGCATTATCATGACATCATCATGCATGTTTGTTCATAAAAGTATTTTGCGAAAATCCTTTTATGCTTTCTACATTAGTCACTTCTTTATTTAAAACTAAAAACCTGGTCCTTACGGATATTTTTGTTTATCTAAAAAACCTATATGGAAAAAAAATTAATAAAAGAAAATAAAACTATTTTGTACCGGGGAGGCCGCCGCTGGCCAGTCCTAAAGGGCCCAGCTCGCAGCAGCCTACCACCCCAGCTAAGCCCTAACCCTAACCCTAACCCCACACGCAGGCCACACACACACTCATGCACACCGCGCGTAGCCGCAACCACCCCGACTAGTTCCCCATCACGGTCAACCCCCCTCCCCTTGTCTTTTCCCCACCAATCCGGCCCCACCGTCAACACTACCCCCGCCGTGAAAGACACACACACATCGCACGCACCAACCCAATCAGCCACGCACACCACGACTCCACACCACACACACAACTGCACCGACACGACCACCACAGTACATGCTACGCACATGACACGGATACCACACGATGCAACGTACCTCGCCACCACGCACACATGCCTCGATGCCACCCAACCCGCATCGCCGTCCTCCTTCGCCACCTACCCCGCTTCTTTCCTGGCCCTGATGGGATCCCCTCCCCTCGATCATTGCAGCACCACCGCTCCATCACCTCCTCACCCCAGTGCCCCATCATCGCCCGCTCGATCTCGTGTGCTCCGCCGTCCTCAAGCTCCGTAGTCTTCGGTACCCCTTCCTTGGATCTCTGCCATTGGCCGCCGCCTAGGTCCCTTGCTGCTGTCGGTCGTGCCGCCTCTCTCTGCGCTTTGGCGTTGCCCCAGACTTCCAGCTTGTTGACCTTGTTCGCTTGCCCTACCTCGCCTTCCCATGGTCGTCCTCCTCTAGGCCATGCCACCGGGAGCTCTTGTCATCGTCATGCATGACCCCAACCTCCGCCTCCCTCTGGGCTGCCAAGCTCGTCTCTGCCTCGATGATGCCTTGCTCGGCCCCTCAGCGCCCCTGTGTCGATCGTTACCCCGCCATGGTTGATGCCTCCGGCGTGGCGCTCTGCACCAACACGACGTCACCAGCCCACGTCCCCTGTCCCCGGCCCGGCACGACCTCACCCAGCGCCTCCCTCGACCACCTCTACTCTACGCCTCCCTCTCACGCATGTTGCTCGACCACCACGGGACTTTTTCGTTCTCCTGCACTGACCCCGCGTCAGCCTCTGTCCATTATTTTTTCTCTAGTCGCAATGTTGCGAGTTGGTGATGTAGAGCTCCTGCTGCTCCTATCGTCTTTGATCTAGGAACCCCGTGTGGGTTCAACCATTGGTTGTGTTGTGGTGGTGACCGTGTGGTCTCTACTATGTGGCTTCAGTTGTTGTCGTCAAGATTCTTTGAGGTTGATGCTAAGCGAGTATCCCAACCCGGATGATGAGATGATTGTGTCGCAAAGATCGAACATGCCAGATCTCTGATGCTCGAAGATAGACACGAGTACTTGGTACTAGAACTAAGATCACTGACAAGGAAGCCAAAACTAAAGATCTTCATCACGGAACCAAGATCTTCATCACGGAACGCCAAGACCCGATCCCGGAACTCAAATACGAAACCCAAACCCCTCAGAACACAAGTTCTCCTTCCCAAATCCAAAGACCGAACCCCAAGACCCCTAGATCCAAACCCCAATGTGTGACCCCTATTCGACACCCCTACTTTTATAATATATTACACCTACCTTGTTGCATGAGTTGTACATGCTTGCATACATATTTTGTCGGTCCGAGTTATATAGTCGATTCACCTCATAACTAAATATGGAGTATATATGCGGGCTATTCTTGTCTTATATCGCCTCCATTTAAATTTGTGTAGCAAACTGATGCCATGTTTTACCTTATCAATACAACATTTAAATTGTGGGGTACCTAAACAATTTAAACCTACTATTTAGTTGTTGATATCCCGATTCCGCTTAATATTGCCTAGTTGCATCACATCTTTGCCATGTCATGCATCATATCATAAACATGCCGAATCTTCTGTCGTAGTACTAAATAGTGCATCCGGTGTTTCTTTTAGTTCTTTGCTTCTTATCAGATTAGGCTGTTGAGTTGATGCGAGTCTCGACAAGTTCTTCGGATAATGAATCTTCGACTATGTTTTCCAAGCAAGCATTCTCCCCCTTTCTACCTATTTTGCATTTATAGTATTTACTCCCTCCTGTTGATCTATTGCTATCCGTGTTGCGATGCTTTCTGTACCATTTATATTCCGTGCAGCCTCTATATTGCCTTGGACACCTCCTATTGCCCGTTGTTTAGAAGATAGTTGACCTTGCGTGTCGTAGTTTCTTTCTTAGCTATTGAATCAAGTCATAAAGTTCCAACATTGTTGGGAGGTTGGCACATGTTTAATGGTGGAGATAATCATGGTTTCAATTATTAGTGGATAATTAAATGTTGGAAGTAGAAATAATTAATGAAGAGGCACCGATGGGTAATAGTTGAGATCTAGCTTTTATCCAGCCCACATGTGTCCATCTAGGACCAGAGTTCTTGACACCTATTCCGAGACCGAGCATGCTAACCACATGTGGGGTGTGTGGGTACCCCTGTCGGCTTATTACTTGATTTCAAAGTACTGTACTAGGGGCCACAAAACTAGTTCGGGCTTTATACGTTACCTAGTGTACCTATGCCATGTATGAGATGTTTATTACATGTTGCTCGATGAACGTTTATTATTGTTGCGTAGGTGCGGCACTCTGTCACAGAAATATATTGTCTATGGTCTCTGCTCGTGTGACAAGTGCATGCAACCTTAGGGTCTGTACGAGGAATAAATATACCTCATATGGGTAGCTCTTTTGGGTGGCCCCCATAAACTTTCTTTGGGTCTGGGAACACGTCGTGTCCGAAGCCCCGCTGACATACCGATGGGTGCATGTTAATTGATCTAGCAAATAGGGTGGAAGTGCATCTGGATACTTTGGTACACCCCTGCAGGGTTAAATCTTTTCGAAAAGTCGTGTCCACGATTATGGATGATTTGGAGCATAGTTTATCAGTCATAGACAACTTACACTAAAGAATTACTATTATAATTTGACTTGGATCTGAAATGACTAGTAAGTTGGACAACCACCATGGAATGAATGTATAAAACTGCCAACTGTGTGAGTTTGCTCGGTAGGACTTCCTCGTTTGGTCATGAGGAGGAAATACCAGGATGGGTATGTTGGGTGTTATTATCAGGTTGGTTCTGAATAGGTCTTTCTCATCCCTCTCTGATAGCCGACAGTTGTATCGAGTCTCTATAAGTTGTTTAGTGCAAGCTTCCCTACCGCTTTAGTCCACCATACCTATGTAGGTGAGAGCCGCTAAATTCTAAGACTCACCGTGTACTGACCTCAGTATTGACTGCTCCCTTTTTCCTTTGCCCTTTGTCGGCACCCCTTTGTTTTAACAGGTATGAGTTCGACGATGTTAGCCTACAAAGGGCAAAGGAAAAAGGGAGCGGTTAGTACTGAGGCCAGTACACGGCGAGTCTTAGAATTCAGCGTTGATACGTTGCAAACGTATCCATAATTTTTGATGTTCCATGCTTGGTTTTATCTACTTTCTTATGTTTTGTCCACACTTTGGAGTACTTTCTATACACTTCCTTGGACTAACCTATTAATAAGAGCCATAGTGCCAGCTGCCTGTTTTCTGCTATTTTTGGTTCCAGGAAAGTCAGAAAATGAATATTCTTGGAATTGGAAAGGACAAAAGCCAAAGTTAATTTTTCACCAAGGGGGACATGGAGCCAGAATCTGAGAGGAGGGGGCAGGCCGCCACACCACCTGGCCTGTAGCTGCCGCCATGCTGGGGTGGTCTGGCCGCCTCGGCCTCCCCTTTCGCCTATAAGATGCCTCCGATACAGAAACCCTAAGGACCCAATCAAAATTCCACGAAAGAGTCTGTAGCCGCCATCATCTCCATCCCTAGATCGGGAGGGATCTGAAGCTCTTCTCGGCACCCTGCAGGAGGGGAGAATTCACCCTGGAGGCCTTCTTCATCACCATGCAAGCCTCCGGTGTTATGCGTGAGTAGTTCATCTCTATACTACGGGTCCATGTAGTAGCTAAATGGCTGGTTCTTCTCCTTTGTGCTATCTGATGTCTACGCACTTCTATTCTTGTAAACAGTTGTTGGGCCTCCAAGTGCATAGGTTTGTAGAACAGCAGCAAGTTTCCCTTAAGTGGATTACCCAAGGTTTATCGAACTTAGGGAGGAAGTGGTCAAAGGTATTCCCTCTCAAGCAACCCTGCAATTAAGATACAAGAAGTCTCTTGTGTCCCCAACACACCCAATACACTTGTCAGGTGTATAGGTGCACTAGTTCGGCGAAGAGATAGTGAAATACAAGTGGTATGGATAATTATAAGTGGTAACGGTGCTAGAAAATAGCTTGCTGGCGTGTGGTTGACGTGGGAAAAGACTAAAGGCAAACTGAAATAAAGATGGAAGCAAGCAAACATGTAACAGATCTAATTGCAAACGGTGTTTCAAAGCTTAGAAATAAGGCCTAGGGATCATACTTTCGCTAGTGAACACTCTCATATAAATATATTCTCTTCATGATACTACTCTTAACTACTCTCTGGTTGGACACTCTAATCGATGGTAGGGCTATAACAGCACACCTCAAAGTTTGCTTTCCGCATCTAGATAACCCCACACTGTCACCTTGAGCACTAGATGGTTCCAACAAACACCACAATTTCATAAATACATCCAACTCCAAATAAAACTCATAACAAGTATTTGAGATCTCTAGCCTAAGTGCCACCATGGTGTGCACACTGTCAACTTCACACACATGGGGAGAGCAGAGATCTATTAAAGCACTTGAGTAGCAAGGTAGATCTATAGATTACAAGCTCATGATCTCGATAAGATCATGCACAAAGAGAGAGATGAACACATAGCTACCGGTAGAACCCTTAGCCTCGAGAGAGAACTACTCCCTCCTCATCATGGAAATCAGCAACGGCGATGGAGATGGTGGTGGAGATCGATGGAGATGGCTCCGGGGGCACTTCCCCGTCCCGTCAGGGTGCCGGAATAGAGACTTTCTGTCCCCCGAATCTCCCCTTCGATGGCGGCGGCGCTGCGAAACTTTTCATGGCTGGATGATTGACAATTTAGGGTTTTCGCATCGGGAGGAATATATAGGCGAAGAGGCAAGGTTGGTGGGTAGCCAGGGGGCCACTCCATGCCCTAGCGTGGCATCGGGGAACCCGCGCCTAGGGTGGTTTGGCCACCCTATGGCCCCTCTCTGTCTCTCCTTCTGGCTCCATGAGTCTTCCGGGAAAATAACGACTTTGGCTTTTGTTCGGTCTAATTCTAAGAATATTCATTTTTCGACTTTCTGGAACCAAAAATAGTAGAAAACAGGCAACTGGCACTATGGCTCTTGTTAATAGGTTAGTCCAAGAAATCATATGAAAACTACTCCAAAGTGTGGACAAAACATAAGAAAGTAGATAAAACCAAGCTTGGAACATCAAAAATTATGGATACGTTTGCAACGTATCACTATCATGTTTAGATCTTGTGAGCTCCGTTCATGATCAAGATCATCTATTTGTAATCCTACATGTTGTGTTTGCGGGGATCCGATGGATATTGAGATGCTATTTCAGATTGATTATTGATTCTATCATGTCTTTGTTATTTGTGATCTTGCATGCTTTCCATTGTTAGTAGCTATCTTGGCCAAGTAGATGCTAGCAACTCCAAGAGTTAGTATTTATGCTCGATAGTGGTTTCATGCCTCTAGTAATCTAGGGAAGTGACAGAAATCTCTAAGGTACTAGATGTGTTGTTGCTATTAGGGAGAAAACAACAATCCTTTGTTCATAGAACAATCGTATTGTTTACTTTACACGCAATGCGTAATGCAATTATCTATTGCTTGCAACTTAATACTAGAGGGGGTTCGGATGATAACCTAAAGGTGGATTATTAGTCATAGATGCAGTTGGATTACGGTCTATGTATAATGTTGTAATGCCCAATCGAATCTCAAAGGAGTCAAGATGATTAGTATATGCATATATTGCTTTCTTGATGTTTGTCAATTGCCCCACTGTAATTTGTTCACCCAACATGTCATATATCTTAAGGAGAGCAACCACTAGTGAACTATGGACCCCGGTCCTTTCTTTTACCATCAATCTACAATTGTTTACTGCTTTCTGTTAACTTTCTGCAAACTATTACTTTCTTCCACACAATATGTTTAATCCTTTGTTTTCAGCAAAACCGGTGAAATTGACAACCTCACTGTAAGTTGGGGCAAAGTTCTGTGGTTGTGTTGTGCAGGTTTTCACGTTGCTGCTAGCACCAGTAGTGCGCCCTGCCAAAGTCCAGCTAGCAACACCTTGGAGGTGTTTCCTTGCTCCTACTGGTTCGATAACCTTGGTTTCATAACTGAGGGAAACTTACTGTTGTGCTCATCATACCTTCCTCTTGGGGTTCCCCAACGAGATCGTTAATACACGAGTCAGCAAGTACATTTTCTGGCGCCGTTGCCGGGGAGTCAAGAACATCTTCACAAGGGGAGTCCCTCATAACCAATCTCTTTACTTTGTTTTATTTGTTTTGCTTAGTTTATTTTTGCTTTGTTTGCTTATTTCTTTTATCAAAAATACAAAAAAAAAGTTCCTACTATAGTTGTTATTTTCGTTGGTCTGTTATTGTCTTGCTTTATCATGCTTTCTATCAATGGTTGGTTTCTTTGAAACTGAATCTAATTGGTAATGTGGGTTCACGGAAGAACAAAAATATTATTATAAGGAACACCGCTTGTCACAAAAAGGGAAACACTTATGGGAACAAATTGATAAATTGTATACCATTGCTAGAAATGTGTGCTCTACTCATAATGTTACTTATTGTTTTGATAAATCTTGTTGCTGTAAGAGGTATAAACACCTCCCTTTTCAATGTGAGTATAATGATAATGTTACCATATCTTCTTATGTTAAAGGAAATTATGACTTTTATGATGTGGAACAAATTGAAGAATTTATTGCTTGGAAGGGTGCATTTGAACTTGCTAGTTTGCTTGAAAATACTAATGATTCACCTTATAAATATGAGGTTTATGATATACTTAAATTTTGCTTTGATAATTACAAGGAATAAAATGGCTATATTCTTGAATATATTAATAGATGCTTTCCACAAACGGAAGAGACTAATGCCTTGCAAGAGCTTATGGAAGAAGAAATTGCTGAAACGGGAAACTCATTAGATGAAAAAGAGGAGGAGAGTGATGAACAAAAGGAGGAAGAATGGATTAGCTACTCGTTCCTACCTTCTAATGAGAGTAACTCTTTATCCCTTACATTATTTGATTGTCCCCCATGCTTACCAAAGGAGGATGAATGTTATGCTCATGTTATCTGTGATAATCCTTTATTTGTGCCTAACTTCGAAATGCATGGTACTAAAGAATTTTTCTTAGAAAATTTTTATGATAAATCTCTAGACGATGGTCCTATATTGAATGATCAGTCATCTTGTTATAGAATTGTTAAAAGTGGGTTTGAAGGTTTTAATCCCACTATTTTTGAGCTTGATAAAAATTATGTGTCTGTAGATCATGAAAAGCATACTTTATGTGATAGTTATATTGTTGAGTTTATTCATGAGGCTACTGAAAATTATTATGAGAGAGGAAAATATGGTTGTATAAGTTTTCATGGTACTGAAACACCTCTCTATGTGCTGAAAGTTTTGAAGCTGCTCTTGTTTTATCTACCCATTCTTGTTACTATGTGCTTCTTTGATTTATATTCTTACAATATTCCTATGCATAGGAAGTGGGTTAGACTTAAATGTGTTTTGAATTTGCTTCTTGATGCTCTCTTTTACTTCAATTCATATTTCTTATGTGAGCATCTTCTCAAACTATCATGCCTAACTTAAAGGCGTTAAAGAAAAGTACTTATTGGGAGATAACCCAAAAGTTTTAGATGAGTCTTAGAAGTTATTGCTTCAGTAATAACCTCTCCTTATCCTTTTTATTTGCTTTTTGTGCCAAGAGTAACCTCTAATGAGAGCGAAGTAATGATTAGGAATGTTGCTGTCCCGAAACAGATTTTTGTGCTTCACCGTAAAAATTCGTGTAAAATCTTTGTATGTCGTTTTGAGGCGTGCATTTTTGTGCTTCTGCCCCAGGTTGTTATCTAACTTTTTTTAGTTCAACACTTTTCGATTTGAGAAACAGAAGGTCTTCAAAAAAATTGGATTTTACCTGCTGGTCTGTTTTGACAGATTTCTGCCATTATTTGCATTTGCTTCTTGTTGGTTCCTCTTTGAGTTCTTTTGGGGAATTGAGATTTTTGAGGGAAGTGCTTCAGTAGCTTGTGTTTTAGTGGAAGTTTTATTGGTGTTGAAACTGAACCTAAAGACTTATTATCTTGAGTGCACTAATGTTGCTAATAAAGATTGTGGGAAGTTTTGTATGAAGGAAAGATTTCAGGTGTATGGAGAGAATGATGTAATGAGATGAAGAATGGACTAAAGCTCAAGCTTGGGGATGCCACCCCGTGTCACCCCAAGAAATATTCAAGAGGTACAAGCGTCAAAGCTTGGGAATGCCCAAGGCATCCCCTTCTTCATCAATAAAAATCCTAGGTTTCTTCCAAACACTTCATTTTTATTGTTTTATGCACAGTTGTGTTGTTCTTGGAGCGTTTTCTTTTTTGTTTTTGTTTATCGTTTTCATTTGCTTGGTTTTCTTAGTTTTCTTAAATAAATTGGTTGGACCCCCTCTTTCATACTTTAGTTTTCAAATAGTTTGGTTTGGATTGGAAAAAGAGTAGAAAAGTTCATGCTTAAGTGGTAAAAGGAGCTTGTTTTTGACTATGGCATATGCTTTCTCATGTCATGCTTGATATTTTTTGGCTTTATGCTTAGTGATTTTTGCTGTAGCATGACTTGTTATAAAAAATTGAGATTGTTTAATGTGCCTTGGAAGAATCATGCGTTGTTTTAGCATATTAAAGCATAGTATTGTGGTATTCTCCTTTGATGCTTTATTTGGGTTGACTTGGCGCATGCTCACATCATGTTATGACTATCCCAAGTCACCATAGCATGTATGATCCTTTAGTTTTCGACTTGTAATATCACTTTATGCTTTGATTAATGATGTTTTGTTGCTCTGCATGATTATGGCCACTATTGCTCTCTTAGTTGGTCGCTCCCAGTCTTTTGCTAGCCTCCATAACCAAGTATGAGTTCCACTCATGCATCCAACTCCTAAAACCAAGTTATTCCAAAGAGTCCACCATACCTCGCTAGTAGCATTTGCTATTCCAAGTATATTCATGTTTTTATCTACCTTCCGAATTAAACTTGTTATGTGAAAATTAGTGATTAAAGCTCTCACGAACTTGATGGCACACTTTACTTTCTTGCACTTAATAAACATGAAATATTGCATCCATCTTTGTTGCGTATATGCTTGCACTTTATAAGTTAAAATTAGCAGAACCATGTATCATGGGGAACGCTTTCAACATTGCACTTGTACATTGTACCTAGTTGATATCATGTTCTTTTGATTATGGATCCCGGTGGTGTGAAATAAAATGGGAACTTGTAAGATCATGTAGTTTGTATTTGTGTTAGAGAAATGCCTGGGCCGCTAGCCTAAGCCATGCCTAATCATGGTGGAAACTTGCAGCATAACCATAATGAGCACTCTATGAAGCATCCTCAATAAAAACCTATGCAAATAGCAAATAAAAAGATCACTGAGATGCTCATTGTCTGCTTGCCTTGTCATTTTGATTATGGGATAGCTCCTGTATCATGTGCAAGGGGTACCCTGTTGGCGGTTCTCTATGATACATATGTACTTACAATGACAAGAGCTTACTTGTGACTAAAGTTGAGTAGCATGAGGTTCGGTCTTTGTAAGTAAGGGGCATGAGATTTCGCCTTATAACTTGTCAAGCATATCCTCTTAGTTGTGTCACTTTAACCTTAATCAGCTAAAGATGCTTATGATAGGGGCAATGAGAGCTGAAAGCTAATAAGTATTATAATTTTTGGAAGCTCTTTATGAAACTTGATTCCCTACTTCCTTCTATGAAGGCCCTTCTTTTACTTTTATGTTGAATCTCCACCTTCTATCTTTATGCACCTACTTTGAGAGCATAGTGGCCATTCTTAGTTCTATGTGCATTGTCCCAAGACTTGTTGATTGATGCATAATGTTGATATTGCTTGTTCTCAAACTATTTGTATCTAGTCACTCTTATGAACTTTGAAGGTGTCCTATGCATTTATGTTTGCTACTCTATGAGGGACAAGCTGAATGCCACTATGCTATGTTTTCTTTATGTGAAACAAACAAACGTCTTGCAAAACATTGTTATTCATGAATCTTTTGTTTGTGCCTTTTCATGCTGCAACATAGGTGCTATGTCTTATTGCTAGAACTTTATCTTTCATGCTATGTTGAAGTACTATGATCCCAGCTATCAATGTTTTACAAATACTTTGATCAAGTTTATGATAGAGCATGTCACCTCAAAAATTATTTTTTCTTTTTATCACTTACCTACTTGAGGACGAGCAGGAGTTAAGCTTGGGGATGTTGATACGTTGCAAACATATCCATAATTTTTGATGTTCCATGCTTGGTTTTATCTACTTTCTTATGTTTTGTCCACACTTTGGAGAACTTTATATACACTTTCTTGGACTAACCTATTAACAAGAGCCATAGTGCCAGCTGCTTGTTTTCTGCTGTTTTTGGTTCCAGGAAAGTCAAAAAATGAATATTCTCGGAATTGGACGAGACAAAAGCCAAAGTTAGTTTTTCACCAAGGGGGGCACGGAGCCAGAATACGAGACAGAAAGGGGCAGGGGCCGCCACACCACCTGGCCACGCGGCCAAGCCTGTCCCGTGCCAGGGGTGGTTTGGCCGCCTCAGGCACGCCCTCAGCCTCCCCTTTCGCCTATAAGATGCCTCCGATACAGAAACCCTAAGGACTCGATCAAAATTCCACGAAAGAGTCTGTAGCCGCCGTCATCTCCATCCCTAGATCGGGAGGGATCTGAAGCTCTTCCCGGCACCCTCCCGGAGGGGAGAATTCACCCTGGAGGCCTTCTTCATCACCATGCAAGCCTCCGGTGTGATGCGTGAGTAGTTCATCTCTAGACTATGGGTCCATGTAGTAGCTAGATGGTTGGTTCTTCTCCTTTGTGCTATCATGTTTAGATCTTGTGAGCTCCGTTCATGATCAAGATCATCTATTTGTAATGCTACATGTTGTGTTTGCGGGGATCCGATGGATATTGAAATGCTATTTCAGATTGATTATTGATTCTATCATGTATTTGTTATTTGTGATCTTGCATGCTTTTCGTTGTTAGTAGCTATCTTGGCCAAGTAGATGCTAGCAACTCCAAGAGTTAGTATTTATGATCAATAGTGGGTTCATGCCTCTAGTAATCTGGGGAAGTGACAGAAATATCTAAGGTACTAGATGTGTTGTTGCTACTAGGGAGAAAACAGCAATCCTTTGTTCATAGAACAATCGTATTGTTTACTTTACACACAATGCGTAATGCAATTATCTGTTGCTTACAACTTAATACTGGAGGGGGTTCGGATGATAACCTGAAGGTGGATTATTAGGCATAGATGCAGTTGGATTACGGTCTATGTATAATGTTGTCATGCCCAATCGAATCTCAAAGGAGTCAAGATGATTAGTATATGCATATATTGCTTTCTCGATGTTTGTCAATTGCCCCACTATAATTTGTTCACCCAACATGTCATCTATCTTAAGGAGAGCCACCACTAGTGAACTATGGACCCCGGTCCTTTCTTTTACCATCAATCTACAACTGTTTACTGCTTTCTATTTACTTTCTGCAAACTATTACTTTCTTCCACACAATACGTTTAATCCTTTGTTTTCAGCAAAACCGGTGAGATTGATGATACATTGCAAATGTATCTATAATTTTTGATGTTCCATGCTTAGTTTTATCCACTTTCTTGTGTTTTGTTCCAACTTTGGAGTACTTTTCATATGGTTTCTTGGACTAACCTATTGACAAGAGCCACAGTGCCAGCTGCCTGTTTTCTGCTGTTTTTGGTTCTAGGAAAGTCAGAAAATGAATATTCTCAGAATTGGACGGGACAAAAGCCAAAGTGCCTATTTTTTCGAAAGTCATCAGATGCCAGAATACGAGACGGAGAGGGGCCAGAGGCCGTCCGCACCACCTTGCCACGCGGCCAGGCTTGGCCTGCGCCAGGGGGTGGTTTGGTGGCCCCTGGCACCCCCCTCGGCCTCCCCTTCCGCCTATATATTGCCCTCAGGACAAAAACCCTAAGTACCCGATCAAAAATCCACGAAAGAGTCTATAGCCACCGTCATCTCCATCCCTAGATCGAGAGGGATCTGAAGCTCTTCCCGGCACCCTGCCAGAGAGAATTCACCACAGGCCTTCTTCATCACCATGCAAGCCTCCGATGTGATGCGTGAGTAGTTCATCCTTGGACTACGGATCCATGTAGTATCTAGATGGCTGGTTCTCCTCCTTTGTGCTTTCATGTTTAGATCTTGTGAGCTCCGTTCATGATCAAGGTCAGCTATTTGTAATTCTGCATGTTGTGTTTGCGAGGATCCGATGGATATTGAGATGCTATTTCAGATTGATTATTGATTCTATCATGTCTTTGTTATTTGTGATCTTGCATGCTTTCCATTGTTAGTAGCTATCTTGGCCAAGTAGATGCTAGCAACTCGAAGAGTTAGTGTTTATGCTCGATAGTGGGTTCATGCCTCTGGTAATCTGGGGAAGTGATAGAAATCTCTAAGGTACTAGATGTGCTGTTGCTACTAGGGAGAAAACAACAATCCTTTGTTCATAGAACAATCGTATTGTTTACTTTACACGTAGTTAAGAAGCAATAATCTGCTTGCAACTTATCTTTGGAGGGGGTTGGATGATAATCTGAAGGTGGATTATTAGTCATAGATGCGCTTGGATGGCGGCATGTATAATGTTGTAATGCCCAATCAAGTTCCAAAGGAGTCAAGATGATTAGTATATGCATGTATTGCTTTCTCGATGTTTGTCAATTGCCCCGCTGTAATTTGTTTACCCAGCATGTTATCTATCTAAGGAGAGCCACCTCTAGTGAACTATGGATCCCGGTCCTTTTCTTTACATACAATCTATAAACTGTTCACTGCTTTGTGTTTACTTTCTGCAAACTTTTACTTCTTTCCATTCGATACGTTTAATCCTTTTTTTCTGCAAAACACGTTGGGATTGACAACCTCATCGCAAGTTGGGGATAGAGTTCTATGGTTGTGTTGTGTAGGTCTCCACGTTGCTACTAGCACCGGTAGTGCGCATACAAGGCTTCATTTAGCAACACCTTTGGGGTGTTTCCTTGATCCTACTGGCTCGATTAAACCTTGGTTTCATACTGAGGGAAACTTGCTGATGTGCTCATCATACCTTCCTCTTGGGGTTCCCAATGAGCTCTACATCAACCCCGCTCAGAGCCATCAAGCATTTTTCTGGCGCCATACACAGAGCCATCAAGCATTTTTCTAGCGCCGTTGCCGGGGAGTCAAGGACATCTTCACAAGGGTAGTCCCTCATAACCAATCTCTTTACTTTGTTATTTTTGTTTTGCTTAGTTTCTTTTTTGCTTTGTTTGCTTGTTTGGTTATCAAAAACACACAAAAAATAGTTTTACTAGTTTGCTTTCTTATTCAAAAACCCAAAAAAATGACTACTCTTGAAAACACTAAGTTGTGTGACTTCACTAGCACCAACAACGATGATTTTATGAGCACACCTATTGCTCCACCTGTGGCTGAAGATACTTTCTCTGAGATAAAACCTGCTTTGCTCAATCTTATTATGAGAGAACAATTTTCTGGTATTGGTAATGAAGATGTTGCTTCCCATCTAAATAACTTTGTTGAACTTTGTGAGATGCAAAAGCATAGGGATGTAGATGGTGATATTATTAAGCTGAAATTGTTTCCTTTCTCTTTGAGAGGAAAAGCTAAAGAATGGTTGAATTCCTTAACTAAGAATAGTATTGATTCTTGGACTAAGTGCAAAGATGCTTTCATTGGAAAGTACTATCCTCCTACTAAGATTATATCTATGAGAAGTGAAATAATGAAGTTTAAACAATCTGATAATGAACATGTTGGTCAAGCTTCAGAAAGAATGAAATCTTTGGTAAAGAATTGTCCCACTCATGGACTGACTGCTTGGATGATCATCCAAACTTTTTATGCAGGATTGAACTATTCTTCAAGAAACCTGTTGGACTCTACTGCTGGAAGTACCTTTATGACCATCACTTTGGGTGCTACAACAAAGCTTCTAGACAATATGATGGTTAATTATTCTGAATGGCATACTGAGAGAGCTCCACAAGGTAGGAAGGTAAATTCTGTTGAGGAAACTGATGACCCACAAGTATAGGGGGTGTATCGCAGTATTTTCGAGGGAAGTGAAACCCAATTTAGTGATTCGACACAAGGGGAGCCAAAGAATATTTATCAGCCTTAACAACTGAGTTGTCAATTCAGCTGCACCTGGAAACAATCTTGCTCATAGCAGTTTATCAGTAGCAACAGTTTTGTAGTAGCAATAGCAAAGTAACAACAGTAGTAAAGCAAAGACAATAGTAACAAAAGCAGTAACAATGGGATTCGAGTGCGGTAGGCATAGGGATGGATGGACGGGCGTTGCATGGACAAGAAAATTCACATAGCAATCAGAACATAGGGCAATTGCAGATAAATAAGATAAAGCATCCAAGTACCAGACAATCCTAGGCATGTGTTCCATATATAGTCATACGTGCTCGCAATGAGAACTTGCACAACATCTTTTGTCCTGCCAGCCCGTTTGCAGCGGGGCCTCTAGGGAACTACTGGCAAATAAGGTGCTCCTTTTAATAGAGCACCGGAGCAAAGCATTAACACTCCATGAACACATGTGATCCTCACATCAAAGCCTTTCCCTTCCGGTTATCCTATTTACATCGCCGGGGCCATAGGTTCCGGACAACAACGTGTGTATACAACTTGCAGATAAGACCAAGAACAATACTATCATAATGAATCAATAACATGTTCAGATCTGAAATCATGGCACTCGGGCCCTAGTGACAAGCATTAGCACAACAAATCGCAACAAAGTCATAAAGCACTAATTAAAGATACTAGGAACCATGCCCTAACAATCTGATGCCATTACATGAACGATCTCATCCAATCCCTACCATCCCCATAGCCTACAGCGGGGGATTACTCACTCTTAGATGGGGGAAACATGGATGGTCGATGGAGATGATGGTGGAGATCGATGGAGATGGCTCCGGGGACACTTCCCCATCCGGTGAGTGCGAACAGACTTCGTCCCCGAATCTCCCCTTGATTGGTGGCGCAGCAAAACTTTTCGTGGAAAAACGTCGAACCCCCCGAAGTTTTTAGGTCAGAAGGCTTCTTATAGGCGAAGAGGGAGACCGAGGGGGTGCCTGGGGCCACCACACCATGCCCTGGCGCGGCCAAGCCCAGCCCGCGCCTAGGGGGTGTGGCCAGCCCCTGGCCCTCCTCCGTCTCGTATTCTGGCTCCTAGAGTCTTCTGGAAAAATAGGCACTTTGGCTTTTGTCCCGTCCAATTCCGAGAATATTCCTTTTCTGACTTTCCTGGAACCAAAAACAACAGAAAACAGGCAGCTGGCACTGTGGCTCTTGTTAATAGGTTAGTCCAAGAAATTATATGAAAAGTACTCCAAAGTGTGGACAAAACACAAGAAAGTGGATAAAACCAAGCATGGAGCATCAAAAATTATAGATACATTTGCAATGTATCAACATCCCCAAGCTTAACTCCTGCTCTTCCTCGAGTAGGTAAGTGATAAAGTAAGTGATAAAAAGAAAGAATAATTTTTGAGGTGACATGCACCATCAAAGACTTGACCAAAGTACTTGTAAAACATTCAAAGCTAGGATCATAGTACTTCAATCATAACATGAAAGACAAAGTTCTAGCAATAAGACAAAGAAACTATGATTCAACATGAAAAGGCACAAACAAAAGATTCATGAATAACAATGCTTTGCAAGACGTTTGTTTGTTTCACATAAAGAAAACATAGCATAGTGGCATTCAGCTTGTCCCTCATAGAGTAGCAAACATAAATGCATAGGACACCTTCAAAGTTTACAAGAGTGACTAGATACAAATAGTTTAAAACAAGCAATATCAAGGTATGCATCAATCAACAAGTCTTGGGACAATGCACATAGAACTAAGAATGGACACTATGCTCTCAAGAAAGTGCTCATAGAATGGGTGAAGACTCAACAAGGAAATGAACAGGTTTTGAAAAGTTTGAAAGGCTTGCAAATGCTGAAAGTATGGTACTCATTAGCTTTGAGCTCTCATTGCCCCTATCATAAGCATCTTTAATGTGTTTAAGGTGAAAGTGAGGTCCAATCTGAGTTATATGCTTGACAGACTATAAACTAAAAATCCCAAGTCCCTTGAGTACGAGGGCCGCTCCTCATGCTGCTCAACTTTAGTTACCGGTAAGTTCTTGTCATCGTAAGTATGTGCGTATCATTGAGAACCGCCAACGGGGTACCCCTTGCCCGATGATACGGAAGAATCCCCATATCAAAATGACAAGGCAAGTAGACAATGAGTATCTCAGCAATCTTCTTATTTACCATGGGAAAATGGTGCTTTTTTCTCTCTTTCCTCTTTTCATAAATCTCTTTTTTTTTCTTTTTCTCAATAGCTATCTCTCTTTTTTTATAAGAATAATGCTTCATAGTTATCATTATGGTTACACTGCAGGTTTCCACCATGTCAGCATGGATTAGACCAGCGGCCCAGGCGTTTCTCTAACACACATACATAACTCCATGGACGTACAAGCTCCCCTTTTATTTCACACCGACGACATCCGCAAACAAAAGAGCAAGGTATCAACTGGGTATATATTTACAAGTGTTGAAAGCATTCCTCGTGATAGCACGGTTCTGCTAATCCCCAGCCTATAATTAGCAAGCATATAACTTTCATGGAGAGTTCACAATAGTTCAGGTTTATTAAGTGCAGGAAATAAAGTGTGCCATCAAGTTCGTGAGAGCTTTACTAACTAACTTTCTCATAACAAGCAAACATTTTATTTAGAAGAAAACAAGGCATATTGAATTGTTGGAGATATGCCCAAGAGGCAATAATAAAAGTGGTTATTATTATATCTTTGTGTTTATGATGAATGTTTACATCCCATGCTATAATTGTATTATAAGGAAACACTGATACATGTGTGTTTTGTAAACATAAAAGAGTCCCTAGTAAGCCTCTTGTGGAACTAGCTTGTTGATTAAATGATGATCATGGTTTCCTGATCATGGACATTGGATGTCATTAATAACAAGGTTATATCATTAGGAGAATGATGTGATGGACACACACCCATAGTAAGCGTAGCATAAGATCAAGTCATTAAGTTCGTATTGCTATAAGCTTTCAAATGCATAGTAACCTAATCCTTCGACCATGAGGTTATGTTAATCACCACCACCGGATGCGTACTTTGATGACATCAAACACCGCTTCGTAACTGGGTGGTTATAAAGGTGTCATTGGGTATTCTGAAAGTATGTGTTGAAGCGCATGGACCAAGATTGGGATTTGTCCATCCATATGACGGATAGATATGCTCTAGGCCCTCTCGGTGGAATGTCATCTAGTTAGCTTGCAAGCATGTGACTAGGTCACAAGGGATGACATAACATGGAACGAGTAAAGAGTACTTATCAGTAACGAGGTAGAACTAGGTATGGAGATACCGACGATCAAACCTCGGATAAGTAGAATATCGCGTAACAAAGGGAATTGGTTTCGTATGTTAATGGTTCTATCGATCACGAAGTCATCGTTGAGTATGTGGGAGCCATTATGGATCTCCAGATCCCGCTGATGGTTATTGATCGGAGAGGTGACTTCATCATGTCTGCATATTCACGAACCGTAGGGTGACACACTTAAGGTTAAAAGTTGTTTTAAGTAGATATGGAATATGCGTTGGAGACCGAATGTTGTTCGGAGTCTCGGATTGGATCCGGGACATCACGAGGAGATCCGGAATTGTCCGGAGAATAAGATTCATATATTGGGGATCATTTTTTGAGTTAGGAAATGTTCCGGAGTGTTTGTATGGAGATTCTAGAAGGTTTCAGAATGTTCTGGAAGGTTCTAGAAGAGTTCTTGGTGTTTGCTTGAAAACCAAGAAAGGGTCAAGGAATCCTTGGGGGGGAAGACACGGATTCGTGGGGGAGGAGGACTCCTCCCCCCCTTCCCAACCCGCCGGCCAAGGAGGGAGGGGAGTCCTACTAGGACTCCCCCTCCCATGGCGCCTCCCTCCTTTAAATAGAGGGGAGGGGGCGCCACCCCCTAGACCTCTCCCATAACAAACCCTAGCCGCCGCCTCTCTCCTCCTCCTTCGCTCTGCTCCGGCTTAGGCGAAGCCCTGCAGAATTCTCTCCTCCACCACCACCACCACACCGTCGTGCTGCTGGGATTCCATGGAGAAGATCTACTACCTCCGCTGCTCGCTGGAACGGGGAGAGGAAGGTCTGCTTCGACTCCGCACGTGTGACCGACTGCGGAAGCGCTGCCGGAACACGGTGCCGGAAGGTTCATCCACACGATCTTGAGATCGGCAAGTGATCGACTACATCAACCCCGAGATCTAATCTCATCACGCTTTCGGTTATATGAGGGTTAGTACAGATCTATCTCGTTGCACATGTCTAATAGATTAGATCTTGGCTTTTATCTAGATTAGATCTGGGTTTTGTTCGTTCTTGCGGTAGAAAATTTTTGTTTTCCATGCTACGAACCCATCAGTGGTATCAGAGCCTTGTCTATGTGTAAATCTGTTGCACGAGTAGAACACAATGGTTTTGTGAGCGTTGGTGCTCATGCCGTCTTTTGCTTTGTGTACTTTGCATCTTGCGGTATGGTGGGATGAAGCGGCTCGGGCTAACCTTACATGTCATCGCACATGAGACTTGCTCCATGCTTGACGTGTAACTTGCTTTGCACAAGTGGCTTTGCGGGTGTCTGTCTCTCCCATCATAGTATAGATCCAATCTACACTTTGCACTTGATAGCACTTGTATCAACGTTGTGGTTCAGTTTTGTAGGTAAGATCCGTTCTTATTCGAAAGCCCCAAACCACGTAAAACTTGCAAAGAAAATTAGAGGCGTCTAACTTGTTTTTGCAGGGGTTTTGTGATGTGATATGGCCATCATGTGATTGTGATTATATTTGATGTATGCAATGATCCTTGTTGTAATATGGCAACGGCGAGAACTAATGGTTGTCTTTAATTCATTAAGACCTGCGTGTCTATTCATCTTGTAATAGCTTTATTCCAAGTAGTTGTAATAGTTGCTGGTGATGATGGACAACCATGAAGCGGCGCCATCGACCTTGGACTAATGCTGGTGATGATGGAGATCATGTCCGTGCTTTGGAGATGAAGATCAAAGGCATAAGAAGAAAGGGACATATCATATCACACTAATTATGAATTGCCTGTGATGTTAATCCTTTATGCATCTTGTATTGCTTAGATCGCAACGGTAGCATTATAAGATGATCCCTCTCACTAAATATCAAGTAATAAAGTGTTCGTCCTTAGTTGGCGCCGTTGCTAAGACTCGTCGTCTCGAAGCATCTCGTGATGATCGGATGTGATAGATTCTACGTGTGCATACAACGGGTGCAAGCCAGATTTGCACATGCGGAAACTAAGGTTAATCTTGACGAGCCTAGCATGTACAGACATGGTCTCGGAACACGGAATACCGAAAGGTAGAGCATGAATCATATAAGTGATATGATGAACATGAAGACTGTTCGCCGATGAAACTACATCTTCTCTCGTGAAGATCGGACTTGGTGTAGTGGACTTGGTTCGTGTAATCACTAAGACAATGTGAGGGATGTTGTTTTGAGTGGGAGTTCACCTAGTTAATTTAAGAATTAAAATTGAACTCAATTTATCATAAACTTAGTCTAAACTACTTGCAAATTTGTTGTAGATTATGGTGAATCTCTCCATCAATTTCAATGCGTTCCTAGAGAAAGAAAAGCTTAAGAACAATGAAAGCAACTTCACAGACTGGCTCCGTGGTCTAAAGATTGTCCTCAGGGCTGGTTAGATGACCTATGTGCTCGAAGCACCGCTAGGTGACCCACCGGCAGATGATGCCAACGATGACGTAAAGAATGTTTACGCCACTCGGAAAAATCATTACTCCACAGTTCAGTGTGCCATCCTGTACGGTTTAGAAACGGAGCTCCAGAAGCGTTTTGAGCACCACGACCCGTTCGAGATCATTAAGGAGCTCAAGCTCATTTTTGAGACTCACGCGACCGTGGAGAGCTATGAGGCCTCCGAAAAGTTCTTTACCTGCAAGATGGAAGAGGGAAGCTCCGTTAGCGAGCACGTGCTCACCATGTCTAGGCACGCAAACAAGCTCCAAGAGTTGGGGATAACGATTCCTAATGAGTTAGGGATTCACCGTGTCCTCCAATCACTGCCACCGAGTTATAAGAACTTTGTGATGAACTACAATATGCACTGCATGAACAAGACGTTGCCTGAACTATCGTCCATGCTGAAAACTGCTGAAGTGGAGATCAAGGAGGACCAAGTGTTGATGGTCAATAAGACCACCAATTTCAAGAAACAGGGCAAGCCTAAGAAAAAGGGCAACTTCAAGAAGGACGGCAAGAAAGCTGCCGCACCTGCTAAGAAGCCCAAGGCTGGTCCTAAGCCTGAAACTGAATGCTTCTACTGCAAGGGTGCTGGTCATTGGAAGCGTAACTGCCCCAAGTACCTGGCGGATCTGAAGAACGGCAACATCAAGAAGAAAGGTATATTCGATATACATGTTATTGATGTGTATCTTACTAGTAGTCGTAGTAGTGCCTGGGTATTTGATACTGGTTCGGTTGCTCATATTTGTAACTCGAAACAGGAGCTACGGAATAAACGAAGACTGGCAAGAGACAAGGTGACGATGCGCGTTGGAAATGGCTCCAAGGTTGATGTGATCGCCGTCGGCACGCTCCCTCTACATCTACCTTCGGGATTAGTTTTAAATTTAAATAATTGTTATTTGGTGCCTGCGTTAAGCATGAACATTATATCTGGATCTTGTTTATTGCGAGACGGTTACTCTTTTAAGTCTAAGAATAAAGGTTGTTCGATTTATATGAGTAATATCTTTTATGGTAATGCACCTGAGATGAATGGTTTATTCTTATTGAATCTCGATAGTAGTAATACACATGTTCACAACATAGATGTTAAACGGATAAAATTGAATGATAATTCTACATACATGTGGCACTGTCGTCTTGGTCACATTGGAGTGAAGCGTATGAAGAAACTCCATTCTGATGGACTTCTTGAATCACTTGATTTTGAATCACTTGAAAGATGCGAAGCATGTCTGATGGGAAAAATGACTAAGACTCCATTCTCTGGAATAATGGAGCGAGCTACAGACTTATTGGAAATAATACATACCGATGTGTGCGGTCCAATGAGTGTAGCGTCGCGTGGTGGATATCGTTATGTTCTCACTTTCACAGATGACTTAAGTAGATATGGGTATGTCTACTTTATGAAACATAAGTCCGAAACTTTCGAGAAGTTTAAGGAATTTCAAAGTGAAGTGGAAAATCATCGTAACAAGAAGATTAAGTTTCTGCGTTCTGACCGCGGAGGTGAATATCTGAGTTATGAGTTTGGCATGCATTTAAAGAAATGTGGAATACTTTCGCAGTTGACACCGCCGAGAACACCACAGCGTAATGGTGTGTCCGAACATCGTAATCGAACTCTCTTAGATATGGTTCGGTCTATGATGTCTCTTACAGATTTACCACTATCGTTTTGGGGCTATGCATTAGAGACAGCCACATTCACTTTAAATAGGGCACCATCTAAATCCGTTGAAACGACACCGTACGAATTGTGGTTTGGTAAGAAACCTAAGTTGTCGTTCCTTAAAGTTTGGGGTTGCGAAGCGTATGTAAAGAAGTTACAACCTGATAAGCTTGAACCCAAAGCGGAGAAATGCGTCTTCATAGGATACCCTAAAGAAACAATTGGGTATACCGCAAAGTTTTTGTTGCCAAGAATGGATCCTTTCTTGAGAAGGAGTTTCTCTCGAAAGAAGTGACTGGAAGGAAAGTAGAACTCGACGAGGTTATTGAACCTTCTCTCGAAGTTGAGAGTAGCGCAGCACCAGAAGATGTTTTGTGCCGCCTGCACCAACTGGAGAGGAAGCTAATGATGCTGATCATGAAACTTCGAACGAAGTTACTGCTGAACCTCGCAGGTCAACGAGGGTTCGTACCACTCCTGATTGGTATGACTCTGCCTTGAACGTCATGTTGGTGGACAACACTGATGACCCTGCGACGTATGAAGAAGCTATGGTGAGCCCAGATTCTGACAAATGGCTAGAAGCCATGAAATCCGAAATGGGATCCATGTACGAAAACCAAGTATGGACTTTGGTGGACTTACAGGACGGCCGTAAGGCTGTCGAGAACAAATGGATTTTCAAAAAAAAAACAGATGCTGATGGTAATGTTACCGTCTATAAAGCTCGACTTGTTGCGAAAGGGTTTCGACAAATTCAAGGAGTTGACTACGATGAGACTTTCTCACCAGTACCGAAGCTAAAGTCTGTGAGGATTTTGTTAGCAATCGCTGCATATTTCGATTATGAAATTTGGCAGATGGATGTCAAAATGGCGTTCCTTAATGGTGACATTGAGGAAGAGTTGTATATGGTACAACCCAAGGGTTTTGTCGATCCTAGTGATGCTGACAAGGTATGCAAACTTCAGCGCTCCATTTATGGACTGAAGCAAGCATCCCGGAGTTGGAATCAACATTTTGATAAAGTAATCAAAAACTTTGGATCTATACAAACTTATGGAGAAGCTTGTATTTACAAGTGAGTGGGAGCTCTGTAGCATTCCTAGTACTATATGTAGATGACATATTGTTGATTGGGAATGATATAGAACTTCTTAATAGCGTCAAAACCTATTTGAATAATAGTTTTTCAATGAAGGATCTTAGCGAAGCGGCATATATTCTAGGCATCAAGATTTATAGAGATAGATCAAGACACGTAATAGCGCTTTCACAAAGTACATACTTAGACAAAGTTCTAAAGAAGTTTAGAATGTAAGAGAGCAAGAAAGGGTTCGTGCCCATGTTGTCAGGTAAGACCTTGAGTAAGACTCAAAGTCCGGCTACGGCAGAAGATAGAGAAAAGATGAATAATATTCCCTATGCCTCGGCATAGGTTCTATCATGTATGCCATGCTGTGTACAAGACCGGATATAGCACATGCTGTTAGTTTGACTAGCAGATATCAAAGTGATCCTGGAATGGAACACTGGACAGCGATCAAGAATATCCTAAAGTACCTGAATAGGACTAAGGATATGGTTCTTTCTTATGGAGGTGATGAACAGCTTGTTGTAAATGGTTACACTGATGCTAGTTGGAACACCGATCCAGATGACTCAAAGTCACAGTCTGGATATGTATTTATTTTGAATGGTGCTGCAGTGAGCTGGAGGAGTGCCAAGCAAAGCGTTGTGGCAAAATCTTCAACTGAATCGGAATACATAGCTGCTTCAGAGGCTGCACAAGAAGCCATATGTATGAAGGAGTTCATTACTGAACTTGGCGTGGTTCCCAGTGCGTTGGACCCGATGGCCATCTACTGTGACAACACAGGTGCCATAGCTAATGCACAGGAGCCAAGGTCACATAGCAAGCTGAAGCACATCAAGCTACGTTTCCATGCTATTCGCGAGTATGTCCGAGATGGTGACATAAAGATTTGCAAAGTACACACTAATCTGAATGTGGCAGATCCGTTGACTAAACCTCTCCCTAGAGCAAAGCATGACCAACACCAGAACGCCATGGGTGTTCGGTATATTACCATGTAATCTAGATTATTGACTCTAGTGCAAGTGGGAGACTGTTGGAGATATGCCCAAGAGGCAATAATAAAAGTGGTTATTATTATATCTTTGTGTTTATGATGAATGTTTACATCCCATGATATAATTGTATTATAAGGAAACACTGATACATGTGTGTTTTGTAAACATAAAAGAGTCCCTAGTAAGCCTCTTGTGGAACTAGCTTGTTGATTAAATGATGATCATGGACATTGGATGTCATTAATAACAAGGTTATATCATTAGGAGAATGATGTGATGGACACAAACCCATAGTAAGCGTAGCATAAGATCAAGTCATTAAGTTCGTATTGCTATAAGCTTTCAAATGCATAGTAACCTAATCCTTCGACCATGAGGTTATGTTAATGACCATCACCGGATGAGTACTTTGATGACATCAAACACCGCTTCGTAACTGGGTGGTTATAAAGGTGTCATTGGGTATTCTGAAAGTATGTGTTGAAGCGCATGGACCAAGATTGGGATTTTTCCATCCATATGACAGATAGATATGCTCTGGGCCCTCTCGGTGGAATGTCATCTAGTTAGCTTGCAAGCATGTGACTAGGTCACAAGGGATGACATAACATGGAACGAGTAAAGAGTACTTATCGATGTGAGGTAGAACTAGGTATGGAGATACCGACGATCAAACCTCGGATAAGTAGAATATCGTAACAAAGGGAATTGGTTTATATGTTAATGGTTCTATCGATCACGAAGTCATCGTTGAGTATGTGGGAGCCGTTATGGATCTCCAGATCCCGCTGATGGTTATTGATCGGAGGTGACTTCATCATGTACGCATATTCACGAACCGTAGGGTGACACACTTAAGGTTCAAAGTTGTTTTAAGTAGATATGGAATATGCGTTGGAGACCGAATGTTGTTCGGAGTCTCGGATTGGATCCGGGACATCACGAGGAGATCCGGAATTGTCCGGAGAATAAGATTCATATATTGGGGATCATTTTCTGAGTTAGGAAATGTTCCGGAGTGTTTGTATGGAGATTCTCGAAGGTTTGAATGTTCGGAAGGTTCTAGAAGAGTTCTTGGTGTTTGCTTGAAAACCAAGAAAGGGTCAAGGAATCCTTGTGGGGCAAGACACGGATTCGTGGGGGAGGAGGACTCCTCCCCCCTTTCCCAACCCGCCGGCCAAGGAGGGAAGGGAGTCCTACTAGGACTCCCCCTCCCATGGCGCGCCTCCCTCCTTTAAATAGAGGGGAGGGGGCGCCACCCCCTAGACCTCTCCCATAACAAACCCTAGCCGCCGCCTCTCTCCTCCTCCTTCGCTCTGCTCCGGCTTAGGCGAAGCCCTGCAGAATTCTCTCCTCCACCACCACCACCACCGTCGTGCTGCTGGGATTCCGTGGAAGATCTACTACCTCCGTTGCTTGCTTGGAACAGGAGAGGAAGGTTCTGCCACGACTCCGCACGTGTGACCGATCATGAAATCTTGCGAACGCAGGTTTGGAAGGATCGTCCACACGATCTTGAGATCGGCAAGTGATCGACTACATCAACCCCGAGATCTAATCTTGTAACGCTTTCGGTTCTACGAGGGTTAGTACAGATCTATCTCGTTGCACATGTCTAATAGATTAGATCTTGGCTTTTATCTAGATTAGATCTGGGTTTTGTTCGTTCTTGCGGTAGAAATTTTTTGTTTTCCATGCTACGAACCCATCATGAATATGCACGGGAGTAGCAAATGATGCTACTAGGTAGGTATGGTGGACACTTTGGAAATATTTGGTTTAGGGAGTTGGAAACATGAGTAAAACACTCAGTGGAAGTGAAGGCTAGCAATAGTAAGGGAGCGACAAACGAGAGAGCAATAATGGCCATAATCATGCAGAGCGACAAAACATCATTGATCAAAGCATAAAGTGATACTACAAGTTGAAAACTAAAGGATCATAAAGGCTTAAGGTGACTTTAGATAGTCATAACATGGTGAGAGCATGTGCCAAGTCAACCCGAATAAAGCATCAAAGGAGAATACCACTATTCTATGCTTTAATATGCTAAAACAACACATGATTCATCCAAGGCACATTAAGCAATCTCAATTGTTTATAACAAGTCATGCTACAGCAAAGAATACTAAGCATAAAGCCAAAACAATATCAAGCATGGCAAGACAGAGCACAGGCCATAGTCAAAAACAAGCTCCTTTTACCACATAAGCATGAACTTTCCTACTCTTTTCCAAACCAAACCAAACCAAACCATTTGCAAACCAATGCATGAAAGAGGAGGTCCACCCAATTTATTCAGCAAGCTAAGAAAACAAAGCAAACTAAAAACCAAAACAAAAACGAAAAAGAAGAGGCTCCAAGAACAACACAACTGTGCATGAAACAATAAAAATGAAGTGTTTGGAAGAAACCTGGGATTTTTATTGATGAAGAAGGGGATGCCTTGGGCATCCCCAAGCTTTGACGCTTGTACTTCTTGGATATTTCTTAGGGTGACATGTGTGGCATCCCCAAGCTTGAGCTTTAGTCCATCTTTCATCTCATTACTCATTCCTTCCATACACCGGAAATTTTTCCTTCATACAAAACTTCACACAATTTATTAGCAACATTAGTGCACTCAAGATAAATAAGTCTTAAAGTTCAGTTCTAACACCAAATAAACTTTCATTAGAACACTAGCTACTGAAGAACTTCCCTCAAAAAGCTCAATTCCCCAAAAGAACTCAAAAAGGAACCAACAAGAAGCAAATGTAGAAAATGGCAAAAATCTGTCAAAACAGACCAGCAGGTAAAGATGAATTTTTTCGAAGACCTTCTGTTGCTCAAATCAAAAAGTGTTGAACTAACTAAAGTTAGATAACAACCTGGGGCAGAAGCACAAAAACTTACTGCTCAATCCGACATACAGAGCTCCCCTCACGAATTATTATGGTGAAGCACAAAAATCTGTTTCTCCAACTTGAATGCCCTCAACATGTTCAATTGAATTCAAGACAAAGTCCTTTCAATCTTCTTGGGGAAATAGACAATATGTTCCTTGTCATTAACATTGAAGGTCACCTTCCCTTGATTATAATTAATAACAGCTCCTGCAGTATTTAAGAAAAGGTCTCCCAAGAATAATAGACATAATATCATCTTCAGGCATAAAAAGTTTGAGAGGATGCTCTCATAAGAAATATGAGTTGAAGTAAAAGAGAGCATCAAGAAGCAAATTCAAAACACATTTAAGTATAAACCACTTCCTATGCATAGGAATCATGTATGCAAATAAATTCACAAAGAACAAAGTGACAAGCAAAGGGATGCCATCTCCGCTCCACCCGTGCGCCGAGATCCTTGACCGTCCAGGCCGGCACCTCTCCCACCTTCGCCGCCAGCTGCGCCATCGTCTCCGGAACCGGAGCCTCTGGCCACATAAAGGAGAAGATGTCCCGTGCCGCCTGACGAAGCTTCGCGGCTTCCTCGCCAAGAAGAACGACGAGCTCCTGAGCCGTCGGCTGCGCTCCCGGCCAGTTCTCCTGCAGCCGGTTGTAGGCCAGCTGGTCTATGCCGGGGTAAAAGGCTGTCAGAAAAGAGGAGTCAAATCCGGCTACCGGATCCAGAAAGAAAAGAAGACGGAAGAAAGAACTCACCTTTGGCAGTGTGGCCGACTTGCTTCAGCTCCTCCACCAGCGCTTTCTCCTTGACCGCTAGCCGTTTTATCTCCTTCTCTTGGTCCTTGTTCTGGGCCTCGAGAAGGGAGAGCACTTCAGCCCGGCTAGCAAGCGAGGCGTCGCGCTCCTTGACGGTAGCCTCCAAGCCGTCTACTCGTGCGTGCCAGTCCTTGTTCTGCAAGCGCAGCGTGGAGTTGGACCTGCTCAGCCGGTCGTTCGCTTTCTTCAAGCGATCGATCTCGCGCTGGGCGCACACGAGGACAGCTGCAACGAAGCCGACTATTAAAAAAAAGGAGCCAGACGGATGAGGCGGACTTACTCTGGGAGGTCCCGTTGGCTGCAGCAAGCTTCTGCTCCAGCGTCCGGTTCCCACCGGCTGTGGCCTCAAGCAGCCGGATCTC
This sequence comes from Avena insularis, assembly GCA_023614405.1. Taxonomy (NCBI): domain Eukaryota; kingdom Viridiplantae; phylum Streptophyta; class Magnoliopsida; order Poales; family Poaceae; genus Avena; species Avena insularis. The sequence goes on from CM042690.1 coordinate 192,325,530, forward strand.
CTTCACCGCCAGCTCGAGCGTGGCGGCAAGATCCGACAGCGAAGCGGCGGAAGAGGCGTCGTCGTCCACGGCGTTGACGGCCAAGGACTCCTTCGCCGCGAGCACCGCTGTCTGCCACTCCTCCCCGAGCGCCTCGTCGGAGTCGTCGTCGCCTACCACGACAAGCTCCTTGCCAGTAGCCCCCCGCGCGCCCGCGGAGGAACCTTCCGGCTGGGAGCGAGTCGCTTCCGGCTGGGGACCCTCCGGCTGGGAGGGGGCAGCCGGCTCGGCTTGAGGAGGAGAAGGAGGCTGCGCCTCAGAGGAAGGGGAGGCGCCGGTTGGATCAGTCGGGGCGCGAGGCGGCGACCCGGCTGGCGTCCGAGCCGGGCTCGCGGCGCCGAAAGAAACCAGTGCGCTAAAGAGAAAGAGGAAAAGACAAGAGCAAAACAGGCTAAAGTCAGAAAAACAAGGACAAGGAAAAACAAACAGAAAGCACCAAGGGGGGAGGGAGAAAAACGTACCCCGGCAAAACTGGGGGCGGCCCTTTCTTCTAGCCAAGCCGTCTTGGCGGAAGGGCGCTAGTCTGGCCCCTCTTCGGAGCCGGCTCCTCCGCCGCAGGCCGGCGGGAGCCGGAATGGCCGGAGCCGCTCCCGCCTGCTTCGCCGTCCGCCGCGGCGCGCGTCGCCGGCTCCGCGGTCGGGCCGGCATCCTCCTCCTCGTGCACCACCGCGTGCGGGTCGGCGTCCGGCTCGTCGTTCCGGCTGGGGAAGGCATCGCCGTCCCCATCCGATTCCTCGCCGGATCGCCGAGCGCGTGGCTCGGGCAAGTCTGGCGCGAACACCTCGAGAGGAGCGTCGCCCTTATTGCGAAGGATGCAGGGGAAGATCTGGCAAACGCAAAAGGGTTAGCCAGACAGAACAAGGAAATAACAGAGGGAATAAGCAAAAATTCCGGCTACAAGAACTTACCCGGGGCGCGCGGTTCTCCCAGCTGTAGGGCGCCAGGCTGAACTTCCAGTTCTCCGGCAGCCGCTCCTAGCTGATCGTCCACAACCACTCCTTCAAGTTGTGGTAGCGGGGATCACCGCCGTAATGGTCGGTCCAGCCGGCCGGAGTAGAAGCACATCTTGTGTGCCCGCTGCTGGAGCGGCATCATCAGCCGGGACATCCAGCTAAGGGTGATGTCCCGACCGGTTAGCTGGCAGGTGACAAGGGAGCGCATGCGTGCCAGCATCGCGTCCGTCTCCGCCTTGTCGCCGTAGACCTTGAAGTCCCAGTTTTGCCTGCTGGACTCGACGTCTTGGAAGGCCGGCAGGTTTATCCGGTCGACGCCGGTGACGTTCTTGACATAAAAGTACGACTGCTGCCACAGCCGTACCGTATCCTGGATCAAGAACTTCGGGTAGCCGGATTGGGAGTGGGAGTATATGGAGGCGCTGCCGCAGACGACTAGCAGGCCCTTCGTGTACTGGACCTGCGGCCGAACTCGGAAGAGCCGGCAGAAGAGCCCGAGATCCGGTTGGATCCCGAGGTAGCTCTCGCAGAACGCCATGAAGTGCGTCAGCGTTCCGATGGCGTTTTGGCGCCGAGGTGGTGGAGACGGAGGTCGAAGAAGGCCAAAAACGTGAGGAAGAAGGGGTGGAGCGGCAGCGCAAACCCGCGCGCCAGATGCGAGAGGAAAATAACGCGCTCCCCCTCCGCCGGATGCGGCGACTCTTCCCCCACCAACATGCCCTCAACATGTTTTATCTTGGTATGGGACAATATATTTCTCCAACTTGAATGCCCTCAACATGTTCAATTGAATTCAAGACAAAGTCCTTTCAATCTTCTTGGGGAAATAGACAATATGTTCCTTGTCATTAACATTGAAGGTCACCTTCCCTTGATTATAATTAATAACAGCTCCTGCAGTATTTAAGAAAAGGTCTCCCAAGAATAATAGACATAATATCATCTTCAGGCATAAAAAGTTTGAGAGGATGCTCTCATAAGAAATATGAGTTGAAGTAAAAGAGAGCATCAAGAAGCAAATTCAAAACACATTTAAGTCTAACCCACTTCCTATGCATAGGAATCATGTATGCAAATAAATTCACAAAGAACAAAGTGACAAGCGCGGGGTGGAGCGGAGATGGCATCTTCGGAGTGCCATCCGGACAGCTACTCGGTTTCCTCGTATCTCAGTGAGGCATCGAGGCAAATCCGGAGAAGATCGCGGCCATGGAAAGGATGCAACCGCACAAGAACCTGCTTGGAGTCCAGAAGTTCACCGGATGCCTGGCTTCCCTCAGTCGTTTCGTCAGCCGGCTGGGGGAGAAGGCACTTCCGTTGTACCAGCTGATGAAAAAGACGGACAAGTTCTCCTGGACTTCGCAGGCCGACACCGCGTTTGACGACCTCAAGCGCATGCTGTCCATAGCGCCGGTTCTAGCCACACCTGCTAGCAAGGAGCCGATGTTGCTCTATATAGCAGCCACCAGCCAGGTCGTCAGCGTCGTCCTGGTGGTGGAGCGCCCCGAGGAAGGCAAGGCTCAGCAAGTTCAGAGACCTGTCTACTACCTCAGCGAGGTTCTCTCCCTCTCCAAGCAGAACTACCCCCACTACCAAAAGATGTGCTACGGCGTGTACCTAGCATGCAAGAAGGTAAAGCACTAATTCCAGGAGCACCCGATCAAGGTCGTGTGCACTGCACCCCTTTCGGAAATCATCGGCAACAAGGACGCCACCGGCCGGGTCGCCAAATGGGCCATCGAGCTTGCCGCCTACTCCATCCAGTACGAGCCTCGGCTCACGATCAAGTCACAAGCGATGGCGGACTTCCTTGTCGACTGGGCCGAGACCCAGCATCTCCCACCGGTTCCGGATTCGGACCACTGGAGGATGCACTTCGACGGGTCGAAGATGCTCGGGGGCTTGGGAGCCGGCATCGTGCTCACCTCGCCCAAGGGAGACCGGCTGGAGTACGTGTTGCAGATCCACTTCAAGGCCTCCAACAACGTAGCCGAATACGAGGCACTGGCGCACAGGCTCCGGCTGTCCAAGGAAATCGGCGTCAACCGGATCCTGTGCTTCGGTGATTCGAACCTGGTGGTACAACAAGTATCCGAGGAATGGGACGCCAGAGATGCCAACATGGCCCTCTACCGGTTCCACATCCAGAAGCTCAGCTCCTCCTTCGACGGGTGTGAATTTCATCACGTCCCCCGCACCAACAACGAGGCAGCCGACGCGCTCTCCAAGATAGGGTCCACCAGGCAGGCCATCCCGCCAGGGGTCTCCCTGGAGCACCTACGCAAGCCATCCATCAACCCGTCGCCGGAATCAGATTCCATCATCTGGGCGGGGAGCGTCCCGGCAGCCGGGGCAGCGGAGGCGGAGCCGGCGGAGCCACCAAAGAAGAAAACTCGTGCCAACTCCGGCCAGGCGGTGCCCTCCGGCTCGCAGGACCCGGGGCTACCGGCTCGCCCAGTGGCTCAGGGCTGCCGCCCTGGACATCCCACCCGGACGGCCCACCGACACCCGACAGCCGGAGGACAGGAGCGTCCTCGTCATCCGGGAAGTGCCATCCTGGGCACAGCCCTTCATGAACTACATCGCCAACAGCGAACTCCCGGATGACGAGGTGGAGGCCAGACAAATCCGACGCCGCGCGCATACATACACCATCATAAACGGCGAGCTATACAAGCGCAGTGTATCCGGTATCTTCCAAAGATGTGTCGACGTAGACACAGGCTACCGGCTACTCAAGGACATCCACCAGGGCGAGTGCGGGCACCACGCTTCGTCAAGGTCGATAGTCGCCAAGGCGTTTCGCCACGGCTTCTATTGGCCCACCGCCCTCGAGGATGCCGAGTAGCTGGTCCGCGCATGCAAGGGGTGCCAACGCTTCGGGCAGCTCAGGCACATGCCAGCCTCGGTGCTCAAGACCATACCGATCACCTGGCCCTTCGCGGTTTGGGTCCTCGACATGGTCGGGCCCTTCAAGCGAGCTCGCGCGGGAATGACCCACCTGCTGGTAGCGGTGGACAAGTTCACAAAGTGGATCGAGGCCAAGCCTATCCGGAAGCTGGACGGGGTGACGGTTGTTACCTTCTTCACCGACATCATCAACTGCTTCGGCTACCCCAACAACATCATCACCGACAATGGCACGAACTTCGCCAAGGGGGCCATCGCCCGGTTCTGCAGCAACAAGGGCATCCGGCTAGACCTCGCCTCCGTCGCACATCCGCAGTCCAACGGGCAGGTCGAACAAGCAAACGGCTTGGTGCTAGCCGGCGTCAAACCACGTCTCATCGAGCTGTTGGAGCGATCACCCGGATGCTGGATCGAGGAACTTCCGGCTGTGCTGTGGAGCCTCCACACCACACCGAATAGGTCAACCGACTACACGCCATTCTTCCTGGTCTACGGATCGGAAGCCGTCCTCTCCGCCGACATCGAATTCGACTCCCCCCGCAAGCTCCTCTACGACGAGCAGGCCAACAAGGAGGCGCAGGAGGACGGGGTAGATCTCCTGGAGGAGGCCCGCGAGCTGGCCCTGTCCAGATCTTCCCTGTACCAGCAGCGACTACGCCGCTACCATTCCAGCCAGATTCGCCCAGTCGCATTCCGCGAGGGTGACCTGGTTCTCCGGTTGGTGCAAGACACGAAGGGCACGCACAAGCTATCACCACTGGAGGGCCCTTCATCATCACGGCGCGCCCAACGACTCTTACTACCTCATCGACGCGCAGCAGCCACGCAAGAACAAGATGGACAAATCGGACGAGGAGACCGAACGTCCTTGGAACGCGGCCCTGCTGCGCCCGTTTTACACCTAGTCACCAAATAGTGTATGTATCCCGAAAACCTCATAAATGAAAATGCGGACTCCCACGAGAATCTCGGGGGCTCCTTCTGGAAATGTATGCGTACCTGTTCTCCGATTAAAACTTTCCGGCTCCGGCTACCCCTACCCGGGGGCTCGCCGGCTGGCCCGGCCTGTTAAGCCAACTAACCGGCTGAGTAGTGTGCGATGATGTCCGAGGCCCACTCTTCGTCTCAGCTATAGACCGCAACCCGGCTGTCCGGCTAGCAAGAGCAAAAGCCCGAGGCATCCCACATGAAAAACGGGGAAGAGGCGTGACAGATCGGGCGTCCCGGCCCCGCAACTAGCTCAAACCAATCCAGCCGCTAGTACCATGCGTAATGTACTATCAGCTCCCTTCGATTCCGGCTGCAGACCGCAACCCGGCTATCCAGCAAGGACGCAGCGAAAACATCAGAACACACGAGAAAGCGATTAAGTGCCTAGAAAGGAGCAAGCCAGTTTTTGAAAAAATAAGCCGTTTCCTGGCTACGATTTGACGGACTAACCTATTAACCTATGAAGATGTATGTGTATGCATATGTGCGTTCTTGTCCGACTACTTCGAGTCGGTATTCAGGAGAAGGAAAGAAGATTCGAAGCCCTTGCCTTCATCAAGCACTCCAAATCTCGGGGCTACACCTTGGCTGCAGCGCCTCATGGAATCTTGTAGTTCCTGGCCGACTAAGGGCGTTTAGCCGGCAGTTCGGAGCCCGGGTGAGGGCAAGGGCGGGAGCAATAAAGGACAAGAAAGATTCGAAGCACCTGGCTACACCAGCTACTCCGAATCTCGGGGGCTACACCCAGTGGGTATGCTCGCGTGCCCCCACTGGAATGTTGGTTCCCCCGGCTGAAGGCGTCCAGCCAACGAAAGCAGCCGACTGGGGCGAGGCCAGTTGGATAAAGTAAGAAGAGCGGGGAAGAACAAGGAAGATTCGAAGCACTGCTCGCCACTACTCGAATCTCGGGGCTACACTCAGCAGGTGCTGGCCGCCTCATGGAGGTGTAGTTCATCCGGCTAAAAGTGTATAGTCGGGCTAGGTCAGCCGGGCGAAGTGAGACGGCAAAGATATCAAAGGAAAACTCAAGACACAAATAAAGGAAGACCCAAGAATTCAATATTAACAAGCAAAAGGGAGACGAAGCTCCCGAGAGTTACCCGGCATCAAAGATAGCCGGTACAGACAGACAAGTTTCACGATAATCTAGAACAAGACAAATACACCCGGCATCCCGGGGCAACAGCTAAACTGCAGGGCCTTTGCTGTGGGGACGCTCCTGGCTGGCAGATGCTGGAGGCGGGGGCAGAGCCGCAGTACTCGTTCTGGCTCCAGCGCTGGCAGATGGCGGCACCGAGGACTCCGCATCCGGAGTGTCGGGGGGCTCCGAATTGGTGAGCACCTCATCCGGATCCACGTAGTCGGTGATCTTGATGGCAGACCCGCGAAGCTCCGGATGGGCTTGGCGGATGGCGGCAAGATCGGCTCTGGCGCGGAAGCCCCCGTCGATCTTCTCGACGCGAGCATCCTTGTACCAGGAAAGCATCAGCGCTAGGGCCATCTCCGCTCCACCCCGTGCCGCCAGATCCCGCAGCCGGTCCACCGCAGCCGGCACCTCTCCCACCTTCGTCGCCAGCTGCGCCATCGTCTCTAGAACCGGAGCCTCCGGCCACATAAAGGATAAGATGTCTCGTGCATCCTGACGAAGCTTCGCGGCCTCCTCGCCAAGAAGAACGACGAGCTCCTGAGCCGTCGGCTGTGCTCCCGGCCAGTTCTCCTGCAGCCGGTTGTAGGCCAGCAGGTCTATGCCGGGGTAAAAGGCTGTCAGAAAAGAGGAGTCAAATCCGGCTACCGGATCCGAAAAGAAAAGAAGACGGAAGAAAGAACTCACCTTTGGCAGTGTGGCCGACTTGCATCAGCTCCTCCACCAGCGCTTTCTCCTTGACCGCTAGCCATTTTATCTCCTTCTCTTGGTCCTTGTTCTGGGCCTCGAGAAGGGAGAGCGCTTCGGCCCAGCTAGCGAGCGAGGAGTCGCGCTCCTTGACGGTAGCCTCCAAGCCGTCTACTCGCGCGTGCCAGTCCTTGTTCTGCAAGCGCAGCGTGGAGTTGGACCTGCTCAGCCGGTCGTTCGCTTTCTTCAAGCGATTGATCTCGCGCTGGGCGCACACGAGGACAGCTGCAACGAAGCCAACTATTAAAAAAAAGGAGCAGACGGATGAGGCGGACTTACTCTGGGAGGTCCCGTTGGCTGCAGCAAGCTTCTGCTCCAGCGTCCGGTTCCCACCGGCTGTGGCCTCAAGCAGCCGAATCTCCTTCACCTCCAGCTCGAGCGTGGCGGCAAGATCCGACAGCGAAGCGGCGGAAGAGGCGTCGTCGTCCACGGTGTTGACGGCCAAGGACTCCTTCGCCGCGAGCACCGCTGTCTGCCACTCCTTCCTGAGCGCCTCGTCAGAGTCGCCGTCGCCTACCACGACAAGCTCCTTGCCAGTAGCCCCCCGCGCGCCCGCGGAGGAACCTTCCGGCTTGGAGTGAGTCGCTTCCGGCTGGGGACCCTCCGGCTGGGAGGGGGCAGCCGGCTCGGCTTGAGGAGGAGAAGGAGGCTGCGCCTCAGAGGAAGGGGAGGCACCGGTTGGATCAGTCGGGGCGCGAGGCGGCAACCCGGCTGGCGTCCGAGCCGGGCTCGCGGCGCCGAAAGAAACCAGTGCGCTAAAGAGAAAGAGGAAAAGACAAGAGCAAAACAGGCTAAAGTCAGAAAAACAAGGACAAGGAAAAACAAACAGAAAGCATCAAGGGGGAAGGGAGAAAAACGTACCCTGACACAACCGGGGGCGGCCCTTTCTTCCGGCCAAGCCAGCTTGGCGGCAGGGCGCTAGTCCGGCCCCTCTTCGAAGCCGGCTTCTCTGCCGCAGGCCAGCGGAAGCCGGAATGGCCGGAGCCGGTCCCGCCTGCTTTGCCGTCCGCCGCGGCGCGCGTCGCCGGCTTCGCGGTCGGGCCGACATCCTCCTCCTCGCACCACAGGCGGTCGGCGTCGCTCGTTCCGGCTGGGGAAGGCATCGCCGTCCCCATACGATTCCTCGCCGGATCGCCGAGCGCGCGGCTTGGGCAAGTCCGGCGCGAACACCTCGAGAGGAGCGTTGCCCTCCTCGCGAAGGATGCAGGGGAAGATCTGGCAAACGCAAAAGGGTCAGCCAGACAGAACAAGGAAATAACAGACGGAATAAGCAAAAATTCCGGCTACAAGAACTTACCCGAGGCGCGCGCTTCTCCCGGCTGTAGGGTGCCAGGCTGAACTTCCAATTCTCCGGCAGACGCTCCTTGCTGATCGTCCACAACCACTCCTTCAAGTTGTGGTAGCGGGGATCACGGCGTGACAGCCGGGTCGGGTCCAGCCGGCCGGAGTAGAAGCACATCTTGTGTGCCCGCTGCTGGAGCAGCAGCATCAGCCGGGACATCCAGCTAAGGGTGATGTCCCGACCGGTTAGCTAGCAGGTGACAAGGGAGCGCATGCGTGCCAGAATCGCGTCCGTCTCCGCCTTGTCGCCGTAGACCTTCAAGTCCTAGTTTTGTCGGCTGGACCCGACGTCTTGGAAGGCCGACAGGTTTATCCGGTCGACGCTGGTGACGTTCTTGACATAAAAGTACGACTGCTGCTACAGCCGTACCGTGTCCTGGAGCAAGAACTTCGGGTAGCCGGATTGGGAGCGGGAGTATATGGAGGCGCCGCCGCAGACGACTAGCGGGCCCTTCGTGTACTGGACCTGCGGCCGAACTCGGAAGAGCCGGCAGAAGAGCCCGAGATCCGGTTGGATCCCGAGGTAGCTCTCGCAGAACGCCATGAAGTGCGCCAGCGTTCCGATGGTGTTGGCGCCAAGGTGGTGGAGGCGGAGGTCGAAGAAGGCCAGAAACGTGAGGAAGAAGGGGTGGAGCGGCAGCGCAAACCCGCGCGCCAGATGCGAGAGGAAAATAACGCGCTCCCCCTCCGCCGGATGCGGCGACTCTTCCCCCACCGGCGCCAACCGCACCGCCACCTCCTCCGCCGGCGGGAGGACGCGGGTCGCGCGGTACTTCGCAATCTGATCCTCGGTGATGGAGGAGCCGCACCAGGCCCCGCGGTCAGCGGCCATTTCCGGCTGAGGAGAGGGAGCGGTGACGGAGGATTGACGGTGGCAGAAGGCCGATGGCGGCGAAGCGGGCGGCGCGCAGAGGCAAGAGTACAGTGAGCAGCAGCGAGAAGGAGAGGAGGATTGCAGCGGGGAGCGGCGAAAAGAACTGCCTCCCCCGCGGCATCCCTTTAAAGGACCGGAAAGGCAACCGTCGGTGGGGCCACGTGGCGCGCATCCGGGCGACCCACATCCCAACCGCCGCCTAGATCCCGTGTGCCGGGATGGGATGCGCAGAAGATCCTGGGACGGAAACCGAGGCGACGGGCAAGCAGTTCCCCGAGGCGACGCGCGACGGGATGTTACGCTGCCCGCCGCAGAGCAATGATGGCGCGTGCACGCGTGGCCGGCGTCAGCACTGACGTCACGGGTAGCGCAACCGCCAGGCTCAGCTGTATCAAAATTGAAGAGGGAGCGCCACAAGATTTCGCCTAAGGGAATCCACACGCGCTCGGGGGCTAGTGTCAGGGGGATGATCCCCGGATACCCCACCCGAGTAAGAAACAGGACAGTCGGTCTCGGCCGGCTGGCTAGATGCAGCCGGACAGGACAGGAGAGACCGACTACCACCCGGTAGCCGGACCCTGAAGAGGTAGCCGGATACAACAATGTAACCGGATCCAATCAGAGGGACAGGACGACGTGCGTATCAGTACACGGTACGCCCTGTACGACGACAAGACGGGCAACCACCCGCCCATACCGAAGACTTGGCGTGGCTGACACGGGAACAGTGGCATGTGCTTCACGGCAGCCATACCGCTCATACACCGATGTGACATACCATGCCGGGTACTGTAGATGACTAGCCGGCTGGGATCCGCCAGTCGGACTAGCCAGTGAGACCCTTGCCTCTCTTCCTATATAAGGAGAGGGAGGGCCTCAGTAGAAAGGGTTGGTCTCAGTTCATTTAAGGCAGTAGCTAAAGGATACAGCTCGAGGAGCACTTGTAGCTCGTATATTCCACATAGTCGATTGACAGAGTAGGGGCTTTACCTCACCACGAGGGCCCCGAACCTGGGTACTTCTTGCGCCCCACTACGCCGTCAGATCCAATCTCAGCCATGGACGCGTCGATAGCTTTCCTGCTAGTCCCCACACCTCTATCTAACCTTTTTAGGTACTGCCGTTCCCAATACAACGACAATAAACCTCATACTTATAAGGTGAATCATCAATATTTTCAAGCAAACTAGCAAGTTCAAAAGCACCCTTCCAAGCAATAAATTCTTCAATTTGTTCCGCATCATAAAAGTCATAAATTCCTTTAGTATAGGAAGATATGGTATCATTATCACTATACTCACATTGAAAAGGGAGGTGTTTATACCTCTTTCTGCAACAAGACTCATCACAGCAATAAGTAACATTATAAGTAAAGCACACGTTTCTAGCAATGGTATACAATCTATCAATTTGTTCCCATAAGTGTTTCCCTTTTTGTGACAAGCGGTGTTTCTTATAATAATATGTTTGATCTTCCGTGAACCCACCTTGCCAATAAGCTTCAGTTTCAAAGAAACCAACCATTGACAACAAGCATGATAAGGCAAGACAATAACAGACCAACGAAAATAACAACTAGAGTAGGAACTAATTTTTTTGTATTTTTGATAAAGAAACAAGCAAACAAGGAGAAAATAAACTTAGCTTGAACAATAGTGAATCCAAGTGGACTTGATAAATAAAGCTATGCTCCCCGGCAACGGCGCCAGAAAATAGTCTTGATGACCCACAAGTATAGGGGGTGTATCGCAGTATTTTCGAGGGAAGTGAAACCCAATTTATTGATTCGACACAAGGGGAGCTAAAGAATATTTATCAGCCTTAACAACTGAGTTGTCAATTCAGCTGCACCTGGAAACAATCTTGCTCACAGCAGTTTATCAGTAGCAACAGTTTTGTAGTAGGAATAGCAAAGTAACAGCAGTAGTAAAGCAAAGACAATAGTAACAAAAGTAGTAACAATGGGATTCGGGTGCGGTAGGCATAGGGATGGATGGACGGGCGTTGCATGGACAAGACAATTCACATAGCAATCGGAACATAGGGCAATTGCAGATAAATAAGATAAAGCATCCAAGTACTAGACAATCCTAGGCATGTGTTCCATATATAGTCATACGTGCTCGCAATGAGAACTTGCACAACATCTTTTGTCCTGCCAGCCCGTTTGTAGCGGGGCCTCTAGGGAACTACTGGAAATTAAGGTGCTCCTTTTAATAGAGCACCGGAGCAAAGCATTAACACTCTGTGAACACATGTGATCCTCACATAAAAGCCTTTCCCTTCCGGTTATCTTGATTTCTGTCACTTCGGGGCCATAGGTTCCGGACAACAACGTGTGTATACAACTTGCAGATAAGACCAAGAACAATACTATCATAATGAATCAATAACATGTTCCGATCTGAAATCATAGCACTCAGGCCCTAGTGACAAGCATTAAGCACAACAAGTTGCAACAAAGTCATAAAGCACTAATAAAAGATACTAGGCACCATGCCCTAACAATCTGATGCCATTACATGAACGATCTCATCCAATCCCTACCATCCCCATAGCCTACAGCGGGGGATTACTCACTCATATATGGGGGAAACATGGATGGTCGATGGAGATGATGGTGGAGATCGATGGAGATGGCTCTGGGGGCACTTCCCCGTCCCGGCAGGGTGCCAGAACAGAGACTTTCTGTCCCTCGAATCTCACCTTCGGTGGCGGCGGCGTAGCGGAACTTTTCATGGAAAAACGTCGAACCCCCCGAAGTTTTTAGGTCAGAAGGCTTCTTATAGGCGAAGATGGAGACCGAGGGGGTGCCTGGGGCCACCACACCATGCCCTGGGGCGGCCAGGCCCAGCCCGCGCCTGGGGGGGTGTGGCCAGCCCTCCCTCCTCTCGTGACTCCCCTGGAGTCTTCTAGAAAAATAGGCACTTTGGCTTTTGCCCCGTCCAATTCCGAGAATATTCATTTTCTCACTTTCCTGGAACCAAAAATAGCAGAAAACAGGCAGCTGGCACTGTGGCTCTTGTTAATAGGTTAGTCCAAGAAATCATATGAAAAGTACTCCAAAGTGTGGACAAAACACAAGAAAGTGGATAAAACCAAGCATGGAGCATCAAAAATTATAGATACATTTGCAATGTATCAGAAACCTCCTCCTTGAGTGATAAGATTGATATTATTATGTCTATGCTTGTTAATGGGAAAGCCCATATTGATCCAAATAATGTTCCTTTGGCTTCTTTGGTTGCTCAAGAAGAGAAAGTTGATGTGAACTTCATAAGAAATAATAATTTTGCAATAATGCTTATGGTAGTAACAATTATAGGCCTTACCCTCCTAATAATACTTATGGCTATAATGGTAAACCTGGATTACCTAGTGAAGGAAGAATTTTAGAAGTTGAAAGAGCCACTAAAAACTTCATGCAAATGCAATATGAGCAAAATAAACTATTCACTAAAACTATGGAGGAACAATCTACCATTTTGAAGAACATTAGCCATCAACTTGAGAGTCTAAATACGGAAATTCCTAGTTTACAATTGAAAATCTCTAATGCTGAAAGAAATATATCATCTTTGTCTGAAGCTCAACCCTCTTTGATCAATAAAATGGCTGCTAAACCTGAAACTAATGATAATCCCTTTGCAGCTACTAATGCCATACAAGTAAGAATTGATGAAAATGTTAGACTATTAGCTGAATTACATGCTAAGTGGGAAAGAGAAGATGAAATTGCTAGAAACATTAGTGTTTCTACTATCACCACCACTAGTGTTGAGGCTAGTAATAGTTCTACTACTCTAGATGATAAATTTGATTTCGATCTTGATGGTTGCAATATCTCTGAAGTTATTAAGTTCCTAAAAAAGCTTGCTAAAAGTCCTAATGCTAGTGTTATGAACATGGCCTTTACAAAACACATTACTGATGCTCTCATACATATTAAAGAAGAAAAGATGAAACATAAAGCTTCTATTCCTATAAAACAAGAACATGGTTGGGAACCCATCATTAATATGAAAGTGAATGACTTTGATTTCAAAGCTTTATGTGATATTGATAGTAGTGTTTCTATTATGCCAAGAAGGATTTATGATATGCTTGATTTGCCTCCTCTTGAAGATTGTTATTTGAATGTCCCACTTGATGATAATGCTAAAAAGAAACTCATGGGGAGTCTTAATGATGTTCTTATTATGGTTAACAATGCTTATGTCCCTATTGATTTCTATGTTTTGGATGTTGAATACAATGCTTCTTGTCATATTACTTTGGGAAGACCTTTTCTTATAATTGTTGGTGCCATCATTGATATGAAAGAAGGCATCATTAAATATCAAATCCCACTCAAGAAAGGTATAGAACACTGCCCTAAGAAGAGAGAGAAGATTTCTTTTGCTTCTCCTATGAAAACAAAATTTGGTCTTAATGCTTCTTCATTTGAGAACACTTGATTCTTTCTTGCTTCTTATGCCTAACTTAAAGGCGTTAAAGAAAAGTACTTATTGGGAGATAACCCAAAAGTTTTAGATGAGTCTTGGAAGTTATTACTTCAGTAATAACCGCTCCTTATCCTTTTTATTTGCTTTTTGTGCCAAGAGTAACCTCTAATGAGAGAGAAGTAATGATTGGGAAAGTTGCTATCCCGAAATAGATTTTTGTGCTTCACCGTAAAAATTCGTGTAAAATCTCCGAACGTCTTTTTCAGGCGTAAAGTTTTGTGCTTCTGCCCCAGGTTGTTATCTAACTTTCGTTAGTTCAACACTTTTTGATTTGAGCAACAGAAGGTCTTTGAAAAAATTCGTCTTTACCTTCTGGTCTGTTTTGACAGATTTGTGCCATTTTCTGCATTTGCTTCTTGTTGGTTCCTTTTTGAGTTCTTTTGGAGAATTGAGCTTTTTGAGGGAAGTGCTACAGTAGCTAGTGTTCTAATGGAAGTTTATTTGGTGTTAGAACTGAACCTTAAGACCTTTTATCTTGAGTGCACTAATGTTGCTAATAAAGATTGTGTGAAGTTTTATATGAAGGAAAAATTTCAGGTGTATGGAAGGAATGAGTAATGAGATGAAGGATGGACTAAATCTCAAGCTTGGGGATGCCACGCGTGTCACCCCAAGAAATATCCAAGAAGTACAAGCGTCAAAGCTTGGGGATGCCCAAGGCATCCCCTTCTTCATCAATTAAAATCCCAGGTTTCTTCCAAACGCTTCGTTTTTATTGTTTCATGCACAGTTGTGTTGTTCTTGGAGCGTCTTCTTTTTAGTTTTCGTTTTGGTTTTTCATTTGCTTGGTTTTCTTAGTTTTCTGAATAAATTGGTTGGACCCCCTCTTTCATACATTGGTTTGCAAATAGTTTGGTTTGGTTTGGAAAAGAGTAGGAAAGTTCATACTTATGTGGTAAAAACGAGCTTGTTTTTGATTGTGGCCTATGCTTTGTCATGCCATGCTTGATATTGTTTTGGATTTATGATTAGTATTCTTCGATGTGGCATGACTTGTTATAAACAATTGAGATTGCTTAATGTGCCTTGGATGAATCATGCGTTGTTTTAGCATATTAAAGCATAGTATAATGGTATTCTCCTTTGATGCTTTATCTGGGTTGACTTGGCGCATGCTCACACCATGTTATGACTATCTCAAGTCACCATAGCCTTGATGATCCTTTAGTTTTCAACTTGTAGTATCACTTTATGCTTTGATCAATGATGTTTTTTGCTCTGCATGATTATGGCCATTATTGCTCTCTTAGTTTGTCGCTCCCAGTCTTTTGCTAGCCTCCACAACAAAGTATGAGTTCCACTCATGCATCCAACTCCCTAAACCAAGTTATTCCAAAGAGTCCACCATACCTACCTACTAGCTTATGCTATTCCAAGTATATTCATGCTTTTGTTTACCTTCCAAATTAAACTTGTTATGAGAAAATTAGTGATTAAAGCTCTCACGAACTTGATGGCACACTTTACTTATTTGCATCTAATAAACTTGAACCATTGTGTCCTTCTTTGTTGCGTATATGCTTGCGCTTTATAAGTTGAAATTAGCATAACCATATTTCATGGGGAACGCTTTCAACATTTCACTTGTACTTTGTACCCCGTTGATATCATGTTCTTTTGCTTACGGATCCCGGCGGTGTGAAATAAAAGTGGAACTTGTAAGATCATGGAGTTTGTATGTGTGTTAGAGAAACACCTGGGACGCTAGCCTAAGCCATGCCTAATCATGGTGGAAACTTGCAGCATCACCATAATGAGCACTCTATGAAGCATCCTCAATAAAAACCTATGCAAATAGCAAATAAAAAGATCGCTGCGATGCTCATTGTCTGCTTGCCTTCTCATTTTGATTATGGGAAAGCTCCCGTATCATGTGCAAGGGGTGCCCTGTTGGCGGTTCTTTATGATACATATGTACTTACAATGACAAGAGCTTACTTGTGACTAAAGTTGAGTAGCATGAGGTTCGCTCTTCGTAAGTAAGGGGCATGAGATTTCAGTTTATAACTTGTCAAGCATATCCTCTTAGTTGTGTCACTTTAACCTTAATCACCTTCAAGATGCTTATGATAGGGGCAATGAGAGCTGAAAGCTATAAGTACCATAATTTTTGGAAGCTCTTTATGAAACTTGAATGTCTACTTCCTTTTATAAAGGCCTTTCTTCCACCATTATATTGAGTCTCCACCTTCTACCTTTATGCACCTACTTTGAGAGCATAGTGGCCATTCTTAGTTCTATGTGCATTGTCCCAAGACTAGTTGATTGATGCATAACTTGATATTTCTTGTTTTAGACTATTTGTATCTAGTCACTCTTATGAACTTTGAAGGTGTCCTATGCATTTATATTTGCTACTCTATTGAGGAACAAGCTGAATACTATTATGCCATGTTTTCTTTATGTGAAACAAACAAACGTCTTGCAAAGCATTGTTATTCATGAATCTTTTGTTTGTGCCATTTCAGGTTGCATCATATTTTCGTTGTCTTATTGCTAGAACCTTGTCTTTCAAGTTATGATTGAAGTACTATGATCCCAGCTTTGAATGTTTTACAAATACTTTGATCAAGTCTTTGATGGTGCATGTCACCTCAAAAATTATTCTTTCTTTTTATCACTTACCTACTCGAGGACGAGCGAAAGTTAAGCTTGGGGATGTTGATACATTGCAAATGTCTCTATAATTTTTTATGTTCCATGCTTAGTTTTATCTACTTTCTTATCTTTTGATCCAACTTTGGAGTACTTTTCATATGATTTCTTAGACTAACCTATTAACAAGAGCCACAGTGCCAGCTGCCTGTTTTTTGCTGTTTTTGGTTCCAGGAAAGTCAGAAAATGAATATTCTCGGAATTGGACGGGACAAAAGCCAAAGTGCCTATTTTTCCGGAAGTTAGATGCCAGAATACGAGACGGAGAGGGGCCAGAGCTCGGCCACACCACTTGGTCGCGCGGCCAGGCTTGGCCCGCGCCAGGGGGTGGTGTGGTGGCCCCTGGCACCCCCTCGGCCTCCCCTTTTGCCTATATATTGCCCTCAGGATGAAAACCCTAAGTACCCGATCAAAAATCCATGAAAGAGTCGGTAGCTGCCGTCATCTCCATCCCTAGATCGGGAGGGATCTGAAGCTCTTCCCGGCACCCTGCCGGAGAGGGGAATTCACCCTGGAGGCCTTATTCATCACCATGCAAGCCTCCGGTGTGATGCGTGAGTAGTTCATCCTTGGACTACGGATCCATGTAGTAGCTAGATGGCTGGTTCTCCTCCTTTGTTCTTTCATGTTTAGATCTTGTGAGCTCCGTTCATGATCAAGATCATCTATTTGTAATTCTGCATGTTGTGTTTGCGGGGATTCGATGGATATTGAGATGCTATTTCAGATTGATTATTGATTCTATCATGTCTTTGTTATTTGTGACCTTGCATGCTTTCCGTTGTTAGTAGCTATCTTGGCCAAGTAGATGCTAGCAACTCCAAGAGTTAGTATTTATGCTCGATAGTGGGTTCATGCCTCTGGTAATCTAGGGAAGTGACAGAAATCTGTAAGGTACTAGATTTGCTGTTGCTACTAGGGAGAAAACAACAATCCTTTGTTCATAGATCAATCGTATTATTTACTTTACATGCAGTTCGTAAAGCAATAATCTGTTGCTTGCAACTTAATACTGGAGGGGCTTCGGATGATAATCTGAAGGTGGACTATTAGTCATAGATGCAGTTGGATGGCGGTCTATGTATAATGTTGTAATGCCCAATCAAGTTCCAAAGGAGTCAAGATGATTAGTATATGCATGTATTGCTTTCTCGATGTTTGTAAATTCCCCCGCTGTAATTTGTTCACCCAGCATGTTATCTATCTAAGGAGAGCCACCTCTAGTGAACTATGGATCCCGGTCCTTTTCTTTACATACAATCTATAAACTGTTTACTACTTTGTGTTTACTTTCTGCAAACTTTTACTTCTTTCCATTCGATACGTTTAATCCTTTGTTTTCCGCAAAACACGGTGATATTGACAACCTCATCGCAAGTTGGGGACAGAGTTTTGTGGTTGTGTTGTGCGGGTCTCCATGTTGCTACTAGCACTGGTAGTGCACCCTGCCAAGGCTCAGCTAGCAACACCTTTGGGGTGTTTCCTTGCTCCTACTGGTTCGATTAAACCTTGGTTTCATACTGAGGGAAACTTGCTGCTGTGCTCATCATACCTTCCTCTTGGGGTTCCCAACAAGCTCTACATCAACACCGCTCCAGCATTTTTCTGGCGCCATACACAGAGCCATCAATTGACAACCTCACTGTAAGTTGGGGCAAAGTTATGTGGTTGTGTTGTGCAGGTTTCCACGTTGCTGCTAGCATCGGTAGTGCACCCTGCCAAAGGCCAGCTAGCAACACCTTGGAGGTGTTTCCTTGCTCCTACTGGTTCGATAACCTTGGTTTCATAACTGAGGGAAACTTACTGATGTGCTCAACATACCTTCCTCTTGGGGTTCCCCAACGAGCTCGTTAATACACGAGTCAGCAGGCGTCTCTCGCCTACATAGGTATGGTAGACTAAAGCGGCAGCGAAGCTTACACTGAACAACTTATAGAGACTCGATACAATTGTCGGCTATCAGAGAGGGATGATAAAGACCTATTCGCAACCAACCTGATACTAACACCAAACATACCCATCCTGGTATTTCCCCCTTGATACCAAATGAGTAAGTCCTACCGAGGAAACTCATACGGTTGGTAGTTTTATACATTCATTCATGGCGGTTGTCTAACTTACTAGTCATTTTAGATCAAGGTCAAATTATAACTGTAATTCTTTAGTGTAAGTTGTCTATGATCAAGAAACTATGCTCTAAGTCGTCAATAACCATGGACACGGCTTTTAGAAAAGATTTAACCCTGCAGGGGTGCACCAAAATATCCACACGCACTTCCACCCTATTTGCCAGATCAACTAACATACACACATCGGTATGTCGGCAGGCCTTCGGACACGACGTGTTCTCAGACCCAAAGCAAGTACATGGGGGAACCAAAAATAGCTACCCGTACAAAGTATAGCTAATCCTCGTACGGACCCTCAGGTTGCATGCACTTGTCACGCGAGAAGAGGCCATAGATAATATATTCCCGTGACAGAGTGCCGCACCTATGCAACAGTAATAAACGCTCATCAAGCAACATGTAATAAACATCTCATACATGGCATACATGGCATAGGTATAGTAGGTAACATATAAATCTCGAACTAGCTTTATGCCCCCTAGTACAGTACTTTGAAATCATATAGTAAGCCAATAGGGGTGTGATGTCTACGTACTCCTATTCTTGTAGACAGTTGTTGGGCCTCCAAGTGCAGAGGTTTGTAGAACAGCAGCAAGTTTCCCCTTAAGTGGATCACCCAAGGTTTATCGAACTCAGGTAGGAAGTGGTCAAAGGTATCCCCTCTCAAGCAACCCTGCAATCAAGATACAAGAAGTCTCTTGTGTCCCCAACACACCCAATACACATGTCAGGTGTATAGGTGCACTAGTTCGGCGAAGAGATAGTGAAATACAAGTGGTATGGATAATTATAAGTGGTAACGGTGATAGAGAATGACTTGATGGCATGGAAAAGACTAAAGTAAAACTGAAATAAAGAAGGAAGCAAGCAAACATGTAATAGATCTAATAGCAAATGGTGTTTCAGTGCTTAGAAACAAGGCCTAGGGATCATACTTTCACTAGTGAACACTCTCATATAAATATCTTCTCTTTATGATACTACTCTTAACTACTCTCCGATTGGATACTCTAATCAACGGTAGGGCTATAACAGCACTCCTCAAAGTTAGCTTTTCCCATCTAGATAACCCCACACTGTCACCTTGAGTACTAGATGAGTCCAACAAACACCAGAATTTCATAAAGACATCCAACTCCAAATATAACTCATAACAAGTATTTGTAACCTCTAGCCTAAGTGCCACCATGGTGTGCATGCTGTCACTTTCACACACATAGGGAGAGCAGAGATCTATTAAAGCACTTGAGTAGCAAGGTAGATCTATAGATTACAAGCTCATGATCACAATATGATCACGCATAGAGAGAGATGAACACATAGCTACCGGTAGAGCCCTTAGCCTCGAGAGAGAACTACTCCCTCCTCATCATGGGAATCAGCAATGGTGATGGAGATGGCGGTGGAGATTGATGGAGATGGCTCCGGGGGCACTTCCCCGTCCCGGCAGGGTGCCGGAACAGATACTTTCTGTCCCCCGAATCTCCCCTTCGGTGGTGGCGGCGCTGCGAAACTTTCCGTGGATTTCTGATTTACTATCTAGGGTTTTGGTATCGGGAGGCTCTTATAGGCGAAGGAGGCAAGGTCGGTGGCTAGCCAGGTGGCCCACACCATGCCTTGGCACGGCCTATGGTTGCCCGCGCCTAGGGGGGTGGCCAGGCCCTGGCCCCTCTCCGACTCTCCTTCTGGCTCCATGAGTCTTCCGGGAAAATCTAAACTTTGGATTTTGTTCTGTCCAATTCCGAGAATATTCATTTTCTGACTTTCCTGGAACCAAAAACAGCAGAAAACAGGCAACTGGCACTGTGGCATCTTGTTAATAGGTTAGTCCAAGAAAGTATATGAAAAGTACTCCAAAGTTGGAACAAAACACAAGAAAGTAGATAAAACCAAGCATGGAACATCAAAAATTATAGATACATTTGCAATGTATCAGGGTGCCTAGCACACCCTACATGTGGTTAGCACGCTCGGTCTCGGAATAGGTGTCAAGAACTCGGGTCCTAGATGGACACAAGTGGGCGAGATAAAAGCCAGATCTCAACTATTATCCACCGGTGCCTCTTCATTAATTATTTCTACTTCCAACATTTAATTATCCACTGATAATTGAAACCATGATTATCTCCACCATTAATCATTTGCCAATCTTCCAACAACGGTGGAACTCGACGACTCGATTCAACACCTGAGCAAGCAAATACGACATGCAAGACCAACTATCTGCCAAACAATGGGCAATAGGAGGTGTCCAAGGCAATATAGAGGCTGCAAGCTATATAAATGGTACGAAAACAAAAGCATCACAACACAGAAAGCAATAGATCTATAGGAGGAAGTAAAGACTATAAATGCCAAATAGGTAGAAAGGGGTGAATGCTCGCCTATAAAACATAGCCAAAGATTCATTATCCGGAGAACTTGTCGAGACTTGCATCAACTCAACGGCCTAATCCGAGAAGAAGCAAATCACTAAAAGAAACACCGGATGCACTATTTAATACTGCGGCATAAGATTCGGCATATTTATGATGTGATGCATGGCATGGCAAAGATGTGATGCAACTAGGCAATATTAAGCGGAATCGGGATCCTGACAATTAAATAGTAGGTTCATGTTGTTTACGTACCCCATAATTTAAATGTTATATTAATAAGGCAAAACATGGCATTGGTTCGCTACATAAATATAAATGGAGGCGATATAAGACAAGAATAACTCGCATATATACTCCATATTTAGTTATAAGGTGAATCGACTATATAACTCACACCCATAAAATATGTTTACAAGCATGTACAATTGATGCAACAAGGTAGATGTAATATATTATAAAATAGGGGTCTCGGATAGGGGTCACACATTGGGGTTCGGATCCGGGGGTCTTGGGATTCGGTCTTTGGATACAGGAAGGAGAACTTGTGTTCTGAGGGGTTCAGGTTCCGTCTTCGAGTTCCGGGATTGGGTCTTGGCATTCCGTGATGAAGGTCTTGGTTCCATGATGAAGATCTTCGGTTTTGGCTTCCTTGTCGGTGATCTTAGTTCTAGTACCAAGTACTCGTGTCTATCTTCGAGCATAAGAGGTCTTGGCACGTTCGATCTTTGTGACACAATCATCTCGTCATCCGGGTTGCGATACTCGCTTAGCATCAACAACAAAGAATCTTGGCGGCAGCAACTGAAGCCGCATAGCAGAGACCACATAGTCACCACCACAACAAAATCAAAGGCCGAACCCACGCGGGGTTCCTAGATTGAAGACGATAGGAGCAGCAGGAGCTCTACGGCGCCAACTCACAACATTGAGTCTAGAGAAAAAATAATTGAAAGAGGCTGACGCAGGGTCAGTGGAGGAGCACGACAACGTCCCGTGGTGGCCGAGCAACATGCACGATAGGGCGGCACAGAGCAGAGGTGGTCAAGGGAGGCACTAGGCAAGGTCGACCCGGGCCAGGGACAAGGGACGCGGGTCGGCAACGTCATGTTGTTGTAGAGCGCTATGCCGGCAGCTTCGACCAGGGTGGGGTAACGGTCGAGGAAGGGGTGCTAGGGGCCGAGCATGGCATCGTCGAGGCAGAGACGAGTTTAGCAGCCTAGAGGAAGGTGGAGGTTAGGGTCACACGTGATGGTGACGAGAGCTCCCGGTGGTGTGGCCTAGATGACCATGGGGAGGCGAAGTCGTGCAAGCGGACAGGGTCGGTGAGGTGGAAGTTTGGGGCGGCGCTAGGACGCAGAGAGAGGTGGCGCGGCCAGCAGCTGCAAGGGACCTGGGTGGCGGCTGATGGTAGAGATCCAAGGAAGGCGACGTCGGAGACGGTGGAGCTTGAGGACGGCGGAGCACGCGGGATCGAGCAAGCAACGAAGGGGCGCTATGGCGAGGAGACGGTGGAGCAGCAGCGCTGCAGGGATCGAGGGGAGGGGATCCTGTCGGGGCGAGGAAGGAGGCGGGGTAGGTGGCCAAGGAGGATGATGATGCAGGGTGGGTGGCGTCGAGGCATGCGTGCGTGGTGGCGACGTGTGTTTCATAATGTGGTGTCTGTGCATGTGTGTAGCGTGTACTGAGGTGGTCGTGTCAGTGCGGTTGCGTGTGTGGCGTGGAGTCGTGGTGTGCGTCGCCAATTGGGTGGGTGCGTGCGATGTGTGCGTGTCTGTCGTGGTGGGAGGTAGTGTTGATGGTGGGGCCGGGTTGGTAGGGAAAATACGAGGGGAGCAAGGGTTTACCACGATGGGGAATGAGGCGGGGTGGGTGCGGCTACGCGTGGTGTGCTTGAGTGTGTGTGGCATGCGTGTGGGGTTAGGGTTTAGCCGGGGTGGTAGGATGCTGCCAGCTGGGCCCTTTGGGCCTAGATGGTGGCGACGTCCCCCTGTACAAAATAGCTTTATTTTCTTTTATTAAACTTTTTTGCAAATAGTTTTTTAGGCAAACAAAAATATCCGAAAGGACGGGGTTTTTAGTTTCAAATAAAGAAGGGGACTAATGTAGAAAACATAAAAGGCTTTTCGCAAAATACTTTTATGAACAAACATGCATGATGATGCACAAAGTAGAAATAACAGGCGATTTCTGGTAGTGGTTTTCCCGGGGTGCTACATGATATGCCAAACATCGCTGAGAATGACACTTTAGTTGAGTTGTGGCATAAGAGGCTTGGGCATATGAGTGAGTAGGGCATGCAGGCTCTTGCTCGCAAGGACTACCTCCCTGAGTTAAAAGGTATAACCTTGAAACTCAGTGAACATTGTTTTCCTGACAAACAACATAGGGTTGCATTTCATACATGCCCGTCGCATCGTGTGGAGAATGTTCTTGACATTTCTCACATGGATGTTTTCTCTATGACTGAGAAATCTCTCGGTGGAGCATTATACTTTGTGGCATTCATTGATGACCATTCTAGAAAGATATTTCTCTATGTGTTGAGAAACAAGTGGTAGGTGCTCAACATCTTCAAGGAGTTCCATGACAAGGTTGAGAGAGAAACTGGAAGGAAATTGAATTGCATGAGATCAGACAATGGTGGTGAATACCACGGTCCCTTTGAGAGGTATTGCAGAAATTTTGGCATTAGGCTTGAGAAGACTCCACCAAATACACCCCAGCTCAATGGACTTGAGAGAAAATGAACATGATTCTTATTGTAGCATCCCAATTGTCTAACATTGGAATGCTACATAATAAATAAGGATTCAGGTTACTATATACTCCCTCCGTTCAAAAATATAAGATGTTTTAACTTTGTGAATTGAATGTATCTAGACGTGTTTTAGTGTATATGTTCGTAGAGGTTCGGAGTGAACCTATATACTAAAAGTTGTCTAGATACATTCGATTTACAAAGCTAAAATGTCTTATATTTCCGAACGGAGGGAGTACTTGTCATTAATGCATCATCATAATATCATGCTCATGTCACCATGCCACATTGCATTTGAGCATCATATTAAAACTATTCCATTTGGTTCTTCTCCTCATATTGCATTTGTCTTGTATATTAATATTTTTGTTTCTTGATATAATCCTTGATTCCCAAGTTGAGTTGGGGGCATATATATTATAATTCCACCATATTTGCCACCTTCCTTGGCTCCATCCATAATTCCGCCATCCTATGTAATATGGGCAAATGCGTGTTTCTTTGGCTTTTAAATTATACCTCATATATATTTGGGAATGGTTCCTTCTATTCTATACATGCTTCCATACATGAACCCCTCTTGTTTTCACAAGTTGGAATATGGAAGCCTACATGGCCACCTTTGCATGATATGTAGAGTACAGTCTTTTCTTTCTTCTTTAGATGGTTTTGTTGAACTATGGGCTTATTTGAATTATGGTGAATGCATGAGCCACTAATGGTACATACACACACTAGCTTGGCCACTACCATTCAAACATACCTATTATTTTAAGTAAACCATGTGAAGTTGGAGGAGGTTCCACTAAATATTTTTGTTGGTTTAGTTCAATAAGTGAGCTTGCATAAATCATAAGCCCATCAAAATATCTAGTTGTTTTCACAACTAGATGAATGCATGGCCCATGCAAGGTTTGCAACCTCCTTATTCTTCCTTACTTCTATTTGAATTTTTGCTTGGATTTAGAGTGGGTTTTGAATCAAACTAATTTTGGAAAAATAAAAGAAACTAAACCTGCACCCACACACACCACCCCTCCACCTAGCTATATGATACCTTCGATCCGGATTACGGATGTAGTATATCTCTTTTTTCCTAGTAGACCTAGGTTATCGAATCCTCGGGAAGAAGAAAGCATAGTGAAGTTACTTTAACGGACCATCGGGAGTTTTAGAATTCTTTTTGTGTTTTATTGGACCAAGAGTTTGCTGTCTTTTGTTGTTGTCAATGATGGAGAGAGGGGGCCTAGGGCTTTCGGTTTCACCTGTAGCTATGCAAAACATCTGATGGGAATAAAAGATAATAATAAAGTATGCATGTAATTGTTAGAGCAAGATAATTATATGTGAGCAGTGCATCCATAATTGTTATTGCCTCCGCAACCGCTTATATCAATAACCTATTAGTCTCATCCATAGAAGAAAGAGAACTAATGATATGCATAGTGATGTCACTGTTAATCCCAAGTAAATTCCTCACATACAGCCGTACAACCCCTTCTGTCACTGGGGTTCCCAACCTGCAGATTAGTCATTACTCATACTCCCTATACCTAGCTCAATCCTCGGGGTCTTGGGTACCTGACAAGTCCTTGGATTGAGGCAAGATAGGATACAATAATCATCATGTCATACAAACTAATACATGATCCCATCTATGATAAATAACATGCACAAAAGCTACATGGCTAGGCTGAAACCCTTAGCCTAAAGAGAATTACTCACGCATAGAGATGAAATCAACAATCATAAACATTGCAATGGAAATCATGAGATTGATAGCAATTAGTCTTACAATGTCACCAATCAAAGATGAGATCTACTATTACAAGTGGTGGAATATGGCTATGGTGGTGGAGAAGGGTTTGGAGATTAGATCTAAGTCTATTCCTCCAGCGGCTCTTCGGTGTTGTGGATGCAGGTTTCTGGGGTTATGGGGGGCTGATACGTTGCTAACGTATCCATAATTTTTGATGTTTCATGCTTGGTTTTATCTACTTTCTTATGTTTTGTCCACACTTTGGAGTACTTTTCATATGATTTCTTGGACTAACCTATTAACAAGATGCCACAGTGCCAGTTGCCTGCTTTCTTCTGTTTTTGGTTCTAGAAAAGTCAGAAAATGAATATTCTCGGAATTGGGCCGGATAAAAGCCAAAGTCGATATTTTACCGGAAGACTCACGGAGCCAGAAGACAAGATGGAGAGGGGCCACAAGGTGGCCACACCAGGTGGTGTGGGCCCCCTTGCCGCCCACCGACCTTGCCTCTTTGCCTATAAGATGCCTCCCGATGCAAAAACCCTAAATTGTCAAGCGTCCAGCCACGAAAAGTTCTGCAGCGCCTCCGCCACCGGAGGGGAGATTCCAAGGATAGAAAGTCTCTGTTCTGGCACCCTGCCAGGACAGGGAAGTGCCCCCGGAGCCATCTCCATCGATCTCCACCGCCATCTCCATCACCATTGTTGATTCCCATGATGAGGAGGGAGTAGTTCTCTCTCGAGGCTAAGGGTTCTACCGGTAGCTATGTGTTCATCTCTCTCTATGCATGATCATATTGTGATCATGAGCTTTGTAAATAAGTAGATCTACCTTGCTACTCAAGTGCTTTAATAGATCTTTGCTCTCCCCATGTGTGTGAAGTTGACAGTGTGCACACCATGGTGGCACTTAGGCTAGAGATTACAAATACTTGTTATGAAATATATTTGGAGTTGGATGTTGTTATGAAATTGTGGTGTTTGTTTGAACCATCTAGTGCTCAAGGTGACAGTGTGGGGTTATCTAGATGCGGAAAGCGAACTTTGAGGTGTGTTGTTATAGCCCTACCATCGATTAGACTGTTCAACCGGAGACTAGTTAAGAGTAGTATCATAAAGAGAAGATATTTATATGAGAGTGTTCACTAGTGAAAGTATGATCCCTAGGCCTTGTTTCTAAACATTGAAACACCGTTTGCAACTATATCTGTTACATGTTTGCTTGCTTCCATCTTTATTTCAGTTTGCCTTTAGTCTCTTCCACGCCATCAAAGTATTTTCTGGCACCGTTGTCTTATATCCATACCACTTGTATTTCACTATCTCTTCGCCGAACTAGTGCACCTATACACCTGGCAAGTGTATTGGGTGTGTTGGGGACACAAGAGACTTCTTGTATCTTGATTGCAGGGTTGCTTGAGAGGGGATGCCTTTGACCAATTCCTCCCTGAGTTCGATAAACCTTGGGTAATCCACTTAAGGGAAACTTGTTGTTGTTCTACAAACCTCTGCACTTAGAGGCCCAACAACTGTCTACAAGAATAGAAGTATGTAGACATCAAGCTATTTTCTGGCGTCGTTGCCGGGGAGGTAAGGTAAAAGGTACTCACATCCTCCGGTGTGAGTGCTCGAAGTTATTTCCTTTAGATTCTGCAATTTTTCCTTTTTGTTTCTTGTTTTCACTAGTTAGGCTTAATGTAAAACAACAACAAAATTAGAGAGCTTTATAGTATTTATCTTGAGTTAGGACATGAAGTGTTTGAAGAGAAAATTAAAAAACCTATGGAACTTTATTTGCATTCTAATAGCAATGTTGTTAGTATGAATTCTTTGAACACCATTATTGCTAATGCTATGGAAAATTCTAGGCTTGGGTAAGTTGGTTTTGATGAGCATGATATTTTTAGTCCCCCAAGCACGGAGGAGAAAATTTACTTTGATGATACTATGCCTCCAATATATGATGATTACAATGATGAATATGATATTTTCAGTCCACCTACTATTGAGGAGAAAATTAATGATTACAGTATGCCTCCTATATTTGATGATTATGGTGATGAGAATAATAATGATAGCTATTTTGTTGAATTTTCTCCCACCATAATTAATAAGAATGACTATGCTTATGTGGAGAGTAATAATCATTTTATGCATGTGGCTCATGATAAGAATGTTTTATGTGATAGTTATATTGTTAATTTTATTCATGATGCTACTGAAAGTTATTATGAGAGAGGGAAACATGGTTTTATGTATCTCAACAATATTAAGTTTCCCCTCTTTATGTTGAAAAATTTGAAGTTGCACTTGCTTTGCTTTCCTATGCTTGTTGCTTTGTTCTTTCATGACTTGTTTCTTTACAAGATTCCTATGCATAGGAAGTGGGTTAGACTTAAATGTGCTTTGAATTTGCTTCTTGATGCTCTCTTTTACTTCAATTCATATTTCTTATGTGAGCATCTTCTCAAACTATCATGCCTAACTTAAAGGCGTTAAAGAAAAGTACGTATTGGAAGATAACCCAAAAGTTTTAGATGAGTCTTGAAGGTTATTACCTTTGAAATAACCGCTCCTTATCCTTTTTATTTGCTTTTTGTGCCAAGAGTAACCTCTAATGAGAGAGAAGTAATGCTTGGGAAAGTTGCTGTCTCAAATCAGATTTTTGTGCTTCACTGTAAAAATCCGTGTAAAATCTCTATACATCGTTTTGAGGCGTGATTTTTTGTGCTTCTTCCCCAGGTTGATATCTAACTTTTGTTAGTTCAACACTTTTCGATTTGAGCAACAGAAGGTCTTCGAAAAATTCGTCTTTACCTGCTGGTCTGTTTTCACAGATTTCTGCAATTATTTGCATTTGCTTCTTGTTGGTTCCTTTTTGAGTTCTCTTTGGGGAATTGAGATTTTCAAGGGAAGTGCTACAGTAGCTTGTGTTTTAATGGAAGTTTTATTGGTGTTGGAACTGAACCTAAAGACTTATTATCTTGAGTGCACTAATGTTGCTAATAAAGATTGTGTGAAGTTTTGTATGAAGGAAAAATTTCAGGTGTATGGAAGGAATGAGTAATGAGATGAAGGATGGACTAAATCTCAAGCTTGGGGATGCCACGCATGTCACCCCAAGAAACATCCAAGAAGTACAAGCGTCAAAGCTTGGGGATGCCCAAGGCATCCCCTTCTTCATCAATAAAAATCCCAGGTTTCTTCCAAACACTTCATTTTTATTGTTTCATGCACAGTTGTGTTGTTCTTGGAGCATCTTATTAAACTTTTTTGTTTTGGTTTTTCGTTTGCTTTGTTTTCTTACTTTGCTGAATAAATTGGTTGGACCCCCTCTTTTATGCATTGGTTTTTAAATAGTTTGGTTTGGATTGGAAAAAGAGTAGGAAAGTTCATGCTTAAGTGGTAAAGAGAGCTTGTTTTTGACTGTGGCCCATGCTTTGCCATGCCATGCTTGATATTGTTTTGGATTTATGCTTAGTATTCTTTGATGTAGCATGAATTTTTATAAACAATTGAGATTGCTTAATGTGCATTGGAAGGATCATGCGTTGTTTTAGCATATTAACGCATAGTATTGTGGTATTCTCCTTTGATGCTTTATTTGGGTTAACTTGGCGCATGTTGACACCATGTTATGACTATCCCAGGTCACCATGAGCCTTTATGATCCTTTAGTTTTCAACTTGTAGTATCACTTTATGCTTTGATCAATGATGTTTTGTCGCTCTGCATGATTATGGCCAGTATTGCTCTCTTAGTTTGTCGCTCCCAGTCTTTTGCTAGCCTCCATAACGAAGTATGAGTTCCACTCATGCATCCAACTCCTTAAACCAAGTTATTCCAAAGAGTCCACCATACCTACCTACTAGCATATGCTATTCCAAGTATATTCATGTTTTTATCTACCTTCCGAATTAAACTTGTTATGAGAAAACTAGTGATTAAAGCTCTCACAAACTTGATGGCACACTTTACTTTTCTTGCCCTTCATAAACTTGAACCATTGTGTTGTCTATGTTGTATATGCTTGCACTTATTTTTTGGGGATTAGCAGAACCATGCTGTCATGGGGAACGCTTTCAACATTGCACTTTTTCTTTGTACCTAGTTGATATCATGCTCTTTTGTCTATGGATGTCGTCGGTGTGAAATGAAAGGGGAGCTTGTAAGTCCATGGAGTTATGTATGTGTGTTAGAGAAACGTCTGGGCCGCTAGTCTAATCCATGCTAACATGGTGGAAACCTACAGCGTAACCATAATGAGCTATCTATGAAGCATTCTTCTTATAAAAAAAGAGTCTGATATTGATAAAAAAAGAGAAAAAGAAAAAAAAAGAAAAAAGAGATATGAGAAAAGAGGAAAGAGAAAAAAGCACCATATTCCCATGGTAAATAAGAAGATTGTTGAGATGCTCGTTGTCTGCTTGCCTTGTCATTTTGATATGGGGATTCATCCGTATCATCGGGCAAGGGTACCCCGTTGGGGGTTCTCTATGATACACATGTACTTACGATGACAATAACTTACCAGTGACTAAACTTGAGTAGCATGAGGAGCGGCCCTCGTATTCAAGGGACATGAGATTTCCAACTTATACTTTGTCAAGCATATACTCCATGGTTTGTTCACTTTAACCTTAATCACTTCAAGATGCTTATGATAGGGGCAATGAGAGCTGAAAGCTATTAAGTACCATATTTTTGGAAGCTCTTTATGAAACTTGAATCCCTACTTTCTTCTATGAAGGCATTTCTTTTACTTTTATGTTGAGTGTCCACCTTCTATCTTTATGCACCTACTTTGAGAGCATAGTGGCCATTCTTAGTTCTATGTGCATTGTCCCAAGACTTGTTGATTGATGCATAACTTTGATATTGCTTGTTTTAAACTATTTGTATCTAGTCACTCTTATGAACTTTGAAGGTGTCCTATGCATTTATGTTTGCTACTCTATGAGGTACAAGCTGAATGCCACTATGCTATGTTTTCTTTATGTGAAACAAAAAAACGTCTTGCAAAGCATTGTTATTCATGAATCTTTTGTTTGTGCCTTTTCATGTTGCAACATAGTTGCTATGTCTTATTGCTAGAACTTTACCTTTCATGCTATGTTGAAGTACTATGATCCCAGCCATCAATGTTTTACAAATACTTTGATCAAGTTTATGATGGTGCATGTCACCTCAAAAATTATTCTTTCTTTTTATCACTTATCTACTCGAGGACGAACAGGAGTTAAGCTTGGGGATATTGATACGTTGCTAACGTATCCATAATTTTTGATGTTCCATGCTTGGTTTTATCTACTTTCTTATGTTTTGTCCACACTTTGGAGTACTTTTCATATGATTTCTTGGACTAACCTATTAACAAGATGCCACAGTGTCAGTTGCCTGTTTTCTTCTGTTTTTGGTTCCAGAAAAGTCAGAAAATGAATATTCTCGGAATTGGGACGGACAAAAGCCAAAGTCGATATTTTACCGAAGACTCACGGAGCCAGAAGACGAGACGGAGAGGGGCCACAGGGTGGCCACACCATGTGGTAGTGTGGGCTAGCCCTGGCCGCGCCACCAGATGGTGTGGGCCCCCTGGCCGCCCACCGACCTTGCCTCTTCGCCTACAAGATGCCTCCTGGTGCAAAAACCCTAAATCATCAAGCCTCCAGCCACGAAAAGTTCCGCTGCACCGCCGCCACCAAAGGGGAGATTCCGGGGACAAAAAGTCTCTGTTCCGGCACCTGCCGGGACGGGGAAGTGCCCCCGGAGCCATCTCCATTGATCTCCACCACCATCTCCATCACCATTGTTGATTCCCATGATGAGGAGGGAGTAGTTCTCTCTCGAGGCTAAGGGTTCTACCGGTAGCTATGTGTTCATCTCTCTCTATGCATGATCATATTGTGATCATGAGCTTTGTAAACAAGTAGATCTACTTTGCTACTCAAGTGCTTTAATAGATCTCTGATCTCCCCATGTGTGTGAAGTTGACAGTGTGCACACCATGGTGGCACTTAGGCTAGAGATTACAAATACTTGTTATGAGTTATATTTGGAGTTGGATGTCTTAATGAAATTGTGGTGTTTGTTTGAACCATCTAATGCTCAAGGTGACAGTGTGGGGTTATCTAGATGCGGAAAGCGAACTTTGAGGTGTGATGTTATAGCCCTACCATCGATTAGAGTGTTTAACCGGAGAGTAGTTAAGAGTAGTATCATAAAGAGAAGATATTTATATGAGAGTGTTCACTAGTGAAAGTATGATCCCTAGGCCTTGTTTCTAAGCACTGAAACACCGTTTGCTATTAGATCTGTTACATGTTTGCTTGCTTCCTTCTTTATTTCAGTTTTACTTTAGTCTTTTCCACGCCATCAAGTCATTCTCTATCACCGTTACCACTTATAATTATCCATACCACTTGTATTTCACTATCTCTTCGCCGAACTAGTGCACCTATACACCTGACAAGTGTATTGGGTGTGTTGGGGACACAAGAGACTTCTTGTATCTTGATTGCAGGGTTTCTTGAGAGGGGATACCTTTGACCACTTCCTCCCTGAGTTTGATAAACCTTGGGTGATCCACTTAAGGGAAAACTTGTTGCTGTTCTACAAACCTCTGCACTTGGAGGACCAACAACTGTCTACAAGAATAGGAGTACGTAGACATCAGGGGCTCTGTTTCTCGTCTCCCGAAGCCTCTTTATATAGGGGCCCCTTCGCGAAAGTTGTTCTATTTGACCTAGCAGTGTCGATGGCAACTATACGGCCGTAACTATATGACCGGAATTTTATTCCCGCCGTATAGTTGGTCGTTAAAGCTTTTGTCTCCACTTCACGACCCTTAGTTTCTTTGGGTTGTTGGAAATCTTGTATCTTTGACTTTAATGTTGTGATTCCCATCATCAAATGTCATTATCCGCGTAGGGAAAAATAAAAAGAAAGGATTACATACCCCTTTGATCATTAGGCATTAGTGGCAAGGTTTAGAGAGATATTTCATAAAAAATATGAATAATATCCAGTTTAAATGTGGATGTAGATGGCTATATTTCACAGCCATCAATCTCCCCAAGCTTAAACTTGATCGTCCTTGAGCAATAAAACCAAAATCAAAAAGTAACTTAGCATTTAAACTGAAATAACGAGATGATGATATTACTCATGATTGATAGTCTCATGTTTCCTCCACTTTATTAATCTGAAAACTTCAGCATAGATAGAGTAATGACAAGCATATCATACGGGTTTTTATGCATCCTTATAGCACAACAAAACTATTGTTAACATGGATGATTCAAATGAGTAAACCTTGTTCCATGGCATGTAATCAACTCATAGGCTTGCCTTTGAACAATAAAGTATAATTATGTAAAATTGAGAGTGTGAGAGTTTGTCATGAAAAACATATATACTAGAGTATCTCAATTCTCCCACATCAATAAGTCAAGACTTTTCAAGCACTACTTTTCTTTTCATTGTCCTTCAAGAATTTCAGTTCTTAAGTAATTGAGAGCATGCCAAAAAAATTAATTAGTTTATCAGCTGTGATGGACACTCGTGGCATCACCAAGGTTTTTGTTCCTTTTGCACAATGATTACTCATATCATCCAGGGGAGTGATTCCATCATGAACACAGCTACCCGAGAATGCAAAGAATCTTACCCATTTTAGCATTACTGGTACATATGTTTAATCAACTCATAGCCGAAATCTAGGAGTTTCCTCCATGAAGATCATTCATAGGCTAGCGAAGTTGTTGGCATCCCATGAAGTTTAACACGCATAAAGATATATCATTCTTATGATTCACAAGTCAAACTTAGGCATGCTCACAAAAACTGCTAAACATTAATTCAATTGAACAAATCCTTTTAACGAGATCTATCAAGTCAATCATTATTTTTTGTGGTGTTGAGTATCTCTAGAAATAAGCATTCAAGACTAAGCACTACAACACCCAAGCCTTCAATTGTGAGACTTTTTCTTATTACAATTGTTTAGGAAATTTTTAGGCAAGACTTGGTTAACTATAAGAGCTGGAACAAAACGTACCCAACTAAATACCCATGCAAACAAAATTTTACTACAATATAAAGACTCACTCCACCAATATAATATCTTAACATTTACTACTAACTAGCATGGGTTTCTCAAACTTCAAAAGTGGGGAGTCTTAAGGCATACCTCTCATGGTTGGTTCCACTTCTCTCTTCCCTTTTGATTTGCTTCTTGGAAACTCGAAGTCGATCACTCTCCTACAAATATGTGAAAGCCACAAGGAGAATAGAAAGGAAGGAAGAGGAAAAATAAAGATAAATGGAAAAATCTTTTTGTTGTTTTTAAGAGAGGGAATTAAAGAATAGAAAGTTGGCAGCAGAGCTCGGCTAGAAAGTGTCAAAAACAAATAGAAATAACTAAAGATAAAGTGTTGGGGAAACCAACACGAGTGCTTATAAACTCAAATTAAAAACATAACCTCGAAATAAACAAAAGCAAATGAACGCCAAATAAAGATAATGGGGGAAACTTCCCCAAGCTTAGGCTTTTGCAAGCCCTTCAAATCATTGTGGTGGTGGGAAAAAGTCATAACTCTAGTTCGCAAATTGAGTTGATAAATTACTAGTTGTTTCTCGGAGGTTCAAGGAGAGGTTATGCATCCTCTCCACAGTTCCTCCAAGTTCTTGGAAGTCTTGGTATGTAGCAAACCGGGTTGGTGGCTGCTCCTCTTGATAAGGAACTTATTGCTCCTCTTCTTGGTCCTCATCCTCATCCAGAATCTCCTCCTCGGGTTGGTGTTGCTCAACCTGCAAGTCATATAGCAAACGTCCTTCCTCGATAGAGAAAAGACCATTAGGCAAAGGAGCGGGGTAGAGACGCCCAGCTCAAGCAATATGGAAGTAATAAACACCACCTCTCCTAGTGAGCATTCCACAAGCTTTTAAAGTAGAGAAACCAACATGTCTCTCACCTAGCACTGGTTGCAACTCACCTAGGTCGATTCCTAGGGCAATGGCAAGCACGATGATGACGCCTCCACCTATGATTGGTCCTTCGCATTGGGAGGATTGGTACTCAAGGTAGTGCACAAGAATTGCACCCAAGTTGAGTGACAAGTCGATGTTTTTGAAAGCAGCTTTTGCAAGGACTAAGATGTCCTCCTCATTGAGTCTCGTGAACTCATTTCATGCCTACAAGGTATTAGCAATAACATAGAACAAATAGCGAATTGCAGGGTGTTGAATATTCTTCCCATTTCTTACTCTAGAAGTGAAACTCATTCCATTATAATAAAGTTCCGGGGAAGGGTCTGATGACCCACAAGTATAGGGGGTGTATCGCAGTATTTTCGATAAGTAAGAGTGTCGAACCCAACGAGGAGCACAAGGTGTTGACAAGTGGTATGGATCAGGAATTCTCTATAAATACTTAGCAAACGGATTTTAGGGGTTTTTGATAATGCAGATAAATAAAGTGTGAGTAAATAAAAGACAATAATAATAATTGCAGCAAGTGGCCCAATCCTTTCTTTAGCAAAGGACAAGCCGGTTGTATTAGTTAAGATGACCAAACGTTCTCGAGGACACATGGGAATATCGTCAAGTGCTTTCGCTTCATATAGTTGATTAATCTTCTTTAGTTAGATAAGTGATGTGTGGGTGAACCTATGATAATGTACTGAACTTCCTAAGACTAATACATACTTGTGATTATACCCCTTGCAAGCATCTGCAACTACAAGAAAGTAATTAAGATGAAAACCTAACAACAGCCTTAATTTTGAGATCCTACACTCCCTTGTGCAAAGGTTTCCTAACGGGGGTTTAGGTTTCTGTCACTCCGGCAACCCCTACGATTAGTAGCAAAATACACAATGCATTCCCCTAGGCCCATAAAGGTGAAGTATCATGTAGTCGACGTTCACATGACACCACTAGAAGAATAACACCACAACTTAAATATCAAACCATTGAATGTTTCTCAACACAATTCCACTACTAACAACATGACTTCTCCCATGTCCTCAAGAATTAAATGAACTACTCATAAGACATCATATGGATAAAGATTAGAGATGAAATAATGATATGTAACAATCTGAACATAAACGATAATTCAATGGTTCCACTCAATAGCATCAACTACAACAAGTAATCAATACCGGGAAAGTTTCCCCTAAGAACTATGCAAGATTCAACCCAATTGTTACAGCGGTATGGAGTGGTGATGATGGTGCTGGTGGAGATGATGATGGAGATGATGATGATCCTGATGAAGTCCAGCTCGATGGTGGTGTTGATGGCGACGATCTCCCCTCTCCGGGAAAGAATTTCCCCGGCTAATTTCTGCCTGCCGGAGAGCTCTTTCTCTCTCTGCAGTTTTCTGCCCCACAGAGGCGGCGGAATCTTTCTGTGGTCGCTCCCTGAGTCTTAGGGTTTCAGGAGGATTATATACGCCAAAGAGCAGAGCCAGAGGTGGGCCGGGTGGCCACACCACCTGGTGGCGTGGCCTAGGGTGGCCCGCGCCAGGGGGTGGTGTGGGCCCCCTGTAGCCCATCTCTGCTCCCCCTTCTGGTTTCCTTCGGCTTCTAGAAAAATAGGATTTTCCGTATATTTTCTAGGATTTTCTGATCTTCGCGAATTTGCCTCCAAACAGTGCCTTTTCTGTCAGAACCCTGGCTTCAATGGTCCATCCTCCAAAAAGTCATCAACCATGCATAAATAGATGAAATAACATAAGTATCATCTCTTAATACGAAATATATCAATGAATAATAGTAAATTATGATATAGAATAGTGATGCAAAATGGACGTATCAACTCCCCCCAAGCTTAGACTTCGCTTGTCCCCAAGCGAAAACTGAGCTCAATAAATATGACCTCAGGTTTATGGAGTGAAGTGTCGATAAAAGAATACGGACAAGAAGCATCACATTCATCAATACACAAATCATAATAGAAACTCACTATTATATAACTTAACTTGCAATAGGTAAAGGAAACACAATAAAGATACACAAAGTAAATCATAATTGGTAATGGAAAACTTTGTTCTTGGTCAAAGAACGGTTAACAATTTGCACGAGTTCAAACATAATGGGATTTTCAATGATAACTTTCAAAGTAATACTCACGAAGATAAGAGAAATATGCAAAACAAGGAACATAAGAAACATGATTGAATAAATCATCATATGAATGAATGAAACACAACAACTCAAAATACTTGCTTGAGATAGAAAGGAATAGGTTTACTGACTCAACTAAAAAGTAAAAGATAGGCCCTTCATAGAGGGAAGCAGGGATTTCAAGTTTCATAAAGAGCTTCCAAAAATTATGGTACTTCTTAGCTTTCAGCTCTCATTGGCCCTATCATAAGCATCTTTAGGTGATTAAGGTTAAAGTGAACAAATATGAGGATATGATTGACAAGTTATAAGCTGAAAATCTCATGCCCCTTGCTTACGAGTACCGTTCCTCATGCTACTCAACTTTAGTCATAGGTAAGTTCTTGTCATTGTAAGTACATGTGTATCATAGAGAACTGCCAACGGGGTACCCCTTACCCGATGATACATAAGATTCCCCATATCAAAATGACAAGGCAAGCAGACAATGAGCATCTCAGCGATCCTTTTATTTGCTATTTGCATAGGGATTTCCCTTTTTTCTTTTTTCCCCCTTTTTTTAAATGCTTCGTAGATTGCTCACTATGGTTATGCTGCAGGTTTCCACCATGATTAGGCATGGCTTAGACCAGCCTCCCAGGCATTTCCCTAACACATATACGAACTCCATGAGCCTTACAATCTCCCCTTTCATTTCACAATGCTGGTATCCATAAGCAAAAGAACATGATATCAACTAAATAAAGTGCAATGTTGAAAGCGTTCCCCATGATACATGGCTCTGGTAATTCACAACTTACAAAACACAAGCATATACGCAACATAGATGGGCACAATGGTTCAAGTTTATTAAGTGCAAGAAAGTAAAGTGTGCCATAAAGTTTGTGAGAGCTTTAATCACTAATTTTCACATAACAAGTTTAATTCGGAAGGTAGATAAAAACATGAATTTACTTGGAATAGCAAAAAATGCTACTAGGTAGGTATGGTGGACACAAATGGCATAGGTTTTGGTTTAAGGATTGGATGCACGAGAAGCATTCCCTCTCATTACAGGTTTTTGGCTAGCAAGGCTGGGTAGCAAGCATAAGAGTTGAAGGAAACAAACAAACATACAAGTGATAAAAACAAACATGCAATCTTCCTTGGAAGCACAAAAGATCTTAACTAGAGGATACTAAGCTTATGAGCCAATCAAGAAAGAAAGATGATGAAATTATATTTCTTGAAAGTACTTTTCTCTTTTTCATTCAATTCCCAAATAGTGTTGCTACTGACCAGAGCCAGGTTTTCCAAAACCAACTAAATTTACTTAATGATCCCAAAGTGATACCAATACGAACAACAAGGTCAATCATATAACAGAAATTGCAAACTAAAATAAGATGTGCAAAAGGTAAATGATATAACTTCTCATTAATATTTCATAACGGCAACTCACACCAAGGGATACATAGATAACTAACTAGAGGGGAGATACTTCCACAATGCAAACCATCATATATGATAACCTCTATATTCATGATATGACTACTGAAAAGGTAAAAAGATAAAAGATAGTGATGTGATACTGCGGCTCTCCCCCAAGCTTGGAACAAACCAAGGGGATGCCAAAACCTGATGATGAATTACTCCTTCGGTGGTGGTGGTGTTCTCTCGTCATCGTTCGACTTCCAAGGTAAGGGCTCCCCATCAACAAAAGACATCCTGGTCTCCAACATCCTGAAACTAGCAGCAACACTTATGCATTTAAACCTAACCTCATACTCACAGTTTTGATTTTCCACGTCGTAGAGCTGTGCTGGTAGTTGGTTGGTTGTTCGGTGGAGTGAGAGAATTTCATCCTTAAGCTCAGCAGTCTCCTTCTGGTGCTCAGCGATGAGTTCTGAACTAATCTTATGGATGATATCCACTTCGCGTTCTGACATGTTCTTGTATCTAAAGACTTCTTGCTCCAGTGCTTCCATCCTGTCCTCTAGACTGCCTTCACCTTTAGGGCCCTGAACCTCTTTTATCTGCACCTTCCCATCTTCGAGCAATAACTCCTTGGGATGAATCTTCAACTCACGCATGTACGGGTTGATGATGTCCGTGGAGGAATCTTCCTTGGCTGATACAGAGGAAGACATTGTGGCTCCAAATCTGAGACTCTTCCTATCAGAAATAGATCAAAATTAAAACACGATGAAAACACGATATACGAACCTCGGGGGATCCGAGGGATTATATATTATGAAGTTTAACAACAAAAGGAAGGTACTGGGAGAAAACGGGCCGGAGACGAGCTCCGGGGTGGCCACACCCCCTGGTGGCGTGGCCAGGTGGGCCCATGCCATGGGGTGGTGTGAGCCACCCGGGCTCCATTTCTGTCCCTCTTTCGAGTCATTAATTCCCATGTTAGATAAAAACTGCAAAAAAATATAACTTGGAAGGTTTTGTGCGGACCTTCTCTTACCATAACTGTTACCTACTCGAAAACGGACTCTGTAGGTCTCTGAATTTGGTCTTTGATAAAAAATTCCGGAGTCACCATTTGGATAGCATCAATATCTTCATTGTAAGAATCTCCAGAAATATAGTGCTTGAGTCTCTGACCATTCACCACTTGTGTAGTGTCATCTTTTAAGGAAGAAATTTTTATTGCACTTGAATGATACACCTCTTCAATAACAAAAGCTCCTTCCCATTTTGAGAGTAGTTTTCCTGCAAAAAATCTGAGACGAGACCTATACAATAGAACCTTCTCACCAACATGAAATTCTCTCTTAAGAATTCTCCTGTCATGCCATCTTTTAACTTTTTCTTTAAAGAGTCTAGCATTTTCATATGCTTCACTCCTCCACTCATCTAACGAACTTAAGTCAAATAATATTTTCTCACCAGCAAGTTTGAAGTCTCTATTAAGTTCTTTCACCGTCCAATAAGCTTTGTGTTCTAATTCTAAAGGCAGGTGGCAAGCTTTCCCATAAACCATTTTGTAAGGAGACATTCCCATAGGATTTTTATAAGCAGTTCTATAAGCCCATAAAGCATCATTCAACTTTTTAGCCCAATTTTTTCTAGATCTATTAACAGTCTTTTGCAAGATGGATTTAATTTCTCTATTTGATAGTTCTAATTGCCCACTAGTTTGGGGATGATATGCTGAAGCAATTATAAGATTAACATCATATTTAGCAAGGGTCTTTCTATAGCCACCATGAATGAAATGAGAACCTCCATCGGTCATAAGATACCTAGGCACTCCAAACCTAGGAAAGATAATATCCTTAAGCATTTTTAAAGAGGACTCACCATCCGCACTTTTCATAGGTATGGCATCTACCCACTTATTAACATAGTCAACAGCAACAAGAATATGAGTATAACCTATTGAAGGGGGAAAATGACCCATAAAGTCAAATCCCCGACAATCAAATGGTTCAATAATAAGAGAGTAATTCATAGGCATTTCATTGCATCTAGAAATATTACCAACTCATTGACATTCATCACGTGATAAGACAAATTTTCTTGCATCTTTAAAAAGGGTAGGCTAGTAAAAACCTGATTGTTGAACCTTTTGTGCGGTTCTATCTCCCGCATGATGTCCTCCATAGGAACTACCATGAAATTTCCGCAATATCTCCTTTTGTTCATATTCTGGAACACATCTTCGCATAATACCATCTACTCCCTCTTTATATAAATGTGGGTCATCCCAAAAATAATGCCTCAAATCATAAAAGAACTTGCTTCTTTGCTGGGCTGTAAAAGTTGGAGGCAAATACTTGGAAACAATAAAGTTAGCATAATCAGCATACCAAGGACTCTCTCGCGAGCTTACCCCTACTGCAGCCAATTGTTCATTTGGGAAACTATCATTAATAGGCATAGGGTCAAAAGAGATGTTTTCCAATCGAGATAAATTATCAGCAATAGGATTTTCAGCACCTTTCCTATCTACAGTATGTAGGTCAAACTCTTGTAAAAGCAACAACCATCTAGTAAGCCTAGGCTTAGCATCTTTCTTTGTCATAAGGTACTTAATAGCAGCATGATCAGTATGAATGGTAACTTTTGAATCAACAATATAAGGTCTAAACTTATCACAAGCAAAGACAACAGCTAAAAACTCTTTTTCAGTAGTATCATAATTCTTTTGAGAAGCATCGAGAGTCTTACTAGCATAATGGATAACATTTAACTTTTATCTATTTGTTGCCCAAGAACAGCACCTACAGAGAAATCACTAGCATCGCACATGATTTCAAAGGGTAAGTTCCAATCATGTGGTTGGACAATAGGAGCAGTAGTTAAGGCTTTCTTTAGAGTTTCAAAAGCTTCCTTACAATCATCATAAAAAACAAAGGGTACATCTTTTTGGAGAAGATTAGTAAGGGTTTTTGATATCTTGGAGAAATCTTTAATAAACCTTCTATAAAAACCAGCATGACCAAGGATACTATGAATACCTTTGATGTCTCTAGGACAGGCAATTTTCTCAATTGCTTCAACTTTGGCTCTGTCAACTTCAATGCCTCTTTCGGAAATTTTATGTCCAAGGACAATTCCTTCATTGACCATGAAGTGGCATTTCTCCCAATTAAGAACAAGATTAGTTTCTTCACATCTCTGCAAAACTGTATCAAGGTTGTGCAGACAATTATCAAAAGAACTTCTATAGACGGAAAAATCATCCATGAATACTTCCACAATTTCCTCACAAAAACCATGAAAGATAGCAGACATGCATCTTTGAAAAGTAGCAGGAGCATTACACAAACCAAAAGGCATACGCCTATAAGCATAGGTTCCATAAGGGCACGTAAAATTAGTTTTTTCTTGATCTTGTTATTTAACAGCAATTTGAGAGAACCTAGAGTATCCATCAAGAAAACAAAAATGGGTCTTTTTAGACAACCTTTCTAACATTTGATCAATAAAAGGTAGTGGGTAATGATCTTTCTTAGTAACTTTGTTAACCTTTCTGAAGTCGATGCATATCCTATAACCTACTACTATTCTTTGGGGGATAAGCTCATTATTCTCATTAGGCACAACAGTAATTCCCCCTTTCTTAGGGACACAATGAACAGGACTAACCCATTCACTATTAGCAATAGGATAAATAATACCAGCATCAAGGAGTTTTAATACCTCATTTCTTACCACTTCCTTCATCTTAGGATTTAAATGATGTTGATGTTCTACCACTAGTTTTGCATCGGGTTCTATATTGATAGCGTGCTGACATATAGTAGGAGAAATCCCCTTTAAATCATCAAGTGTATAGCCCATACCTCCTCGGTGTTTCTTCAATACTTCCAATAATCTTTCCTCTTCCTTCCCTAAAAGTTTAGAACTAATAATAACAGGATATATTTTCTTATCATCAATGTAAGCATAGTTAAGATCGTCAGGTAAAGGTTACAGATCAAAAACTAGATCCTTTTTAGGTGGCAATGTGGTACCCAAATCTTCCACATGCAAGTTATGCTTAAGCATCTTAGGTTGATGATTGAGAATCTCGTCAATCTCATTTCTTTCTTCCATGAAGATCTCACTTTCGTGGTCTTCCATAAATTGCTGCAAAGCATTGTTAGGAGCAAGAGAAATAGAAGCAAGTTGTTCAACTCTAAAATCCTCGTTAGGAGTTTCATATTCATAAGGAACTTTAGCAAATTTCAAAAAATTAAACTCATAATATTCCCCATCAAATTTAGTTAAAAATTTCTCCCTTTTACAGTCTATAATGGCTCCACACGTGTTCAAGAAAGGTCTACCAAAAATGATAGGATAGGTTTTACTAGCAGCTGAACCAAGTACTAGAAAATCAGCAGGATATTTAATCTTACCACAAAGAACTTCCACATCTCTTACAATACCAATTGGAGAGATGGTCTCTCTATTTGCAAGGTGAATAACCACATCAATTTCTTCTAGTTCGCATGGACTAATTTCATGCATAATTTTTTTGTAAAGCTCGTAAGGAATAGCACTTGAACTTGCACCAATATCACATAAACCATAATAGCAATGATCACCAATTCTAATAGAAAGCACAGGGACACTAGCTTTTCTAGTTCTATTAGGATGTGAGACAATATTAGAAGCATCATCACAGAAGATAATGTGTCCATCTTCTACACTTCTAGTAACAAGGTCTTTCACAATTGCTACTACAGGTTCAATGTTTATTTGTTCATCAGGGTTTACAGCTCTCTTTATACTTTTATTAATTACACTAGTTATCATAGAATGCTCCTTTACCTTATTTGGGAAAGGTATTTTCTCGATATAAGGTTCAGGTAAGATATGATCAATAGTACAAACTTTAGTACTTCTAGCAGGAACACGATCAACAATATCTTTATATGGTGCATGATACTTGTTCCATTCTTTTTTTGCAATTTCAATATATGAGGAAAAAGCCTTAAAACAATTTGCAATAACTTGAGAATTTAGACCATAAGCATTACTAATATTATGAAAGTCATCAGTTCCCATAAAAGATTTAATGCATTCATAATCATAATTTATACCTGACTTTCTTCCTTTATCATTGTCCCATGCTTCAACATTGTCTTGAATATGGTCTAGAAGATCCCATTTAGCTTCTTCTTCCATTCGTGTAAATGATCCAGCACAAGAAGCATCCAATAGATCCTTATCATGAAGAGAAAGTCTTGCATAAAAGTTATTGATAATAATATTGTGAGGGAGCTCATGAATAGGACATTTGAGCATTAGTAACTTCAATCTCCCCTAGGCTTGAGCTGTACTCTCTCCATCACGAGGCCAAAAGTTGTATATTTGATTCCGATCTTTGTGAAACTCACTAGGAGGATAAAATTTGGAATAAAAGATAGGTACTACTTCCTCCCATTCAAGAGATTGGCCATTCTTCAGCAGCTTATACCATTCCTCAACTCTTCCTTTCAGTGATAATGAGAATAACTTCTTCTTGACTTGATCTGTTGTAATACCTACACACTTGAACAACCCACATAATTCGTGTATAAAGAACAAATGATCACTGGGATGGACAGTTCCATCTCCAAAATAGTAGTTATCCATAACACGATCAATAATTCTTGTAGGTATCTTAAAAGTATCATTTTCAGCAGGTGGTGGTTCATCTACTACCTTAGTAGTGGTAGTAGCATTACGGAATAAGAAACTAAGTGAATTATCCATATTGAAAATAAAGTAACTAACATAAATAAACAATACTCACAGTAGAAGTTTCCTTTACTAGTTCCACTCTTCAATAGCGGTTCACTCCCCGGCAACGACACCAAAAAATAGTCTTGATGACCCACAAGTATAGGGGGTATATCACAGTATTTTCGATAAGTAAGAGTGTCGAACCCAACGAGGAGCAGAAGGTGTTGACAAGTGGTATGAATCAGGAATTCTCTGTAAATACTTAGCAAATGGATTTTTAGGGGTTTTTGATAATGCAGATAAATAAAGTGCGAATAAATAAAAGACAATAATAATAATTGCAGTAAGTGGCCCAATCCTTTCTTTAGCAAAGGACAAGCCGGTTGTATTACTTAAGATGACCAAACGTTCTCGAGGACACATGGGAATATCGTCAAGTGCTTTCGCTTCAAATAGTTGATTAATCTTCTTTAGTTAGATAAGTGTTGTGTGGGTGAACCTGTGCTAATGTACTAACCTTCCTAGGACTAATACATACTTGTGATTATACCCCTTGCAAGCATCCGCAACTACAAGAAAGTAATTAAGATAAAAACCTAACCATAGCCTTAAACTTTGAG
This sequence comes from Avena insularis, assembly GCA_023614405.1. Lineage (NCBI taxonomy): Eukaryota > Viridiplantae > Streptophyta > Magnoliopsida > Poales > Poaceae > Avena > Avena insularis. Next base: position 192,369,609 of record CM042690.1, read on the forward strand.
ATCCTAAACTCCCTTGTGCAAAGGTTTCCTAACAGGGGTTCAGGTTTCTGTCACTCCGGCAACCCCTACGATTAGTAGCCAAATACACAATGCATTCTCCTAGGCCCATAAAGGTGAAGTATCATGCAGTCGATGTTCACATGACACCACTAGAAGAATAACACCACAACTTAAATATCAAACCATTGAATCTTTCTCAACACAATTCCACTACTAACAACATGACTTCTCCCATGTCCTCAAGAACTAAACAAACTACTCACAAGACATCATATGGATCAAGATCAGAGATGATATAATGATATGTAACAATCTGAACATGAACGATAATTCAATGGTTCCACTCAATAGCATCAACTACAACAAGTAATCAATACCGAGAAAGTTTCCCCTAAGAACTATGCAAGATTCAACCCAATTGTTACAACGGTATGCAGTGGTGATGATGGTGTTGGTGGAGATGATGATGGAGATGATGATAGAGATGATGATGATCCCGATGAAGTCCAGCTCGATGGTGGTGTTGATGGCGACAATCTCCCCTCTCCGGGAAGGAATTTCCTCGGCAGATTTCTGCCTGCCAGAGAGCTCTTTCTCTCTCTGCAGTTTTCCGCCCCGCAGAGGCGGCAAAATCTTTCTGTGGTTGCTCCCTGAGTCTTAGGGTTTCGGGAGGATTATATACGCCAAAGAGCAGAGCCAGAGGTGGGCCAGGGTGTCCACACCACCTGGTGGCGTAGCCTAGGGTGGCCTGCTCCAGGGGGTGTTGTGGGCCCCCTGTGGCCCATCTCCTCTCCCCTTCTGGCTTCCTTCATCTTCTGGAAAAATAGGATTTCCCGTATATTTTCTGGGATTTTCTGATCTTCGCGAATTTTGCCTCCAAACAGTGCCTTTTCCGTCAGAATCCTGGCTTCAGTGGTCCATCCTCCAAAAAGTCATCAACCATGCATAAACAGATGAAATAATATAAGTATCATCTCTTAATACGAAATATATCAATGAATAATAGTAAATTATGATATAGAATAGTGATGCAAAATGGACATATCAGGGTCTATGCCAGTGAAGGATGCACGTAAGGCATTATTGTTTGGAAAATTAAAACATATGCACCATTCATCTAGTGATAAAGCATAATTGTTGTTCATGATTCGGAAAGAAATCATGTCCTCTCCATGCCATGCTTTAATGGTGGTTTGCAAAGAACTTGGAAATTCAAGAGTTAACCGGTGATAAGTAGGCAAATCATTGAATACAAAGTTTTGTAGGCCAACTCTATTGCAAAGTAAATTGAAGTCATTACAAATACCGAGTTGATTCAATATAATGGGGAAGCCCACTTGGTTGTCTTCACTTCTCGGTTCTTGATCCTGTTGAAGCGATCACGTTGGAGCACATCCCTGACCCGTATCCCCATGCGTTCTTGAGCGGCAGCCCGAGAAGAACTAGTGGCGGCACGAGCACGAGTTTAGCTCCTTGTGTTCATCATCCAAAATAATAAGGAAAGACAAAATAAAACTTTTTGATCCAACAATAATAAGCATAACATATTCGTCATCTTAGCACACTAAAGAGTCCCCTCAAAATAATGATCTAGGAAAGAGAATCATGGTAATTAGTTCATAGTAGGTCTCACCCTATATTGATAATGATAACAGATCGAAAATGGATTTGCAAAAAGTAATTGGAGGATCGGAGGAGAAACATAGCGTAGATCACTTGTGTGCGATGACATCGAGCGAAATTAAGTAGATATGAAGATCTCTTGAGGTTTTGAGAGAGTTTGGAGGTAGAAGAGAGAAAAAGGATTGAAGTTTTGGTGTTGGGGGTACCTTCCCGTGGAGATTTTTGTGGTCGGGCGCATCTATACGGCCAAACTACACGACCAGAACAATTTGTTCCCACTGTATAGTTGGTCTGATGTCAAAAATTTAGGGTTTCCTTCTGGCGGCGCAACTATACGACCAGAACTATACGGCCGGGATTTTTATTCCTGCCGTATACTTGGTCGTCAAACCTTTTGTATCTTAGAAAAGAAATTTTACAAAAGCAACGATAACTATACGTCCGGAACTATATGGCTAGAATTTTTATTCCTGCCGTATAGTTGGTCGTTAAACCTTTAGTACCTAAGAAGAAAATTTGTCGATGGAAAAGATATCTATACAACCAAACTATATAGCTAGAATTTTTATTCGCACCATAAAGTTGGTCGTTAAAACTTTGTAGACATCAAAAAAATTCTATTTCTTTGAGACTTCTTTCTTATCCTAAAACTTAGTGAAAAACCTTGTATTTGATAGAAAAATGATAGTAAAAATTGTAGACCAACATCAACAAGTATAAAATAGGATTTTTAGTACTACCGAACTTCTTCTCCTCAACTGGAGCTTTCTAGCACTCTTTATTAAACATAAAACTTAAAAACTTTACTCAAACCTTTATTTCACATGGGTTACCTCCCATGAAGCGCTCTTTTATGGTCAATAGCTTGACCTCGATGTTGCTCACTTAGGCCAGATGAGTAGAACACCCACTCCAAAATAGTTGGCCTTCAAAGTGATGGCCTTCTTTTCATCATGCTTGGCTTTCTTCTTCCTGGGAAAATGAATAACAAAAGGATCCCACGAAGGCAATTGAAGCTTCACGTTCCCTTCATGTAGATTAATCAAAGCCTTAATAGTTCTTAAGAATGGACAACCTAATATAATAGGAGTAGTAGCATCTTCAGGCATGTCAACAATAACAAAATCAATAAGAGTAGGACAACCTTTAATGTATACCAAAGTATTTTCTTTAATCCCGACAGCTTGTTTGTAGGTAGAATCTGCTAGATGTAATTTTAACTCGGTGATTTCAAAGGAGCCAAGATTTAACTTATTAAAAATACTTTTTGGAATTGTTGAAACGCTTGCACCTAGATCACAAAGTGCAGCTATCTCATTGGTCCCAATTTTAATCTTAATAGTAGGCTCAAATATATCATCAAGCTTCACATGTAACTTTTTAACAATTTTCTTATATTCTTCCTCAAGCTCACGTACCTTTATTGCTACCTGATTAACGAAGTGTTGATACATAGCTTCCTCATTTCCTTCACTTACCGAAATCTTGATATTGATCCTTTTTACAAGATCTTCAACGGTGTAATTTGGTGAAGGAGCATTACTATAATCAAATTCTTCAGGCTCCTCCCTTTGGATTCTCATCATCTTGCGGTCTTCAACAGGATTGGGCTCAACTTTTCCTGCAAATTTAGCTATAATGAGAGTTTGACTCTCGGTTATCTTACCTAGTTGTGCCTCAACAATCCTTGTTCTTTCCTGGAGGGCCTGCAAATCATTCCTCAAACTTATAGCTTAGTTAGATAATTTACCAAGCATAACATCATGGTTCTCCGTTATTTTAACAAGGATATTGTTTTGCTCATTTTGTGAGTCCATAAAGGACTTAAGTGTTTCTTGGAGACTACCATTACTTGATCCCATATTATTATTAGAGTTACCTGTAGGACTATAATAATGTTTCTGAAAAATAGGATTATAATTCTTCTTCCAAGCAGGGATATAATCATTACGAGCTATGAAGTCTATTTCTTCAATATTTGATTCTAGGATAGCTCTTACCTAGTTTTCCTTACCTTTTATGGCTAATATGAGTTCATCCAGCTTAGCATTGAGTTCTTCATTTTCTTGTGGTGAGACAAAGCACCTTCTTCGTGTTTGATCTATCCACATGCCACTAGGCATGGTTCTCTTGCATATTGTCCAGCAGCTGCTTTGCTTGGATAATATGTTTACCCATAAATGTTCCTCCAGCTGCAGTATCAAGCATAGACTTAGACACAGGGTTAAGAGCATTATAAAATAAATGGAGAATTAATCAATCTTCCATCCCATGATTGGGACAGTTTCTCATGCATACTTTCATCCTCTCCCATGCAAGAGCTAGTGGCTCACGCTCTTCCTGTCTAAAACCAGTAATATTAGATATTAGTTGCATAGTCTTTGCAGGTGGGAAAATTTTTAGTCATAAATAAAGAAGTACACTCCACCCATGATGCAATAGTATTTTTAGGCAAAGATAGCAACCATTCTTTTGCTCTTCCTCCAAGAGAGAAAGTAAATAAGTGCAATTTGACCGCATCGGGGTCAACATCTTTTATGCGCATCATATCACATATTTCAGTGAAAGTGTTCAAGTGCATACCTGCGTCCTCAACAGCAGAGCCTCCAAATTGATTCTGTTGAATCAAACTTAAATAGTGGGGCTTAATTTCATAATCATCAGCAGTAATTGTTGGCTGGGTAATAGAAGTACGCAAATAATCATTGTTTGGACTTGCAACCTCCCCAAGCTTATTTTCCGCCATATTTCCTATGTTTTTGGGTTTTCTTAAACAAAGACTTATGATAATAAAAACATGAATTTAAAGACTAACTATTTTTTTGGTTTTTCAAATAAAGACTGAAAGCAAACTAACAAAATTAAGAACAAGAATTAAAACTAGCAAGGTTCCTACTAACCTCACCAGGGTAGCTATTGCTTCCTTGGCAACGGCGCCAGAAAAAGGGTTGATACCTTCGATCCGGATTACGGATGTAGTATAGCTCTTTTTACCTAGTAATCCAAGGTTATCGAATCCTCGAGAAGCAGAAAGCATAGTGAAGTTACTTTAACGGACCATCGGGAGTTTTGAAATTCTTTTTGTGTTTTACTAGACCAAGAGTTTGCTGTCTTTTGTTGTTGTCGATGATGGAGAGAGAGGGCACTTCTCCCCCAACCCTCTCCTCCTCCTCAGTCGCCGCCTGCCGTCCCCCACCCTCCCCGGAGCCTCTCCGGCCACCGGATTTTCCGGGCCTCCCCGGATCTTCTTCTTCGCGCCTCCGGGTACCTTATCCTCCGTGTTCTTCCTCCAATGAGTGAGGGTAACTCCCTTTCTCCCCATATTTGGCTAGATGTGTTATTTGTTGGGTGGACCGTTGTCTAAAAGGATGTTTTTCGCGTAGAAATCGTAGTCTTGCAGTTTCTAGGCCTGATCTACTTTTTGCATTCAATCTAGGTGAAGTCGAAAATTTCTGCCAGGGCCGGATTATCCGCCCCTGGCCAGGCCGGATAATCCGGCCTGACAGATTCAACTCTGGTTCAGTTTCACCATATTGTGTGCATTGAGTAGATTTGACTTATGAACTTTTTGACTACTTTTTTCATGCTCTCTCTTGGACTTGTGTGTATGCTTATCCCCATGTTATCGCCCTTGTTCCCCTCACAGGTGGTTCTAGTGTTCCCAAGACCTACAAGCGTCGTCCTCGTGGTAAATACTTTTGGGACGACAGACAGGGTAACTTAGTGGACGAGGTTGAGTTGAGGAGAAGAAAGAACGAAGAGAAGTGCATGGTTGAACAAGCAAAGAGGACTAGAAAGGGGGTGTCCAAAAGGAAGGGCAAGGAGCCCAAGATCAACTACAAGGCTTTGGATCCAGTTACTTATTCCTCTATTCGTCACCGTGATTTGTTTGCGGAGTTGCCTCGTGATTCTGAGCTGGGAGATGCTCGCTTTTGGTGTGTTGAACAGAAAGGTATTTTTGAAGATGTGTATGCCAGGCTGAACATTAGGCCTATGCACCCGCTGGTTCTTGCTGAGGCTTTGGAGAAGCCCCACCTTGTGGATGCCATGTATGTGGCTGAGCGGATGGGGCTGCACCATATCATGTCTCTCCAGTGCTCATATGACTCTGAGGTGGTGAAGCAGTTCTTTTCCACTTTGGTTATTTGTGGCAATGAGCATCGCACTATGAAGTGGATGACTCATGACAGGCCTATGACTGCTGATTTCCGTGTGTTTGCTGAGGTTCTTGGATACAATTTCCGCAGCAGGGATAGGGCCAGTGGCCACCGCATCATCTACCATGAATTGATTGATGCAATGTTCAACCGGCTGTCCATTCCTTATGCTCCCTACATTATGCTGCTCATCAGGCACCTGCTTCCTTCTGAAGATTTCAACATTGATGTTGTGCATAAGGCAAAGAAGATCTACACCAAGGTTCGGAAGACCTCTCACCCCTCTTCTCCTTCTGAGGGTCTCATGAGGGATGCTCGCAGGCCTCCAGTGCCCCCCGTTGCTCGTGAGATCAAGCAGTTGAATTGGTTCCAGTGGAACATCCTTTGCATGGGCGTGGACACACGCAAGGGCCAATATGAGGCGTACAAGCAGCGCCATGAGTTGGCTCACTCTCAGCAGCTCATCCTTCACCATGTTTCCGGTGCTTCTGGTGATCCCCCGGCTCCTACCCCTCCCACACCATATGCCCGGTGGAACTCTTCTTCCGGGCTAAACTATGGAGAGCTGGAGCGTCACTTGTTCCCCTCTGCGGCCACTACTGATGATGAGGATGATGACACCGAGGAGCTTGAAGATGAGGACGAGGATGGGAACGAGGACGAGGATGAGGACTACGAGTGATCCCTTGGGGCGCTAGCATCGCTCTTCTTACTTTTGGCGTCTCGATGCCAAAGGGGGAGAAGTAGTTCTATTAGGTCTTCAAGGATTTGCATGGGTCGCGCATAAGCACTTGCATTTTTTCCTATTCATCGTTTTCTCACTTGTGCCCATTTAGCGTTGAACTTTAAATTTGTGATTTGTGGTTTGTTTGAGACTCTGTGACGGTGGTTGTCTGGATTTATCTCATGGATTATGCTTATGGATTCATCTATTCATATCCTATTATGCTGGGAATCTTTATCGAGGAAGGCGCTTATATTGGTTATCACGTTGATAATTGTGGCTATTTCAAGGATGCCTCTCTCCCTATCTCAGTGGTATGATTATGTTGTTCATATGTCAATGGAATAGATTCGCCTATTTGTGTGCATTTGTATTCAAATGCAACATTCTAATATGCACACATTGAGGGGAGTCTCTTCCATGTTTATTGCTGGTAGTCCTGTGATCCTTTCATGGCAATCCTAGTATTGTCATCTAACACCAAAAAGGGGAGATTGAAAGAACATTTCATGTTTTCCTGTGTTTTGTGTGTTAGATAACAATACTGTGGAGTTTTCTCATGTGCGCTAAGTGTGTAGGAGTTTTGGGGGCCAGATTATCCGCCCCACCAAGGGCCGGATAATCCAGCCTACCTCATTGATCAAAGGCTGCCAAGGCGTGTTGCTCGAAGTCCGGTCGGATTTTCTCCCGGAAAATCTGAACTGGGGCGGTTTTTCCTCCCCAGGCCGGATAATCCGGCCTTCACATGGGGCCGGATAATCCGGCCCCCCAGAAGACGATCAAGGGCAAGCTCGGCGCGACACTCAGAGAGGGGGCGGATTATCTGCCGGATATTTCGAGTCTAGGGTGGAGTTTTCCCCAGGCCGGATAATCTGGCCCTCAGTTGGGCCGGATAATCCGGCCCCCCAAAGATTCCAACAGCTTGGTTTTGGAAGGGGGTATAAATATCCCTCCTTCCCCAATGTTCAAAAATCTTGATTCACTCGAAATTATTCAGACACTTTGCAAGATCTCCCATTCTAGATCTCCCACTTCAACCACCCGAAGGCTTCGATCTTTGGGGGAATTGAAGGAGAGAATTGTCATCATCATCACAAATCAAGCGCATCAACTCCTCTCCATTCATTTGGAGAAATCCCTGATCGAGTATTCTTGTCAATATCTAGATCTTGTTCTTTGTTATTGATAACTTGTCCTTGTGGCATCTTGTTGTCATTATGGGAGCCTCCAAGTTGATTGTGGAGTTGTGCCCTGCTAGTTGTGTAAAGGCACCGGTACCCGCCTCGAAGGGTCCCTATAGTGCAAAGGTGGATCAGGCCTTTGGTGGCGGGATCCATCGGAGAACAGGGTGAGGCCTATTGTGGTGTGGTGGTCTTAGTACCGCCCACCCCTCCAACATGACGCATTTCTTCCTTAACAAGGAAGGAACCGTGGTCAAACAAATCTCTGTGTCTCCGTCACTTCACGGTTTACATTCCTCTTCCACTCGCTCTTTACTCGCTAGTAGATAGGTTTGCATATAAGGAAATTCCACCTAACAGTTTATCTAGAGAATTTACCTTTTGTGCTAAGCCTAAAATTGAAAAAGCATTAAAATTTGAAGTAGCACCTATTCACCCCCCCCCCTCTAGGTGCCCATATGATCCATTTCAATAAGTGTTGTTCGATATGATCCCTTCCCCCGATCCCTGCCCTTTAAGATGAAATCCGCCAGGGCCGGATTATCCGGCCTACACTTGGGCCGGATTATCCGGCCTCAAATCTGAATTTCTGTTGTACACAGATTCAGGCCCGCGCGTCCCCAAACAACACCCCCACAAGGTGTACAAGGGACTTGTGTGCAAGAATAGATGGCTTAGGGGTGGAGAAAGGCTTAGGATTAAGAAAGACAGACTAAGATGGTACTATACACTCAAAATTGCAAGAACCAAATCAAATAAAAGCCAAAATTGAGTGTGATTCCCATGAGAACATGAGATGAGCATAAACAACCAAAAAGATCCATAAAAATCCAATTCTCCTCAAGGGAGAAGGCGGTGGCCAAAGCCACCTAGTTGGAGTGTATGGTGTGACACCGTGAAGATATATCTTGGGTTCACGACCAATACTCATCAATAAGCTCACATATCACAAAATGATATTAAGAGAAATGATTTATCTTGCTTTTGTCATTATGGGGGGAGGGTTAGACCAATTAATTAGGACCACACTCCCCCTATATCCATGGCCACATCTAGACCAAATGACTGAGATGTAAGAGTGAGTGCATGGGTAATCAAGACAAACTCCTAGAATCAATGATATTTAGCTCATTCCTCAAGTAGCAGAATCTTGCTTGTTTTTAAATATCCATTTAGTGTCGATAACATTGCGGCAATCTTTGGGTTTCTCCACGAGTTTCTAGACCTTGTTGCGCTCGAAATTATTCAATTCTTCATGCATAGCAACAACCTAGTCCGGATCTTCAAGAGCTTCAAAAACTTTCTTGGGTTCCACCATTGAGATGTGAGCTTGATGGTCACCAAAACTTGCCAATTCCCTTCTTGTAGAAACCCTTCGTCGAAGGTCACCTACAACCTTGTAGAGGGTGTGACCCCTTAACTCAAGGTTCCGATCAGCACGAGCCTTGCGACGAAGTTCAATAAGCTTGTTGTCTCTTGGTGGAATAGTTTCAACACTTGAATCTTCATTGGAATCATTTGCTCGACCTTGATTAGAATCTAGGATAACAGTAGTAGGCGGTGATGAAGTGTGCCCTTGAGGTGGGTCAGCAGCCGTAACAGGAGACTGCTGAAAAACAGGTGATTTAGGGCCCGATAATCCGGCCGATGGAGAACTTGTAGCAGCTTCATCAGGCTGCCTGGGACTAGCTTGAACTGGCGGGGGGGCGGATAATCCGGGGCCAGCCAGAAAATCCGGCCTAGAGCTTGCAGCGATTTCTTCAGCACCAGGAGCAATTTGGTCATCAGGAGCGGGGTGGCCGGATAATCCGGTGTCAATCGGATAATCCGGCCTGGAGCTTTCTAGAACATCTTGACCTTCAGCAGTTGATGGAGATGGTGTAGAAGTTACTCCCGTGGTCGGAACATGATGAGTATGTGTAGATGAGGGCTCTTCATGAGTAGAGCATTGTTCTTGCCGATCCGCCACAAGGGGTTCCTCAATGGGGTGGAAAAATCCCACGCTCATTCTTATTATGGCATCTTGGGGTATTTCAACATCTGCATCACAAACATCAACTTGCCCCGCACGGGAGCCATCATTTTCTTCAAACACCACACTACAAGATTCTACAACAGTTCCGAAGAGCTTATTGTAGACTCTATAAGTGTGGGATTCGGCACCATAACCAACAAAAATACCTTCTAGAGCCTTAGATTCAAACTTAGATAAACGAACTCCCTTGATTAGAAAGAAACACTTACACCCGAATACCCGAAAGTATGAGATGTTTGGCTTGTTACCGGTAAGTATTTCATATGGAGTCTTGTCCAAGATTTTATGGAGGTATAAACGGTTGGATGAGTGGCAAGCGGTAGAGATTGCTTCAGCCCAGAAATTATAAGAAGACTTGAATTCGGCTAGCATTGACCTTGCCATATCCATTAGAGTCCGATTTTTCCTCTTGGCTACACCATTTTGTTGAGGGGTGTACGCAGTGAAATATTGATGTATTATCCCCTCTTCACTTAAGAACTCATTTAAAGTGTAGTTCTTGAACTCAGAGCCGCTATCACTTCTTATAGCCAGAATAGGGACGTTGTGTTGATGTTGAACCTCGTTGGCAAAGTCGATGACCGTTTGTTGAGTTTCACTCTTCAACTTGAAGAAATAAACCCAAGTGTATCTTGAGTAATCATCAACGATCACAAGACAGTACTTCTTCCCACCGAGGCTTGCATGAGATGGAGGTCCGAAGAGGTCCACATGTAGGAGCTCCAAGATCCTTTTTGACGAGATAATAGTCTTCCTACAATGAAGAGAGTCATGCATTTTCCCTTCAACACAAGCCCTGCAAACACGATCTTTGGCAAAGGAGACATTTTCTTTTAGTCTAAGGATGTGGCCACCCTTGTGGAGACTTTGCAAAGTTCTCATATTGATGTGGGCTAGTCGGCGATGCCATAGCCAACCCACGTCAGCCTTTCCGAAAAGACACATCGGTCCTGTAGTGGTTTTCCCCGAAAAGTCCACCATGTACAGGTCATTTTCGACATATCCCACGAAAGCGACTTTTAGAGACGTCCTCCACAAGAGTACCACCAAATCAGCATCAATATAAACTGCAAAGCCCATCTTACCAAGGGCGCGAACTGAAAGTAAGTTGTACCCGAGGGTCTCAACAAGCATGACGTCCACGAGAGAGATATCGTGAGCTACCACAACTTTGCCGAGACCCAGTACCTCAGATTTTGACTTGTCACCATAGGAGACGGTTATATGATCATGATTTGGCCGCATCTCCGGGATGATCTCCTTGCTTCCGGTCATATGACTCGTGCATCCGCTATCAAGTACCCATTTAGACCCACCAGAAGCATAGCCCTGCAAGAAAGTTACTTCTTGGTTTTAGGTACCCATTTTTCAATGGGTCCTCTCATGTTAGTGACAAGGGTCTTGGGGACCCAAATAGACCAAGGAATGTAACAATCATAAGAGCCTATATAACTAGCATAAACATCACCATAATAATCGCAATATAACTCAAAGTTAGGATTGTTAGCCCCTGCAAAACCATCATAATTAGACTTGTCATTGGTGATGTTGCTAGTCTTTGGTTGGGAAGTCTTGCTCTTCTTCTTGTTGTTGTTTTTCTTTTTATTTGTCTTGGGAATGTAACCAAGACCTTCTTTCTATTGTTTGTCCTTTGCTTGCTCAGTATCTCATCAAGAACCTCTTTACCTTTGTGTTGAGAACCTCTTACAAGATCTTCTTTTCCATAAGATGATGTGGAGGTACTTGGCACATCATACAGCTTCAATTGAGTTTGGAGCTAATCATGAGACTCATTTAGAGTAGAGTGATCACTTTTCAATGCCTTGTGAGCACTGTCAAGTTTATCAAACTTCTCTGAGAGTCTAGCATGAGCAGCCCCAAATTCAATTCTTTCTTTCTTTAGTTTCTTTACCTTGGTAAGAGCATTGTCACGTTCTTTGATGAGCTGAGCCACAACTTCTTCATGTGACTCCTCAATGGATTCGAGTCTCTCTTCCAAAGATACTCGAGCTTCCTCTTCTTCTTCCAAAGCATTCTTCAAAGAAGCTATCTCCAAGGAATCTTCTCTTTCAATTCTGCCCTTTTCTTCAAGAAGATCTTCGGCTTGAGCAAGTTGACTCATAAGAGCATCAAAATGGAGTTTGTGCTCACCTTGCAGGTTAGTGAAAAAGTTGTCCAAAGCAATAACTTCTTCTTTCATTTTAAGACTATCATGATCATTCATATCCAAATTTATGTTAGTCTTAGGAAATGAAGAGCTAGAACTTGATACCTCGGACCCTCTTGCCATAAGGCAAGTGGCGTTGTTGTTGATGACGTTCTCATTTGGCGAGTCAAAGAGAGATGATGGAGTCGATGTGGTGGCCATAGCAGCCACCTCGCGAGAACTATATTCATCCTCTTCATCTTCACTTGCAGAGGAGTATTCTTCTTGTGCCACTAAGATGATCTTGGGTTGCTTCTTGTAGGGGCCATTCTTTTTAATAAACGGCCTCTTCTTAGGTGCCTTGGATTTTTCTTTAAGAATGAGCCTACCACAATTGTCTTCTCTATTTTGATAAGGACACTCGGCTACAAAGTGCAGCCTATCTCCATAGTTGTAGCATGTTCTCAGTTTTGGGCCACTTTCTCTTCTTCCACTTGACCCATTCTTGTGCTCGAGTTTCGACTTGGCCTTGACAGGATCCTTCCAAAAGTTCCTTGCGTAAAACGCCATGTACTGACCATGAGCACGTTTGACTTCATCGGGGCAGTCCATGGAGGCCCCCTCAACAACTCTTTCATCCTCATCTTGCTCAACAACATTGGCCTTTAGAGCAACATTGACTCCCTTTTGCATTACAATGGCACGAGCCCAGGCATCTTCAGCGTTCTTCGCGGCAACTTTGAATGATGCCATTTCTTGCATGACTTCATTGGATGTCATTTGATGGTAGTTGTGTCTACCTTGCAAGCTCTTCAAGTCCGTTGGCTTGAAAGGCATTAAGGCACTCACATATTTTCTTTTTATCCATGCATCATCAATGTGGGTGGCTCCATGATTTCTAAATGTTGTTGCAATGCCCTTGAGTCTTCTATACAAGTCTTCATGGTTTTCACCATCCAACATGTAGAACCCTTCAGCTTCATTACTTGGGGCATCATACGTATTCCTTCTCATGCTTTCATTCCCAATAAATAGATCGGTGAGGGCATCCCAAGCTTCTTTAGCTGTGTTGAGATGTTCAATGTGGGGCATGTCCTTGGGACCCACACCGAGTTGTATCATGTGGAGAGCCATAGCATTCAACTGGTTGTCCACAACTTCTGTTCTTGTCAGATTGGAATTATCTCCAATATGAAGACCCTCTTCAATAATCCTCCAAAGTTCAATTGAGGAGCTGCAAACATGAGACTTCATTAAGAATTGCCATTGATTAAAAGAGGATGCATTAAGCTTGGGTGGATCACCCCTATTGTTTATATGAGGATGAGGGATAGGTGGATCAGGGTAATATACGTGACGAACCTCACTATATTCCTCCTTACCACTTCCCTTCTTGGAGGTGGAACCATTTTGTTTTTAACCTACCACTTCATAATCCTTGGATCCGATGTTAGCCTTATCCTTGGATGATGGTGTGGCGGCCTCAGAGGAGGATGGAGATGGGGCTATGGATGATGTGAGACGAGCAATCATTTGATTCATCTCCTCCATCTTGGCCTCAAAGGATTTCAACAAGGTTGTTTCCAATGTCTTGAGGTCATCCATTGTGACCTTATCCACAGCCTCATCCCCATCTCCTTGGTACTCATACTTATCTTAGGCGGTTAAGCCCGAATAAAGAGCCGGGGCTCTGATACCAATTGAAATGGATCGTATGGGCACCTAGAGGGGGTTAATAGGTGCTACTTCAAATTTTAATGCTTTTTCAATTTTAGGCTTAGCACAAAAGGTAAATTCTCTAGATAAACTATTAGGTGGAATTTCCCTATATGCAAACCTATCTACTAGCGAGTAAAGAGCGAGTGGAAGAGGAACAGGTAAACCGTAGTGAAGCACGCGGAGACATAGGATTTGTTTGACCGTAGTTCCTTCCTTGTTAAGGGAAGTACGTCTGCGTTGGAGGGGTGGGCGGTACTAAGACCACCACGCCACAATAGGCCTCACCCTGTTCTCCGATGGATCCCGCCACCAAAGGCCTGATCCACCTTTCCACTATAGGGACCCTTGAGGCGTAGTGCGTGCCTTTACACAACTAGCGGGGCACAACTCCACAATCAACTTGGAGGCTCCCGTAATGACAACAAGCTGCCACAAGGACAAGTTATCAATAACAAAGAACAAGATCTAGATATTGACAAGAATACTAGATCAGGGATTTCTCCAAATGAATGGAGAGGAGTTGATGCGCTTGATTCGTGATGATGATGACGATTCTCTCCTCCTTCAATTCCCCCAAAGATCGAAGCCTTCGGGTGGTTAAAGTAGGAGATCTAGAATGGGAGCTCTTGCAAAGTGTCTGAATAATTTCGAGTGAATCAAGATTTTTGAACGTTGGGGAAGGAGGGATATTTATACCCCCTTCCAAAACCAAGCCGTTGGAATATTTGGGGGCCGGATTATCTGGCCCAAGTGAGGGCCGGATTATCCGGCCTGGGGAAAACTCCGCCTCAGACTCGGAATATCTGGCAGATAATCCGCCCCCTCTCTGAGTGTCGCGCCGAGCTTGCCCTTGATCGTCTTCTGGGGGGCTGGATTATCCGGCCCCATGTGAAGGCCGGATTATCCGTCCTGGGGAAGAAAAACTGCCCCAGTTCGGATTTTCCGAGAGAAAATCCGACCGGACTCCGAGCGACGCGCCTTGGCATCCTTTGATCAATGAGGTAGGCCAGATTATCCGGCCCTTGGTGGGGCGGATAATCCCCCCCCCCCCCCAAACTCCTGCACACTTGGTGCACATGAGAAAACTCCACATTATTGTTATCTAACACACAAAACACAGGAAAACATGAAATGTTCTTTCACTAGGGCTTTCGGTTTTACCTGTAGCTGTGCAAAACATCTGATGGGAATAAAAGATAATAATAAAGTATGCATGTAATTATTAGAGCAAGATAATTATATGTGAGCAGTGCATCCATAATTTTTATAGCCTCCGTAGCCGCTTATAGAAATAACCTATTAGTCTCATCCATAGAAGAAAGAGAACTAATGATATGCATAGTGATGTCACCAATAATCCCAAGTAAATCCCTCACATATAGCCGTACTACCCCTTCTGTCACTGGGTTCCCAACCTGCAGATTAGTCATTACTCATACTCCCTATATCTGGCTCAATCCTCGGGGTCTTGGGTACGTAACAAGTCCTTGGATTGAGGCAAGAGAGGATACAATAATCATCATGTCATACAAACTAATACATGATCCCATCTATGATAAATAACATGCATAAAAGCTACATGGCTAGGCCGAAACCCTTAGCCCAAAGAGAATTACTCATGCATAGAGATGAAATCAACAATCATAAACATTGCAATGAAAATCGTGAGATTGATAGCAAATAGTCTTACAATGTCACCAATTGAAGATGAGATCTACTATTACAAGTGGTGGAATATGGCTATGGTGGTGGAGAAGGGTTTGGAGATTAGATCTAAGTCTATTCCTCCAGCGGCTCTTTGGTGTTGTGGATGCAGGTTTCTGGGGTTATGGGGGGCTCTGTTTCTCGTCGCCTAGGGGTCCCTTCGTGAAAGTTTTTTTGTTTGACCTAGCGGTGTCGATGGCAACTATACGGCCGTAACTATACGGCCGAAAATTTATTCCCGCCGTATAGTTGGTTGTTAAAGCTTCTGTCTCCACTTCACGACCCCTGGTTTCTTTGGGTTGTTGGAAATCTTGTATCTTTGACTTTAATGTTGTGATTCCCATCATCAAACGTCATTATCTGCGTAGGGAAAAATAGAAAGAAAGGATTGCATACCCCTTTGATCATTAGGCATTAGTGGCAGGGTTTAGAGAGATATTTCATCAAAAATATGAATAATATCCAGTTTAAATGTGGATGTAGATGGCTATATTTCACAGTCATCACTACACACACACTCCACACTAACCTAGTTGTGACCACCACGCAACCATGTGCTTTGCCATGGCCCTTGTGGTGGAAAACCATCTACATCCCCCTTGCTTTATTGCTTCACAAGAAGCTCAAGCTAGCACCAACACTTGATCAGCACTAGCACCATATCCACCTCACCTGGACCCTCTCCCTCTTTCTTGGCAAAGGACAAAAGAGAGAAAAGAAAAGCAAAACCCTCCCCGAGCCTCTCCTCTCTCTTGCAAAAACTAATCAAAGCAGTCCCACGTGCTCCTCTCCCATATCTCTAGCAACTAACCAGCTACTAGATCGAGATCTGAGACCCCAGGAACCCCTCTCCCTCCTTCCTCCTTCCCCAAGCTTGGCCATGGCCACGTCCATGCCTCCTCAAAACCCTAGCCATGGGCTATTTTTCTAGTCAGCGTGGGAGCATCTCCAGGAGGCGTTGGTAGGCCGGAAGCTTCTACATCTACCTCTCCATCACCTCACACCAGGAGCCGCGCCGGAGCGTGCCAGAGAAGCATCGCCGTCACCGTGTCCGTGAGCACCAGGAGCTCCCAACATCGCAGCCGCACCATCCATCCACACGTCACTGAGCCCACTCTCGTCGCATGTAGGTCGCTGGTGAGCCCCGCATCCTTCGCAGCCAGGTCCCGTCCTCTGCATCGCTGTGCAGCGATGCTGTGCACGACGTCGTGTGTGCAGTCACTACCACGAGCACCAGTAGTTGTTGTGCTGCTGCTCCTGTTCTTATTATCCTAGCTGATGCTTCAGACCGCCTCGAGCCAGGATTTTTGCACCAAGATGATCTCATATGTCCCCTCTTTCCAACATGCCAGGCCACGGTCAATTTGGTGCAGTACAGTAGCATAATCATCCTCGAAACCTAGCGCCATCATGCAGTTCTCTGTCATGGAATTCAGTTAAGCATCTGCAGTTTTCCAGTGAAATCTCGACGTCTTCCTTACTAGCTCGCGTCGGGTAGCGTCCTCCCCAGCCAACTCCGAGGCTGTATAGCTATAGCCCTATCTACCCTCTTCCTGACGAGCCCAAGTTTGCCCTGTTTGGTGCCCTGTAGGTGTCGCCATCATTGCCACATGTTGGCGTCGTCACGCAATCGATCTCTCACGGAGATTCGGGCAAACGGCTGCGTTTTTATTCAGAGTATGAACCCGAACAAATTCAAAAGAAATCGCGGCCTTCTCCTAACACAAAAGCGCAGCCCAGCGCAGTGGCTTGGTCCATGATCTCTGTGAGCCGAGACTTGGGGCGTGTTTGCTTGCCCAAATCTTTGTTTCTCGCACGGCGCGGGAAGAAATAGGCCAATTTGGTACGCTAGGTCGCATGGAATTTTTGCATGGCACGGGATTTAAAGCAGGCCAAAAGTTGGCCTGCAAGGAACACCGATTTTGTCCGCTTCCACCGAGATAGGCCCGCTGGGTGCAAAATCTTCCCGCTGCACTAGGCACATAAAGTTTCCTCACTAAAATGTGGTTAACTTAATCCCCTCTGATCTATTTAATCATGCTCCAATTCAAAATAAGTTGTACATGAAAAATATGTGAATCGACGTTGCGAGTCTATTCCAACACTCGGTTCCTAGTATCGTTGAACTTTTAGGGGTCTATTTCATGTTCATATTTATACATTTTGTGAATGAATTTTGCCAAATTCATCATATACGGGCGACCGTTTGAAATTTCCTTTAGAATGTAGCTTTGCCTCACCATTTGTAACACCCTCGAATCGGCCCTATGCAAGTTTTAGCCCTTTCCGCCAAACCCGCATAGAAACGATTCAACGACGCCCACCAGGCACTTTCGTGCGGGTGGAAAACGAAGTAATAACATTTCACAACCGTCCTCGATGGGACCCATAGAACAGATATATATACAACAGCGACTCCCTGAGTCAAGAATACAGATATACAATACAAAGATCCAAATCACCTTGAAAACGGTAGAGCGTCCGACTACGGACAAAAATGCAAATGGGGCTAAGAGCCCTGAAGAATAACTAATGGCGTCCATAACCCTGCCCAGGCCAAGCCGGAAGGGTAACCCTGCTAACGACGGCAATCTCAAACCTGCTAAAACAAAAGGGGTGCCGACAAAGGGCAAAGGAAAAAGAGGAGCGTCAAGATCGAGGCCAAGACACTACGAGGCTAGAATTGGCGGCCTCGCCACATAGGTATGGTGGGCTGAAGCGGCAACGGCACTAAACAACCTATAGAGACTCGATACAACCGGCGTTTATCGTGAGGGATGAGAAAGACCTATTCGGATCCAACAAGCTAACACCAAACAAACCCATCTGGTGTTTCCTCGAGACCAAACGAGGAAGTCGGACCAAGGAACTCACGCTGGCAATTTTACTCATTCCATTATAGTTGCAGCAATTACTAATCGATATAGATAGCATGAGTCATCCCGAGCATAAGTAGTGGGCAGTTTTAATCACCATTCCGTTATAGTTGGAACATTTACTAGACAGATATAATTGTCCTGAGGAATCCCAAAACCCAGCAGTTGTTGGCACTTTTATCACATTCCATTGGAGTTGCAATACTTACTAGGCAGGTATAGTATGTCACAGATCACCACAGATCCACCAGTTGTTGGCATTTTTATTATCCATTCCATTATAGTTGCATCTGCTTACTAGTCATATATTAAGTCAAGTTTATAGCACTACTTTAGTTATGCTTGTCTATGATCGAGAGACTGTGCCAAGTCGTCCATAACCGACACGGATTTCAGAAAGTTTTACCTGCAGGTGCACAAATAGCAACACACACTCGATCAACCTCGGAAAAACCAACTCAAAACCCAACGAGGCATTCACGACAAAGCGATCACAGGATTCAGAAATATTTCAGGGGGCCACCCCACTAAGCTACCCGCAACAAAGTTGGCCGGCTCCGGAATGGACCCAGGGTTTGCGTCAATGCCTGTAAACGACTGGGAACCCGAAAGTGTGACTGGGCTTGTCGATACCGCGAAAACACTCCGCGACCCTAACAAAGATGTGCTCCACGCACAATCTTAATTAAAGCAAGAAAGCATGGCATAAGTACAGATAGTAATAAAGCCCCAAACTACTTTGTGGCCCCAAGAAATAAGAATGAATCAAGCTCGCCTGTGGGGGTCCATAAGGCCTCCCGGATGTGGATAGTGCGAAAAATCAAGGAACAGGTATCAAGTACTCGGGGTCCTACGGGACACAAGTGAGCGTGGAAGAACCAAATAACATCTATTGCCCACCGATGCCTCTTCATTAGTTATATCTAGCATTTTAATAGTTGTATTTAAAGTCATGATCAACTCCACCATTAAGCATCTCCTCCATTAAGCATCTCCTCCATAAACATCTGCCAGCATACCAACAACTGTGGTACTCGACAACACAAGATCACACCTGAGCAAGTAACTACGACTCACAAGGCCAGCTATCTACCAAACATCAGGTATTATGAGGTGTCCAAGGCAATATGGAGGCTGCACGGGATATAACTGGTGCACGGAAACTAAATCATCGCGACACGGATAGCAATAGATCAACAAGAGGAAATAAAGACTATAAATGCAAAATAGGTAGAAGGGGGAGGGATGCTCGCCTAGGAAACACTGTCGGAGATTCATATCCGAAGAACTTGTCGATACTAGCATCCACTCATCGGCCTTGTTGGGTCCGCAGCATAGAAAACAAAAAAATTCCTACGGTGTGAACTACACGCCAAGATCTATCTACTAGGTACCAAGAAAACGGGTGGACATACATCCATAGAGAACTTACCCTCGAAGACAACGAGCTTTGTTAACGAGTAGGAACTCGTGGTTGATGTAGTCGTACACTTGCCGATCTCAAGATCGTGAGGAAGTCCGAGCACCGCAACTCAGTAGCGCATCCGCACTCGCACACATGTTCAAGCCACCGGATAACCTCCACCTCCTCGCTCCAGCGATCCAAATGGAAGCAGAACTCCTTCAGCATTTAAATGCCACTGGGAACATGTATCTCGCTAATCCGAGACCATGGGGAATAATTCTAGAGGGGAGAGATCCTTCACAAGGAGGTGTGAGGATGAAGGAGGGAATGGGTGGCCTTTATAGGAGGAGGGGTGCCCCTATCTCCATGGTCGGCGCATGGGGTGACCCTCACCTCCCCCATTCATGTGGTGGTAACTCCTCCACATTAAAATGCCTCTTCACATTCCCTTTTAAAGTCTCCACTTTAAATGCATTAAGTTTCTCCAAATTTAATGCTCTCTCATTTAATAAAACTCTTTTATTAAATTTATTAAGAATTTTGTTAATTACTTTAATTAACAAACATTCACATATAGCCCCTTGCAATATTTCAATATCACATGCAGAACCACCTTCTGCAATTTCACCCGAAACAATTTCCGGTTTCTATTGAAACAATTCCTGCGCTTTGCAATTCTTTCGTCTGAAACATATGTGCTCCAAAATGGTGTCCGGTAACTCTTAAGTGTTCCACCCTACGGTTTGCGAATAATGTAGACATGATCGAGACCCTTCTCCGATCAATAATCAGCAGCGGGACTTGGAGATCCGTACTGACTCATACACATTCAACAATGACTCCTGTGATCGTGAGAACCTTTAATGCTTGTAACTAAATCCCTTTGTCTCTCGATATATTACATGTCCGAGATTCGATCATTGTTATCTCCATACCTAGTTTGATCTCGTTACCGACATGCACTCTTTTCTCGTTCCCGTGATATAACATTCTAGTGATCACATCACTTGCTTGCAAGCTATCCTAATGTGATATCACCGAGAGGGCCCAGAGTATATCTATCCGTCATCTGGATTGACAAATTCAACTCTTGATCCATGAGCCTCAACATAACACCTTCGTAGCACTGAACCCATCTTTATAGTCACCTTACAAAGGTGACGCTTTGATGTTATCAAGATACTCTTCCGGTGTTAGCAATTAACATGATCTCATGGTCTAAGGATAAAGATTACTTCGTATGATGTTATAGCAATATAAACACAATGACTTGATCATAATGCTATACTCTGGATGAATGTTCATCACATCATTCCACCAATGGTGTGACCTTGTTATTAACAACATCCAATGTCCATGATCAGGAAACCTTGATTATCTTTTTAATCAACAAGCTAGTCTATAAGAGAGGCATGACTAGGAACCCTTTTTGTTTATTAAACACACATGTATTGATGTTTCCTATCAATACAATTATAGCATGTAAAATAAACATCTATCATATACAAGGAATACATAATAACAACTTTATTATTGCATCTCAGGGCATATTTCCTTCAGTCTCCCACTTGCACTAGAGACAATAATCTAGTTCACATAGTGATAAATCTAACACCCATGGAGTTCTGGTGTTGATCATGTTTTGCCCTAGGGAGTACTTTAGACAACGGATCTGCTACATTCAGGTCCGTGTGCACTTTACAAATCTTTATATCTCCATCCTTGACATGTTCGCGGATGGAGTGAAACCGGCGCTTAATATGCTTGGAATTCTTGTGAGACCTTGGTTCCTTGGCGTTGGATATGGCTCCATTGTTGTCACAATAGATCACCATCGGGTCCAACGCAATGGGAACCACACCCAGTTCTGTAATGAACTTTTTCATCCAAACTGCTTCTCGCTACCGCTCAAGCAAAGAACATATTCCGCCTCCGTTGTTGATCTAGCCACCACAGGTTGTTTGGAGCTCCTCCAACTAACTGCTGCTCCGTTCAAGAGAAATACGTATCTGGATTGAGACTTAGAGTCATCCAGATCAGTGTCAAAGCTAGCATCGACATAACACTTAGCAACTAGCTCTTCTTCACCTCCGTATACAAGAAACATATCCTTAGTTCTTCTCAAGTACTTAAGGATATTCTTGACCGCTATCCAATGTTCCGAACCTGGATCAGATTGGTACCTACTAGTCAAACTAATAGCACGTGCCACATCCGGTCTTGTACATAGCATGGCATACATTATAGAGCCTATGGCTGAGGCATAGGGGATCCTATCCATTATCTCTCTTTCTTCCGCCGTAGCCGGACTTTGAGTCTTACTCAATGTCTTGCCTTGCAACATAGGTAAGAACCCCTTCTTACTTCCGTCCATATTAAACTTCTTTAATATCTTATCAAGGTATGTACTCTGCGATAGCCCAATTAGGCGTCTTGATCTATCTCTATAGATTTTAATGCCTAATATATATGAAGCTTCATCAAGGTCCTTCATCGAAAATTTGCTGTTTAGATAACTTTTAACACTGTTTAAAAGATCTAAATCATTTCCAATCAATAATATGTCATCCACATATAATATCAGAAATGCCACATTGCTCCCACTCACTTTCTTGTAAATACAAGCCTCTCCATAAGTTTGGACAAATCCAAACTCTTTGATCACCTCATCAAAGCGGAGATTCCAACTTCGTGATGCTTGCTTCAGTCCATAGATGGATCGCTGAAGTTTGCACACCTTATTAGCATCCTTAAGATCGACAAAACCCTTAGGTTGTATCATATACAACTCTTCTTCAATCTTACCATTGAGGAATGCAGTTTTGACATCCATCTGCCATATTTCATAATCGAAATATGCAGCAATTGCTAACATAATCCTAACTGACTTAAGCATCGCTACGGGAGAGAATGTCTCATCGTAGTCAACTCCTTGAATTTTTCTAAACCCCTTTGTGACAAGTCGAGCCTTATAGATGGTCACATTACCATCAGCATCAGTTTTCCTTTTGAAAATCCATTTACTCTCAACGGCCTTTCGGTCGTGAGGTAAGTCCACCAAGTTCCAAACTTGGTTCTCATACATGGATTCCATCTCGGATTTCATGCCTTCTAGCCATTTGTTGGAATCCGGGCTCATCATCGCTTCCTCATATGTCGCAGGGTCATCCATTTCATCAATCGTGAAATTCATAACAGGATTGCCGTACAGTTCAGGGGCTGCACGTGTCCTGCTTGACCTGCGAGGTTTGGTAGTGTCCTCTTTCGGAGTTTCATGATCAATATCATTAGCTCTCTCTTCATTAGGTGAAGTCAACTCCGAAACAACTTCTAGAGCTGCGCTACTCGCCATTTCATGAAGAGAAGGTTCAATAACCTCTTCGAGTTCTACCTTCCGACTACTCACACCTTTCGTGAGAAACTCCTTCTCAAGAAAAGATCCATTCTTGGCAACAAAGACCTTGCCCTCGGATATGTGATAGAAGGTATACCCAATCGTTTCCTTAGGGTATCCTATGAAGACGCATTTTTCCGCTTTGGGTTCGAGTTTATCCGGTTGAAGTTTCTTCACATAAACATCGCATCCCCAAACTTTAAGAATGACCTTAGGTTTGTTTCCAAACCATAATTCATACGGTGTATTTTCAACGGATTTAGATGGTGCCCTATTTAAAGTGAATGTAGCGATTTCTAGTGCATAACCCCAAAATGACAGTGGCAAGTCAGTCAGAGACATCATAGATCGAACCATATCCAATAAAGTACGATTAAGACGTTCTGACACACCATTACGTTGTGGTGTTCCGGCAGGCGTGAGGTGTGAAACTATTCCACAGTCTTTCATATGTGTGCTAAACTCGTAACTAAGATACTCTCCTCCACGGTCGGACCGCAGAAATTTGATCTTTCTATTACGATGATTTTCCACTTCATTCTGAAATTCTTTGAACTTTTCAAAAGTTGCAGACTTGTGTTTCATCAAATAGATATACCCATATCTACTCAAATCATCCGTGAAAGTAACAAAATAACGATATCCACCTCGCTACCGACACACTCATTGGTCCACACATCAAGATGTATGATTTCCAATAGATGCGTCGCCTGCTCCATTGAACCGAAAACGGTGTTCTAGTCATCTTGCCCATAAGGCATGGCTCACATGTATCAAATGATTCAAAATCAAGTGATTCCAAAAGTCCATCGAATGGAGTTTCTTCATGCTTAACGCCAATATGACCTAGGACGGCAGTACATATATGTAGATATATCATTATCAAGTTTAATCCTTTTAGCATCAACATTATGAATATGCGTAATACTACTATCGAGATCCAATAGAAATAAACCATTCAACATGTGCATGACCATAAAAGATATTATTCATATAAATCAACAACCATTGTTTTTAGACTTAAATGAATAACCACTTTGCATCAAACACGATCCGGATACAATGTTCATGCTCAGGTGCACCAAATAACAATTATTTAGGTTTATAACTAATCCCGATGGCATATGGAGAGGCAGCGTTCCAACGACGATCACATCAACTCTTGATCCATTGCCAACCCGCATCGAGACCTCATCCCTTGCTAGTTGTCGCTTGTTCTGCGGTCCCTGAACCGAGTTACATATATTAGCAACCGATCCCGTATCAAATACCTAGGTGCTACTGCGAGTACTAGTCAAGTACACATCAATAACATGTATATCACATATACCTTTGTTTGCCTTGCCGGACTTCTTGTCCGCCAAATACTTGGGGCGATTCTGCCCAATGGCGATCCCCTTGCAATAGTAGCACTCGGTGTCAGACTTAGGGCCATCTCGGGGTTTCTTTTCAGGCGTGGCAATAGACTTGCCACCCTTCTTTCCCTTGTGCTTGCCTTTCTTGTCCTTCTTGAAACCGGTGGTCCTATTGATCATCAACACTTGATGTTCTTTCCTAATCTCCACTTCTGCAGTCTTAAGCATTGACAGAAGCTCGGGAAGAGACTTCTTCATGCCCTGCATATTATAGTTCATCACGAAGATCTTATAGCTAGGTGGCAGAGATGTTATTCCCAAGGACACAAGCTTATCGGTGTACCCAGACATTTTGAGTACATGCTCACTAACGGAGCTATTTTCCTCCATCATGCAGCTAAAGAACTTTTCTGTAGCATTATAACTCTCTACGACAACATGGGTATCGAAAATCATTTTCAATTCTCCCATGGTATCAAAGGCATTGCCATTTTCGAAACATTTTCGAAGTTCTGGCTCTAGCCCATACAGTATGTCGCAATGAACTAAGTTGTGGTCCTCCTGACAAGTTATATAGACGTTCTTTTCCTCGTCAGGGGAATCAGGAGCTGGTGGGGGGCCTAGCGGCGCATCTAGCACATATTGCTTTTGTGCAGCAGTGAGGAGAGTCCTCAAATTCATAGCCCAGTTGGTGAAGTTGCTACCATTCGCAGCAAGTTTATCTTTCTCCATGAACACATTGAAATTAAAAGCAGGTGGTGCCATCTACAACAGAATTTGTAAAGTATATTTAGACTAATTTTATGATAGATTGAGTTCAACTAATCCAAATTACTAATGAACTCCCACTCAAAAATGACATCCCTCGTGTCCTTTTGGTGATTACATGAACCAAATCCCCTACACCAAGTCCGATCATCACGTGAGTCGGTGTAGCTTCAAAGGCGAGCATCTATATGGGCATCATATCAACTATATGACTCATGCTTAACCTTTCGGTCCGTGTTCCGAGGCCATGTCTGTACATGCTAGGCTCGTCAAGTAAGAACCTTAGTATTTGCGTGTGTAAAACTATCTTACACCCGTTGTATAAAAGCGTAGAGTTGAAAACACCCGATCATCACGTGATGCCTCAAAACACGATCCACAAAACGGTGCATACTTAAGGAAGAACACATTTTATCTGGATATCTAAATGAGGGATCATCTTATAATGCTACCAAACGCGCCAAACTAGCAATATAAGATGCTAACATCTAATATGTGAAGTGAGGTGATATGGTCCATGCATTTGATCTCTATCATTTGCATCGTGGTATGATCTCTATCATTCCTTTGTGTGTAAGGCCAAGGTCTATGGAACTTACACGTTAAGTGAGTTGTAAGAGTATCTATTATACATCTACTTACAATAATACCATATCAAAACACTAGCCCAAAGAACGATCTAAACTAGACGCCTAATTTATCAATTGCAAGTTTTACGTGGCTTAGGGCTTTCGGAGATAGAACCGTCTAACCTACAAACATGAACCACAACGAGGATAACCAAGTTATTAGCAACTCGCTGTAAATCAGATATTGACTATAGTAGGAGAGACACCCACCAGCCACTTATGCAAAACAAGTGGCATGTCGATCATGGAACCGGTCTCATGTACGATGACATGTAAGGTTGGTCCGGCCGCTTCATCCCACTATGCCACCAATATCCAAAGTACATAGAAGATGCAATAACATGATCATCATTGCCACATATAAACATATGTACTACCCGTGCAAAGCACCTACGCATAGATCAGGCTCTGATACCACTGTTGGGTCCGCAGCATAGAAAACAAAAAAATTCCTACGGTGTGAACTACACGCCAAGATCTATCTACTAGGTACAAAGCAAACGGGTGGACATACATCCATAGAGAACTTACCCTCGAAGACAACGAGCTTTGTTAACGAGTAGGAACTCGTGGTTGATGTAGTCGACACTTGCCGATCTCAAGATCGTGAGGAAGTCCGAGCACCGCAACTCAAGATCCGCATCCTGCACACACGCTCAAGCCACCGGATAACCTCCACCTCCTCGCTCGGTGATCCAGCGGAAGCAGCAACTCCTTCCGCATTTAAATGCCACTGGAACATGTATCTCGCTAATCCGAGACCATGGAGGAATAATCCTAGAGGGGAGAGAGATCCTTCACAAGGAGGTGTGAGGATGAAGGAGGGAATGGGTGGTTTTATAGGAGGAGGGGTGCCCTCTCTCCATGGCAGCGCATAGGGGGTGACCCCTCACCTCCCCATTCATGTGGTGGTAACTCCTCCACATTAAAATGCCTCTTCACATTCCCTTTTAAAGTCTCCACTTTAAATGCATTAAGTTTCTCCAAATTTAATGCTCTCTCATTTAATAAAACTCTTTTATTAAATTTATTCAGAATTTTGTTAATTACTTTAATTAACAAACATTCACATATAGCCCCTTGCAATATTTCAATATCACATGCGAACCACCTTCGCAATTTCACAAAACAATTTCCGGTTTCTATTGAAACAATTCCGCGCTTTGCAATTCTTTCGTCTCAAACATATGTGCTCCAAAATGGTGTTCGTAACTCTTAAGTGTGCCACCCTACGGTTCATGAATAATGCAGACATGATCGAGACCCTTCTCCGATCAATAATCAGCGGACCGGAGATCCGTACTGACTCCTACACATTCAACGATGACTCCTGTGATCGTGAGAACCTTTAACGCTTGTAACTAAATACCTTTGTCTCTCAATATATTACATGTCCGAGATTCGATCATTGGTATCTCCATACCTAGTTTGATCTCGTTACCGACATGCACTCTTTTCTCGTTCCCATGATATAACATTCTAGTGATCACATCACTTGCTGCAAGCTATCCTAATGTGATATCTCCGGGAGGGCCCAGAGTATATCTATTCGTCATCTAGATTGACAAATTCCACTCTTGATCCATGAGCCTCAACATAACACCTTCGTAGCACTGAACCCATCTTTATAGTCACCCTGTTACGGTGTGACATTTGATGTTATCAAGATACTCTTCCGGTGTTAGCAATTAACATGATCTCATGGTCTAAGGATAAAGATTACTTCGTATGATGTTATAGCAATATAAACACAATGACTTGATCGTAATGCTATACTTCGGATGAATGTTCATAACATCATTCCACCAATGGTGTGACCTTGTTATTAACAACATCCAATGTCCATGATCAGGAAACCTTGATCATCTTGTTAATCAACAAGCTAGTCTATAAGAGAGGCATGACTAGGAACCTTTTTTGTTTATTAAACACACATGTATTGATGTTTCCTATCAATACAATTATAGCATGTAAAATAAACATCTATCATATACAAGTAATACATAATAACAACTTTATTATTGCCTCTTAGGGCATATTTCCTTCAGGCCTAATCCGCGAAGAAGCAAACACTAGAAGAAACACCGGATGCAATATTTATTACTACGGCAGAAGATCCGGCATGTTTATGATATGATGCAGATGTGGTGCAATTAGGCCGTATTAAGCGGAACCGGGGTCCCGGCAACTAATTAAACGGTTCAAGTTATTTAGATCCCCCGCAATTTAAATGTTGTATTAACAGGGTGAAACATGGCATCGGTTCACTACACCAATTTAAATGGAGTCCGGAATAAGACAAAGGTATCCCGCATAAACACTCCATATTTAATTATGAGGTGAATCGGCATAATGCCCCCAACCCACATGATATGCATGCGAGATGAACAATTAATATGCAACAGATTTCATGTATAGCATTTATAAAATAGGGGCTCGGGAAAAGGTTCGCACATTTGGGTTTGGAAGATCTTGGGTTCCGGGGGTTCGGGGTTCGACAGGGATCGATGGGGGAACGGTTCGACGGAAATGGTCTCGGACAACGGAAGTAGATCTTGTCGCATCCGGGAAGAAGGACTTGGTTTGGCGTTGGGGCGCCTTGGTTTTGCCCTGGTCGGTGTTGATCTTGCCGTCGTGAAGGCCATGTCGGGTTTGCGCCATCGAGTCGGTCTTCGCGTTCGGGAAGAAGAGCTTGGCGTCCCGTGGCGATCTTGGCGTTCTTCAGGTTCGGGTCTTGGCGTCTAAGAGGAAGTACTTGATGGTTCCGAGAAGGAGGTCCTGGCGCATCGGATCGGTCTTTAGGGTCTCGGTCATCGGATCTGTGAAGGAGAGCTTGGCGTGCCGAGGGTTCACGCAGCAGGTCTCGGCGTTCCGTGAAGAATTTGTCGTCCTTGTAGCAGTTCTTGGTATCGGTGTCGATCTCGAGTTGCATCACCACATAACAGGATGTAGTGGCATAACATCACACAACCAGCGTGCCTCTTTGATCTAAACCTAGGTAACATCATATAGCCGAGTCGATCGCGGTCAACATGCAGGAACCAAAGACACGGATGGGGAAAAGTCTCCCTGCTGGCAGAGGAAGTCTGCGGCGACGCGGCCGGGCCGAGGAAGGTGGCGGCGGGGGCCTGCGAGCGTCCGCGGGAGGGGACCTGGCGGCCGATAGGAGGAAGCGGGGCCACGGACGGTGACTGCGAGGGTCGGCGAAGTCTTGTGAGAGAAACTGGGGAGGAGGGCCAAGGGGTCGAGCTGCATGCCTCGGGAGCCTTGAGTGTGATCATGACAGGCGGCCGGGCAACCTGAGTACACGGAGACTCCGAGGTGACGAGGACGAACCGCGGCGGCGGGATCTGGCCGGAGAGCGTTGCGGTGGGGGCGGAGCCGGGCGGAGGAGGAGACGGGAAGACCGGTGGCAGGTCTTGCTGGCGGGGCCGGCGCTGGGGCGTGCGGCGACGGGGTCGTGACCGGGCTCGGGGCTGTGGCCGAGGAGGTCGCGGAGGCGAGGAGATCGGCGCATCTGTGGCGGAGACGGGCGGGAGAAGAAGGGGAGGTGACGGCGGGGTGGCTCGGGAGGCGCGCGCCAGGCGGCGCTCGAGGAGGGGAGAGGCCAGGCGGCGGTGATGCGGGCTTGGGGAGAGAGAGCGAAGCGAGAGGGGAGGAAGACGCGCGGTGGGGGAGGAACACGTGGGGAGGCGCGTCGTGGTGGGGTCGGCTCCGCGGGCGGGAGCGTGTCGGTGTGGTGGACCAGGCGCGGGAGCGGGCGGGAAAAGCGGCGGTGGCGTGCGGGCGCGTGCCCAGGCAGGGGTGTGTCCGCGCGTGGGGCCAGGCAGGCGGCGTGTGGGTGGTTGGCGGGAACCAGGTAGGAGTGTGGGCATGTGGCGGCGGCTGGTTGGGTGGGTCTTGGACCAGGGTGATGTGGCGAGCCGTTAGTGGCCAGGGTGAGGTGGAGGGGGCTGGGTAGAAAAGGGTTTGGGGGGATCTGGGTTAGATAGGATTTTTATCTAGAGGTGGCCGGCTGGGCTTTCGGGCCTGGCTGGCTGCCTCCCAAAAATACTATAAACTTTTATTTTAATTTAAAATAGACTTTTGTAAATAGTTTTTAGACAAATAAAAGACCCGGGAAAGACCGGAGTTTTAATTTGAAATTAAGCCGGGGATATTTAGAAAACAAAAATAGACTTTTAGAAAATAGTTTTATACAAACAAATGCAAGATGACATGACGATGCTCAAATGCAAGGTGGCATGATGACATGAGCATGCAATCATGAAGATGCAATGCACAAAACAACGCGATTTTCTTGTAGTGGTTTTTGCGGGATGCCACACCATTTTACACAACTTTCATATTGTAAGTTTTTCGTTTGGATATTCATAAATGAGTAGATCTAAACTGTCCTAATATACGTACATTTATGTAGATCTACTCATATAGCAATGTCAAAACAGAAAACTTACAACATAAAAATCGTGTGAAATGATGAATTCAAGCTTCCCCTCAAAGGAAATTTCAAATGATCTACCGTGTGTGACGAATTTAGAAAAAATCATTCAAATAAGCTCTAAAAAGGAACACGGCGTAGAGTTTCAAACACTCAACGAAATTACAAATTGTGTGCAAGAATGGATTCATAACATCGAGGGGCATCTGTTTCATGTAGAACTTATCTCAAATGCATAGTTAGATAGATTAGAGGGGATTAAGATCAAGTATGTTGGTTAAAGTCATAACACTCATTGTCTCGTGTGTGCACACGGGAACAAAACAACCAGGCCTTTTTGGAAGAAACGAGAATATGGGCTACCAATCAAGTGGCTAAAGTTGGCCCAACTCAAATCTATGCCCATGCAGCATCTAGTGGGCCAAGAGGCAGAAACAAGAAAAAGAGGCCCGGACAACCAAACATGCCCTTGAGGTCTCAGGCTCGACCCCTCGGCTTGGCCATTTTTCCTTTTTTGATTTTAGCATGCCAAGGCTTTGGACCCATATGTCAGCCACCCTTGAGCCACATCACCACTAGTCAGTCCAGTCAGTATACCCAGGCCCACCAACCAGTGTCTGTGGCTAGCTTCACCTATGTAACAAAATGTTTTTTTCTAGAAAGTCATTAAAATGATATAAGTACATATAATCCATAACTTTAAATTGGTAAATGTAAATATGACATGTATACATGTTTCTTGATCATAAAAATGCAAGGATTAATAATCTGATCTACAAAATTATTTCTGGTAATTAAATTTTCGAAATCATTTAAATGTTATTAAATGATCTCTTCTTAATAAATCAATATCGTTTATATTGTAATTCTGAATTTGAAAAATAAGGTGTCTAAATCGACCAACGCGACGATCCCTCTTCAATTATGCATTCCATGATATCAATTTAAGCATGCGTCATATATATATTAAATATTCAAAATTGTTTATGCAAGCAAAACTTGAATAATAAATTATGAAAATCATTATTCTTGTTCCTACACCTCACCCATGCCATGCTATGTTATACCATACAATTGTGCACCATTTCATCATGGCATACCTTATTTTGGCTTGTTGCATATGATTCATATGTTTGCGCACTTTATTTATTATGGCCCTTGTTTATTTGGCTTTTATTCCGGATAGACGCCGAACTAGGAAGTTATCAGGAGGCAACCGAGTATTATATAGAACCCGGTTATCCCACTGTTGAGCTAACAGTCAAGCATTTCTCCATGCTTGAATTACATATAGTACCTATGCCTCTATCTTTATTCTTCCAGCATTGTGTCATGATTCAAATTAAATTGTAATCCCAAGTACTACACAACCTTTACTTTTAAATCTCACTGAAGCTTCTACCTCCATCCTATCAGGCTTTATTATAGGCATTGTTTGAGACATGCGAGTCATAGAATTGCATGTCTAGGGTTTGTGCGAGTCTGTTATGGATAACGAGGTACCTAAACAACTTAAATTGTATAGTAATATGATAACTAAAAAAAGAGGCACCGGTGGGCAATATCTAAGATCTGGTTTTTATCCGCTCACTTGTGTCCAACTAGGACCCGAGTACTTGATGTTGTTTCTTGACTATCGCACTATTCGCATGTGTGAGACTTTATGGATCCCCCTTCGCCTAAGCTTGATTCACATCTTATTTCTTGGGGCCACAAACTAGTTTAGGGATTTACTACTATCATGTACTTATACCATGCATTACTGCTTTATTTATTACTCTTCCTCGAGGAGCGGTTTACTATTGTACTGTTTAGGACTTATGCCATGTTTCCATGGTATCGACAAGCCCAGTCACACTTTTGGGTTCCCATTCATTTATAGTCGTCGCCACAAACCATGGGTCCATCTTTGAGCCGACCGACTTTGTTGTTGGTAGCTTAGTAGGGTGGCCTCCTGAAATAACTTTGAATCTTGTAAATGCTTTGTCATGATGCCTCATTGCTTTTCATTTGGTTTTTCCCGATGTTGATCATGTGTGTGTTGCTATTTGTGTACCCTTGCAAGGTAAATCTTTCTAAAATCCATGTCCGTGGTGGAGCACATTTCTCAATCATAGATAACTATAACTAAAGTACTATATTTAACTTGACAAAACATGACTAGTAATTAGCGCAATACTCATGGAATGGTTAATAAAATTGCCAATGTATGGGGTATTCTTTTGCCTTCTCGTTGGCAAGCGAGAAGGACGATGGGATGTATTTACTTTATGTTGCTTATATAACTATTGGTTTCTAATTAACAAGCATTCGTTTATATTTGGTTAGGCAGATGTTGTAGCGTGTCTCTATAGAACTTTTAGATATTTTATCTTTCGCTGCAATCGCGTCCACCAAGGTTATCTCTTTAGTTGCATAAAGACTTGTTGAGTGTGCCCCTAGGGTTTCATACTCTATTGATAAGATTGTCAGGTATATCCTTATGGAGGCTACTACGTCGATGAGGCCGATGATGGAGGCAACGACCCTCTTGCATAGAGATTCCAGGGATGGAGATCTCCAAGATCTATGGGCGGGAATGTGCTTATTTTCATGGCATCTTATGCTAATTTGACTCTTAATCCGTACTCAGATCTATGTTTTTTTGCTTCTTCTTGATGCTTTAATGAGTGACGTCTGAGGATATAATCCTAAAATATTATTACTACTATCTATATATTTTGGTTCTTGTCGTATTGGTGTTGCAATATATTTCTATTTCTTTCTATATGGAATTTCTCTAATGTACTCTTGTATGTTGTTAACGTACATACTCACTTGTGTATACTAGACTCGTAGCCAGCCAGTCACGTTTCTCGCACTCGAAGGTATAACCATGAATTTTTGGGGTGGATGGTTGGCCAGTATAGTGCCCTAGCATTACGGCCTGCTTGTGGGTGGCCTTGCGGCCTCAACGGTAGTAAGTCCTCCCTAGATTCGGGTACACTATCTTGTGATTTAGAAACATGAGGTCTGAGGATTACACTTACCGAGAGGGTTATAGCTATGCTCTCTCATGCAAAGTTACCTAATTATTTTTGGGATGAAGATTCATCCTATGTATGTACTAAACCTACCCCCTCGGTTCCTCTTGCAAGTGATATTCCTCATAGAGTTTGGTCAGTGAAGGAAGTGTCATACAAGCAATTGAAGGTCTTTGGGTGCAAGGCTTTTGTGCACGTTCCAAGGGATGAGATCCAAGTTTGATAGCAAGACAAAACAGTGCATATATCTCAGCAGTCCAAGTGATGAATACGGATACAGATTGTGGGATCCAATCAAGAAGAAGACATGTATAAGCCGAGATGTGGTTTTCATTGAAGATGAAACAATACAAGATATTGGGAAATCTAAGAAGCCGAAGGATACGACACCTTAGGTTGACTAGGATCTAGTTAACCCTCCTCTCGTGCATGCCAATCATGGGGGAGATGATGTTGCTAAAGACGACGATGATGCAACTGAACGAGGAAGTACAAGAGAGGGACATGAACAACCATCTAATGAAGATGATGGTGATGATCAAGGTGATTCTAATCCACCTGATTCCCCACCACTAGTGCAACAATTAAGGAGAAGTGGAAGAGATTTTGTACCTTCCACAAGGTATCCACCACATCAATATGTGTTGATGACTGATGCAGGTGAGACCTCATGCTATAAGGAGGCAGTGTCTGATGAGCACAAAAATGAATGGTCGGAAGCCATGCAGGATGATATGAAATCCCTATATGATAACGAAACCTTAAAGTTGGTGTGTTTGCCAAAGGGGCAAGAAAGCGCTCAAGAACAAGTGGGTTTATAGAGTCAAGATTGAAGATCATAGCTCATGTCCAAGGTACAAGGCCAGATTGGTTGTGAAAAGTTTTATTCATAAATAGGGTATTGACTTCGATGACATATTCTCTCTAGTGGTCGAGATGTATTTGATCCGAGTTGTGTTGGGCATGGCTATCACCATGGATTGGAAATGGAATAACTCAGTGTGGATTCAACATTCTTACATGGTGACCTAGTGGAGGAGAGATACATGGATTATCCAGAAGGGTTCATGGTTGGAGCACCAAGAGTGCAGATTGAAGAAGATCTAAACTGATGAACTTTGTGAATGGATCATATTGCAATACTAGGATTGAGTGTTGTCCATTGATGATCGTATCAACACGTCGATCTCATTGGGGAACCACAAGAGGAAGGTATGAGGAGCACAACAACAAGTTTTCCCTCAGTTATGAAACGAAGGTTATCGAACCAGTAGGAGCAAGGAAACACCTCCAAGGTGTTGTTGCCAACTTGGAATCCTGCACAACACAACCACAGAACTTTTCCCCCAACTTACAGTAAGGTTTTCAATCTCACCGTTTTTGCTGAAAATAAAGGATTAAACGTATTGTGTGGAAGAAAGTAAAAGCTTGCAGAAAGTAAACAGAAAACAGTAAATAGTTGTAGATTGATGGTAAAAGAAAGGACCAGGGTCCATAGTTCACTAGTGGTGGCTCTCCTTAAGATAGATGACATGTTGGGTGAAAAAATTACAGCGGGGCAATTGACAAACATCGAGAAAGCATACATGCATATACTATTGATCTTGACTCCTATGAGATTTCATTGGGCACTACAACATTATACATAGACCGTAATCCAAATGCATCAATGACTAATAATCCACCTTTAGGTTATCAATCTGAACCCCCTCCAGTATTAAGTTGCAAGCAACAGATAATTGCATTACGCATTGCGTGTAAAGTAAACAATACGATTGTTCTATGAACAAAGGATTGATGTTTTCTCCCTAGTAGCAACAACACATCTAGTACCTTAGAGATTTCTGTCACTTCCCCAGATTACTAGAGGCATGAACCCACTATCAAGCATAAATACTCCCTCTTGGAGTTGCTAGCATCTACTCGGCCAAGATATCTACTAACAACGGAGAGCATGCAAGATCACAAATAACAAAGACATGATAGAATCAATAATCAATCTGAAATAGCATCTCAATATCCATCGGATCCCCGCAAACACAACATGTAGGATTACAAGTAGATGATCTTGATCACTAACGGAGCTCACAAGATCTAGACATGGTAGCACAAAGGATAAGAACCAACCATCTAGCTACTACATGGACCCGTAGTCCAGAGATGAACTACTGATACATGGCAAATGTATCTATAATTTTTGATGTTCCATGCTTGGTTTTATCTACTTTCTTGTGTTTTGTCCACACTTTGGAGTACTTTTCATATGATTTGTTGGACTAACCTATTAACAAGATGCCACAGTGCCAGTTGCCTATTTTCTGCTGTTTTTGGTTCCAGGAAAGTCAGAAAATGAATATTCTCGGAATTGGACGGGACAAAAGCCAAAGTTCCTATTTTCCCGGAAGACTCACGGAGCCAGAAGGAGAGTCGGAGAGGGGCCACAGGGTGGCCACACCACCCCTTGGCGTGGGCCAGCCCAGGCCACGCTAGGGCATGGTGTGGACCCCTGGCCGGCCATCGACCTTGCCTCCTTCGCCTATAAGAGCCTCACGATACCAAAACCCTAAATCGTCAATCATAAACCCACGAAAAGTTCCATGACCGCCCACGAAGGGAGATTGAGGACAGAAAGTCTCTATTAAGCACCTGAGCAGAGAAGTTCCCCCAGAGCCATCTCCATCGATCTCCACCACCATCTCCATCACCATTGCTGATTCCCATGATGAGGAGGGAGTAGTTCTCTCTCGAGGCTAAGGGTTCTACCGGTAGCTATGTGTTCATCTCTCTCTCTCTATGCATGATCATATTGTGATCATGAGCTTTGTAATCAAGTAGATCTACCTTGCTACTCAAGTGCTTTAATAGACCTCTGCTCTCCCCATGTGTGTGAAAGTGACAGCGTGCACACCATGGTGGCACTTAGGCTAGAGATTACAAATACTTATTATGAGTTATATTTGGAGTTGGATGTCTTTATGAAATTGTGGTGTTTGTTGGACTCATCTAGTACTCAAGGTGACAGTATGGGGTTATCTAGATGGGAAAGATGAACTTTGAGGTGTGCTGTTGTAGCCCTACCATGGATTAGAGTGTCCAACCGGAGAGTAGTTCAGCGTAGTATCATAAAGAAGAATATATTTATATGAGAGTGTTCACTAGTGAAAGTATGATCCATAGGCCTTGTTTCTAAGCATTGATACACCGTTTGCAATTAGATCGGTTACATAATTGCTTGCTTCCATCTTTATTTCAGTTTGCCTTTAGTCTCTTCCACGCCATCAAGCTATCTTCTATCACTGTTACCACTTATAAATATCTATACCACTTGTACTTCACTATCTATTCGCCGAACTAGTGCACCTATACACTTGACAAGTGTATTGGGTGTGTTGGGGACACAAGATACTTCTTGTATCTTGATTGCAGGGTTGCTTGAGAGGGATACCTTTGACCACTTCCTCCCTGAGTTCGATAAACCTTGGGTGATCCACTTAAGGGAAAACTTGCTGCTGTTCTACAAACCTCTACACTTGGAGGCCCAACAACTGTCTACAAGAATAGAAGTGCGTAGACATCAAGCTATTTTCTGGCGCCATTGCCGGGGAGGTAAGGTAAAAGGTATTCCAACAGGAGGATTAAAGAAGAAGAACCTCCCACGGCAAACGCCTATTTTTTGGCGCCGTTGCCGGGGAGGTAAGGTAAAAGGTACTCACATCCTCCGATGTGAGTGCTCGAAGTTATTTCCTTTAGATTCTGCAAATTTGTCTTTTTTTTCTTGTTTTCACTAGTTAGGCTTAATGGAAAACAATAACAAAATTAGAGAGCTTTATAGTATTTATCTTGAGTTAGGACATGAAGTGTTTGAAGAGAAAATTAAAAAACCTATGAAACTTTATTTGCATGCTAATAGCAATGTTCTTAGTATGAATTCTTTGGACACCATTATTGCTAATGCTATGGAAAAGTCTAAGCTTGGGGAAGCTAGTTTTTATGAAAATGATCTTTTTAGTTCCCCAGCTTTGGAAGATAGCTATTCTATTGCTTATGATGATACCAAACCTCCAATATATGATGATTACAATGATGAATATGATATTTTCAGTCCACCTACTATTGAGGAGAAAATTAATGATTACAATATGCCTCCTATATTTGATGATTATGGTGATGAGAATAATAATGATAGCTATTTTGTTGAATTTGCTCCCACTACAATTAATAAGAATGACTATGCTTATGTGGAGAGTAATAATTATTATATGCATGTGGCTCATGATAAGAATGTTTTATGTGATAGTTATATTGTTAATTTTATTCATGATGCTACTGAAAGTTATTATGAGAGAGGGAAACATGGTTTTATGCATCTCAATAATATTAGGTTTCCCCTCTTTATGTTGAAAGTCTTGAAGTTGCACTTGTTTTGCTTTACTATGCTTATTGCTTTGTGCTTTCATGACTTGTTTCTTTATAAGATTCCTATGCATAGGAAGTGTGTTAGACTTAAATGTGTTTTGAATTTGCTTCTTGATGCTCTCTTTTACTTCAATTCATATTTCTTATGTGAGCATCTTCTCAAACTACCATGCCTAACTTAAAGGCATTAAAGAAAAATACTTATTGGGAGATAACCCAAAAGTTTTAGATGAGTCTTAGAGGTTATTACTTAACCGCTTCTTATCCTTTTTTATTTGCCTTTTATGCCAAGAGTAACCTCTAATGAGAGATAAGTAATGCTTGGGAAAGTTGTTGTCCTGAAAAATATTTTTGTGCTTCACCGTAAAAAATCATGTAAAATCTCTGTACGTCATTTTGAGACGTGAATTTTTGTGCTTCTGCCCCAGGTTGTTATCGAACTTTCGTTAGCTCAACACTTTTCGATTTGAGCAACATAAGGTCTTCTTAAAAATCCGTCTTTATCTTGCTGGTCTGTTTTGACAGATTTCTGCCATTTTCTGCATTTGCTTCTTGTTGGTTCCTTTTTGAGTTCTTTTGGGGAATTGAGCTTTTTGAGGGAAGTGCTACAGTAGCTTGTGTTTTAATAGAAGATTTATTGGTGTTGAAACTGAACCTAAAGACTTATTATCTTGAGTGCACTAATGTTGCTAATAAAGATTGTGTGAAGTTTTGTATGATGGAAAAATTTCAGGTGTATGGAAGGAATGAGTAATGAGATGAAGGATGGACTAAAGCTCAAGCTTGGGGATGCCACGCGTGTCTCCCCAAGAAATATCCAAGAAGTACAAGCGTCAAAGCTTGGGGATGCCCAAGGCATCCCCTTCTTCATCAATAAAAATCCCAGGTTTCTTCCAAACGCTTCATTTTTATTGTTCCATGCACAGTTGTGTTGTTCTTGGAGCGTCTTCTTTTTCGTTTTCATTTTGGTTTTTCGTTTGCTTTGTTTTCTTAGTTTGCTGAATAAATTGGTTGGACCCCCTCTTTCATACATTGGTTTTCAAATAGTTTGGTTTGGATTGGAAAAGAGTAGGAAAGTTCATCCTTAAGTGGTAAAGAGAGCATGTTTTTGACTGTGGCCTATGCTTTGTCATGCCATGCTTGATATTGTTTTGGCTTTATGCTTAGTATTCTTTGCTGTAGCATGAATTGTTATAAACAATTGAGATTGCTTAATGTGCCTTGGAAGAATCATGCGTTGTTTTAGCATATTAAAGCATAGTATTGTGGTATTCTCCTTTGATGCTTTATTTGGGTTGACTTGGCGCATGCTCACACCATGTTATGACTATTCCAAGTCACCATAGGCTTTATGATCCTTTAGTTTTCAACTTTTAGTATCAATTTATGCTTTGATCAATGATGTTTTCTCGCTTTGCATGATTATGGCCATTATTGCTCTCTTAGTTTAACGCTCCCAGTCTTTTGCTAGCCTCCACAACCAAGTATGAGTTCCACTCATGCATCCAACTCCCTAAACCAAGTTATTCCAAAGATTCCATGATGACCCACAAGTATAGGGGGTGTATCGCAGTATTTTCGATAAGTAAGAGTGTCGAACCCAACGAGGAGCAGAAGGTGCTGGCTAGTGGTATGGATCAGGAATTCTCTGCAAATACTTAGCAAACGGATTTTTAGGGTTTTTTGATAAAGCAAGCAAAGAAAGTACGAGTAAATAAAAGACAGTAGGAATAAATGCAGCAAGTGGCCCAATCCTTTATGCAGCAAAGGACAATCCGGTTGTATTACTTAAGATGACCAAACGTTCTCGAGGACACATGGGAAGTCTGTCAAGTGCTTTCGCTTCATATAGTTGATTAATCTTCTTTAGCTTGCTAAGTGTTGTGTGGGTGAACCTGTTCTAATGTACCGCCCCATCCAAGACTAATACATACTTGTGATTATACCCCTTGCAAACATCCGTAAGTACAAGAAAGTAATTAAGGTAGAAAACTAACCACAACTTTAAACTCTAAGACCCTTACGTCCCTTGTGCAATGGTTTCCTAACGGGGGTTCAGGTTTCTGTCACTCCGGCAACCCGTACGATTAGTAGCCAAATACACAATGCATTCCCCTAGGCCCATATAGGTGAAGTGTCATGTAGTCGACGTTCACATGACACCACTAGAAGAAGTACACCACAACTTAAATAACAATCTATTGAATCTTTCTCAACACAACTCCACTACTAACAACAAGACTTCTCCCATGTCCTCAAGAACAAAACGAACTACTCACAAGACATCATATGGATCATGATCAGAGATGGAATAATGATGTATAACAATCTGAACATAAACAATAATTCAATGGTTCACTCAATAGCATCAACTACAAAGAGTAATCAACACTGGGAAAGTTTCCCCTATGAACTAATGCAAGATTCAACGCAATTGTTACAGCAATATGGAGATGGTGATGAGGGTGTTGATGGTGATGATGGTGGTGATGATGATGCTGATGATCCCGATGAAGTCCAGCTTGATGGTGGTGTTAATGGCGACGATCTCCCCTCTCCGGGAAGGAATTCCCCCGGTGGAAATCTGTCTGCCGGAGAGATCTTTCTCTCTCGGTGTTTTCCGCCCCGCAGAGGTGGCGGAATCTTTCTGTGGTCGCTCCCCGAGTCTTAGGGTTTCGGGAGGATGATATACGGAGGAGGAGGCTGGGCGGGCAGGTGGCCACACCACCTCCTGGCGTGACCTAGGCCTGCCTGCGCCATGGGATGGTGTGGGCCCCCCGTGGCCCATCTCCACTCCATCTTCTGGCATCCTTAGTCTTCTAGAAAAATAGGATTTTCCGTATATTTTCCCGAATTTTCTGATCTTCGCGAATTTTGCCTCCAAACAACACCTTTTCCATCGTAATCCCGATTGCAGCGTCCATGCTCCAAAATTCATCAACCATGCAAAAATAGATGAAATAACATAAGTATCACCTCTCAATATGAAATATATCAATGAATAATAGTGAATTAAGACATAGAATAGTGATGCAAAATGGACGTATCAACTCCCCCCAAGCTTAGACTTCGCTTGTCCCGAAGTGAAACTGAGCTCAATAAACATGGCCTCGGGTTTATGGAGTGAAGAGTCGATAAAATAATACGGACAAGAAGCATCACATTCATCAAATACATAGATCATAATAGAAGACAACTCACTATTATATAACTCAACTTGTAATGAGTAAAGGAAACACAATAAACATGCATAAAGTGAATCATAATTGGTAATGGCAAACTTAGCTCTTGGTCGAAGAATAGTTGATAATTTGCTGGAGTTCACACATAGCTGGTTTTTCAATGATAGCTTTCAAAGTAGTAAACATCAAGATAAGAGCAATGTGCAAAACAAGGAACATAAGAAACATGAGTGAATAAATCATCATATGAATGAATGAAACACAACAACTCAAAATACTTGCTGAGATAGAAAGGAGTAGGTTTACTGACTCAACTACAAAGTAAAAGAAATGGCCCTTCGCAGAGGGAAGCAGGGATTGCAAGTCTCATAAAGAGCTCCCAAAAATTATGATACTTACTAGCTTTCAGCTCTCATTGCC
The DNA here is from genome assembly GCA_023614405.1 of Avena insularis. NCBI lineage: Eukaryota > Viridiplantae > Streptophyta > Magnoliopsida > Poales > Poaceae > Avena > Avena insularis. The sequence continues at coordinate 192,410,807 of CM042690.1, forward strand.
CCTATCATAGGCATCTTTAGGTGATTAAGGTTAAAGTGACACAACTAAGAGGATATGCTTGACAAGTTATAAGTTGAAATCTCATGCCCCTTACTTATGAGTACCGATCCTCATGCTACTCAACTTCAGTCACGAGCAAGCTCTTGTCATTGTAAATACATGCGTATCATTGAGAACCGCCAACGGGGTACCCCTTGCACATGACACAGGAGCTATCCCATAATCAAAATGACAAGGCAAGCAGACAGTGAGCATCTCAGCGATCTTTTTATTTGCTATTTGCATAGGTTTTTATTGAGGATGCTTCATAGAATGCTCACTATAGTTATGCTGCAAGTTTCCACCATGATTAGGCATGGCTTAGGATAGCGGCCTCGGCGTTTCTCTAACACACATATAAACTCCATGATCTTACAAGTTCCACTTTTATTTCACACCGCCGAGATCCATAAGCAAAAGAACATGATATCAACTAGGTACAAGTACCAATGACGTGTTGAAAGCGGTCCCCATGATACATGGTTCTGCTAACTTCAACTCATAAAGCGCAAGCATATACGCAACAAAGAAGGACCCAATGGTTCAAGTTTATTAAATGCAAGAAAGTAAAGTGTGCCATCAAGTTCGTGAGAGCTTTAGTCCCTAATTTTCACATAACAAGTTTAATTTGGGAGGTAGATAAAACAAGAATTTACTTGGAATAGCAATAATGCTATTAGGTAGGTATGGTGGACACAAATGGAAAGGTTTTGGTTTAAAGGAGGTGAATGCACGAGAAGAATACCCTCTCAGTACAGGTTTTTGGCTAGCAAGGCTGGGTAGCAAGTATAAGAGTTGAAGGAAACAAACAAACATACAAGTGATAAAGACAAACATGCAATCTTCCTTGGAAGCACAAAAGATCTTAACTATAGAATACTAGACTTATGAGCAAATCAAGAAAGAAAGATGATGAAATAATTTTTCTATAGAGTACTTCTATCTTTTCATTCAACTCTCAAAAATAATGTTGCTACTAACCGAGCCAGGTTTGCCAAAACCAACTAAATTAACTCAATGATCCCAGAGTGCTACCAATACTAACAACAAGATCAATCATATAACCACAAATTGAAAACTAATATAAGCTATGCAAAAGAGTGAATGATAGAACTTCTCATTAATATTCCATAACGGAAACTCACACCAAGGGATACATATCTAACGAGAGAGGGGACACTTCCATAATGCAAACCATCCTACATAATAACTCCTCTACTCATTATATGACTCTACTAATAAGGTAAAAAGATAGAAGATAGTGATATGATACCGCGACACTCCCCCAAGCTTGGAACAAACCAAGGGGATGCCAAACCTGATGACGAATTACTCCTTTGGTGGTGGTGGTATCCTCTCATCTTCGTCTGTCTTCCAAGGTAAAGGCTTCCCATCAACAAAGGACATCATGGTTTCCAACATCCTGAAACTTGCAGCAGCACTTATGAGTTTAAATCTAGCCTCATACTCACAGTTTTGATTTTGAACGTCATAGAACTGTGCTTGCAGTTCATTGGTTGTTTGGCGGAGTGAGAGGACTTCGTCTTTGAGTTCAACAGTCTTCTTTTGGTGCTCGGTGATGAGTTCGGAACAAATCTTATGGATGATACCCACTTTGCGCTCCGCCATCTTCTTGTACCTAAAGACTTCTTGTTCCAATGCTTCCATCATGTCCTCTAGACTTCCTTCACCTTTAGGGCCTTGAACCTCTTTAATCTGAACCTCCCCACCTTCAAGCAATAACTCCTTGGGATGAATCTTTAATTCTCTCATGTATGGGTTGATGATATCTTCCAAGGAATCTCCCTTAACTGATCCAGTGGAAGACACTGAGGCTACAAATCTGAGATTTTACCTGGCAGAAACAGATCGAAACAAAAACACGACGAAAACACGATATACGGACCTTGGGGGATCTGGGGGTTATATATTACGAAGTTTCGTATCAAAAGGAAGGTACTGGGAGAAAACGAGTCAGAGGCGGAGTCCTGGGTGGCCTCACCACCTGGTGGCGGCCAGGGTGGGCAGCGCCATGGGGTGGTGTCGGCCACCCGGCTCGATCCCTTTTCGTAACTTTCCTTATTGTTGAAAACTGCAAAATATAGTTGGATTGTATTTTTGTGGAACTTTTCTTACCGTATTACCTAGATGAAAGCAGACTCTCTGTGTCTCGAATTTGGTCCTCAATGAATTTCTATGGAGTTATAACTTGAAAGGCATCAACATCTTCATTGTAAGAATCTCCACAATATAGTGTTTGAGTCATTCCATTCACTACTTGTGTAGTATTATCTTTTAGAGAAGAAATTTTTATTGCTCCTGAACGGTATACTTCTTCAATGATGAAAGGTCCTTCCCATTTTGATAGTAGCTTACCTGCAAAAAATCTGAGACGAGACCTATGATGGCTCAATGCACGGCGCCTAGAAAAGTGTTGATGGCTCGTGGTTGATGTAGAGCTCGTTGGGAACCCCAAGAGGAAGGTATGTGAGCACAGCATCAAGTTTCCCTCAGTTATGAAACCAAGGTTTAATCGAACCAGTAGGAGAAAGGAAACACCTCAAAGATGTTACTAGCTGAGCTTTGGCAGGGCGCACTACCGGTGGTAGTAGCAACATGGAGACCTGCACAACACAACAACAGAACTTTGTCCCCAACTTGTGATGAGGTTGTCAATCTCACCGTGTTTTGCGGAAAACAAAGGATTAAACGTATCGAATGAAAGAAGTAAAAGTTTGCGGATAGTAAACACAAAGCAGTAAAAGATTGTAGATTGTATGTAAAAGACAAGGACCGGGATCCATAGTTCACTAGAGGTGGCTCTCCTTAGATAGATAACATGCTGGGTGAACAAATTACAGCGGGGCAATTGACAAACACCGAGAAAGCAATACATGCATATACTAATCATCTTGACTCCTCTGAGACTTGATTGGGCATTACAACATAATACATAGACCACCATCCAACTGCATCTATGACTAATAATCCACCTTCAGGTTATCATCCGAACCCCCTCCAGTATTAAGTTGCAAGCAACAGATTGTTGCTTCTGATGCGATGTAAAGTAAACAATACGATTGTTCTATGAACAAAGGATTGTTGTTTTCTCCCTAGTAACAGCACATCTAGTACCTTAGAGATTTTGTCACTTCCCAGATTACGGAGGCATGAACCCACTATCGAGCATAAATACTAACTCTTGGAGTTGCTAGCATCTACTTGGCCAAGATAGCTACTAACAACGGAAAGCATGCAAGATCACAAACAACAAAGACATGATAGAATCAATAATCAATCTGAAATAGCATCTCAATATCCATCGGATCCCCGCAAACACAACATGTATGAATACAAATAGATGATCTTGATCATGAACAGAGCTCACAAGATCTAAACATGAAAGCACAAAGGAGGAGAACTAGCCATCTAGCTACTACATGGATTCGTAGTCCAAGGATGAACTACTCACGCATCACACCGGAGGCTTGCATGGTGATGAAGAAGGCCTCCAGGGTGAATTCCCCTCTCCGGCAGGGTGCCGGGAAGAGCTTCAGATCTCTCCCGATCTATGGATGGAGATGACGGCGGCTACAAACTCTTTCGTGGATTTTTGATCGGGCACTTAGGGTTTTCGTCCCGAGGGCAATATATAGGCGGAAGGAGAGGCCGAGGGGGTGCTAGGAGAGGCCACACCACCCCCTGGCGCGGGCCAGGCCTGGCTGCGCGGCCAGGTGGTGTGGTGGCTCCCTGGCCCTTCTCCGTCTCGTATTCTGGCACTTGATACTTACGGAAAAATAGGCACTTTGGCTTTTGTCCTGTCCAATTCCGAGAATATTCATTTTCTGACTTTCCTGGAACCAAAAACAGCAGAAAACAAGCAACTAGCACTGTGGCTCTTGTTAATAGGTTAGTCCAAGAAATAATATGAAAAGTACTCCAAAGTTGGAACAAAACACAAGAAAGTGGATAAAACCAAGCATGGGACATCAAAAATTATAGATACATTTGCAATGTATCAACATCCCCAAGCTTAACTCCTGCTCGTCCTCGAGTAGGTAAGTGATAAAAAGAAATAATTTTTGAGGTGACATGCACCATCAAAGACTGGATCAAAGTATTTGCAAAACATTCAAAGCTAGGATCATAGTACTTCAATCATAACATGAAAGACAAAGTTCTAGCAATAAGCAAAGAAACTATGATGCAACATGAAAAGGCACAAACAAAAGATTCATGAATAACAATGCTTTGCAAGACGTTTGTTTGTTTCACATAAAGAAAACATAGCATAATAGTATTCAGATTGTCCCTCAATAGAGTAGCAAATATAAATGCATAGGACACCTTCAAAGTTCATAAGAGTGACTAGATACAATAGTTTAAAACAAGCAATGTCAAGTTATGCATCAATCAACTAGTCTTGGGACAATGCACATAGAACTAAGAATGGCCACTATGCTCTCAAAGAAGGTGCATAAAGTTAGAAGATGGAGACTCAATATAATGGTGGAAGAAAGGCCTTTTGTAAAAGGAAGTAGGGATTCAAGTCTCATAAAGAGCTTCCAAAAATTATGGTACTTACAGCTTTCAGCTCTCATTGCCCCTATCATAAGCATCTTGAAGTGATGAAGGTTAAAGCGAACAAACTATGGTGTACATGCTTGACGAAGTATAAGTCAGAAATCTCATGTCCCTTGTATACGAGGGCCGCTCCTCATGCTACTCAAGTTTAGTCACCAGTAAGTTCTTGTCATCGTAAGTACATGTGTATCATAGAGAACCGCCATGCAGGGTACCCTTGCGATGATACGGAAGAATCCCCATATCAAAATGACAAGGCAAGCAGACAACGAGCATCTCAGCGTTCTTCTTATTTACCATGGGAATATGGTGCTTTTTTCTCTCTTTCCCCTTTTCATAGTATCTCTTTTTTTCTCTTTTCTCTTTTTTCTCAATATAGGACTCTTTTTTTTATAAGAAGAATGCTACATAGACAGCTCATTATGGTTACGCTGCAGGTTTCCACCATGTCAGCATGGATTAGACCAGCGGCCCAAGCGTTTCTCTAACACGTATACATAACTCCATGGACTTATAAGCTCCCCTTTCATTTCACACCGACGACATCCATATACAAAAGAGCATGATATCAACCAGGTACAAGTAGCAAGTGCAATGTTGAAAGCGTTCCCCATGAAAGCATGGTTCTGCTAATTCCCAACAAATAAGTGCAAGCATATACATCATAGACGACACAATGGTTCAAGTTTATTAAGGGAAAGTAAAGTAAAGTGTGCCATCAAGTTCGTGAGAGCTTTAATCACTAGTTTTCTCATAACAAGTGGAAGGTAAACAAAAACATGAATATACTTGGAATAACATAAGCTAGTAGGTAGGTATGGTGGACTCTTTGGAATAACTTGGTTTAGGGAGTTGGATGCATGAGTGGAACTCATACTTTGTTATGGAGGCTAGCAAAAGACTGGGAGCGACAAACTAAGAGAGCAATAATGGCCATAATCATGCAGAGCGACAAAACATCATTGATCAAAGCATAAAGTGACACTACAAGTTGAAAACTAAAGGATCATAAAGGCTATGGTGACTTTGGATAGTCATAACATGGTGTGAGAATGCGCCAAGTCAACCCAAATAAAGCATCAAAGGAGAATACCACTATACTATGCTTTAATATGCTAAAACAACGCATGATTCATCCAAGGCACATTAAGCAACCTCAATTGTTTATAACAAGTCATGCTACATCGAAGAATACTAAGCATAAAGCCAAAACAATATCAAGCATGGCATGACAAAGCATAGGCCACAGTCAAAAACGAGCTCTTTTTACCACAAAAGCATGAACTTTCCTACTCTTTTCCAAACCAAACCAAACCACTTGCAAACCAATGTATGAAAGAGGGGGTCCAACCAACTTATTCAGAAAACTAAGCAAACCAAAGCAAACGAAAAACCAAAATGAAAACAAAAAAGAAGACGCTCCAAGAACAACACAACTGTGCATGAAACAATAAAAATGAAGCGTTTGGAAGAAACCTGGAATTTTTATTGATGAAGAAGGGGATGCCTTGGGCATCCCCAAGCTTTGACGCTTGTACTTATTGGATATTTCTTGGGGTGACACGCGTGGAATCCCCAAGCTTGAGCTTTAGTCCATCCTTCATCTCATTACTCATTCCTTCCATACACCTAAATTTTTTCCTTCATACAAAACTTCACACAATCTCATTAGCAACATTAGTGTACTTAAGATAAATAAGTCTCAAGGTTCAGTTCTAACACCAAATAAACTTCCATTAGAACACTAGCTACTGTAGAACTTCCCTCAAAAAGCTAAATTCTCCAAAAGAACTCAAAAAGGAACCCACAAGAAGCAAACGCAGAAAATGGCAGAAATCTATCAAAAACAGACCAGCAGGTAAAGACGAATTTTTTCAAAGACCTTATGTTGCTCAAATCAAAAAGTGTTGAACTAACTAAAGTTAGATAACAACCTGGGGCAGAATAAAAAAAATTACATCTCAATCCAACATACAGAGCTCTCTCACGAATTTTTACGGTGAAGCACAAGAATCTGTTTCGGGACAGCAACTTTCCCAATCATTACTTCACTCTCATTAGAGGTTACTCTTGGCACAAAAAGCAAATAAAAAGGATAAGGAGAGGTTATTACTGAAGTAATAACTTCCAAGAATCATCTAAAACTCTTGGGTTATCTCCCAACAAGTACTTTTGTTTAACGCCTTTAAGTTAGGCATAAGAACCAAAGAAAGAATCAAGTGTTCTCAAATGAAGAAGCATTAAGACCAATACCAGAAATATTTTCAACAAGGCAAGGTATATCATCCAAATAAGTTCTAGAGGATCCTCTCTCAATGCTCTTGGGTTCACTATTCTCATCAAAAGGGTTTGCAGGAACAATCCAATCAAGATTCTTTTCTATGGCATCATGCATTGCTACTAGTTTAAAGGGTATTGGTATCTTAGGTTCCTCCCCATTAGGTTCGGTTTTGTTCATCTTTTCTCGTGTACCAACAACATCTACACATGAGCATAGCATATTGAAACGTTCAAAGACTTTCCTAGCTTCCTTGGCAACATCATAGAACTCCTTAAAAAAAGTTTCTAAAATGAAATCCCTCTTTTCAGGATCCTCAATTTCTTTAAGCTTATGAAACATTACTTGCATTAAGGGGTTGAGGTTAACAAACCTAGCTTCTAACATTTGAATTAAAGAAGCTGCAGCAATCTCATAGTTTGGAGCAAGTTCTACAAGGGATCTATCCTTAGTATCTTCATGCTTACTAACATGATTAAAGGATTCTTCAATGTTATCTTTCCCAATTATAGAACCACTACCAATTGGAAGGTCTTTCAGGGTGAATGTAGGGATCAACATGGTGAGCTAAGGAAGAGGTGACAACTAAAGGAGACTTAATTTTTTTGTGTTTTTGGTAAAGAAAGCAAACTAGTAGAACTAAATTTTTTGTGTTTTTGAAAAGAAAGCAACTTAGTAAAATTAATTTTTTTGTGTTTTTGAAGAACGAAACAAGCAAACAAAGCAAAAAAGAAACTAAGCAAAACAAAAACAACAAAGTAAAGAGATTGGTTATGAGGGACTCCCCTTGTGAAGATGTCCTTGACTCCTCGGCAACAGCGCCAGAAAATCGCTTGATGGCTCAATGCATGGCGCCCAGAAAAGTGTTGATGGCTCGTGGTTGATGTAGAGCTCGTTGGGAACCCCAAGAGGAAGGTATGATGAGCACAGCAGCAAGTTTCCCTCAGTTATGAAACCAAGGTTTAATCGAACCAGTAGGAGCAAGGAAACACCTCAAAGGTGTTACTAGCTGAGCTTTGGCAGTATGCACCATCGGTGCTAGTAGCAACGTGGAGACCTGCACAACACAACCACAGAACTTTGTCCCCAACTTGCGATGAGGTTGTCAATCTCACCGTGTTTTGCGGAAAACAAAGGATTAAACGTATCGAATGGAAAGAAGTAAAAGTTTGCGGAAAGTAAACACAAAGCAGTAAAAGATTGTAGATTGTATGTAAAAGATAAGGACCAGGATCCATAGTTCACTAGAGGTGGCTCTCCTTAGATAGATAACATGCTGGGTGAACAAATTACAGCGGGGCAATTGACAAACACCGAGAAAGCAATACATGCATATACTAATCATCTTGACTCCTCTGAGACTTGATTGGGCATTACAACATAATACATAGACCGCCATCCAACTGCATCTATGACTAATAATCCACCTTCAGGTTATCATCCGAACCCCCTCCAGTATTAAGTTGCAAGCAACAGATTATTGCTTTACGAACTGCATGTAAAGTAAACAATACGATTGTTCTATGAACAAAGGATTGTTGTTTTCTCCCTAGTAGCAACAGCACATCTAGTACCTTAGAGATTTCTGTCACTTCCCCAGATTACCAGAGGCATGACCCACTATCGAGCATAAATACTAACTCTTGGAGTTGCTAGCATCTACTTGGCCAAGATAGATACTAACAACGGAAAGCATGCAAGATCACAAATAACAAATACATGATAAAATCAATAATCAATCTGAAATAGCATCTCAATATCCATTGGATCCCCGTAAACACAACATGTATGAATACAAATAGATGATCTTGATCATGAACGGAGCTCACAAGATCTAAACATGAAAGCACAAAGAGGAGAACCAGCCATCTAGCTACTACATGGATCCGTAGTCCAAGGATGAACTACTCACGCATCACACCGGAGGCTTGCATGGTGATGAAGAAGGCCTCGTGGTGAATTCCCTCTCCAGGTGCCGGGAAGAGCTTCAGATCCCTCCCGATCTAGGGATGGAGATGACGGCGGCTATAGACTCTTTCGTGGATTTTTGATCGGGCACTTAGGGTTTTCGTCCCGAGGGCAATGTATAGGCGGAAGGAGAGGCCGAGGGGGTGCCGGGAGTGGCCACACCACTGGCCAGCCTGGCCGTGGCTGGCTCTCCGCCTTCCGCCTCAGATTCTAGCACTTGATCATACGGAAAAATAGGCATTTTGGCTTTTGTCCCGTCCAATTCGAGAATATTCATTTTCGACTTTCCGGAACCAAAAACAGAGAAAAATAGGCAGGTGACATCGTGTATGTTGTTAATAGGTTAGTCCAAGAAATCATATGAAAAGTAGTCCAAAGTTGGAACAAAACACAAGAAAGTGGATAAAACTAAGCATTGGACATCAAAAATTATAGATACATTTGCAATGTATCAACCTATACAATAGAACTTCCTCACCAACATGAAATTCTCTCTTAAGTATTCGCTTATCATGCCATCTTTTAACTTTTTCCTTAAAGAGCCTAGCATTCTCATAGTCTTCACTCCTCCATTCATCTAAAGAACTTAAGTCAAATAATCTTTTCTCACCAGCGAGCTTACAATCTCTATTTAGTTCTTTCACTTCCCAGTAAGCTTTGTGTTCTAATTCTAAGGGTAGGTGACAGGCTTTCCCATAAACCATTTTATATGGAGACATTCCCATAGGATTTTTGTAAGCAGTTCTATAAGCCCATAAAGCATCATTCAACTTCTTAGCCTAGTTTTTCCTAGACCTATTAACAGTCTTTTGCAAGATAGATTTAATTTCTCTATTTGATAACTCTACTTGCCCGCTAGTTTGGGGGTGATAAGCTGAAGCAATTATATGATTAACATCATATTTAGCAAGGGTCTTCCTAAAACCACCATGAATGAAATGAGAACCCCCATCAGTCATGAGATACCTAGGCACCCCAAACCTAGGAAAGATAACATCCTTAAGCATTTTTAGAGAAGTCTCTCCGTCAGCACTCTTTGTAGGAATAGCTTCTACCCACTTAGTAACATAATCAATGGCAATAAGAATATGAGTATAGCCTTTCGAAGGAGGGAAAGGACCCATAAAGTTAAATCCCCAACAATCAAAAGGTTCAATAACTAGAGAGTAGTTCATAAGCATTTCATTGCGTCTAGAAATATTACCAACACGCTGACATTCATCACAAGATAGGACAAATTTTCTTGCATCTTTAAAAAGGGTATGCCAGTAGAAACCTGATTGTAGTACCTTTTGTGCAGTTCTATCTCCTGCATGATGTCCTCCATAGGCACTACCATGACATTTACGCAATATCTCCTTTTGTTCATATTCTGGAACACATCTTCGCATAATACCATCAACTCCTTCTTTGTATAAGTGTGGGTCATCCCAAAAATAATGCCTCAAATCATAGAACTTTCTTCTTTGCTGAGCTGTAAAAGTTGGAGGCAAATACTTGGAGACAATAAAGTTAGCATAATCAGCATACCAAGGGCTTCCTCGCGAGCTCACCCCTACTGCGGCTAACTGTTCATTTGGGAAACTATCATTAACAGGCATAGGGTCAAAAGAGATGTTTTCCAAACGAGATAAATTATCGCCATGTGGTTTTCAGCACCCTTCCTATCTACTATGTGTAGATCAAACTCTTGTAAAAGCGGTACCCATCTAATAAGCCTAGGCTTAGCGTCCTTCTTCGTCATAAGATATTTAATAGCAGCATGATCAGTATGAATGGTTACTTTTGAGTCCACAATATAGGGCCTAAACTTATCACAGGCAAAAACAACAGCTAGAAATTCCTTTTTAGTAGTGGCATAATTCCTTTGAGCAGCGTCTAGGGTCTTACTTGCATAATGGATAACATTTAACTTTTTATCAATATGTTGCCCAAGGACAGCTCCTACAGCAAAATGACTAGCATCACACATTATTTCAAAGGGTAAACTCCAATCAGGTGGTTGAACAATAGGGGCTGTAGTTAAAGCCTTCTTAAGAGTTTCAAAAGCTTCCCTATAATCATCATCAAAAACGAAGGGTACATCTTTTTGAAGAAGATTAGTGAGAGGTTTTGATATCCTAGAGAAGTCTTTAATAAACCTCCTATAGAAACTAGCATGGCCAAGGATACTACGAATACCTTTGATGTCTCTTGGACATGGCATCTTCTCAATTGCCTCAACCTTAGCTCTATCAACTTCTATGCCTCTTTCAGAAACCTTATGCCCAAGAACAATCCCTTCATTAACCATGAAGTGGCATTTCTCCCAATTAAGAACAAGATTAGTTTCCTCACATATCTGCAAAACTTTATCAAGGTTGTGCAGACAATTATCAAAAGAAGTTCCATAGACAGAAAAGTCATCCATGAACAATTCTACAATTTCCTCACAAAAACCATGAAAGATAGCAGACATGCACCTTTGGAAAGTAGCAGGAGCATTACATAAACCAAAAGGCATACGTCTATAAGCATAAGTTCCATAAGGGCAAGTAAAAGTAGTTTTTTCTTGATCTTGTTGTTTAACAGCAATTTGAGAGAAACCAGAATAACCATCAAGAAAACAAAAATGGGTCTTTTTAGACAACCTTTCCAACATTTGATCAATAAAAGGAAGCGGGTAGTGATCTTTGTTAGTAACTTTATTGACTTTCCTAAAATCGATGCACATCCTATAGCCTACCACTATTCTTTGAGGAATAAGCTCATCATTATCATTAGGGACAACGGTATACCTCCCTTTTTAGGAACACAATGAACAGGACTAACCCATTCACTATCAGCAATAGGGTAAATAATACCAGGATCAAGGAGTTTCAATACCTCGTTCCTTACCACTTCCTTCATCCTAGGATTTAAACGTCGTTGGTGCTCCACCATCGCTTCAAGATCTGGTTCTATGTTGATAGAATGCTAACATATAGTAGGTGAAATCCCTTTCAAATCATCCAGAGTATAGCCCATAGCTCCTCGGTGTTTCCTCAAAACCTCCAATAACCTTTCTTCTTCCTTTCCTGAAAGTTTAGCGCTAATAATAACAGGATATATCTTTTTATCATCAATATAAGCATATTTAAGATCATCAGGGAGAGGTTTTAGATCGAAAACCGGATCCTTTTTAGGTGGCATCGTGGTACCCAAGTCTTCTACAGGCAAGTCGTGCTTAAGCATCATAGGTTGATCACGGAGAATCCTGTCAATCTCATTCCTTTCTTCCATGAAGATTTCACTTTCATGATCTTCCATAAATTGCTGCAAAGCATTGTTAGGAGCAAGATAAATAGAAGCAAGTTGTTCAACCCTAAAACCCTCATTATGGGTTTCCTCTTCACAAGGTTCTTTAGCAAATTTCGAAAAATTAAACTCATAAGATTCCCCATCAAACTTAGTTAAGATTTTCTCCCTCTTGCAATCAATAATAGCTCCACATGTACTCAAGAAAGGTCTACCAAAAATGATAGGGTAGGTTTTACTAGCAGACGAACCAAGTACTAGAAAATCAGCAGGGTACTTAATCTTACCACAAAGAACTTCCACGTCTTGTACAATACCAATTGGAGAGATGGTCTCTCTATTAGCAAGGTGAATAACCACATCAATCGCTTCCAACTCACAAGGACTGATCTCATGCATAATTTCTCTATAAAGCTCATAAGGAATAGCACTAGAACTTGCACTAATATCACATAAACCATAATAGCAATGATCACCAATTCTAACAGAAAGCACAGGGACACTAGCCTTTTTAGTTCTATTGGGATGTGAAACAATATTAGAAGCATCCTCACAAAAGACTATGTGCCCATCTTCTACGCTTTTAGTGACAAGGTCTTTCACAATTGCTACCACAGGTTCAATGTTTATTTGTTCATCAGGTTTTACAGTTCTTTTTTTCACTTTTGGTGATTACATTAGTTATCATAGGATGGTCCTTTACCTTTTCGGGGAAGGGAATCTTCTCGATATAAGGTTCGGGTAAGATGGGGTCAATAATGCAATACTCAGCACTTCCAATAGGAGCATAGTTAACAATATCTTTGTAAGGTGCATGGTATTTGTTCCATCTCCTTTTTGGAATTTCGATATAGGAAGCAAAAGCTCTAAAACAATTCGTAATAACTTGCAAATCAAGACCATAAATATTACTAATATTTTGAAAGTCATCAGTTCCCATAAAAGATTCAATGCATCTGTAATCATAATTTATACCTGACTTTCTACCTTTGTCATTCTCTCAAGCTTCAGCATTGTCTTGAATACGGTCCAGAAGATCCCATTTAGCTTCTTCTTCCATGCGAGTGAATGATCCAGCACAAGAAGCATCCAATAAATCCTTGTCATGTAGAGGGAGCCTTGCATAAAAGTTATTGATAATAATATTGTTGGGGAGCTCATGAATGGGACATTTGAGCATTAGTAACTTCAATCTCCCCCAAGCTTGAGTTGTACTCTCTCCATCAAGAGGCCAAAAGTTGTATATTTGATTCCGATCTTTATGAATCTCACTAGGAGGATAAAACTTTGAATAAAAGAGAGGCACTATTTCCTCCCATTCTAGAGCTTGACCATTCTTCAGCAGCTTATATCAGTCCTAAGCTCTTCCTTTTAGTGATAATGAGAATAACTTCTTCTTAACTTGATCTGTAGTAATACCTGCACACTTGAACAACTCGCATAATTCGTGTATAAAGAGTAAATGATCACCAGGATGGACAGTTCCATCCCCAACATAGTAGTTATCCATAACACGATCAATAATTCTTGTAGGTATTTTGAAAACATCATTCTCAGCAGGTGGTGGCTTATCTACTACCTTAGTAGTGGTAGTAGCATTACCAAATAAGAAACTCAGCAAATTATCCATAACGAAAATAAAGCAACTAGCAGAAGTAAACAATACTCACAATAGAAGTTTCCTTTACCAGTTCCACTCTCCAATAGCGCTTCACTCCCCGGCAACGGCGCCAGAAAATAGTCTTGATGACCCACAAGTATAGGGGGTGTATCACAGTATTTTCGATAAGTAAGAGTGTCGAACCCAACGAGGAGCAGAAGGTGCTGGCTAGTGGTATGGATCAGGAATTCTCTGCAAATACTTAGCAAACGGATTTTTAGGGGTTTTTGATAAAGCAAGCAAAGAAAGTACGAGTAAATAAAAGACAGTAGGAATAAATGCAGCAAGTGGCCCAATCCTTTATGCAGCAAAGGACAAGCCGGTTGTATTACTTAAGATGACCAAACATTCTCAAGGACACATGGGAAGTCTGTCAAGTGCTTTCGCTTCATATAGTTGATTAATCTTCTTTAGCTTGCTAAGTGTTGTGTGGGTGAACCTGTGCTAATGTACCGCCCCATCCAAGACTAATACATACTTGTGATTATACCCCTTGCAAACATCTGTAAGTACAAGAAAGTAATTAAGGTAGAAAACTAACCACAGCTTTAAACTCTAAGACCCTTACATCCCTTGTGCAATGGTTTCCTAACGGGGGTTCAGGTTTCTGTCACTCCGGCAACCCGTACGATTAGTATCCAAATACACAATGCATTCCCCTAGGCCCATATAGGTGAAGTGTCATGTAGTCGACGTTCACATGACACCACTAGAAGAAGTACACCACAACTTAAATAACAATCTATTGAATCTTTCTCAACACAACTCCACTACTAACAACAAGACTTCTCCCATGTCCTCAAGAACAAAACGAACTACTCACAAGACATCATATGGATCATGATCAGAGATGGAATAATGATGTATAACAATCCGAACATAAACAATAATTCAATGGTTCACTCAATAGCATCAACTACAAAGAGTAATCAACACCGGAAAAGTTTCCCCTATGAACTAATGCAAGACTCAACGCAATTGTTACAACAATATGGAGATGGTGAGGGTGCTAATGGTGATGATGGTGGTGATGATGATGATCCCGATGAAGTCCAGCTTGATGGTGGTGTTGATAGCGACAATCTCCCCTCTCCGGAAAGGAATTCCCCTGGCAGAAATCTGTCTGCCGGAGAGATATTTCTCTCTCGGTGTTTTCCGCCCCGCAGAGGCGGCGGAATCTTTCTGTGGTTGCTCCCCGAGTCTTAGGGTTTCGGGAGGATGATATACGCCAGAGGGGAGAGGCTAGAGTGGGCCAGGGTGGCCACATCACCTCCTGGCGCGGCCTAGGCCTG
The DNA here is from genome assembly GCA_023614405.1 of Avena insularis. NCBI lineage: Eukaryota > Viridiplantae > Streptophyta > Magnoliopsida > Poales > Poaceae > Avena > Avena insularis. The sequence continues at coordinate 192,425,904 of CM042690.1, forward strand.
CCCGCGCCATGGGGTGGTGTGGGCCCCATGTGGCCCATCTCCACTCCATCTTCTGGCATCCTTAGTCTTCTGGAAAAATAGGATTTTCCGTATATTTTCCTGGATTTTCTGATCTTCGCGAATTTTGCCTCCAAACAGCACTTTTTCTATCAGAATCCTGACTGCAGCGATCCATGCTCCAAAAGTCATCAACCATGCAAAAATAGATGAAATAACATAAGTATCACCTCTCAATATGAAATATATCAATGAATAATAATGAATGAAGACATAGAATAGTGATGCAAAATGGACATATCAGTCCACCATACCTACCTACTAGCATACGCTATTCCAAGTATATTCATGTTTTTGTTTACCTTCCAAATTAAACTTGTTATAAGAAAACTAGTGATTAAAGCTCTCACAAACTTGATGACACACTTTACTTTTCTTGCCCTTAATAAACTTGAACCATTGTGTCATCTATGTTGTATATGCTTGCACTTATTTGTTGGGGATTAGCAGAACCATGCTGTCATGGGGAACGCTTTCAACATTGCACGGGTACTTTGTACCTAGTTGATATCATGCTCTTTTGTATATGGATGTCGTCAGTGTGAAATGAAAGGGGATCTTGTAAGTCCATGGAGTTATGTATAGGTGTTAGAGAAACGCTCGTCATTGGTTCAATCCATGCTGACATGGTGGAAACCTGCAGCGTAACCATAATGAGCTGTCTATGAAGCATTCTTCTTATAAAAAAAGAGTCCTATATTGAGAAAAAAGAGAAAAAAGAAAAAAAGAGATTATGAAAAGAGGAAAGAGAGAAAAAAGCACCATATTCCCATGGTAAATAAGAAGATTGCTGATATGCTTGTTGTCTGCTTGCCTTGTCATTTGGATATGGGGATTCTTCCGTATCATCGGCAAGGTACCTGTTGGTGGTTCTCTATGATACACATGTACTTACGATGACAAGAACTTACCAGTGACTAAACTTGAGTAGCATGAGGAGCGGCCCTCGTATTCAAGGGACATGAGATTTCCAACTTATACTTTGTCAAGCATATACTCCATAGTTTGTTTACTTTAACCTTAATCACTTCAAGATGCTTATGATAGGGGCAATGAGAGCTGAAAGCTATTAAGTACCATAATTTTTGGAAGCTCTTTATGAAACTTGAATCTCTGCTTCCTTCTATGAAGGCCTTTCTTCCACCATTATATTGATTCTCCACCTTCTATCTTTATGCACCTACTTTGAGAGCATAGTGGTCATTCTTAGTTCTATGTGCATTGTCCCAAGACTAGTTGATTGATGCATGCTTTGATATTGCTTGTTTGAAACTATTGTATCTAGTCACACTTATGAACTTTGAAGGTGTCCTATGCATTTTTATTTGCTACTCTATTGAGGGACAAGCTGAATACTATTATTCTATGTTTTATTTATGTGAAACAAACAAACGTCTTGCAAAGCATTGTTATTCATGAATCTTTTGTTTGTACCTTTTCATGTTGCATCATAGTTGCTTTGTCTTATTGCTAGAACTTTGTCTTTCATGTTTTGATTGAAGTACTATGATCCCAGCTTTGAATGTTTTACAAATACTTTGATCAAGTTTATGATGGTGCATGTCACCTCAAAAATTATTCTTTCTTTTTATCACTTACCTACTCGAGGACGAGCAGGAGTTAAGCTTGGGGATGTTGATACATTGCAAATGTATCTATAATTTTTGATGTTCCATGCTTGGTTTTATCTACTTTCTTGTGTTTTGTCCACACTTTGGAGTACTTTTCATATGATTTCTTGGACTAATCTATTAACAAGATGCCATAGTGCCAGTTGCCTGTTTTCTGCTGTTTTTGGTTCTAGGAAAGTCAGAAAATGAATATTCTCGGAATTGGACGGGACAAAAGCCAAAGTTCCTATTTTCCCGGAAGACTCACGGAGCCAAAAGGAGAGTCGGAGAGGGGCCACAGGGCGGCCACACCACCCCTTGGCGCGGGCCAGCCCAGGCCGCGCTAGGGCATGGTGTAGGCCCCCTGGCCGGCCACCGACCTTGCCTCCTTCGCCTATAAGAGCCTCCCGATACCAAAACCCTAAATCGTCAATCATAAAACCATGAAAAGTTCCGCAGCGCCGCTGCCACCAAAGGGGAGATTCGGGGGACAGAAAGTCTCTGTTCCGGCACCCTGCCGGGATGGGGAAGTGCCCCTGGAGCCATCTCCATCGATCTCCACCACCATCTCCATCACCATTGTTGATTCCCATGATGAGGAGGGAGTAGTTCTCTCTCGAGGCTAAGGGTTCTACCGGTAGCTATGTGTTCATCTCTCTCTATGCATGATCATATTGTGATCATGAGCTTTGTAATCAAGTAGATCTACCTTGCTACTCAAGTGCTTTAATAGATCTCTGCTCTCCCCATATGTGTGAAAGTGACAGCGTGCACACCATGGTGGCACTTAGGCTAGAGATTACAAATACTTGTTATGAGTTATATTTGGAGTTGGATGTCTTTATGAAATTGTGGTGTTTGTTGGACTCATCTAGTACTCAAGGTGACAGTGTGGGGTTATCTAGATGGGAAAGATGAACTTTGAGGTGTGTTGTTATAGCCCTACCATGGATTAGAGTGTCCAACCGGAGAGTAGTTCAGCGTAGTATCATAAAGAAGAATATATTTATATGAGAGTGTTCACTAGTGAAAGTATGATCCCTAGGCCTTGTTCTAAGCATTGATACACCGTTTGCAATTAGATCTGTTACATGTTTGCTTGCTTCCATCTTTATTTCAGTTTGCCTTTAGTCTCTTCCACGCTATCAAGCTATCTTCTATCACCGTTACCACTTATAAATATCTATACCACTTGTACTTCACTATCTCTTCGCCGAACTAGTGCACATATACACCTGACAAGTGTATTGGGTGTGTTGGGGACACAGGAGACTTCTTGTATCTTGATTGCAGGGTTGCTTGAGAGGGATACCTTTGACCACTTCCTCCCTGAGTTCGATAAACCTTGGGTGATCCACTTAAGGGAAAACTTGCTGCTGTTCTACAAACCTCTACACTTGGAGGCCCAACAACTGTCTACAAGAATAGAAGTGCGTAGACATCAACTATTCACGCATCACACCGGAGGCTTGCATGGTGATGAAGAAGGCCTCCAGGGTGAATTCTCCCCTCCGACAGGGTGCTGGGAAGAGCTTCAGATCCCTCCTGATCTAGGGATGGAGATGACGGCGGCTATAGACTCTTTCGTGGAATTTTGATCGGGTCCTTAGGGTTTCTGTATCGGAGGCATCTTATAGGCGAAAGGGGGAGGATGAGGGGGTGCCTGGCGCGCACCACCTGGCGGGCTGGCCGCCGCTGCGGCCAGTGGTGTGGCCCCTGGCCCCTCTCTGTCTTGTATTCTGGCTCCGTGTCCCCCTCGGTGAAATACTGACTTTGACTTCGTCCAATTCTAAGAATATTCATTTTCTGACTTTCCTGGAACCAAAAACAGCCAGCTGGCACTATGGCATCTTGTTAATAGGTTAGTCCAAGAAAGTGTATAAAAAGTACTCCAAAGTGTGGACAAAACATAAGAAAGTAGATAAAAACCAAGCATGGAACATCAAAAATTATAGATACGTTTGCAACGTATCATCCATCACTTCATAAGTGACCTCGTTGTCAGTTAATGTATAAAGTCCATGATTGGGAAACTTCAATCATCAACTGCCCAACGAACTAGTCTAGAGGATACTAGGGACCTCGTTTGTTTATATACCACACTTGTATTAATATTTCCACTTAATACAGTTCTAGCATGATACAAAACTATTACGAATTAATGAGATATATTAATAAAAATACCTTTATTATTGGCCTCTAGGGCATATCTCACTCACTAGCGTGTTTTGAAGGGATTTAGATTGAGACCGAAGGCTGAGATCCAAGAATATTTGAATTAGAATGGGCCAATATGGTGGCAGCTAAGAAATTTCAAAGAATTAACCAATCTACTCTTTAGTGTCTATTGGCGGAGACAAGAGCAATCATGCACGAGAACTTAGTAAGATTAGAGCATCTCCACTCGCCCCCTTACAGGATTCAGCGTTTAGCCTTATGGGGGGCGCCAGCACATGTACCTCCTATCGGGGTCATCTCCTCCTAGCTGCCGCCCCTAAACAGCCCCCCAATTTGCAATTTCAAATTCAAACATTCAAAATTTCGCCTAAAATTAAACATAGTTTTGCCACCATTGGGCACAGCATAGTTCAGGCGATGCACTCGCCGCAAATCACCGGAATACAAGTCCATCAGTGATCAAAATAAACATACGGGGAACATGAAAATCAAATGGGGAGGGGATCATCCGCCACGGTAGGAGGCACCTCTAGGGTCACCGGTGGCGGAATGGTGGTGCTCGCCTGGGTGTAGATCAGGGTCAGGGTCGTAGTCACCGGTGTCGGGATGCTTTTCTGGTTGGCGGTCGCTCAATTCTCAGAGAAGATCATGGCGTGCTGATCAACACACCACGCCCTCACCTTGGCATCCATGTCCTTCATGTCGACCATCAAGATCGCCAAGTCCTCCCTCCTCTTATTTGACACCACGTTGGCCTTGATGAGGCTGAGCTTGATGTCCTGTCTCTCGATGACCGATGCCCACCTTGCCGCGGCGATCTCCTCCAACTTGGTGGCATGCTCCGTCGTCATTGCGACATGTGTGGCGTCGTCGTCCATGCAAGCTAGGATGGACGAGTGTAGTTTCTCGATTGCCGGCGCCACGCCCTCATGGCCTTGGCCTTCCTGTGGCCGACGGGCCGACCCTCCGATGCTGCACATGGCGCCGCCCTCGGGTCGTAGTTGCTGGATTTGGCCTTGGCGTGAGAGGTCCGTGTCTCCTCCACTTGTCGCACCCCTCGATCCGTGCAAACACGTGGATGACCTTAAACTCGTTGTCATCGTTGTCCTTGCGGTAGGCGGCGATCATGGCGCGCATCTACAAAAAACACAAGTCGGACACAAAGTCTAAAATGGGCGGGAGGGGGCGGCGATGGGGGCTGTTTACTTGATCGTCGTAGTTGGTGCCGCTGACATGGACGCAACACACCTCCTCCAAGACGACATGCCACTTGTTGTAGGCGTGCTGGATGCTGGATCATGGACCAATGGTGAGACATACCGGAGTCATTGTGGTCATGGTGCAAGACTTTGAAGTAGGGATCCAACAACCACCGCTCATTGTACGCCACCTTCACCCTCTTCCAATAGCAGTCCGAATCCTGGTTGGCCCCGGTGAAAGGGTCTATGCTGACGGTCTTCCAAGCTTCGGTGAGGCACTCATCCTCCCTGGAGCTCCACTTGGGGCCGCGTCCGCTACCTCCTTTCTTATTTTTCCCCTCCACCTCTATTGCCTTCTTCTTCCCTTTTAGGTCGATCGCGATGGTCACCGGTACCTCCACCACCTCATCCTCATCCTCGGCTACCTCCGCGTTCTTGTAGACCTCGTCCTCCCATGCATCGCTGTCGTCCTCCTCGTATGCAGTGGCTTCCTCTTGCATGAAAGCCTGGGCGGAGCTGTCGTTGATCATGTCAGCCACGATGGACTCGTCCGTGGTGTGGTCGCCGTAGTGCGATCCGCCGAACATGTTGGGGGTGCTCTGGCTGTTGCAAGCGCCGAACAAGTTGGGAATGCTTTGGCTCCTGCCAGCACCGAACAGGTTGGGGACGCTCTGGCTGCTGCCCATAGTAAACCAAGTGAAGCCAGGCCTCTGTGTGAAAGCAGTGAGGCAGCGATGGGCCGGTGAGTTGTCGTTGGCGAGGGAGTTGGGGTCGAAACCGCCGAGCGGGTCGAAGTCATTGTTGCCTGGCGAGAAACGAGGAAGGTGCGACGCCATGTTTGGGTGGCTGAACGGCGACGGGGAGGATACGCTACTCTGTCTTCCGGGGATGTGGAGCCCAGCGTTGTAAGGAGGCGCCACCATTCTCGCCATGGCGGCCGCACGCTGCGCCGCAAGAGTGGTTGCATGGGTCTGCTCCGCTTGCGCCTCTGCCGCCTTGCGCAGCCTCGAGTTCTTCTCCCTCAGCCGATGGCTAATGTTCTCCACTTGCCAGCGATGGATGTCGAACGCGCACTCCATGTTGGTCATCCCCTCCGGCCGCTACTTGTCAGCCTTCCCTTTCTTAGCGGACGTCGACACACGGGGAGAGCTTGGTACCTCTTCGGTGGCATGGTGGTGGTGGCGGTGGCGCACGGGAGGGGAGAGGTGGGACGGGGAAATGGCAGGAATGGGCGGCGACGGGGGAGGGGGGGGGAATGGTGGGACTTGGCGGCCTGAAGGGAAAAGGGAGGGAAAAGGGGGGCAAATTTTGGTGTCCCGCTGACAGGGCTAGCCCGCCAACCTTTTCAAGTAGCGTCGGCGCCCCCGATTGACCCCCCTCACGTTTGGTTTGGCCTGGGACGCCGAATGTTTAGTTGGGCCGCGCCGGCGCCATTTCGATTTTGAGGGAGAGGACTGGGCGAGTTTTTCTGCGCCGACGCCCCCATTTCACCCCTAGGGAGGCTTTAGGGGGAGGGGGCGAGTGGAGATGCTCCTGGTGGGTTGAGTTGATAGTTTAGCGCAATTGGACACAAACTCTATTTATCTGACGAATCAATAAAGCTTCTTTTTAGGACAACACAAAATCTGTTTTTTTTTTTTTGGAAAGAACACAAACCCTGTTCAACTCATCTTATTTTTTTCTTGAGCGGAAGCTCTACGACTCACTTTTTGGAGCGGAACCTGTTAGACTCATCTAGGAGTAGGGCTTCGAAGCCGAGTACTACCTGGAAACCTAACAGGCCACGTATAGGACTCGGCCCATGTGAGCGCGGCGCTGGTAAAACGCGGTATAGGGTCCCTACAAATTGACCCCCACCCCACCCTTGACCTCCTCCTCTGCTTATCTCTTCCTCTCGCAAAAGGAAAAGAAGAGAGAGATTCGAACTAAAACCTCTCGCGGCCGACGACCTAGCTCGGAGACCTAACAAAGGTAATCCGCCGTCTCTTCCCGCTACTCGCCCACGTTATTCTCTTTTGTTTTGCTAGCTAGGGTTCTAGGTTTAGATCTGCGCTTTTCACCACCGCAGATCCATGTTTCTATCCCTTCGATTAGCGTCTAATTAATAGTGTTTCCCCCATGATTTCCGCGAGCTTTTGCTCGTCCTCGTCGTTATTGGGGTGGCTTATTATCCTTTTCGGTTCAATTCCATATTTCCATCGGTTGGTTCGCGTGGCTTTTGGGTCTGTATTTTCTCGGGGCTTGCCGCCAAGCTTGTTATGATTCCTGTCCTTGGTGGAGGATTTTATTCTATTTTAATTTAATTTAATTTGCAGCGGTAGATTAGATTACTAATTTTGCAAGAATTACACGCCAATTCCATCACAATGTTTTTCTATGTTATATCTACTGTACCATGTCTGGTTAATTGTTTTCGCTCGTTGCTATAAATCCTGAGTCTACCTCTAGCTTATCTAACTGTTGCAAGGGCTATAGTCCATCTTGTTACTTCCTAGTACCCGCATTGAAATTTTTTTCTGCCTATGATTCATCAATCCTGGGTTGTGGTTTGCACAAAAACTCAATTGTCAACGCTGCTGCTGCTTCTTGCTAGGTCGAGCCCCCTCATGCCCTGCTGCTAGCACTGTTATACCTACTGACAGTTTTGTTTTGCAGTTGCCAGATGTCGGACGCGGATGATTACCGTTGCTTCGTCGGGAGCCTTTCATGGTCCACTACTGATGCGGATCTGAAGGATGCTTTTGGCAAATTTGGTCGTGTTACTGAGACCAAGGTAAGATTTCTTTTCATATGGCCTTGAAATTCTAATATTCTGTGTGGGCGAATACACGAATGATTCTTTTGGACAAGCCGAACGTGTAGAATATTCCCCTAGGTAGATTATGCATGCTGTCCATTTGACAAATTCGTCCATCACTTCAACGATTAGTAAATCCATCTGGCAAATTCGTCTATGAAGATTAGGGATAAACCTGCAATAGATTTGCATTATCCTTTGGTGAAGTACGTTGTAGCAGATCATAGCTGGTATGGTATAGCAGGATTATTGCTGCCTACCACTTAAGTTTTAAATCTGTTTGGTATGTGAAGAATGGACATGTTAACATTGTGGAAAAATTAATACAGAATGGCAGTGTCAGTACAATATAATGCTATTGTTTTGCACCCTATATTAATAGGTTGTTGACTTGCTGTTTCTAGCTTTTTGCAAGTGATTCTTGTGGTTGGACACCATTTTCTTTATGTTTCTTCTTGCTCATATATATACCACATATGTATCAATTTGCAGGTGGTTCTTGACAAATTCTCTGGCCGATCACGTGGCTTTGGATTTGTGACTTTTGATGACAAGAAGGCCATGGAAGAAGCTGTTGAGGCTATGAATGGAATTGATCTAGATGGAAGGAATATCACTGTTGAAAGAGCACAACCTCAAGGTTCAGGCAGGGACCGTGATGGGGATAGAGACTATAGTCGTGGTGGTGGTGGCCGTGATTTTGGAGGTGGTCGTGGTGGCGGTCGTGGTGGAGGTGGTGATTGCTACAAATGTGGCAAGCCTGGCCATTTTGCAAGGGAGTGCCCTTCTGGTGATGGTGGGGACAGGTATGGTGGCAGGGATGACAGGTATAGTAGCAGGGATGACAGGTACGGTGGCAGGGATGGTGGCAGGGATGACAGGTATGGTGGCAGAGATGATAGGTATGGAGGTAGCAATGGAAGCAGCCGTTATGGGCCTGACCGTGGTGGTGATCGCTATTCTGGGAGCCGTGATGGAGGAAGTCGCAGTGGTGGTGGCGATCGATACAGCCGTGACAGGTCTGGACCATATGAACGTCGCAGCCGAGATGAATACTGATCTTGATGGTGGTGATTCTGTCTCAGGTATGAAAGCTACTGGATAACACTAGTGGTATGTTTGCTTTATTATTATATAATGCAGCAGATGGTTTGCTGTTGTGTACTCATATGGGAAGAATGATGCTTTTGTTACTTGTGATGACTAGTGAATGATGCTTTTGTTACTTGTGATGACTAGTGCTTGGTTTACCCAATGTTCCTATCTGGATTTGGCTTGTAACCGGTTCCTCGGGAGCTCAGTGGATCGTGTTATTTCTGTCTGAGTTATATTTGGGATCCATGTTCTGTGTTGCTCTGATGGTTAAAGTCATGTCATGGTACTTGGCCTTTGGTTCTGTTCCTATTTGCATCGTGGTTTTCGGTGGAGTTTGGTCTCAGCGTCAAGGATGTTGAGGAACTACAGCTTGTCATTTAGTCTTATTGAGGTCTTGAGAAGAAAAAGAATCAACACTCTGCTTATCTCCTTAAAATATCCCTTCAGAAACTAGTACCAAGGAAACAAGGGTAAATCTTGAGTTACATTCTCAGGAATACATTTTGTTTGATTTACTTAATAAGCTATGATTCTCACAATAATTTTTCGCAGGCATATGGCCTTTATGTTCCTGTTGGTCTGCTTGGCTTAGTGCTAATAATTTGCTGTTCAACCATGGTCCTAATGCTCGTTCTAGTCTGTTCTGTGGGACTTCTGCTCTCAGCTAGACCAACATAAGATCCCTGAACCTCTCCAAACATTGTTTGTTGAGTTCTGCCTTGTGCCTGTGAAAATGTTCTGTCAGGTGGGAGTATGCAATCGTTTATTTTCATTGGTTGCCATATGTTCCTTCTGGGGTCCTGCTATACGCAACAACCTGGAAAATGTGCATTGGGATGGGCTCTCTTACCTAAATTCCTGCTACGATCCAAGTCCAAGGGCCCTTAAGGAAGTTCTAGAATCCCTCATCCATTGTTCAGGTTGACCCTTTGTTGCTGAGCTTCATTGAAGAGGAAACTGTTTCCTTTGTCAGCAAAAGTCTTCCACAGCGAGACTTGCACTTACATAGAAGCCTCTTCGTGCTCTTTTGTGCTATTTTGGCAGCGGAATATGAGTAGATATGGTCCTGCAACTTCCATTTTAGTACTCTCTCCAATCCATAATAAGTGTCATGATTTAGTAGATATGGTACTACTTCCTCTGTTTCAAAATATAAGATGTTTTAGCTTTGTGAAAGGAGTGTAGGTTCACTCCAAACCTAAATGAACCTACACACTAAAAGGGCTAGATACACTCCTTTAACAAAGCTAAAACATCTTATATTTTAAAACGGAGGGAGTACTTTCCATTTTAGTACTCTAGTAGATATATATATGGTCCAAAAATTCTGATTTTGTTGCTATGTGTGTTCTGTAATTTTGTATGATGGTTAATTTTGCCAGTTCTGAAATGGATGTGATATATATTTAAAGCAAAATTATCTATCCGTGCATTGGTCTGGTCTCGCCTTCATAAGGGCCGCAACTTGGTCCTGGCTGTGGAGCTTGACGGGTATGGCCGTATGTGCATGCAATCATCCCGTGCTCCCTGTGGCTTAGTTGCAGTGGTGGTGTGCTATGTGCACAAGGCATCTACTACCAGAGTTGTCGCCTGCTTTTGTTGGCATGCGTTCTTTTGGCATGCAGACTTGTATACTTCTGCTTGCTGCCATCACCTCAATTCCTTATCTACCTCTCGATCTCCATGGAGCTGCGCCCCTTGACTTCTGTGTCGATTCCTGTGCTTATTTCTGTCTGGGTTATATTTGGGATCTATGTTCTGTGTTGCTCTGATGGTAAAAGTCATGTCGTGGTACTTGACCTTTGGTTCTGTTCCTATCTTGGTTTTCGGTGGAGTCATGGTCTCAGTGTCAAGGATGGTGAAGAACTACAGCTCGTTATTTAGTCTTGTTGCGGTCTTTGGAGGGAAAAAAATCAACATTCTGTGCTTGGGTATATCTCTTAAAATATCCCTTTGGTAAGAAACAAGGGTAAAATCTTGAGTTACATTCACAGGAATAGATTTTGTTTGAATTACTCTTTCTTAATAAGCTATGATTCTCACAATAATTTTTCGCAGGCATATGGCCTTTATGTTCCTGTTGGTCTGCTTGGCTTAGTGCTAATAATTTGCTGTTCAACCATGGGTCCTAATGCTTGCTCTGTTCTGTTCCATGGCACATCTGCTCTCAGTTAGATCAACATAAGACCCCTGAACCACTTGATTCATTGGCTTGTGTCGAAGTGTTGTTTGTTGAGTTCTGCCCTTTATTGCCCCCGTGAAAATCATCTGTCAGCATATGTTCCTTCGGGGTCCTGCTATATGCTACAATCTGGAAAATGTGCTTGTTTCATTTGGATGGGCTCCCTTACCTTCATTCCTGCTACAATCCAAGTCCAAGGCCCTTAAGAAAGTTCTAGAATCCCTCATCTATTGTTCTGGTTGGCCCTGTGTTGCTGAGCTTCTGTGAAAATGGAACTGTTCTTTGCCAGCAAAGGTCGTCTTCCACAGCAAGAGACTTGTGCACTTACATAGAGACCTCTTGTTATGCTCTACTTCTGCTATTTTGGTAGCGGATTATGGGTCGATATGGTCATGTTATATCAGTCACCAATAGTATTTTATATCTATTAAATTTATCTTGGGCTCAAAAGTCCCAATTTTGAGTGCCTTTTCTGATTTTGTTGCTATGTGTGTTTTGTAATTCCATATAATGGTTAATTTGCCATTTCTGAAATGGATGTGATATTCTCTTCTTTAATTAAAGAGAAATTATCTATCTTTGCATTGGTCCGGTCTCGCCTTCGTCAGGGCCACTTCCCGGTCCTGGCAGTTGAGTTTGACAGCTATGGCCGTATGGGCATGAACTTAGGCACATGGCGGGCTCGTGTTTCTTTGCTTCCCTGTGCTTAGTTGCCGCAGCGGTGTGCACAGTTGTCGCTGGCCTTGGTCGGCAGCGGTGGTTTGGCATGCGTTTTTTGCATGTTGACCGGAGGGCTTTCTTTATATTCTATATGGGCTGATGGCTTGGAAAAAGTAGACTGTCTCGCGTGCGGAGAACTGAGTACCTAAACCCTGTCGTCTCCACTCATTGATCTTCCACATCCCAAGAATCCTCCAATGTTCCCTTCCTACTCCCTTTGGGTCGTAGAGCTCGATTTTGCGGCACCAAGCTCTGGCAGACGCTATGTTCACTGTAAATCTCGTATAAGCAAGCTGCCTAAGACACCGCTGTACTTTGCAACTGAGCTGATATTGCTCCAAAAAATGGTACTGCAAAACAGAAAAAAAAAGTTGTGGAACCAAATTGCTCCAAAAAAATGTTACCTAGCATTCTAGCATTGAAGCAATGGCGTATTTTTTGTCTCAGAGTTCTAGTGATCCTGTTATTAAAAAGAAGATATTTGTGAGTTCCAAAGAAACTTGAAAATAATTCGTAAGAAATAATGTATCCCACCATATCAGTTTCAACTTCAAAATATTCGTACTTATAGAGCAACGCAAAAATAGAAAAAAATGTGGAGCTAAGTATGCATATTTTCAAATCACTAAAATTTATCAGATTTTGCCATATTTGTCTATCCAACAGAACAAAGAATTTGTGGTTGCGGTTTTGCAAGCTTGTAGAACACAACATCAACTATTTTCAGATTTTTTAAACATGTAAATATAATTTTAGAATTTTTAAATTAAGGGAGCACTTGAGCCTAGGAGTACACCCTATCATTTTTTGGGCCGGCCCAAAAAAAGTCCGCGACACTAATCCTAGGCCCGATCCTGGCCTGGGCTGACAGTCGGGCCTAACTTTTCGACCCAGCCATGACCCAAACAATATAAAACCTACCGGGTCGTCAGGCTAGGCCTTCCTTAAGACCTGAGCCTGGCCTGAGGTACCATTGGGCCGCAGTTTCTAAGCCCAGCTTGGCCCACGGGTAATTTTCAGGCTAGGGTTCACATGCATAGGTGTGCTTGGGAGCCCAAGAAACTTTCCGCGAAGGAACCTACTTCTCAATGGCTTTTGGTGCAAGGCCTTGTCCTTTTCCGTGAAAAAAAGCTAAAGCCAATAGGGTCAACTCTTAGGGCATGTATATGAGGTGACATCGGCTTTCCCTTAGAGCTATCATATAACATTTTTGCTTGGTTAGAGGAGATAATTAAAAAATAGAAGGTTGTCTCGCCTTAGATAAAAGAGAGATGATCTTTAAAAAAAAAAGAGAAGTCTTCCCTTAGCAACATAATTTCCTTCTAAAATTAATTAATTTTTATTAATTGTTAGAGATGACAATAAGAAGGTAATGCATTCTACAACTTATAACTATTGTCTTCTCTAGATGGTGTGGAGGGCTAAGAGAAGACGTGTCTTCTCTACCATTGTGCATGCCCTTAGAGTATCTCCATAGAGACCCACAAGCCCCCTAATCGGTCCTCAACTCATTGGGAGTCCGGGCACACAAAAAACCTCTACCGGCGTCCCCATTGGTCTAGGCTGCCCAAAAGACTGTCTTGGCAACCCCTTAGCCCAATGTAATACCCTCGAATCGAGCCTATGCAGATTTTAGCGATTTCCGCCAAACCCACATAGAAACGATTTAAGGATTCCACCAGACACTTGCATGCTGGTGGAAAACGAAATAATACAATTACATAATAGCTCACAATGGAACCCACAAACACACACACACACACACACACATATATATATATATATATAGAAACCCTATTCAGCATTCAGGGTGCAGAATAGTTATTTTGCACCCTACATATTTTTATTTTCTTGCATACATAAATTTATGTTCTGTATACTAATAATTATGTTCATATTCATCAGAAACGTAAAAAAATCGACATAAAAATATGATTTATGAGTCATTATAGTGTAAAAAATAGAGAAAATTCGCATTTTACGCCGTATTTTTTACGGCATGTAAACAATTTTTTTACGACATGTCTAAATTTTCTTATGTTCTTCTTAACTTCTGAGGTAAGAGAAAATTTACGTGACGTAAAAATCTTATACGGTTTGAAAGATAGGGGGTGGATGAAGAATAACTATTCTACACCCAGGATGTCAAATAGCGCCACTCTATATATAGAAACCCTATTCGCGTATATATATAATATACATAATAGCTCAGATATGTGTGGTTCATAGAGAAAATACGCGTATCACATATGGTGCCTGGGCACCAAGGTGCACCAGTTATTTTACCTATATATATATATCGACACGGATTTGCTGCCCATGGTGGCTATGGCGCATAGGCTGCTCACCGTCCGATTGTGGTGTACATGCTCCCAGTTAACGGAGTTGAATCGCTGTACACCGTAAGCGGTCTTCATCTTTTCTATTCCTACTAGTGCATGCAAGACCGGTGGTCCGCGGGTAAACATGACCATCATACGAAAATGATATTCTCATACGGCCACGGTGCATGCAATAATGGTGTTTCGAGCCCGCCGTTCACTGTGGGCAACATGCACTTGTTTGTATTCCTTGACGTGAACTCACGGGCCACGGGTGCATGCGATACCGGCGACCGCGAGTAAACATGGACAAATGATGCAATACACATTCTCACACGGGCACGGATACCATGTACTGACCACGCGAGTTTAATATCTTGGCGCGTACATACAAGTGCATTCCTGATCCTGCTTAGCTAGTACCCCGTTCTCAACCACTAGAGCCTAGAACCACTGCGGTCCACTGCAAGTTTTTATTTGTCGCTGCAGCCAAGATTGAACATGTCCACTTATCAAGACACATGTGTTGTCATAAAGCCGAGCACGGATGGGGGCGCTTACGTGGCCTCAACCTGGCAGTGTGTGCCACAATGCTCTCGAAGCCGGTGCTCTATTAGCTGACATCTTCATCGATCGCAGCGTGTTTATGCTGGAATCATAAACAGTTGATGTGAGTATGGCAAGTTCAAGCGCCAAACCGGACAAGAGTAGGTATTTGGTATGAACCGTGCACGGCAACAAATAGTTTAACTAGGCGCGACAACAGCATAGGGAAAGGATACGATCGTCTTGAGCAAACTGCCGCTCGATAGAATGCATGTACGTACATGATTATTGCAAGGAAAGTAATTGATTCTCTTCTTCAGATACGTGCAAGGAAAAGTTGGAAACTGAGCCGTGGCCGTGCGGAACCAACAAACACTACACAAAACGAGTTTGCTCATGACCAATGGCTGCTCTAAATATGGGGACTCTCACCCATACATCACACATGTGTTTTGTGGCCGTCGTGCTCTCTGACAGAACGGTGTTAGAGCAACCTGTCCATAGCTGTCGTTTATTCTCCGACGGCGTGTGCTCTCTTAATCTGATCTGACGATGAAAACCTTATGCGCCATTGCAAAAATATAAAAAATTTTTATAACAACAAGCATCACAAAAAACTTTTCGTGTACTAAAAAACAGTCAGTTTGGCGATATCCTGTGGAAGAAAAAAGAAGGAACTAAGTAGTTTAGAATGGTAGATCATTGGACATGAAGAAAACGTGAAAAATGATTATAGAAGGAACACACCTCACCATTCGTGGCTTCCCTAGTGGCTTCCCTACTATCCTCAACGAAACCTCAGTATCAGACACTTCCTAGGAATGGAGAACGCTATGTCTATGGCTCCATAATAGAAATGGCGAGCTCGTCTGGAGCTACTCACTGAAACACTAATGCATGTGCGTACTTGGTGTCCTCAAAGAAATATGATTGCAGCCGATATTCACATGCGTCTATGCACAAAAAACAAGAATTCAATCCGTTGCCGTCAGCACTCATCACATGCATGGGTAAAACAAAGTTGCTAATGGTATGGACCATAGAATCATGCATGTACGTTGCCGCTTTGAATGTATCACTGCATGCAGCCGCGTCCGTGTGTGTTCGTCACCAAACTTCATTCCCATGTTGGACATATGTGTTTTGTGGCTCATTAAATTCCTGCCACCGTGGTGCATGTATGTGAATTTTGGCGTCGCCGCCGTGCTAAACACTCGTGTTGCATGTATGTCTACGGCTGGTCATGATATGCACCCCATGCTCTCTCTAACACCGTCGTCCGTGCTAAACAATCATGCTGCATGCATGTCTACCGCTGGTGGTAAAATGCACCGTGTGCTCCCTTTATCAAATCGAACGGTGGTCAGGGTATGCACCGTGACCACCATGGGCAGGCCACTATTTCCCATATATATATATAAATACTTCTTACTCCCAGGTGTAACTACACCCACGTCTTATATACTACTTTGCGGAAGTATTTGTAATACTTTATCTGTTTGAGTATGTTCATATACTATATCTAAGATACTTCCAAACAAGTTAGGTGAAAAAATTGCAAATACACCCATAGTTTACACTATATATGTAAAATACCGTCATATTTGAACGTACAAAAGGAGTATGTGAATAAAAATTACATACTACCAAAAAAGTAGTATATATACTGCCCAAATATTCGTATATACTTCATACTATCCATATATAGTCTCCAGTATGATAGATACTGCCTAAAATATATATATATATATATATATATATATATATATATATATATATATATATATATATATATATATATATATGGGAAATAGTGGCCTGCCCATGGTGGCTGCAGCTCATGGGTTTTGTACCGTTGGATTAGATAAAGAGAGCAGACGGCGTTAGATGTCGTTTTACAAAGTAGCTACCGCCGTTTCTTTCGAGAGCACATGCATGCGGTCTTGGAGTCACAAAACCCAGCAAAACACACCCATGTTTTATGGTGTATGGCCATGCGGCCTTGGAGTCACAAAACCCAGCAAAACACACCCATGTTTTATGGTGCATGGCCCAACTGTGCCCGACATGCATCCTTCGTCCATAGACGTGCAAAACACATATGTGTTTCACGGTATCAAGCCGTTGTCCATCAACAAACATGTGTAAACCATAGTTTAGTTGTTTGTGCACCGCTGCGGATAGGTGTGAAGAGTGGTATTGGACGTACTTGGATAAACGGACCATATGCATACATCCATGATAGTGCTCGTTCTTCGGCTCAAGACGACTCTCTCATCTACACTAGCCATTTGATAGACAGAGCAGGATCCATGGACAACCTGAGATCCACGGGTTCTTTGTCCGGAAATCTTTCCTTATCTAATTTTCTGCCAGCGATCGAGATAAATTTTTGGTACAACATCTAAAATTTCTATCTTTGTTGTTTAATTGCGTGCAGTACGACTACATATCTAGGTTCCGTCAACTGCTCCAGACACCGAGGGCGCCGACGAATTTCGCTCCTGTGTACGCAAGATATCTGTGCATGCAATCAATCCATGCTTCGTACCCAAATGTAATTTTTATCGGCCATGCATGCTGAGACGCGTGTGCATGAGCCGTGCTCCGTGAGACCCCAGCAGAAATACCGGCCGGTGCATGTGGTCAGCGGTATTGCAGTTCACGCAGCGCTTGAGGCGTCATATGCTATTGATGTTCCGCAGCGGCGCTATTATTGCACCGTGGCCGTCTGAGAACATCAATTTCATATGCTGTTACAGTTCACACGCGGGTACGGAACACCATTATTACATACACGGTGGCCGTATGAGAACATCGATTTTATATGTTGTTACAGTTCACGCGCAGGCGCGGAACACCATTATTGCATGCACCATGACCGTCTGAGAATATCATTTTCGTATGTTGATCATGTTCACACGTAGAACACCATTCTTGCATGCACTAGTAGCCTACGAGAAATACAAAGAGATGAAGAATGCGTATGGTGTACGGCTAGTTAAGCAGGCTCATTCAATTCCGTTAACTAACCACGCGGCCGTTACCATCATCCGTCTAAAGGGAACATGTGCACCACGATCGGACGGTAAGCAGCCCGTGCGCCGTAGCCACCATAGCCAGAAAATCCGCGTTGATATATATATATATATATATATATATATATATATATATATATATATATATATATATATATATATATATATATATATATGGGAAATAGTGGGCTGCCCATGGTGGCCACAGTGCATACGCTGACCACCGTCTGATCTGATAAAGAGAGCACACGGTGTTAGAGTGAGCAAACGGCAACGGTAGACATGCATGCAACACAGTCATTTAGCACGGGCGGTGGTTTGAAAAATCACATCCATACACCACGGTAGCACGGATTCACTTGAGCGGCAAAACACATATGTTAAACATCAGCTAAAGTTTGGGAGTGGCAAACACACACGTGATTCACGGGTGCGGAAGCAAACACATACTGATTCTTGTGATGGTGATATTTTTAAACGGGTGAGGTGGAGGTGTAGACCGCATAGGGAATGAGACCTCCGTGTCCATGAGAAAACATGGCAATATATGTGTATGCCAACAGTACACACGGGCGTGGTGGCTGTCTATGCTGTGTATAAGTTCACCGCAAACCGGATAGTCGCATAGATCGTACGGGTGTCCATTAAAATCTGTGCCCGCCTCCGTACAGAGACAACAAAAAATTTATTTTTGTACATCAGTTTGTTGGCTGATGGTGGCCGCGGCGCATACGCTTGTGCGACAAAACACACCCATGCGGCAGGAGACATGCATGTGCAGCAGAGATACTCTATTGCGACAAACACACGCATGCATGTAGAAGAATTCCCGCTGGCTAGAAAACTCACATGCATGTAGCACAGGTGCATGTTGGTGGCAAGCACACCTGTAGGTCGCACGGTAGCACGGATGTATGTAAGCGGTAAAACATATGCGTGTAGCACAGATGTATGTTGGCGGAAAAACACATGCGTGTAGCACGGATGCATGCTGGCGGTTGAATACGTTCTTTTATCTTCATGTACGTATCATTTTATCTAGAAATAAGGTATACAACTCAGAAAATACTCGCTAAAAGAAGTATCTCTTACTCAGTCAGTACATACTTCTCGGCTATATACTCATGGACATAAAGTGTAGAATTACTGATTCGAAAAAATATATAGTATCTACTGTCTCACAAAATCATGTAAAAATAAGTATATAACAATACCACTTTTTCTAGAAGGGAGTATATACCACACTTTAATAATATACTATATACCCGGTACTAAAAATGTGCTACATACTACATCTTTCTAAAAAGTGGTATATACTTCATTTTAAATAAAAAGTATATACCTCGTTCTAAGCAAGGCAGTATATATCATCCAACATAAAAAATGTACCATACTCCTAAGTAGTAACACATATGCTACTTATTTTAAAATGATATACTATTCCATTGGTGCCACATCGTACATCTCAGCAGTTCAGACTTGCATGACGTATGTTTGTTCCTTGTTTTCAGGGATTAGCTACCAATTTAAATTGCTAGCACGCGGAGGGTCTATGCATGCATGAATAAAAGAAGAGTATGTGTATGTATATATATCGGTGCGTCGTACTAGACTTTGTAATCCGGCTTCTGACCATGTTTGCTCCCGCGGTAGAGCATGCACCCGTATGAATCCATGCAATAGTAGCAACAAGTGCAGGTGGTACACGGTCCACGGACACGCGACCCAAGCTAACGGGCTAGGAAACTCTGTTTATTGCACAACACAGCCGTAGTCAGCAACATTGCATCAAGGGAGCAGATAAACCATAAATCGGACGGCGTGAAACGTATGCGCCGTGGCCACCATAGGCAGGAAATCCGTGTTGATATATATATATATATATATATATATATATATAGGAAATAGTGGCATGCCCATGGTGGCCACGGTGCATAGGGTAGCTGTCGTCCAATTAGATATAGGGAGCACACGGCGTAGGGTGGATGGCTAAGGGATTTCATGCGAGAGCTAGACGGCAGTAGTACATGCATCAATGGCAGACGGCGGCCGCAAAGTACATCTGTCTCACACGGTACAAGAAGGCCGTCCAGCGGACATGCATCTATCACGGTAGATTTGCTAATAATTATGGCCATACAATCCGTAGGCATGACATGCGTGTAACAAGGGTCATGGATAGTACCGTCCACGACAATACACAACCATAAAAGAAGATTGACGGTTAGTACACATACGTGTTTCACGGTGTAGTTTTAGGAAAACAGCCATGCATCCCATAGGCAATAAATTCGTGCACCATGGATCAAGCCGGCGGCAATACACACCCATCAAGGCGGCGTTTATAACGATGTTCAGTTTAGAAGCACAGTGGTTACAAAACACATGCATGCATCACGATAGTCCACTGCCGTTATACACATGCATGCATTTATACTACTTTTAGTATTACGCATGCATTTGGTGGTTTTACACGGCGACGGAGGGTTTACATTTCTTGTTCATTGACCTATGTGAAGAGGGTCTGCTCTCATCCGTATGCATGCCAAATCCCCTATCCTTGCTACTAGCATTAAAGAACTAAGCAGGCATCTCCAGCCCCTTATTCTTGTTTTCTACTTCGGTAAAAGCTCACCGGTGCTACGGTTGAAAGAAAGCAAGCTTTATGCTCTCCCGCTACTAGCTCTGCGTCCGGGTGCCATGATAGTACGTACGTACGCTGAACAGTGGCCAAGCAAAAGGTACTCCTAGTCCTAGGTTAGCGATCATCAGTACTATGACTGATACTACTACTAGTAGTAGCAAAGTCTTATTACTTCTATACATGTTCGGACGTATCTAGACACATTTTAGTATATAGATATTCAAATTTAGATAAATCAAAGTTAATTATTTCTAGATGAAGGAAGTAGTATATATGGGGTCGTTATTGGAGCTAAACCACTCGAGCGGCAGCCAAGAGCGACGCGTGTGTAGCGTAGCTCGGGTCATGGGCAGCGCGCGAGCGCATACACATGTCGCGCGTACATATCGCCAGCCCAGGGAAAATTTAGACGGAGATTGACGAAACACAGCCAGCGTGCGTGCACGTGGGTCTGAGTTTTTTTCGCGTGCACGTGGGTCTGAGTTGTGGCTTATAATCCGTTCTTTCTCTCCAGTCGTTTTTAGACGCAATCGGTTTTCTTCTTCGCCTTGCCTCTTTTGCGTCAGCCTCGTTTCGGAGAAAATTCACCAGCATGACATGCAGGGCACGGAGTTCCGTGTGTGACATGTATGCGCGTGCAAAGGCAGTTATTAATACTCGCATGCACCGTGACCGTGTGAGTTTGTCTATTTCATCTAGTATTGATGTTCTAGGGCCACTGGTATTGCATGCACCGTGGCCGTGAGTTCACTTGTAAAAATACAAATAGGTGAAGGTTGCACACGGTGAACGGCCAGACCATTGATGACTAGAGAGGCAACTCCGTTAATTACACGTCACAGCCGTAACCATCATCCGTAACCATCATCTGTATAAGGGAGCATGTGCACCACAATCCGACGGTGTGCAGCGTATGCGCCGCAGCCACCATGGATAGAAAATCCGTGTCATATATGGGAGTCCATTGCTGCTTGTTTTGTATTAAAAAGTTCTCTGCCAGCCTCCACGCCTCTTGTTGCCGCTCAACCGTGGGAGTATAAAAATCTGCCACTGTGTATGCGCACACTTCATGCTATCATGGATGAATGCATGTGCTCCGTTTATTCAAGTACGTCCAATACCACTCTTCACACCTATCCGCAGCGGTTCACAAACAACAAAATTATGGTTTACACACGTTTGTTGATGGACAACGACTTGATACCATGAAACACATATGTGTTTTGCACGGCTATGGATGAAGGATGCATGCCAGGCACCGTCGGACCATGCACCATAAAACATGGGTGTGTTTTGCTGGATTTTATGACTCCAAGACCGCATGGCCATACACCGTAAAACATGGGTGTGTTTTGCTGGGTTTTGTGACTCTAAAATCGCATGCATGTGCTCTCGGAAGAAACGGTGGTGGTAGCTACTTTGTAAAACGATGTCTAACACCGTCTACTCTCTTTATCCAATCCAACGGTACAAAACCCATGAGCTGCAGTCACCATGGGCAGCCCACTATTTCCCATATATATATAGAGTGACGTTATTTGACCCCCAGGGTACCCACCCTCTATCTTCCAAACCGTATATTATTTTTACGTCATGTAAATTTTCTCTTATCTCGGAAGTGAAGAAGAACATAAGAAAATTTAGACATGTCGTAAAAAAATCGTTTACATGCAGTATAAAAATATAACGTAAAATATGTATTTTTTATGTTTTTTACACTATAATGACTCATAAATCGTATTTTTATGTCATTTTTTTTTGCGTTTATGATGAATATGAACATAGCTATTAGTATACAAACATAAATTTATGTGTGTGAGAACATAAAAATATATGGGGTGCAAAATAACTATTCTACACCCTAGATGATGAATAGTTATATGTGTGTGTATATATATATATATATATATATATATATATATATATATATATATAGGAAAAATACTTCTTACTCCCGGGTGTAACTACACCCACCTCTCATATACTACC
This sequence comes from Avena insularis, assembly GCA_023614405.1. NCBI lineage: Eukaryota > Viridiplantae > Streptophyta > Magnoliopsida > Poales > Poaceae > Avena > Avena insularis. The sequence goes on from CM042690.1 coordinate 192,448,280, forward strand.
TTACGGAAGTATTTGTAATACTTTATCTATTTGAGTATGTTCATATATTATATCTAAGATACTTACAAGCAAGTTAGTTGAAAAAATTGTAAGTGCACCCATAGTTTGAACTATATATGTAAAATGTCGTCATATTTGTATGTACAAAAGGAGTATGTGAATAAAAATTACATACTACCAAAAAAATAGTATATATACTGCCTAAATATTTTTATATACTTCATACTACGCGTACATACTCTTTGGTATGATAGATACTACCTACATGGTGTGAAACACACGTGGGTGTAGTTACACCCGGGTGTAGTATGAATATGTCCTATATACTTATAGGACATATTCATACTACACCCGGGTGTAACTACACCCACACGTGTTTCACACTATATAAGCAGTATCTACCATACCGGAAGGTATGTACGCGTAGTATGAAGTATTATAAGAGTATTTAGTAGTATATATACTACTTTTGAGGTAGTATGTATAAGTTTTTTACATACTCTTATTTTACGTACAAATGTGAAAGGTATTTCGGAAATATAGTGCAAACTATGGCTTCGCTTGCATTTTTTCCACGTAACTTGATTTGAAGTATCTTAGATGTAGTATATGAAATATATATAGGAAAAATCCTTCTTACTCCCGGGTGTAGTTACACCCATGTCTTATATACTCCCATACGAAAGTATAGGTGATCATTTATTGGTTTGAGTATGTTCATATACTATATCTAAGATACTTCTAATCAAATTACACGAAAAAATTATGGGTTAACCCATAGTTTGCACTCTATATTCAAAATAGCTTCATATTTATACGGAAAAAAGAAATATGTGAAAAAGTCATACATACAACAAAAAAATTAGTATGTATAATACCTAATTCACCCCCTTGTGTTTTATACTATCTAGATAGTATCTATCATACTGGAGGGTATATACGTATAGTATGAAGTATATAATACTAATTATGTAGTATAAGTACTAATTTTTTGGTAGTATGTGTGATTTTTTCACGTACTTCCTTTTTACGTACAAATATGAAGTTATTTTAAATATATAGCGCAAACTATGAGTCAACCTATAAGTTTTTCACGTAACTTGATTAGAAGTATCTTAGATATAGTATATGAATATACTCCAACTCATAAAGTATCATATATACTTTCGTATGAAGTATATTTGATATGGGTGTAACTACATCCAGGAGTAAGAAAGATTTTTGCTTTATATCAGATCCACATCAAATTATAACAGTAATTCTTTAGTTATAGTTGTCTATGATCGAGAAACTATGCTCCAAATTATCCATAATCGCGAACATGGCTTTTCAAAAAGATTTAACCCTGCAGGGGTGTATCAAAATATCCACACACTTCAACTCTTGTTGTCAGATCAGGTACGTGCAAGATCATAAAACATACACCTAAAGGTATGTCAAGGGGCTTCGGACACGACGTTTCCCATACCCAAAGCAAGTACATGGGGCCACCCCACTAAGCTACCCGTAACAAACTCGACCATCTTCGATACGGACCCAGGGTGTGTGTGGCGACGGCTATAAACATTGGGAACCCGAAAGTGTGACTGGGCTTGTCGATATTACAAAAACGTGGCACGGGGTTCCTAAACAATACAGGCGCTCCACGTACAATAGTAAATAAAGCAGTAAAGAATGACATAAGTACATGATAGTAATAACGCCCCAAACTAGTTTGTGGCCTTCAGCATAGTACTTGGAAATCAGGTAGTAAGCCGATAGGGGTGCCCACACACCCCACATGTGGTTAGCGCGCTCGATCTCGGAACATGTGTCAAGAACTTGAGGTCCTAGGTGGACATAAGTGGGCGGGTAAAAACCAAATAACATCTATTACCCACTGGTGCCTCTGCATTATATCTATTTCTAGTATTTTAATTGACAAATTGTAATCAAAGCCGTGATCATCTCCACCATTAAGCATGTGGCAATCTTCCAACAACTGAGGAACATCAATGATGCGCCACAACACCTGAGAAAGCAACTACGACTCGCAAGGCCGACTGTTTATCAAACAACATGCAATAGAAGGTGTCCAAGGCAGTATAGGCTACAGGGGATATAACTGGTACCAAAAACTAAAGCATCGATAACCCAGATAGCAATAGATCAATAGGAGGAAGTAAAGATTATAAATGCAAAATAGGTAGAAAGAGGGAGAAGGCTCGTCTGGGAAACACTGCCGAAGATACACCGGAAAACTTGTCGAATCTCACATCAACTCAATGGCCTAATCCGTGAAGAAGCAAAGCACTAAAAGAAACACCGAATGCACTATTTAATACTACAGTAGAAGATCGGGCATGATGCATGTTTGATGCATGACATGGAAAAGATACGATGCAACTACGCAATATTAAGCAGAATCGGGGTCCCGACAATTATTAGAAGGTTCAAGTTATTTAGGTACCCCGCAATTTAAATGTTGGCTTAACAAGGCAAACATGGCAACGGTTCGCTACACAAATTTAAATGGAGCCAATATAAGACTAGAATAACCCGCATATAGTCTCCATATTTAATTATGAGGTGAATCGACAAAAGCCCCCAACCCAGATGGTATTAATGTTGGGCCCGCAGCATAGAAAACAAAAAATTTACTACAGTGTGAACTACACGCCAAGATCTATCTACTAGGTACAAAGCAACGGGTGGATATACATCCAACGAGAACTTATCCTTGTAGACAACGAGCTTTGTTAACGAGTAGGAACTCGTGGTTGATGTAGTCGTACACTTGCCGATCTCAAGATCGTGATGAAGTCCAGCAGTCCGCCCAAAGACGCCCATCAGATCCAGCTCCAGCACCACCAAGTCCAGCACCGCAAAGCAGCGGTGCATCCGTGATCGCACACACGTCCGGTACCCCGATAACCTCCGTCCCTCGCTCTAGCAAAGCAGCGGAAGCAGCAACTCCTTTCCAGATAAAGCCACCGGGAACATGTATCTCGCTAATCCGAGACCATGGGGGAATAATACAAGAGGGGGAGAGAGATCCTTCACAAGGAGGTGTGTATGATAAGTGAGGAGAGGGGGGCCTTTTATAGGAGGAGGGGGGGTGCCCCTCCTTCATGGCCGGCGCATGGAGGAGGTGACCTTTCACCTCCTCCATTCATGTGGTGGTAACTCCTCCACATTAAAATGCCCCTTCACATTCCCTTTTAAAGTCTCCACTTTAAATGCATTAAATTTCTCCAAATTTAATGTCTCTCATTTAATAAAACTCTTTTATTAATTTTATTCAGAATTTTGTTAATTACTTTAATTAACAAACATTCACATAAAACCCCCTGCAACATTTCAATATTACATGCAGAACCAATTTCAGCAATTTCACCCGAAACAGTTTTGGTGTCTATTGAAATAATTCCAGCGCTTTCTTAAATCTTTATCTGAAACATATTTGCTCCAAATGGTGTCGGTATCCCTTAAGTGTGTCACCCTACGGTTCGCGAATAATACAGACATGATCGAGACCCCTCTCTGATCAATAATCAGCAGCGGGACCTGGAGATCCATACCGACTCCTACACATTCAACGATGACTTCTGTGATCGTGAGAACCTTTAACGCTAGTAACTAAATCCCTTTGTGCCGCGATATATTACATGTCCGAGATTCGATCATCGGTATCTCCATACCTAGTTTGATCTCGTTACCGACATGCACTCTTTTCTCGTTCCCGTGATATAACATTCTAGTGATCACATCACTTGCTTGCAAGCTATTTCAATGTGATATCACCGAGATGATCTCATGGTCTAAGGACTAAGATTACTTCGTATGATGTTATAGCAATATAAACATAATGACTTGATCGTAATGCTATACTTCGGATGAATGTTCATCACATCATTCCACCAATGGTGTGACCTTGTTATTAACAACATCCAATGTCTATGATCAGGAAACCTTGATCATCTAGTTAATCAACAAGCTAGTCTATAAGAGAGGCATAACTAGGAACACCTTTTTGTTTATTAAACACACATGTATTGATGTTTCCGATCAATACAATTCTAGCATGTAAAATAAACATTTATCATAAACATGGAATAAGATAATAACCACTTTATTATTGCCTCTCGGGCATATTCCCTTTAGTCTCCCACTTGCACTAGAGTCAATAATCTAGTTTGAAAAACTTTGCGTATTGAACACCAATGGCTTTCTGGTGTTGTATATACGCTATTGTTAGTGGTTAACATAATCTCTGGATCTGTCAGTTTCAGGTCCGTGTGTATTTGCATGTCTCTGCGTCTCTACGCATCACTCATTCTCAAATGAGATGGCATTGTATAGATTTGGTCCTTTGGTGAGACCTTTAGTTCGTTAGGCTCAAAATATGTTGATATTATTGTCACACAATATATCTTCATAGTATTAGCCCACTTTCAACCACACCTAGTTTGATAACAAACGACTTAACACAAATGCCCTCCTTTGTTGCTACTATAGCAGTCATATACTTAGCCTTTTGTTGTAGTATCCATCACAATGTCTCAACTTTGGAACTCATCCAAATCCATCATGGAACATACTTTCCATTACATTGTGCCACCCATAGTCTAAATTGAGATAAATTTAATTTGTATCTTGTGACAAAACTAGTATCAATGTAACACTTTACAATGACTACCTTTAACTATTTGTCACTTATACATTATATATTCTTAGTTCTTCCAAAGCTCATAAGAATATCTTTACTATTGTCCAATTATCATCTTATGAATCATTCTGGTATATGCTCATAACATTTAGAGCATAGGGCATTCTGGATATATACATATCATGGTATAATCGATCAAAATCTTCATGTGATTTTACTCACCAAGTGTTGAAACACTTGAATTTTGATACAATCCTTTCCATGCAGCAAGAACCTTTCTTGTTGTTTCCATATTGAACCCTTTCAATATCTCATATATGTATGTCTGGCACAACCATATTAGCGCCTTAATCTATCCATATAGATATTGATGGCTAATATTCCGGGTTTGCCCAAGTCTTTCATCGAAATCTTATTTTAATGAAATTCTTAACTTGTGTTAATACAAGAGACATCATTTCCAATCAACAATATGTCCTCTACATAATGTATTAGAAATATGTCTCAGTGCTCCCACTTAATTTCTTGCAAATGCAAGCATCTTCATCATCTCCGATGAATTTAAACTCTTTTAACAGTTTCATCATGGTGAAGATTCCAACTCCACTATGCTTACTTCAACTATTGAAGTTTACATGCCCTTTTAGCACCCTTTGAATTAACAAAACCCTTCGGACCATGTCATGTACATGTCCTAGGTTACCGTTCTATTAGAAGAACCTTGTTTTGTTTATTCAACTACCATATACCAAATTATATGTAGTGGTTGCTACATTAATCCGTCAAGACTATATATCGCTATGAAAGATCAAATCTTGTCATAGTCAACTCCTTGAACATTGTCGTAAACTTCTTTCCGACATGTCAACTATTTCATAGATGTTAAACATCCATGTCTATTTCTTTATAGATCCAAACACAACCGATAGGCGTCACGCCTTTCCGGAGGGTCTTCCAAGTTCAGAAACTTGATTTCTCGTGTATGGATACTATCACGGATTCTATGACTTCTAGTCATTTTATGGAGTCAGGGCCCATCATCGCTTCTTTGCATGTAGTCGGTTCATCATTGTCAAAACAATAACGACTTGCTTATCAAATCTTACTATTTGATTCTTACCGACCCACACGGTTCTATAGGAACTCTAATCTCCGAGATCACACCTTTTGTAATCACGAGAGCCATGAGCATTGTGGCCACCACCGGGACACTTTCCGGCGCTGCGCTACTTAGCACATATAGCTAAGGTTCAACAACCTTATCAAAGTTCTATTGTCCTCCCACTTAACTTTTCACGAAAAGTTCCTTCTCAAGAAACTTGACGTTCCAAGAGACAAACTCTTTTGTCCTCGGTGTTATGGAGAAATTCCCAAAAAATTCTTTGGGATAACCTACAAAGACGTGCTTATCCGACTTTGATTGTAAACATTTTACTTATGCATAGCATACCAAAATTTAAGAAAAGACAATTCGGGTTTTATCCCAAACCATAACTCATATGGTGTCATTTCAACGGATCACGATGGTGCTCTTTTCAGTGTAAAAGCGGTAGTCTCTAAAGCTTTAATCTTTAAAACATAATGGCAGTTTTATAAATGACACCCTTGATCTTACCATGTCAAACATGGTTTGATTTCATCTCTCGAATATGCCATACTCCTATGGTTTATCGGGAAAACACAAATCATGGAACAATTCCTCAAATCTTAGGTGTTTTGCTAAACCTGTAACTCAAATATCTTCCTTTATGATCAAATCATAAACTCTTTTATTTTCTTGTTACAATGATTTTCCACTTCATCTTGAAAGTCTTTGAACAACTTTCAAATGTTTCATACTTCTTCCTTATTAAGTAAATATACAGATATATTCACTCAAATTTTTGAAGAAAGCATATGAAGCAAAAAGATCCATCACATATGGCTACACATAATGGACTATGCACATCAGCATGCACAATTTCCAATAAGCTAGTCATCCGTTCCTCTCTGGCCTATGGACGGAGCTTCAATTATCTCGAGGAAAGTCTCACATGCGTCAATTGATCAAAATCAAAAGACTCCAAAAATCCATTAACATGGAGTTTCTTCATGTTTTCTTTCAAATATAATTTAAACAGCGATGTCACTTCATAAGTGATCTTTCAATCATTTGTCTTGCGACATTTTAGCAATAGTGTTTATGGATGTGATTTCTCCAACTAGACTTGTAAAAGTTCATCCATCCTTTATGGAATACGGTAATTATTTGAACAACCATTGTTCTCATGATACCGGAACAAAATAACAATTATTTAAACAAATCTTGAAGGCTTGGTTTGATGACAACGAAAAACACAATAACACTTTATTTGTTTTCGATGAACATCATCACTCATTATCTTGCTGGTTACTTAGGCCATTGTAGTTCATGAATTGCGTTGTCCTGTATGACACTTCATACCAACCAATTAGGTATCCAATACCTAAGAACCACATTGTTTAACAAGCAAGGAATATAGCCATAACATGTATATCTTCTATATACCTAAGTTGGACATCTCCAACCTTTTATTTTATGCCAAATATTTTGTAGATTCTCTTTCAGCAATTCCTTTTCTTTTAAAAGAATCTATCAACATCAATAGTGGTGTCATCAACATGACACATGGTACAAAGTGTATATAGTCAAATACTAATACCTTTGTACTTGCACTTTGAAGTGGATCACCATCATCAAATGTTTGGTGTTCTTTCAAAAATCCATTATTTAGTAATCTATTAGTGTAGTAAACATTTTACTTACATCTTCTATTCATCCTTATCATGACAACTTTCATGATCAAGCTACTATAGCCTATAAGGAAGAATCGCAAGTATAATATCAGTTCCCAAAACCTTTTTGGTAGATTCGGATGCCTAGCATCTTCATCCTTCACAAATTCTCATACAATATGAGAACATGTATTTTGCTAAATTATACTCTATCATAATGCAACCAAAAACATTGTTTAAGATATCACAATATCTTTCACACATGATGGTTTCTAAAACAATTTTCAGCTCCAATATAATCTTGATATTAAAACAACTTTTTGAATATCAATAATCATGGAGGCAAACATGATACTTTAGATACTAACATTGGAATTGTTACTCTCTATTTAATACTACTTATTAAACTTCATGGAGTAAATAGAGTTTGCTGAAAGTTTGCAATAGGACTTATAAACTTTAAATTGACATTCAAAACAATACGATACCAGTTCGTAAAGTAAATATCCAGAATTCTATAGTTCTATTATCTCAATTAAAACTAAGCATAAGGTAGTGAACATATGCCAATGACTACAACAAATTATGCAAATTCACTTCGATTTAGTTTTTGACAAATTGAGTTCGACTAATCCCAATTAGAAATGAACTCCCACTCAAAAACGACACCCCTCATGCCTTTTTGGTGATTACATGAACCAAATCCACTACACCAAGTCCGATCATCACGTGAGTCGGTGTAGCTTCAAAGGCGAGCATCAATATGGTCATCACATCAACTATATGGCTCATGCTTAACCTTTCGGTCTGTGTTCCGAGGCCATGTCTGTACATGCTAGGCTCGCCAAGTAAGAACCTTAGTATTCGCGTGTGTAAAATTGTTTTACACCCGTTGTATGAAAGCGTAGAGTCGAGTACACCCGATCATCACGTGATGTCTCGAAATACGATCCACAAAATGGTGCATATTTAAGGAAGAACACATTTTTATCTTGATATCTAAAAGAGGGATCATCTTACAATGCTACAGAAAGCGCCAAACTAGCAGTATAAGATGCTAACATCTAATGTGTAAAGTGAGATGATATGGTCCATGCATTTGATCTCTATCACTTGCATCGTGGTATGATCTCTATCATTCCTTTGTGTGTAAGGACAAGGTCTATGGAACTTACACGTTGAGTGTGTTGTAAGAGTATCTGTCATACATCTACTTACAACAATACCATGTCAAGACACTAGCCCAACAACGATCTAAACTAGACGCCTCTAATTTATCAATTGCAAGTTTTACATGGCTTAGGGCTTTCGGAGATAGAACCGTTCTTACCTACGAACATGAACCACAACGAGGATAACCAAATTATTAGCAACTCGTTGTAAATCAGATATTGACTATAGTAGGAGAGACAGACACCCGCCAGCCACTTATGCAAAACTAGTTGCATGTCAGTCGTGGAACCGGTCTCATGTACGATGACATGTAAGGTTGGTCCGGGCCGCTTCATCCCACTATGCCACCAATATCCAAAATACATAGAAGATGCAATAACATGATTATCATCGCCCACATATCAACATATGTGTACTACCCGTGCTAAGCACCTACGTATAGATCAGGCTCTGATACCACTGTTAGGTCCGCAGCATAGAAAACAAAAAATTTCCTACGGTGTGAACTACACGCCAAGATCTATCTACTAGGTACAAAGCAACGGGTGGACATACATCCAACGAGAACTTACCCTTGTAGACAACGAGCTTTGTTAATGAGTAGGAACTCGTGGTTGATGTAGTCGTACACTTGCTGATCTCAAGATCGTGATGAAGTCCAGCAGGTCCGGCTCCAGCACGTCCATCAGATCCAGCTCCAGCACCACCAAGTCCAGCACCGCAAAGCAGCGGTGCATCTGTGATCGCACACACGTCCGGTACCCCGACAACCTCCGTCCCTCGCTCCAGAAAAGCAGTGAGCGAACTCCTTTCCAGATAAAGCCACCGGGAACATGTATCTCGCTAATCCGAGACCATGGAGGAATAATACTAGAGGGGGAGAGAGATCCTTCACAAGGAGGTGTGTATGAGAAGTGAGGAGAGGGGGGCCTTTTATAGGAGGAGGGGGGTGCCCCTCCTTCATGGCCGGCGCATGGAGGAGGTGTCATGTGGTGGTAACTCCTTCACATTAAAATGCCCCTTCACATTCCCTTTTAAAGTCTCCACTTTAAATGCATTAAATTTCTCCAAATTTAATGCTCTCTCATTTAAAAAAACTCTTTTATTAATTTTATTCAGAATTTTGTTAATTACTTTAATTAACAAACATTCACATAAAACCCCCTGCAACATTTCAATATTACATGCAGAACCAATTTCAGCAATTTCACCCAAAACAGTTTCGGTGTCTATTGAAATAATTCCAGCGCTTACTTAAATCTTTATCTGAAACATATTTGCTCCAAATGGTGTCGGTATCCCTTAAGTGTGTCACCCTACGGTTCGCGAATAATGCAGACATGATCGAGACCCCTCTCCGATCAATAATCAGCAGCGGGACCTGGAGATCTATACTGACTCCTACACATTCAACGATGACTTCTGTGATCGTGAGAACCTTTAACACTAGTAACTAAATCCCTTTGTCCCGCGATATATTACATGTCCGAGATTCGATCATCGGTATCTCCATACCTAGTTTGATCTCGTTACCGACATGCACTCTTTTCTCGTTCCCGTTATATAACATTCTAGTGATCACATCACTTGCTTGCAAGCTATTTCAATGTGATATCACCGAGATGGCCTAGAGTATATCTATCCATCATCGGGATGGAAAAATCCCACTCTTGATCCATGAGCCTCAACATAACACCTTCGTAGCACTGAACCCACCTTTATAGTCACCCTGTTACGGTGTGACGTTTGATGTTATCAAGATACTCTTCCGGTGTTAGCAGTTGACATGATCTCATGGTCTAAGGACTAAGATTACTTTGTATGATGTTATAGCAATATAAACATAATGACTTGATCGTAATGCTATACTTCGGATGAATGATCATCACATCATTCCACCAATGGTGTGACCTTGTTATTAACAACATCCAATGTCTATGATCAGGAAACCTTGATCATCTTGTTAATCAACAAGCTAGTCTATAAGAGAGGCATAACTAGGAACCCCTTTTTGTTTATTAAACACACATGTATTTATATTTCCGATCAATACAATTCTAGCATGTAAAATAAACATTTATCATAAACATGGAATAAGATAATAACCACTTTATTATTGCCTCTCGGGCATATTCCCTTCAATTAATGCAATCATGTACAGTTTAAATGCAACAAGATAGATGTCATATATTATAAAAAATAGGGGTCTCGGATAGGGGTCACACATCTCGGTGTTCAAAGATCTTGGTTCTGAGGGTTCGGTTCGGTCTCCGGGATCGGCCTTCGAATCTGGGAAAAAGAACTTGGTGTGTCAGGTTCGACACGGTTCCTCGGGCGGCACAATGTCGCTTCTTCGAAAGATCTTCCTGACACGGTGGAGCTTTGCAGAAGGTCTTCACTACCACCATCTCGTGTCTTCGAGAAGTCATGTCGTGCTTAACCTAAACGGAAACAAGCTTCACAACTGCAAGTCACGATTTCGCTCACACGACACAACAACAACACCACACGGTGTCCAGGGTACACCACACTTGCAGTAAGGCGCCCGGGTCAAAGGAGAGCTTAGTCCTGCACCATGGGCCAAGAGAAGCCGATCACGCTGGTGGCAGGGCCGACGGTGGGCGACACGGCACAAAGGAGGGCGGTCTTGGCATGCAGGGGAGATCTTGCAAAGGAGGTGGGGAATAGGAGAAGGCGACGTGGCGTGCGTGGCGACGTCTCGAGGCAGAGGCCGACGCGGTTACTGTTGTTAGCGCCGGGCTCGCCGACAAGGAACAACGGCGCTCGAGATCGAGGGGACCGACGAGGTCGACAGTGGGGAGCAGCTCGGGCGGAGGACGGCGAGGCCTGCTGGGCGACGAGGACGAGTGAAGAGGACTTGGGGGCGCGGCTGCGCCGGCTTGCAAAGGCACAGAGGAGCACGAATGACGGTAGGAGGGGCACTTAGGAGGGCTCCTATGGAAGCGGCGATGGCCGTGGTTGCGAGGGAGGGCACGGTAAGGACGGAAGGAGCCCGAGGCGGCAGAGGACGACGGGATCAGGGCTTTAGGGAGAGGCGACGTAGTGGAGGATGGGGCGGCGCAGAGGTGAGGGCGGCAGGGTTAGCGGTGCTGGGCGAGGAAGATGCGTCGAGGTAGGTGGGTTCGCGGTAGGGGTGAGGTCGGTGTTGAAAATATGCCCTAGAGACAAATAATAATAAGGATTGTTATATATTTCATAGTTTATGATTAATTTTTATATCATGCTATAACTGTATTGAGAGGAAACATCAATACACGTGTGATATATAAACAACCAGGGGTTCCCAGTGAAACTCTAGTCACTAGTTCATTGGTCAACAGATGATCAAGTTTCCTGATCATGTGGCATTTATCCCAGTTGGAAATGGAGTCAACTCATTCTGAGAATGAGATGGTGAACCAATATCCAACCTAAACATCATGACCCAATCATGTCACGAAGTTCAAGTTACGATGATTAGAAATGGATCCTCGTAGACTATTCCTTAGACCGCGAGACTATATCAATCACTGTCTCCCGAGAGTGCTTAGATAGCATCAAACGTCACTTGGTAATACAGTGACAATAAAGGTGTGTTCAGGTATTCGGAGGAACTATAGAGGCAATATATGCCAAGAGCAGGATTTGTCCGTCCACGTGACGGAAAGATACTCAAGGGCCCACTCGGAGAAGTTATATCTAATAGCTGCGCAGCGTGTGACTTGATCACAAGGATATCACTTGTCGAACGGGTCAAGTAGCATTGTTCAGTAATGAGATCGAACACGACATGGGGATGTCATTGATCAGATCTCGGTCAATGCGAGTACCGAGAGAAAAAGTGAATAAGACACGATTGTCCCAGTTCAAACGACGAAAGATCTTCGTGGAATGCATAGGGGTCATGTGGCCATCCAGGTCCCTCTGTCGATCATTGGTCCGGGAGTATCCCGACCATGTCTAGAGTGTTCCCGAACCGTGGGGTATCACTCTTAAGGGCTTAATGATGCTTACATAGTGTTTATAGGATTGGTAGAATCGCTGAAGAAGAGTAGAGAGAAAATCGAAAGGGTTTCGGTAAGTCCGAAGGATGTCCGGAGTGGAGGTGAAAGGTGTTACATAGCCACGGAGATTGAATAATATGTGAATGAATGTTAAATATTGATTTAATCATTTATTCATAATTATTTAATAAAAGAGAAAGTCAATTAAATGGTCAAAGGGCTTAATGGGCCAATTCCCGGAGGGGAAAGGGCCCAAGAGGGGACCACACCCCTAGGAGAGGCCTAGGGGGTGGCCGGCGGCCTTAGTGGGCCTTCCCCACGTGGGGCCCATGGGTGGGGGCTGGTCGGCGCGCCTCCCCACCTCTCCTCTTCCTTTAGTCCCACCCGGGACTTTGAGGGAGGTAGTAGATCCCCTCCTCCTATATATAGTGCGGGTATTTGGCCAGATAAATACACAAAATATTCAATAAAGGTTTCCTCTCTTTTGGGGAGATCTCCAATTGATACTCTCTCTCTCTCTCTCTCTCTCTCTCTCGTGACCGTGGTCCCAAGTTCGGACTGCGCGAACGAGAGACATCTTCACCGCGGAGCGCCGTCGCGCTGCAGGATTCGGATCCAGGAGCTCTACTTCCACAACTGCTGCTGGATCGGGGAAGCAGGAGTCATCGTCAGGCACTGGACGTGTGTAACTCCCCGCGAGGTGTCACACCTGAGGAACTCAAGTCCTTGGAGACGCAGGAGCGCACGGACTTCATCACGACCTTGAGGTCGGCTTTGACTCATCTACATCAACCACGCTCTCCTGAGCATTGACAACGCGTTTTGGTCTTCAAGGGTAAGTTCATGAAAATCCCCTCCCGTTACTACATTACTAATACATAGGTCCTGGCAACATCATGGGTTTAGGTGTGTAGGGTAAAAATTTATTGTTTTCATACGCGGAACCCCTACAGTGGTATCAGAGCTAGATCTATGCATAGTAATGCTAGTACGGGTAGAACACACGAGATATAGCATGTGGGCGTTGATATTTTAGTTGTTACCCTCCCATGTGTACTTGTGTATACCGCAGTAATGCTTGATGAAGCGGCCCCCAACCGACTTTACGCGTTCATTCGTGAGACTGGTCCATGCTAGACATACGGCTTGTACTGTATAAAGTGGCTTAGGGGGGTGTCTGTCTCTCTCTCGCATTAGTTGGTATGCCATTTGCAACGGAGGGCCCCGAAAGGGGTGTAGTATAGACAACTACTTGATCAATGTTGTGGTGAAAGTTCGTAGGTAAGAACGGTTCTTGTGCGAAAGCCCATTCAGCCACCTAAAATATGCAAAGATAAAGTAGAGGCGTCTAACTTTGTTTTGCAGGGGGCATTGCTTTGTGATATGGTTGTGGAAAAGGTAAAGTGATTACCTTATGTTACATAGTAGTAGATAGTCATGGAGGTGACGGACTACCACGCCGGAAAGACACTGGTACCCTGGTGTCTACGGCGCTGGAACCCTGGCGCTGGAATCTGGTGACGATGGATGGAGATCATGACGTGAAGGACCATATCACATCGCATTTACATTCAATGTTATTGTTTGTATATCTTATTGTGTGCTAGTATTAGATACTCGACGGTAGCCTAATAAGATGATCCCTGTTTAAAATTACCAATGATTGTGTCCCCCCTTAGTGTGCACCACCAAGAAAGTTCTTTGGTATGAGGCAGGCCGTGATGAGCGGGTGTCAGACATATCTTCGTTCGCATACAGTGGGTGTAAGCCATCTTGCACAGCGAATACACTAAGTTTGAGTTGGCGAGCCTAGCACGTTACAGATATGTGGCCTTGGAACGCGGATGGTCGAAAGATCGAGCACGAGTCTCATGAATGATGTGACCGACGTTTAGCGTCCACCCTAGAACCCACATTGGTGGTCGTGATGATCAGGGGAGATATGGGGAAAAGGGGTCGTGTTATCACTAGAACCCTTCAGGAGATAGGTGTTTCTGAGTGGAGTTATTATTAACTCATTTAATTATAAACTTAGTCTAAATTCCTTTTGCAATTATAAATGTAGAGATGACTCACCATGAAGCTTACTTTGTCATTGAGGAATGGGTAATGGGTGAGAAACTTAGACTTGATGGATCCAACTTCCCTAGTTGCCTTGTGCGCCTGAATGATCTTCTTACTAGGAGTCATGTGGTAGACTACATACGCTGTACGATGGATTTGATTGAGCCAAACCACTATGAGACCCCGCAAGAGCTGGCAGACCGCTACTGTCGTTAAGAGATGTCCACCTACATGCAGATTATAATGCGTTACGGGATGGTGGATGAACTCCATCCGCTCATGGGTGATCTTGATCCATATTCGATGGTGGATCAGCTGAGAGCAGGGTTCATAAGCCATGTGCGAATGTGGAAGCACGAGGTGCTTGGAGAGTTCCTTTCCATACAGATGGAGGAGCAACATGTCTGAAGGGTCACTTGGAGCGCATGCTTGATGCAGACATGAGACTGGTTCACTTCATGGACTACTGGATGGATGATCCGTTTGCGATAAGCGTGCTGCTTCGATCGTTGCCTCCCAGCTACGAAGGACATGTCCGAAGTAGCATCATGAGTGGTGATACGGAAACATTGGATTTCCAAGAGTTCATATTACGTTTCAGGAACGTAAAGGTTGAACCAATCACCGGTGAGGTCATCGATCGATGACAAAGGTATATATTTGATATATAATTTTATAAATGTTATAATCTTGCAAACATATTTGCAGTGTTAAGTATATTTGATACTTCTTCTATTTTACTGAAAATAGGTCCTTCTGCATAGAGGTGCTTGCTGGAGAGGAGGTGACATTGATGGCGAGCATGATGATGATGGCCAACGACACTCTCCCTCAACATTTATCACTTAGTTTATATTTTAGGATGATTATTGTAATCAAAAGATTATGAACTTCTTTAGTGTGTCTCACACTTTGTGAGACGGTTATTCATATGAGCTTGTAACAAAAAGTTGTTCCACTTTTATGAATGATTTCTATTTATGTTCATATCTTGTTTGATTATGTGTGAATTATCCTTGTTGATTGAAACTAATTGATAATGCATGACCATTTGTAAAATATTGAAATGCCTTAAAATACCCAACTTAATGATATGTTCATTAATGAATGAAACCATTGTTTAAATTAAAAGTTATGTTGATAATATGTGAAAGACATTCGATTTCTTGTCACATATAAATCATGCCTAAGTTCGACAAAATAACTTGAACACCATGTATTACTTGAATACAAAGTGTTTGATGAATTGTTAAAAGTAAATACATATTCGATGTATTGTGTTTTGACAAAATGGTAATTATCATTATATGATTGTTTAAATGTGTAAAGAAGTTTACCAAAGAAAACATGAGTATGAAACGATTTGATATGATCAAAGTGTTTCATCAACAAAGGGTATAAATATAAAAGAGAATTTAATTACTACTATTTGATCAATAGTAATGAAATTCAACTTTATAAAAACTAGCAAGGTGGCCCGCGCAAATGCGCAGGCAGCGTATTTTTGTTGTTCATATTCTATGTATTATATATTATCTCATTTGAAACATATGTGTGCAATTGTTCTTCTTAGGCATATCACATATGTATGTATAATCAAGGCCCAATCAGTAAGCGTATATGAATACTCAAAATCAAGTATGGGTCCTTTCTTGGTCAAGGGTGTACAGATGAACACCAAAAAATTACGGCAAACAATTCATATATATGCATATGTAACATTTCTGACATTTCATAGCATGTATATGTCATGCTTGTCATCGAAATCAAGCTCAAACCTCAAATGTGTACTTCTATCGACGTGATGGTATAGATAGTTTTTGTTTTTTCACCTTTGGTTGGAATTTGAAGACACAAAGATAAATTTATGGATCTGTCCCTGCCTAGGATCACTATGTGTCAAAAGGGCGCTGAACACTCAAATGTTGATGGCAATTCAATGATTGATAGACATGATCATACACATCAAGGACAACATAACTCTATACACAAATATTGATACTCATGTGCATGATTATAAATATTACTACACGACCACTTCTGCTTTATTGACGGACCACTCGACCACTCAATTTGGCCCAATGTGAGACTGCCCTTAATTGTTTTGCATATAAATTAGGGGTCAAAGTTAATGGAAAGATATCAAGTTTGTCTATGTGCCTGAATAATAGCTGCTCATGCATATTGGGGCCATGCGAACTGGTGTTCTCCCACCAGTAATGACTGAAGCGCTGGAAGCAGGCACCAGACTGTTACTCCCGTTCTGTATTGGATCTTAATATATAAAAGTAAATTATAAACGAATTATATGTTGGCATGTTAGGACAATACCTTACTCGCACAATATTCAATTTTTTTTAACTACAGGTGAACTCTCTAGGGTCGACAAAAACACGATTATTAACAACAAAAATATTATTTTATCAAAGCAACCTATTACTAAGTTTATATATACTGTACAATCATGTGAGCCATTTGGTACTTGTGATATCATAAAAGATTCTACATGCACGTGCTCTAAGGTATAAATGAATTATATGTTGGCATGTTAGGATCCGTCTGGCTCGCGCCAAGTCTAAAGTAAGTTTCATAAGAATATTCATTTTTAATTTAATTATTGGTCAACATCTCTATGGTCAACAAAAAGATAAAAAGACTATTACTAACGACAAATATAGTATGTTATGAAAGCAACCTACTACAAATTTCCTATATATTTTACTATCATGTGAGATATTTGGTATTTGTGATATTATAAAAGAATCTACATACACCTGCTCGAAGGATGCGGCCGGAATAGCTAGTGATGGTATACCTGCGTTCAGAAGAGAAATCAAGTAGTTTTTTATGCACAATGTCCGCTCTCTTGAATTTAAATTATACAATGTTATTCATGTAAATTTCCATGGTATCCTTTGTTTTCCTTCTACCCTCTAGCCGTTTAGGCAAGTTTGCATCATGACTCTATTTTAACAAAAAATTATAAGTATAATTCAGGCTTGTATGATATCAAGCTGAAACTTCGCGACAGAGTAATTTGCTCTCTAATTCTGTTCTTTCATATAGAATTATAGATGGATACACACCGCTTGCTCTACATTGCCGATCCTGATGCTGGCCAACTCCAATAGATTAAATATATGCTTGCATGGTAAAAAAAAGTGATGCCATCAAAGGAAAACTTACATGCAATTACCTGGCTTTGACTGTCTAGCTGTGTGCATAGCATGTCATGTGGCTGGGTACATGTAACAGATTCTCCATCAAGGACCTGGACTGAAATTATTGTCAGGTCTTCTTGGTACCTAGTTTTGTCGTTTTAGATTCGATTTTGACCTTATACTGAAGTTCAGGATAGTAAAATATACTCTTTCTACTTCTATACATATCTAAAACCATATAGATGAGATCTGTTACACCTGATGATCTTGAACGCTCAGACGAAACAATGTCTCACAACCTTAGTGAAAAGTTTGCTTACTCATATTTCCTCCATTGAAATTAGTTAACGCAACTTTATCTAGATATATATGCATGTATATGCTAAAACACGTCTAAATACATATTCCTTCTGTTCAGAATTATAAGACATTTTAGCTTTATGAATAGACTGTATCTAAACGTCTTTTAGTGTATAGGTTCATAGAGGTTCGGAGTGAACCTATACACTAAAAATGTCTAGATACATTCATTTCATGAAGCTAAAATGTCTTATATTTCTAAACTGAGGAAGTACATATCTAGACAAATCTTTATCAATTAATTTGAAACGGACGGAGAATGTTGGAAGAGTGTGGTTAGTTTGCTTCCTTGCTGGTGCCTATTAAGCCATCAATCTTCACGACGACCATGACCACCATATTGTATGCGAGAACTGAGATGAGAATCTCAGCAGCTCGATCCCAATCACCATGGTGCTAATTTCTTGAAATAAATTCAACGTAACATTGCAGCTTGACAATTATTACTCCAATGGAGTACTCTAATCTGACATTGTATGCGAGTATATCCATGTTTGACATCCAGCCTACTAGAATATACTGATCCTTTTATGTTGAGATGCAGTTGTGCTCTATATCAGCAGTGTCTTCACCTGGCGAGAAGATTTAATCTAACAATTAACGGGGATACTTTACCAAGAATCTTGTTCTCCATGGCTGGTGCCAATTGTGATTTTTTTTTTTTTGACAATCAATACCACGTTATATTCAAAGTAACAAATAGTATATGGTAGAGATACATAAGCTGACTCCATCGATTACAAAATAAAGTCTAAAGGAAACTAGCAAATTTTTGAGGTCTTCAATCTCTTTCTTCTTCCAAGACATAATCTTGCACTTCTCTAAAGGCAGCCAAACGCTGATAAATATTGAACCATAACCTGTAAATACCAATGAAGGTTCTTTCATAATTTTTTGAGCCGCAGTGCCAAGGCTACGTGCACGCGCGCAGTCATTAAGGTAATCAATCAACATCGGCAAGAGATCCAGCACAAGTATTCCAGAGAAAATTAACTGAACAGCCTGATCGACGTTGCTGGCGAACCGAGAATACGAATCACCATTGTCGAGGACGTAGCAGCCGGGACAAATATTGCGAGGATAATCCTCCTCGCGACAACCATGAGAAAAAGTCTAAAATCGATCCGGTGAAGGAAGATCCGAATGACTGTACCTATAAAAACTTAATCTTTCAACACCACCATTGACGCCGGGAAACAGATCTCGTCGTCGAACGATATGCCGAAGATCACTTATTGTAGACGATGCCATCTCCATTAAGAAGATGACAACCAAAACACTAATCTAATCTTAAAAACATTACTTTTACTGAAAACTCCACCCATAGATCGGGTTCCCCACCCCTCCGATGCCGGCGAGAGCGGCCGAAGGAGGGGGAACCGATCTATGGAGGAGGCGGAGATGATGTGGCTAGGTCAGGCGAGGAGGCGGCGGCTGAGAGGAACCACAATATCGTTACATGTATTTTTGTGCTAATTGTGAAGTTGATAAAGTCCTGAAGACTATATGTCACAAAGTAAAGAAATACACAATCAGTAAAGAAATAATTATCACGTGCTATTACCTGCTCAGGGCTGTCCGGTAGTTTGCATGAGGTACAAGGCGACCGATCCATATCCACCTTTTGTATGCTTGAGGCAAGATTGGCCGCATGTAAGCCTGCACGTGAATGAGAATGGGCACCGTCGGCGGCAGATTGCCCGAGGACATCTTGGAGAATAGAATACAGTGGCGGCAACGGATGTGAGGAGTCCCATATCGGAATTCAGCGGCGGCTGCAGCGTGCTGATTGATTTTTTAGGGTTGTAGATTTATTGCCTTTTTAGCTAGACGTACAAAGTCAAAACGGTATGTACAACTTATTAAGTGTATTGGTGGGTAATTTATTAAACATTAATGTCTACATAGGGTACTTTTAGGATCCACGGTTATAATTGATTATGCGTAGTAAACTAATGGTCAGATGTTTCTGATTTTTGTGAGATTTTTTAATATATTTCTCTATTTTTTAGTTAAATCGTAATGTACTTTTCTATACTTAATCGGATTGTTTCTTCCGGTCCCCTCTCACCAACCCAGATATCACCACAATTGTCACCGGTAAGTAAAAAACTTAAAACTTTCCGTCCGTATACATATTTTGGTCTTACCCTCCACTAAATACCAAATTATGCACTGATGCCACCGATAAGTCATGGTACGATTTGTTATTTAGACTATTTTGCTCGCAGAGCTCTACTGCCGGGCTTTTTGTTATGGGCCGTGATTACTCTGTCAACTTCTAATTACACGTGTTTTGATTTCCGCGTAAACAAACTTCTCATAAACAACGAGTAGAGACCAGAATAGTCCCACCTTGCTACCTTAAATCAAGTTCCACCGATTTATATACCTAGCAAATTGATAGAAATCAGCTGTCTATAGAACAAACAAGCATCGCAAATTGATTGGAATCAGCCAGACAGCACCACCGCAATTTGAATCAGACCGGGCCGGACAAGGCCTATCGAGAGGGATTTGCTTGAGAGGCGGGGCTCAGGCTCGACCGACCAAAGATGCTGGCGGCGGGATGTGCGGATGAGGAGGCAACGGGGCGGCGGCCAGTGTAGAGGAGGAAGACCGGGCGCGCTAGGAAGAGGAAGACATGAGTGCTTGTGTAGTTGTAGAAGGAGGAGAGAACCGAGCGGCCCGAGAAAAGTGCGAGGCAGAGCACACCTTGAGGCAACGCGAGCGGCCATGAATGAGGTAGCTTGTTCAAGCTCTCGCTTGCGGTCACGTCTGGAGGAAGAGAGATGGACTTGATTGCTTTTCAGCAAAGACGGCCAGGGGGTGGGTGAAAAATAGCCAGGGGATATGGTTCAGGGCGAGCCCCATGCACGTACGTGTCTGCGATGCGTGGTGCGCGTGTGGTGCCTGGGCCGGGTGTACGTGCGTGGTCATGGTGGGTTATATAAATGCCGGCTGGGCCTCGTGGCTTTTTTTATTTCTAATTTTTTAATTAGAAGAGTTTATGATTTATAAAAGAAGTCAGAATTTTGAAATTGGTGTATATTCTTTACTGATATCAAAGCAAACATTTTCAGAAACATCTAGGAAAAACATTTATTTATAAATTTAAAATAAAGTAATAGAAGGAGAATAAGGTTTGACATGGCCATCACTCGTCCTGCTCTGGTGCGCCGCGGCCCTTCGAATCAACCCCTTCAGTTAGAGCATCTCCACTCATCCTCCCATACGATGTCTGACGCGGTTCGATTTTAGGCCGTATTGGAGACTTCCAATTATTTAACGATTTGGGGGAGCGTTGGCTCCCATCCGTGCCCCCATAAAAAAATACATTCAAACACTTCAATTTACAGAGAAAGGAAAATATAAAAACTAACACCTCCGGTGGCCGGAGGACTGCTCTCGCCAGGAGAACGTGGCGGCGGCGACCCTCTGGCGACAACCTATAGGTCAAACAACGAGTTGTATCTTGCTCGCTGTGTCTCGGCCTCCTTCTTTGCTCGGCCATAGCTGGCACGCAAGTCAGCATCCCGACACTATTTAGTAGTATATAGATACATCCAAATTTTGACAAATTCTCGAGATCTATTTTGAGATAGAGAGAGTATTAGTGTGGAACCTATCTAAGAACTAATGTTTTCCTCTCGTATATGCTCAAACTTCTCTCTTAATTTATAAATTTCTCATCGATTATTTTGATGAACATGGATTAATGTAGTTGACTTTGCATTACCAAGACTTTCAATATTTAGAGTTTTTGGTCCGCCCATATTTCCTTCTAACTACTACTGACATCATTCTATGAATTCTTGAATAGTACACCAAAGAAATCCTAATCCCCA
The DNA here is from genome assembly GCA_023614405.1 of Avena insularis. NCBI lineage: Eukaryota > Viridiplantae > Streptophyta > Magnoliopsida > Poales > Poaceae > Avena > Avena insularis. The sequence goes on from CM042690.1 coordinate 192,470,292, forward strand.
TTTTGAACTACAAGTATGACATGCAACCGTTCAGCTTATGCATGTGATCATTCCAATATATGAAAAAAAAACACATGGCTTACCGCATAGACACCTTTTCCTCTCCAATAAGAATGTAAATTCTAGAAAATCCAAAGTAAGCTAAATAGTATTGTTTTCAAATGAACCCGTAGCAACGCACGGGCATTTATGCTATATATTATATATATATATACCTAATAATAAAAGACGGATTGTTTCTTCCGGTTCAACACTTTTTTGGACCCTTTTATCCTCCTATCAGATATCATATTATCCACTGCGCCACCCCTAAGTGAAATACCGATTTTTTTCAGCCGAGAACGACCCGAGTCTGTCTATCCGGGACAAATGCTGGCCTTTTTCGTTTTTCGGCCGAGACCGACTCCGCGTCTCTGTTCGCGAGATGCTGGGCTTTTAGGTCGATTGAATGGGCCACCTTTATTGGAACTGTGACTCTGCATCGATTGGAGCTCAATAGTCCCACATCTCTCCTTTCTGCTGAATTCCACCAGTTTATATAGGTTCTCAATGTGCCTTGAATCAGCAAGCAAATCCCGAATCAAATAAGCAGCACCACCAATGGGACAAACCCAGACGGACGAGATTTGGACGGAGGGAGCGATCGGTCTTGGTGGCGGCAGGATGGAATGAGAAGGACGGAACAAGAAGATGAAAGACCGAGGCGGGGGGGGGGGGGGGGGGGGGACTAAGGAAGGAGAATCAAGGGGAGGAGCGACGGGGCTCCTGCATGCGTGATTTGGATTCCTAGGACTATGGGACTAAATGTCGAGGCTTGCTCCAAGCAGAGCATGTCGGAGGAGGCGTGTGTGTGCTTTGCCTGCTCCTATGGCACGGGAGCAACCTCTGCAGTAAAAAAGGAGGCAAGCACTGCTTGAGGAAGGCACTGCTTGGCGGTGGCGCGGGACCGCGTGCCTGCTGGCCGGAATTGCAACGGGAGGTGCGAGCTCGGGGCGCGCACGGCGGCGCGGCGGCGCTAGGAGAGGACCGGCGGCTAGGAGACGCGTGCGGGGAGAGCGAGGCGGAGGTCGAGCTCTGCACGAAAGGAAAGGACGACCGGCGGAGAAACAACCCCGTGGGGGATAGCTCATCGGCGAACTCAATTGTAGAGCTGCGCCGCCACCGGCTCCCTCGCCTCCTTGTGGTGCCGCCGCCAGTGCCCTCTTCTTCCCCTGGAGCTCCTCCTCCTCCTCTCCCCCCGCCGGCCTTCTAGCTTCCCCGCATGTGCGCGTTTCCGACAGGCGCCCCGCCGCCCCGCGTGCCTGCCCGGGGTCAACCCGAGTCCGCCATCTCCCTGCTCGTTGGGAGCCCGCGCCTCTGCAACCTGTTGCGCCCGGCCTCCTTCTTCGACCTTGGGCCGTGTCCATGGTGGCCCAGACCAACCAGCGGCAGCTCGGGGAAGCGGCCATGGCAGGCGGCGCTACGGTGGCTAGCAGTACCTCCCGACGAGCCCCGTTTCTGCTCCAACGCATTTTTTTAGAAGGATGTGAATGTAGGAGACGAGTGTTCCGTCCGTGCGTCACCATCCCCCACGGTGGCTGATGTCCTTCATGTTCGTGCTAATCAGTTCAATCACAATCAAATCGATTTGCTAGCTCAGCTGGTCACCAGCCCTCCAGGGTCATCGTCGCCATCTTCAAACGGGGGGACAGAGGAGTTAAGGGGAATTTTTGGTCAGGCGACTCTCAGCACTTGCGAAAGAACTGAAAAGAATATGCTAAGGAGAGACCACGTTCAGACCCACGTTGCCACTTGCTTTCAAAAAAAGACGCACGTTGCCACTTGTTTTGAAAAAAAAGACCCACGTTGCCATTTTAGGGTGTTATTTTATTTTGACAGAACTTCAGGGTGTTATTAGGTAGCTAATTTAGGCAAATAAATATCATGTAAAAATGGAACTAATTTGCACCAACATGTAGATTTAATTTTTGTTCTCCCTGTGGGCACTTAGTTTTTTCAAGAACTATTTAGTCAGGTAGCATCATAGAACTGAACTTACTGTACCGCAATATGATTTTTGCCGTACACTTTAAACTTAATGTTCTGTGATGACAACTAATGCATGGTACAAAAGCATGTAAATTGAGGATTCCGTGATATTTGGTTTTAATTTTTGTTTTTCTCCACTTTGTTTCAAAAGATTAGATTCAAACATATAAAATGTCATTTATTTGATTTAGTACGGCACCGTAGCAACGCACGGGCTTTGTGCTAGTAATATATAATAGATGACATAAAAGAAATTGTGAAATACAATGCGTTTGAAATGTCAAAATGCAAAGCATCACAATATGATATTTGATATCAAAATGGGTGAATAGATGGCGCCAGAAAAATAAATCGTTGTAGTGTATATGTAGAGACCATTAGTTAGAAGTAGTTAGCACTCAATTAGAACACATAGTGAACCATATGGATTCGTGAGATCAGCTCCATATCAAGTATGGATCATCGTAAAAGTTTTGGGGTTATTCGATATAAGAAAAACAATAACGAATAAGTCCTTGTAGAGTATTCATTAGAAACTTTGAGTACGAAATCCATAGCTAAAACCAAAAGAGAAGCAAAACTTGTATTGCTTGAATTTTGGTGCATTCTTAAGGAAGTTCACATTCAGTGATAATTTTTGATTATGGAGCAAATGGAAGATAGTGTGAAACACGATGAGGATTCAAAACCCTGCATCAGAGTGTTGAGAAGCGCAACGGAAAATGTTCCTGAACGACTCTCTTCATGAAGGAAAGAATCAATGATAATGATCATTGTGTTTTCGCCATTGGTGTTTTCACTACATGAAGTAGGATTCAAAATGTAACCCATATCTTGTATGGAGACATTTGTGAATCATTTGTCATGATTCTTGGAACATGACATACCTACGAACTACTAAGGAAATAATGGTAAACTAGAATTATGAGAAATTCTAGAAGCAAAATTCTCTTGAGATTAGAAAGCAATTCGTTGCTGAATCTCACAAGTAAAAGGGGTTACTTGGAATTTTCCCAAATGACTGCAAAGCCATAGTGGAAAAGGGGGTGAATGACAAAAGCACAATTTATCAAGTATTGGACGAATTCAAATGAATTTGATTCAAGTGTGCTGAATGTCTAGTGGATTTAAAACTAGTAAAAGTACTAGTATCTCATAGTGAATCTCCAAGTTTGATATTTGATCAAAGGATTTTGAAATTGTTTAAAATAGTGAGTGGATATGCAATTTGCAGGAAATTGAGTGGGAGCTATAAAGGTCTTCCTAAAACAATATGTGAATGACATATTTTTGAGTGGGAGCAGCATAAGTCTCAAATTCAAATATGTAGGAACATAGTTTGTGTAAGAGTAGTGACTCATACCCAAATATGTTAGGAACATATTTTGAGTGGGAGCTTATAGGAGTAATTCTTAAGTGTGTTAAGAATAAAAGCGCAAGCACCGATAAATAATGATTTATAAGGTGTAGAAGTTGATAATAAGTGTATTATGATATTATGTAGTATTCCTTAAAGGATTCTGAAAAGGGTTTCAGAATAGAAGTTAATTAAGGAATTAGTCCTTAATAACTCAAGTTAGGAACAGTATTAAGTTTAACATCAATGGTTGAAAGAAAGAAAAGGATGATCATCATCCACTATGTTGAGACATAAGTTCTATCTTAGAAAACCATGATGATAACTTAACATAATATATGATCCAATAAGGAACATTTGAAAAATGATTAAGTTTGAATCACGGAACGTTGAGCTAAGTTTGTCCACAGTATCTAATAGAGAACTATAGACATGTTTTCCAAATCCATAAAAGATGACATATCTTAAAGGATAAAAGGTTATGTTATAAGGGAATATGTTGGAAACTCCTGTAATACTGACTAAATTCAAGTAGGAAGCGAGATGAACAAAACATCAAAAGATGCATAGGGTGCACTCGTGTTTCAATGAATACTTTTATAATAATAGATAAGGGTACCATCTAAAGTGTTGTATAATGTTATGGAGGGGCTAGTTCGCTTTTAACGTAGAATGATGTGTCCCAGGGCACAATGCCCATGAGAAAGCCCTCGAGGTTCATCTAAAGTCACTGTAGGCTCCTGGAATCCGGCCTTGTTCTGCTGCCATAGCGACAATGCATACACACAGATGTTATCATGTGATGATAAAGTATTAATGTCAATCAAGGTGACATTAGTAAGTTGCAAAGGATTTGGGACTATAAAGTACAGACCCAAGACTCAACCTCTTCCATGAGCAAGCATGTTCAGGGTACCGGATATATGGTGCCAATGATTAAGAACAAATAAAGCTAGTTTATTTGTACTCTAGTGCAAGTGGGAGACTGTTGGAAATATGCCCTAGAGACAAATAATAATAAGGATCGTTATCATATTTTATAAAGTTTATGATTAAATTTTATATCGTGCTATAACTATATTGAGAGGTAACATCAATACACGTGTGATATATAAACAACCAGGAGTTCCCAGTGAAACTCTAGTCACTAGTTCATTGGTCAACAGATGATCAAGTTTCCTGATCGTGTGGCATTTATGCCAGTTGGAAATGGAGTCAACTCATTCTGAGAATGAGATGATGAACCAATACCCAACCTAAACATCGTGACCCGATCATGTCATGAAGTTCAAGTTACGATGATTAGAAATGGATCCTCGTAGACTATTCCTTAGACCGTGAGGCTATATCAATCACTGTCTCCCGAGAGTGCTTAGATAGCATCAAACGTCACTTGGTAATACAGTGATAATAAAGGTGTGTTCAGGTATTCGGAGGAACTGTAGAGGAAATATATGCCAAGAGCAGGACTTGTCCGTCCACGTGACAGAAAGATACTCAAGGGCCCACTCGAAGAAGTTATATCCAATAGCTGCTCAGCGTGTGATTTGATCACAGGGATATCACTTGTCAAACGAGTCAATTATCATTGTTCAGTAACGAGATCGAACACGACATGGGGATGTCATTGATCAGATCTCGGGCAATGCGAGTATCAAGAGACAAAGGAAATAAGACACGACTGTCCCGGTTCAAACGACGAAAGATCTTCGTGGAATGCACAGGGGTCACATGGCCATCCAGGTCCCTCTATCGATCATTGGTCTGGGAGTGTCCCGACCATGTATGGAGCGTTCCTGAACCGTGGGGTATCATGCTTAAGGTCTTGATGATGCTTAGAGAGTGTTTATAGGATCATTAGAATCACCGAAGAAGAGTAGAGAGAAAACCAGAAGGGTTTCGGTAAGTCCAGAGGATGTCTGGAGTGGAGGTGGAAGGTGCTCCATAGCCACGGAGATTGAATAATATGTGAATTAATGTTAAATATTGATTTAATCATTTATTTATAATTATTTAATAAAAGAGGAAAACAATTAAATGGTCAAAAGGCTTAATGGGCCAATTCCCGGAGGGGAAAGGGCCCAAGAGGGGACCACACCCCTAGGAGAGGCCTAGGGGGTGGCCGGTGGCCCTAGTGGGCCTTACACACATGGGGCCCATGGGTGGGGGCTGGCCGACGTGCCTCGCCACCTCTCCCTTCCTTTATCCCACCCCGGGACTTTGAGGGAGGTAGTACCTCCCCTCCCCTATATATAGTGGGGGTATTTGGCCAGATAAATACACACAATATTCAATAAAGGTTTCCTCTCTTTTGGGGAGACCTCCAATTGACATTCTCTCTCTCTCTCTCATGACTGTGGTCCCAAGTTTGGATCTGTGAACGAGACATCTTCACCATGAGCAATCGCTGTCATGAAGGATTCGGATCCAGGAGCTCTACTTCCACAACTGCTGCTGGATCGGGGAAGCGGGAGTCATCATCAGCACCGTATGTGTTTAACTCCCTGCGAGGTGTCACACTTGAGGAACTCAAGTCGTTGGAGATGCAGGAGCGCAAGGACTTCATCACGACCTTGAGGTCGGCTTCGGCTCGTCTACATCAACCACCCTCTCCTGAGCGTTGACAACGCATTTTGGTCTTCAAGGGTAAGTTCGTGAAAAGCCCCTCCCATTACTACATTACTAATATATAGGTCCTGGCAACATCAGGGGTTCAGGGGCGCAGGGTAAAAATTTATTGTTTTCATACGCAGAACCCCTACAGTCGGGTCGCAGGGAGAGAGAAGGAGTAGGGGCGCGCGCAGTTGGTGGGGGTGGGGCCGGGGTTTGAGTGTGGGGTGCGGGGGTTGCGGGCATGTTACGAAAGGTAGTGTGCGTCGCATTGCCACGACGGGGTGGGGCCAGGGGCGAGGGGAGCGTGGTTGCCTTGTGCGTGCGTTGCAGCGCAGCGCAGAGCTGGGCTACAACATGTCGCGTGGTGTGCATGTTGTGTGGGCGCAGACGGGTGTGTGTGGCCGTGTGAGTGAGTGGCAGCGGCAGGTGGCTATGTGTGGTGTCTGGGGCATGTCGGTGTGGTGTAGGTCTAAGGCTAGGTTTAGGGTTTGGGTAGGTAGAGTTTCAAGGTAGTAGGTAGCTGGCTGGGCGTTTGGGCCTAGCCGGCTGCCTCCCCTGGATTTTATGAAGCATTTTCTTATTTATTTTTAAAACAAAACATTTTAGCAAATAGGTTTTAGACAATCAAAAAATATCCGGAAGGCCGGGGTTTTATAATTTAAAATAAAGAGGGGAATAATTAGAAAACAAAGATAGGCTTTTAGTGAAAATATTTTTAGGCAAACTATGCATGATATCATGATGATGCTCAAATGCAATGTGGCATGATGACATGAGCATGCTATCATGATGATGCACAAAATAGTAAACAATCAAGCGATTTTCTAGTAGCAGTTTTACCGGGGTGCTACACCCAACCTTCAGAGTCGGCTAGGGGAGGAGGGAGGATGCATGTCAAGTAGGACTTCCAAAGGCGATGACTGGTCTCTTCCATGGCTTCAGTGCCTTTTTTGATCTTGATGGAGCGCTCACTGATCTCTTCCCAGAAAACCCTAGGTGGTATGGGTAGGCATAGAGACCCAATGTTTGCAAGATTGTCGGCTTCCTCGTTGCTTTCTCTACTGATATGGGTCTCACACCCGTTGAAGTAACCCTCCATGATGTTGTACATGTAACGGTACACGATTATGTTATCGCTGATGGCATCACAGTTATTCATTACTTGTTGTGCGACGAGGTTTGAATCTTCAAATATTTTGAGGCGAGTTGCATCACAAGCTTTTTCCATCCACATGCCATGAAATAGGGTCTCATATTCCGCTTCATTGTTTGACACATTTGAGAAGCTCATCGAAAGTATATAGCGTATTTTGCCTCCTTGGGGTGATACCAGTATGACTCCAGCTCCTGCTCTTTTAGTTCTTTTGGACTCATCGAAGTACATGGTCCATGCACTCGACAAATCCTAGGAACCCGCACTTTGGAGTTCCATCCACTCCGTGATGAAGTCAGGGAGAACCTGCGATTTTTTTTCCGCTTCTCATACGTGATGCCTAGAGGGAATAGCTCGATGCCCTAGAGAGATACATGCCCTGTTGCTTCGGGGTTGTTGAGTATGTTGGAGAGGAGAGCCTCATTGACCACCACTATCGGATGCTCAGAAAAATAATGGCGCCGTTTTTGCACCGTCATGAAGACACCATATGCAAGCTTATGATAGTGAGGGCACCTTTGTTTGGACGGAGATAGTACCTCACTGAGGTAGTATACTGACCGTTGGACACCATTGGTTTTTCCTTCTTCGGGTTATTCGACGACCAGTGTCGTGCTGACCACTTGGTTGGTGGCGGTGATGTATATCAACAGTGGTTCTTTTTCCTTGGGTGACACTAAGACAAGCGATGTCAAGATCGTTTTCTTAGGGTTTTCAAAGGTTCACTAGGCTTCCTCGGTCCACTCGAAGTTGTCCGATTTTTCCAACAATGCGTAAAATGGCAGTGCATTTTCTCCCACTCAAGCAATGAACCGCCACGCGCCCAGCCAGCTGCTGGACACCTCGCAGGTTTGTCAGCTTCTTCATTGTTAGGATCACGTGTATATTTTCAGGATTTTCTTCAACTCCCCTTGCTGACACGAGGTATCCGAGGAGTTGCCGAGAACAGACTCCAAACGAACACTTTGTCAGATTAAGCTTGATGCAGTATTTGTCGAGATTATCGAATGTTTCACGCAGATCATCGATAAAGTGGGCTCTTGCCTTGTTGTAATTATGACGTTGTCGATGTAGACTTGGACGTTTCTACCGGTTTGGTTTCTGAGACAGTTTTGCATCATCCGCTGATAGGTGGCACCTGAGTTCTTCAGCCCGAAGGGCATTGTAGTGTAGCAAAATACAACATAAGGTGTGATAAATGCTGTCTTTTCTTGGTCCTCTTCTTTCATACGGATCTGGTGGTACCCGGAGTATGCATCATCCAAGAAGGAAAGATGTTCACATCCAATGGTTGCATCGATAATTTGATCGATTCATGGGAGTGGGAAGTGATCCTTTGGGCAGTACTTGTTTAATGTGGTGAAGTCGATACACATGCGTAGTTCGACCATATTTTTCTTTAGAACATAGATTGGGTTAGCGACCCATGTTGCTTTTTTGATTTTCTTGATGAATGTTGCGTCGAGTAGGCGATGTAGTTCTTTTCCAATGGCCTTGTGTATTGGCTCCGCAAAGCGGCGACGTGATTGCTTTACTGGTCGTACGTTGGAATAAGTGTTGAGTGCGTGCTCAACGAGTTCTCTAGGGATTCCTGGCATGTCAGATGGCATCAATGCAAAAATTTCCTAGCACTCACGGAGGTACTCGACGAGCGCGCTTTCCTATGCGGGACTGAGGTTAGAGGCCACATGAGATGTTTTCTTCGGGTCTTTCAGATGGACCTACACTTCCATTGTGTCCTTTGCTGCATTGAAAGATTTGTCAGGTATTGAGCTTGTTGCTTCTAGAATAACATCATGTTTGTCGGTGATCTTGAGCTAGGTGAACTCCGTCTCCATGCTAAAGGATTCAGAGATCTTGTTGAACTCCCGGTCGCAGTTGTCTGAGCAGGCAAAGCTTCTTCTTACAGATATGATTCCACTGGGTGCCGATATCTTTATCATGAGGTACGTGTAATGTGGTACTGCCATGAATAGTGCAAATGCTGGGCGCCCCATGATTGTGTGGTAATGTGATGGCCAGTCTATAACTTCAAACTTGATTTTTTCTCGCCTGAAATTTTCTCGGGTTCCGAAGATAACATCAAGGTAGATCTTGCCTAGAGGAACTTCAGCTTTGCTCGGGACGATGCCGTGGAAGGAGGTGTCCGTTGGAGCTAGGTTTGTGAGAGGGTAGTTCATTGCACGTAGCATCCTGAAATAGATGCGGTTGATGCTACTTCCTGTGTTTATGAAGACCTTGCTCATGTCGAATCCGCCAATTTATGCTTCAACTATCAATACCGAATGACCTGGTCGGGGAACCCGAAGGGGGTGACCGGCCCTACTAAAGGTTATCTCCTGCTTGGACAAGTGGAGGTACTCGGGTGTTGGTGGTGGCATCCTTACTACCATGTTAACTTGTCAGGTGATCAACTTTTGTATCCTATTAGATGAGCGCCCTTTCTGAATCATGTGCTTTGTTCCTTTTGACCTCGGGTACTCATTGTTATGTTATCTGTTTGCTTAGGGTTGCTTCTAGGATAACATGGTTGCCGGAGGTGACCCTGGTGGAGGTGGTGATGCGTTCAGTGATAGTGCCCTAGGAGCGGTGTTGTATCCTTGGCTTGTTGCCTCAGCTACCTTGGTGTTGAATGCTCGATTGAGCCCTAAGAAAGTGTGATCGTCTTATCCCTTCAGAATCAACATAGTAGTGCATGTAGCATAGACCATCCAACATCTGTACAGCTGGCATTGGCGCGTATCTTGGTGGTCTCGACCAGTATTGATGTGTTGTCCTGCTTGGTCCAACTTCGTCTGTGTTGACTTGATATCCTCCATTGCGATTATCTCCTCTGCGGTTGTCCTTGTTGACGTAACATGTCGTGACGTGTCCTGGTTCACCGTAACCATTGTAGTCTATTGCCCGCTCGTCGGAGATACTTTTGGCTAAGTTTTTGACGATGTTCCACCACTGTATGAATGCACGTATTGGTTCTCCTGACTTCTGCTTGCACGCCCGCAACTCTTCAATAGATGCAGGTTGCTTGAATGTTGACTTGAAATTTTTGATGAATTTTTCTTCCAGGTCACCCCAGCTGCTAATTTATTCTTCGGGTAACTGCTAGAGCCAGGACCGTGCGGCGCTGGTTAGGTGCAACTGCAGGCTTTGCATGGTGGTGTCCTTTGACCCACCTTGGAGTTTCACGGTTTGTAAATAATTGGCTAGCCATGCCTTTGGCTCTTGGAGGCCATCATACTTTTGACCATCGTGAGCGAGCTTGAAATCCTTGGGAACCGGTGTTTTGCGAACCCGATGGGTAAAGCAACTTGCGCCACATGGCTCGAGGTCATCTGCACTTTCATCATATGAGTACCTTCTACGCCTCTCCCAATCTTTGTTGGCCTTACTTTGAGTAATGTCATCCTTGGTGTCATGATTGCGTGAGGAGTGCGCAAAACGTGCGTGGTGCAACGATCTAGACCTTCGGGTTGATATCATCTACCGAGGGCTGCTGCGAGGGCGTGGTGATCTGCTGGATTATGGGACAATTTCCTGGTCCCCTTTAGTGAGCGTTGCTCCAACCATGCCGAGGACCATGAGGGCGGAGCGATGGATGGCTTCCCATCGATCATCAACTGCCGGTTGAGTTGTGAGAAGGTAGGTCTGAGCTGCGAGGAGGGCGGCTTGCGCCGATTTATCCTTGATGTGTCCTACCGAATCTACAGATAAGAATGACTGGTCCATATCTCGGGTGATGTCGCGTCTTTTGGCTTCGGGTATATTATTTGGCCGAGAGCCACCCCTTCCTAGTTACAATCGTCCTACGACGCTTCCAAAGTTGCAGATGGAGCTGAGTTGTGCCTGTCGTATGCTTGATTCATCGGCTCTCCTTTTCTGTTCCTCCATGTCCCTCTACATCTTGACCAGTTGTCTCTTCTGCTTGTAGAGGAGCTACTGGTATGCCATTAAATCTTCACGTGAAGCATCCGCTGTCATCGGTACTGCACCCGAGATGACGTTTCTTTCTTTTTCCCAGGAAGCTGGTGACATGGGTATACCCTACAGGTACTCGAGTTTGGCATATACGGTCTAGATACGGTAGAAGCCCACGGCATTGCCAAGGCCCAATACAGAATTCGGGTGACCCACAGACTCTCCGATTGCTTGCGATGCAAGAAGAAGCTTAAGATAGAAAGTTCAAAGGACGAACCCTAATCTATAAACCGACTTGACCTGCTACCTGAGACCTAGCCTATCTATATAAAGGCTAGGAGGGGGCGACGAGGAGGACGCTCACAACCCTAGTTTCCACAACCATCGCCAGATTTCATCTGCGCACCCCTGTAACTTTTGACTCCCTCGATAATTCCAAGAGCAGACAAGTAGGAGTAGGGACCTTTACGAGGCCTGAACCTGGGTAAACCTTGCGTCCCTGTGTGCTTGTTTGCTAGCCGATTGATGCCTCCATCGCTCCCTCCTTCTCCAAAACCCAAGTCCATAACAGTGAGCATTGACAAGTTAAACCCTCGTCAATTGGCACCGTCTGTGGGAACTGGAAGTGCTGATGTCGCGGCTTCTTCGGCCCCATCAACCACGATCTACGACTCTACAATAGTGGAGATTCACCAGCTCTTCGGTTCTTTCGACTTCACTGTCCACACGCCAGCCACTCGCCCGGCTTTCGAGTCTGTAGGCGATGGGATCAGCTTGGCAATCGGGAGGTTCCGCTTCCAGGTCGGTCAACTGGGCATGCTTTGCATGCCTGACCAGCTGACGACACCCGCGATTGCTCCAACATCGTGGTTCCCGCCACCAATCGGCACCCTCAACGAGCTCAACGCCCCGGCAGCAGCTGGGAGCACGGACAACGACAATAGTCGCGGATCCAATCTGAGTGGCCTGGCCACAGAAGATGGAGCCTACAACTCCAGATCTGAAAGTTGTGGGAGCAGTAGCTTCCCCAATCACTTCATGTGTGCCGTCATCAATGCGGGCGACACCGGCGTCAATTGCGAAAACACCGGTACCCGCACTGGACCAGCCAACAGCGGTATACCAGTCGCAAACAGTGGCCACACCAATGGCGGCCCTACCAACGGTGCGCCCACCAACAATGGGATAGGAGGAGCACCGCACTTCACGACGAATGAGAACACCGACGAGCGCGTGCAGATCCACCTCAACGACAACGAGTGGGCCCGCTGTCGAGAAGCTCTACAGGGCAACCCTCTACCCCCTAAATCATCGCAGGACATGCTGATGGGCTACCATTGGCTGCTGAAGGAAGAATTCAAATGACAGCAACAGGTGATCGCGTAACTCTACACGCGCAGAAAGGCGGCAGATGAGTCGAGCCTTCGACGAGATCACCTCTCCTCCCACGGAGGATCCTCCTCCAAGGGCAACTAGTACCTGGCCAACAAAAGACGATCTCGACTGGCCCACCTCACCGACCAGGAGCGCGTAGAAGCCGCGAAAATCCTCGACTTCAGCTCTATGACGGTGGATACACGAGGCAACATGCTCCCAAAGATGCCGCAAGCTGCGGTGTCAGCGGCCACCATCTACCTCCTCAACAACCAGCCACCGGCTGGAGATCCGCGAGCTACCATGCTCCGATGTATGATCACGGGCCTGGGGCTAATCGAGGCCGCCCTCGACAAAGAGCCAACACCAGAGCCGAAGAAAAGCGAGGCTCTGGCCAAATACTACTACTCATATGTAGCATCCCATCTGTCTAACATCTGTAATGCTACATGGTCTAATAATAAAATGCTACTTCCTACATATAATTGTTGCATCATAATTATATCATGATCATGTCATCATGCCCCATTGCATCTTTTTCCATTTGGTTCTTATCTCATATGCACTATTAAGTGTATTGCCTTTTGATACATTGTATTTGATTCTTGATAAATGCTTGTTGCCCAAGTTGAGTTGGGGGCATATCTTTTAAGTACTCCACCACCTTTCTTTGTCACCACCCCATAATTCCACCATCCAACTATATGTGAGCTTTGCATTTTATTTGGTTTTACCTCTAGCTCATGTGGGTTGGGATGGATCCACTTCTACTTCCACATGCTCCCATATATGCATCATGTTGTTTTCACAATATTACTATGGGAGGCCTCATTGTCACCTCTGCATGCCGTGTGAGTAGAATATTTCATATATCTTACATATGGGTTGTTTTGGGAATAATAGAGCATTGTTTAAATATAATTGTGGCCAAATGATCTTCTAGTGGGACATACACATTAGCATGGCCTATTATATTCAGATATGCTTAAATTCACCCTTACCATATATCAACAAGCTTGTAGCTTAGGGTGTGGTCTTTATTCAAGTATGGTTGTGCATGGATGTAATAGATGCCCATATGTATATGTAGTTGTTTTCACAACTAATGAATGTGGCAATTATTCTTCATGCATGGCTCATGCAAGGCCTCTCTCATGTTCTTATATTTTGGTTTCTTTTGGAATATTTGGGTGGAGCTTGTTTGAAATCAAATGAAACAAATGAACCAAATAGATGCTTATCTTCACTTGTCTTCCACCTTGCAACTCTTTTAGTGGATTTCTCTTTGTCAAGCATACATGGGATATATATTTTGTTTTCACAAAATATTATCATGTGCATGAGATATGTAAGATCATCTCCTCCCACCTCTCTCTCCTTTGTTCTTTTGATTTTTCCCTCTGTTTGAAATTCCAACTCTCTTTGATGTTCCATATCAGCTCCTAAATCCAAACTATCCTAATCTAAGCACAAGCTCTAACCTAAACTCTCTCTAAACCTAGCTGTACCTCACCTCACACTCACTTTTCCCCCCTCCCCAAACTGAGGCCACCACCAGCCTTGTGGCTTAGTTTGGCCCCAACCCTCTTCTACTCCAGGCCGAGCCTCCTTAGGCCATCACCCCTGGCCCTGCCCCTAGCTGGCCTTGACTAGACCTAAACCCTAGCCGAGCCCCTCCCCTCTCTGTTTCTCTCTCCCGCTGCCAAGCAAAGCCCCACCGAGCCACCCCATCGATCCACACCGAGCCGCAGCCCCAAAGAGCCACCGCTCGAGCCCCTGGTCCAACCGAACCGTGCCAGCACGTGAGAAGAGAAGGAGGAGAGAAAGGTGGTCACCACCATCTATTCCTACCCGAGCCCATGTGCACCTCCCTCTGTCCTTATCTACCCCCTCACCTGCCATGCAACATCGCCAGATCTCCCAGGGCTCTGCCCAGCTCCTTTCCACCCCATCCGCCTGCTACCTTCCCCTCTCTCTTCCACCGCCGTCCCACCGTCGGCATCTGCTCGCCACCACCGAAGCAAGGAGAAGGGAGCGTCGTTTGGTTGTCGAGGAAGGCTGAGGAGATCCCCTGCATCGCCCTGGACACGGAGTCGAGGAGGAGACGGCCTGGTACACGCTGCACATCATCAAGCCGACGAGAAACCCTAGCCTCGGGTCGTCAGCTCCGCCGCCGATCCCCTGCGTTCCAGGCTGAACCAACACCACCGATCCACTCCCGGTGAGCCTCTGCCCCTTCCAGACACCTCCCCTTACTGTTCTACTTCCTGGACACGCTGCGCACTCCGACGAGCACCCTCTGTGCACGGTGCTCGTGTTCGTCTACCCGTCGTGCCCCGCTGCAGTCTCATCTAGTCGCGCCGCTTGAACCCAGCAACATCCCCCGCTAGCCGCAGCGGTAGCCGCCGCCTGCGCGCGTGCGCTAGATCGCCAGTTCGAGCCCCCGCCGCGCCGCGCTCTGTCCGACAGTTTCGTCAGAGAACAACCTATGGAAGAAAAACAGTAGCCGGGGTTTTTCCCGAATACCCCCAGCCTTTTATTTTTGCAACCAGCAGTCGATCAAAACCCGCTTTGTCGCCATGTGGCAGTTTCTGAAAGGCACCTAGACTTTCGGTTCCTCAACCCGCAGTCCCCGTCTGCGCCACGTGGCTGCGCCCTGTTCGCGTGCCCGTGCGTGGCCCCGTGAACCGCCGGCCCCACCTGTCAATCTCTTTGGCTGAATAACCCCTCGGTGAGAAAAGCCCCACATGGACCGCGGCGACCCACCTCTTGCTGAGTCAGCACCGTCCCCACTTGTCGGTGATGGTGGCTAGCTTCCTCTGTGTACAAAAAGTCTGTGTCCTCTTCTGTTTAATAAAAATGTTTTCCAGAAATGTTTAATATGATTTTAAATCCAGAAATTAATAACTTTTAATTGGTAAATCCAATTACTGCAAATGATATATGTTTTTGAATCAGAAAAATGCGAGGAATTCAAATCTGCCATCCAAAATAAAGTTTGTCTAATTTAAATTTTCGAAATTGTTTAATTGCAATAAAAATGCCTTTTCTTAATTAATTAATAACTTTAATTCTATAACTCTAAATTTGACAAATAAGATGTCTAAATCGATCAGCGCGACGAGCCCGTTCTGTTTATGCATTTCATGATATGAATTGAAGCATGCATCATATAAATATTAAGTGGACAGCAAGTTATATGGGAGCAAAACATGACTAAAAACTTAATAAGATGCTTTATTCTTGTACCCCACACCTCACCCATGCCATGATATGCTATGCCATGTAAATTGTGCATCATTCATTATGGCATGCTTGTTTGCTTGTCGCATTTGATTCATATGTTTGTGCACTATATTTATGTTGGCCATTGTTTGTTTGGTTCTTCTTTCGACTAGACGCCGAGCAGGGGTTGCATTAAATTGAATCCTAAGTACTGCATAGCCTTTACTTTTAAACCCCACCAAGCTTGTTCCTCCATCCCATGAGCCATTATTATAGGAGTTGTTTGAGCCATGCAAGTCGTAGAACAGCATGTGTAGGGTATGTGAGTGTCTGATGGATAACGAGGTACCTAAACAACTTAACCTGAGTAGTAATGGGATAACTAATGAAAGCGGCACCGGTGGGCAATATCTGTCATTTGGTTTTTATGTCCACTTGTGTCCCGTAGGACCCCGAGTACTTGATACCTGTTCCTTGACTATTCGCACTATCCACATACGGGAGACTCTATGAATCCCCCTTTGCATGAGCTTGATTTGCACTTTATTTCTTGGGGCCACAAAGTAGTTTGGGGCTTTATTACTATCCTGTACCTATGCCATGCTTTACCGCTTTATTTAAGATTGTGCGTGGAGCACCTGTACTGTTTTGGATCGTGCCACGTTTTCGCGATATCGACAAGCCCAGTCACACTTTCGGGTTCCCAGTCGTTTATAGCCGTAGTCACAAACCTTGGGTCCGTTCGGGAGCCGGCCAACTTTGTTGCGGGTCGCTTAGTGGGGTGGCCCCCTGAAATATTTTATGAATCCTGTGATTGCTTTGTCGTGAAAGCCTCGTTGGGTTTTGATTTGGTTTTCCGAGGTCGATCGTGTGTGTGTTGCTATTTGTGCACCCATGTAGGGTAAATCTTTCTGAAAGCCGTGTCCGCGGTTATGGACGACTTGGATCATAGTTTCTCGATCATAGACAAGCATAACTAAAGTACCGTCTTTAATTTGACTAAATATCTGACTAGTAATTAGTGCAATACTCATGGAATGGTTAATAAAACTGCCAACGGATGGGTTGTTCGTCCGCTTTCTCGTTGGTAGGCGAGACGGAGGATGGATCTGTTACTTCATACTGTTATAACTGTTGTTTCTAATTAACGGACATTCGCCTATCATTGGTTAGGCGGATGGTTAGCGAGTAGCTATAGACTTGTTAGTTATTATCTTTTGCTGCAATTGCGTCACCCCATGTATATGTCCCCTTTAGAGGCATAAAGACTTGCTGAGTACCCCTATGGTCTCACACGATAAATTGTTTGATTAAGATGAACAGGTGTATTCACAAGATGGATACTGGGTGGAGGAGACAGATGATGTTGGCAACGATCACTCGGTGTAGAGATTCCGGGGATGGGGATCCGTGAGATCTATGGGCGGGATGTGCTTACTTATGTGGCATCTTATGCCGATTTGCTTCTTATCCGTACTCGGATCAGAACAGCATGTGTAGGGTATGTGAGTGTCTGATGGATAACGAGGTACCTAAACAACTTAACCTGAGTAGTAATGGGATAACTAATGAAAGCGGCACCGGTGGGCAATATCTGTCATTTGATTTTTGTGTCCACTTGTGTCCCGTAGGACCCCGAGTACTTGATACCTGTTCCTTGACTATTCGCACTATCCACATACGGGAGACTCTATGAATCCCCCTTTGCATGAGCTTGATTTGCACTTTATTTCTTGGGGCCACAAAGTAGTTTGGGGCTTTATTACTATCCTGTACCTATGCCATGCTTTACCGCTTTATTTAAGATTGTGCGTGGAGCACCTGTACTGTTTTGGATCGTGCCACGTTTTCGCGAATCGACAAGCCCGGTCACACTTTTGGGTTCCCAGTCATTTATAGCCGTAGTCACAAACCCTGGGTCCGTTCGGGAGCCGGCCAACTTTGTTGCGGGTAGCTTAGTGGGGTGGCCCCCTGAAATATTTTATGAATCCTGTGATTGCTTTGTCGTGAAAGCCTCGTTGGGTTTTGATTTGGTTTTCCGGGGTCGATCGTGTGTGTGTTGCTATTTGTGCACCCCTGTAGGGTAAATCTTTCTGAAAGCCGTGTCCGCGGTTATGGACGACTTGGAACATAGTTTCTCGATCATAGACAAGCATAACTAAAGTACCGTCTTTAATTTGACTAAATATCTGACTAGTAATTAGTGCAATACTCATGGAATGGTTAATAAAACTGCCAACGGATGGGTTGTTCGTCCGCTTTCTCGTTGGTAAGCGAGATGGAGGATGGATCTGTTACTTCATACTGTTATAACTGTTGTTTCTAATTAACGGACATTCGCCTATCATTGGTTAGGCGGATGGTTAGCGAGTAGCTATAGACTTGTTAGTTATTATCTTTTGCTGCAATTGCGTCACCCCAGGTATATGTCCCCTTTAGAGGCATAAAGACTTGCTGAGTACCCCTATGGTCTCACACGATAAATTGTTTGATTAAGATGAACAGGTGTATTCACAAGATGGATACTGGGTGGAGGAGACATATGATGTTGGCAACTATCACTCGGTGTAGAGATTCCGGGGATGGGGATCCGTGAGATCTGTGGGCGGGATGTGCTTACTTATGTGGCATCTTATGCCAATTTGCTTCTTATCCGTACTCGGATCTTGTTTCCCGCTTCCGCTTGATACTCTGTTGATTGATGTATGAGGAGCTATCCTACACTATTATTTCTATCTAGGATATTTGGATCTTGCCATATGGCGTTGCAATATTTCCATTTCTTTTAGATGGTATGGCTCTGAGAACTGTTGTAAGGTAGCTTGCATACATACTCACTTGTGTATGTATTTGATCTCTTCGCCTGTTGCCTACGCCGCTCGCTATTGTCCCGATGTTCTTGGAAGTGGTTAGGGCGGCCGACGGGCCTACACGTGGGTGGCCCTGGACCTCCGCTGTAAAACCCTTAACCACTTTTGGTTCATCCAGGCTTGAACTTAGAGCGTAGGGTCCGAGGTTGTTATAATTGGTATCAGAGCCATCCCGCCCTTCAGGTTCTCAGCCAAATGGTCGTTGTCAGTCTAGCAAATATTTTGGTAGTTATTTATACTAGGGAAAAACAAAACGTGAGAGTAGGACTACTTCCACTTTTCTTCTTACCCACCCACCCACCCTTTTCTGGTAAGGAAGTGTAACGTTTTCAATCCTCGTCTAAAATTCAAACTAGGATTCACGTGTTATGGGTTCCGTAGTACCATAGAAAGTGTGTGTGTGTGTGTAATTCCTTGTCTATCTGTTGCATCCAACTTTATGTTGCTATCTGCCTTTTGGTTATCAACTGTCGGTACATTCCATACCGACAGGCTTTTGTAAACCAACGCGATCTATCCGATTCGTTGTAAACCAACGCGATCTGTCTTACTCTTTGTTATCCGACGCTATGTTGTTTGGGGTGTTTGTTTCCGTAGTTGCTAATCTTTAGGTTCATCTTAAGAAGGAAGGGAGTTGGGATATGTGTTTTACTTATTCATGTGCGGAGTAATGCTTTGAGTGCGGGATGGAGTCGCGACCATACCACTACTTTTATCATTCGCTCTTGTATATTGAATTGGTAGAGTTACTAATCTTGATTCGTTAAGTGGTTTTGCACATATAGTGGTATTTTAATGCCGAAATTTGCGGATTTTTTTGATATCTTTGTGTACCACACTCCTTGTTCAGTCGTGTGCGATATGCTTACTATCTTCTAGGTGCTTTGGACTTTGTTGATATTTTAATATCACCTCAGTAAATTGTATCCTTTAATCTTGGTTAATTCCATTTTGGTACTATTTTGGATTATAATTATTCTCCATTATGGTACTGACTTGAGTGTTATATCAATCACAGGATGGCACCACCACGCCGGCACTGAGGAGGACATACCACCTGAACTGGGGGCTGCGTTGGCAAGTATTGCTAATGCCTTGGGAGCAATGCAGCAGAACCAGCAACGCTTTGAAGAAAGTGTCAGGAGGAATGAGTTTGTTCCGCTACCTCCACCTCCCAAGCGAGGAGACATCAAGGGTTTTCTGAAGTTTAACCCGCGCCACTTTGAGGTGTCTGATCAGCCACTGGATGCTGATGATTGGCTTCGTGAGATGTCAAGGTTGCTGATGACTGCTGATGTTCCTGAGCAAGAATGGGTAAAAGGTGCCACTCACCTTCTAAAGGGAGACGCAACTCTACGGTGGGAGAATTACCTGAAGGCAAACCACTCTGGTTTTCAGCCTACTTGGGAGCAGTTCACTGGGGCTTTCAAAGAGCAATATCTGTCAGAAATTGTCATGGAAAGGATGAAGGAAGTGTTTCTCAACCTCAAGCAGGGCAATGACAATGTCAACACCTATATCAGAAATTTCATGAATCTTTCTCGGTATGGTGGCGATGAGATCTCTGATGACAAGAAGAAGCAAAAGAGGTTCAGGCAAGGGCTCAATGCATCTATCAAATATGCAATCACTCATGCAAGGCTGGGGTCTTTTCTGGAACTCCAACATACAGCTCTGCAGGAAGAAGCCAGTAGGAAAGTGTTCGAGGAGTCCAAGAAACACAACCGTGACGTAGCAAGCTCTTCAGCTATGACAACTCCTTCTAAGCGCCGCGTGTGGGTTCCTAATACCGCACCGCCGCTCCCGGCTCCACCAAGACCTTTAAGCTACGCGGCAAGTCCACCAAACTCCTTCACCATGGCTCCTAGGGGCTACAACCACAACTACCCTGGAGCGCCTGGCGGAGTCCCTGGCTATGCTTCTCCACGTCCACCTGGTGCTTGTTACACTTGAGGGAACACTGGGCATCAACACTGGAGTTGTCCCATGAACAACAAAGCTCTTCCTCCACCACCTCCAAGACCTGCAGCAAGTTCTTCTATGGTTCGTGCACCTCCACCTCGGGCTCTCAACATCAACACCAAGCCCGGGTCCACTGTTGCTCGTGCCAACTGTGTCAACGTTGCTCAAGCTGAGAATGCACCTGGAGTTGTGATGGGTATGCTTCCTGTTAACTCAGTTCCTGCACGAGTTTTATTTGATTCTGGTGCATCACATTCATTCGTGTCATACAAGTTTGCGGAGAATAATGGGTTACCTTCAGATAATTTACCAACTCGCCTCATGGTGGAATCTCCTGGATCTAACATGAGGGCTTCTAAAATCAGCCATGGCAATCAAATTGAGATTGGTGGTTCTTCGTTCCCGGCTTCCTTAATTATTCTGGGAAATTCTGACATTGATGTTATCTTGGGCATGGATTGGTTAACAACAAATGTAGCTGTGATTGATTGTGCTGAACACTCGGTTTCTCTGAAAATTCCTGAAGGCCATATAGTCTATTCTCCAAGTCTGACTCCTGCAATTCAACTTTTCTCTTTGGTGGCTCTGAATGATGATGCTATGGAGGCTATTCAGAGTGTTCCGGTGGTCTGTGAGTTCCTAGATGTTTTTCCCGAAGAGTTACCAGGTATGCCTCCTGACCGAGAGGTCGAGTTCATGATTGAGCTTGAACCTGGTACCGCTCCTATCTCCAAGTGGCCTTATAAAATGGGTCCTGCTGAGTTGGCTGAACTCAAACATCAGCTTGATGAATAAGAGAAGTTGGGTTTCATTCAGTATAGTACAGTACTTCTTGGGGCAGCCCAACAATCTTTGTGAAGAAGCGAGACCAGACTGATAGACTTTGTGTTGACTATCGGGCTCTCAATGCAAAAACCATCAAGAATAAATATCCCCTTTCGCGGATTAATGATCTCTTCGATCAGCTAGCTGGAGCTGTGGTATTCTCTAAGCTTGATTTGAGAAGTGGATATCATCAAATCAAGATTCACAAGGAAGATGTTCCCAAAATAGCTTTCACCACCCGCTATGGCCTATACGAGTACACGGTCATGTCCTTCGGTCTCACCAACGCACCTGCCACCTTCTCGAGGCTTATGAACTCGGTTTTCATGGAGTATCTTGATAAATTCATCGTGGTCTATCTGGATGACATTCTAGTCTATTCTAAGTCAAAAGAAGAACATGAAGAACACCTTTGGTGTGTCCTAAACAAGCTTCGTGAGAACCGCCTGTATGCAAAGTTCTCCAAGTGTGAATTTTGGCTGCCTGAAGTCACCTATCTGGGTCATGTCATCTCTGCTAAGGGCATTGCCGTCAACCCAGAAACTGTTCGGACAATTGTTGAGTGGCTTCCACCCAAAAATGTCAAAGAAGTCCGGAGTTTCCTTGGTTTGGCTAGTTATTGCCGTCGCTTCTTTCAGAACTTCTCGAAGATTGCGAAGCCTCTTACCGATCTCCTCAAGAAAGGCAAGAAATACCTTTGGTCTCCTGCATGTCAAGCTAGCTTTGAAACACTCAAAGAGAAGCTCACTTCCACACCAGTCTTGATTCCTCCAGATACATCAAAGCCTTTCCAGATATTCTGTGATGCCTCCTTGCAAGGATTGGGTGCGGTCCTCATGCAAGAAAAGCAAGTCGTTGCTTATGCTTCCCGTCAGTTGAAAACTCATGAGCTCAACTACCCAACACATGACCTCGAACTCGCAGCAGTTGTCTTTGCTTTGAAAGTATGGAGACACTACTTGCTTGGGAACCGTTGTGAGATCTTTTCTGACCACAAAAGCGTGAAGTATATCTTCACTCAGCCGGATCTCAACCTTCGTCAGAGGAGGTGGATTGAAGCAATTAACGACTTCGATCTGACCATCAACTACACTCCTGGCAAAGCTAATGTCATGGCTGATGCTCTTAGCCGAAAAACTTATGTCAACAACCTCATGGTGGAAGAACAACAGCCTCTCTTGTGCGAGGAATTCCGCCAGCTCAACCTTGAAATTGTGGATCAAGGGTATCTTCTGAATCTTCTGGCAACCCCTCTCTTGGAAGAAAAAGTTCGCTCCATTCAACTTGGTGATCCTTACACTAAAAACATCATCTCCAAGATTCAGCTTCTGAAGTATGAACCTTTCCACCTTAATGACCAAGGCACTCTATTCTTTAAGCACCGGATGTTCGTTACGAAGTATCCGGGCTTGAGAGAGCAAGTTCTTAAAGAAGCTCATGATTCTGTTCTTTCTATCCACCCTGGCAGCACTAAGATGTACATGGATCTGAAAACACAATATTGGTGGCCTGGATTGAAACGATATTGTGCCAAGTATGTCTTAGAGTGTGATGTCTGCCGCAGAGTGAAAGCTGTCCATCAGAAACCTTCCGGTCTTCTACAGCCATTGAAGCCTCTGGAATGGAAATGGGAGAAAGTAGAGATGGACTTCATAACTGGTTTTCCAAGGTCGCAGAAAGGCAATAATGCAATCTTTGTTGTCATCGACAGGCTTTCTAAAGTGGCTCACTTCTTTCCCGTCAAGGAAACAATTTCTGCAATTCAGTTGGCTGAGCTCTATATCAACAGAATTGTCTCTCTGTATGGGGTTCCTCTTGAGATCAGTTCAGACCGTGGAAGCATCTTCACTTCCAAGTTCTGGGGAAGTTTCCAAAATGCTTTGGGAACAAAGTTGAACTTCAGCACAACTTACCACCCTCAGTCGCAAGGACAAGTTGAAAGGATCAATCAGATTCTGGAGGATATGCTCCGTGCTTGCGTCATCTATTTCGGCATGAAGTGGGAAGAGTGCCTTCCTTATGCTGAATTCTCTTACAACAATAGCTTCTAGAAGAGTCTAAAGATGGCACCATTTGAGGTTCTCTATGGCCGCAAATGCAGAACTCCGATTGGTTGGTCGGGCGCAGGTGAAAGAACATTGTTTGGCCCCGACATTGTAACTCAGGCGGAGGAGAAGGTTCACATCATTCTCGAAAACCTGAAGGTTGCTCAAAGTCGCCAGAAGAGCAACTACGACAGAAAGCACACGGACATGGATGTCCCTCGTGATCTCATTTACCTTCGTGTCACTCCCATGAGAGGCACGCACCGGTTTGGTATCAAAGGAAAGCTGGCTCCTAGATACATCGGTCCTTTCAAAGTTCGTGGAAGAAGAGGAGAAGTTGCTTATGCTCTTGAGCTCCCTGAAAAACTCAAGGTCCATGATGTTTTCCATATCTCTCAACTCCAGAAGTGCTTCAAGGATCCCGGCAGGACCGTTAACCATGAGCTCATCAATCTCCAAGAAGATCTGTCTTATCAAGAACACCCCACAAAAATCCTAGAAGTTGCAGAAACAAAGATTCGCAACAAGTCTATCAAGTTCTGCAAGGTGCAGTGGTCGCACCATTCTGTTGATGAAGCCACTTGGGAACGTGAGGATGAGCTCCGTGCCAAGTACCCCACCCTCTTTGTGTCTTCTTCTTCTTCCTAGAATCTCGAGGCGAGATTCCTGTTTAGTGGGGGAGAGTTGTAGCATCCCATCTGTCTAACATCTGTAATGCTACATGGTCTAATAATAAAATGCTACTTCCTACATATAATTGTTGCATCATAATTATATCATGCTCATGTCATCATGCCACATTGCATTTGAGCATCATATAAAACCCTTTTTCCATTTGGTTCTTATCTCATATGCACTATTAATTGTATTGCCTTTTGATACATTGTATTTGGTTCTTGATAAATGCTTGTTGCCCAAGTTGATTTGGGAGCATATCTTTTAAGTACTCCACCACCTTTCTTTGTCACCACCCATAATTCCATCATCCAACTATATGTGAGCTTTGTTTTATTTGGTTTTACCTCTAGCTCATGTGGGTTGGGATGAATCCACTTCTACTTCCACATGCTCCCATATATGCATCATGTTGTTTTCACAATATTACTATGGGAGGCCTCATGGTCACCTTTGCATGCCGTGTGAGTAGAATATTTCATATATCTTCCATATGGGTTGTTTTGGGAATAATTGAGCATTGTTTAAATATAATTGTGGCCAAATGATCTTCTAGTGGGACATACACACTAGCATGGCCTATTATATTCAGATATGCTTAAATCCACCCTTACCATATATCAACAAGCTTGTAGCTTAGGGTGTGGTCTTTATTCAAGTATGGTTGTGCATGGATGTAATAGATGCCCATATGTATATGTAGTTGTTTTCACAACTAATGAATGTGGCAATTATTCTTCATGCATGGCTCATGCAAGGCCTCTCTCATGTTCTTCTATTTTGGTTTCTTTTGGAATATTTGGGTGGAGCTTGTTTGAATTCAAATGAAACAAATGAACCAAATAGATGCTTATCTTCACTTGTCTTCCACCTTGCAACTCTTTTAGTGGATTTCTCTTTGTCAAGCATACATGGGATATATATTTTGTTTTCACAAAATATTATCATGTGCATGAGATATGTAAGATCATATCCTCCCACCTCTCTCTCCTTTGTTCTTTTGGTTTTTCCCTTTGTTTGAAATTCCAACTCTCTTTGATGTTCCATATCAGCTCCTAAATCCAAACTATCCTAATCTAAGCACAAGCTCTAACCTAAACTCTCTCTAAACCTAGCTATACCTCACCCAAACACTCACTTTTTCCCCCTCCCCAAACCGAGGCCACCACCAGCCTTGTGGCTTGGTTCGGCCCCAACCCCAACCCTCTTCTACTCCAGGCCGAGCCTCCCTAGGCCATCACCCCTGGCCCTGCCCCTAGCTGGCCTTGAATAGACATAACCCTAGCCGAGCCCCTCCCCTCTCTGTTTCTCTCTCCCCGCTGCCAAGCAAAGCTCCACTGAGCCACCCCATCGATCCACACCGAGCCGCAGCCCCAGTAGCCAGCTGCTCGAGCCCCTGGTCCAACTGAACCGTGCCAGCACGTGAGAAGAGAAGGAGGAGAGAAAGGTGGTCACCACCATCTATTCCTACCCGAGCCCATGTGCACCTCCCTCTGTCCTTATCTACCCCCTCCCCTGCCGTGTAGCATCTCCAGATCTCCTAGGGCTCTGCCCAGCTCCTTTCCACCCCATCCGCCCGCTACCTTCCCCTCTCTCTTCCATCGCCACCCCACCGTCGGCATCTGCTCGCCACCACCGAAGCAAGGAGAAGGGCGTGGCGTCTGGTTGTCGAGGAAGGCCGAGGAGATCCCCTGCATCGCCCTGGACATGGAGTCGAGGAGCAGACGGCCCGGTACACGCCGCACATCATCAAGCCGACGAGAAACCCTAGCCTCGGGTCGTCAGCTCCGCCGCCGATCCCCTGTGTTCCAGGCTGAACCAATACCACCGATCCACTCCCGGTGAGCCTCGCCTCCTGGACCTCCTTGCTGTTCTACTTCTGGACATGCGCCGCGACCAGCGAGCACCCTCTCACGGCGGTGCTCGCGTTCGTCTACCCGTAGTGCCCCGCTGCAGTCTCATCTAGTCGCGCCGCTTGAACCCAGCAACATCCCCCGCTAGCCGCAGCGGTAGCCGCCGTCGCCTGCGCTCGTGCGCTAGATCGCCAGTTCGAGCCTCCGCCACGCCGTGCTCTGTCCGACAGTTTCATCAGAGAACATCCTGCGGAAGAAAAATAGTAGCCGGGGTTTTTCCCGAATACCACCCCAGCCTTTTATTTTTGCAACCAGCAGTCCAGTTTGGGCCCGCCTGTCATCGGCTGTGGCAGTTTTACAGAAAGGCACCTGGACTTTCGGTTCCTCAACCCGCAGTCCCCGTCTGCGCCACGTGGCCGCGCCCTGTTCGCGCGCCCGTGCGTGGCCCCGTGAACCGCCGGCCCCACCTGTCAATCTCTTTGGCTGAATAACCCCTCGGTGAGAAAAGCCCGCGATGGACCCACAATTCTTTGAGAAGCGCCGACCCCACTTGTCGGTGACGGTGGCTAGCTTCGTCTGTGTACAAAAAGTCTGTGTCCTCTTCTGTTTAATAAAAATGTTTTCCAGAAATGTTTAATATGATTTTAAATCCAGAAATTAATGACTTTTAATTGGTAAATCCAATTACTGCAAATGATATATGTTTTTGAATCAGAAAAATGTGACGAATTCAAATCTGCCATCCAAAATAAAGTTTGTCTAATTTAAATTTTCGAAATTGTTTAATTGCAATAAAAATGCCTTTTCTTAATTAATTAATAACTTTAATTCTATAACTCTAAATTTGACAAATAAGATGTCTAAATCGATCAGCGCGACGAGCCCGTTCTGTTTATGCATTTCATGATATGAATTGAAGCATGCATCATATAAATATTAAGTGGACAGCAAGTTATATGGGAGCAGAACATGACTAAAAACTTAATAAAATGCTTTATTCTTGTACCCCACACCTCACCCATGCCATGCTATGCTATGCCATGTAAATTGTGCATCATTCATCATGGCATGCTTGTTTGCTTGTCGCATTTGATTCATATGTTTGTGCACTATATTTATGTTGGCCCTTGTTTGTTTGGTTCTTCTTTCGACTAGACGCCGGGCAGAGGAATTATCAGGAATCCCAGGAGTACTACCCAGATCCATCTCTCGCTTCAACTGAGCTGTCAGGCAAGCACTACCACATGCTTGCATACATATAGTACCTATTGCTTCTATCTTATTCTTGCATCATGGAGTCGCGATTGCATTAAATTGAATCCCAAGTACTGCATAGCCTTTACTTTTAAACCCCACCGAGCTTGTTCCTCCATCCCATGAGCCATTACTACAGGAGTTGTTTGAGCCATGCGAGTCGTAGAACAGCATGTGTAGGGTATGTGAGTGTCTGATGGATAACGAGGTACCTAACCAACTTAACCTGGGTAATAATGGGATAACTAATGAAAGAGGCACCGGTGGGCAATATCTGTCATTTGGTTTTTATGTCCACTTGTGTCCCGTAGGACCCCGAGTACTTGATACCTGTTCCTTGACTATTAGCACTATCCACATACGGGAGACTCTATGAATCCCCCTTTGCATGAGCTTGATTTGCACTTTATTTCTTGGGGCCACAAAGTAGTTTGGGGCTTTATTACTATCCTGTACCTATGCCATGCTTTACGAATCCTGTGATTGCTTTGTCGTGAAAGCCTCGTTGGGTATTGATTTGGTTTTCCTAGGTCGATCGTGTGTGTGTTGCTATTTGTGCACACCTGCAGGGTAAATCTTTCTGAAAGCCGTGTCCGCGGTTATGGACGACTTGGAGCATAGTTTCTCGATCATAGACAAGCACAACTAAAGTACCGTCTTTAATTTGACTAAATATCTGACTAGTAGTTAGTGCAATACTCATGGAATGGTTAATAAAACTGCCAACGGATGGGTTGTTCGTCTGCTTTCTCATTGGTAAGCGAGACAGAGGATGGATCTGTTACTTCATACTATTATAACTATTGTTTCTAATTAACGGACATTCGCCTATCATTGGTTAGGCGGATGGTTAGCGAGTAGTTATAGACTTGTTAGTTATTATCTTTTGCTGCAATTGCGTCACCCCAGGTATATGTCCCCTTTAAAGGCATAAAGACTTGATGAGTACCCCTAGGGTCTCACACGATAAATTGTTTGATTCAGATGAACAGGTGTATTCGCAAGATGGATACTGGGTGGAGGAGACAGATGATGTTGGCAACGATCAATCGGTGTAGAGATTTCGGGGATGGGGATCCGTGAGATCTCTGGGCGGGATGTGCTTACTTATGTGGCATCTTATGCCGATTTGCTTCTTATTCGTACTCGGATCTTGTTTCCCGCTTCCGCTTGATACTCTGTTGATTGATGTATGAGGAGCTATCCTACACTATTATTTCTATCTAGGATATTTGGATCTTGCCGTATATGCTGCAATATTCCATTTCTTTTAGATGGTATGGCTCTGAGAACTGTTGTAAGGTAGCTTGCATACATACTCACTTGTGTATGTATTTGATCTCTTCGCATGTTGCCTACGCCGCTCGGTCTTGTCCCGATGTTCTTGGAAGTGGTTAGGGCGACTGACGGTCCTACACGTGGGTGGCCCTAGGCCTCCGCTGTAAAACCCTTAACCACTTTTGGTTCATCCAGGCTTGAACTTAGAGCGTAGGGTCCGAGGTTGTTACATCATACTCCTCCAGCGACGACAACCACGATCTGTCACGGCGATGCTGCTCACGACGGCATGACCATGACTACGACACGCGTGATGGCATCACGCAGCGCAAGGTTGAAAAGATGCGGGCAAGGCGCGCTCGCTCGACTGACTCGGAAGAAGATGAGACGGAGCTCTGCGGCGCCAGATGCTTCAGTAGGGCCATCAGGCAGAAGCGGATGCCTAAGGGGTTCAAACTCCCATCGGAGAACCCAAAATTTAACGGCCTGCAGAACCCAAAAATCTGGCTGGAGGATCACATCTCCTCCGTCAGGCTACACGGCGGAAGCTCAAGCACGACAATGCAATGCCTGTAGCTACAGCTGCAAGGCATCGCCCGTGCATGGCTCAACAATCTCCCACGCGGATCAATTCGCAATTGGGAAGAGCTAGTCTACAGCTTCATGCGCAACTTCAAGGTCACTTACAAAAGGCCTACGTCAATCTAAGAACTAAGAGGTTGCCACCAAAGGTCTAGCGAGTCACTGCGCTCGTACATCCAGAGGTGGTCCATCATCAAGAACTCTGCGGAAAACATCTCAGAGGACCACGCAATCAACGCGTTCAACGACGGTGTCTGCCGTATAGAGCTCAGGGAGGAGCTGGGCCGCTCGAAGCCCAAAACAATCAACCACCTGATGGAGATCGCGAATCGGTGGGCGGATGGAGAAGATTCGGTAAAAAACCGCACCTACTCTGACGATGACGACGACCTTGGGTGCAGATGCGACCACCGAGGAAAACATCGAATGCACGTCTATGAGGACTATGATGAAGTCAACATGGTCGCATCCGGCTACACCGACAAACGCGACGACAACCGCAACATCGGATATCGCAACGGAGGATACTACGACGCTGAGAAAACCACGCAAGTGTGGAAACACCGCATTCGCGAAGAGGCAGCCGCAACATCCATCCAGGACAAACTGTCCGGACCATGCAACATGCACTTCTACATCGACAAGCACGACGGCAAGAAAAAATCCAGCCACCTTCTAAAGGATTGCCACAAGTTCCTCAAACTCCACGAGGGCCTAGCCTAGATGAATCGTGACACGATCAACCAGGGCTATGGAGCTTCCCCAGGCACTGTGGCGCATGGAGCCCCACCACCACTGCCTGGGCCACCACAACCTGCGGCTGCGCCAGTCCAGCATCATGGAGGTGAGACGTGCCCGCGAGCCTAGGGTAACATGGGGATGATCCAAAAAGGGTGCCCCTCCAATTGAATGCAGAAGGCAATCACTCCCTAAGTCAATTTGGTGATAAACTCTCCACCTTCCACCACTGAATACCTCAGTGGAAGCGAGTCCTGCATCACCTTCGACAAGCGCGACCACCCGCACCAAGTTCCTCGTCCAGGCCATTGTCCCCTCGTACTTGAGGCACAGATCAGGGGCTTCGATATGAGTCGCGTCTTCATGGCGGCGTGAGTGGCATTAACCTCATGTTCGCAAGTACCTTGCGTGCAATGAGGATCCCTCTGACCTATCTGGAAGTTTCGGACACGATGTTCCATGGCATCGTCCTAGGGAAGGGCGTATACCCCCTGGCAAAAATCAACCTCGACATCATCTTCGGCACACCACAAAACTTTCGACGAGAGCGCATCAACTTTGAAGTCGTCGACTGGCCCTCACAATACCACTGCATCCTCGGATGTGTTGCGTTCGCAAGGTTCACGGCAGTACCACACTACGCCTATCTGCAGATGAAGATGCCAGGTCCAAACGGCGTCATCACAATCAACAGAAGCTTCGAGAGGTCCGATAGTTGCGACAGGGAATTCAATAGAATCTCCTAGTCCTTTGGCATGCAAGAGGAACTCGCAAAACTGAAGGAGTCAACAGACAACAGTGTGAATCCTTCGACTCGTCAGTGCACACAAAGAAAGTCCAGGTCCACCCAACAGACCCGACCAAGATGACCCTCATCGCCAACAACTTGAGTTCCGCATAGGAACTCGCGCTCGTCGAATTCCTTCGTGAGCAATGGGAAATCTTCGCCTGGTGTCCAGCAGACATGCCAGGGGTTCCCAGGGAATTCGCCGAGCACTCACTCAACGTGAATCCAGATGCAAGGCCAGTCAAGCAAACAATATGGCGACTGTCTGAACCAAGAGCAAAAGCAGTCGGTATGGAGATCAACAGACTCCTCTACGCAAATTTCATATGCGAGATCAAGGAAAGCACCTGGCTCGCTAACACAGTGCTTGTGCCTAAAAAAGACACGGATATCCTACGGATGTGCGTGGACTTCACCTCCTTAAATAAGCATTGCCCAAAGGATCAATTCCCATTGCCACATATCGATCAAATCATCGACTCCACCGCGCGATGTGAGCGCCTCTACTTCCTCGACGCCTACTCAGGCTACAATCAGATTTGAATGAAGGAGGAAGACCAGGAGAAAACGGCGTTTACAACGCCCTTTGGTGTGTTCTGCTACAACATGATGCCTTCCAGGCTAAAAAACACAGGAGCCACCTATCAGTGGTGCATGCAGGCTTGCCTCAAGAACCAACTTGGTCGCAACATCCAAGTCTACATTGACGACATCGTCATCAAAACCAAAGAGGAAGCCACGTTAATCGACGATCTCCGCGAGACCTTCGCTAACCTCGACCGCTACCGGATCAAGCTCAATCCGGAAAAATGCGCCTTCGGTGTACCATCTGGGCAACTACTCGAGTATCTCATCTCTACGAGAGGGATCAAAGCAAACCCGAAGAAAATAAAGGCCATACTAGCCATGGAGAAGCCAAAGAATGTAAAAGGCGTCCAGCAGCTGGCTGGGCGAATCACAACGCTCAGTCGGTTCATCAGTCGAATGGGCGAAAAGGCACTGCCCTTCTACCAACTCCTCCGCAAAGCTGACAAGTTTGAGTGGACAGACGAGGCGCAAGAAGCATTCGAAGACCTCAAGCGTCTACTATCCACCTCGCCAGTACTGGTGATGCCTCGCAAAAAGGAACCACTACTGCTCTACATCTCCGCCACCAACCAGGTGGTCAGCATAGTGCTCGTGGTGGAACAAGCCGAAGAAAATAAGGTCCACGGGGTCCAGCGCCCTATATACTACCTCAGCAAGGTGCTCACGCCAACAAAGCAGCGGTACCCGCACTACCAGAAGCTGGCATATGGTGTCTTCATGACAGCCAGGCGATTGCACCGCTACTTCTAGGAGCACCCAATCGTGGTGGTAAACGACGCCCCGCTCGGGCATATACTGAATAATCCTGACACCACCGGACGAGTCGTGCTCTGGGGAATCGAACTATCTCCAAGAGACATCACATACGAGAAGTGCGACGCGATCAAGTCGCAAGTCCTCCTGGACTTTCTCGTGCACTGGATGGAGAACCAGCTCCCTTACAAGCCAGATATGTCCTATCTTTGGACAATGCACTTCGACGGGTCCAAGCGAAAGGATGGAGCTAGCGCAGGTGTCATACTGACATCGCCCCAAGGAGACAAGATGAAATATGTTCTACGAATGCAGTTCACGGCCTCCAATAACGAAGCCGAGTACGAGGCCTTAATCCACGAGATGCGGATGGCGAAATCTTGCGGCACCAAGAGGCTCATCATCTACGGTGACTCCAGGCTGGTGGTCAACCAAACGATGCACGAGTGCGACGCACTGAGCGACAACATGATCGCCTATCACGACCTCTACGACACACTTGAGGGAGACTTTGACGACTATGAGCTATGACACGTAGGCCGTGAAAGCAACAAAGAGGCGGATCTACTCGCCAACATCGGCTCCACCTGCGCCCCCATACCACCTGGAGTATTCCTCGAGCGCATCTGTGAGCGCTCCATCAAGCCCAAGGCTCCAGAGAAGAAAGCAAGCACACCAATAGACTCAGGGGCTATGCCACCCAACGAGCCAATGGCACTCGATGACATGGAGCTCGGTACGGGACTCGAAGGCCCAATGGAGGTCATGATGATCGAGCCATCCCGGACACAGCCACACATCACATATCTACTCAGCAAGAGGCTGCCAGATGACCCGACTGATGCACGACACATCGCACGACGATCTAAGGCATTCACCCTCATCAACAGTGAACTGTACAAGCGCAGCATCACAGGGGTACTTCAGCGGTGCGTCTCCAACAGGGACGGAAGGGCCGTCCTCCTCGACATACATGAAGTCACTTGCGGACACCATGCCGGCAGTTGTGCCCTTCTCGCCAAAGCTCTACGAGCTAGATTCTATTGGCCCACGACCATGCGCAACGCCAAGAACATCGTCCAGCGCTGCAACGCTTGCTAGTGATTCGCGGACAAACCACAGGCACCTGGCGTGGAACTCAGGCCAATACCATTGGCTTGGCCCTTCGCACAATGGGGACTCGACATGGTCGGCAAGCTCCCAAAGTCCTCGCGAGGAGGTTATGTCTACCTCTTAGTCGTGGTCAACAAATTCACCAAGTGGATCGAGGCGATGCCGGTGACGAATCAGTCAGGAGCCAGTGCCGTCAAGTTCTTCGAGTCCATCGTCTACCGTTTTGGGTGCCACATAGCATCATCACGGACAATGGAACGAACTTCACCTCCAAGGAGTTCTAGGAATTCTGCGAAAACCTAGGAATCAACATTAGCTACGCCTCGGTGGCTCACCCTCAGACCAACGGTCAAGTCAAAAAGGCCAACGGCCTCGTCTGCGGCGGAATCAAGAAACGACTTCTTCGGCCACTCGAACAAGCCGCCGGATGCTAGCCAGACAAACTGCAATCCATACTTTGGAGCTTATGCACAACTCCAAACAGCACCACGGGCTACACCATGTTCTTCATGGTGCACGGTGCTGAGGCAATGCTACCCGCAGAAGTGTGCTACAAAGCTCTGCAAGTGGTTGCTTATAGCGAGCAGGAGTCAACTCTCGCACTCGAAGACTCCGTCGACCTCCTCGATGAGGCACGGGAAATTGCAGCGGGGAGATCAACGATCTATCAGCAGAACCTCCGCAACTACCACAGCAGAAGGCTACGCCCCAGATCCTCCGTTGAAGGAGATCTGGTCCTGCGACTGAAGCAGCAAGGGCACCTCAAACTCGAGTCCCCTTGGGAAGGACCTTATGTGATTACTGAAGTGATCCCAGGTGGTGCCTATCGCCTCAAAGACCTAGCAAGCAGAGTCGCATACTCCAACCCGTGGAACATCGCGCAGCTGCATCGTTTCTACCCCTAGCCATTTTCCTATTACAAATAAGGCTATTCAGCCAGGCTACTTAGCCACACATTGTACATCGTACTATTCTGTGAATAAATAAAGCTAAGTGCCCCAAAACTCTATGTCTTTTTCTATGTTCTTGCAATTTCATCACTCGGGGGCTGCGCCACCCTTCACACCTTTGTTCTACGAACAAATCGCAGTATCCTGAGTAGATGACACACTACCAATCAAACCCTTGATAAACACCAACCCAGTTGCAACACACCTGACAGGTTGGCAAGGTGCTGAGATAAATACATGTCAGGCTAACGAAAAGGAACTGCAGAGTACAACACACTCACAAATAATACAAGCTAGCAAGCTCTTCACATATCAATGGGTATTAAATACACCCAACACAATCATACGAACTTTACAACACTCATACATCTATGTGCAGGGTACAAACTATGCTACTGTTGCAAAATATGAACATTCGTCTGCTCTTCAAAGAAGTCGACGATGTCCTCTGCTGGCTGATCAACTGCCTGGTAGTTTGGCACCATGTTCTAGGTCATCCCTTTTGGCGGCAGCGGTGGTCTAGCAGCAACAGACGCTATGTCCATATCTGGCCGATGCAGTTGCACCAGTGATAGGGCAGCTTTCGCATCTGTGACTAGTTGCTGCCGTACACACTCGCGGACTGCGCTTATATCCTGAAATTTCGCCAAAAGAGCCAACAGGCTTGAAGACAGCGTCCAACGGAAACATCGTCTGATAAATGTGTCTAAGACACGACTGCGCCTTCTTCAAGCATTGAAGCACTCGAGAGGAACGATCCTGTAGGGTCACCAATGCGACTGCATGGTCGTGGTCCACCCAAAAATACCCACTAGCCTGCAACTGCTCCTGGGTCAAGTTATTCATCCGAATGGCCACTCGGTCCTTCTCATCTTGCGGATGATGAGCGCTAACAACTACACCAAGCAAACATCAAAGTGTAAGGACAAGGCATCACCGTGACTGACTAAAAGACAAGATGAGAAGACAGAAAACTAACATTTAAACTGCTCGTTGAACTACAACACTTCATCCAAGAGATACTTCTCGCGGGCGGTGGCCTTCTCAGCTTTCGACTTCCACACATCCGCATTACCGCGAATGATGGGCAACTCACGCTCCAACTGCTTAATGTGGTCGTGCAGTCGCGAAAGCAACAACAATTCCTCCACCTTTGAACGAGGCCGCGCCGTGGATTTATCGATGGGAGGAGAATCATGAGGACCACTCGAATGACCACTCGAAGGACCCTAGGTACAATCAAGCAAGAGGCAAATGAGACCAATCATACATTGATAAAAAGGAGGATTGCATTCAAATTCGATAAAAGTGTCAAGGGGCACCCCCACAAAATGCGGGCCAACAAAAGAAGCCACAACTATTACAAAGTGTAACTACGGAGCAATCTGCTTCTTCAACTTAGACTTCGACTTCGGGGGCTTCATCGCATCTGTGGTAGTCTCCGACGCCACGGACTTGCCGGTGGTAGCCCTAGATGCCACGGTCTTCGCCGCCTTCGCTCACCGCCGCTCCTCAGAGTATTTTGCGACTGTCTCGATAAGCTGAGGCCCATATTTACCGCAGCTACTAGCGAAGGGAGCAAACACTACCTGCTGGCCATCGACACCAACATGCATCGTCTCGGAGATCGCGGCAGGATCCAACTCCATGCCATGGGCTTGCGCCATTGCGAGTGCCATGGTGGCGCCGACAGATCGCTGGGAGTTCTTGAAGTCCATAGGAATACCTCCAGCGAAGGATTCCACCAGGTCGTCAAGATTGTCGATTAGGCTGGCCTTGGGGGTCAGATCCTCCTGGAGGCGACTCAACACACCTTTGGCCTTCCCCAGCATCTCTTGGAGGGAGACATCGTGATCCTCGACCGCGGCCATAGTGCCAGCAAGCGCATCCTCGCGACGCAATGCCTGGGCATCGAAGCTCAGACCGGCAGCATCTGAAGAATACACGATGTCAGCACGAAAGCAAGATAACCAAGATAAGGAAAAACACAAGGGAAAGCAGCGCAAGTACCTGAAAGCGCCTTCGCAGTCAAGAAAAGTTGTTCCGCGAACAACTTCTCCCTCTCAGCAGCGGAAGCGCGTAGGTCTTCCTCACGCTTCCACGACTCCTCCAGTGATGCGATTGCTTTGTCACGGTTCTTCACCGCTGCAACAAGCCCCTTCTCGAGGGACGTACATCGACAAAGAAGTTCATTATGCTCACCTACAAAAGGACAGAGCACGACAAGTACATGAATCTACAAATTTCAACACAAAAGAGTGAAAAGAGAAGATTACTACAAACCTTCGACTATGCCATGGCGATTGTCCAGCAAGGCGTGCTGGCGACCCAAATGAAGAACCTGCTCCGCAAGGCGAGTAGCATCCTTCACGATGGGCTACATCAAAAGGAAAAAAAATCTATGACGTCAACAAAAGGCACAAACTCCACAAATCGACTGCCAACGGCAAAAAAGATACTCACATGTTCCTCCAGGGACTCCGAAGATGTCTATCGGGCAGTTGTCCGTGCAACCATCTGGTGCTCCCCAACATGTGGGGAACTCGAAGAATTGGCGCCGGAGTGGGCCGCCACTGGAGGAGAAGGAGACCATGCGGCCTCCCCATTGGTCCTGGAGTCTGTGACTCCAGAGTCTTTCACAAATTGGACATCGTCAGAAGACGATGACGCCGTTTGACTGCAAAACACGCCCAACACCACTTCAGAAAAGCGACTTCAAAGAAAACAAGATGAACTCATGGATATTAAAACTCACCAGTTGAATTTGTCGAGGTCAAAGGAGTCATCCAACGACTCCTTCGACAGCCGTAGCTTCTTCTGAGCAGGAGGAGCCATGGCGCGCATAGGCACGGCGGGAATCGGCTCCTCTAAAGCAGCAGAGGGACCCTCCGGCGTTGTCAGCAAGGATGCGTCAGAATCCTCACCGCGAGAGCGCTTGGGTGTGCCGTGGCTGCTGGACTCGGGGGCTTCCTCCTCTTCTTCAACCGGGACGGTCGAATCCGACTCGTCCTCTTCAACAGCTTCAGGCGGGATAACCCCTTCAGGCTGAGGAGGGAAGTTGGAGGCCACTTTCTAGTCCTACAATTAAAAGAAATATCAGTACATATCAGGCACTTGGCAATCAATCGAAAAATACAGACTACTTCACATGAAAGCTCTACCTCAGGTGGAGAGTTGTTGGCATCGAAAGGGGGCACGACTGATTCACCTGGGAGATCCTCCTTGGCGGTATACTTGGTCACCAATCGCAACCTCCTATCTACCTCACCCACAGAAATGCCCTCCATAGATATGCGAGTGACATCACCAGCACCGACCCAGCGGTACATCTTATGGACCCTCGCCTGCAGAGGCTGGATACGGCGACGCAACCACGTGCGAATGAGCGCGGCGCCACCCTCTTCTTTGCCTATGCGGCCTTTGAGGTCGCAGACACGCTGATATAGCATCTCCGTTTCCTTGGACTCGCCAGGCATCACGACATTCTTCCAGGAGCGCCTCCTCTTACAAGCCGCCACGGGATCGAAGGGCGCAAGTCCGTAGTGCTCTTCTTCGGCCTTCTGGTCGCGGACATAGAACCACTTATCTCTCCACCCTTGGATAGACGCGGTGAGCTTGATGTCAAAATAGGTGGCGGAGGAGTCGATGTGGATCCCGTAGCCTCCTACGTCGTAGACTACCGAACCAGACGCCGACTAACGCTTGAGCTTAAAAAGCTTCTTGAAGAGACCAAAGTGTGGCTCGATTCCGAGGCAGCACTCGCACAAGGTGATGAAATAGGCAATGTGGAGAATCGAATTTGGGGACAGCTGGTGCAGCTAGAGCCCGTAGAAATAGAGAAGACCCCTGACAAAGGGATGTAGGGGAAGAGAGAGACCGCAGATGATGAACGCAAGGAACATCACCCAGAAACCAGCAGGAGGAACGTGAATTACCTCGTCGCCAGGTACGCGGGAGTCGCCTTCCGCGGGAGGAAGTGCTCCATCTTGGCGAAGATTGAACAACTCTGCGGGCTTGATGGTGGATGGGTGCCAGGACCCATTGGTGACGCGAGTCCCCGCGCCCTTCTTCTTCCTAGCGCCAGCGACGCTGGTGCCCACGGTGGCGGCGCCTCCCTTCTTCTTGGTGGCGGCAATGGCAGCCGCAGATCTAGTAACAGAACCTCCCTTCTTCTTGCCCATCTTTCGATGGTGATGCGAGCGCAGGAAGTAACTGGGGAAAACACGGAGCTGGTCCAGTGCCACGAAGAGGAGGTGCGCAAAGAAGCAGAAAGAGCAACAATGGCGAAGGAGGCACGAGCAATAAGAGAGATGAGGAAAAATTACCACAGTTGCGCTGCTACTTAACCTCCGCGTGGTCGTCATCCAACGGCCAGCAAAAACCCTATTGGACGTGTGGCGCACATCACCATCGATGCGTGGCGAAGGTGAATCATGAACCGTCCCCCACTACTACCATTACGCACGGAAATCGAGGAGACGAGGTTAAAACAGAAGGTTACGCACGCCTAGTCAAATCATAGTCTGAAAGTGGGACCCACTGCTCGTCACATCCCATCAAAGCCACTCACGCGGGAAACTGAAGTCATCACATTGTCAGCACTGACGTCATCGAGTCTAGCAGAAGAAGGTTTTTACTACTTTAGTCCTTGCTCGCGTCTTCGACTCGACCAAGCACTCGGGGGCTACTCCTAATAGGAGCGCTGGCCGCACACCCGGAATAATTTTTATGCAAGTGTACAAGCTTCACGAAAACCCATCACTCGAATCAACGATTCGATTGTGAATTACGGGTTACTCCCATAGGGAGCGCTGGAAGCACATTCGACTGAAATAAGCAACACAAGACGACAGCAGTCGCAAAATGTTTTTAGTCTCCACCCGAGTCTATGACTCGAATAGGCACTCGGGGGCTACTCCCATAGGGAGCGCTGGTCGCGCACCCTATGATTATTTTTCCTTGTACATCGTACTGCGTGTCGATAACATTCACACTCGAATGCTATGGAGACTCCGCCTCATATTTTCCCTACAAAGAGATTACGTCTCCTGGGTCACCCGAATCATCTCTTCGAGGACAAAATTCGGATGTCGCGCTTGTAGCGTGAAGATAAGACCTGAATAAGGCCTGGCAACGCATGTTCTACGCACTATCAGAAATATATCCGTACCTGCAGGTACGATGAATATGCCTTGACGGACGCGTCAAGTGCTCACATTTATATACTGGAATTCGACTCATGTAAGACCTCCGCGCCCTGAGTCGAATTACGCCAGCACTTTTCCGAATTCGAGTCCGGGGACTTGAGTTTGAGTAGATTGCGTTGTTTTTCCCTAAGGCAGTTAACTTATACCGATACATCGGATAAATCAGGCACGTATATCAACAATCCCTATGACACAAACAGAACACTCGAAAAAATGCTTAGTCATGCACTCGAAAGACTTTATAAAGTATCTAGTCAAATCTACGATTCCACTGGACACTCGGGGGCTATTGACATGAGTATATCCTACAGGTACTCGAGTTTGGCATATACGGTCCAGATACAGCAAAAGCCCACGGCGTTTCCAAGGCCCAATACAGAATTCGGGTGACCCACAGACTCTCCGATTGCTTGCGGTGCAAGAAGAAGCTTAAGATAGAAAGTTCAAAGGACGAACTCTAATCTGTAAACCGACTCGACCTGCTACCCGATACCTAGTCTATCTATATAAAGGCCAGGAGGGGACGGCGAGGAGGACGATCACAACCCTAGTTTCCACAACCATCGCCAGATTTTATCTGCGCACCCCTGTAACTTTCGACTCCCTCGATAATTCTAAGAGTAGACAAGCAAGAGTAGGGAACTTTATAAGGCCTGAACCTGGGTAAACCTTGTGTCCCTGTGTGCTTGTTTGCTAGACGATTGATGCCTCCAGCGCTCCCTCCTTCTCTAAAACCCAAGTTCATAACAATGGGCATTGACGAGTTAAACCCTCGCTAGCTGGTGATAGCCGAATAGTTATCCGTTCACCATCGTGTGCTCCTCCTCCTCCTCCTTGGATGACGTAGTTTTCCGGTGGCAGTTCCGATCAGTTCCTACGCGCAGTTGTATCGTTTTCTGAAATAATATCATTAGGCTGGATAATAGGGTTACCATTTTCGTCACGTTCTACTAAGGTTTCTTCGTCTGTCCCCGTTGCTCCTATGATCACACACACATGGGGGAGCTCCATGTATGATTTGCTATTGCGGTTATCAGAACTATAGGGGACACTGTCCTGGGGACGAGTGAGATCCTACAGGTTCTATTCTGGGTATGAATCTGCTTTTTTGACCCCAGAGTCGATGCTTTTCTAGGATTCTCCGTTTGTCGGGTCTATTCCCATGGGTGACGGTGTTTTAGAATCAGATCCGAAGGAGATACTGTCAAAGAGATCGGTCAGATCCCCCAGATTCATGGGGTGGCCGCTGCTGTCTTCGATGCTTGTCAGGTGCGATGTGACCCTTCCAGTGGAGCCGATAGAATATGCTAGTGTTGCCTCAGGTGCTATGATTGGAGCCGACGGACCCAAAAATATCGGATCTAAAAGGCATAGAACTTTCTCTGCTCCGATGCGAAAGTGGAGTTTGTCGATCATGAGATTTGTCTCCTCGTCGAAATTTTCTGGTAGAGGGGTGGGCGGGCGTTCATCAAGATTGGCGAAATCGTGGTGGATCTCACTGACCTCAACCGTTGGATTGCTTCTTGGTGAAGTTGAAGCCACCAAACTCATGACTCCAGTGCTCAAAGTTCCCACAGATGACGCTAATTGACGAGGGTTGACCTCGGCAATATCCATAGTTATGGACTTGAGTTTGATGGAAACATGAGTGCTGGTGATTTCGTCGGCCTATCGGACAAACAAGGGAGTCGATGTCTTGTCTGATTATGAGAACAGAGGGTTACAAAGTCGCAGATTCGCTAGCTGCAATCTAACTCACGACGGATTTTTTTTTTCAAAGATATGATGCCCTCTCCGTTGGCTCCTCCCAACCCTTATATGAGAGGCTGGGTCTCAGAGTCCAACACGGATCGGTTTACAAGTTTGATTAAAAATACTTGACTATGTCGGTTGGTACTTCTATCTTGATCAGCACATTTGGTTCCTGGGCTTCGGATGCTTCTAGGACTACTATCTCTTTGTGGGCCTTGGACTGTAGCATAAGTACGTACCATATATACCAACTATGAGAACCCGATAAGTCATACCTATGTTAATATCGTTATAACTTATCGAGTTCCCGTGATTGGTATACGTGATACATACTTACGCTTTGCCCCACAAAGCCCACAAAAAAAAGAGTTCTAGAAGCATCCGAAACCTAGGAACCAGGCATGTTGATCAAGATAGAAGTGTCAACCGACATAGTTAAATAGTTGTAATTAAAATTGTAACTGATCCGTGTTGGACTCTGAGACACAGCCTCTCATATATAGGCTGGGAGGAGCCGACAGAGAGGGCACCGTAGCTTTGAGCGAAACACAATCCTCGTAAGTTAGATTGCATCTAGCGAATCGGTGACTCTATAACCCTCTATTTTCATAGTTAGACAGGACTTCGAATCCTTTATTTATCTGATAGGCCGACGAAATCACCAACGCTTTTTTCCATCAAACCCAAGTCCATAACAATGAACATTGTCGATATCACCCCTCATCAGGCAGGCCTAAACAATCATCGACACAAACACTGTTAATATTGTTTAATGTCACCAATCTACCTCACGGATTCCCATGGTTCCCCACGCATCACTGGCATTAAACAGAGTTTAACTGTGGCTATCCCATTTATGTACCCCTCCCGACACATACACCGATGTCCTACGTGCCACCACCGCCTCCCAAACTCCATACACCTTTCCCTCAATGGCACACAACAACGAGGCTGGCGGTAGCTAGCAGTGGAGCATCACAATTGTCGTGGCGCTCTAGCTCGCCGAATACAACATCCTCTTGTCGATGAAGGGCTAGGTCGTCAGCGCAGGCGACCTCGCCGTGCCTTCAACCTAACCAACACATGTATGCATGAGGAGATCTATCGATGTCGAGAGGTCCTCTCGGCAGAGGAGATGCCCAGGAGGATGGATGGCTTGCCGCCATACTCAACACCGGTACAACGCTCGGCACCGACACTGTGCTAGCTATGTGCCACCATCATGATGCTCCACACCGACGGTCGTTGTCTGTCCCCAAGCAGGAGTCGGGCTCGTCGATGTTCGTCATCTCGAAGCCGATCGAAGCCACATGAGCTTACGCTGCCTTTGCCGACCGAGTACGACATCTCGTCATCCTTACACGGTTCCGACGATCCTGTGGATATGCCAGGCTACTGGGCTGCCATGTGCGTGTTAGAGAGTAGGGGTATTTGCATCAAAGTAACCTAAACTTGAAAGAAATTCACAGATTAAACTTTGGCCGAAAGAATTTTACTAAATCTAACCTTTTTTGCAGGGCCGTATAGAGTGGTGCCGCACTCTATAGTGCAATGCGGCGTTCCACTGTGTTGTGCAACGTCACGATAGGTGGCGCCACACTTTAAAAGTGTAACGCCATGAACGACGGCGCTGCACTGTGTTGTGCAACGTCATGAACGATGGCGTTGCACTGTAGAGTGCGGCGCCATTCTATACGGCGCTGCAAAAAGGGTTAGATTTAGTAAAATTCTTTTGGCTAAAGTTCAATCTGTGAATTTTTTTCAAGTTTAGATTATTTTGATGCAAATACCCTAGAGAGCATGCCGCAGCCGTCGAGGCTGCCATTTGGGAGGAAATATCTAGTGATACCACCCCATATATGATACCATGGTACCATTGTTTATAATTCAAATTTCAAAATAAATTTGTGAATGTAGACAAGAAGTATGTTTACAGTACCTAGCGTTTGCAGAACCAAATTCGAAGTAGACACAGAGAACTTAAAAAAGACAAATCAAACATGAATAGGTAGCTAAAACACAAAATGACATTATTTACATAGCAATTTGTCTTTTTTATTTCTCTATGCATATTGTGAATTTAGTTTTGAAAATGCTAGGTATTATAAACTTACTTCTTGTGAATCCCTAGAAATTTAAAATTTTGACAAATATAAATTTGATTTTTGATAAATGGTATCACGTGAGGTACGGTATCACTAGATATTTTTTACGTCATTCTGCCGGTCCGATGATTGACTTCGTCTTTGGGGGGGAGGGTGGGGTGGTCCGGCGTCCACTGTATAGCGTTTAGGGTTTGATGACAAGACAGATTTTGGGACCACTATTGGAGAAGCTTTTATGTCCCATCTTTAGTTGGTTATATCGCACTTCGACAGGCTGACACACAAGAGGATATCTGTACGCGCATGATCCGCCCCCGCTGTTCTATCACTTGTTCTTCAGATGCCTGGTCCCCAGAATGCTAAATCGTTTCGCTGGATCGATCAGAGTCCTGAGGAAATAAAGTGAAGGCGTAAAAAGGAAATGCGTGCTCCTGTAATGATAGGTAAAGTAGAAATAAAAAGATTTCCGACCTACCGGATTCGAACCAGTGACCTAAGGATTTATCTGCAACACTACAGTCCTCCGCTCTACCAACTGAGCTAAGGTCGGGTTGTTGAAATTAATCGCCAAACGTTCTAAGTAACATTTTAGGAATCAGATTCAAAATTTTCATCGCTGGCCCTGAGAACCAGGTTCAGAGAGTAAGCATTGCGGCCAGAAAACTGAATTCATTGTGACGATACCTGCCGAGGACGAGAAGGCACGTCCAGAAGGGACGGCAGCAAGCAGGATAGAACCGGAAGAACGTCTCTGAAACTGTATCTCCAGTCTCTCCCTCCTTCAATCCTCTAGTGTTTCTCTCTAGAATAGTAGTATTAGGTCCGATCCAAATTAATGTTCTTTGATTTGTCTAGATTCGGACGTATCTAGTACTAAAACATGACTAGATATATTTGAATCTAGACAAATCTGAGAACATTAATATGGACTGGAGGGAGTACTATAATTCTCCATCCAAACGAGTGATTTGGAGCACCCGTGGTTCGTATCATTCTTTTATCTCTACATACACAAGAGCTGAAGAGCACAGAAAGAACAAACATGGCCATCCCAAAATTGAAGCCGTTGATGCTTTCTTCAGCTTCAGCATATACAGTATATACATGGATCGTCTTAAGTGGAAAGTGAAAGATGGTACAAGCTCTATGAACATGTTGCCAGACATTGTTACAATAACTACCGTTACATATACAGGCGAACGAAAAG
Organism: Avena insularis; assembly: GCA_023614405.1. Classification (NCBI taxonomy): domain Eukaryota; kingdom Viridiplantae; phylum Streptophyta; class Magnoliopsida; order Poales; family Poaceae; genus Avena; species Avena insularis. Next base: position 192,514,501 of record CM042690.1, read on the forward strand.
CAGGGGGACACTAACCCTATCACAGCGCTCTCCCCAACTCCAGGCGTCTGCCATCACGCAGCGACATCCTTTTGGATTGAGGAGACGACACAGGATACTATGATAATCTTCTATACTTCTCTCTCTCTCTCTCTCTCTATGGCTAAGATTTCTTTTGCATTTTCGCTTTATTAGAACGCCGACGGCCTCCCTTGGGCGGCTGCAGCAAACAATGCACGAGTCAAGACCGATTAGTCGTACAGTACTACAAAATTTGGTTTCGATGAGTTCCAGCTCTACCTGAACTTGCTGTAAGATGTCCTCAAGTTGTACGATGATCTCCAGAAAAACTGGCCGTACATCAGGATCTTCATCCCAGCACTGTTCAATCAGTTCCGACAATCCCGGGTGCGTGTCTGATGGGATCTCCAAGCGGAATCCCTATCGGAAGGTCAGCAGACCATAAGAAGAAACAACAAGGATCTCTGAAATAGGATCTGAACAGAAGATGAGCATCGAGTTCATTCAGGGATAGGCGACACCACAGATGTACCTGCCTTACTCCCAACGCGGCTTGCAAGGGTGTCATGGTATCATAAGGGACCTATAGCATAATTGAGAGTGCACCGTTACCTTTAACCAGTATAGCACAGAAGTTTAAACAACTCGGATGTAAGCTCAAGATGCATTTGACACCAGGGCATACCTTCAATGTAATCAATTCCCACAGAACAATAGCAAAGCTGAATACATCTGCTTTGTGATCATAAGGCTTATGGTTAATAATCTGTTAACATAAACAACAGTTATGAGCTTCTCCTGGGGAAATAAACTCTGGACCTAACTGCGTAAAATGATCTCAACTCTGGACCTAACAACAGTTGCAGCTTTTTTTCTTTTAATTTATTCCTTTAACTGGTGACAAAAAGAGATTTGTCATGTTTATCAGTTGTTGCCGTGAGACAGTACGAATTCTGCTCGCAGAACATGTAACACAGTTTAAGGAGAAGGAATTTTACATGTCCAGATGACATGTTTGACCTAAAACCTTTCAATGACAAAAAGAGATTTGTCATGTTTATCAGTTGTTGCCGTGAGATAGTATGAATTCAGCTCACAGAACATGTAACCCAGTTCAAGGAGAAGGAATTTTACATGTCCAGATGACATGTTTGACCTAAAACCTTTCAATCTGACCCCATAAAACAACTTTTCTGGCACCTGTGGGGAAAACTTATGAAGTTTGGCATGCCCCTCTTACATTAGCACCGGCCAATTTATTGATCCTTTATGGACAAGTTGCAGAAATACAAAAGATTGCCTCGGGAGTTTTGTTACAGAAGATAGAACCAGGTAGGCTAAAAAAATTAAACATTCAAAGCTTCTTAAAATTAAACAAAATCGACTTGAAAACTTAAAAGGAAAAATAATGCAATTGTACCTCGGGTGCCATCCATCTGTAAGTTCCAGTTTCAGCAGTCATTTGTCCCTCCCGACTACCAACTCGAGCCACACCAAAGTCTGCAATCTTCACAACCTATTTCCAAAACTAGTTTTATAACTTAATGGAGTAGGTAATGCCTAGGCAGGTGAGCTTACTCCAATTAAAGATATACTTATCATCACTTTCTCATCTAAGCCTCAACATTGAGGTGACTTTATATGCTTAGGGACACAAAAGCTACGCCAGTGACATAAGATAATTGAAATTCCCATTTTAAAATACAAAATATTTTAAAAGGACAAGTATTTTTTTGTAAAAAATATAAATCAGTTGGTCGAAACAGATATCGAGTTCTTAAGTATAACTAACATTTTTCTGAACGGATATGGATTTCCATTTTATATCTAGCTTATAAGAAATTATTCAAGTTTAAAACAGTATCTGCCATTGCTAGTTTGTCAGATGCGAAATATAATATATATGTGTTCAAAGAATGGTCATACAACAAAGGAGCGCCATCTGACTGAAACCCAAATCGACTGTTGCAATGCGTATATATGTTTTCCAGGTTTTATACCACACATTACAAAAGAAGAACAAATGAATTCTTGGATTCTCAGAACCAATAGCTTCAAAAGTTTGAATAAGTATGCATACTTGATTGTAGCCTATGAGAATGTTTGCAGTCTTCAGATCTCTATGGATTATTCTATTCTGGTGCAGATATTCCATTCCTTTTGAAATTTGGATAGCAATCTTTAGAATGAGAATGAGGCCTAAAATATCATTTTGATTGTGTAGGAAGTCATATAAATTCCCTCCAGGCATGTATTCTGCAAGAAACAGAATCAACCGCAAGAGAACAAAGTAAGCTTAGTAGGTGAGAAACTGAGCACTCATCACTTTGTGTATTCGAGAAAAAGGCCTAAACAGAGTGGGATATGTTGAAACTGCAAAGCACATTCATCAAGAACTAATAAATAAATAAACAAGAGTCTGAGACACAATAACACACAGTGTCCTAAAAAGCAGGCTAGGCGATTGCTCAAGTGTCCAGTAGCCACGATTTGGTCTTGGGGGTCTGTTAGGCGGCATGGGGAACCAAGGTAGTGATGGTCTCTAATGGAATTTGGTTACTTGAGTAAAAAGAGGGCCCTATAATCACAAATCACAGTTTGATACTTCGATAGAATAACAGAACGTTTGTTTTTTCCTGCCCATCAAATTAGCAATTTATTAGCTATGGGCAGACTTGGTAGGAGCAACAGAAAGTCAGAAACTGTTAAGCATACAGCAGGTATAAAAAAAGTCCACTCATGATTATAGTTTCATACAGATTAAATGTTCAAGCAATGGAATTTCACGATTTTTCAACCAGAAGATACATCACAAACAAAACCAAGATGTAAAATCACCTAGATTCAGCCATAAGTTACAGTCCAAATAACAAACTGAGATTCATAAAACAATCAAAGCAATGCATTCGCTGATATCTAAGGTGCATTATGGTTCTGTTCTGCATCATCCAATTTTCTCGATGGCATGAATATTCAGCTCCAGCAACTGACTAAATAATTATAGCCTATGATCGTATCAGGTACTTTATGGCCATGCAATGCATAATTGTGTTTGTTTGTTTCTTTCTTTATACCGATACCTAAATACCAGCTCTAGATTTGAGGATGTCCATGCGCACATGAGTATTATAGCACTGTTATCCAGGTCAGTAGCAACCGTAGCAGAGTTCATTCCAATCTATTACAATCTTTTGACAGTATTGATGGTACCTGTTACAATGCCAAAACACTTTGGCTGACCTGTGCATGTCCCATAAAATTTAAGGATGTGTTCATGATTAACTCCCCTGGACAAAAAATATCTTAATCAGTCAGAATAAAACATAACTGATTATTCAGTAACTGTTGCAGAAAGCTTGCCTTAGAATGAGTGCTTGCTGCAAGAACTCAATTTCTGAAGGACCGTCAAAATGTGTGATTCTGAGTAGCTTTATACAAACATCATAACCATTATATGTTCCCTTATATCTGTGAAATAGGACATGAATGAGATGTGCTGGATAAATTAACTGCAGTGTGGCTTTGCCTATCAAGGGAAAATGCAGGTTCATGATATTTTTGGATTTTTTTTATATGAAAGGCAGGTGTCTGCCATTCATATACAGAAGTGACATTTTCTGTCAGGTGTCTTTATGATAGCATGCCAACCTTTTTGTCCAGCGGATGCCAGCATGCATAGATAGGCTAGCAGTGAATTGGCATAATGGGCACTTCAAGTAAGTGTCAAACAGTTCTTACAAGTCTGCGTAAGACCCAGATGCAATCTTTTCCGTCGTTTTCAGCATGCTCCAGTCGATTTCACAATCTGCAACCTGTTGTCTTAGCTCAAGTATTTTTCCCGAGGATGAAGTACTCGCTGAGTTAGATGGTGCTCCCTACATATTTACATGGGGACAATTTAACTCAATCTGGAAGGAAATGTTAGATTGCATTTTAACTGATTTTTTTTTTTTTGCACATAGTGCATTTCTGTAGTTAAGTGGAAAAAGGAATCGTACATTTTTTCGTGTTAAGGTCTCCTTAATTCTCGTGATCAACGCATCTGTCTCCTGCATGTACAAGTGCAAGATGACATACAGAAGAAAAATGCAATTACCGAGATTAGTAGTTCATGGCGTCTGAAAATGTTAAGCAGGTGGTAGTAATAGCCAGTGGGCAAGTTTATTTAATTTATTCTGCAGATATTATAATCAAATCCTATGCACAACATAAAGATAATATGCGCAGAAATTCATAAACAATCCAGCCCTTAATATAGCCATGCTAAACGTTTACCTTTGTCTTCCACCCATCAACAACAAAAACATCCAAACAAAAGTTATCGGTTGTGGAGTAAACATGAGCTTCACGAATATTGAGTCCAACTTCAGAAAGCAATGAAGTCAGCTGTTGAGCAACTATTACTCGTAAGAAACTTGGCATGTAAAATATGAAAAGCAAGGTATATGAAATTGGATATTAAGGAAATTCTAGAAAATATTGGCATTACCCGCATAAGGAGCTTGGGTTTGTCTTTGGAAGAGAAGATGATCTCATGAAGAAGCATAGGTCCTGAATCTCTGTGGAAAATTGAGAGGACAGTTTAAGTAAAAGTCACAAAACAAATGGTAAGCTGGAGCACTTGGGGACGATGACTTATTGGAGGAAAAGCATGTTGTAGCCACTAGTCTCGAATTTGAAATAGCACTTGGGAATTGAGAAGCAATGGTGTGAAATACCGAAAGAAGCAACGACACCAAGGACAATAATGTTATGATTTTAGTGATGCTACTACTAAGGATGGTCATGATACGATTTCAAAGTGAATTACCTTGACGGGGAAGACATAGAGACCGTGTTGTCTGCACCGTGTATCCTCTCCAAAGTGAGGTCTTCCAGTAATAACCTTTGAGTTGGATCATCACAGTCAGGATAGGTACCCTCACCTTTCGGTTCGACTTGAATGCACTGGTCAAACATCAAGGTAGATCAACATAAATAACTGTGAAGAAATAATAACAAACCAAGTTTATAGCAACATCATTTCTAAGAGGAGATATAGCACACTGCGCTACACTGCTGCACCAGGCGTGTGCAAGAATTATTTTTTCACAACACTACTTTTAAGGACTTGCTGGTTCTGGGATGAATTGCAAAGCGAAAGCGGGTACCTCTAGGAAGCGAGCTTTGAAGACTGGCTGTTTGCCGTTGTTAGCGCACTCGTCCAGGACCTTCCGGTGGAGTAGCACCTCCTCTGCCTTTTCTTCTCCAAGGTCTACCAGGTACCTGTCCGGCAGCTTGTCGAAGTGGGCGCAGAGCGTGTCCCAGAAGGAGGAAGGATCAGAGTCCCCCTGCTTGCCGGCCGCCAGCAGGAGCTCGTATATCCTACGGCGCAGGTCGTGGTGGACGCTGGAGGGCCTGGGCGGCGACGAGCTCTCGCCCGTCCCCTCCTCCAAGGTCAGCGACGGCGGCGGGGGCATCGGGAACTGGAATTTCCTTGTTTGAGCCGGCCGCGGCCGGTTTGGGGGTACTTATATAGGCCGGCAACGGGGGGAGTTCGAGCACCTCCTCCCTCCGATTGGATTGGACTTTCAGAAGGGCGGAGACGATTTTTATTTTTTCCTTCCGGCGGCGCCTGCTTGACCTGCTGCGAGGGCGGGAACAGGAGAGTGTGACCTGTGGCATTGCCGGCGGTAGAGATTGGACGGTGGATATGCAGGGCCGAGGGAGATCGGACGGCTAATCCGCCCCTTGCTATCTCGGGCGCGACGAGCTTCCCGGGGCCGCCGGGCACCAGGCATCGGCCAGGCCGGCTGCTAGACTCACCGTTCCGGCGAAGGGTACTAATTTTTTTTTTTTTTGACCAGCGGCGAAGGGTACTTTGGTCATTGGTTCAATTAAAAATGCGGTTCTTGAATTTATTTTCTTTCCTGGTCTTATTATGCAACGTCTAGTCAAAAGTGACAAGTACTTATTGGAACGTGAGGAATATAAAATGGATTGCGTATGGATGCTGACTCGTAATCTTACATGGCTGTCGAGAGATTGTACTTTGCACTAGGCAGGTTAACATTTGCTTTAGGTTGCATTAGGTTTTGTAAAAAAAAAAGTAGTAACTTTATGCTTGGTCCGACATTATAATATTTTATGAATTAGTGTGTGTTTTACCTATGAAATGCTTGGTCCGATATTATAACATTATAATATTTTACCTATGAAATGCTAATTAGTGTGTGTTTACTACCTCTGCTTTTTTTTAAAAAAGGTGTGTAAATTTTGGCTAAACTCAAACAATGCAAAGATTTACAAAGTTTGCGGAAAAAACTCTTGACATCTACAATGTCGAATACATATCATCAACTACATAGTAGAACCACACTATTTTTGTTTGGAATTGAGGAAGTATATGGTTTTCATTTAAAAATCTTCTTTTGCATCCCCCTGGCGGTGCCTTTTGTATTGTGCTTATTTTTGCTAACCATGATTTTGTAAGTATATTTTTCTTTCTGGTTATGTTTTAACTTGTTCAACTATGCTTTTTCTTAATTAGCTGCATCCTTCTCAATGTGTTTTCCTCAACTATATTTTTTCTTCTCAGTTGTGTATTTCTTTGCATCATTTGAAATATGTTTTCCCAAATGAGTACTTATCAATTGCGTATTTTTCTCAACCCTTTTCGTCTCACAAGTATTTTTTTACCTCTGTAACTATATCCTTTCAATCTTTGTATTTTCCTTCTCTACTAGGTCTTTTCAACTATGTTTTTCTTCTTAATTGCGACCTTTCAACTGTATTTTTTTCTTATCCACTGCAACTTTCAACTATGTTTTTTCCCAACCGCATCATTCCATCTACGCCTTTTGTTCTCAACCCGACCTTTTAATATGTTTTTATTTTTGAAATGGGTTTTCCCTTCTCAACTGCTTTTAACTAAGTCTTTTCCTTCTCAACTATGTTGTTTCAGCCTCTGAACAAAATTCGGTTGAATCTAAAACTTATATCCTATCGCAATTCCATCTCTTTTAGCTGACGCGGGACTAAAATTTCACGCTCCTTACACGGGCATGCAGAACTTCTCAAAAACAACATGGATCTGAGTTAGATATGGCATGTATGAGTGGACATGCATGCGAGATTTTTGACTAATAACAATAGGAAAAATGAAAAAAAAGGATGCATTAGGGAGCCGACCAGTTTCATTTACACGAGGTAATTTTTTAAGAGAATTCAATGGTGCTTACACGTGTCTATTTTGGGATGAAATATATACCTATGGAATTTTGTAAAAGTGTTAATGCACCACGGGTCACATAATTTATGGTGTGCATGTTTGTTTTTTTGGGGAAAACTTGTGGTGTGAATGTGTATATAAAACATATGGAAGAAATTGTAAATGTGTATGTAAGGGGCAAAACATATAGGCATGAAATTTTGTGAACAGAATATGGCCATCTGGTGTCCCCCCCCCCCCCTAAAACATAAGTTTCCATGGGCTAATTTTATTTTGACCGGTCAACACCTATATTCAGACTATATATATCTCTATATAGGTGTACTCGGTTGAGCTGGGTATACTCCACGTTCTTACCGGTTCATACCACCTCCCGTTATCGCGATCTACGTCTTTGTATGCCATGTTTTGAAATTTTGTTGTTGCTGCTATATATCTCCCGATTTTCGCCTCTCGCAGGGTCGTGAGTATACGTGTACGGTGAGTATACATCTAAGAGAATCATACGGACTTCGGATGGGTTCACACGGTCTTCGAAACGAATCGGTATCGAGTTTTTGTTGTCCAATTTTGAAAAGGAGGGGGGACACCGAAGCAAAAATGTTGTATCTTTCTTCATCGAACATTTATGATTTTTAACCAAAATGGTCATACTTCTAATAAAACACTACTGCTATATATATCATCACATGATAAACATAAAGTACTCCCTCCGTCACAAAATAGATGTCGTGGGTTTGTCAAATTTGGATGAATCTATGTACTAAATAATGTCTACATTCATCCGAAATTTGACAAATCTGCAACATCTATTTTGAGACGGAGGGAGTATTTCCTTTTAGATTTGTTATAAAAATGTATCTTTACGGGATCCAGTATAAGGTGCAATATTGTATTGCTGGAACCTGGTGCAAAGTGGCAAACCTAGCATGTGTAAAGTTACTTTAGAACTATCTCTTCTTCCAAACTACTGCTAGCATCAGCGACGGAGGAAACAAAGAGACTTTTTTCTCACTAAAATACATTGTCCGTAACCAACAAGAGCAACTTGCATTACCTATTCAATATTAAGCACCATTTTTGCCTATATGTTTTTTTTCAAAATGGGGAACAACATCTGCATCGAGTGATGCACACAACCTTATATTATACAAAGTACAAGTTCAGCTCAAAAAAGAAAACCCAAAAACATATGCCTCATGACAGTAACTTCACCAGGCAACCACTAGCCCTATTGTAAAAGATAGATATAAGCAAAGATTACACAACTCTTACACTAAGCCTTCAAGAAGTAAACACCACATGTGTACCATTGACGACGAGTAAAACCATAGGTCGATCTTGGGATTTTCATCCCTAAAGTCGAGGTTTGATTCGCCACCTTCAACAAGGACACGACGCAAGCACGCGTTGTCATAGCCTGATCAGAGATCATTCCACGGGAGATTGCATACTCGTCATTGAAGCCACATGTACCATCATCTTTTGTCCTGCTATCGACATCTTGAAAGCTAGTGTTGCTAGGGGAGGTACTGGAAGACGGAGACATCCCATACCGCCTCGCCTACCATCACTATTGCACCACCGTCGATCCAACAACACTAGGCATGACTTGCCATCTCCACAAGACCAACCGTGCATATGTAAGACGTCCAATATGCTATCACTACATAATAGTTCCTTCTTTGAATACATTTGAACATATCCATGCAACAAATATTGGTTTGATTTTCAATTTCATGTTGTTAAATTGACACAACCTATGATGTGCCCCAGCCCCCGGTTGATCCATGCACTAAAATGGGACAACCGTTCTTTATACTCCAATCGGTAGAATAATTATCAAGTTACATTGTCAAAATATAATTCCAATAGGTAGAATAATTATTCCAGGAGCGTTGTCGAGAATGCACACGGAAAATGACATGAATTATTTGCAATGGCTGAAATGAAAGAGACTACCGAATAGACCCGATTAATTTGAGAGGAGAAAACCAATAAGCTTTCCATTAATAAACTGGTTGAGTGAGACCACGACACATATGAATTTTTGCCCTCAAACTAATGTCATCATCATGGACGGAGAGGGACTACATGATAACAAGAGCATAACCAACAAGCTAGTGCCTTGTTTCCTAGAAATTAAATAACCCCATCCAATATATATTTCTATTTTTCGTTGGTCTCAAATTTTGGCTTGGTGTAGTTCTATATAAAGGAAGCAAGGATGTGGCAAACATCTAGTTCGTAGAATTTGATATCATTATATATTTGGTGCATCACTTTGCGATACCCGTCACTTAAGTTCCAATATTAATATGTTTCCAACAACCCCAATACCGAGAGACATGGACGTCGCAAACAAGACTTGTAGAATTTAGGCTATAGGATTCAACATCATTGTATTATTCATGAGTTAAGTAAGTTACGGCACACTACGTGTCGATCCCCCCAGTAGGGGAACATGTAGCATACATAAAAAAATAATCATGTTTATAATTACATCATTATCACAAACTAAATTTGCATAGTCATCGAAACAAGACGCCGCGTACAGCGAATAAGAGCATCCGGCACTACGAAAGTTCTTTTTTTAGCTGGAGCTAGATATATAGTCGATAGTGTCGATTCTCCAAGCTGGATCTGGACTGTTGATTTGACGATGTCGAGAACGCATAAGTACTGAAATTGACACGAAATAACTAGAAAGCTTAGATAAAAACACTCTGCTTGGCTAGGTACAGATAACCCCGGCCAGCTTGACGGTAACATCAATTAATTGCTATGAAGTTTGAAGCAGCATCGATGGGACACTCACAAGCAAGCAAATGTCCACTGTTAGGATCCTCCGCCGCAGCTAGCGTTAAACTAATTGGACGCAAATAGCTTTGATCTATGATGGGTTGATGGATTCAATGTAGTAGTATATATAATATCGTTGCTCAAAAGCAGCTTGTGTTGCATGCCAACGTATCTAGGTAAGTCATGGCGCACACGGTAAGTAATTAAATTAATGTATGCTAAGTGGAGTATATTTGATATGATCTGGAGACCGATACATCCCACCTCCCTACTCCAATAGTTCATACGTTGTAATGTCAAAAAAAAAAAAGTTCATACATTGTCAATAAGTCATGTATAATGGTAGGGAAGGAACTTTTCCGCTTAACCCTCCACATCATCTGGAAAAAACGGTGGATATAAGTTGTACAATGTATTATCTTTTATTGTCATCTTTTAGCAATTAATGAGAATTAATTAAAATTTGATAGGCAAATATTTTGCTAACAAAAGACATATGATTCAATGTGAGGAAATTAGTCGCTTCTCTTGTTTTATAAGAGCATCCGTTAGCTAAGAAAAGACAACTTTCTCTTTCATCATTCTCTCCTCTAACTAAGAAAAAAAATCAACGTAACAATTTTAAGGGAAGACTATCATCACCTCATCGTACATGTCTTAGAGATTACCGACATTAATTACTGCATAAAAACACAATACCATTATATATATTCCCCATTATGGGTTCCATGTGTTAACCTTATCCTACTATCAATCCTTAGTTGATCCCCCTCTTCGTTGCAATGGTGGAGCTAGCCCATTATTTGAGCCTGGGCAAAGTATATCTATAGTTGCATCATTTATTGTTTACCCATTCAAATTCCTTTTTCAATCCTTATTTTTATATATTATTTCAATGGAGTTAGCCAACCAAGCAGGGGCATGCCGGGTCTTGGCTCTGCCTTTGCTCCGTTGTCTCACGTCTTCGCATCAAGCCTTTTTCCTCTCCCTCTTGTGAGTTGCTAGTCCATATTTCCTCTCTTTCTTGGCATATATCATCCATTATTGTCATTTATTTCTTTTAAATATATCATCCCAAGGAACCCTAATGTTGGCTGGCTTAATTGCTTATATAATGGTCTAGAACACACATGGCCTATAAAACGAAGTAATAGTTGTTTTGTATCAGCACTAACATGGGCCATTTACACTATCATAGCATTGTCATGTGATATGCCCGGCCCAAGATGGTCTTAGCAATGATCTACTACTAATTAAATTATAAATGTAGCCACAACACATTTATACAAAAGAATCCATATGATATATGAACACACTACCTTCTTCTATGTAACAAGGGTATTGGATGAAAAATAAAAATACAATCGAGTCCTTATGCCTACACCGATCTCATTGGAAGTGAAGGAGCTATATTTTTTCTTACAAGCACCACCCCGCGTCACATGGAGGATGTCGTTGTACTAAATTTACATACTTGATATGGTTATCCACTATGGACATCAATGGTATTTGGGGCCTCCGCTAACTTGAAAGGTTGAAGAGAGAGGCGTCGGGGATCCACAAAAGTCGACGAGTAGCCATAGATCATCTCGAGCGAGCCGCATAAGAACATTTGGAACATGTGATTTGGGTGGCTTCAACCCCGATTGCAACTATCATTGTTATGGATGCAAGGAGAAATGTCAAAATCGGCTTGTTATTCCATGGAGATAAAGGAGGGGATATCATACGAATAGTTCTTAGCATGGTGACCACAAGGATATCAATGCCAAAAGTGAAAAGAGAACTTTATTCGTACCTAGTAGAAGGGGAGCTTCCTCAAGATACCAACATATCTTAGCTAGGGAAATGATGCTAAAATCAACACCTAACAAGGGAACTTTGACATAGTAACTACCTCCAATACTACAAAATTATCCTCTCATGATTAATCTCAACTAACGGCAGAGGGCACACACCTTAGTGGTGTACATAGATACTGATGTGCGACAAATGATCATCAGTATGCACCAGAAACTATTTCCACTAATGGGAATTAAATAGCGTGTCACTAGAAGTGCCTCCCCAATCGCAACTAGCCTTCTCTTTTACATGAACTTCCTCTGATGGGTGACCACTTGTTGCTTGTAGTATATGTTGTACCTCCTGACGACTTGTTATTGTGGCCTATCAGTAGTATTATTGGTGTCCATCTAGGGGAAAATATTAACAATCACTTATATAGACCCTAACAAAACAGAAATTGACTAATATTTTCATTGACAAGGGAGGCTCATTTGGTAAAAAAATTGTCTCCTTTGTGGCATATTTTATAGAATTTAATGTAACATTTATTAAGCTTGATTATAAAAACATTCTTAAGTATTTTATTGAATGGTATGCATTTAGTTTCAAAACTTATTTAACTAAGAATATAATGAAGCAACTTATCATTCCAATTGTTGAAAATATCCCAAAGTAGTCCTACGTGGGTACTATTTAGGATATAAATAAATTTGTTTCTAATTATCAAGATTACTTCAAATTTTAACTACTCATGTGTTAGCTTCTCTATTGTAATTACAAGAAAAGTCATATATGTATTCATACTTATATTTTAAGTACTTATATTCACCCTCTATTGCTTTCCTTTGTGATCCTTCACGTCAGCATCTTCGCAAACACAGGAAAAGGCTGCATGTTGCCATTTTTTATAGATTGCTTAAAATTATTAAAAATTTAAAATAACGTAACAAAGCACAATTATATTATAAAATTAATATATATGTTTCCAATGTATTAGCCCCTATCCCAATTCTCCGAGAAGGCCGAGGAGGAAAGGGTATGTCCATTAGTGGTTGATTTGGGGAAGTGTTGGCATGCGACGGTTAGAGCTAGAGATGGTGGTTGACATCATTGTTTCTTCACAATTAAGGTCCACCAGTGATGAGTTAAATACGTGGTTTTCTTACCACTGACAAATTTTACTCATTGAATAGCAATAATTTCATCAATATTCTTCAAAATGTCATCTTATCATACTTTAACTTTAATTTAAGGTAACCAGAGCACTAGGATTTCTTGATCATTATAAAATTTATATGTATTAGAACATAATCCTGGAATAGAACACACCGATGAGAAATCACTTGAATGATGCAATAAGAATCAAGTGTATTACTAAGCAAACATATATTTATTGCATTGATACATGGTACATATAGGTGCTTTACAATTGAATCTAGAGTTTCATGAGAGATTGCAAAAATATGCATGTGAAATAGCGATCATCAACTTTAAATTGATCCTTATCAAAAAATCAACTTTAGTTGATCCTTCTCAAAAAAATCAACTTTAATTGATCCATCTCGTATGTGATTATACCGGTTCTTCTACATAACATTACTATACTTGTTTTTTGGAACCACTTAATGAAAATAATGGGGGCACACAGATTGACATCACAATACACAAATATAAGTCTTTGCCAGGCTATCTCTTGTTCTTCTACATAACATGATTGTACTTGTTTTTTTAACCACTTAATGCAAATAATGGAGACACACACATTGACATCACAATACACACATATAAGTCTTCCTCGGGCTATATCCATAACAAATTATTATACAATATACATTTTTTCACGTATCATTTCATCTTGTATTGCTTCAGTCAGTCCTTTGATATCCTGAAAAATAATATAACTTAATTATTACATGCATTTTTGTTAATCCATTACATAGAAGAAAAATGCACAAGTTCAATTATGTGAATAACGCAACAAGACTCATTGGTGTCGGTTCACAGTTTGCTATCTGGATTTTACATTTCAACATACATACCAATGCGCCAATCTTAATGATAATGTTTTACTAACTTACACTTTCTTTGTTGCATGGAATATGCCTCCATCCCAAATTAACTGATGTAGATTTCTCTAGATATGCATGTATCTAGAGGCATTTTAGTGTATAGATACATATGAATATAGGAAAATCCGTGTAAATTAATTTGGGAAGGAGGAAATACTTAAGTTATAAATTAATTTTATACATCACATACTAATATATACCCTTTTTAAAAACATAACACACAATTTGCATATAGATGTATCATAGAAAAATACACCATTACCAATGGGAAAACCTTATTTATTTAGAATTTCATGTTGTTTCCATGAAGATAAGTAGAAACACCATGCACCATAATTCTACAACATAGTATCAAATTAAATTGTGGTATAATTTAGAAAAGTTTACCTCTCGAGACCAACCATCAACATGAAATATGCTCAAACAGAAGCCATCCGTTGTGGTGAAAATATGCGCTTCACGAATATGAAGTCGAACTCGATTAATCAATGCAGATAACTGCACAATAAATAATAGCATATAATATCGAGCGGTGAATCTTTGACTAAACCGCACTTTTAAGAACAAAAAAAACTTGATTGCACTTTCTACCCTTTTTGTTGTCACTCAGGGAGTATCAACAACAACCCGATTTACTTCCCCACATCTCTTTAGCACACACTTGTAATTTATTATACAATTTTCTATATTTAAGAATTTCTCAACTACCTCATAGTTTGAATGCCGCATGTAATAACCATGTGACGTCTGATTCAAAGGCCAAATCCAAAATAATAACCTAAAAATACTGATATAAAATTCCTAAGATCTTGGCCAGAAATTATACTTCGCTAACATTTACTCTAATTTGAGTGATACTTCAAAAAATGAAATTTGTCTCAAGAGCTACTTCTATAAACCAATGCATATTTACAATCCAAATGAGAGCAAAATAGAACAATTGATTTTGAATATAGTTTTAGTCAAACTAAATTTATGAAAATTTAAATTTCCTAAATGTGTTTGCATAACTTAATTAAGCCGAATCTGTTATTTCCTGGTATTTATAGGTTATCATGGAAGAGAGAGTATGATAATTAAAGTAAATATGATTAATTTTTTAAGTTTGTTATGTTTCCTCCTTGAATATATTAAAGTTCCAAATATAAAGAGAAAAGGCACGTTTCCGTTTGTAGTTCAAATTCTACAAGATCTGAAAAACTAAGAACTAGTGATGCTCAGTTTATTGTAGACATACGTAGAGGTTACACCATATCTTCAAAATTTCCCCTTGTTTAAAAAAATAGTAAAGCTTGGAGAGAAATTAAACATTCAACACCAAAATTAATGAACCATCACCTGGCTAAGGAGCCCTGGTTTGTCGCGAGAAGCAAAAACAATCTCATGAACAAGCATTTCCTCCTGTCTGTGCGCAAAGGAAGTTTGAGATTTCAGAACAAATCCGTCAGTTGCTGAAACCTACTCCCTCCGTTCGAAAATATAAGACGTTTTAGCTTTGTGAATCGAATGTATCTAGATATCTTTTAATGTATAGGTTCGTAGAGGTTTAGAATGAACCTTGCACCAAAAAATGACTAGATACACTCGTAGCACAAAGCTAAAATGTCTTATATTTCCGAACTGAGGGAGTACGTAGGAGACGTGTGTACCTCAGCTCCGGCAGCGCCGGCTGCGCCTCGGGTGAACCGCCGAACCGGTCGTCATCGTCATCGTCGTCGTAGGGGAGCTGAACGCGCTGTATGAACCGTGCGTGGGCGGCGATGCGGTTGTTTGCGTCGGCGTTGGCGAGAACCCTCCGGTCGAGCAGAACGTCGTCCGGCCCCGGCCACATGTAGCGGGTAGTCAAGTAGCTCCGGGGCAGGCGATCGAAGTGACGGCGGAAGGAGGAGAGCTCCTCCCGCAGTTTCCCCATCACCACCAGCTCGTGGTACAACGCCCGTATAGCCTCCGCATCCACCTCTTCCATCACGGCCGGCCGGCGGCGTACAAGATATCAACGAACAACAACGCGATCTTTGGCATGGATATGTCGACTCAAGTGTGGTCGATGGTCGAGCTGGTTATAGCTGGGTTGGTACTTACGTGGACCAATAAATCGAAGAAGTTCCCTCTCGCAGCCATTTATTGGAAAAAAATGCGAGGTCGGCGCCTACGATGGATGCATCCGTCGATGGCAACGATGCACTTCATAGTAGTATCGACAAAATGCGGCGTAACGATTGATCCATCGATCGATGGAACCCATGCACTGATATATTTTCATTCCTACGGGATCTACA
This sequence comes from Avena insularis, assembly GCA_023614405.1. Lineage (NCBI taxonomy): Eukaryota > Viridiplantae > Streptophyta > Magnoliopsida > Poales > Poaceae > Avena > Avena insularis. Next base: position 192,530,646 of record CM042690.1, read on the forward strand.
TAGGAACATACCAACCGACTCTTGTCTTTATATCTAGCTCAATTGACTCTTAATTCGGCCAGCAGAGTTATTGCCGAACGTGGAAGGCAAGAGAATACATAATAAAATCGACTCTTCTTTGTTAAGAGTATGAATTCGCTTACAGCTCCACTATCATGGGACCAAAAAATTCGAGGGTGACTTGTTTCTTTTTATCCTGTGAATCCCTCTTCAGTTATTCCTACTTCGTTTCCTTTTTGTTTTTTCCTTTTGATATTACGTTTTATTAGACTTCTCTTCGCTGTCGATAGACACAACGTCCGATGATACGATCGTGGTACGTCTATGTGTAAGAGAAAATATGAAACCAAACCCGCCCTAACACGTATAAACGAGGCTGACGAATCCTTAACTCTACGGGGCTCACGTGGGTAGAACGTCATTCATTAGTCCAGGTCAAGTCAGTTAGACTAAACATTGATGGTTCAACACGAAAAACATTCAAAGGCACACGGTTAGGCATACACTGGATATACATACTAACAACAATGGTGCATGTGCGTACAAGATTCCTTCACCGAAAACTTTTACGGGCACAACGTGTGCTATCATGATTAGAGTTTCAACGTCAGTTGTTTCGAATTTTACTCATCATATTTCACTTTTGTTTGACACGTCTGCCCGTATTCGTTTGCAAGAGTATATATATAGACTCATATTTAGACGCACAACAATGAATACCACGAGAAGTCTCCCGATATCAGAAAAGCAAAAAGATCGTCGATGAGCATGACAACTAGTTATACGTCCGACACGTACTCTAGAAACCGCGCCGTAAAAGATCCGACGTCGTAAACATCGCACGTCTTTAGGTCAAATAAGTTACGCAAGACCAGTCGAATGCTCATATGAGAAGATGTTTGTTGCTAAACATCACATAGATCTTACATCACAAAGAATAACAAACTTCCATTCACACACGCAAACAAAAAGCTATATCGATGTGAAGTAAAGATCATAAAAGTTGCTTATTTATTTTAAACATTAGTACATAGTAGATTTCAAAGACTATAACAGTATTAAAGTTAAATCATACTTAGCTATGCCTAACAGTCTAACAGGCTAAAAGCTAAACCTTACTTAGTTATGTCTAAAACTACTGCTTGTCGTTGCCATACAAATGACGCTTACAAAGAAAAACAGCTTCTATCGTATAGAAGACTTCGTCATCGACATCGGTCCTTCTGCCTTCCGTCTTCACTCCACCAAAGCAGTCCCCGCTCATGCTGCCTTCCGCCTTCACTCCACCAGCGCAGGCAGCATGATCATCTATGGAGACGATCTCCTTGCTCCTGACTTCCATGTGCTGGTAAGCCGTTGTTGCAGGCGCCTTTGCACGGGAAGCAGCAAGACGGCCTGTCCGTGCTCAAGTCGGCACGTTCCTCGTCTGAGCTGGAAAAGCTTTGCATGGGCGAGAATCAAAAAGATGAAAACTCGGAGAGAATGGAGTCGGAAGAAGAGAAAGATGAGGGAACGTGAGAAAGGGTGAAAGTGGGAAGAAAGAAGAGAAATATTAGAGCTGAACAGAGCGCTGGGAGAGACAAAGAGAATACGGTTTGGAGCGTAGCGGAGGGCGATGGCAAACCTCATAAAAGAATACAAGATTACCTTCGAAGATAGGTCATTAGCGGTCGGGCACAACAGGCGCAGACGTAGGAGGGAGCTCTGTAGATGGGAGCGCACCCTCGTGGTCGTCGTAGGTTACACAAGCATCGTTATTCATGCAGGACAGACGCATCGACACAGGACATGGCTCATCAGGCCTCGCATACGCACGTAGAGTCGTCGCAGAAAGGGTAGCCTCACCAGCGTCATTCATGTGAGGAGTCTCGAAGATAGGTCGAGTGTAGTCGAAAAAATCTATCCCGAGACGAAGCGAAAGCGTCGGCAGCGAGCGAATCCTCTTGTTTAAGGGAGAGGAATAAACATAGGGCTTCGTGTTCTTGGCATCGCTGGGGATGGAGACGTCGTCCTCCGCAATGAATGGGTGCACGGGTAGAGGGCATGCCTCATCTGGCCTGGCATACGTTTCTACAGGCATCGTAGCAGTGCTTTGCTCACTGCATGCATGCGGTAGGGAGAGTAGTCCCACAGTTGACTCGAGTGCATATGAAGAAATCCATAACACCTAGAAAAGACGCAAACAAATGTCAGTAAAAACAGGAAAAAACAAAAGTATAAAAGAAGAGCGAAACGCTTACCTTAAAACGATGAAAAGCCAATAGGATGACCGGCACGCCGACGATCTCGTAGGAAGACACCTTTCACTATTTCCTAACACGACCAATACAGATAAAAAATAAGCGTTAGATATAACTGTAAAATAAAATAAGCAAAATAGAGAAAGAACCGCGAAACGCGTACCTTAAAACATCGAAGAAGGGAAGAGAACGTAGCGATGACGAAGATGTGAACGAACTCACAACAAGATGCCTTCGATTGTTTCCAAAGTCGAAGAATACAGAGAAAAAGAGAAAAAATGAGAAAAAATGACTTAAACTGAGATAACTAGAAACCCGCCGATGCGAGTCCATGACAACACTGGCTATCCTCTCTTTATGGTGGACGCCAGTCCGGTATCAATGACAGGCAAACGACCTAGCAGAGACGATGCAGAGAGAAGAGGGTATGATCACATAACTCTCAGAAAGGAGACGTATATAAGAGAGAAAAAAGATAAAATATAGGCGTTCCTGCTGTAGGCATAGACTTGTGGTGCTAGCCGTCTTTCAGGACACGCCGGTAAGCATCGCATAAAGGAGACATGGATCATATCCAGCTACGCCCGTACGATTTGGGATCCACCGCACGATCTCGCCGTGAGAAATTGTGTGCATGAACGACATGGAAGCGCCAAGGCGACTCTTGCCTGGACCCACCAGCTGGACGACTAGAGTTTCTGCTGCCAGCTCACCGATTGACCGCGATAAACCACGTCCATGTAGAGTTACCGATGGCACGTCCACTTCCAACTCAGCTCTCGGAGGCGAGAACGGCCGTACACGGAGAGATAATGCTGCCAGCTGTTTCAGCGGCCGCGAAAAACCTCTGCTATCTAGAACCTACAGTGCTAGCTAGGCTCTAGACGGGCGCGGGGAACCACGACCATCTAGAGCCAACGATCACGACCCTCTCTAGCCTAAGTTGTCAGGTCATCTATCCACCGCGAGAACCCGCATCCTCCCATGCGTTCCGACGCCACCTGATCTGCCAGCTCGGCTCTTTGTCGCGATAATCCGCGGCCGACATGGGATCATGGTGCCACGTCGGCTCTCGACGGGCCCTGCCACCCGACGGTTGCGGAGGCGTGTCGCGCCGGGAAAGCTTCTCACAAACCGGGGTACTACCCGCGTATGCCGACGACGGGCCCATAGAGCGCGCGGTCCATCGTCTGGTGACGCGGGGTATGAGGGCACGTGCGACACCCGCCTGCGGTCACGAATCTTTCCCCTTGGCCTGCAGCGAGTCCTGCCTCACGAGATAGCAGGGTTCCATTACGACATCGTGTCCTTTATAAAAATGAATCTATTATTTTATAAAAAATGCTAATTATAAAATTCCAAGTCATTTTAGGATTTTTAAACAAATAAGTGTTATAATTGACTTTATAAGTTGTTTTATTCTATTAAAATAAAAGGGATATCTTCTATTTTATCATTTATAAATCAACATAAATCCTGGTTAGGCTTAATGGAGTACTTAGGATTTATTAAAACATAGAATTTAATTCTGCAAAGCTAAAACAAGTAGAACTTAGATAAAATTATTTATTTAAAATAATTGAATTAATTATTAAGTATGTCTAAATACTTCAAACCCTAGCAAACTATTAAGATCATCTATTTATGCTATTAGCAATAAAAAACTTGCCTCTAGGATTATAATAGCAAACCAAATCTTTAACTCATCATTCACTTACATTAGAAGTGAATGATCTCACATTCTTAATCATATTTAGTAAACCCTAGAGCTTGGTAATGCTTTAAACACCTTATGACTTAAATTCATTAATGTTTTTATAGTTAACTTTGGGTTGTTTCAACTAAAACACAAGACATCTTAATTCCAAGTTGTCTTAGCAATGCAAACACCTTAGATCGTATTTCGCTAATCTTAAGGTCTGCTTAAACCTTATCAAATAAAATTATTCTTTTTGCAACTTCAAACAAACACGTTATGTTAGTTCTTTTAAGTCTTAACAATTTAAACATGGACTTCCTTAATAGCTACATGGTACCAATCAATCTTAATCTTGAATTACTGTTGTGCTTTACCTTTTATATCTTATATGTTAATCTTAAGTTCTTTGTAAATATACTTGCTTGTGAACAAAACTTGAAGATAAACTAAACCTTAACAAAATCACCTGAGTTCAACTCATCCACATTATTGGGGAATTACCTCAGGATTTCACAGAATGCATAGCATTACTTATACATCACAGCATATTGTTTCTTTATACATTAGTTCTTATGATGGCTCTAAAAATAGCCATCTTCCACCGTGTTTAAACATTATTTTCGGTCAAGCAATTGACAAGGAACTCTCAATCCTTGCCACTAATGACTAATAATTGTGAAGATATGTAAAACCTTGCTTTGAATTGTGTTGTATAGGAAATCCTGCTTTTTAATGAGAAATCAGGAGTCATAATGAAGGTTTTTGAGGGACTACACACGGCCAAGTAATCGTGGAGTCAATTCCAGGCGTCAGACGCCGTAATGACCACTAGTACGGGCAGGGCCCGTCCATACCGTCCGCCCGTACCATGTGGCGACGACTTTGTCTCGTTAAACCCTACAACTTTTGTGAAGACGCCTATATATTTTGAGGCTCCAGCCCCTGGCCAGAGGGCCGCCATTATCAGATTGCATCACAACACCACCAAAGGAGATCCACGCCATTTTCATCCATTGTTCATCCATCCATCATACATCCCCTCCATTAGCCATAGCCATTGCTTTGTATTTTAGATCTCCTTGTGATTCGACGACCATCGTAAGAATATTTGATTTCAATCTAAGTATTTTGCATAATGTTTTCCATCCTTGATCTTATTGTTATGAGTGAGTAGTCCTCACGGGCTGCGGGTTGGGGAGAAACCTCGCAGAGATTATGTGCATCTAATTCATGGGAGCATTATATATTGTTTGAAATAGTGATTTGTATCTTTTGTTTCTTGTCTCGATCTGTGGACTTGTAGGTACCCAAGATCCTATAGATTTATAAAGGCTTGAGGTGATATACTAGGCCAGTGGTGATCCCATAGGAACCCCAGTGAATGAAAGGATAGTACAGTCTTTGCTTAGCGACCCATTCAGGATCACAACAACATCACTACTTAATGCTTTGATCTGTGTTTTGCACTTAATAATCGTTTGTAGCCCGTTGCTTCATGGTGCACTCGGTTGGATTAAAAGACTTCTGCTATGCCCGCTACATCACTGAGGCTCTAGTATATTAGGATGTGTTGCCCACAAGAGATTATCACTATTAAAACTTTACACATGAATGTGATTATTATTATCTTTCATCCCATATGATGTGCAACTGCAGGTGGATCTTCAACCCTGGCCTATCTCCATCCATTTATTCAACCCACTATAAATGTAAACTAGATTGGTCCGGTAAACAAAGGTAAAAGAAAGAAACAAAGTCTTGTAGATGTGTCCTTTTTATTTCCTTTTAGCATTGCTTTCCTAGGTTCGGTTAAACCTAGGTCTTCTAGGGAAAAAGCTATTATACTACATTTGTGAATCCTGATCGAAGGTATCACCTTACCGGACCAATGAAGCTGTTTTCAGATATTAGATTTTTATATCGCCTCGAAGACCGTGATTGCATAATCTTGTAATCACAAAGGCAAGTTCATACTTGCTCATGTACTTTGGTTATTTTCTATTAAGTATTTGCAATCTATTATTGTTATCACCTGCATTTCAAAAAGGACGACAAAAAACACTATTTTCATGATTAATACGAACTATTGGTTACTGATCTAGGGTGATGAGTTAATCTGTTATGACTAGCAATGGAATCACCATTGCACAGGTTTGTATCCTCTAGGACTTAACAACCAATATCGCTAGTGATTCTAGCGCTGTATAATACGCGCTAACTATAAGACTTGGAGTGGGACGAGAAAGTCATCTGGATCTTGTTACTTTCGCATGTCAATGGATGCGCAGGATGTGGTTGTTATCCTTGGACCGTGAGTGTAATATCGAGAGAGGATATACAACCGAAGGGTGGGACCCCACAACGTCCCATGGTAGTTCTGGCATCCATAATGGAGTGTTTATGTTTCATTGTTATAATACAAAAGGTGGGCATAGCGTACACTAAGGGGGCATGCGGGGTAATGGAGAAGGGCAGCGAAAGGCTTGGATCATCTACTAGGCCCCACACCTAAATAAGTGTGGACGAGAAAGATTCGCCCGGTTGTGCAACAAGGATTTGATCTCTTATGGGTAAAGTAACGCACCTCTGTAGAGTGTAACAATTGTGACATGTTACTCACTGTTCCGGAAAGGAGCTACGAACGTGACAGGAAAGGAACTCCATAAGTTCTAGTAAACCTGTGAAGGCTGACGAACATAGTATTTTAGAATAAAAGCAACCTTTAATGAAATGTTTACGAAAACCTGTATGGCCTACGTGTTGGAGATATGCCCAAGAGGCAATAATAAAGTAGGTTATTATCATATCTTCATACTTATGATAAATGTTTACATTCATGCTATAATAGTATTAACAAGGAAACCATTAATACTTGTGTGATTTGTAAACTTAATTTGAAGTCCCTAGTATAGCCTCTATACTTCACTAGCTTGTTGGTTGATTGATGATTGTGGTTTCCATATCATGAACATTGAGATGTTATCAACAACAAGATCATATCGTTAGGAGAATGATATGGTGGACATACTCCTATAGATAAGCGTAGCATAAAGATCAAGTCATTTCAATAGTTCAATTGCTATATGCTTTCTGATACATAGTAACCTAATTCCTTCGACCATGAGATCATGCATATTGCCTTTACTGGATGGATGCTTTGATGTCATCAAACACCACACCGTAACAGGGTGGCTATAAAGGTGGCATTGAGTGTTCGGAAAGTATTGGTTGAAACACATGGATCAAGAGTGGGATTTGTCCATCCACATGACGGATAGATATTCTCTGGGCCCTCTCGGTGAAATGTCATCCAATTAGCTTGCAAGCATGTGACTTGGTCACAAGGGATCACATATCACGGGAACGAGAAAAGAGTACTTATCGAGAACGAGGTTGAACTAGGTATGCGAGATACCGACGATCATAACCTCGGATAAGTAACATATCGTGAGACAAAGGGAAATTGGTATCGTATGTAAGTGGTTCATTCGATCGCAAAGTAATCGTAGAAATATGTGGGAGCCATATGAATTTCCAGATTCCTCTATTGGTTATTGACCGGAGAAGTGTCTCGATCATGTCCGCATAATTCACGAACCGTAGGGAGACACACTTAAGGATTCGACGTTGTTTGAGTAGTTATGGTATTATGAGAAAGAGACCGAATGTTGTTCGGAGTCTCGGATGGGATCCGGATATCACGAGGAGATCCGGAATGGTCCGGAGAATAAGATTCATATAAGGAAAGTCCCATTTCGAGTTGGGGAATGGTTCCGTGTTTTCATCGAACATTCTAGAAAGTCCGGAATGTCCCAAGACCGAGGGGAAGGGTACATGAATGTGTCATTACATATTGGAATGATTGCATCATGTACTAAGTGTTCTCGCTGTCCGAAATAAAGGGTTTATTTAAATCCTAAATTGAAAAGTCAAACGGCTAGTTTGAAAGTCAAACGGCAAGTTTTGGAAAGTGGAAAGAGGAGGAAAAGAGGGAAACCGAGTTGGAGAGGGAGACCTCCTCCAACCGGGCGCCAACTCAATGCCGAGTTGGGGAGGGACTCCACTCCTCCTCGGCCAGCCCCCTCCCACCTATATAAGGAGGGGCAGGGCTCCCCTCCTTAGACACACAAGTTCCTATCCTCTAATCTAAACCCTAGACCTAAACCCCGGTTTAGAGCTATTTCGGTTTAGAGCCTTCTAATTGGTTTAGAGCCTTCTAATTGGTGTGTCTAATTACTAGACCACTAATAGCCTCTCTCATAAGCTCCACCATACTGACCGCTTAAGGCGAGCCTCGGATCTCCCTCTACTTCGGTACCACGCCGTTGTCTTTGGGAATCGCGAGGAGAGTGCTACAACCTCCGCCCACCTGGAACAAGGGAGAGGAAGGTCTTCGGAGTACCGAACGTGTGACCGATCAAGGAGCGCTGCTGGAACGTGGCGCTGGAAGGATCGTCTACGCGATCTTGAGATCGGAAAGAGTACGACTACATCACCCACGAGAATCTGCTCTCGTTAACCGCTTTGGAATCTTCGAGGGTGAGTTCCACTATCGACTCGTTGCTACAATCTAGTAGATAGATCTTGGCTTGTTTGTTTGTATGCGATAGAAAATTTTGTTTTCCATGCTACGAACCCCTACAAAGGGTATCGAGCCGTGTCTATATGTAGATCTGCTAGACGAGTAGAACACAATGGTCATTGTGGGCGTTGATGCTTTTATTGTAGATTGCCTTTTGTGTACTTTGCATCTTGCGGCATGTTGGGATGAAGCGGCCCGGGCTAACCTTACATGACATCGTTCATGAGACTTGCTCCACGTTTGACATGCAACTTGTATTGCATAAGTGGCTTTGCGGGTGCCTGTTTCTCCTAGCATAGTAAAGATCCAATTTACAACGGGTAATCAACAATGCTAGTATCAATGTTGTGGTTCTTGTTCGTAAGTTAGAACGACACTTATTGAAAGCCCCAAACCACGTAAAATATGCAAAGAAAGTAGAGGCGTCTAACTTTGTTTTGCAGGGGTGTGCAGTGATGTGATATGGCCATGATTGTGATTATATTTGATGTATGCAATGTTCCTTATTGTAAGTTGGCAACCGGCAGGAGCCATATGGTTGTCTTTAATTTCTGTTAAGACCTGCGTGTCTATTCAAAATAGTTGTAATAGTTGAAGCTGGTGGACGACAACCATGAAGAAGCGTCATTGACCTTGATGCTATGCCAGTGATGATGGAGATCATGTTCGTGCTTGAAGATGGAGATCGAAAGCACAAAGAAGAAAGGCCATATCATATCACATATTATGAATTGCATGTGATGTTAATCCTTTATGCATCTTGTATTGCTTAGTAGACGACGGTAGCATTATAAGATGATCCCTCATACACATAAATTTCAAGTTCTAAAGTGTTCACCCTTAGTATGCACCGTTGCCAAAGCTTGTCGCTCAAGCACCTCGTGATGATCGGGTGTCTTTGATTCCGCTGGTGAATACAACGTAAGCAAGCCAGATTTGCTTATGCGGTAGCTAATGTTGATCTTGACGAGCCTAGCATGTACGCATGGCCTCAGGAACACGGATTACCGAAAGGTAGAGCATGAGTCATATAGTAGATATGATGAACATGTTGATTGTTCGCCATTGAAGCTATATCAACTCTCGTGATGATCGGTTTTGATGTGGTGGATTTGGTTCGTGTGATCACTAAAACAAAGTGAGGGATATTGTTTTGAGTGGGAGTTCACCTAGATTAATTTAATTATTAATTAGAACTCAATTTATCATAAACTAAATCAAAGTGAATTTGCATAGTTGTTGTAGTCATTGGCATCCGTTTACCACCTTGCGCTTAGTTATAATTGAGATGATAGAACTATAGAATTCTGGTTAGTTACTTTACGAACTGGTATCGTATTGTTTTGAAGTGTTAATCTAAAGTTTAAAGGTCCTATTGCAAACTTTCAGTAAGTTCCGGTTACTCTATGAAGTTTAATAATTGGTATTAAAACAAGAGTGACAATTCCAAAGTGTTAGTATATGAGTATCATGTTTGTCTCCATGATTCTTGATATTCAAAAGATTATCTTAATATCAAGGTTATCTAGGATCTGAAAGAGTTGTTTCAGAAACCATGATGTGTGGAAGATATTGTGATATCTAAAACGAAATTTTGGTTACAACATGATAGAGTATAATATGGCAAAAGTCATGTTCTCATATTTGATGAGAATTTGCAAAAGGTTGGAGACACTAGTTGTCCTAATCTTCCAAAAGGTTTTGGAGAGCAACATTATACTCGCGATTCACCGTTAAGCTAAAGTAGCTAGATCATGGATAAGTCCATGATGAGGGTGAATATTTGATGTAGGTAAAATGTTTACTACACCAAGAGATTACTAAAGAAAGGAATTTGAAAGAACACCAAATATTTGATAATGGTGATCTACTTCAAAGTGCAAGTTCAAAGACATTGGTATTTAACTATACACGCTTTGGACTATGTGTCATATGTATGACTCCACTATTGATGTTGATAGATTCTTTCAAACAGAAATACTGAAAGAGAATCTCATGAATATATGGCAGAAAAGAAAAGACTAGAATTGTTCAGTTTAAGTATATAGATGATATATGTGTTATGGCTATATTCTTTGCTTATTAAACAATGTGGTTCTTAAGTACTTGATACTGAATTTGTTGGTATGAATCGTCATACGAAACAACACAATTCATGAACTACAATGGCCTAAGTAATTAGCAAAAGAATATGTGATGATGTTCATCGAAAACAAATAAAGGGTTATTGTGTTGCTCGTTAAAACATCAATGCTTGCCTTCAAGATTTGTTTTATCAGGTATTATGAGAACAAAAGGGTTGTTCAAATAATTGCCGTAATCCATAAAAGATGGATGATTCACAAATCTCGTTGGATAAATCACATCCATAAAACTAGTGCTAAAATTGTCGAAAGACAAATTGATTGAAAGATCACTTAGGAAGTGACATCGCCGTTTAAATTATATTGGAAAGAAAACATGAAGAAACTCCATGTGGATGGAATTTTGGAGTCTTTTGATTTTTGATCAAATGACGTTTGTGAAACTTTCCTAGAGATAATTAAAACTTCGTTCATAGGCCAAAAGGGAACGAAAGACTAGCTTATTGGAACTTGTGCATATTGTTGTACTAACTCCATTATGTGTAGTCAAGAGCGATGGATTTCAACTTCATATGCTTTCTCCGAAAATTTGAGTGAATATATGAATATTTACTTAATAAGGATGAAGTATGAAATATTTGAAAAGTTCAAAGATTTTCAAGATGAAGTGCAAAATCATTGTAACAAGAATATAAATAGTTTATGATAAGATCATAAAGGAAGATATTTAAGTTACAAGTTTAGCATAATACCTAAGATTTAAGGAATCGGTCCGTGGATTTGCATTTCCCGAAACACCATAAGAGTATGGAGCGTTCGAGATATGTAATTAAAACCTTGTTTGACATGGTAAGATCAAAGGTATAATTCATAGAACTGCCATCATATTTTAAAGATTAAAAGCTTTAGAGACTACCGTTTTCCACTAAAAGAGCTCCATCATAATCCGTTGAAATGACACCATATAAAGTTATGGTTTGGGATAAAACCCAAGTAGTCCTTTCTTAAACATTGGTATGCTATGCATAAGTAAGATGTTTGCAACCAAAGTCGGATAAACCTGTCTTTGTATTACTGTTAAATATTCCTCCATAAACACCGGAGACAAAAAGTGTTTGTCGCTTAGAGCGTCAAGTTTCTTTGAGAAGGAATTTTTCGTGAAAAGTTAAGTGGGAGGACAATAGAACTTTGATAAGGTTAAAAGAACCTTAGCTATATGTGCAAAGTTGCGCAGCACCGAAAAGTGTTCCGGAGGCAGCAACAATGCTCATGGCTCACGTGCCTCAAGGGTTGTGGTCACGGAGGTCTAAGTTTCTATTGAAACAAGTAGGTCGGATGAACAATCAAATACCAAGATTTGAGGGTTGAATCATTATTTGAGAATAATGAACCTACTACATGCAAAGAAGCAATGATGGGCCCTGACTCCGTCAAATGGCTTGAAGCCATATAATCCGTGATAGTTCCATACACGAGAAATCAAGTTTTGAACTTGAAGGACCCTCGAAAAAGGTGTAAGACCTTGCAGTTGTGTTTGGATCTATAAAGAAGTAGACGTGGATGTTTCACATCTATGAAATAGTCGACGTGTTGGGAAAGAGTTCACAACAATGTTCAAAGGTTGTATATGACAAGATTTGATCTTTCATAGCGATTTTTAGTCTAGACGGATTAATGTAGCAACCACTACATATAATTTGTTATGTGGTAGTAGAATAAACAAAACAAGTTCTTCTAATAGAATGGTTACCTAGGACGTGTGCATGACACGGTCCAAAGGGTTTTGTTAATTCAAAGGATGCTAAAAGCATATGCAAACTTCAATGGTTGAAATAAGCATAGCGGAGTTGGAATCTTCACTATGATGAAACTGTTAAAAGAGTTTAATTTCATCGGAGATAATGAAGATGCTTGCATTTGCAAGAAATTAAGTGGGAGCGCTAAAGACATATTTCTAATACATTATGTGGAGTACATATTGTTGATTAGAAATGATGTATCTTTTATTAACACATATTAAGAATTTCATCCTGATGAAAGACTTAGGCAAAACCCAAATATTTGGCATCAATAGACGCTAATATGGTTGTGCCAGAAGTACATAGACAAGATATTGAATGAGTTCAATATAGAAACTACAAGAGAGGTTCTTGTCGCACAGAAAGGATTGAATGAGTTCAATGTTGATGATATATTCAAGTGTATTGACATTTGGTAAAGTGAAACAAATAATCAAGTATAGATTGATACTTGATGTATGAAATCACAAAGAATATTTATATCAATCATACTGTGATATGTACAAATCCAGATATGTCCTATGCTCTAAATGTTGTGAGCATATACCAGAATGATTCGTAAGATGATCATTGGACAATAGTAAGGATATTCTTATGATCTTTTTGAAGAACTAAGAGTATAATATTTGTAGAAGTGACAAATAGATGGTTAGTTCATTGTAAAAGTACTACATTGATACTAGCTTTGTCACAAAGTACAAATTTAGTTTATCTCAATCTAAATTAAGGGTGGCACAATATAATGGAAAGAGAGTTCCATAATGGTTTTGGATGAGTTCCAAAGTTAAGACATTGTGACAGATACTACAACAAAAGGCTAAGTATATGACTGCTATTATAGCAGCAAAAGAGGGCATTTGTGTCAAGTAGTTTGTTATCAAACTAGGTGTAGTTCACAGCGGGATAATACTATGAAGATATATTGTACGACAATATTGTCAACATGTTTTAACCCCAAAGAACTAAAGGTCACACCGAAAGACCAAATTTATACAAAGCCATCTCATTAGAGAATGAGTGATGCGTAGAGACGCAAAGACATGCAATTACACACGGACCTGGAAGTGTCAGATCCGGAGATTAGTTGACCACTAGCAATCGTGTACATACAACACCGGAAAGCCATAGGTGTTGAAAACACAAAGGTTTGAAACTAGATTATTGACTCTAGTGCAAGTGGGAGACTGTTGGAGATATGCCCAAGAGGCAATAATAAAGTAGGTTATTATCATATCTTCATACTTATGATAAATGTTTACATTCATGCTATAATAGTATTAACAAGGAAACCATTAATACTTGTGTGATTTGTAAACTTAATTTGAAGTCCCTAGTATAGCCTCTATACTTCACTAGCTTGTTGGTTGATTGATGATTGTGGTTTCCATATCATGAACATTGAGATGTTATCAACAACAAGATCATATCGTTAGGAGAATGATATGGTGGACATACTCCTATAGATAAGCGTAGCATAAAGATCAAGTCATTTCAATAGTTCAATTGCTATATGCTTTCTGATACATAGTAACCTAATTCCTTCGACCATGAGATCATGCATATTGCCTTTACTGGATGGATGCTTTGATGTCATCAAACACCACACCGTAACAGTGTGGCTATAAAGGTGGCATTGAGTGTTCGGAAAGTATTGGTTGAAACACATGGTTCAAGAGTGGATTTGTCCATCCACATGACGGATAGATATTCTCTGGGCCCTCTCGGTGAAATGTCATCCAATTAGCTTGCAAGCATGTGACTTGGTCACAAGGGATCACATATCACGGGAACGAGAAAAGAGTACTTATCAGTAACGAGGTTGAACTAGGTATGCAGAGATACCGACGATCATAACCTCGGATAAGTAACATATCGTGAGACAAAGGGAAATTGGTATCGTATGTAAGTGGTTCATTCGATCGCAAAGTAATCGAGAAATATGTGGGAGCCATATGAATTTCCAGATTCCTCTATTGGTTATTGACGGAGAAGTGTCTCGATCATGTCAGCATAATTCACGAACCGTAGGGAGACACACTTAAGGATTCGACGTTGTTTGAGTAGTTATGGTATTATGAGAAAGAGACCGAATGTTGTTCGGAGTCTCGGATGGGATCCGGGATATCACGAGGAGATCCGGAATGGTCCGGAGAATAAGATTCATATAAGGAAAGTCCCATTTCAGAGTTGGGGAATGGTTCCGGTGTTTTCATCAGAACATTCTAGAAAGTCCGGAATGTCCGCACTCGGAGGGGAAGGTACATGAATGTGTCATTACATATTGGAATGATTGCATCATGTACTAAGTGTTCTCGCTGTCCAAAATAAAGGGTTTATTTAAATCCTAAATTGAAAAGTCAAACGGCTAGTTTGAAAGTCAAACGCAAGTTTTGGAAAGTGGAAAGAGGAGGAAAGAGGAAACCGAGTTGGAGAGGAGACCTCCTCCAACCGCGGCCAACTCCAATGCCGAGTTGGGAGGGACTCCACCTCCCTCGGCCAGCCCCTCCCACCTATATAAGGAGGGGCAGGGCTCCCTTAGACACAAAAGTTCCTATCCTCTAATCTAAACCCTAGACCTAAACCCCGGGTTAGAGCTATTTCGGTGTAGAGCCTACTAATTGGTTTAGAGCCTTCTCATTGGTGTGTCTAATTACTAGACCACGCATAGCCTCTCTCATAAGCTCCACCATACTGCTTAAGGCGAAGCCTGCGGATCTCCCTCTACTTCAGGTACCACGCCGTTGTCTTGCCGGAATCGCGAGGAGAGTGCTACAACCTCCGCTGCTTTGGAACAAGGAGAGGAAGGTCTTCGTCGAGTACCGAACGTGTGACCGATCAAGGGAGCGCTGGAACGTGGGCGCTGAAGGATCGCTCACGCGATCTTGAGATCGGAAAGAGTGCGACTACATCACCCACAGAATCGCTCTCGTTAACCGCTTTGGAATCTTCGAGGGTGAGTTCCACTATCGACTCGTTGCTACAATCTAGTAGATAGATCTTGGCTTGTTTGTTTGTATGCGATAGAAAATTTTTGTTTTCCATGCTACGAACCCCTACACTACGACCAATGGTCTACGGCTATAGTTAGTGCATCAAACAGTCCTTTTTAGAGAACTTGTTGAGTATGCTCGTATGCAACCGTACCTTCTTAACCCTTGCTAGATATCAGAGCAATCAATGTCATCTTCCGGAGGTGGACTACTTTGAAGAGTTGAAGATATCCAATGGGGATCAACGAAGTCGAAGACTACATCAGGAGCAATAGAAGAGAAGATGAAGAGAGAGATAGATAATATCATAGATATAACTAGAGATATCATAGCAATTGCTCTAGTAGCAATTTGCAAGCCATAGATATTTATTTTAATTGTAGTTTTATGCCTAGAATATATCTCGAGTTGCTATTTCTGATGTTATTCTGTGTAATATTCCCTCACTGTTTCGAGGAAGTTTTCTGGATCTTTTGTAAAGCTTTGAGTTGTAATATATAGTCATGTCTTAGACCCGTGATGTTTCTATTGTACCACTCTAAGGGATGTAATACTAATGAAACAGTGTTTCATCGGTGTTATGTCAACGACTATAGTGTACTACATCTTGCAGTGGTATGTTGGGTCATTGCATGGAGGCGGTGTCTATGGAAGGGCGGCGGAGCAGAAGGGCTCCGCCTCTTGGGCGTGTGTGGTTCCATGTGGAGGCGGCTAGGGTTCCCCTCCTTAAATAGGCGTTCTAAAGGTCAGTTTCGTGATCCTGGGGAGCTCCGTAGTGAATATGCCCATGGAGCCTTCACAAATATTGTTCCGTTTAACGAAATGAAGTCAATGAATGGTGGTACGTGTGGGCCCAGACCGTACCTATGGTCGTTATTCCGTGAGAACTCTATAGTATTTTGGCTGCCATTTATTCATACGGACTCCAGTTGAGGTGTTCTTTGGCTCGTTGGACTCGTATGGATGAGGGATACAACACCAAGGTCTTGTGCCAGCAATATGAGATGATGGAAAATATCACTTTTCCACACCTCATATGGCTAAGTCGGGTGCTTGTAACACCTCTATATTGTATCCTCTTGGTTCCTCTTGCCATCATTTATCCATGATTGTCCATAACACCTACACACATGACAAAGACAAGGGAAACATGATAAAATACTAATAAAACTACTAGTTGTGCAAAGCCCATATGAAAATGGATGAGAACTATTAATCATACATAATAGGCATAGTTGTAGCTAGATATAGCATGAGATGAGTGGCAATATGAGTAATGTGTATGATTAAATATGCATCATAATTGAACTCATTAGTGGGCATCAGTTTGGGTCCTAGTAGATTTAAACGGAGCCAACTAAGCAGCTATCGACACATGGATTCCACACGTAGTCAAAAAATGAAACATAGGCGAATTGTTGATGTGGCTGACTAGACATTTCAACTTATCCTAGTTTAGATATCATGACGATCGTAGTGATCTTAAAATAACGTCGTAGGATCTATCCGTCAGGTTATGACGATTTCACCTAATAAAACCGTGACATTTTTTAGCAAAATTGTTGCATTTTTCCAGGGTTTTGATCCTCTTGAATGGCTTACGATGATCTGGTGCAAAATTGTCATAACTTTATGACAATTTTGTCCGCGGTCACTATCAAAAAGTCATAGGTTGCTATATTTCTATGGGATGAACAAGGCGCTCCTCAAGTGGATCTTTTTTGTTGTGCACTCTATTACAATTGATCTCTCCCTTTGGGTCTTTATCACATGCAATCTCTTTAAAATAGGAGTCTATCCTCTTGCTTGCAATCTTTCCACTATGGGTCAAAAATTTATGTTTCTTCCTCATGGATTCTATTGGGTTGGTGGTTCTGGCCAATGGGAGTAAACCAGATTCGAGTGTGGTGTGTGTTTGTATCTTTTATTTCCAATCACATGTTGATCATGTTCTTTGTCACCTCCCACAAATCCCCCTCGAATCTATGAAGATCAGGTCGCAAGTGTAGCTTTGGGCTACATCAATAGGTCTATAGCAGATGCTTCCAAAATATTTTGATCCAAACCAAGATTTTGCCAACCACATGTTGCTCTCGAGAATAGATAGATCAGATGTTTGACATCTTCAGCTCCTCTATTGCAGCAGATTTGGTATTAGGCACTTATTTTAGCATACCGATTTGCAAGAGTTACTCGACACAGAAGAGTATCTTGCATTGCCCTCCACACAAAAATCTCGATCTTGGCTGACGCTTTTAGATTCTAGATTTTCTCCCACGTTGGATGAGATTACATTGGTCCTAGTCCTTGACCAACCTTTAATCTCCTCCCAAATTGCGCTTCCCATTCAACATGGTATGCCGAACGGACCGAGAAAACACCGTTCTGTGTAGGATGCCATGCAACAAAATGATACACATCATGTATAGGAAGTGGAATAACCTTGATTCAACATCCATCTCAACCAATCTGTTTGGTTGATAAGGACGTCATCCAACTGATTATTCGTTGGGTTTATCAACTTAGTAAACTTTGTTAATAGGTTCTACCCCAGTTAGTAAATACTTTCCTGAGAAGCTATCAGGAATCCACTCATCATCCCAAATATCATTAAAATCATGTCCATATACTTACTCCACATGGTAATAATGTTCCTTAATGAACTGAGAAAGCTCTCTTTTCTTGGGAAACATTCATTACATGGGTTATTGTCAAGACCTAGCTTGTATCTGATAAGGAATAGGCATGTTGAATCTGACGGTAACCATCCATTTAGCATCCGACGATGCAGATTGCTTCATACTTGTTGGCACCAACTTGCAAATGATGAAGATGACGATGTCACCTCCTATGTTTCTCTGCTTTTAGATTCAACCACTCACTAGTTTGTCTTCTAGCTTAGTTTCCTCTATTTAGCCAGCAATCCCACTAGGGTTTGGTCATATCTCTTGTTAGGGTTTATTACCCCACCACCACTATTTGTGATCTGGCTAATATCACCTCTATAATCGACTTTATCTGTTGAAATAAAATCTTTGAAACTCGGTGCTATTTTTTATGTTTCTCTGAATATTTAGTCCTATTTGAGTGATCACTTAGTATGGGCTTCAATGGTATTAGAGCCAGACAATCCTCCGTGGCGAATTGGATCTTGAGCTCGGAGAGGTTGGGCTCTCTCATAAATCCCTCCCCTTTACTCTTGATTCCAGTGAAGGTGAGCGGCTATTGGAGGAGTCCTGGTGGTAGTAGCATAGTTTGGGTGTAGGTTCGAGTTTCAGAAGTGGTTTTGAATATACCTTTCACGTTTGTGCATCTATGGAGGCGCGACAGCGATGGTGACTATACGAGGGTGGAAAGATCATCAACTCTGAGTCAGATAGCAATACCTACCACTTAAATCCCTCTCAGCTTTGATCATCACGTGCTGTGTGGTTGCGCTAGTGCCCTACCGATGTGTAAAATCTCATACGATAGCTATGGCTCACGAGGCAGCATTCTATGATACGGGTATGATCAAGTTAGAAATCATTGTAGATGGATGTGCATATGCTCCAACAGAACAAAGAAGAAGATGGAAAAGAATTCCTTGATTTCAACACATTAGTCCACAACAATTTTGTGAGTATTCAGACCAACACCAACATACAAACCAACTTCGAGAAACTTTTTGCTAGAACAAAGGATGAGATTTTGGAATAGTATAATACTACACCTAAAACTCCACCAAATGCTGGAGTTTTATCAGCAGGATCCATGCAGAAAAGTTAGCAAGTTATCAAACCAATAGGAACTTGTGTGCTGCACGATATGCAGGGCAAAGAGGTCAATTTGTATGGCACTCCAAAACACCATAGGGACATCCAAATTTCGGTAAGTACCCACACTAGTACCTGATAAAATTGAGAAACTACAGAACATCACAACCTAGATGGAAATAAATCCAGACACAGTGCATGAAGAAACTATGTTGAATAGATGACAGAAGGTTGCTACCCAACATGATTTGGAAATCAGAAGAGGAGTTCCAACAGTTGATCCAGCAAAGATGAATATACCATAATTTGAGGGGAAGATGTTGAGTCTTGTATTCAAAGAACTAAACTCTATTTTGTTGTAGCAAGGACACCACTTGAACAAAGAACAAAAGTAATAATTGTGTATCTAAAAGGAGATGTTATCCAATGGTGGATAGGCACATGGTACAATGCTACTAACCTGCCATGGCATAGGTTCTGCATGTACATAGGAGATAGATTTTCTAAAAGCTCCATCTGTGACAATATCAGGGCATTCCACTCACTTACTCAAACATGACAATAGAGTGTATATCCAAAAATTTGACATAGTAATGAATTTCTTCAGAAGATACAATCCAAGTTTGCCTGAAGACTATTACATTAATAGCTTCATATCAGGCTTGACTGAATACATCCATGCACACATTCAGTGCCATAAACCAGAGGACATGCAGAGAGCTATGTGGTTAACAAGGAGGATTGAGCAAGAAAAACCTCCAAAGAAATCATACTACCAGAAACCATTCTCATTCAAAAGGCAAATAACATTTGAGCCAAAATAACTAGCTAACTCTACAACAACTATAGTCATTGAGCAAGCTAAAGCAAAGAACTCGTGTTACAAATGCAAGGAATCTTGGTTTCCTGGCCACAAGAGTGTGCGCAAAATAGCACAAAAGTCTCAAATATAAGCATTACAACAAAGTCAGGTGATATTGTATATATCACTAAAGATACAGATAGTGAGGAAGAAACTGATAATACTAAGCAAGAATTGCATCTCTCTGTGCATGCCTTACCGGGCATCAAGACAAACCAACATGATTTCACCCTATCCCTGCAATTTGGTGATAATGAGGCAATAGCTTTGGTGGATACTAGTAGCACTACCACTTTCATTACTCCTAAATTTGTTGCAACATCAAAATGTACAATAGTAACAACATCAAAGATGAGAGTGATAGTGGCTAATGGTGACACATTATGGACATAATTATCCTTTCCTACTTGCTCTTAAAATATTCAAGGAACAACATTCACTTCTGATTTCAAAAAAATTGCAGCTAAAAGGCTATGATGTGATCTTAGGAGAAGATTGGATATAAAATCAAAGCCTAGTTACATTGAACTAGAATGACCATGACAACAATACTTGCATATGGCAACACCGTAACTTTCATGATGAAAGTTTGCCAAGTAACTCAGAAATAAAAGAGAGCAAGAAAATGAACATGCTACTCCTGCACTCCATATCTAGAGCAGTATTACTAGTCAAACCAGTCCTGACTGATCAAGTCCAGGAAAACTACATTCAACTCAAATGAAAAAAATTGTTGAAGGATTATGATGAGTTTTTTGAGGAGCCCAAATATCTACCTCCAAAGAGGAATTGTGACCATAGCACACTCTGATGCCTGATGCAAAGGCCATAAATCAGAGGCCCTAAAGATTACCCCATCATCAAAAGGACATCATGGAGGAAATCATCAAGGAATTAATCTGTAAGGGAGTAAATAGAAATGGTGCTAACACTTACTCCTCCCTTGTGTTATTTGTCAAGAATAAATATCATTCTTGGACGAAATGCATTGATTTTAGAAAAATCAATCAACAAATAGTAAAAAAAATCCCAATCATTGAGGATTTGTTAGATGAACTTCATGGAGCAAATTTCTTTTCTGATATTGACTTGAGAAGTGGATATCATGAAATTAGTATGAAGGAGGAATACATTGCAAAAACAACTTTCACCACACATTAAGGGGGTGTTTGTTTGGGCTTTTCCTAGCTTTCTAGTCGGAAAAGCAGTCAAATCGAAACAAACGGGGTGCTTTTGAAGGAGATATACCCTAGAGGCAAATAATAAAGTGTTTTGTTTGATATATCTCTTGTATGTTCATAATACGTTTCATGCCGTGCTATAACTGTGTTAATACGAAAGATTAATACATGTGTAGTATGTAAACAAACCGTGTCTCTAGTTACCTCTAGCAAACTAGCTCATTGGTCAAGTGGATGATCAACGGTTTTGAGATCATGGGCATTGATGCTAATTTAAAGTGAGGTCATATCATTGGTTGAATGATGTGATAGACAAACAAATAATAGTTATATCATAATGAGATCTAGTTACAAACGTTCATCATTAATGATAACAAAGGAAACCTCACAACCTAATCCTTAGACTGTGAGATAATACAAATCACCGCTACTAGAGGGAGCTTTGATGGTATCAAGTATCAAGCCATGAAAGGGTGATCAAAAAGGTTCCACTCAGGTTTCCCAAAGGAACGCGTAGAGGAGTATGTATCAAGACCATGATTTTCCAATCCAAGTAGCGGATAGATACATGTGGGCCATCTCGGTGACATTGCATTAACGAAGCTTGCAAGCGTGTGACTCAGTCACGGAATGCAACGACATGGGAATGAGTAAAAAAGTTCATCGGTAACGAGATCGAACTAGGTATGGAGATACCAAAGATCAAATCTCAGATGAACTAAGTATCAAGTGGCAAAGGGAATAGGACGCGGTGTTGAAGGTTCAAGCAATGAGATTCATGAAACGCATGAGGGTCATCATGGGCATCCAGGTCCCGCTAATGATCGTTGATACGAGAGAGGTCTCGATCATGTCCAAAGTGTTTCTGAACCAAAGGGTGACACGCTTAGGGGTGAGGACGCATAGGGATTAATACGACACCACGGGAGAAATGAGAGAGAGAAACCAGAATAGTTCCATGTAACACCCGATGTTAATCGGAGGGGTCTGGAAGGAGTTCCGGAGTGAAGGATATAATAATATATGTGTTTTATATTAATTAATTGAATTAATATTAAAAAAATATTTTTATTTTATTTTAATAGGCTGCCCATTGCTAATGGGCTCACCTGGAGGGGAGGCCCAAAGGGGCAAGGCGCCTAAGGGAGGAGGGCTAGATGTCCTAGCCCTACTGGGCTCCCCACGTGGGGCCCACCTAGGGCCGGCGGCTCCCCCTTGGTGGATGGCGGCTGTGGGATTAGTCCTACACCGCCTACCCCTTGTGTAGTGCCCCTCCCCTCCCACTATATATAGGGGTCACCCCTCCGCTTGGAAACCATCCCATTCTCTCTTCTCTCTCTCTCATTTTCTTTGGGGATTTCTCCGTAATATTGGAGAGGACCTCGAGGGACTTGAGTTCTCCACCTTCACACTACCATCGTCTGATCTTGGGTCTGCCATCTTTCTTCTTCCGCTACTCGGCTGGATTGGAGCCCGGGAGACGTTGCCTACACCGGACTTGTGTAGAACTTCAGAGGTGCCACACTTGGGGCGCTTGGAGCTTCTCATCTTCATCAACATACGATTTTCTGCGTAAGGCATTTCGGTCTTCAAGGGTATGGATACCTTCTTCCTTTCTATTACTTATGTCTACATAGTATAGATCCTAGTATTAGTGTTCGCGTAGTTAGAATTTTTTGTTTTCTGCTTCAAAACCCTATGGTGGTATTAGAGCGGGTATATGGGTAGGCATGTCGTATGGATAGAACACATAGAAATATGTGGGCATTGATTTTCTAGTTGCTACCTTCTTTCGTGTACCTTTTTATATTGCGGTACTGTTTGATGAAGCGGCCCCCAACCGACATTACGTGGTGATTCATGAGACTGGTCCACAAGAAAGTGGCTTTGGGGGTGTCTGTCTCTTTGCAATAGTTGATATGGCATTTATATCGGAGGGCCCTGAAAAGAGAAGAAAAATGACAACCATTAAATCCATGTTGTGGCTCTACGTTCGTAAGCAGGAATGGGTTCTACCGTGAAAGCCCTAAAGTCGCGTAAAACTTGCAATAGATAAAGTAGATGCATCTAACTTTATTTTGCAGGGGCATGTGTCGTGACATGGTAATGGTAAGTTTATGAAACATTTTCATTGGATCTCTCGATGGGGATCAAGGCACTGCAACCATGTCATGGCACCATACTTTTCAAGTATTCTATTTGCATATTATTGTTCTTGTGTATTAGGATATATGGCGGTAGCATAATAGGATGACCCCTCACATAATTCCAATTATAGTGTTCCCCTCTGTGTGTGCACCACCAAGAAATTTCTCCGTTATGAGGCACACCATGACGATCGGGTGTCACACATATATGTGTTTGCATACGGTGGGTGTAAGCCATGTTGCACTGCAATACACACAAGTTATAATTGGAGAGCCTAGCATGTACAAACATGGCCTCGGAACACAAGAGACCAAAAGGTCGAGCATGAGTCACATGTGATGTGATTGACATTGAGAATGTCTACCTTTGAAACTGCACTGCCGGCCGTGATGATTAGGGGTGGTGTATCGGATTAGGATCGTGTGATCACCAAACGAATTGAGGGATGTTCATTTGAGTGGGAGTTCCTTTTGTTTTAGTTTGATAGCATAAGTTAAAACTTGAACTCAATATTATGAACATGGTATAAATACTTTATAAATCCATTGTAGATGTCTCGCCCACCCACCTTCAACCTTAGCACGTTCCTATAGAAGGACAAGCTGAAAACTAGTGGAACCATTTTCACCGCATGGTACCGCAATCTGACAATCCTGCTAGTCCCCTACAAGTTGACTTATGTCAGAGAGGCTGTGCTCCCTGCTAAGCCTGCAGAAACCGCCTCTGAGGATGAAAAAAATTGGCAGTCCAAGGTAGATGATTTCTCCCTCATCTAGAGTGGAATGCTCTATGCCATGGAGCCGAAGCTTCAAAAGCGTTTCGAGAAGATGAATGCTTTCGAGATCATTGAAGATCTCAAGGATGTCTTTGCTCCATAGGCTTGGGTAGAGAGGTATGATGCTTCCGAGCTCTTCTTCTCTGCTAAGATGGAAGAGCACAGCAGTATAAGAGAGCATGTAGTCAAAATGTCTGGCTACGTTAAGCGCTTGAATGCCTTGGATTGCAAGACCCCGGAAGAGCTCACAGTTGATAGGGTGGTGCATTCGCTTCCCTAGCTACAAGAGCTTTGTGATGAACTACAACATGCAAGGGGTGACTAATACCCTTGCTGAGGTGTTTGCCATGCTTAAAACTGCTGAGGTTGAGATCAAGAAGGAGCACACAATGCTGATGGTTAATAAGACCACCAACTTTAAGAAGCCGGGCATAAGGGCAAGGGCAAGAAGCCTAAGAAGGATGGAAAACATGTTGCCAACACCACTAAGGCTACAAAGCCCGGTCCTAAGCCCGGCGTCACATGCTTCTACTACAAAGGGGATGGGCATTGGAAGTGCAACTGCCCCAAGTACCTTGAGGACAAGAAAGCCGACAAGCTAGCCGCCAAAGACAAAGGTATATTTGATATACAAGTTATAGATGTATTCCTTACTATAGCCATGAATGACACCTAGGTATTTGATACCGATTATATTGCTCACATTTGTAACTCTCAACAGGAGCTACAGAGTAAGAGGCGCCTGAGGAAGGACGAGGTGACGATGCGCGTCGACAATGGCTCGAAGGTCGATGTGGTTGCCGTCGTCACTCTACCTCTATGTCTACCGTCAGGATTGATTTTAGTTTGGAATAAATGCTACTATGTACCTGATGGCTCTGAAATATAGCCATCTACGTTCATATTTAAACTGGATATTATTCATATTTTTGATGAAATATCTCTCTAAACCTTGCAATAATGCCTAATGATCAAAGGGGTATGCAATCCTTTCCTTCTATTTTTCCTTGCATAGATAATGACGTTTGATGATGGGAATCACTACATTAAAGTCAAAGATACGAGATTTCCATCAACCAGAAGAAACCAGGAGTCGTGAGTCGGAGGCAGACGCTTTAACAACCAATTATACGAGGCCGTATAGTTGCCAATGACACCGCTAGGTCAAACAGAACAACTTTCATGAAGGGACCCCTATATAAAGAAGCCTCAGGAGATGAGAAAAGAGCCTCTCGAGTCCCTGCCCCAGATCATCAGCCCCCTCCAGATCTCCATCCACCACACTGAAGAGCCGCTGGAAGAATAGACTTGGATCTAATCTCCAAACTCTTCTCGACCACCATAGCCATATTCCATCACTTGTAATAGTAGATCTCATCTTTGATTGGCGACATTGTAAGACTATTTTCTATCAATCTCATGATTTCCCTTACAATATTTATGATCTTTGATCTCATCTCTATGTGTGAGTAATTCTCCTTGTGCTATGGGCTTCGGCCTAGCCATGTAGCATTTGTGCATGTTATTTATCATAGATGGGATCATGTATTAGTTTGTATGACATGATGATTATTGTATCCTCTCTTGCCTCAATCTAAGGACTTGTCAGGTACCCAAGACCCTGAGGGTTGAGCCAGGTATAGGGAGTATGAGTAAGGAATAATCTGCAGGATGGGAACCCAAGTGACAGAAGGGGTAGTACGACTGTATGTGAGGGATTTACTTGGGATTAACGGTGACGTCACTATGCATATCATTAGTTCTCTTTCTTCTATGGATGAGACTAGTAGGCTATTGCTATAAGCGGTTGTGGAGGCAATAAAAATTATGGATGCACTGCCCACATATAATTTATCTCGCTCTAACAATTACATGCATACTTTATTTCTATCTTTTATTCCCATCAGATGTTTTGCACAACTACAGGTGAAACCGAACGCCCTAGGCCCTCTCTCTCCATCATCGACAACAACAAAAGACGCAAACTCTTGGTCTGGTGAAAACACAAAAGGAATTCTAAAACTCCTAGAGGTCCGTTAAAGTAACTTCACTATGCTTCTGCTTCCCGAGGATTCGATAAACCTAGGTCTACTAGGGAAAAAGAACTATGCTACATCCGTAATCCGGATCAAAGGTATCAACCCTTTTTTTGGTGCCGTTGCTAGGGAAGCAATAGCTACCCTGGTGAGGTTAGTAGGAACCTTGCTAGTTTTAATTCTTGTTTTTAATTTTAGTTTGCTTTCAGTCTTTATTTGAAAAACCAAAAAAATAGTTAGCCTTTAAATTCTTGCTTTTACTATTATAAGTCTCTGTTTAAGAAAACCCCAAAACATAGGAAATATGGCTAAAAATAAGCTTGGGGAGTTTGCTACTCCCAACAATGATTATTTGCATACTCATATTACTCGGCCAGCAATTGCTGCTGATGACTATGAAATTAAGCCCCATTATTTAAGTTTGGTTCAACAAAATCAATTTGGAGGCTCTACTGTTGAGGACGCAGGTATGCACTTGAATACTTTCACTGAAATATGCAATAAGATGCGCATAAAAGATGTTGACCTCGATGCGGTCAAATTGTGTTTATTTCCTTTCTCTCTTAGAGGAAGAGCAAAAGAATGGTTGCTATGTTTGCCTAGAAATACTATTACATCATGGGTGGAATGCACTTCTCTATTTATGACTAAATTTTTCCCACCTCCAAAGACTATGCAACTAAGATCTAATATTACTGGTTTTAGATAGGAAGAGAGTGAGCCACTACCGCTTGCATGGGAAAGTATGAAAGAATGCATGAGAAACTGTCCTAGTCATGGGATGGAAGACTGGTTAATTCTCCATTTATTTTATAATGCACTTAATCCTGTGTCTAAGTCTATGCTTGATACTGCAGCTGGAGGAACGTTTATGGGTAAATATATTACCGAAGCAAAGCAGCTGCTAGACAATATGCAAGACAACCATGCCCAATGGCATGTGGACAGATCAAACACGAAGAAGGTGAACTCCGTATCACCACAAGAAAACGAAGAACTCAATGCTAAGTTGGATGATCTCATATTAGCCGTAAAAGGTAAGGAAACCTAGGTAAGAGCTATCCTAGAAACAAATATTGAAGAAATAGACTTCATAGCTCGTAATGATTATAACCCTGCTTGGAAGAAGAATTATAATCCTAACTTTCAGAAACATTATTCTAGTCCTGCAGGTAACTCAAATAATAATATGGGAACAAGTAATGGTAGTCTCCAAGAAACACTTAAGTCCTTTATAGACTCACAAATGAGCAAAATAATATCCTTGTTAAAATAACGGACAACCATGATGCTATGCTTGGTAAATTAACTAACCAAGCTGTAAGTTTGAGGAATGATTTGCAGGCCTTCCAAGAAAGAACGAGGATTGTTGAGGCACGCTAGGTAACAAAACCGAGAGTAAAACTCTCATTCTAGCTAAATTTGTAGGAAAAGCTGAGCCCAATCCTGTTGAAGACCTCAAGATGATGAGAATCCAAAGGGAGGAGCCTGAAGAACTTGATTATAGTAATGCTCCTTCACCTAGTTACACCGTTGAAGATCTTGTAAAAAGGATCAATATTAAGATTTCGGTAAGTGAAGGAAATGAGGAAGCTATGTACCAACACTTTGTTAATCAGGTAGCAATAAAGGTACGTGAGCTTGAGGAAGAATATAAGCAAATTGCTGAAAAATTACCTGTGAAGCTTGATGATATATTTGAGCCTACTATTAAGATTAAGATTGGGACCAATGAGATAGCTGCACTTTGTGATCTAGGTGCAAGCGTTTCAACAATTCCAAAGAGTCATTTTAACGAGTTAAATCTTGTCTCTTTTGAAATCACCGAGTTAAAATTACATCTTGTAGATTCTACCTACACACAAGCTGTAGGAAATAAGGAGAATACTGTAGTATACATTAAAGACTGTCATGCTCTTATTGATTTTGTTATTGTTGACATGCCTGAAGATGCTACTGCTCCTATTATATTAGGCCGTATTTTCTTAAAAACTAGTAAGTCTTTGATTAATCTACATGAAGGGAACGTGAAGCTTAAATTTCCTTCATGGGATCCTTTTGTTATTCATTTCCCCAGGAAGAAGAAAGCCAAGCATGATGAAAAGGAGGCCATCACTTTGAAGGCCAACTATTTTGGAGTGGGTGTTCCACTCATCTGGCCTAAGTGAGAAACATTGAGGTCAAGCTATTGACCATAAAAGAGCGCTTCATGGGAGGCAACCCATGTGAAATAAAGGTTTGAGTTAAGTTTTTAAGTTTTAGGTTAAGTTTATGTTTAATAAAGAGTGCTAGAAAGCTCCAATTGAGGATAAGAAGATCGGTAGTACTAAAAATCCTGCTTTATACATGTTGTTCTTGGTAGACAATATTTACTGTCATTTTTCTGTCAAAAACAAGGCATTTCACTAAGTTACAGGATAAGAAATAATTTTCAAAGAAACAGAATTTTTTTGATGCATACAGAAGGTTTAACGACCAACTATACGGTGGGAATAAAAATTCCGTCCGTATAGTTCCGGTCGTATAGATATCTTTGCCATCAACAATTTTTCTTTCATATGTACTAACGGTTTAACGACAAACTATACTACGGGAATAAAAATTCCGATGGAAAGATCCAGTCGTATAGATGTCTTTACCATCGACAATTTTTCTTTCATATATACTGACGGTTTAACGACCAACTATACGGCGGGAATAAAAATTCCGGCCGTATAGCTCTGGTCTTATAGATATCGATGCTTTTGTACAAATTATTTTCCAAGTATAGACGGTTTGACGACCAACTATACGGCGGGAAAAATTGTTCCGGCTGTATAGTTATGGTTGTATAGCTGCGCCGCCAGGTGGAAACCCTAAAATTTTGACAGCAGGCCAACTATATGGCGGGAACACATTGTTCCGGCCGTATAGTTCCACCCGCATAGTTGCGTCTGACCTCCAAAATGCCACGGGAGGTACCTCCAACCCCAAAACTTCAGTCCTTTTTCTCTCTTCTACCTCCAAACTCTCTCAAAACCTCAAGAGATCTTCATATCTACTCAATTCCGTTCGATTTCCTTGTACACAAGTGATCTATGGTATGTTTCTCCTCTGATCCTCCAATTACCTTTTGCAAATTCATCTTTGATATATCATCATTATGAATCTAGGGTGAGACCTACTATGAACTAATTGCCATGATTCTCTTGCCTAGATTATTATTTTGAGGGGATTCTTTAGTGTGCTATGATAAGGAACATGTTATACTTACTATTGTTGGATCAAAAAGTTTTATTTTTGTCTTTCTTTATTATTTTAGATGATGAACACAAGGAGCCAAATTCGTGCTCGTGTCGCCGCTAGTGCTTCTCAGACTATCACTCAAGAACGCATGGGGATACGGTTCAGGAATGATTTCCAACATGATCGCTTTGATAGGATCAAGAACCGAGAAGTGAAGGCAACCAAGTGGGCTTGCCCCATTATATTGAACCAACTCGATATTTCTAATAACTTCAATTTACTTTGCAATAGAGCTGGCCTGCAAAACTTTGTGTACAATGATGTGCCTACTTATCGTTGGTTAACTATTGAATTTCTAAGCTCTTTGCAAATCACTGTTAAACTATGGCAAGGAGAGGACACGATTTCTTTCCGGCTTATGAACAACAATTACGCTTTAACACTAGATGAATGGTGCGCATGTTTTAATTTCCCAAACAATGATGTTAATGCCTTACGCGCATCCTTTACTAGCTTAGACCCTTCCCCTGCACAATTTTATAATGGAATGAGTTTCACTACTAGAGTAAGTAAGGGGAAGAATATTCAACATCCTGCAATTTGCTATTTGTTCTATGTTATTGCTAACACCTTGCAGGCAAGAAATGAGTTCACAAGACTCAATGAGGAGGACATCTTAGTCCTTGCAAAAGATGCTTACACCAACTGCGACTTGTCACTCAACTTGGGCGCAATCCTTGTGCGCTACCTAGAGCACCAATCCTCCCAAAGCCAAGGACCAATCATAGGTGAAGGCTTCATCACCGTCCTTGCCACTGGGCTTGTTCGTCTGTGATACCAAAGTTGGCAGGCCAGCGCATGGCGGTACCTAAGTTGCCTGAAATTACCGCGTTTCGAAAAGTTGGGCCACCAACTACTGAGAGGGGCCATTTCGAGGCAAACTCATCTCACCCCTGCCAAATTCAAACATTCCGTTAAACTGCCCCATGAAGTAGACGGTCGGGACCCTCATGTCGGTCATCTGTCTGTGACGCGGGCGCCAACACGGCAACCTCTTAGGCAAATCGAGCAGCTAAGTGGATTGGATGCGTTGACCAATTTCACAAATCCATTCCTAGCTTTCCCCTAGCACTGGCAGCGTCGGAATCCACCCTCCAGGTAGGACGATCCCTTCGGACATTTGACTTCCGGCGCCAAGTTGTCGCGTTGTTGGGGGGATACCCCCGGGTAGGGTCACTCCGGGGTATAAAGGCTGAGTCAGCCGAGGTTCGGCAAGGTCAAAGCAGATGCTAGCCGGGTCACCTCAAGGCAGGCCGGATCACGGAGTAACCCAGACCAGGGGGGTCGCCTAACATTGTCTCAGCCGACTTAAGGAGTAAGTCGGAAGTGCTTGTCTAACTCGTATGCAGGAACAGATGTGGCCGGATCTGCCATGATCCGGGTCCCGTTTAGCTTCTGGGAGAAGGAAGGAATCTCTCTGGTAAAAAAGAAGGCCCGGTACGCACTGCATGAGCGAAGCAAGCAAGGGCAGGACCACCGGCCGTGTCGGCTGACGCGGGCGCCGCAGAGGCTCACGTAGCTAAAGGATGTATGACGCGGGGGAAAAGCACCCCGGTCGGGTTACTACTTTGAGAGGAGGCAGGATATGCCTCCACGTATGCCCTAGGCAGAGACTGAGCCCCCTCTATATAAGGGGGGCTAGGGTTTTCAGTAGAGGGGGTTGAGTTCTAGTTGGGTTGGTCTTTCTTCGATACTGATTTTGGCTAAGGTTCTAGGAGTGAACTGTAGTTGAGAGTAAGAGAGCTTCTTCTTCCTCCTCTCGCCAATACAGCTCTAGGAGCACTTGTAAACTTGAAAGGAATACAATCTTCTGTGTGGAGAATCACTCCACTATCCCTCCCTGGATTCCCCTAGCGTGTATTAGTCCCCACCTTTAGGCTATCCATGGCATCTGCTGTGACACCACCACGACAGTTGGCGCCCACCGTGGGTCCGGCCAGAGTATGGCTGAATAATTTACCACCTGGAAGCATCAACTGCTGGATAGATTTTGAAGAAATGTTTATCAGCAACTTCTCAAGTACATATCAGAGACCGAATAGGCCGCAGACCCTAGCAATGTGCAAGCAAAGACCTAATGAGACGGACCGTGAATTCCTGACCCGGTGGTGTACCGTGAGAAACTCGTGTGAGGGTGTCATAGAGTCATAGGCCATAGCATGGTTTGCGCAAGGGTGCAGATATGGCAGCGAGCTGTGGATGAAGTTGCAAAGGAAAATGCCAATTACGTTGGCAGAGATGATCCGGATTGCTGATTCGTATGCTTTGGGTGATCTGACTCAACCTAGGCTCGCGTCAAGCGAGTCAAACGAGGAATACTATCAGAGGGATGGAGCCGGGTCATCTCGGAGGAACGATTACAGAGGAAAAAGAAGAGATGATAGACCAGATCATCGCTACGGTTCGCAACAAGTTGCAGCTGTGAATCAAGATCAACCTGGAGAAGGGAGCAACCAACGCCAGAAAACTGGAGGGCAATGGACTCTGAGAAACGATGGCAAGAAAACGTGGACCCCGGAGCAAAAGAAACAGTGGCAAGAAAAGAAAGACCGTCCGAGGTATACCTATGAGTTGATGTTGGATCAGCCGTGTAAGTTTCACATGCCAAATCCGAATAGCCCGGTGGGTCACACAACGAGGCAATGTGAGTGGATGCGTAAGATAGAACAAGGTGGTTCGGGCAATTGCTCTCCGGAGCGAACACGCAACAGCTAATGTTCCCTCCCCTTCCGCGGAGGTATGACAACAATGAAAGAAGGGATGCAGTGCATCAGGTGGAAAATCAGCAACAGCCAGATCAGAGGTACCCCAGAAACGAGGGGAGGAATGAGTACAGAGAACATCACCAGAGCTATTGTGTGTTCACAACTAAGGAAACAGATAGAAAGAGCTTGCAGCGCCGACATATGGAGGTCAATGCGGTAATGCCAGCAGTGACGAGGTACATGCCTTGGTCGGACCAGGAAATCACCTGGAACATCAAAGATCATCCTAAGCTTATGCCGAGTCCAGGTTCATACGCGCTAGTGTTGGATCCGACGTTCATTGGACCGAACATCAATGTGAGGTTCTCCAAGGTACTGATTGACAATGGCAGTAGCATTAACATCATGTATGTGGATACGATGCGCAAGTTGGGCATCTCGGAGAACATGCTCCAGGCTACGAGAACAACTTTCCATGGCATTGTACCAGGCATTTCTTGTGAGCCCATAGGCAAAGTCCGGGTCGACGTGCTACTCGGCACAAGGGATAACTGCCGAACTGAGAATCTGGAGTTTGAGGTGGTGGACTTGGAAAGTGCATATCATGCGTTACTCGTAAGACCAGCATTGAACAAGTTCATGGCAAGCTGCCACATCAGTTATCTGAAGATGAAGTTGCCTGGGCCAAATGGAGTGATTACCATTGCTGGAGATTTCTGACGTTCCATTGAGTGTGCCTCAGCCGGGTCTAACCTAGCCGAGTCACTCGTGATTACGCAAGAGAAAAGAAAAATCCAAGAGGTGGCGGCATTAGCTCAGTCCGCGCAGCAGTATATGCCGGCGTTGAGTAACCTGCATGGTAGCGTTTCATTCCAAGCCGCAAAGGACAGCAAGAAGGTTCCAGATGATGACATGTTCCCGGAGCGCACCGTAACAATTGGTGCCGGGTTAACTAACAAATAGGAAAGCGAGCTCGTCAACTTCCTTCGTGAGAATCGGGATATTTTTGCTTGTTCTACACAGGACTTGCAAGGTGTTCCGAGGGAGTTGGTCGAGCACTCTTTGAACGTAAGACCCGGAGCAAGGCCAGTGAAGCAACCTCTTTGCCGCTTCGCCGAGGATAGGAGAAAGGTCATTGGAGACGAGATAGCTCGATTGCTAGCAGCAGGATTTATCATGGAAGTATTATATCCGGATTGGCTCTCTAATCCGGTGCTGGTAGAAAAGAAGAAGGACGATCCGAACGTGGCAGTGGTTTGGCGTATGTGCATCGATTACACGAACCTGAATAAGGCGTGTCCAAAAGATCCATTTCCACTGCCGAGGATAGATCAGGTCATAGACTCAACCGCGGGATGTGAACTGTTGTCATTCATTGATGCATATTCTGGTTTCCGCCAGATACCTCTGAATTCGGATGATCAAATAAAGACCGCATTTATCACCCCGTACGGGGCTTATTGCTATCGCACTATGCCGTTTGGTTTGCGTAATGCAGGTGCAACGTACCAAAGATGTATGCAAAAATGTTTGCACGACCAAATAGGTCAAAACGTACAAGTATACGTGGATGATGTGGTTATCAAGACCAAGGAAAGCAAAACGCTCCTTGACGACATAAGGCAGACATTCGCGAACTTGAGAAGGTTACGGATGAAGCTTAACCCAGAAAAATGTACCTTCGGTGTCCCGGCTGGAAAATTGCTCGGATTTCTCGTCTCCAGCCGAGGTATCAAAGTTAATCCGACTAAGATTCGGGCCATTGAACGAATGGAGCTGCCGAAGTGTCTTAACGATGTCCACAAGTTTACTGGGTGCCTAGCATCGTTGAGTCTGTTTGTATGTCGGTTGGGACAAAAGGCATTGCCTCTATACCAACTCATGAAAAAGTCGGATAAATTCGTTTGGACACCACAGGCCGATGAAGCCTTTGTCCACTTAAAAAAGATGCTGGCCACTGCACCAGTGTTAGCCTCTCCACTGTCAAAGGAGCCAATGTTGCTCTACATAGCCGCAACCAACCGAGTTGTAAGTGCAGTGATTATAGTAGAGCGCAATGAAGAGGGTAAGTCGGTGTAGAGGCCAGTGTATTACTTGAGCGAGGTATTGTCTGCCTCAAAACAGAACTACCCGCACTTTCAAAAGGTGGCATATGGTGTCTATATGGCGGCAAAGAAGTTAAAGCATTACTTTGAGGAGCACCCCATCAAAGTGATATGCGAAGCTCCCATATCCGAGATAATGGGTAACAAGGATGCGAGTGGCAGGATCGCAAAATGGGAAATTGAGGTAGCCCCTTATGCGCCCCAATACGACAGAAGAGAAGCGATCAAGTCTCATGCTGTGGCGGACTTTTTTGTAGATTGGGCCGAGGTACAATACGAACCACCGCCACCAGATCCGAACTACTGGAGGATGCACTTTGACGGGTCAAAAACCAAAACCGGATTAGGCGCCGGGGTTGTGCTTACCTCGCCAAAGAAGGACCAGCTAAAATACGTATTGCAGATCCATTTCGCGGCATCGAACAATGTCGTTGAGTATGAGGCTCTTGTGCATGGGCTCAAAGTGGCAAAAGAGATTGGCATACGTCGGATAATATGCTTTGGCGACTCGGATTTGGTGGTGCAGCAAGTGTCCAGAGTGTGGGACGCCCTAGATCCAAACATGGCACTATACAAGTTTCATGTGCAGAAGATATATGGTTACTTTGAGGGGTGTGAATTTCACCATGTACCCCGAGCAGAAAACGAGGCTGCCGACATGCTATCGAAGCTCGGATCAACCCGACAGGCAATCCCACCGGGTGTAGCATTGGAACACCTCATAAAACCATCTATCAGGCCGTCCCCAGGAACCGACTCGATCTATGTCCCGGAAGATACGGAGTCCGGAGCTGAGCCCATGGACATTGACACGGGAGGTAGTACACGAGACCCGGGGACTGCATCAGCAAACCCGGGGACTGCCTCAGCAAACCCGGGGACTACCTCGCTTGACCCGGGGACTGCTCAGCGTGATCCGGCCGAAGTTATGCCGGTAGATCAGATGGAAATTAATGAGGACGTATTCCCTGCACGAGCGATACCAGCTTGGGCACTGCCTATATTCCAATTCCTGAAAGACGGAACGTTACCCACTGAGGAGGTGTTAGCCAGGCAAACTCAGAGGAGAGCAAAAGCATACACAATTATCAATTCCGAGCTGTACAAACGGAGTGTAACCAACGTCCTCCAGCGATGCGTTGACCCGAAAGAAGGGCTAGACATCCTCCGAGACATACACCAAGGAGAATGCGGGCATCATGCCTCATCCCGAGCCTTGGTGGCAAAAGCGTTCCGGCATGGGTTCTACTGGCCAAGTGCCTTAGAACAGGCAGAAGATCTGGTGAGGAAATGCAATGGTTGTCAAAGATATGCCACTAAGACACATATGCCAATGTCGGAACTCAAGACTATACCAATTACGTGGCCATTTGCCGTATGGTGCTTGGATATGGTTGGCCCGTTCAAACCAGCGAGGGGAAACATGACACACATTTTGGTCATGGTGGATAAGTTTACAAAATGGATTGAAGTGAATCCTATAAGAAAATGTGATGGAGCTACGGCCATAACATTTCTCAAAGACATTATCTTGAGATATGGTTATCCTCACAGTATCATAACTGATAATGGCACAAATTTTGCTGAAGGAGCGTTTGCGCGATTCTGCCGAGATAAGAAGATCCGGCTGGACGTAGCTTCGGTAGCTCACCCCGCATCGAACGGACAAGTGGAAAGATCCAACGGATTAGTATTATCCGGGATAAAACCCCGGTTCATTGAACCGCTGCAAAGATCAGCGGGGTGCTGGATAGAAGAACTACCAGCGGTACTGTGGAGTTTAAGAACAACTCCGAATCGATCAACAGGCTATACGCCATTTTTTCTGGTATATGGGGCAGAAGCTGTATTACCAGCCGACATAGAGCATGATTCGCCTAGGGTCACCCAATACACAGAAGCTGAAGTGCAATAAGCCTGGCAAAATGATGTTGATCTGCTGGAAGAAGCGAGAGAACTGGCACTGTCCAGATCTGCCATATATCAGCAAAATCTCTGACGCTACCATAGCCGGAAAGTGTGCCCCCGAGTCTTTCAGGATGGCGATCTGGTGCTCCGGTTGGTACAGCGTACTACTGGCATGCATAAATTATCCCCCCATGGGAAGGGCCATTCATTGTGAGCAAAGCATTGCACAATGATTCTTACTATCTTATAGATGCAAAGCCACAGGAAAAGAACAAGGCGGACAGGTCCGGAGAGGAATCTAAGCGACCGTGGAATGTAGCACTACTTCGTCCCTTCTACACTTAGCTAAGAAGTGTATGTATCCGAGTCGTCTCATATGTCGGTATGTATGTCGGCAATGAGCTTATCAATGAAATAGTAGCGCCTTGAGCAGTAACTCGGGGACTGCCTTAATAATTTTTGTTGTTGTCTCTTGTGCGTTAGCTGGAATAAGTTGTTATACTTAACCCAGATTAGTAATGTGTGAGCACCAGAAACCCAACTCTTCGACTTGCTGTTGTCCAACAAGAATTGGCTTCATGGCAAGCAAGAGAACAAGTTTGGAATTGCGTAGCACATGAAAAGCGACTAAGGAAACAAATTTATTCGAGTTAACGCTTGTTTTTTGGACTAACCCTGTATTTATTTTCAAGTTATTGTGCTAAATTATTTTGAGCTAAGCCTAAAAGTTTCTAAGTATTGTTAAAACAATTTTTGAAGCTCGGATTCGTATGTCGTAAAACCGAATCAAGGTAGACACGAACCGAGCCAGAAGATTGGACGAACAAGAAAATGAAATTTGGGGACTACGCCCAAGTTAATCCGGCATAGAAACGTAGTAGCAAAATATCACATATACAACATATAGTTGCACCCGGCATACCGGGGATCTGATAATTTTCAAGTTTTTTGACCTAAGGAGCAGCAGGAGAAGGAAGTTCGGCGTCGTCATCGCTGTCTTCAATATCTGAGGCATCACCTTCTTCGTCCTCGTCCGACCCGTATTCAGCGTTCTCAGCGTTCTCGTCTCCAGCAGATTCTAGGAAGCTTGGTCCTTCAACCCAGTCATGGATAGGAGAATATTCGACGAGGCTGTAGGCGCAAGCCTGGCGCCGAGCTACCCACTCCGGGTCATCAGTCCATCTGGATCCGGTGCGCCGACGTGTAAGGAGGCTGAGGTCGATCTTCTCATACCATGTGAGTATATGGTGAAGGATAGTATCACCTACGGCCCACCCAACGGACTCTCTCCAGAGATCGAGCTGGGTCTCAGTCTCCATTAGCTTCTCAACGAGAATCGCGGTGGTCTCCGGGCTACCTTCTCCGGGCCAGAACGTGTTGAAAATGTGAACTGCAACATCGAGGATATCCTTGCCGTAATTCTTGATGATTTCCACGCGAGATGACAAGCTGACCAATAGGTCCTCCATGTCGTAAGGAACCTCCTCACCGGCAGGAGCGGCAGGAGTACCCCTCGCTTGGCGAAAATCTGCAACTGTTGCACTTGCAATAGTGATGCTCTCAGGAAATTTTCCTGGAAGCAAGACAAAGGAAGAAGGTAAAGAAAAGACATATGAAGCAACCCGGAAAAGTATATTGGAAGGGACTTACGTGATATGTGACTGAGGATCCGGGTCAACTCCTTGATGCAGTCATCGCGCCTCTTGCGAAGTTGCTCAAGCTCAGCGTTTGCCGACCCAAGCTGGATGTCGGATTCTTTGAGTAGGTCCTGGTCCTTGGAGATCTGGAGAGTAAGGCGCTCACGCTCTTCTATGAAGTTCTGGCCAACCTTTTGGAGCTCGGTTTGGTGCTGGGCCTTCATCTTCTCCATCTCAGCCTTGAGCCTGGCAATCTCGTTGTCCTTAGTCCGGAGGAGAGCAAGCTCATCATCTTTTTTCTTCATCTCAGCTTGATGCTGCCCTGCTTGTTCGAGAAAATGCAGCATCATATCAGGCACGGGCACACTATCCTCAAGCGATGCTGAAATAGTATGTTGACCCGGCAGAGCCGAGGAGTGAATGTTTGCCGAGCCAAGGGGAAGAGGAAATGGAAAATACTACAAGGTCGGACAAAAAAGGACATACCCTTGATTTCCTCCAAGTTCTTCCACATGATCTTGTTCTCAGCCTCCACCCTAGCTGCAGAAACCGAATAAAGAGATTAGTTCGGCAGAAGAAGGTGAAGAAAAACGGAGAAGTGCCAAGGGAGAAACTTACCCCTCTTTTCATGTTCTGCAATAAGTGCAATGTGCTTTGCGCGTAGCATCTTGTGGGTATCCAGCAGACGTTGGAATTCAGCACTCCGGCGATTAGTGGTTACCTGAAAAAAATACAGAAGCATAAAATTAGCTTGGTGCATATTCGAAGTGTACAAGATCCAGGCCAAGTGGAACTTAACCCGGCTCTAGGTGTGTGCATATTCGAAGTGTACAAGATCCCGACCAAGTGGAACTTAACCCGGCTCTAGGTGTGTGCATATTCGAAGTGAACAAGATCCGGGCCAAGTGGAACTTAACCCGGTTCTAGGTGTGTGCATATTCGAAGTGTACAAGATCCGGGCCAAGTGGAACTTAACCCGTCTCTAGGTGTGTGCATATTCGAAGTTCACATGGAGCTACGTCAGTTTTCTAATGAGCATCCGGCAGAGTAACAAGTTACTCCACCGGAGGCTCGGGGACTAATGGTTATTATCTACAACATGTAAAGGAGAAACGACATACCTCCATCATCCGCCCCGCAAGGTTAATTGCCTTAGCGGTGGTATTCATTTGGGCGGAAAATTCTGCGGGGCCGAACTTTTCTGGGAGATCGTCGTTGTGGACGAACTCCGCCTTGTTCCAGTTCATGACGAACTCAATCAGGCTCGGAGGGTACCGCTCATCGATGGGCATATGGGGTGCCACCAAGCCCTTCGCGTGCGCTTCTTTCCTCTCAACCAAGGCAAGGGCTGGGCTGGTATGCAGAACCATTTGTTGCGCATCAGCTGGCTCGGCAGGAACATCCTTCGCTGCTGGAGCTTTCTTGGGAAGCATCGACGATAGGTTTCGCTGCCCAGCCTCGACGGATGCTGACTTGGTAGCATCCAGAGCCTTTTTGCCCTTGGCTTGCTGAGAAGAAGTAACTACCACGGATTTCCCCTTAGGAGCTGCTGGAGTAGTTCCTCGCCGAGGTTGAGATGACTCGGACAAGGCGGAAGAACTTGGCACTAGAGCTCTTGTAGCTGGACTTGGAGCAGTTGTTGGTTTTCTTGGTGCCGGAACAGGTGCTGGTGCTGGTTCGGTCACTGATACTGGAACTGCTGCTGGTGCTGGTGTTGAGGTAGCCTCGATGGCTGCTGGTTGCGGCGATGCCGAAGTTGTGGATGTCGTCGCCTCGGCTGGACCGACCCCTACCGCTCCGAGGTCGCGTTCCTCTCGACGAGGTAGTGCGGAACCCGGAGCAGCCGCAGAACCCTCTGGAATAGGGCTCAGCGGACGTGACTCGTCGTCACAAGGAGGAGAAGGGCCAGATCGAAGTGGTGAAGAGATGCTTGATCCACTCTGAGGGACCTCCACCGGAGCCCTGAAGAGGAGAATAATGTCAGACGAGAAATTACCACGATGCAAGGAGAAGTGAGTTACGCAACGAAAAATGACTTACGCATCCGAGGTTTCGGCCTCCTTGGGTTTCCGGGCCCTTCGTGCCGGGGCTTTGCTGCCGCTTGAGGCGATCTTGTCTCCAGCCTTCTTTCGCCTTTTTGTGGGCTGAGAAGGTTCGGAGGAGGAACTTGGTGCGGCTCCGCGCTTCTTCTTCGACGCCACCGGAACCGGATCAACCGTAGCAAGTGGAGGATCCTCGTGGATATGCCCACCGGGGTTAGCTGATGCCGGAAAGGCAAAAGAAAGAGGGACAACCTCAATAGGTTCAATCACGTCGACATCCGAGTCATCCTCATCATCGGGCCAGTCTCTAAGAGAAGAGAATTTACCGCTGGGTCGTTTTGTAGCGTCGGTCATAGGGAGAAACATCTCCTGGTCCGGCTCCTCTTCATCCGGGATTTCTCGGTCCGGCACCCACTTAAGGGTCGGATCCGTACCATCCTCAAGAGTTTGCTGAAGGAATAGCTGAGAGAAAGCATGAAGAACAGAGTCAAAAATACAACAAAAACCGACACATATTTGATTCGAAATAAGTTTACCCCGCGAAGCTTACCACGGGAGGGAGCCTGTCACGACAGAAGTGCTCAATTCCCCACGTCCATTCAGCGGAGAAATCCTTGTGGGTGGTGAAGAGAGCCTTAACCCGGCGAAAAATCTCCGTGTTGCTCAGCTCGAAGGAGGAGGCCCGGTTGGGGTCGTGGTCGAAACTCATGTGGCACACCTTGTGAGTGCGCTTCTGGAGGGGAGAGATTCGGTTGCGCACGAACGTGATCATAGCATCCTCGTTGCGCAATCCGAGTTTCTTCAGCTCCACGAACCTCTTGTTAACTTGGTTGGCCAGAGCCGTGGGCTTCTTGGAGACCTCCTCCCAGAATTCCGGATCAGGTGGACCCGGAGTGTAGGGGAGCAACCGAATCAAATCTTCAGTGCCCGAGTCCGGACATAGAAGAAGGTCTGGGCCCATCCTTTGCAGGAGTCAAGCCCGGTGACCCGGGGGGAAACGGAAGTCCTCCGGGGTGAGATGGACGTAGCTCCGAATTGGGTGAGCTGCTTGTCCTCAGATTCAACTTGGATATTGGGGATGACGTTACGACGAAGGCCGAAGAACCGGATCCACAGCTCCTTCATGGGCCACAGTCCGGTGTAGCCTTCGATCGTAGAAGCAAAGGCAGAGAGAGAGGTGATAGCGTTGGCTGGAAGATGGTGCAGCTGCAGGTGGTAGGTGCTAAGCCAATCCCGGAAAAAGTCGCTCACCGGCGAGCCGAATCCCCGTTGAAAGTGGGACAAGAACACGACGAACTCACCCGGATTGGGTGAGGGGGCCAATTCGGCGGAGGGGAGATGAGCGGCGACGCCGACAGGGATGCGTCTGGTCTGGTAGAGCCAATCAAGGTCATCTTGATAGACCCATGATCTGGCCCACGCGCCACGGTCCGCCGCAGCGGCGTCCTCCTCCATTTCTTGCTCGGCGACGACGAGCTCCTCCTCCGTCATCGCATGCTCGCTACCCTCGCTGGCGGCGGCGGGAATCTGAGGCCTGGATTGGCGAGGACCCGTGGCGAGGAAGTTGCGCAGCGGTGGCTGCGATGCAGAGGCACGGAAATCGGTGGCGCTTGCTAGGGGTCTTGTGGCGGCGGTCGCGAGGAAGATGAAGAATAAGAGCAACAGGCAGAGGGGCGCAGAAGAGGGAAAAATTCTAAGGGGTGCGCCCCTCCGCGACTTAACCACCCCTTGAGAGGGTGAGTGGGATCGCGCTATGCCAATGAGCCACATGGTGTGGTCACGTATCATCTGCATCAGCCA
This sequence comes from Avena insularis, assembly GCA_023614405.1. NCBI lineage: Eukaryota > Viridiplantae > Streptophyta > Magnoliopsida > Poales > Poaceae > Avena > Avena insularis. Next base: position 192,572,279 of record CM042690.1, read on the forward strand.
ATCGGAGAGGATCCACACAGAGGGCCACAGAGCAGAGACGATCCCGTGACGTGACACACTGATGCGGTAAACGAGGAGGCAGGCGTGACGTGACCCTCGCACGGTGATAACTGACAATTACTGCGGCGGTTACTGTGCAAGCCCTTAAAATAAGACGACGTAATGATTAACTTCCACGTGGGTTGGCGTATGAAAGAAGGAAACAAGGCCCGGATCAAACCATGGTAACCCGGACCGCAAGTAAAAACTTAGAATGCGCAGAGGGAAAGTAAAACCATGAGATCCGAGTCACAGTGGTAACCCGACCGGCAAGTGAAAACTTGGAACGTGCGAAGGGAACGTAAATCCATATAATCCGAGATAAAGAGCTAACCCGGAAATAACGTCCAAGGCTCGAACATAAATGAACCTGATGTGGCCTTAGTGGCCAAGGCAGCTAAGACCGCACCAGCTTCGGGGACTAATGTTGGGGGGATACCCCCGGGTAGGGTCACTCCGGGGTATAAAGGCCGAGTCAGCCGAGGTTCGGCAAGGTCAAAGCAGATGCTGGCCGGGTCACCTCAAGGCAGGTCGGATCACAGAGTAACCCGGACCAGGGGGTCGCCTAACATTGTCTCAGCCGACTTAAGGAGTAAGTCGGAAGTGCTTGTCTAACTCGTATGCAGGAACATATGTGGCCGGATCTGCCATGATCCGGGTTCCATTTAGCTTCTGGGAGAAGGAAGGAATCTCTCTGGTCAAAAAGAAGGCCCGACGCATGAGCATGAGCAAGCAAGGGCAGGACCACCGGGTCATGGCCGACAAGGGTGACGACGCCCGTGTCGGCTGACGCGGGCGCCGTAGAGGCTCACGTAGCTAAAGGATGTATGACGTGGGGGAAAAGCACCCCGGTCGGGTTACTACTTTGAGAGGAGGCATTTCTTAGGAATATGCCTCCACCTATGCCCTAGGCAGAGACCGAGCCCCCTCTATATAAGGGGGGCTAGGGTTTTCAGTAGAGGGGGTTGAGTTCTAGTTGGGTTAGTCTTTCTTCGATACTGATTTTGGCTAAGGTTCTAGGAGTGAACTGTAGTTGAGAGTAAGAGAGCTTCTTCTTCCTCCTCTCGCCAATACAGCTCTAGGAGCACTTGTAAACTTGAAAGGAATACAATCTTCTGTGTGGAGAATCACTCCACTATCCCTCCCTGGATTCCCCTAGCGTGTATTAGTCCCCACCTTTAGCCTATCCATGGCATCTGCCGTGACACCACCACGACACACGCCCAGTTGCTACGCCCTGATGGCTCAATGCACGGCGCCCAGAAAAATGCTTGATGGCGGTGTTGATGTAGAGCTCGTTGGGAACCCCAAGAGGAAGGTATGATGAGCACAGCAGCAAGTTTCCCTCAGTTATGAAACCAAGGTTTAATCGAACCAGTAGGAGCAAGGAAACACCTCAAAGGTGTTACTAGCTGAGCTTTGGCACGGCGCACTACCGGTGCTAGTAGCAACGTGGAGACCTGCACAACACAACCACAGAACTTTGTCCCCAACTTGCGATGAGGTTGTCAATCTCACCGTGTTTTGCGGAAAACAAAGGATTAAACATATCGAATGGAAAGAAGTAAAAGTTTGTAGAAAGTAAACACAAAGCAGTAAAAGATTGTAGGTTGTATGTAAAGAAAAAGGACCGGGATCCATAGTTCACTAGAGGTGGCTCTCCTTAAGATAGATAACATGCTGGGTGAGCAAATTACAGCGGGGCAATTGACAAACACCGAGAAAGCAATACATGCATATACTAATCATCTTGACTCCTTTGAGACTTGATTGGGCATTACAACATAATACATAGACCGCCATCCAACTGCATCTATGACTAATAATCCACCTTGGTTATCATCGAACCCCTCCAGATTAAGTTGCAAGCAGATTATTGCTTCTGAACTGCGTGTAAAGTAAACAATACGATTGTTCTATGAACAAAGGATTGTTGTTTTCTCCTAGTAGCAACAACACATCTAGTACCTTAGAGATTTCTGTCACTTCCCAGTTACGGAGGCATGAACCCACTATCGAGCATATATACTAACTCTTGGAGTTGCTAGCATCTACTTGGCCAAGATAGCTACTAACAACAGAAAGCATGCAAGATCTCAAATAACAAAGACATGATAGAATCAATAATCAATATGAAATAGCATCTCAATATCCATGGATCCCATAAACACAACATGTATGAATTACAAATAGATGATCTTGATCATGAATGGAGCTCACAAGATCTAAACATGAAAGCACAAAGGAGGAGAAACCAGCCATCTAGCTATTACATGGATCCGTAGTCCAAGGATGAACTACTCACTCATCACACTGGAGGCTTGCATGGTGATGAAGAAGGCCTCGGTGAATTCCCTCTCCGTGGTGTCGGAAGAGCTTGATCCCTCCCGATCTAGGGATGGAGATGACGGCGACTATAGACTCTTTTCGTGGATTTTTGATCGGGTACCTAGGGTTTTCGTCGAGGGCAACTTATAGGCGGAAGGAGGCCGAGGGGTGGGGCGGCCACCACCCTCGGCGCAGCCAGGCCTGGCAGCTGGCCAGGTGGTGTGGTGGATCCCTGGCCCTTCTCCGTCTCGTATTCTGGAACTTGATACCTTCCGGAAAAATAGGCACTTTGGCTTTTGTCCCGTCTAATTCCGAGAATATTCATTTTCTGACTTTCCTGGAACCAAAAACAACAGAAAAGCAGGCGGTATTGTGGCTCTTGTTAATAGGTTAGTTCAAGAAATCATAATAAAAGTACTCCAAAGTTGGAACAAAACACAAGAAAGTGGATAAAACTAAGTATGGAACATCAAAAATTATAGATACATTTGCAATGTATCAACATCCCCAAGCTTAACTCCTACTCGTCCTCGAGTAGGTAAGTGATAAAAAGAAATAATTTTTGAGGTGACATGCACCATCAAAGACTTGATCAAAGTATTTGCAAAACATTCAAGGCTGGGATCATAGTACTTCAATCATAACATGAAAGACAAAGTTCTAGCAATAAGCAAAGAAACTATGATCCAACATGAAAAGGCACAAACAAAAGATTCATGAATAACATGCTTTGCAAGACGTTTGTTTGTTTCACATAAAGAAAACATAGCATAAAAGTATTCAACTTGTCCCTCAGTAGAGTAGCAAATATATATGCATAGGACACCTTCAAAGTTCATAAGAGTGACTAGATACAATAGTTTCAAACAAGCAATAACAAGTTATGCATCAAGCAACTAGTCTTGGGACAATGCACATAGAACTAAGAATGGCCACTATGCTCTCAAAGTAGTGCATAAAGATAGAAGGTGGAGACTCAATATAATGGTGGAAGAAAGGCCTTTTGTAAAAAGGAAGTAGGGATTCAAGTCTCATAAAGAGCTTAAAAATTATGGTACTTATAGCTTTCAGCTCTCATTGCCCCTATCATAAGCATCTTGAAGGTGATTAAGGTTAAAGTGACACAACTAAGAGGATATGCTTGACAAGTTATAAACCGAAATCTCATGCCCCTTACTTAAGAAGACCGATCCTCATGCTACTCAACTTCAGTCACGAGTAAGCTCTTGTCATTGTAAGTATATGTGTATCATTAAGAACCGCCAACGGGGTACCCCTTGCACATGATACGGGAGCTTTCCCATAATCAAAATGACAAGGCAAGCAGACAATGAGCATCTCAGCGATCTTTTTATTTGCTATTTGCATAGGTTTTTATTGAGGATGCTTCATAGAGTGCTCATTATGGTGATGCTGCAAGTTTCGACCATGATTAGGCATGGCTTAGGCTAGCAGCCCAGGCGTTTCTCTAACACACGTACAAACTCCATGATCATACAAGTTCCACATTTATTTCACCTTGGGATCCGTAAGCAAAAGAACATGATATCAACGGGGTACAAAGTACAAGTGCAATGTTGAAAGCGTTCCCCATGGTACATGGTTCTGCTAACTTCAACTTATAAAGCGCAAGCATATACGCAACAAAGAAGGACCCAATGGTTGAAGTTTATTAGAGGCAATAAAGTAAAGTGTGCCATCAAGTTCGTGAGAGCTTTAATCACTAGTTTTCTCATAACAAGTGGAAGGTAAACAAAAGCATGAATATACTTGGAATAGCATAAGCTAGTAGGTAGGTATGGTGGACTCTTTGGAAAAACTTGGTTTAGGGAGTTGGATGCATGAGTGGAACTCATACTTTGTGGTGGAGGCTAGCAAAAGGCGGGAGCGACAAACTAAGAGAGCAATAATGGCCATAATCATGCAGAGCGACAAAACATCATTGATCAAAGCATAAAGTGATATTACAAGTTGAAAACTAAAGGATCATAAAGGCTATGGTGACTTGTGATAGCCATAACATGGTGTGAGCATGTGCCAAGTCAACCCAAATAAAGCATCAAAGGAGAATACCACTATACTATGCTTTAATATGCTAAAACAACGCATGATTCATCCAAGGCACATTAAGCAATCTCAATTGTTTATAACAAGTCATGCTACAGCAAATAATACTAAGCATAAAGCCAAAACAATATCAAGCACGGCATGACAAAGCATAGCCACAGTGAAAAACGAGCTCTTTTTACCACAAAAGCATGAACTTTCCTACTCTTTTCCAAACCAAACCAAACTATTTGCAAACCAAAGTGTGAAAGAGGAGGTCCAACCAACTTATTCAGAAAACTAAACAAACCAAGCAAACTAAAAACCAAAACGAAAACGAAAAAGAAGACGCTCCAAGAGAAACACAATTTGTACGCGAAACAATAAAAATGAAGTGTTTGGAAGAAACCTGGAATTTTTATTGATGAAGAAGGGGATGCCTTGGGCATCCCCAAGCTTTGACGCTTGTACTTCTTGGATATTTCTTGGGGTGACACGTGTGGCATCCCCAAGCTTAAGCTTTAGTCCATCCTTCATCTCATTACTCATTCCTTCCATACACCTGAAAATTTTCCTTCATACAAAACTTCACACAATCTCATTAGCAACATTAGTGCACTTAAGATAAATAAGTCTCAAGATTCAGTTCTAACACCAAATAAACTTCCATTAGAACACTAGCTACTGTAGCACTTCCCTCAAAAATCTCAATTCCCCAAAGGAACTCAAGAAGGAACTAACAAGAAGCAAATGCAGAAAATGGCAGAAATCTGTCAAAACAGACCAGCAGGTAAAGACGAATTTTTTCGAAGACCTTCTGTTGCTTAAAATGAAAAATTGTTGAACTAACTAAAGTTAGATAACAACCTGGGTCAGAAGCACAACAAATTACAGCTCAATCTGACATACAGAACTCTCTCAGGAATTTTTACGGTGAAGCACAGAAATCTGTTTCGGGACAGCAACTTTCCCAATCATTACTTCACTCTCATTAGAGGTTACTCTTGGCACAAAAAGCAAATAAAAAGGATAAGGAGAGGTTATTACAGAGGTAATAACTTCCAAGACTCATCTAAAACTCTTGGGGTATCTCCCAACAAGTACTTTTCTTTAACTCCTTTAAGTTAGACATAAGAAGCAAAGAAAGAATCAAGTGTTCTCAAATGAAGAAGCATTAAAACAAACTTTCTTGCCCTTACCTCTCTTATTTTTATTATTATCCTTTGGGAAAATGTGATTGTTTGGTGGAGAAGAAAGGTGCATGGTCCCCTTTCCCACATCTATTATTGCTCCAAGGAGTTCTAATAGGGACCTTCCAAGTGTAATTTGTACTTTTTCTACACATTCAATAACAAGATAATCAATAGAAATCATTTTCCCAAGGATCTTTGTAGACACTCCTTCAGCTATTCCAAGAGGTAATATGGTAGTATTATTAGCAAGAAATATTTCTTTTCCTCCTTCTGTAAGGCCCCAAAGATTCAAAGATTCATAAATATCCTTGGGCATTAGGCAAAATTCAGACATGATATCACAGCGGGCTTGAAAAGTTTCAGTGTTTATCTCGATCTTTACTGTAGGGAGCCACTTTGATGGTTCAGAATTTATTGGAACATAATTGTGACGCTCTCTAAGCATATTATAGCACCCTTCTAATCTAGTAGTGCTAGCCTCAAGAGTGTTCAACCTAGCAAATATTTTTGCGAAAGGAGTATCGGTTTGGCTAGGCAAATTGTAAGTGAGGATCAATTTCTTTATAGCATTAATGGCATCATCCTCATTAATTTGGAGGAAATCTCCTCCCGCAATAGCATATAAAGCATATATATAGCAAAGAGCAACCCCAAGGTAAAAACTGCTAAGGAACAAGCCTTGAAGCATTTTAGGCTTGGTCTTTTCATGTAGATCAGAGATTCTAGACCAAGCTTCCTTAAAACTTTCCTCAATTCCTTGTTTAAAAGTGAGAATCATTTCCTCGGGTGACATAGTCATTGGAGCAAGGCTAGACATAGTGGCAACTCAAGATAGTAACTAATTTTTTTGTGTTTTTGAAAGAGAAAGCAAACAAGTAAAACTATTTTTTTTGTTTTTTTTGAAGAACAAAACAAGCAAACAAAGCAAAAAGAAACTAAGAAAAACAAAAAAAAACAAAGTAAAGAGATTGGTTATGAGGGACTCCCCTTGTGAAGATGTCCTTGACTCCCTGGTAACGGCGCCAGAAAAATGGCGTGTGGTTGACGTGGGAGTTTCTTCTTGTTCTTCGATCCCCGACAACGGCACCAGAAAAATGCTTGATGGCTCAATGCACGGCGCCCAGAAAAATGCTTGATGGCGGTGTTGATGTAGAGCTTGTTGGGAACCCCAAGAGGAAGGTATGATGAGCACAGTAGCAAGTTTCCCTCAGTTATGAAACCATGGTTTAATCGAACCAGTAGGAGCAAATAAACACCTCAAAGGTGTTACTAGCTGAGCTTTGGCAGGGCGCACTACCGGTGCTAGTAGCAACGTGGAGACCTGCACAACACAACCACATAACTTTGTCCCCAACTTGCGATGAGGTTGTCAATCTCACCGTGTTTTGCGGAAAACAAAGGATTAAACGTATCGAATGGAAAGAAGTAAAAGTTTGCAGAAAGTAAACACAAAGCAGTAAAAGATTGTAGATTGTATGTAAAGAAAAAGTACCGGGATCCATAGTTCACTAGAGGTGGCTCTCCTTAAGATATATAACATGCTGGGTGAACAAATTACAGCGGGGCAATTGACAAACACCGAGAAAGCAATACATGCATATACTAATCATCTTGACTCCTTTGAGACTTGATTGGGCATTACAACATAATACATAGACAGCCATCCAACTGCATCTATGACTAATAATCTACCTTCAGGTTATCATCGAACCCCTCAGATTATTAAGTTGCAAGCAGCAGTTATTGCTTCTGAACTGCGTGTAAAGTGAAGTGAACAATACGATTGTTCTATGAACAAAGGATTGTTGTTTTCTCCCTAGTGGCAACAGCACATCTAGTACCTTAGAGATTTCTGTCACTTCCCAGTTACGGAGGCATGAACCCACTATCGAGCATAAATACTAACTCTTGGAGTTGCTAGCATCTACTTGGCCAAGATAACTACTAACAACGGAAAGCATGCAAGATCTCAAATAACAAAGACATGATAGAATCAATAATCAATCTGAAATAGTATCTCAATATCCATCGGATCCCCACAAACACAACATGTATGAATTACAAATAGATGATCTTGATCATGAGCAGACTCACAAGATCTAAACATGAAAGCACAAAGGAGGAGAAACCAGCCATCTAGCTACTACATGAATCCGTAGTCCAAGGATGAACTACTCACGCATCACACCAGAGGCTTGCATGGTGATTAAGAAGGCCTCCAGGGTGAATTCCCCTCTCCGGCAGGGTGTCGGGAAGAGCTTCAGATCCCTCCCGATCTAGGGATGGAGATGATAGCGGCTATATACTCTTTCGTGGATTTTTGATCGGGTACCTAGGGTTTTCGTCCCGAGGGCAACTTATAGGCGGAAGGAGAGGCCGAGGGTCTTTGGGCGGCACCACCCACCTTGGGCCAGCCTGGCCCGCGGCCGTGGTGTGGTGGATCCTGCCCTTCTCCGTCTCGTGATACGGAACTTGATACCTTCCGGAAAAATAGGCACTTTGGCTTTTGTCCCGTCTAATTCCGAGAATATTCATTTTCTGACTTTCCTGGAACCAAAAACAACAGAAAACAGGCAGCTGGCACTGTGGCTCTTGTTAATAGGTTAGTTCAAGAAATCATAATAAAAGTACTCCAAAGTTGGAACAAAACACAAGAAAGTGGATAAAACTAAGCATGGAACATCAAAAATTATAGATACATTTGCAATGTATCAACATCCCCAAGCTTAACTCCTACTCGTCCTCGAGTAGGTAAGTGATAAAAAGAAATAATTTTTGAGGTGACATGCACCATCAAAGACTTGATCAAAGTATTTGCAAAACATTCAAGGCTGGGATCATAGTACTTCAATCATAACATGAAAGACAAAGTTCTAGCAATAAGCAAAGAAACTATGATCCAACATGAAAAGGCACAAACAAAAGATTCATGAATAACATGCTTTGCAAGACGTTTGTTTGTTTCACATAAAGAAAACATAGCATAAAAGTATTCAACTTGTCCCTCAGTAGAGTAGCAAATATATATGCATAGGACACCTTCAAAGTTCATAAGAGTGACTAGATACAATAGTTTCAAACAAGCAATAACAAGTTATGCATCAAGCAACTAGTCTTGGGACAATGCACATAGAACTAAGAATGGCCACTATGCTCTCAAAGTAGTGCATAAAGATAGAAGGTGGAGACTCAATATAATGGTGGAAGAAAGGCCTTTTGTAAAAAGGAAGTAGGGATTCAAGTCTCATAAAGAGCTTAAAAATTATGGTACTTATAGCTTTCAGCTCTCATTGCCCCTATCATAAGCATCTTGAAGGTGATTAAGGTTAAAGTGACACAACTAAGAGGATATGCTTGACAAGTTATAAACCGAAATCTCATGCCCCTTACTTAAGAAGACCGATCCTCATGCTACTCAACTTCAGTCACGAGTAAGCTCTTGTCATTGTAAGTATATGTGTATCATTAAGAACATAGCAGGTACCCTTGCACATGATACGGGAGCTTTCCCATAATCAAAATGACAAGGCAAGCAGACAATGAGCATCTCAGCGATCTTTTTATTTGCTATTTGCATAGGTTTTTATTGAGGATGCTTCATAGAGTGCTCATTATGGTGATGCTGCAAGTTTCGACCATGATTAGGCATGGCTTAGGCTAGCAGCCCAGGCGTTTCTCTAACACACGTACAAACTCCATGATCATACAAGTTCCACATTTATTTCACACCGCCGGGATCCGTAAGCAAAAGAACATGATATCAACGGGGTACAAAGTACAAGTGCAATGTTGAAAGCGTTCCCCATGGTACATGGTTCTGCTAACTTCAACTTATAAAGCGCAAGCATATACGCAACAAAGAAGGACCCAATGGTTGAAGTTTATTAGAGGCAATAAAGTAAAGTGTGCCATCAAGTTCGTGAGAGCTTTAATCACTAGTTTTCTCATAACAAGTGGAAGGTAAACAAAAGCATGAATATACTTGGAATAGCATAAGCTAGTAGGTAGGTATGGTGGACTCTTTGGAAAAACTTGGTTTAGGGAGTTGGATGCATGAGTGGAACTCATACTTTGTGGTGGAGGCTAGCAAAAGACTGGGAGCGACAAACTAAGAGAGCAATAATGGCCATAATCATGCAGAGCGACAAAACATCATTGATCAAAGCATAAAGTGATATTACAAGTTGAAAACTAAAGGATCATAAAGGCTATGGTGACTTGTGATAGCCATAACATGGTGTGAGCATGTGCCAAGTCAACCCAAATAAAGCATCAAAGGAGAATACCACTATACTATGCTTTAATATGCTAAAACAACGCATGATTCATCCAAGGCACATTAAGCAATCTCAATTGTTTATAACAAGTCATGCTACAGCAAATAATACTAAGCATAAAGCCAAAACAATATCAAGCACGGCATGACAAAGCATAGCCACAGTGAAAAACGAGCTCTTTTTACCACAAAAGCATGAACTTTCCTACTCTTTTCCAAACCAAACCAAACTATTTGCAAACCAAAGTGTGAAAGAGGAGGTCCAACCAACTTATTCAGAAAACTAAACAAACCAAGCAAACTAAAAACCAAAACGAAAACGAAAAAGAAGACGCTCCAAGAGAAACACAGCTGTGCACGAAACAATAAAAATGAAGTGTTTGGAAGAAACCTGGAATTTTTATTGATGAAGAAGGGGATGCCTTGGGCATCCCCAAGCTTTGACGCTTGTACTTCTTGGATATTTCTTGGGGTGACACGTGTGGCATCCCCAAGCTTAAGCTTTAGTCCATCCTTCATCTCATTACTCATTCCTTCCATACACCTGAAAATTTTCCTTCATACAAAACTTCACACAATCTCATTAGCAACATTAGTGCACTTAAGATAAATAAGTCTCAAGATTCAGTTCTAACACCAAATAAACTTCCATTAGAACACTAGCTACTGTAGCACTTCCCTCAAAAATCTCAATTCCCCAAAGGAACTCAAGAAGGAACTAACAAGAAGCAAATGCAGAAAATGGCAGAAATCTGTCAAAACAGACCAGCAGGTAAAGACGAATTTTTTCGAAGACCTTCTGTTGCTTAAAATGAAAAAGTGTTGAACTAACTAAAGTTAGATAACAACCTGGGTCAGAAGCACAACAAATTACAGCTCAATCTGACATACAGAACTCTCTCAGGAATTTTTACGGTGAAGCACAGAAATCTGTTTCGGGACAGCAACTTTCCCAATCATTACTTCAATCTCATTAGAGGTTACTCTTGGCACAAAAAGCAAATAAAAAGGATAAGGAGAGGTTATTACAGAGGTAATAACTTCCAAGACTCATCTAAAACTCTTGGGGTATCTCCCAACAAGTACTTTTCTTTAACTCCTTTAAGTTAGACATAAGAAGCAAAGAAAGAATCAAGTGTTCTCAAATGAAGAAGCATTAAAACAAACTTTCTTGCCCTTACCTCTCTTATTTTTATTATTATCCTTTGGGAAAATGTGATTGTTTGGTGGAGAAGAAAGGTGCATGGTCCCCTTTCCCACATCTATTATTGCTCCAAGGAGTTCTAATAGGGACCTTCCAAGTGTAATTTGTACTTTTTCTACACATTCAATAACAAGATAATCAATAGAAATCATTTTCCCAAGGATCTTTGTAGACACTCCTTCAGCTATTCCAAGAGGTAATATGGTAGTATTATTAGCAAGAAATATTTCTTTTCCTCCTTCTGTAAGGCCCCAAAGATTCAAAGATTCATAAATATCCTTGGGCATTAGGCAAAATTCAGACATGATATCACAGCGGGCTTGAAAAGTTTCAGTGTTTATCTCGATCTTTACTGTAGGGAGCCACTTTGATGGTTCAGAATTTATTGGAACATAATTGTGACGCTCTCTAAGCATATTATAGCACCCTTCTAATCTAGTAGTGCTAGCCTCAAGAGTGTTCAACCTAGCAAATATTTTTGCGAAAGGAGTATCGGTTTGGCTAGGCAAATTGTAAGTGAGGATCAATTTCTTTATAGCATTAATGGCATCATCCTCATTAATTTGGAGGAAATCTCCTCCCGCAATAGCATATAAAGCATATATATAGCAAAGAGCAACCCCAAGGTAAAAACTGCTAAGGAACAAGCCTTGAAGCATTTTAGGCTTGGTCTTTTCATGTAGATCAGAGATTCTAGACCAAGCTTCCTTAAAACTTTCCTCAATTCCTTGTTTAAAAGTGAGAATCATTTCCTCGGGTGACATAGTCATTGGAGCAAGGCTAGACATAGTGGCAACTCAAGATAGTAACTAATTTTTTTGTGTTTTTGAAAGAGAAAGCAAACAAGTAAAACTATTTTTTTTGTTTTTTTTGAAGAACAAAACAAGCAAACAAAGCAAAAAGAAACTAAGAAAAACAAAAAAAAACAAAGTAAAGAGATTGGTTATGAGGGACTCCCCTTGTGAAGATGTCCTTGATCCTCGACAACGGCACCAGAAAAATGCTTGATGGCTCAATGCACGCGCCTAAAAAATGCTTGATGGCGGTGTTGATGTAGAGCTTGTTGGGAACCCCAAGAGGAAGGTATGATGAGCACGAGCAAGTTTCCTCGTTATGAAACCATGGTTTAATCGAACCAAGAGGAGCAAATAAACACCTCAAAGGTGTTACTAGCTGAAGCTTAAGGTATGCACTACCGGTGCTAGTAGCAACGTGAGACCTGCACAACACAACCACATAACTTTGTCCCCAACTTGCGATGAGGTTGTCAATCTCACCGTGTTTTATGGAAAACAAAGGATTAAACGTGTCGAATGGAAAGAAGTAAAAGTTTGAAAGTAAACACAAAGCAGAAAAGATTGTAGATTGTATGTAAAGAAAAGTACCGGATCCATAGTTCACTAGAGGTGGCTCTCCTTAAGATATATAACATGCTGGGTGAACAAATTACAGCGGGCAATTGACAAACACCGAAAGCAATACATGCATATACTAATCATCTTGACTCCTTTGAGACTTGATTGGGCATTACAACATAATACATAGACCGCCATCCAAGCGCATCTATGACTAATAATCTACCTTCAGTTATCATCCGAACCCCTCCAAGATTAAGTTGCAAGCAACAGATTATTGCTTTACTTAATCTGTAAAGTGAACAATACGATTGTTCTATGAACAAAGGATTGTTGTTTTCTCCCTAGTGGCAACAGACATCTAGTACCTTAGAGATTTCACTTCCCATTACCAGAGGCATGAACCCACTATCGAGCATAAATACTAACTCTTGGAGTTGCTAGCATCTACTTGGCCAAGATAACTACTAACAACGGAAAGCATGCAAGATCTCAAATAACAAAGACATGATAGAATCAATAATCAATCTGAAATAGTATCTCAATATCCATCGGATCCCCACAAACACAACATGTATGAATTACAAATAGATGATCTTGATCATGAACGGAGCTCACAAGATCTAAACATGAAAGCACAAAGGAGGAGAAACCAGCCATCTAGCTACTACATGAATCCGTAGTCCAAGGATGAACTACTCACGCATCACACCAGAGGCTTGCATGGTGATTAAGAAGGCCTCCAGGGTGAATTCCCCTCTCCGGCAGGGTGTCGGGAAGAGCTTCAGATCCCTCCCGATCTAGGGATGGAGATGATGGCGGCTATATACTCTTTCGTGGATTTTTGATCGGGTACCTAGGGTTTTCGTCCCGAGGGCAACTTATAGGCGGAAGGAGAGGCCGAGGGGTCTTTGGGGCCACACCACCCACTGGCGAGGCCTGGCCGCTGCCAGTGGTGTGGTGGATCCCTGGCCCTTCTCCGTCTCGTATTCTGGAACTTGATACCTTCCGGAAAAATAGGCACTTTGGCTTTTGTCCCGTCTAATTCCGAGAATATTCATTTTCTGACTTTCCTGGAACCAAAAACAACAGAAAACAGGCAGCTGGCACTGTGGCTCTTGTTAATAGGTTAGTTCAAGAAATCATAATAAAATTACTCCAAAGTTGGAACAAAACACAAGAAAGTGGATAAAGCTAAGCATGGAACATAAAAAATTATAGATACATTTGCAATGTATCACGCCCAGTCGCTGATCCCGAGCTCCAATGGCGCATGCCGTAGCCGCCGTTGCGAGGCTCTAGCCTGCCTCCGCCGCCGACGAGTCGAGCAGCTCGGAGGATGGTAGATCCTACTATCAAGAAAGAAGAAGTTCTGTCTACAAGCGGGTGATCTACCCTTCTCTTTGCTATTCGCACTAGTTACAACTGCTAGCTGGCTACTGAACCTCAAATTGTTTGTTAGCCCAACGCTGACAAACATATTTTGTCCACAGTTTTCTGTCAGTGGGATCTGCATGGACCCCCCTTACCTGGTTACGTAGTCCTCTACAGGTACGACTCTAAGGGCAAGTGGTATGGAAGCCATTGTTTCATGATGGAAGAAGCGCCTGCGCAGATCTGCACTATATCTGGTATGGTTGCTGCTTTGCGTAATCATGTTGAATTATGGCCGAAGCAGACAGCAAAGTTCAGCTTCATGGATGAACGTGGCATCATGGTTCCTATAACGTGTGACAATCAGCTAATTGGGTTGATGAAAAGGTATGCTTCGGCTGCCATGTTTGAGCTGAAATGTGATGTACTGGATGTGGAAGCTGCTGCAACTGGGAGTCGCCCTTCTATTCTTGGACAGGGTGGTTGCTCGAACCCAATTAGCTCCTGGTAAGCAAAGGTCTCTTGGGGTTCGCATGTTTGTGCTGAATTGTAATTTTTGTTTTATTTACTCTATAGATATTGGGCAGTTATGCAACAATCTTGTTTCTTTGACAGGAAGCGCCGCAAGGTTAGAAACATGACTGCCGGGTCAGTAATTTTGCTGCCCGAAGAAATTAAAAACGACTGGAAAGATGTCATTTTCCTGCCCGAAGAAATTAAAAACGAGTGGAAAGATGATGCTGGACACGATTCTGGTGCCCATTGTCCCGACGATGCAGAGTACGTGAAGAAAAGAAAATTGGCACCGAGGAAGAGGAAGAAGGCAGGAAATGAAGAAGCCATTGGACATGAAGGCTTGGCACCTAGGCTGCAGAAGAAGGCTGATGGCAATGAAGATGCATAGTAATGTGTTGAACTTGAACCTATATATGTAATTCTATTAAATTATGATCGCTCTGTGTGTGGCACGTTGCTGGGCGAAACAATCTATCCACGTTCTCTGAGTAAAATGTACCGCGACTTAGGGTTTGTAAACGCCCGAGTCAGTAGTTGAATCCAAAATTGTGATTGTGCCACTGCTATCTGAAAACAAGGATCCACCGGTTCCACGATTGCTGAGGGGCAGGAGGTCTCCAAATATGACAGAATGTAAGTGGCACATAAATAAATTATTTAAGCTGCCACACTCCACGAAGCAGCAACTTATTTCAGATGCTGCACAACGACGTGGCAGCATAAATAGCAATGTTCTCACCGATAATGCCCAGATGAGGAGGAAATGGGTACCACTTTCTAGCCTCATCTTGAGCCCGTCTATCTCACCGCCTCTCTGCTCCTGCATCCCCTGCATCTGGCGAAGCTCCCGGATCTCCAGTAACCAGGTGTACGTGCTTCCACTTTATAAATTGTGGTTGTGCCATTTGCATGCGTCACAATCTACGTAGATTACGTTTAAACAAACCACCAATGTCAGAATACACTAGTAGAAAAGGTGTCTTTGGTCCACGGCCACGTTCCCAATCCGGGACAGAGATCTAAATCGAGGCAGAAATTGATCTAAATCACAAATTCTTCCACAAATTAATCGAGACAGAGATCTAAATCGAGGCATTTCATTACTTCAACGACAAATTCTTCTAAACAAAGGTGCGATTTCACATCCTACATTAATTCAACCACTAGTCAACAATTTCACTTCCGCTACCACTGTCCTCCGAGCTGCCGGTTTCCTCATCGCTGTCGGACGGAACCTCCACGATGTCCGCATTGTTCACGAGACGGAGCACCTCTTCGCGTCGAGCAGCGATGATGACGGTGTACTTGGTCCGTCCAGGGATGGACCAGAACCTCTCCCGCCCTTGTCAGTTGCGGAGATCCCGGTGCACCACGCGCCCGTCAACGATGCGGGTGCCAATCTTGGCCTTCCGCTCCTTCTTGAACAGCACCGGCCAGTACGGGCTGGCCGCTGCGTACCGGGGCAGCGCCCTCTTCCACGCGGGCATCTGGCGGCGGCGCGCCGTGATTTCGCTCTCCATCTCGGCTCGGCAAGGTAGCGGACCCACCGGCACTCCCGCAGAGCTGATGCGTCATCCGTGGGGCACCTTCGCGGCTGGCTACGCGAGGATGTCGAAGTTCGCGAACATCACCACCTCGTACAAGTTCAGATCGGGCATCTCCATGGCGGCACGGTGGAGATTGGAGAGGACGAGGGGATGGACGACGAAGCGACGCGTTGTGGCGCCTCCTATTTGTACACGAGGACGACGAAGCGACGGTCAGACAAAAGGAGTAATGCAGGGTCAGACAAAAGAAGTAATGCGGGGTCAGAGCAATTTTTTTCCTCCCTGGAATCCGGGACTAATAGTTCAGACCGCTAGGTCAACAAGTACAAATATTACAACTTAAAAAGGCACGGAGATTAAGCTAAATAGAACTAGTTATCACACGTCTCCTTGATCTTCCTAATCTTGGCCTGATGCGCATCTTCCTACGAGAGCAAGGATCGAATTGTCTGCTCCTTCCTTTTAGCATCTTCCTTACACAGCTTCAATTGTTTCTCTGTATTTTTCCTCATGCACTTTTCAATATTCGTAGTTGTGTACTGCAGGACTTTGGCCTGGTGGAGATCATTCCTTGCTTGAGTCAGTTCTTTCTCTGCTTTAGCCTTCAGGGCCAACGTCGTGTCCCTCTCCTTCTTGACTTTGATAACCTTGTCTTGCACCCACCTGAGATCTTGCTTATGCTTGGTCGTGTCAACTGGTTCCCATATCTTCGTCTCAACACTGTCAAGAAGTGAGCTGAATACGAATTCTTTCAACTCGACAGTCATTTCCCATAGTTTGTCTAGCGTTTTCTGCATCGATTTGGGCCACTCTGGATCTACCCATTTGACAACACCGCAACTTCCGCCTTGCATCATTGCATGATGTCCTTGACACCGCAGAAACCTCCTGCCTGCGTTTAGTCCTTCGAAGGCTACAAATTTAGCGAGCACATATCCATGTTTACATACCAGAGGACTGTCTTCATCCTCTAAACCGTGATAGTCGGAGTCATACATCGTCTGGTTGGCCTAACACATCATACGTGCATGAGTAAACAGATTAGATCTAGCTCAAAAAATAGATAACTGGCCACAGATGATAGAAATAGAGATGAGACGAATCACATCGAAATCACCGTCCACGACGCTGCGTTTCTCGCCGTCCCCTTGAACCCATGGCGAGAGGAGAGGGGTGGCCGGAGAGGGGATTGGGATGGAGGCGCCATGGCTTGCGCTACTATGGCAGGATGGGAGTGAAGTGGGGAAAGTGGCTTCGAGGGTAAGGAAGAGAAGTACAGGGAGGAAGAGAAGTAATGGGGACGTGACACTGGGATGTGGCCCACTGAACTCGTGAGACGTGACACTCGCAACAGGGGAGTGCCCGGTGTTACCAGTTTGTCCAGAGCAAGCATGGACAATCATGCCGCAGAACAGCCTACTCGCGGATCGTTCTCATGAAGATCATCCCAATCGTCCAAGCGCCCCAATCGAACGGTATGTAACAATCGTCAAGCAGAACAATTGTGTTAGGGTGTGCCTTCTAGAAGACTCGGTCTAACGGCTACCCATGCAATGAACTGGTGTATCCATGTGTGGTTTGTGAAAAGAACAGACATGCAATCACACTAGGTGGATCCATATGTGGTTTATGGAAGTAATAGACATGCAATGACTCTAGCTGTGATTCATGAAAGAAGCTGACATGCGGTGACCGGGTGTGGTTCATGAAAAGAACAGACATGCAATGACATCGGTGGATCCATGTGTGGTTTATGGAAGTAACAGACATGCAATGACTCTAGCTGTGGTTAATGAAAAGAACACGCATGCAATGACATCGAGGGTGGTTCATGAAAAGAATAGACACGCAATGACACTGGTGGATCCTTATGTGGTTTGTTAGAGGAACAGACATGCAATGACACCGGTGGATCCTTATGTGGTCTGTCTAGAGGAACACACATGCAATGACACCGGGTGTGGTTCATGAAAAGAACAGACATGCAATGACTTATGTGGTTTGTTTAGAAGAACACACATGCAATGACACTAGGTGTGGTTCATGAAAAGAACAAACAGGCAATGACACTGGTGGATCCTTATGTGGTTTGTTTAGAAGAACACAAATGCAATGACACTGGGTGTGGTTCATGAAATGAACAGACACGCAATGACACTAGTGGATCCTTATGTGTTTTTTTAGAGGAACAGACATGCAATGACACCGGTGGATCCACGTGTGGTTCATGAGAAGAACACACATCCAATGACACTGGTAGATCCTTATGTGGTTCATGAAAAGAACAGACATGCAGTGACACTAGGTGTGGTTCATGAAAAGAACAGACATGCACTAACACTGGGTGTGGTTCATGAAAAGAACAGATATACAATGACACTGGTGGGCCCATCCTTATGTGGTTCATGAAAAGAATAGACATGCAATGACACTGGTGGATCCTTATGTGGTTTGTTTAGATGAACACACATGCAATGACACTGGGTGAATCCATATGTGGTTCATGAGAAGAACACACATCCAATGACACTGGTAGATCCTTATGTGGTTCATGAAAAGAAACGACATGTAGTGACACCGGGTGTGGTTCATGAAAAGAACAGACATGCAATGACACTGGGTGTGGTTCATGAAAAGAATAGACATCCAATGATTCTAGTTGTGGTTCATGAAATAAACACGCATGCAATGACACTGGGTGTGGTTCATGAAAAGAACAGACATGCAATGACACTGGTGGATCCTTATGTGTGGTTCATGAAAAGAATATACATGCAATGACACTGGTGGATCCTTATGTGGTTTGTTTAGAGGAACAAACATGCAATGACACTAGTGGATCCATGTGTGGTTCATGAGAAGAACACACATCCAATGACACGGGTGGATCCTTATGTGGTTTGTTTAGAGGAAGAAACATGCAATGACACCGATGGATCCACGTGTGGTTCATGAGAAGAACACACATCCAATGGCACTAGTAGATCCTTATGTGGTTCATGAAAAGAACATACATGCAGTGACACCAGGTGTGTTTCATGAAAAGAACAGATATGCAATGACACTGGGTGTGGTTCATGAAAAGAACATACATGCAATGACACTGGTGGATCCTTATGTGGTTCATGAAAAGAACATACATGCAATGACACTGGTGGATCCTTATGTGGTTCATGAAAAGAACACACATCCAATGACACTGGTGGATCCTTATGTGGTTTGTTTAGAGGAACAGACATGCAATGACACCGGTGGATCCACGTGTGGTTCATGAGAAGAACACACATCCAATGACACTGGTAGATCCTTATGTGGTTCATGAAAAGAAATGACATGCAGTGACACCGGGTGTGGTTCATGAAAAGAACAGACATGCAATGACACTTGGTGTGGTTCATGAAAAGAATAGACATCCAATGACTCTAGCTGTGGTTCATGAAATAAACACGCAAGCAATGACACTGGGTGTGGTTCATGAAAAGAATAGACATGTAATGACACTTGTGGATCCTTATGTGTGGTTCATGAAAAGAATATACATGCAATGACACTGGTGGATCCTTATGTGGTTTGTTTAGAGGAACAAACATGCAATGACACTGGTGGATCCATGTGTGGTTCATGAGAAGAACACACATCCAATGACACAGGTGGATCCTTATGTGGTTTGTTTACAGGAACAGGCATGCAATCACACTAGGTGGATCCATATGTGGTTTATGGAAGTAACAGACATGCAATGACTCTAGCTGTGATTCATGAAAAGAACAGACATGCAATGACACTGGTGGATCCATGTGTGGTTCATGGGAAGAACACTCATCCAATGACACTGGTGGACTCTAGCTATGGTTCATGAAAAGAACAGACATGCAATGACACTGGTGGATCCATATGTGGTTTGTCAGGAGAACACACATGCAATGACATTGGGTGTGGTTCATGAAAAGAACAGACATGCAATGACACTGGTGGATCCTGATGTGTTTTTTTTTAGAAGAACACACATGCACTGACACTGGGTGTGGTTCATGAAAAGAACATACATGCAATGACACTGGTGGATCCTTATGTGGTTTGTTTAGAAGAACACACATACAATGACACAGAGTGTGGTTCATGAAAAGAACAGACATGCAATGACACTGGTGGATCCTTATGTGGTTTGTTTAGAGGAACAGACATGCAATGACACTGGTGGATCCACGTGTGGTTCATGAGAAGAACACACATCCAATGACACTTGGTGTATCCTTATGTGGTTCATCAAAAGAACTAACATGCAGTGACACTTGGTGTGGTTCATGAAAATAACAGACATGTAATGACACCGGTGGATATACGTGTGGTTCATGAGAAGAACACACATCCAATGACACTAGTAGATCCTTATATGGTTCATGAAAAGAACAGACATGAAGTGACACTAGGTGTGGTTCATGAAAAGAACGGACATGCACTGACACTGGGTGTGGTTCATGAAAAGAACAAACATGCAATGACACTGGTGGATCCTTATGTGGTTCATGAAAAGAACAAATATGCAATGACACTGGTGGATCCTTATGTGTGGTTCATGAAAAGAACAGATATGCAATCACACTGGTGGATCTTTATGTGGTTTGTTTAGAAGAACACACATGCAATGACACTGGGTGTGGTTCCTGAAAAGAACAGACATGCAATGACACTGGTGGATCCTCATGTGGTTTGTTTAGAGGAACGGACATGCAATGACACCGGTGGATCCATGTGTGGTTCATGAGAAGAAAACACATCCAATGACACTTGTGGATCCTTATGTTGTTTGTTTAGAGGAACATACATGCAATCACACTAGGTGGAACCATATGTGGTTTATAGAAGTAACAGACATGCAATGACTCTAGCTGTGATTCATGAAAAGAATAGACATGCAATAACACTGGTGGATCCTTATGTGGTTCATGAAAAGAACAGACATGCAATGACACTGGTGGATCCTTATGTGGTTTGTTTAGAAGAACACACATGCAATGACACTGGGTGTGGTTCATGAAAAGAATATACATGCAATGACACTGCTGGATCCTTATGTGGTTTGTTTAGAGGAACAAACATGCAATGACACCGGTGGATCCACGTGTGGTTCATGAGACTAACACACATCCAATGACACTGGTGGATCCTTATGTGGTTCATGAAAAGAACAGACATGCAGTGACACTGGGTGTATTTCATGAAAAGAACAAACATGCAATGACACTGGGTTTGGTTCAAGAAAAGAACAAACATGCAATGACACTGGTGGACCCTTATGTGGTTCATGAAAAGAACAGACACGCAATGACACCGGTGGATCCTTATGTGGTTCATGAAAAGAACAGACATGCAATGACACCGGTAGGTCATTATGTGGTTCATGAAAAGAACA
The DNA here is from genome assembly GCA_023614405.1 of Avena insularis. Classification (NCBI taxonomy): domain Eukaryota; kingdom Viridiplantae; phylum Streptophyta; class Magnoliopsida; order Poales; family Poaceae; genus Avena; species Avena insularis. The sequence goes on from CM042690.1 coordinate 192,593,570, forward strand.
GACATGCAATGACATTGGGTGTGGTTCATGAAAAGAACAGACATGCAATGACTCCGGATGTGTTTCATGAAAAGAACAGACATGGAATGACACTGGGTGTGGTTCATGAAAAGAACATACATGCAATGACACTGGTGGATCCTTATGTGGTTCATGAAAAGAACACATGCAATGACACTGGTGGATCCTTATGTGGTTCATGAAAAGAACAGACATGCAATGACACTGGTGGATCCATATGTGGTTTGTCAGGAGAACACACATGCAATGACATTGGGTGTGGTTCATGAAAAGAACAGACATGCAATGACACTGGTGGATCCTGATGTGTTTTTTTAGAAGAACACACATGCACTGACACTGGGTGTGGTTCATGAAAAGAACATACATGCAATGACACTGGTGGATCCTTATGTGGTTTGTTTAGAAGAACACACATACAATGACACAGAGTGTGGTTCATGAAAAGAACAGACATGCAATGACACTGGTGGATCCTTATGTGGTTTGTTTAGAGGAACAGACATGCAATGACACCGGTGGATCCACGTGTGGTTCATGAGAAGAACACACATCCAATGACACTTGGTGTATCCTTATGTGGTTCATCAAAAGAACTAACATGCAGTGACACTTGGTGTGGTTCATGAAAATAATAGACATGTAATGACACCGGTGGATATACGTGTGGTTCATGAGAAGAACACACATCCAATGACACTAGTAGATCCTTATGTGGTTCATGAAAAGAACAGACATGAAGTGACACTAGGTGTGGTTCATGAAAAGAACGGACATGCACTGACACTGGGTGTGGTTCATGAAAAGAACAAACATGCAATGACACTGGTGGATCCTTATGTGGTTCATGAAAAGAACAAATATGCAATGACACTGGTGGATCCTTATGTGTGGTTCATGAAAAGAACAGATATGCAATCACACTGGTGGATCTTTATGTGGTTTGTTTAGAAGAACACACATGCAATGACACTGGGTGTGGTTCCTGAAAAGAACAGACATGCAATGACACTGGTGGATCCTCATGTGGTTTGTTTAGAGGAACGGACATGCAATGACACCGGTGGATCCATGTGTGGTTCATGAGAAGAAAACACATCCAATGACACTTGTGGATCCTTATGTTGTTTGTTTAGAGGAACATACATGCAATCACACTAGGTGGAACCATATGTGGTTTATAGAAGTAACAGACATGCAATGACTCTAGCTGTGATTCATGAAAAGAATAGACATGCAATAACACTGGTGGATCCTTATGTGGTTCATGAAAAGAACAGACATGCAATGACACTGGTGGATCCTTATGTGGTTTGTTTAGAAGAACACACATGCAATGACACTGGGTGTGGTTCATGAAAAGAATATACATGCAATGACACTGCTGGATCCTTATGTGGTTTGTTTAGAGGAACAAACATGCAATGACACCGGTGGATCCACGTGTGGTTCATGAGACTAACACACATCCAATGACACTGGTGGATCCTTATGTGGTTCATGAAAAGAACAGACATGCAGTGACACTGGGTGTATTTCATGAAAAGAACAAACATGCAATGACACTGGGTTTGGTTCAAGAAAAGAACAAACATGCAATGACACTGGTGGACCCTTATGTGGTTCATGAAAAGAACAGACACGCAATGACACCGGTGGATCCTTATGTGGTTCATGAAAAGAACAGACATGCAATGACACCGGTAGGTCATTATGTGGTTCATGAAAAGAACAGACATGCAATGACATTGGGTGTGGTTCATGAAAAGAAAAGACATGCAATGACTCCGGATGTGTTTCATGAAAAGAACAGACATGCAATGACACTGGGTGTGGTTCATGAAAAGAACATACATGCAATGACACTGGTGGATCCTTATGTGGTTCATGAAAAGAACACATGCAATGACACTGGTGGATCCTTATGTGGTTCATGAAAAGAACAGACATGCAATGACACTGGTGGATCCTTATGTGGTTCATGAAAAGAACACACATCCAATGACACTGGTGGATCCTTATGTGGTTTGTTTAGAGGAACAGACATGCAATGACACCGGTGGATCCACGTGTGGTTCATGAGAAGAACACACATCCAATGACACTGGTAGATCCTGATGTGGTTCATGAAAAGAAATGACATGCAGTGACACCGGGTGTGGTTCATGAAAAGAACAGACATGCAATGACACTGGGTGTGGTTCATGAAAAGAAGAGACATCCAATGACTCTAGCTGTGGTTCATGAAATAAACATGTATGCAATGACACTGGGTGTGGTTCATGAAAAGAACAGACATGCAATGACACTGGTGGATCCTTATGTGTGGTTCATGAAAAGAATATACATGCAATGACACTGGTGGATCCTTATGTGGTTTGTTTAGAGGAACAAACATGCAATGACACTGGTGGATCCATGTGTGGTTCATGAGAAGAACACACATCCAATGACACGGGTGGATCCTTATGTGGTTTGTTTAGAGGAACAGACATGCAATCACCCTAGGTGGATCCATATGTGGTTTATGGAAGTAACAGACATGCAATGACTATCTATGATTCATGAAAAGAACAGACATGCAATGACACTGGTGGATCCATGTGTGGTTTATGGGAAGAAAACACATCCAATGACACTAGTGGACTCTAGCTATGGTTCATGAAAAGAACAGACATGCAATGACACTGGTGGATCCATATGTGGTTTGTCAAGAGAACACACATGCAATGACATTGGGTGTGGTTCATGAAAAGAACAAACATGCAATGACACTGGTGGATCCTTATGTGTGGTTCATGAAAAGAACAGACATGCAATGACACTAGTGTATCCTTATGTGGTTTGTTTAGAAGAACACACATGCACTGACACTGGGTGTGGTTCATGAAAAGAACAGACATGCAATGACACTGGTGGATCCTTATGTGGTTTGTTTAGAGGAACGGACATGCAATGACACCGGTGGATCCACGTGTGGTTCATGAGAAGAACACACATCCAATGACACTTGTGGATCCTTATGTGGTTTGTTTAGAGGAACATACATGCAATTACACTAGGTGGAACCAAATGTGGTTTATGGAAGTAACAGACATGCAATGACTCTAGCTGTGATTCATGAAAAGAACAGACATCCAATGACACTGGTGGATCCTTATGTGGTTAACGAAAAGAACAGACAGGCAATAACACTGATGGATCCTTATGTGGTTTGTTTAGAAGAACACACATGCAATGACACTGGGTGTGGTTCATGAAAAGAATAGACATGCAATGACACTGGTGGATCCTTATGTGGTTTGTTTAGAGGAACAAACATGCAATGACACCGGTGGATCCACGTGTGGTTCATGAGACTAACACACATCCAATGACACTGGTGGATCCTTATGTGGTTCATGAAAAGAACAGACATGCAGTGACACCGGGTGTATTTCATGAAAAGAAGAAACATGCAATGACATTGGGTGTGGTTCATGAAAAGAACATATATGCAATGACACTGGTGGATCCTTATGTGTGGTTCATGAAAAGAACAGACATGCAATGACACTGGTGGATCCTTATGTGGTTTGTTTAGAAGAACACAAATGCAATGACACTGGGTGTAGTTCATGAAAAGAATAGACATGCAATGACACTGGTGGATCCTTATGTGGTTTGTTTAGAGGAACACACATGCAATGACATTGGGTGTGGTTCATGAAAAGAATAGACATGCAATGACACTGGTGGATTCTTATGTGTGGTTCGTGAAAAGAACAGACAGGCAATGACACTGGTGGATCCTTATGTGGTTTGTTTAGAAGAACACACATGCAGTGACACTGGGTGTGGTTCATGAAAAGAACAGACATGCAATGACACTGGTGGATCCTTATGTGGTTTGCTTAGAGGAACAGACATGCAATGACACTGGTGGATCCACGTGTGGTTCATGAGAAGAACACACATCCAATGACACTAGGTGGATCCTTATGTGGTTCATGAAAAGAACTGACATACAGTGACACTGGGTGTGGTTCATGAAAATAACAGACATGCAATGACATCGGTGGATCCATGTGTGGTTTATGGAAGTAACAGACATGCAATGACTCTAGCTGTGGTTAATAAAAAGAACACGCATGCAATGACACTGGGTTTGGTTCATGAAAAGAATAGACATGCAATGACACTGGTGGATCCTTATGTGGTTTGTTTAGAGGAACAAACTTGCAATGACACCGGTGGATCCACGTGTGGTTCATGAGACAAATACACATCCAATGACACTGGTGGATCCTTATGTGGTTCATGAAAAGAACAGACATGCAGTGACACCGGGTGTATTTCATGAAAAGAACAAACATGCAATGACACTGGGTGTGGTTCAAGAAAAGAACAGACATGCAATGACACTGGTGGATCCTTATGTGGTTCATGAAAAGAAACGGAACCGCAATGACACGGTGGATCCTTATGTGGTTCATGAAAGAATGGACATGCAAAGACACCGTAGATCATTATGTGGTTCATGAAAAGAACAGACATGCAATGACATTGGGTGTGGTTCATGAAAAACGGACATGCAATGACAGGTGGATCCTTATGTGGTTCATGAAAAGAACAGACATGCACTGACACTGTTTGATCCTTATGTGGTTTGTTTAGAAGAACACAAATGCAATTACACTGGGTGTAGTTCATGAAAAGAAACGGACATGCAATGACACTGTGGATCCTTATGTGGTTTGTTTAGAGGAACACACATGCAATGACATTGGGTGTGGTTCATGAAAAGAACAGACATGCAATGACACTGTGGATTCTTATGTGTGGTTCATGAAAAGAATGATGTGCAATGACACTGGTGGATCCTTATGTGGTTTGTTTAGAAGAACACACATGCGGTGACCTTTGGGTGTGGTTCATGAAAAGAACACACATGCAATGACACTGGTGGATCCTTATGTGGTTTGCTTAGAGGAACAGACATGCAATGACACTGGTGGATCCACGTGTGGTTCATGAGAAGAACACACATCCAATGACACTAGGTGGATCCTTATGTGGTTCATGAAAAGAACTGACATACAGTGACACTGGGTGTGGTTCATGAAAATAACAGACATGCAATGACATCGGTGGATCCATGTGTGGTTTATGGAAGTAACAGACATGCAATGACTCTAGCTGTGGTTAATGAAAAGAACACGCATGCAATGACACCGGGTTTGGTTCATGAAAAGAATAGACATGCAATGACACTGGTGGATCCTTATGTGGTTTGTTTAGAGGAACAAACTTGCAATGACACCGGTGGATCCACGTGTGGTTCATGAGACAAATACACATCCAATGACACTGGTGGATCCTTATGTGGTTCATGAAAAGAACAGACATGCAGTGACACCGGGTGTATTTCATGAAAAGAACAAACATGCAATGACACTGGGTGTGGTTCAAGAAAAGAACAGACATGCAATGACACTGGTGGATCCTTATGTGGTTCATGAAAAGAACAGACACGCAATGACACTGGTGGATCCTTATGTGGTTCATGAAAAGAACAGACATGCAAAGACACCGGTAGATCATTATGTGGTTCATGAAAAGAACAGACATGCAATGACATTGGGTGTGGTTCATGAAAAGAACAGACATGCAATGACACTGGTGGATCCTTATGTGTGGTTCATGAAAAGAACAGACATGCAATGACACTGGTGGATCCTTATGTGGTTTGTTTAGAAGAACACAAATGCAATGACACTGGGTGTAGTTCATGAAAAGAACAGACATGCAATGACACTGGTGGATCCTTATGTGGTTTGTTTAGAGGAACACACATGCAATGACATTGGGTGTGGTTCATGAAAAGAACAGACATGCAATGACACTAGTGGATTCTTATGTGTGGTTCATGAAAAGAACAGACAGGCAATGACACTGGTGGATCCTTATGTGGTTTGTTTAGAAGAACACACATGCAGTGACACTGGGTGTGGTTCATGAAAAGAACAGACATGCAATGACACTGGTGGATCCTTATGTGGTTTGCTTAGAGGAACAGACATGCAATGACACTGGTGGATCCACGTGTGGTTCATGAGAAGAACACACATCCAATGACACTCGGTGGATCCTTATGTGGTTCATGAAAAGAACTGACATGATGACACCGTGTGGTTCATGAAAAGAAACAGACATGCAATGACATCGGTGGATCCATGTGTGGTTTATGGAAATGAGACATGCAATGACTCTAGCTGTGGTTAATGAAAAGAACACGCATGCAATGACACTGGGTTTGGTTCATGAAAAGAATAGACATGCAATGACACTCGTGGATCCTTATGTGGTTTGTTTAGAAGAACACACATGCATTGACACTGGGTGTGGTTCATGAAAAGAACAGACACGCAATGACACTGGTGGATCCTTATGTGGTTTATTTAGAGAAATAGACATGCAATGACACCGGTGGATCCACGTGTGGTTCATGAGAAGAACACACATCCAATGACACTAGTAGATCCGTATGTGGTTCATGAAAAGTACAGACATGCAGTGACACTGGGTGTGGTTCATGAAAAGAACAGACATGCAATGACATCGGTGGATCCATTTTTGGTTTACGGAAGTAACAGACATGCAATGACTCTAGCTGTGGTTAATGAAAAGAACACGCATGCAATGACACTTGGTGTGGTTCATGAAAAGAACAGACATGCAAAGACACTGGTGGATCCTTATGTGGTTCATGAAAAGAACATACATGCAATGACACTGGTGGATCCTTATGTGGTTCATGAAAAGAACAGACATGCAATGACACTGGTGGATCCTTATGTGTGGTTCATGAAAAGAATATACATGCAATGACACTAGTGGATCCTTATGTGGTTTGTTTAGAGGAACAAACATGCAATGACACTGGTGGATCCATGTGTGGTGCATGAGAAGAACACACATCCAATGACACTGGTGGATCCTTATGTGGTTTGTTTAGAGGAACAAACATGCAATCACACTAGGTGGATCCATATGTGGTTAATGGAAGTAACAAACATGCAATGACTCTAGTTGTGATTCATGAAAAGAACAGACATGCAATGACACTAGTGGATCCATGTGTGGTTCATGGGAAGAACAGACAGGCAATGACACTGGTGGATCCTTATGTGGTTTGTTTAGAAGAACACACATGCAATGACACTAGGTGTGGTTCATGAAAAGAACAGACATGTAGTGACACTCGTGGATCCTTATGTGGTTTGTTGAGAGGAACAAACATGCAATGACACCAGTGGATCCACGTATGGTTCATGAGAAGAACACACATCCAATGACACTGGTAGATCCTTATGTGGTTCATGAATAGAACAGACATGTAGTGACACCAGGTGTGTTTCATGAAAAGAACAGACATGCAATAACACTAGGTGTGGTTCATGAAAAGAACAGACATGCAATGACACTGGTGGATCCTTATGTGGTTCATGAAAAGAAAAGACATGCAATGACACTGGTAGATCGTTATGTGGTTCATGAAAAGAATAGACATGCAATGACATTGGGAGTGGTTCATGAAAAGAACAGACATGTAATGACACTGGTGGATCCTTATGTGTGGTTCATGAAAAGAACAGACATGCAATGACACTGGTGGATCCTTATGTGGTTTGTTTAGAAGAACACACATGCAATGACACTAGGTGTGGTTCATGAAAAGAACAAACATTCAATGACACTGGTGGATCCTTATGTGGTTTGTTTAGAGGAACACACATGCAATGAGATTGGGTGTGGTTCAAGAAAAGAACAGACATGCAATGATACTGGTGGATTCTTATGTGTGGTTCATGAAAAGAACAGACAGGCAATGACACTGGTGGATTCTTATGTGGTTTGTTTAGAAGAACACACATGCAGTGACACTGGGTGTGGTTCATGAAAAGAACAGACATGCAATGACACTGGTGGATCCTTATGTGGTTTGTTTAGAGGAACGGACATGCAATGACACTGGTGGATCCACGTGTGTTTCATGAGAAGAACACACATCCAATGACACTAGGTGGATCCTTATGTGGTTCATGAAAAGACCTGACATGCAGTGACACTGGGTGTGGTTCATGAAAAGAACATACATGCAATGACATCGGTGGATCCATGTGTGGTTTATGGAAGTAACAGACATGCAATTACTCTAGCTGTGGTTAATGAAAAGAACACGCATGCAATGACACTGGATGTGGTTCATGAAAAGAATAGACATGCAATGACACTCGTGGATCCTTATGTGGTTTGTTTAGAAGAACACACATGCAATGACACTGGGTGTGGTTCATGAAAAGAACAGACACGCAATGACACTGGTGGATCCTTATGTGGTTTATTTAGAGGAATAGACATGCAATGACACCGGTGGATCCACGTGTGGTTCATGAGAATAACACACATCCAATGACACTAGTAGATCCTTATGTGGTTCATGAAATGAACAGACATGCAATGACACTGGGTGTGGTTCATGAAAAGAACATACATGCAATGACATCGGTGGATCCATATGTGGTTTATGGAAGTAACTGGCATGCAATGACCCTAGCTGTGGTTAATGAAAAGAACACGCATGCAATGACACTGGGTGTGGTTCATGAAAAGAACAGACATGCAAAGACATTGGTGGATCCTTATGTAGTTCATGAAAAGAACAGACATGCAATGACACTGGTGGATCCTTATGTGGTTCATGAAAATAACAGACATGCAATGACACTGGTGGATCCTTATGTGTGGTTCATGAAAAGAACAGACATGCAATGACATTAGTGGATCCTTATGTGGTTTGTTTAGTGGATTGAACATGCAATGACACTGGTGGATCCATGTGTGGTGCATGAGAAGAACACACATCCAATGACACTGGTGGATCCTTATGTGGTTTGTTTAGAGGAACAAACATGCAATCACACTAGGTGGATCCATATGTGGTTAATGGAAGTAACAGACATGCAATGACTCTAGCTGTGATTCATGAAAAGAACAGCCATGCAATGACACTGGTGGATCCATGTGTGGTTCATGGGAAGAACAGACAGGCAATGACACTGGTGGATCCTTATGTGGTTTGTTTAGAAGAACACACATGCAATGACACTGGGTGTGGTTCATGAAAAGAACAGACATGTAGTGACACTGGTGGATCCTTATGTGGTTTGTTGAGAGGAACAGACATGCAATGAGACCAGTGGATCCACGTGTGGTTCATGAGAAGAACACACACCCAATGACACTGGTAGATACTTATGTGGTTAATGAAATGAACAGAAATGCAGTGACACTGGGTGTGTTTCATGAAAAGAACAGACATGCAGTGACACTGGGTGTGGTTCATGAAAAGAACAGACATGCAATGACATTGTTGGATCCTTATGTGAGGTTCATGAAAAGAACAGACATATAATGACACTGGTGGATCCTTATGTGGTTCATGAAAAGAACAGACACACAATGACACTGGTGGATCCTTATGTGGTTCATGAAAAGAACAGACATGCAATGACACTGGTAGATCCTTATGTGGTTCATGCAAAGAACAGACATGCAGTGACATTGGGTGTGGTTCATGAAAAGAACCGAGATGCAATGACACCGGTGGATCCTTATGTGTGGTTCATGAAAATAACAGACATGCAATGACACTAGTGGATTCTTATGTGGTTTGTTTAGAAGAGCACACAAGCAATGACACTAGGTGTGGTTCATGAAAAGAACAGACATGCAATCACACTGGTGGATCCTTATGTGGTTTGTTTAGAGGAACAAACATGCAATTACATTGGGTGTGGTTCATGAAAAGAACATACATGCAATGACACTGGTGGATCCTTATGTGTGGTTCATGAAAAGAACAAACAGGCAATGACACTGGTGGATTCTTATGTGGTTTGTTTAGAAGAACACACATGCAATGACACTGGGTGTGGTTCATGAAAAGAACAGACATGCAATGACACCGGTGGATCCTTATGTGGTTTGTTTAGAGGAACAGACATGCAATGACACCGGTGGATCCACGTGTGGTTCATAAGAAGAACACAAATCCAATGACACTGGGTGGATCGTTATGTGGTTCATGAAAAGAACTGACATGCAGTGACACTAGGTGTGGTTCATGAAAAGAACAGACATGCAATGACATCGGTGGATCCATGTGTGGTTTATGGAAGTAACAGACATGACATGACTCTAGCTGTGGTTAATGAAAAGAACACGCATGCAATGACACTGGGTGTGGTTCATGAAAAGAACAGACATGCAATGACACTGGTGGATCCTTATGTGGTTTGTTTAGAGGAACATACATGCAATGACTCTAGATATGGTTCATGAAAACAACAGACATGCAATGACACCAGGTGTGGTTCATGAAAATAACAGACATGCAATGACTTATGTGGTTTGTTTAGAAGAACACACATGCAATGAAACCGGGTGTGGTTCATGAAAAGAACAGATAGGCAATGACACTGGTGGATCCTTATGTGGTTTTTTTAGAAGAACACACATGCAATGACACTAGGTGTGGTTCATGAAAAGAACAGACATGCAATTTCACTAGTGGATCCTTATGTGGTTTGTTTAGAGGAACAGACATGTAATGACACCGGTGGATCCACGTGTGGTTCATGAGAAGAACACACATCCAATGACACTGGTGGATCCTTATGTGGTTCATGAAAAAACAGACATGCAGTGACACCGGGTGTGTTTCATGAAAAGAACAGACATGCAATGACACTGGGTGTGGTTCATGAAAAGAACAGACATGCAATCACACTGGTGGATCCTTATGCGGTTCATGAAAAGAACAGACATGCAATGACACTGGTGGATCCTTATGTGGTTTGTTTAGAGCAACACACATGCAATGACATTGGGTGTGGTTCATGAAAAGAACAGACATGCAATGACACTGGTGGATTCTTATGTGTGGTTCATGAAAAGAACAGACAGGTAATGACACTGGTGGATCCTTATGTGGTTTGTTTAGAAGAACACACATGTAGTGACACTAGGTGTGGTTCATGAAAAGAACAGACATGCAATAACACTGGTGGATCCTTATGTGGTTTGCTTAGAGAAATAGACATGCAATGACACTGGTGGATCCACGTGTGGTTCATGAGAAGAACACACATCCAATGACACTGGGTGGATCCTTATGTGGTTCATGAGAAGAACTGACATACAGTGACACTGGGTGTGGTTCATGAAAAGAACAGACATGCAATGACATCGGTGGATCCATGTGTGGTTTATGGAAGTAACAGACATGCAATGACTCTAGCTGTGGTTAATGAAAAGAACACGCATGCAATGACACTGGGTTTGGTTCATGAAAAGAATAGACATGCAATGACACTCGTGGATCCTTATGTGGTTTGTTTAGAAGAACACACATGCAATGACACTGGGTGTGGTTCATGAAAAGAACATACACGCAATGACACTGGTGGATCCTTATGTGGTTTATTTAGAGAAATAGACATGCAATGACACCGGTGGATCCACGTGTGGTTCATGAGAAGAACACACATCCAATGACACTAGTAGATCCTTATGTGGTTCATGAAAAGTACAGACATGCAGTGACACTGGGTGTGGTTCATGAAAAGAACAAACATGCAATGACATCGGTGGATCCATTTTTGGTTTATGGAAGTAACAACATGCAATGACTCTAGCTGTGGTTAATGAAAAGAACACGCATGCAATGACACTGGGTGTGGTTCATGAAAAGAACAAACATGCAAAGACACTGGTGGATGCTTATGTGGTTCATGAAAAGAACATACATGCAATGACACTGGTGGATCCTTATGTGGTTCATGAAAAGAACAGACATGCAATGACACTGGTGGATCCTTATGTGTGGTTCATGAAAAGAATATATATGCAATGACACTGGTGGATCCTTATGTGGTTTGTTTAGAGGAACAAACATGCAATGACACTGGTGGATCCATGTATGGTGCATGAGAAGAACACACATCCAATGACACTGGTGGATCCTTATGTGGTTTGTTTAGAGGAACAAACATGCAATCACACTAGGTGGATCCATATGTGGTTAATGGAAGTAACAAACATGCAATGACTCTAGTTGTGATTCATGAAAAGAACAGACATGCAGTGACACTGGTGGATCCATGTGTGGTTCATGGGAAGAACTGACAGGCAATGACACTGGTGGATCCTTATGTGGTTTGTTTAGAAGAACACACATGCAATGACATTGGGTGTGGTTCATGAAAAGAACAGACATGTAGTGACACTGGTGGATCCTTATGTGGTTTGTTGAGAGGAACAAACATGCAATGACACCAGTGGATCCACGTGTGGTTCATGAGAAGAACACACATCCAATGACACTGGTAGATCCTTATGTGGTTCATGAATAGAACAAACATGTAGTGACACCAGGTGTGTTTCATGAAAAGAACAGACATGCAATAACACTAGGTGTGGTTCATGAAAAGAACAGACATGCAATGGCACTGGTGGATCCTTATGTGGTTCATGAAAAGAACAGACATGCAATGACACTGGTAGATCGTTATGTGGTTCATGAAAAGAACAGACATGCAATGACATTGGGAGTGGTTCATGAAAAGAACAGACATGTAATGACACTGGTGGATCCTTATGTGTGGTTCATGAAAAGAACAGACATGCAATGACACTGGTGGATCCTTATGTGGTTTGTTTAGAAGAACACACATGCAATGACACTAGGTGTGGTTCATGAAAAGAACAAACATGCAATGACACTGGTGGATCCTTATGTGGTTTGTTTAGAGGAACACACATGCAATGAGATTAGGTGTGGTTCATGAAAAGAACAGACATGCAATGACACTAGTGGATTCTTATGTGTGGTTCATGAAAAGAACAGATAGGCATGACACTTTTGGATTCTTATGTGGTTTGTTTAGAAGAACACACATGCAGTGACACTGGGTGTGGTTCATGAAAAGAACAGACATGCAATGACACTGGTGGATCCTTATGTGGTTTGTTTATAGGAACGGACATGCAATGACACTGGTGGATCCACGTGTGTTTCATGAGAAGAACACACATCCAATGACACTAGGTGGATCCTTATGTGGTTCATGAAAAGACCTGACATGCAGTGACACTGGGTGTGGTTCATGAAAAGAACAGACATGCAATGACATCGGTGGATCCATGTGTGGTTTATGGAAGTAACATACATGCAATTACTCTAGCTGTGGTTAATGAAAAGAACACGCATGCAATGACACTAGGTGTGGTTCATGAAAAGAATAGACATGCAATGACACTCGTGGATCCTTATGTGGTTTGTTTAGAAGAACACACATGCAATGACACTAGGTGTGGTTCATGAAAAGAACAGACACGCAATGACACTGGTGGATCCTTATGTGGTTTATTTAGAGGAATAGACATGCAATGACACCGGTGGATCCACGTGTGGTTCATGAGAAGAACACACATCCAATGACACTAGTAGATCCTTATGTGGTTCATGAAATGAACAGACATGCAATGACACTGGGTGTGGTTCATGAAAAGAACAGACATGCAATGACATCGGTGGATCCATATGTGGTTTATGGAAGTAACTGGCATGCAATGACTCTAGCTGTGGTTAATGAAAAGAACATGCATGCAATGACACTGGGTGTGGTTCATGAAAAGAACAGACATGCAAAGACATTGGTGGATCCTTATGTGGTTCATGGAAAGAACAGACATGCAATGACACTGGTGGATCCTTATGTGGTTCATGAAAATAACAGACATGCAATGACACTGGTGGATCCTTATGTGTGGTTCATGAAAAGAACAGACATGCAATGACATTGGTGGATCCTTATGTGGTTTGTTTAGAGGAACAAACATGCAATCACACTAGGTGGATCCATATGTGGTTAATGGAAGTAACAGACATGCAATGACTGTAGCTATGATTCATGAAAAGAACAGCCATGCAATGACACTGGTAGATCCATGTGTGGTTCATGGGAAGAACAGACAGGCAATGACACTGGTGGATCCTTATGTGATTTGTTTAGAAGAACACACATGCAATGACACTGGGTGTGGTTCATGAAAAGAACAGACATGTAGTGACACTGGTGGATCCTTATGTGGTTTGTTGAGAGGAACAGACATGCAATGAGACCAGTGGATCCACGTGTGGTTCATGAGAAGAACACACACCCAATGACACTGGTAGATCCTTATGTGGTTAATGAAATGAACAGAAATGCAGTGACACTGGGTGTGTTTCATGAAAAGAACAGACATGCAATGACACTGGGTGTGGTTCATGAAAAGAACAGATATGCAATGACATTGTTGGATCCTTATGTGAGGTTCATGAAAAGAACAGACATATAATGACACTGGTGGATCCTTATGTGGTTCATGAAAAGAACAGACACACAATGACACTGGTGGATCCTTATGTGGTTCATGAAAAGAACAGACATGCAATGACACTGGTAGATCCTTACGTGGTTCATGAAAAGAACAGACATGCAGTGACATTGGGTGTGGTTCATGAAAAGAACCGAGATGCAATGACACCGGTGGATCCTTATGTGTGGTTCATGAAAATAACAGACATGCAATGACACTAGTGGATTCTTATGTGGTTTGTTTAGAAGAACACACATGCAATGACACTAGGTGTGGTTCATGAAAAGAACAGACATGCAATTTCACTAGTGGATCCTTATGTGGTTTGTTTATAGGAACAGACATGTAATGACACCGGTGGATCCACGTGTGGTTCATGAGAAGAACACACATCCAATGACACTGGTGGATCCTTATATGGTTCATAAAAAAACAGACATGCAGTGACACCGGGTGTGTTTCATGAAAAGAACAGACATGCAATGACACTGGGTGTGGTTCATGAAAAGAACATACATGCAATCACACTGGTGGATCCTTATGCGGTTCATGAAAAGAACATACATGCAATGACACTGGTGGATCCTTTTGTGGTTCATGAAAAGAACAGACATGGAATGAAACTGGTAGATCCTTATGTGGTTCATGAAAAGAATAGACATGCAATGACATTGGGTGTGGTTCATGAAAAGAACAGACATGCAATGACACTGGTGGATCCTTATGTGTGGTTCATGAAAATAATAGACATGCAATGACACTGGTGGATCGTTATTTGGTTTGTTTAGAAGAACACACATGCAATGACACTGGGTGTGGTTCATGAAAAGAACAGACATGCAATGACACTGGTGGATCCTTATGTGTGGTTCATGAAAAGAACAGACAGCTAATGACACTGGTGGATCCTTATGTGGTATGTTTAGAAGAACACACATGCAATGACACTGGGTGTGGTTCATGAAAATAACAGACATGCAATGACACTAGTGGATCCTTATGTGGTTTGTTTAGAGGAATAGACATGCAATGACACTGGTGGATCCACGTGTGGTTCATGAGAAGAACACACATCCAATGATACTGGGTGGATCCTTATGTGGTTCATGAGAAGAACTGACATGCAGTGACACTGGGTGTGGTACATGAAAAGAACATACATGCAATGACATCGGTGGATCCATGTGTGGTTTATGGAAGTAACATACATGCAATGACTCTAGTTGTGGTTAATGAAAAGAACATGCATGCAATGACACTGGGTGTGGTTCATGAAAAGAATAGACAGGCAATGACACTGGTGGATCCTTTTGTGGTTTGTTTAGAAGAACACACATGCAATGACACTGGGTGTGGTTCATGAAAAGAACAGACACGCAATGACACTGGTGGATCCTTATGTGGTTTGCTTAGAGGAACAGACATGGAATGACATCGGTGGATCGATGTGTGGTTCATGAGAAGAACACACATCCAATGACACTGGGTGGATCCTTATGTGGTTCATGAAAAGAACTGACATGCAGTGACACTGGGTGTGGTACATGAAAAGAACATACATGCTATGACATTGGTGGATCCATGTGTGGTTTATGGAAGTAATATGCATGCAATGACTATAGCTGTGGTTAATGAAAAGAACACGCATGCAATGACACTAGGTGTGGTTCATGAAAAGAACAGACAGGCAATGACACTGGTGGATCCTTTTGTGGTTTGTTTAGAAGAACACACATGCAATGACACTGGGTGTGGTTCATGAAAACAACAGACACGCAATGACACTGGTGGATCCTTATGTGGTTTGTTTAGAGGAACAGACATGCAATGACACTGGTGGATCCACGTGTGGTTCATGAGAAGAACACACATCCAATAACACTGGTAGATCCTTATGTGGTTCATGAAAAGAATAGACATGCAGTGACACTAGGTGTGGTTCATGAAAAGAACAGACATGCAATGACATCGGTGGATCCATGTGTGGTTTATGGAAGTAACAGACATGCAATGACTCTAGCTGTGGTTAATGAAAAGAACACGCATGCAATGACACTAGGTGTGGTTCATGAAAATAATAGACATGCAATGACACTGGTGAATCCTTATGTGGTTCATGAAAAGAACAGACATGCAATGACACTGGTGGATCCTTATGTGGTTCATGAAAAGAACATACATGCAATGACACTGGTGGATCCTTATGTGTGCTTCATGAAAAGAATAGACATGCAATGGCACTGGTGGATCCTTGCGTGGTTTGTTTAGAGGAACAAACATGCAATGACACTGGTGGATCCATGTGTGGTTCATGAGAAGAACACACATCCAATGACACTGGTGGATCCTTATGTGGTTTGTTTAGAGGAACATACATGCAATCACACTAGGTGGATCCATTTTTATTGTACAAGACACTTTCCATTTTTATACTACTCAGTTTTGCCCTTGGTTTTATGTGGTACTACTTAGTTTTGCCCCCCTCTCTATCTTTCGTAGAAGCCCAAACCTGTGCTCGCCTTGTCTGCTACTCCCTGATTGGTCGTCATAGTTGTCACGTGGATCGTGCGCACCAACCGTTGATTCTGTGCGATCCAATGATGATCGTTGCACACGTCGTGCCCTTCACAGTACAGCGTGAGACAGCACGGACGTCTCCCTCCGCGAGACTTCTACAGGAAGGAACACGATGCCGTCCATGGAAAAAGTCGTCGAGCGGTCATGTCAAGTTAAATCAAGTCTAAAAATCCTACTACTGCTACTACAACTCATGCTCAGGGCAACGGGGTCATCGAGTACACGGTTGTCAACGGGATACTGCAATTTATTGCCACTTGATTTTAATAAGACATATCCCATTTTTACGCAGCGCTCTCAATCTCACTTCCAACTGGGCCCTACCGCTAGTAAATTCCATGAGTCAAGGGCCCCCTCGAGTAGATCTAACGTTGCTAGAAATTAGTTCCGCGCGACTTGCATGCAGTGGAATGGAGGTCTGCCATGAGCGTGTTTTCAATGCAGCTCTAAAGTGGAGATCGTGGTTGTTTCAAAAAAAGGGAACCAAAAAAAAGGGTGGAGATCATGGTAGCCCCCCGCCCACCACACGTGTCCACTCGAGGACTACGAATGGTCCGGTGTTTATAACCCCCCTCGACCTTATTCTTCCATGAGCTCGTGTCATTTCCCCCCAGTCTATCTAGTACCAAGACCCCAATCTACACCTGCCGCGCACGTCGAAGCTCCCTCGTTTGCACTACCTCCTTCCCTTGGTACGCCATGAAGCGTACATGTGGAGACGATCCGGAGGTGAAGCCAGTTGAAGGCGGAGCAGCAGATGGCTCAATCATCGCCAAGCAGGCAGAGGCGTCTTCTCCGGGCACGAACGCCGCTCGTTGCCACGCTGTCGAGGGTGCGAACTCATCCGTCCGGCCAGTAGCCGTCACCTCCGAGCAGCAGTTGGTAGCCGTAGCTGCCAAGCAGTAGGTGGTAGCCATCGTTGTCGAGCAGCAGGTAGTAGCCGTCGCCGCCGAGCAGCAGGTGGCCGACAATGTCAAGGCTGACAACGTCGTGCAATGACATATATCCGATGGGGAGGCGGCGGCGGAGGCAATCCGATGATCTACATCGACGACCCCATCACCATTTAAGAAATCTTCGACACAATCGCGGAAAATGATGAGTTCGAGGAGGAGGTCCCTGATGAGGAGTTTTAGGTACTACATTGCTAGCTTCTCTAGTCGCAGCCGCAGTTTTCACTATTCATACATAGGATTTGCTCAATCATGTACAGATTCTTTTGCTCTTGAAGTAGGGTAGTATATATATGATTCGATCGGTTGATTGATGCATCTGCCATCTAGTCACAAAACCCCAATCCGTCTAGTCACAAAACCCCAATCTGCTCATCTGCCATCTAGTTGAGTTTGCTAGTTGAGTGTTGATTTCGATACACATCAGGCCTATAACATTACATTTCTATTCCTTATTGAGCCCAATGATTCAATTTTGCCCCAAAATAGTGCAAGGGCATCTGATGGTCTCGTTTTCTTAGGGATGGTTAGTGGACCTGAGGCAGCAATGCACATAAACAATATAGGTTGTGTTGTTGGTATTTTGGTTCTCCGACTCCATCGCTGAAAAAAATGAGGCCCTAATTTTTCTCTCATATGGAACCTAAATATATAATATTTGTAATGTTTCTGATCTATGAATGCGTTGTATGATGCATTTGTATATCCTTGAATATTGTTTTGTACGATTACATTTCAATTTCTTATTGTGGCCAATGATTCAAATTTGCCCCAAAGAGAGGCAGACACATTGGTGTCAAATTTTTATAGGGATGAGTGAGCGAACCTGGGGCCATGTACAAGATCAATATAAGCTGTGCAATTATTACTTGGTTCGCTTACGCCATCTCTGTAGAAACTTATGAGGCTGCAATCATTATTCTACATTCATAGAACTATGATATTTGAATTATCTATTCCATGCATTCATAGTGTATAAGAATTACATTTTAGTTTGTCACCGAGGCCGATGATTGAAATTTGCCCCAAAAGAGTTCAAGGGGAGACACGTATGATGGTATCGTGTTTTAGGGATGGGTTGGTGAACCTGAGGCAGCAATGCACACAAACAATATAGGTTGTGCTGTTGGTACTTTGGTTCCCCAACTCCATCTCTGAAACAAATTATGAGGCCCTTGATTTATTCTCATATGGAACTACATATATGATCCTTGAATTGTTTCTGATCTTTTAATGATTGGTATGATGCATATGTATATGAATGGTTTTCATCATAAGTATTTTTAACATGTACCTGAGATTAATTGTTTGGTTTTTTATTTATAATTACAATATTTGGGCTTGTTTTTGTACCTGACTATGTATATCCCTGAATAATGTTTTGTACGATTACATTTCAATTTCTTATTGTGGCTAATGATTCAAATTTTCCCAAAAAGAGAGGTAGACATATTGGTGTTAGATTTTTTCAGGGATGAGTTAGTGAACCTGGGGCGATGTACAAGAACAATATAGGCTGTACAATTGTTACTTGGTTCACTTACGTCGTCCCTGTAGAAACTTATGAGGCCTTAATCTTTATTCTACATTCATAGAACTATGATATTTGAATTACCTATTCCATGCATTCAGTGTATAAGAATTACATTTTAGTTTGTCACCGAGGCCGATGATTGAAATTTGCCCCAAAAGAGTTCAAGGGGAGACACGTATGACGGTGTCGTGTTTTAGGGATGGGTTGGTGAACCTGAGGCAGCAATGCACACAAACAATATAGGTTGTGATGTTGGTACTTTGGTTCGCCAACTCCATCTCTAAAACAAATTATGAGGCCCTAGATTTTTTCTCATATGGAACTACATATATGATCCTTGAATTGTTTCTGATCTTTTAATGATTGGTATGATGCATATGTATATGAATGGTTTTGATCATAAGTATTTTTAACATGCACCTGAAGATTAATTGTTTGTTTTTTATTTATAATTACAATATTTAGGCTTGTTTTTGTACCTGACTATGTATATCCCAGAATAATGTTTTGTACGATTATATTTCAATTTCTTATTGTGGCCAATGATTCAAATTTGCCCCAAAGAGAGCGGAACACATTGGTGTCGATTTTTTAGGGACGAGTTAGTGAACACAGGCGATGTACAACAACAATATAGGCTGTGCAATTGTTACTTGGTTCACTCACGCCGTCCCTGAATAAACTTATGAGGCCGCAATCTTTATTCTACATTCATAGAACTATGATATTCGAATTATCTATTCCATGCATTCATAATGTATAAGAATTACATTTTAGTTTGTCACCGAGGCCGATGATTGAAATTAGCCCCAAAAGAGTTCAAGGGGAGACACGTATGATGGTGTCGTGTTTTAGGGATGGGTTGGTGAACCTGAGGCAGCAATGCACACAAACAATATAGGTTGTGTTGTTGGTACTTTGGTTCGCCAACTCCATCTCTGAAACAAATTGTGAGGCCCTAGATTTATTCTCATATGGAACTACATATATGATCCTTGAATTGTTTCTAATCTTTTAATGATTGGTATGATGCATATGTATATGAATGGTTTTGATCATAAGTATTTTTAACATGCACCTGAAGATTAATTGTTTGGTTTTTTATTTATAATTACAATATTGAGGCTTGTTTTTGTACCGGACTATGTATATCCCTGAATAATGTTTTGTACGATTACATTTCAATTTCTTATTGTGTCCAATGATTCAAATTTGTCCCAAAAGAGAGGCAGACACATTGGTGTCAGATTTTTTCAGGGATGAGTTAGTGAACCTGGGGCGATGTACAACAACATTACAGGTTGTGCAATTGTTACTTGGTTCGCTGTCCCTGAAGAAACTTATGAGGTTGCAATCTTTATCCTACATTCACTCTGATGCAATTCTTTGTCATTGTGTTGAGATGAAATGATATATGAACCGATCAAACTATTGCTAAGATGCTTTATCTTTGATATCCACGGATATATTGTCTTACATATACATGTTGTCAATTCTTGAGTTGTAATACAATTCAATCATATGTATGAGTTCTAAGTTATGTTCTTAAAAATCAACAGGAGGATGATGATGAAGTGGACGATAGCAAGGTATCCAGGGACAACAAGAACCGCTACGTGTTGAGGCGGTTACGGTGTGGGCTAATCCGTTTCCACCATATGGGGAGACTGTTTTGCCCATTCTGTGGCAGAGCAATCAACGTGGACCTCAACAACATGATCCAACACGCGGAGGACATTGGCAGAGGCGAAGGCAGAAGCCATAGGCCGATTACCTTGGCGCGGCACGCAGGCTACGGCAAATTTCTCCGGGAGTATGTCAGGACTGGCCTGTATCCCATCGACTAGGCTGTCGCTGCCTCCTGCTGATAAACCCCTGCCCTGCTAGGCGTCTTCGTGTCCCGGCCTTCTGCTGCAGCCCCTGCTTTTATTTTGCTCTAGTTAATTATTACCTGTGTGTGGCATGTAAGACAATATATCCGTGGTGTCTCTGGTGAACCTTCTATATTAATCTACTCCTTTATATGGAGTGCCTTAAAGTTTCTAGTGTTCAATTATATTTACTGATCATGCTCATGCACACTACAAAATATTTCTAGTGCTCGATTATTTTATAATTGTCAAGAAATACATCAACAAGTTAAATTGGTCAAAATTTTGTATTGAAATAACTAAATGTATCACACACATAATAAACTAGAAACTAAAATCTAGTTCAAACACATAATGTATCACCACCACTTGTTGTTGTCCTTGACTTGCTTCCCCTTCAGCCGCTTGATGTCGCCACCGTCCCAAGATCCCTGCTCGTCCTGAAACCACTTTCTGTCCTCCTCGCGCTTCTTCTCCCGGGCTAGCTTGCAACCAGGGCATAGCTCTCTCGCGAAAAACCCCGCCTTAACCATCCCATCTTTCATGGTACTGAGCTTACTGTACAACTCGTACGCCATGTAGGTGTCTCTGGCTGCATACTCGAGGCACACCTGGCTCATCGGCTTCCACTCCCAGTAGCCGTGATCGAGTCGCTTCAATTTCTTCTATTTTTCATAGGATTTATCGATGATTTCCGCTTCCAGATCACCCATGCCATCCTTCGCTGGGTATGATTTGATCTTGTACAGATTTTGGATGTCGATGTGGTGCCCCTCTGGGATTTTTATCAACGCACGAGAAAGCATAATTGTGTCATTTGTGATATCCACGCTAGTGAAAGTTATCCCTTTCCTACACAAGAACTCGACCAGAGCCGGACAACGCATCTCAGTTGGTTTACTCCTGCACTTAGATGGTTCTAGGGATGTAAGGGAACAAGGGATGCAGAAGTGGTGACCTCAAATTTAAATTTCACATACATGCAGAAGTGGTAAATGAGGACCTCCTCATGTATGGCGATTTGCACGACAGCGATCTCTTGTGGAGGATTTTTTCACTTATTTGCACGGGTGTACTCCAAGTCTAGCCCCACAAACTTGTGCTTCTCTTTCTCAAGCAATTTCTCAAACCTGGCGAGGTTGTCTCCACAGTCGCTTCATCATTTGTGTACACCACTATCAAAGTCGTGGTGCCATGGGCAGGGACCAAGTGGGTCTCTGTTGTGCGTTTCCCATCGTCCATGCCTGCAAGGAAATGGGTGAAAGGAAATGCCTGCAAGGAACTGCCTGCGAGAGGAAGAAGAAGATGAACCGATGGTTCCAGAACAGAGGAAGAAGAAGCGCCCAGGAAAAACTGCAGAGGAATGACTGAGGAAGAGGAATGACTGCAGAAGAAACATGGTAACTGCAACTTTCGGTTCGAGAACTCACCGTGGTTATGTGGAGATCGTGGCGGTGCCGCCGGTTCAACAAGTGGGGCCAGTTCCTGCGAGAATATGAAATTAGCTGTGCATTTTTCTATGCGAGAAATTGAGAGAAGTCATTTATATTTTGTCTTTCATAATTAAACACAATGAAGTTGGTACAGCCCAAGAGATTTGAACAAAATAGATTTGCTAGTTTAACATACAACAACACTTACAGGCCCAACATGGCAGAACTTGGAGAGCCCCAGAACTTGAGCTACCACAGAGACCTCGGCAGAGGTGGCAGAATTGGTGTGGGTGCAACCACGGCGACGACGAGCTCGGATTCTAGAGGAGGAAAACAGAACCGAGCATTGTTGATAAGGTGATAGATCTCATCGGGAACCAATTCTCATCCCCGACCGTGCCATCGGTGCGTCCATGGTGAGGGAGAGCTCCAACTCGGGATGGGGAGGAGAGCGGGGCCGAGCAGCTTCGTCACTTCCCAGCTCTGCGCCATGGCCGCGACCACAGATTGCCGCTCTAGGGAAGAAGACGCGTAATGGATGCAGGCACCAACGCTGCAAGCCTACAGGGAGGAGAGCTGGGCCGAGCAGGTTCGTCCATGTCCCAGCTCCACGCCATGGCTGTGACGCCCCACAGATTACCGCTCCGGGGAAGAAGAAGACGCGTAATGGATGCAGGCGCCAACGCTGCAAGCCTAATTGACACCTAAGCGACGGGAGCGACAGGAGCGACATAACGGTGAGAACTGACAGGGGGGCCCAACTTGACGGCCGTTAGCCTGATTTTTTGTATTGAAACGTAAAGTTGAATTCGTGCCGAAAAAGACCCTCTGAGTATTTGGCACACCAACTGTAGTCATTGCGGATGATTTCGGGGAACTTGGGTACCGCGTTGCCTGGACACCCCAACTTTCGGGCCGCAAAATGATATTCTCCTTGCCACTGCCCTAGGCATCGACCTAGGTGAGTTGTAACCTGTGCTAGGTGAGTAACGTGTTGGTTTTTCTACTTTAAAGGCTTGTGGAATGCTCACTAGGAGAGGTGGTGTTTATTACCTACATATTGCTGGAGCTAGGTGTCTCTACCCCGCTCCTATGCCTAATGATCTTTTCTCTATCGAGGAAGGACATTTGCTATATGATTTGCAGGTTGAGCAACATCAACCCGAGGAGGAGATTCCGGATGAGGATAAGGACCAAGAAGAGGAGAAAGAAGTTCCTTACCAAGAGGAGCAGCCACAAACCCGGTTTGCCACATACCAAGACTTCCAAGAACTCGAAGGGACTATGGAGAGGATGCATAGCCTCTCTTTGAACCTCCGAGGAACAACTAGTAATTTATCAACTCAATTTGTGAACTGGAGTAATGACTTTTTCCCACCACCGCAATGATTTGAAGGGCTTGCAAAAGCCTAAGCTTGGGGAAGTTTCCTCATGTATCTTTATTTGGCGTTCATTTTGCTTTTATTTATTTCGAGGTTGTGTTTTTAATTCGAGTTTATAAGTACTCGTGTTGGTTTCCCCAACACTTTATCTTTAGTTATTTCTATTTTCTTTTGAGATTTTCTAGCCGAGCTTTGCCGCCAATTTTCTATTCTTTAAATTCCCTCTCTCAAAAACAACAGAAAGATTTCTCGATTTTTCTTTATTTTCCCTTTTTCTTTTCTTTCCGCCTCGAGGTGCTCATGTATTTGCAGGAGAGTGATCAACTTCGAGTTTCCAAGAAGAAAATAAAAAAGGAAGAGAGAAGTGGAACCAAACATGAGAGGTATGCCTTATGACTCCCCACTTTTGAGTTTGATAAGCCCATGCTAGTTAGTAGTAAATGTTGAGATGTCATATTAGTGGAGTGAGTCTTTTTATTGTAGTAAGATTTTTTTTTCATGGGTATTTAGTGGGGTACATTTTGTTCCAACTCTTGTAGTTAACCAAGTCTTGCCTAAAAAATTGCTAAACAATTGTAATAAGAAAAAGTCTCACAATTGAAGGCTAGGGTGTTGTAGTGTTTAGTCTTGAAGTCTTATTTCTAGAGACACTCAACACCACTGAAAACGTTGATTGACTTGATAGTTCTCTTTAAAAGGATTTGTTTGATTGAATTAATATTTAGCAGTTTTTTGGAGCATGCCAAAGTTTGACTTGTTAATCATAAGAATGATATAGCTTTATGCGTGTCAAACTTCATGGGATGCTAACAACTCTGCTGGCCTACGAATGATCTTCATGGAGGAAACTCCTAGATTTCGGCTATGAGTTGATTAAACCCATGTAGCAGCAATGCTATAGTGGGTAAGATTCTTGGCACTCCTAGGTAGTTGTGTTCATGATGGAATCACTCCTCTGGCTGTTATGAGTAATCATTGTACAAAAGGAACAAAAACCTTAGTGATGCCACGAGTGTCCATCACAGCCCGATAAACTAATATTTTTTTGGCATGCTCTCAATCACTCAAGAACTGAAATTCTTGAAGGACAATGAATAGAAAAGTAGTGCTTGAAGAGTCTTAATTTATTGATGTGGGAAAATTGAGATACTCTAGTGTATATGCTTTTCATGACAACTCTCACACTCTCAATTTACATGATTATACTTTATTATTCAAAGGCAAGCCTATGAGTTGATTACATGACATGGAATAAAGTTTACTCATTTGAATCATCCATGTTAATAATAATTTTGCTGCACTATAAGGATGCATAAAAACCGTATGATATGCTTGCCATTACTCTATCTATGATGGAGTTTTTCAGATTTATGAAGCGGGGGAAACATGAGAGTACTAATCATGAGTAAGATCATCATATCGTTATTTCATTTAAAATGTTGAGTTCCTTTTTGATTTTGGTTTTCTTGCTCGAGGACGATCAAGTTTAAGCTTCGGGAGGTTGATGGCTCTGAAATATAGCCATCTACGTCCACATTTAAACTGGATATTTTTCATGTTTTTTATGAAATATCTTTCTAAACCCTGCCACTAATGCCTAATGATCAAAGGGGTATGCAATCTTTTCCTTCTATTTTTCCATGCGTAGATAATGACGTTTGATGATGGGAATCACTACATTAAAGTCAAAGATACGAGATTTCCAACAACTAGAAGAAACCAGGAGTCGTGAGTTAGAGGCAGACACTTTAACGACCAACTATACAACCGGAATAAAATTCCGGCCATATAGTTCCGGCCGCATAGTTGACAACGACACCACTAGGTAAAACAGAACAACTTTCGTGAAGGGACCCCTATATAAAGAAGCCTCGGGCGACGAGAAAAGAGCCTCTCGAGTCCCTGTCCCATATCATCAGCCGCCTCCAGATCTCCATCCACCACACCAAAGAGCCGCCGGAAGAATAGACTTAGATCTAATCTCCAAACTCTTCTCCACCACCATAGCCACATTCCATCACTTGTAATAGTAGATCTCATCTTTGATTAGCGACATTGTAATACTATTTGCTATCAATCTCATGATTTCCATTACAATGTTTATGATCTCATCTCTATGTGTGAGTAATTCTCCTTGGGCTAAGGGCTTCAGCCTAGCCATGTAGCATTTGTACATGTTATTTATCATAGATGGGATCATGTATTAGTTTGTATGACATGATGATTATTGTATCCTCTCTTGCCTCAATCTAAGGACTTGTCAGGTACCCAAGACCCCGAGGGTTGAGCCAGGTATAGGGAGTATGAGTAATGACTAATCTGCAGGATGGGAACCCCAGTGATAGAAGGGGTACTACTGCTGTATGTGAGGGGTTTACTTGGGATTAACGGTGATGTCACTATGCATATCATTAGTTCTCTTTCTTCTATGGATGAGACTAGTAGGTTATTGCTATAAGCGGTTGTGGAGGCAATAACAATTATGGATGCACTGCCCACATATAATTTATCTTGCTCTAACAATTACATGCATACTTTATTTCTATCTTTTATTCCCATCAGATGTTTTGCACAGCTACAAGTGAAACCGAACGCCCTATGCCCTCTCTTTCCATCATCGACAACAACAAAAGACGCAAACTCTTGGTCCGATAAAAACACAAAAGGAATTCTAAAACTCCCGAAGGTCCATTAAAGTAACTTCACTACGCTTCTGCTTTCCGAGGATTCGATAAACCTAGGTCTACTAGGGAAAAAGAGCTATACTACATCCATAATCCGGATCGAAGGTATCAGTACCCACACTAAGTATGAATATTGTGAGTGGATCTTGCTTGTTGCAAGATCGTTATTCTTTAAATCCAGAACAAGTGGTTTTTCTATTTCGATGAATGATGTTTTCTATATTCATGCGCCTGTGTGTAATGGTTTATTCTTGCTGGATCTTGATAGCAATACTCACATCCATAATGTTGATGCTAAACATTGTGAACACAATGATGATAATACCATGTAGCTATGACATTGTTGTCTTGGTCACTTTGGCGTAAAGCGCATGAATAAGATCCATTCAGATGGACTCTTTGAATCATTGGATTTTGAATCCCTTGATACTTGCAAAGCTTGTCTCATGGGTAAGATGACTAGGACACCTTCTCCGACACAATGGAGCGGGCTATGGAGCTATTGGGAATCATAGTACAGATGTGTGTGGTCCAATGAGCATCTCAACACGCAATGGTTATCATTGTTTTATTACCTTTACTGATGATTTGAGTAAATATGGCTATATCTACTTAATGAAACACAAATCTGAAACCTTTGAAAAGTTCAAGGAATTTCAGAAGGAAGTATAGAATTAACTTAACAAGAAAATCAAGCATCTTCGATCTGATTAGGGAGGCGAGTATTTGAGTTAATATTTTGGCATGCACTTGAGGGACTGTGGCATCGTACCACAGCTTACGCCAGCTAGAACACCGTAATGTAATGGTGTGTCGGAATGATGTAACCATACTCTATTAGATAGTGTGCGGTCCATGATGTCTTTGATTGATTTGTCCATCATTTTGGGGATATGCGTTAGAAACCGTCGCTTTTATTTCAAATAGAGAACTATCCAAATCCACAGAGACAACCCCATATGAGATATGGAATGGCAAGAAGCCAAAGTTGTTGTTCTTTATAGTTTGGGGATGTGAGGCTTACATCAAGAAACTGCAACGTAAGAAACTCGAATCCAGGGTGGAAAACTGTATCTTTGTAGGATACCCAAGGGATACCATTGGGTATACCTTCTACAACAAGACCAAAGGCAAAATGTTTGTCGCGAAGAACAACACCTTTCTTGAGAAAGAGTTTCTTGCTAAAGGATTTAGTGGAAGGAAGATTGAGCTAGATGAGGTTGTTGATCCTTCTCTCCAAATACCGAGTAGCGCAACAGAAGCTGTTCCAGGACCGCCCTCCACCGTGGTGGAAGAATCAAATGATAATGATCAAAGCAACCACATCGAAGCACCAACAGTACGTAAGTCTACAAGGGTATGTACCATTCCTGGTACAGTAGTCTTGTGATGACTGTCATCTTGCATGAAAAAGAGGAACCAGCAAACTACGAAGAAATAAGATCCATGTACGAAACCAAGTTTGGACCTTGGTGGATCCTCCGGAAGGCCGTGGAAAATAAATGGATCTTTAAGAAGAATACAGATGCGGATGGTAATGTGACCATCCACAAGGCTCGACTTGTTGCAAAGGGTTTTCGACAAATTCAAGGAGTTGACTACGATGAGACCTTCTCTCCTATAGCGATGCTGAAATCTGTCTAAATCCTACTAGCAATTGCTACACATTTTGATTATGAAATATGGAAGATGGATGTTAAAACCGTGTTCCTCAATGGACACATTGATGAAGAATTGTATATGATGCAACCAGAAAATTTTGTTGATCCTAAGGATGCTCGGAAGGTATGCACACTTTATCGATCCATTTATGGACTGAAGCAAGCATCTCGGGGCTGGAACCAACATTTTGATCAAGTGATCAAGAGTTTTGGATTTGTCCAAAATCAACAAGAGTTCTGTGTTTACAAGAAAGTGATGGGAGCTTAGTGGAATTCCTTGTAGTATATGTGTACGGCATATTAATGATTGGGAATAATGTGGGACTTATGGAAAGCGTAAAAGAATATCTGAGTAGTCAGTTTGTCATGAAGAACTTAGGTGAAGCTGCGTACATATTGGGCATCAAGATCTATAGAGATAGGTCGAGATGCCTAATTGCATTAAGTTAGAGAACTTACCTTGAGAAGATCTTGAAGAAATTCAAAATAGAAGAGGCCAAAATAGGTTTTGTGCCTATAATGAGAGGTAGTACATTGAGTTTGATTCAATGTCCAGCAACGGACGCTGATAGATAAAAGATGTCTAAAGTTCCCTATGCCTCATCCATAGGCTTTATCATGTATGCAATAGTGAGTACTCAGCCTAATGTGGCATTGGCTCTTAGTTCAACGAGCTGGTTCCAAAGTAATCCAAGAATAGATCATTGGACAACTGTGAAAAATATCCTAAAGTATCTCAAGAGAACAAATGATATGTTCATAGTCTATGGAGGTAGTGACGAAGCTCTGAGTGTAACTGGTTACATTGATGCGACCTGGAACACAGATCCTAATGACTCGAAGTCTCAGACAGGATATGTGTTTATGGTGAATGGTGGTGCGGTAAGCTGGAGAGCAGGAAGCTACCAGTAGTAGTAGAATCTACAATGGGGTCAGAATACATCACAGCTACTGAAGCAGCGAATGAAGCTGTTTGGCTAAGGAATTTCGTCATCGAACTAGGAGTTATTCCAAGTGCATAAGACCCCGTGATGATCTATTGTGATAACACGGGTGCCATTGCAAATGCAAAGGAACCAAGAACTCATTCTATGGCCAAACATATCAAGCTACGTTTTCACGCCATCCGACAAAACGTTGATGAAGGTGAAATCAAGATTTGCAAAGTACACATAGATCTGAATGTTGCAGATCCTTTGACTAAATGTCTCTACAAGCCAAGCATGAACAACACTGGGTTGCCACTGGTGTTATATTCTTGCCTAATGTAAACTCGATTAATTTGTACTCTAGTGCAAGTGGGAGACTAAAGGAGATATTCCCTAGAGGAAAATAATAAAGTGTTTTGTTTGATATATCTCTTGTATGTTCATAATAATTTTCATACCATGCTATAACTATGTTAATACGAAACGTTAATACACGTGTGGTATGTAAACAAACTGTGTCTCTAGTTACCTCTAGCAAACTAGCTCATTTGTCAAGTGGATGATCTAGGGTTTCGAGATCACGGGCATTGATGCCAATTGACAATGAGGTCATATCATTGGTTGAGACAAACACCAAATAGTTATATCATAATGAGATCTAGTTACCAATGTTCGTCATTAATGATAACAAAGGAAATCTCACAACATAATCCTTAGACTGTGAGATAATACAAATCACCGTTACTGGAGGGAGCTTTGATGGTATCAAGTATCAAGCTATGAAAGGGTGATAAAAAAGGTGCCACTCAGGTTTCCCAAAGGAACATGTAGATGAGTATTATTTGCCAATCCAAGTAATAGATAGATACACGTGGGCCATCTCGGTGATGTTGCATTAACGAAGCTTGCAAGCATGTGACTAGGTCACGGAATGCAACTACATGGGAACGAGTAAACAAGTTCATAGGTAACGAGATCGAACTAGGTATGGAGATAACAAAGATTAAATCTCGGATGAACTAGGTATCAAGTGGCAAAGGGAGTAGTGAAGGGGTTCACGCATGAAAACAATAAATTTCCCTATGCCAAGAACCCTAATGCCAGGACCTATCTATTAGTAATGTAGTAACGGGAGGGGCATTTCACGAACTTACTCTTGAAGACCGAAAAGCATTGTCAATGCTCGGGAGAGTGTGGTTGATGTAGACGAACCGAAGCCGACCTCGAGGTCGTGTTGAAGTCCCGACAGCTCCTACGTTTCCAATGACTTCTAGTGCCCCAAGTGTTGCAACTCGCAGGGAGTTACACATGTTCGGTGCCTAATGATGACTCCTGCTCCTCCAATCCAGCAGCAGTTGTGGAAGTAGAGCTTCTGGATCCGAATCCCGCAACACGATGGTGCTCCGCGGTGAAGAAGACTCCTGCTCGTGCAATCCGTACTTGGGACCACGGTCAGGGAGAGATAGAGAGAATCAATTGGAGGTCTTCCCAAAAGAGAGGGAACCTTTTATTGATTATTGTGTATTTAATTTGTCAAAATACCTCTCTTTATATAGGGAAAAAACCACCCACATAGGCAATTGCCTTAACCATGTGGGACTAAACAAAGGAGAGGGGAGAAGGAGAGGGGGAGGCTTGGTCGGCCGGCCAAGACCCTAGTGGGCCCTGCGCGGGGTGCCCAAGGCCCAGCTAGCCACCCCCTCCTCCTCCTTCCCTTTTGGTCTTTCCCTCATGGGCCCTTTTCCCTCTAGATTTTGGCCCAATTAGGTATTTGACCTTTTTTAATTATTTTTCTTCTATTGAATAAATATTAATGAATGATTAAATCAATATTCAACATTCACTTACATATTATTCAATCCCCATTGATGCATAACTCCTTCCATATCATTCCGGACATCCTCCAGATTTACCGAAACCATTCCGGTTTTCTCTCTCTCTTTTCTTCGGTGATTCTGCCGATACCGAAACACTCTCTGAGCATCATCAAGAACTTAAGCATGATACCCCACGGTTCTAGAACACTCCAGACCTGGTTGGGACCCTCCCATACCAATGATCATCGGAGGGACCTGGATGGCCATGTTGATCCCTGTGCATTCCATGAAATCTTTCGTTGTTGAACCATGAACGTCGTGTCGTATTCCTTTTGTCTCTTGATACTTGCATTGTCCGAGATCTGATTAATGACATCACCATGTCGTGTTCAATCTTGTTATCAACAAATGCCATTTGACTTGTTCCGACAAGTGATATCCCCGTGATCAAATCACACGTTGTGCAACTATTGGATACAACTTCTCTGAGTGGGCCCTCGAGTATCTTTTCCATCACGTGGATGGAAAAATCTCGCTCTTAACGCTTATTGCCTCAACTGTTCCTCCGAATACCCGAACACACCTTTATGATCACCGAGTCACCAGATGACGTTTGATGCTATCTAAGTATCCTTGGGAAACAGTGATTGATATGGTCGCACGGTCTAAGAAATAGGACACTAGGTCTATTACAATCATCGTAACTTGAACTTCGTGACATGATCGGGTCATGATGCTTAGGTTGGGTATATCTCATCATCTTATTCTCATAATGAGGTGACTTCATTTTCAACTGGCATAAATGCCACATGATCAGGAAACCTTGATCATCTGTTGACCAATGAACCAGTGACTAGAACTTCACCGAGAACTCCTGGTTGTTTATATATCACACGTGTATTGGTGTTTCCTTTCAATAAAGTTATAGCATGAGATAAAACTTAATCCTAAACTTTATGAAATATGACAATAATCCATATTATTATTTGTCTTTAGGGCATATTTCCAACAGTCTCCCACTTGCACTAGAGTACAAATAAACTAGTTGCATTTGTTCCTAATCATTAGCACCATATATCCTGACACTTTTGATCATGCTTGCTCATGGAAGAGGTTGAGTCTTGGGTCTGTACTTTACATTCCCAAATCCTTTGCAACTTACTAATGTCACCTTGATTGACATTAATAAGTTATCATCTCATGATAACATCTTTGTGTATGTATGGTAGTCATGGCAACAGAATGAGGCCAGTTTCCAGGAGCCAACAGTGACTTTAGATCAGCCACATCGAGCTTTCTCATGGGCACTGTGCCTTGGGACACACCTTCTGCGTAAAGACGAACTAGTCCCGCCATAACAATATACATTACATTAGATCGTACCCTTATATTTTATTATAAATGTAATCATCGAAACACTAGTGCACTTTGTGCAACTTTCAATGTTTTATCACCTTGCTTCCTACTTGACTTCAGTCGGTATTACCGATACAGGAATTTCCAATCTTCTAAGGTTAACACATTCCCTTATAACATAACCCTTTATGCTTTAAGATATGTCATCCTTCATAGATTTGACAACACGTCTACAGTTCTCAATTAGACACCGCGGACAAACTTAGCTCAATGTTCCGTGATTTATATTTAATCACTTTTCAAATGTTCTTTCTCGGATCATGTATTATGTTAAGTTGTCATCATGGTTTCCAGGATAGAACCTATGTCTCAACATAGTGGATGACAATCATCCTTTTCTTTCTTCCCAACCGTTGATGTTTAACTTAATGCTATTCCTAATTCGAGTGACCAAGGACCAGTCCTTAATCAATTCCTATTCCAAAACTATTTTCTAGAATCTCTTTTAGGAATACAACATAATATCGTAATATACTTACTTTCAACTTATAATCCCTATAAATCATTATTTATCAGTACTTGCGCTTTCATTCTTGATGTGTCTTACACACTTAAGAATTAATCATTAAGCTCCACTCAATATATGTTCCCAACATATTTGAGTCTAAGACTTATATTGCTCCCACTCAAAAATATGGCATTCACATATTGTTTTAGGAAGACTTTTATAGCTCCCGCTTAATTTCATGCAAATTGCATATGCTATCACTATTTTGATTACTTCGAAATCCTTTGATCAATTATCAAACTAAGAGTTTTATTACGAGATGCTAGTACCTTACTAGTATTAAATCCACTAGACTTTCAGCACTTCTGAATCAAATTATTTTTGAATTTGTCCAATACATTATTCATGACAAATCGTGCCTTTGCCATTCACATTTTTCCACCATGACCTTGCAGCCTTTTTGGAAAATTCAAGTAACCCTTTACTTGGTAAGATTCAGCAATGAATTGCTTTCTAATCTTAAGTGAATTTTACCTCTAGGACTCCTCATAATTTTAGTTTACCATTATTTTCCTTCGTAGTTCCTAGGTATGCCATATTTCGGTAACATGAAAATTGATTCTCAAATGTCTCCATACAAGATGCGGGGTACATTTTTGAATCCTACTTCATGTAGTAAAA
Organism: Avena insularis; assembly: GCA_023614405.1. Classification (NCBI taxonomy): domain Eukaryota; kingdom Viridiplantae; phylum Streptophyta; class Magnoliopsida; order Poales; family Poaceae; genus Avena; species Avena insularis. Next base: position 192,627,446 of record CM042690.1, read on the forward strand.
ACACTAGTGGGGAAAAACACAATGATCATTATCATTGAGTGTTTCCTTTGTGAAGAGAATTGTTCAGGAATTCTTTCTGTTGCGCTTCTCAACACTCTGATGCAGGTCTTTGAATCCTCATAGTGTTTTTCACTATCTTCCATAAGCTTCACATTCGAGAACACAATCTTTCTCGAGAAAGCACCAAAATTCAAGCAACACTAGTTTTGCCTTTCTTTTGGTTCTAGCATGGATTTCGTGTTCAAAGTTTCCAATGAATACTCTACAAGGACTTATTCACTATTGTTTTGGTGAGATCAAATAACTCCAAAACTTTCATGACGATCCATACAAGATGTGGCGCCGATCTCACGAATTCTGATGGTTCACCATACATTCTAATTGAGTGTTTACTATTTCTAACCAATGGTCTTTACACTTACACTACAACGATTTATTCGACACCATCTATTCACCCAGTTGATCACATTGTGATGCTTTGAATTTCGACGTATCAAATGCATTGCATTTCAAAATTTCTTATGCCAATATTATAACGTCGAATCTCATTACTATTGATCAAATCGTAGTAATTAGATTCTCTTTTATCTGTAGTACCCTTGGATGATGAAATACTTTGATCATATCAAATAGTTTCATGCTCATGTTTCCTTTGGTAAACCTCTTTTACTAAATTCAAACAATCACAAAATGATAATCACCACTTCGTTGAAATATGATATATCGAATATGTAGTCTCTTTCAACAATTCATTAAACACTTTGTATTCATGCAATACACGGTGTTTAAGTTATCTTGCGGAACTTGGGCATGATTCATATACGACAAGAAATCAAATGTCTTTCACATATTATCAACATAACTTTGAAATTTAAAGAATGGTTTCATTCAAAATGAATATATCTTTAAGTTGGGTATTTTTCAAGGCATTTTCAATATTTTACAAATGTTCATGCATTATCAATTAGTTTCATAACCAGGATAATTCACACATAATTGAACAACATATGAATGCAAATAGAAATCATTCATAGAAGAAGACAATTGTTTGTTACAAACTCATATGAATAACTGTCTCATGAAGTGTGAGACACACTAAAGAAGTTCACAATACATCGATTACAATAGCCATCCAAAAATGATAAACTAAATGACAAATCTTGAGGGAGAGTGTCGTTGGCCATCATCATCATGCTCCCATCAACACGCAATGTCACCTCCTCTCCAACAAGCAACTCTCATGCAGAAGGACCTGTTTTCACCCAAACAGAATAAGTATCAATACTTTAACACTGCAATATGTGTTTGCAAGATTATAACATTTATAAAACTGTATATCAAATATATACCTTTGTCACCGATGACATCTCTAGCAATGGGTTCAACCTTCACATTCCTAAAATGTGATATGAACTCGTGGAAATCCTGTGTTTCCCCATCACCTCTCATGATGCAAGTCCTGGCGTGTGCATGGTAGCTTGGTGGCAGCGACCGCAACAACACGCCTATTACAAAAGAGCTCGTGAACCAGTTGTCTAGGAGGTATGCAAGCCTCATGTACACATCATGCATGTGCTCCAAGTGGTCGTCAAGTGAAGAGTTTCCTCCATCTTTATGGGAAGGAAATATCCCATCAGCTCATGTTCCCATATGCGCACTTGTTCCACGAAATGGTACCTAAGCTATACCATTATCTTACGAGGGTCAAGGTTACCCACAATTGGCCACAACTCATCAACCATTCCAAAGTGCATCGTTACTGATATGAAGGTGGACATCTCACGATGGCAGCAGCGGTATTCCCGCTACTTTGGGGTCTCATAGAAATAGGGATGCTCCAAATCCATCTCGTAGAGTATATAGTCAACCACATCATTCTCACTAAGGAGAACATGGAGACGCGCAATCCACATAGAAAAGTTTGATCCGTCTAGTTTGAGCTTTTCTCCTTCTAACCATTCGTCAATGGGGAAGGTAACATCGAGGAGAACCATTTTCTACATTAATAATTGGAAAAGGGAATTTAGACTAACTTTATAATTTTATGAGTTAAAACAATAACTCCACTAAAAACTCCTATCCCCAGAAGGGTTTTAGCGATTACACGATCCCTATTCACTACACCACCCTCGATCGTCACGGCTGGCAATATAGTTGCAAAGGTGGACGCCAAAACGTCGACCACATCATTCATGCAAATCGTGCTAGATCTTTCAACCATCCATGTTCCAAGGCCTTGTCTACACATGCTAGGCTCGCCAACTCAACCTTAGTGTATTCGCTATGCAACATGGCTTACACCCATTGTATGCGAATGCAGATATGTCTGACACCCGATCATCACAGTCTGCCTCATATCAGAGAACTTTCTTGGTGGTGCACATTAAGGGAGAACACTTATATTGGTATTTGATTAGGGATCATCTTATTAGGCAACCGTCGAGTATCTAATACTAACATACAATAAGACGCACAAACAATAAATATTGAATGTAAGTGTGATGTGATATGGTCCTTCATGCCGTGATCTCCATCCCGTGCCTCCAGATTTCGGCGCCAGGGTTCCGGTGCCATAGGCAGCAGGGTATCGGTGCCTCTGGCATGGTATTCCATCATCTCCATAACCATCTACTACTACTTAGCAACATAAATTAAACTACTTTACCTTTTCCACAACCATATCACATCACAACGCCTCCTACAAAACAAAGTTAGACGCCTCTACTTTATCTTTGCATGTTTTACGTGGTTGATAGGTCTTTCGCACAAGAACCGTTCTTACCTACGAACTTCCACCACAATGCTAATAGAGTAGTTGTCTCTACTACACCCCTTTCGGGGCCCTCCGTTGCAAATGGCATACCAACTAATGCGAGAGAGACAGACACCCCCAAAGCCACTTTATACGGTACAAGCCGTATGTCAAGCATGGACTAGTCTCGCGAATGAACGCGTAAAGTCGGTTGGGGTGCGCTTCATCAAGCATTACTGCGGTATACACAAGTACACGTGGGGATGCTAACAACCAAAATATGAATGCCCACACGCTACAACTCATGTGTTCTGTTGGAAATATGCCCTAGAGGCAAATAATAATAAGGATTATTATCATATTTCATAAAGTTTATGATTAAGTTTTATATCATGCTCTAACTGTATTGAAAGGAAACGTCAATACACATGTGATATATAAACAACCAGGGGTTCCCGGTGAAACTCTAGTCACTGGTTCATTGGTCAACAGATGATCAAGGTTTCCTAATCATGTGGCATTTATGCCAGTTGGAAATGGAGTCATTCTCATGAGAATGAGATGATGAACTAATACCCAACCTAAAGATCGTGACTTGATCATGTCACGAAGTTCAAGTTACGATGATTAGAATAGACCTATTAGACCATTCCTTAGACTATGAGGCTATATCAATCACTGTCTCCTGAGGGTACTTTGATAGCATCAAACATCACTTGGTTAAACAATGATCATAAGGGTGTCTTTAGGTATTCAGAGGAACCGTAGAGGCAATATATGTCAAGAGCGGGATTTCTCCATTCACGTGACGGAAAGATACTTGAGGGTCCACTCAGAGGAGTTATATCCAATAGCTGCGCATCATGTGATTTGATCACAAGGATATCACTTGTCGAAACGAGTCAAGTAGCATTTGTCGGTAACGAGATTGAACTAGACATAGTGGTGTCATTGATCAGATCTCGGGAAATGCAAGTATCAGAGACAAAAGGAATAAGACATGGTAGTCATGGTTCAAACAACAAAAGATTTCGTGGAATGCATAGGGGTCACATGGCCATCCAGGTCCCTCTGTTGATCACTGGTCCGAGAGAGTCCTGACCATGTGTGGAGTGTTCCCGAACTGTGGGGTATCATGCTTAAGGGCTTGGTGATGCTTAGAGAGTTTACAGGATTGGTAGAATCACCGAAGAATAGAAAGAGAGAAAACCGGAAGGGTTTCGGTAAGATCGGAGGATGTCCGGAGTGGAGGTGGAAGGTGTTCCATAGCCACGGAGATTGAGTAATATGTGAATGAATGTTAAATATTGATTTAATCATTTATTCATAATTATTTAATAAAGGAGAAAATCAATTAATTGGGCAAAAGGCTGAATGGGCCAAATCCCGGAGGGGAAAGGGCCCAAGAGGGGGTTGAATCCCTAGGAGGGGCCAAGGGGGTGGACAGAGCCCTAGTAGGCCAGCCCCCATGTGGGTCCCATAGAGGGGTGGCCGGCGGTGCCTCCCCCCACCTCCTCCTTGTTTAGTCCCACCCCGGGACTTTGAGGGAGTGGGGTATTTTGACCAAATAATACAACACAATATTCAATAAAGATTTCCTCACTTTTGGGGAGACCTCCAATTGATATTTCTCTCTCTCTATCTCTCTCTATCTCTCTCTATCTCTCTCTATCTCTCTCTATCTCTCTCTCTCTCCCATGACCATGGTCCCAAGTCCGGACTGCGCGAACGAGAGACATCTTCACAGCAGAGCACCGCCGTGTTGTGGGATTCGGATCCAGGAGCTCTACTTCTACAACTGCTGCTGGATCGAGCAAGCGAGAGTCATCGCCAGGAACCGGATGCATGTAACTCCCTACGGGGTGTCACATTTGAGGCACTAGAAGTTGTTGGAGCCAAAGGAGCGCAAGGACTTCATCATGGCCTTGAGGTCGGCTTCGGCTCGTCTACATCAACCACGCTCTCCTGAGTGTTGACAGTGCTTTTTGGTCTTCAAGGGTAAGTTTGCGAAAAGCCCCTCGCATTACTGCATTACTAATAGATAGGTCCTGGCAGCATCAGGGTTCAGGGGCGTAGGGTAAAATTTTATTGTTTTCATACACGAACCCCTATAGTGGTATCAGAGCTAGATCTATGAGTAGTATTTCTAGTATGGGTAGAACACACGAGATGTAGCGTGTGGGTGTTGATCTTTTAGTTGTTACCCTCCCACGTGTACTTGTGTATACCGCAACAATGCTTGATGAAGCGGGCCCCAACCAACTTTACGCGTTCATTCGCGAGACTGGTCCATGCTTGACATACGGCTTGTACCGTATAAAGTGGCTTTGGGGGGTGTCTGTCTCTCTCGCATTAGTTGGTATGCCATTTGCAACGGAGGGTCTTGAAAGGGGTGTAGTATAGATAACTACTTGATTAGCGTTGTGGTGAAAGTTCGTAGGTAAGAATGGTTCTTGTCCGAAAGCCGATTCAGCCATGTAAAACATGCAAAGATAAAGTAGAGGCGTCTAACTTTGTTTTGCAGGGGGCGTTGCTTTGTGATATGGTTGTGGCAAAGGTAAAGTAATTACCTTATATTACAAAGTAGTAGTAGATAGTCATGGAGATGATGGACTACCACGCAGGAGGCACTGGTACTTAGTGCCTATGATGCCAGAACCCTGGCGCTGGAATCCGGTGGCGCTAGAATCTGGTGACGCCGGATGGATATCACAATGTGAAGGACCATATCACATCGCATTTACATTCAATGTTATTGTTTGTATCTCTTATTGTGTGCTAGTATTAGATACTCGAAGGTAGCCTAATAAGATGATCCCTAATTAAAATACCAATTATTGTGTTCTCCGTTAGTGTGCACCACCAAGAAGGTTCTTCGGTATGAGGAAACACCATGATGATCGGGTGTCAGACATATCTACATGCGCATACAGTGGGTGTAAGCCATGTTGCACAGCGAATACACTAAGGTTGAGTTGGCGAGCCAAGCATGTGTATACATGGACTCGGAACATGGATGGTCGAAAGATCAAGCACGAGTCGCATGAATGGTGTGACCGACGTTTAGGTGTCCACCCTAGCACCCACATTGATGGCTGTGATGATCGGGGGAGATGTGGGGAAAAGGGGTCATGTAATCACTAGAACCCTTTAGGGGAAAAGTGTTTTTAGTGGAGTTATTATTTAACTCATTAAATTATAAACTTAGTCTAAATTACGTTTGCAATTATAAATGTAGCAAATGGTTCTCCCTGATGTTACCTTCCCTGTTGACGATTGGTTAAAAGGAGAAAAGCTCAAGTTAGATGGATCCAACTTTTCTATATGGGTTATGCATCTCCATGATCTCCTTAGCGAGAACAACATGGTTGACTACATTATCTACGTGATGTATTTGGAGCAACCCTATTTTCATGAGACCCAAGAGCAGCGGGATCACCACTCTACCATGATCTCCTTAGTGAGAATGATGTGGTCGACTATATACTCTACGAGATGGATTTGGAGCATCCCTATTTCTATGAGACCCCAAAGTAGCGGGAATACCGTTGCTGCCATCGTGTGATGTCCACCTTCATATCAGTAACGATGCACTTTGGAATGGTTGATGAGCTGTGGCCAATTGTGGGTAACCTTGACCCTCATAAGATAATGGTATAGCTTAGATTACATTTCGTGGAACAAGTGCACATATGGGAGCATGAGCTCATGTGAGATTTCCTCTCCATAAAGATGGAGGAGAACTCTTCACTTGATGATCACTTGGTACGCATATATGATGCATACATGAGCCTTGCATACTTCCTAGACAACTGGTTCGCAAGCTCATTTGCAAATGGCATTGTGCTGCGGTCGCTGCCACCAAGCTACCAAGCACATGCCGGGATCTGCATTATGAGAGGCGACATGGAAACACAGGATTTCCACGAGTTCATATCACATTTTAAGAACGTGAAGGTTGGACCCGTTGTCGGACAGGTCATCGATGACAAAGGTATATATTTGATATACAATTTTATAAATGTTATAATCTTGAAAACACATATTGCAGTGTTAAGTATATTTGATACTTGTTCTGTTTTGCTGAAAACAGTTCCTTCTGTATGGGAGTTGCTTGCTGGAGAGGAGGTGACGTTGTGTGTTGGTGGTGAGCATGATGATGATGGCCAACGACACTCTCCCTCGACATTTATCATTTAGTTTATTGTTTTAGGATGATTACTGTAATCAATGGATTGTGAACTTCTTTAGTGTGTCTCACACTTCGTGAGACGGTTATTCATATAAGTTTGTAACAAACAGTTTTCCACTTCTATGAATGATTTCTATTTGCGTTCATAACTTATTCAATTATGTGTGAATTGTCCTGGTTATGAAACTAATGGATAATACACTAACATTTGTAAAATATCAAAATGCCTTAAAAATACCCAACTTAATGATATATTCATTTTGAATGAAACCATTGTTTAAATTCAAAGTTATATTGATAATATGTGAAAGACACTTTTTCTTGTCACATATGAATCATGCCTAAGTTCGGCAAAGATAACTTAAACACCGTGTATTACATGAATACAAAGTGTTTGGTGAATGGTTGAAACAAACTACATATTCGATGTATTGTATTTCAAAAAAATGGTAATTATCATTATATGATTGTTTGAATTTTGTAAAAGGGTTTACTAAATAAAACATGGGCATGAAACTAGTTGACATGATCAAAGTATTTCATCAATAAAGGGTATTAAAGATAAAAGAGAATCTAATTACTACGATTTGATGAATAGTAATGAAATTCGACTTTATAAGATGGGTGTAAAGAAAATTGTGAAATGCAATGCGGTTGAAATGTCAAAATGCAGAGCATCACAATGTGATATTAGATATCAAGTGGGTGAATAGATGGCGCCAAATAAATCGTTGTAGTGTAGATGTAAAGACCATTAGTTAGAAATAGTTAGCACTCAATTAGAATACATAGTGAACCATCTAGATTCGTGAGATCGGTGCCATATCTGGTATGGATTGTCGTGAAAGTTTTGGAGTTATTCAATATAACCAAAATAATAGAGAATAAGTCCTTATAGAGTATTCATTGGAAAAATGAATATTAAATCCATGGCTAGAACCGAAAGGAAGGAAAAATTAGTATTCCTTAAAGTTTTGGTGCTTTTCGAGAAAGTTTATGTTCTCGAATGGGAAGGTTTTGGAAGATAGTGGAAAACACGATGAGGATTCAAAACCCTGCATCAGAGTGTTGAGAAGTGCAACAGAAAGCGTTCCTGAACGATTCTCTTCATAAAGGAAAGAATCAATGATAATGATCATTGTGTTTTCCCCACTGGTGTTTTGACTACACAAAGTAGGATTCAAAATGTACCCCATATCCCATATGGAGATATTTGTAAATCATTTGTCATGATTACCGGAATATGACATACCTACGAACTACTAAGGAAATAATGGTAAACTAAAATTATGAGAAATCCTAGAGGCAAAATTCACTTGAGATTACAAATCAACTTGTTGCTGAATCTTAACAAGTAAAGGGGTTACTTGAATTTTCCAAGCGACTACAAAGTCATGAAGGAAAAGTTGAATCACAAAGGCACAATTTGTCATGAATAATGTATTAGACAAATTCAAATGAATTTGATTCAACTGTGTTGAAGGTCTAGTGGATTTAATACTAGTAAGATACTAGTATCTCATAATAAATCTCTCAGTTTGATAATTTATCAAAGGATTTTGAAGTTTTTCAAAATAGTGAGTGGATATGCAATTTGCATGAAATTGAGTGGGAGTAATACAAGTCTCAAATTTAAATATGAAGGAATATATTTGAGTAGGAGCTTAAATGAGTGATTCTTAAGTGTGTATATGACACATTCAGAATAAAAGCGCAAGTACCGATAAATAATGATTTATAGGGTGTAGAAGTTGATAGTAAGTATATTATGATATTATGTAGTATTCCTAAAAGGATTCTGAAAAGAGTTTCGGAACAGGAATTGATTCAGGACTAGTCCTTGGTCAATTAAAATTAGGAATAGCATTAAGTTAAACATCGATGGTTGAAAGAAAGAAAAGGATGATCATCATCCACTATGTTGAAGACATAGGTTCTATCTTAAAAACTATGATGGCAACTTAACATAATATATGATCCAAGAAGGAACGTTTGAAAAGTGATTAAGCACGAATCACAGAATGTTGATCTAAGTTTGTCCGTAGTGTCTAATAGAGAACTTTAGTCATGTTTCCAAATCCATGAAGGATGACATATCTTAAAAGCATAAAGGGTTATGTTGTAAGAAGATTGGAAACTAATGTATCAATAATACCGACTAAAGTCAAGTAGGAAGCAAGGTGAACAAAACATCGAAAGTTGCACAGGGTGCACTAGTGTTTCGATGATTACATTTATAATAATAGATAAGGGTACCATCTAAAGTGATGTATACTGTTATGGCAGGACTAGTTCGTCTTTAACATAGAATGATGTGTCCCAGGGCACAGTGCCCATGAGATTGATCTAAAGTCATTGTAGGCTCCTGGAAACCGGCCTTGTTCTGCTGCAATAGCTACGATGCATACACACAGATGTTATCATGTGATGATAAAGTATTAATGTCAATCAAGGTGATATTAGTAAGTTGCAAAGGATTTGGGACTGTAAAGTATAGGCCCAAGACTCAACCTCTTCCATGAGCAAGCATGTTCAAGGTACCGTATATATGGTGCCAATGATTAAGAACAAATGCACCTAGTTTATTTGTACTCTAGTGCAAGTGGAAGACTATTGGAAATATGCCCTAGAGACAAATAGTAATAAGGATTATTATCATATTTCATAAAGTTTATGATTAAGTTTAATATCATGCTATAACTGTATTGAAAGGAAACGTCAATACACGTGTGATATATAAACAACTAGGGGTTCCCGGTGAAACTCTAGTCACTGGTTTATTGGTCATAGATGATCAAGGTTTCCTAATCATGTGGCATTTATGCCAGTTAGAAATGGAGTCATCTCATTCTGAGAATGAGATGATGAACTAATACCCAACCTAAACATCGTGACCCGATCATGTCACGAAGTTCAAGTTATGATGATTAGAATAGACCTAGTAGACTATTCCTTAGATCGTGAGGCTATATCAATAACTATCTCCTGAGGGTACTTTGATAGCATCAAACATCACTTGGTTAAATAGTGATCATAAAGGTGTGTTCAGGTATTCGGAGTAACCGTAGAGGCAATATATGTCAAGAGCAGGATTTGTCCATCTGCATGACGAAAAGATACTCGAGGGCCCACTCGGAGAAGTTATATCCAATAGCTGTGCAGCGTGTGATTTGATCAAAGGGATATCACTTGTCGAAATGAGTCAAGTAGCATTTGTCGGTAACAAGATTGAACTAGACATGGTGATGTCATTGATCAGATCTCGGGAAATGCAAGTAGCGAGAGACAAAAGGAATAAGACATGACAGTCGTGGTTCAAATGACGAAAGATTTCGTGGAATGCATAGGGGTCACATGGCCATCCAGGTCCTTCTGTTGATCATTGGTCCGGGAGAGTTCCAACCAAGTATGGAGTGTTCCCGAACCGTGGGGAATCACGCTTAAGGGCTTGGTGATGCTTAGAGAGTGTTTACAGGATCGGTATAATCACTGAAGAATAGAAAGAGAGAAACCCGGAAGGGTTTCGGTAAGTGTGGAGGATGTTCGGAGTGGAGGTGGAAGGTGTTCCATAGCCACGGAGATTGAATAATATGTGACTGAATGTTAAATATTGATTTAATAATTTATTCATAATTATTTAATAAAAGAGAAAATCAATTAAATGGTCAAAAGGCTTAATGAGCCAAATCCTAGAGGGGAAAGGGCCCAAGAGGGGGCCGAATCCCTAGGAGGGGCCAAGGGGGTGGCCGGCACCCTAGTGTGCCAGCCCCCACGTGGGGCCCATGGGGGGTGTCTAGCGGTGCCTCCCCCACCTCCTGCTTGTTTAATCCCACCCTGGGACTTTGAGGGAGGGAGTACCTCCCCTTCCCCTATATATAGTGGGGTATTTTGACCAAATAATACAACACAATATTCAATAAAGGTTTCCTCACTTTTGGGGAGGCCTCCAATTGATATTTCTCTCTCTCCCATGACCGTGGTCCCAAGTCTGGACTGCGCGTGACATGGGTATACCCTACGGGTACTCGAGCTTGGTATATACGGCCTGAATACAACGGAAGCCCATGGTGTTGACAAGGCCCAAATGAAGAACTCGAGTAACCTATGGACTCTCGATTGCTTGAAGAACAAGAAGAAGCAAAGATAGAAAGTTCAAAGGGGAAAACCCTAACCTATAACCGACTCGACCTGCTACCCGAGACCTAGCCTATCTATATAAAGGCTAGGAGGGGGCGGCGATGAGGACACACGCAACCCTAGTTTCCACAACCCTCGCCAGATTGCATACACGCACCATTGTAATCCTTGATTCCTTCAATAATTCCACAAGCAGACAAGCAGGAGTAGGGACCTCTGCGAGGCCTGAACGTGGGTAAATCTTCGAGTCCCCTGTCTGCTTGTTTGCTAGCTGATAGATGTCTCCAGCGCTCCCTCCTTCTCCAAAACCCAAGTCCATAACAATGGGCATTGATGAGTTAAACCCTCGTCAATTGGCGCCATCTGTGGGAATTGGGAGTGCTGATGTTGCGGCTTCTTCGGCCCCATCAACTGCGATCTACAACTCTGCAACAACGGAGATCCGCTAGCTCTTTAGCGCGTTTGACTTCACCATCCATACGCCGGCCACTCGCCCGACTTTCGAGTCTGTAGGCGACGGAATCAGCTTGGCGATCGGGAGCTTCCGCTTCCAAGTTGGTCAGATGGGCACGCTTCGCATGCCTGACCAGCCGACGGTACCATCGATTGCTCCAGCATCATGGTTCCCTCCGCCAATCGGTACCCTCAGTGAGCTCCACACCTCGACAACAGGCGAGAATACGGTCAGTGACAGTAGTCACGAATCCGATCTGAGCGATCTGGCAATTGAAGATGGAGCCTACGGTTCTGGATCTGAAAGTTGTCGGAGCAGCAACTTCCCCAACCACTTCATGTGCGCCGTCATCAACGCATGCGACACCTCCGCCAACCGCCACAACACGGGAAACAGTGACCATGGAGCCGACCCACCAAATGGCGGACCACCTAATGGCGGACCACCTAATGGCAGACCACCCAATGGCGGCCCTACTAACGGCTCCCCCATCAACAACGGAGGGGCAACCGAACCCGCCACCATGATCAACGAGCAAACTGGCGAACGCGTAGTGATCAGGCTCAACGATCTCGAGTGGGCTCGTTGCCGCGAAGCCCTACAAGGCCACCCTCTACCCTTCGGTTCCCTGCAAGAGCTACTGATGGGTTACCATTGACTCCTGAAAGAGGAATACAAGCGCCAACTGCAAACAATCGCGCAACTCGAGGCGCGTAAGAAGGCAACCGACTAATCAAGCCTCCGACGAGCTGGGCTCTCTTCACACGGAGGATCCTCCTCTAGGTGCAACGAGTACATCGCCAACAAGAGACGGTCTCGACTCGCCCACCTCACCGAACAAGAATGCGTAGAAGCCGCCAAAGTCCTCGACTTCGGCTCCATGACGATGGATACACGCGGCAACATGCTCCCGAAAACGCTGCAAGCCGCGGTAACGGCGGTCACCATGTACCTCCTCAACAACCAGCCGCCAGCTGGAGACCCTCGAGACGCCATGCACCGATCTATGATCGTAGGCTTGGGGTTAATCGAGGCCGCCCTCGACAAAGAGCCAGTATCGGATCCGAAGAAAGGCAAGGCTCTGGCAAAACGCTACTCCTCTCCCTCATCTAGAAATGACAGTCACGATCTGTCTCGACGTCGCTACCCACAGCGACACGACCACGACTATGATGCGTGTGATGACCTCACGCAGCGCAAGATTGACAAATCAAGGGCGTGGCGCGCCTGGTCGACTGACTCAGAGGACGAAGACGTGGAGCTCTGTGGCGCTAGATGCTTCAGTAGGGCCATCAGACAAAAGCGAATGCCGAAGGGGTTCAAGCTCCCGTTAGAAAACCCAAAGTTCGATGGCCTGCAGGACCCAAAAATCTGGTTAGAGGACCATATCTCCTCCGTCAGGCTCCAGGGCGAGAGTCGAAGCACGGCCATGCAATGCCTGCAGCTGCAGCTTCAGGGTTCATGCCTCTGGTCTTTGTTATTTCAGATTGATTATTGATTCTGTCATGTCTTTGTTATTTGTGATCTTGCATGCTTTCCGTTGTTAGTAGCTATCTTGGCCAAGTAGATGCTAGCAACTCCAAGAGTTAGTATTTATGCTCGATAGTGGGTTCATGCCTCTGGTAATCTGGGGAAGTGACAGAAATCTCTAAGGTACTAGATTTGTTGTTGCTACTAGGGAGAAAACAACAATCCTTTGTTCATAGAACAATCATATTGTTTACATTATACGCAATTCGTAATGCAATTATCTGTTGCTTGCAACTTAATACTAGAGGGGGTTGGGATGATAACCTGAAGGTGGATTATTAGTCATAGATGTAGTTGGATGGCGGTCTATGTATAATGTTGTAATGCCCAATCGAATCTCAAAGGAGTCAAGATGATTAGTATATGCTTGTATGCTTTCTCGATGTTGTCAATTGCCCCGCTGTAATTTGTTCACCCAGCATGTTATCTATCTTAAGGAGAGCCACCTCTAGTGAACTATGGACCCTGGTCCTTTCTTTTACATTCAATCTACAATCAAACTGTTTACTGCTCTGTGTTTACTTTCTGCAAACTATTACTTCCTTCCATTCGATACGGTTAATCCTTTGTTTTCAGCAAAACTGGTGAGATTGACAACCTCATCGCAAGTTGGGGATAGAGTTCTATGGTTGTGTTGTGCATGTCTCCACGTTGCTGCTGGCACCGGTAGTGTGCCCTGCCAACGTTCAGCTAGCAACACCTTTGGGGTGTTTCCTTGCTCCTACTGGATTGATAACCTTGGTTTCGTACTGAGGGAAAACTTGCTGTGCTCATCATACCTTCCTCTTGGGGTTCCCCAATGAGCTCGATATATTTGGGTCATCACTTGACTGACTCAGAGGACGAAGACGTGGAGCTCTGTGGCGCCAGATGCTTCAGCAGGGCTATCAGGCAGAAGCGAATGCCCAAGGGGTTCAAGCTCCGTTCGAAGAACCCAAAATTTGACGGCCTACAGGACCAGAAAATCTGGTTGGAAGACCACATCTCCTCCGCCAGGCTCCACGGCAGGAGTCGAAGCATGGCCATGCAATGCCTGCAGCTACAGCTGCAGGGCACCGCCCGAGCATGGCTCAACAACCTCCTGCGCAGATCCATTCGCAGCTGGGAAGAGCTGGTCTACAGCTTTGTGTGCAACTTCAAGGGCACCTACAAAAGGCCCGCATCAATTGAAGAACTGAGATGCTGCCAGCAAAGGTTGGGCGAATCGCTACGCTCGTACATCCAGAGGTGGTCCATCATCGAGAACTCCGCAGAAAATATCTCGGAGGATCGTGCAATCGACACATTCAATGGAGGTGTTCGCCGCATAGAGCTCGAGGAGGAGCTGGGCTGCTCGAAGCCCAAAACAATTGACCACCTGATCTAAATTGCGAATCGGTGGGCCGATGGAGAGGATTCGGTAAAAAACCGCACCTACTCCGACGACGACGACCTCGGGCGCAGACGCGACCATCGAGGCAAGCGGCCAATGTGTGTTTAGAATGACCACGATGATGTCAATATGGTCGCAGCAGGCTACGCCGACAAACGCGATGACAACCGCAACAGCGGCTACCGCAGCGGTGGATACCGCGACTCCGGGAAAACCATGTAGGTATGGCAACGCCACACCCGCGAAGAGGCACCCGCAACAACAATTGAAGACAAAATGTCCGGGCCGTGCAACGTGCATTTCTACATCGACAAGCACGACGGCAAGAAAAAATCCAGCCACCTTCTCAAAGATTGCCGCGAGTTTCTCAAACTCCATGAGGGTCTGGCTCGGATGAATCGTGACATGGTCAACAGGGGCTACAGAGTCACCCCAGGCGCCATAGCACATGGAGCTCCTCCACCACCACCTGGAGTACCACCACCCACGGCTGCACCGGTCCAGAATCAAGGCGGCAAACCATACCCACGGGTCGTGGGAAACATGATGATCCAAAAGGGACACCCCTCAAATCGAGTACAGAAGGCCATCACCCGCCAAGTCAACTTGGCAACAAACTCTCCGCCATCCACCACTGAGTACCTCAGCGGAAGCGACTCCTGCATCACCTTTGACAAATGCGACCACCCGCACCAAGTCCCTCGTCTAGGCCACTGTCCCCTCATACTCGAGGCACAGATTGGAGGCTTCGACATGAGTCGCGTCTTCATGGATGGTGGAAGCGCATTAACCTCATGTTCACAAGTACCGAGCAATGAGGATCCCTCTGATGTGTCTATAAGTCTCCGACACGATGTTCCACGGCATCGTCCTAGGGAAGGGCATATACCCCCTGGGCAAAATCAACCTTGATTTCATCTTCGGCAGGCCACAAAACTTTCGACGTGAACGCATCGACTGGCCCTCGCAGTACCACTACATCCTCGGATGCGCCGTGTTCACTAGGTTCATGGCAGTGTCGCACTACGCCTACCTGCAGATGAAAATGCCAGGTCCAAACGGCGTCATCACAATCATCGGGAGCTTCGAAAGGTCCGACAGCTGCGATAGGGAATTCAACAGAATCTCCCAGTCCTTCGGCATGCAGGAGGAGCTCGCAAGATTGAAGGAGTCGACAGACAACAGTCTGCCTCCTCTAAGCCGGCCAAGCTCACCCGACCTGTCCTTCGACTCGTCAGTGCACACGAAGAAAGTCCAGGTCCACCCATCGGACCCGACCAAGACGGACCTCATCGCCAACAACTTGAGTTCCGCATAGGAACTCGCGCTTGTCGAATTCCTCCGTGAGCACTGGGAAATCTTTGCCTGGTGTCCAGCAGACATGCCAGGGGTTCCCAGGGAATTCGTCGAGAACGCACTCAACGTCAACCCAGACGCAAGGCTAGTCAAACAGACAATTCGCCGACTGTTCGAACCAAGGGCAAAAGCGGTCGGAATGGAGATCAACAGACTCCTCGACGCCAAATTCATACGCAAGATCAAGGAAAGCACTTGGCTCGCCAACACGGTGCTGGTACCCAAAAAGGACACGGATATCCTGCGGATGTGCGTGGACTTTACCTCCCTGAACAAGCACTGCCCAAAAGATCACTTCCCGCTTCCGCGAATCGACCAAATCATCGACTCCACCGCGGGATGTGAGCGCCTCTGCTTCCTCGACGCCTACTCAGGCTATAATCAGATTCGAATGAAGGAGGAAGATCAAGAGAAAATGGCGTTTACAATGCCTTTCAGTGTGTTCTGCTACAACATAATGCCCTTCGGGCTCAAAAACGCAGGAGCCACCTATCAACGGTGCATCCAGGCTTGCCTCAAGGATCAACTTGGTCGCAATATCCAAGTCTACGTCAACGACATTGTCATCAAAACAAAGGAGGAAGCCTCGCTAATCAACGATTTACGCAAAACCTTCACAAATCTTGACCGCTACCGGATCAAGCTCAATCCGGACAAGTGTGCCTTCGGCGTACCATCTAGGCAGTTACTCGGATATCTCATCTCCGCAAGGGGAATTGAGGCGAACCCGGAGAAAATAAGAGCCATACTGGCCATGGAGAAACCAAAAAATATAAGAGGCGTCCAGCAACTGGCTGGGTGAATCGCGGCGCTCAGTCGATTCATCAGTCGTATGGGCGTAAAGGCACTACCCTTCTACCAACTTCTCCGCAAAAATGACAATTTTGAGTGGACCGACGAGGCGCAGGAAGCATTCGAAGACCTCAAGCGTCTACTGTCTACCTCACCAGTACTGGTGACTCCACGCGAAAGGGAACCACTGCTGCTATACATCTCCGCCACCAACCAGGTGGTCAACACAGTACTCGTGGTGGAACGAGCCAAAGAAAACAAAATCCATAGGGTGCAGCACCCAGTTTACTACCTCAGCGAGGTGCTAACGCCAACAAAGCAGCGGTACCCGCACTACTAGAAGCTGGCATACAGCATCTTCATGATAGCCAGGCGACTGCGTCACTACTTCCAGGAGCATCCAATCGTGGTGGTCAACAACGCCCCGCTTGGGCACATCCTCAACAACCCTGACGCCACTAGACGAGTCGCGCTTTGGGGAATCGAGCTGTCTCCACGAGACATTACATGTGAAACGCACGACGCGATCAAGTCGCAAGTCCTCCTTGATTTCCTCGTACACTGGATGGAGAACCAGCTCCCCGAAAAACCAGATATGTCCTACCTCTAGACGATGCACTTCAATGGATCAAAGCGTAAGGACGGGGCTGGCGCAGGTGTCATACTGACATCGCCCCAAGGAGACAAGCTGAAATACATTCTGTGAATGCAGTTCACCGCCTCCAACAACGAAGCTGAATACGAAGCCCTGTTGCACGGGATGCGGATGGCAAAAGCCTGCGGCACCAAGAGGCTAATCATCTATGGCGACTCCAAGCTGGTCGTCAACTAGACAATGCACGAGCGCGATGCACTGAGAGACAATATGATCGCTTACCATGACCTCTACGACACACTCGAAGGGGACTTCGACGGCTGCGAGCTGCGACACGTAGGCCACGAAAGCAATTAGGAGGCGGACGCACTCACCAACATTGGCTCCACCTGCGCCCCCATACCACCTGGGGTATTTCTCGAGCGTATCTGCAAACGCTCCATCAAGCCAAAGGCCATAGAGAAGAAAACAAGAGCAACAACGGACTCGGGGGCTATGCCACCCAATGAGCCAATAGCACTCGACGACCTGGAGCTTGAAATAGGACTCGAGGGACCAATGGGGGTCATGATGATCGAACCATCTTGGACTTAACCCTACATCACATATCTTCTCAGCAAGAAGCTGCCTGACGACCCGAATGACGCACGACACATCGCACGGCGATCCAAGGCATTCGCTGTCATCAACAGCGAACTATACAAGCGCAGCATCATAGGAGTACTCCAATGGTGCATCTCCAATGCAGATGGAAGGGCCGTACTCCTCAACATACATGAGGGGACTTGCGGACACCATGCCGGTAGTCGCTCCCTCGTTGCCAAAGCTCTACTAGCTGGATTCTACTGGCCCATGGCCATGCGTGACTCCAAGGACATAGTCCAGAGATGCAACGCTTGTCAGCAATTCGCGGACAAACCACACGCACCCGGCACGGAACTCCGGCCAATACCACTAGCTTGGCCCTTCGCGCAATGGGGACTCAACATGGTCGGCAAGCTCCCAAAGTCCTCAAGAGGAGACTACGTATACCTCTTGGTCGCAGTCGACAAATTCACCAAGTGGATAGAGGCCATGCCAGTGACAAACCAGTCAGGAGCCAGTGACGTCAAGTTCTTCGAGTCCATTGTCTATTGCTTCGGAGTGCCACACACCATCATCACAGACAATGGAACGAACTTCACCTCTAAGGAGTTCCAGGGTTTCTGCAAAAACCTGGGAATCAACATAAGTTATGCCTCCGTAGCTCATCCACAGACCAATGGTCAAGTCGAAAAGGCCAACGGCCTCGTCTGAGGCGGAATCAAGAAGAGACTCCTCCGGCCACTCGAACAAGCTGCCGGATGTTGGCCAGACGAACTGCAATCCGTACTCTGGAGCTTACGCACAACTCCAAACAGTGCCACGGGATACACTCTGTTTTTCATGGTGCATGGTGCTGAAGCGGTACTACCCATAGAGGTACGCTACAAAGCACCATGAGTGGTCGCTTATAGCGAGCAGGATTCAACTCTTGCACTCGAAGACTCCTTTGATCTCCTTGACGAGGCACGAGACATCGCAGCAGAAAGATCAACGATCTACCAGCAGAACCTGCGCAACTACCACAGCAGAAGGCTACGCCCCAGATCCTTCGTCAAAGGAGACCTGGTCCTGCGACTGAAGCAGCAAGGGCACCTCAAGCTCGAGTCCCCTTGGGAAGGACCGTACGTGATTACAGAAGTAATCCCAGGTGGCGCCTATCGCCTTAAAGATTTCGAGACAGGAGTCACATACTCCAACCCTTGGAACGTCGCGCAGCTGCGGCGCTTCTACCCCTAGTCGTCTTTTCTTCCTTTTACATTAAAAATAAGGCTTTTCAGCCAGGCTACTTAGCCACACATTGTACCTCGTACTGTTCTACGAATAAATAAAGCTAAGTGCCCCAACCTCTGCGTTTTCTATTATTTGTCGCAATCTTATCACTTGGGGGCTGCGCCACCCTTTACATAACTGTTCTACAAACCAATCGCGATATCCTGAGTAGCTGACGCACTAATCGAACCCTTGGCAAACACCAACCCAGCTACAACGCACCTGGCAGGTTGGCAAGGTGCTGAGATAAACACACGTCAGGCTAACAAAAAGGAATCGCATAGTGCAACACACTCGCAAAACATACAAGCTAGCAAGCCCTTTACATATCAATATTAATCAATTATATACAGCATACATACGAACTTTACAACACTGGTATACTTATGTGCAGGATACAAGTTAAACTACTCTTGCAACAGAAGAACGTTTGTCTGTTCTTCGAAGAAGTCAACAATTTCCTCCGCTGGGCGATCCACCGCCTGGTAATGAGGAACCATATTCTAGGTCAAATCTGCCGGCGGCATCGGAGGTCCAGCAGCAACAACAGCAATATCCACATCAGCCATGTGCAGTCGCACTAGCGACAAAGCAGCCTTGGCACCAGCCACTAACTGCTGACGCACGCACTCGCGAGCTGCACTCAAATCCTGAAACTTAGCCAGGAGAGCCAACAAGCTCGAAGGGATGGTGTCCAGCGGAAACATCATCTGGTAGATATTCCTCAGGCACGACTGCGATTTCTTCAGAAAGTGGAGCATTCGCGAGGCACGATCCTGCAGGGTCGCAAGTGCGATTGCGCGATCATGATCCACCCAGAAGTACCCACTTGCCTGAAGTTGTTTCTGGGTCAGGTCGTTCATGCGAATGGCGATCCTGTCTTTCTCATCCTACGGATGACGTGCGCTGGCAACTATACCAAGCAAGAGGCAAAAGCATGAAGACAATGAACTACCGCGATTGACTACAAGAAAAGATAAGGGGGCAGAAAGCTAACATTTGAACTGATCACACAGCTGCGCCACCTCCTCTAGTAGATATTGCTCTCGGGAGGTGGCTTTCTTCGCCCTCGACTTCCATACATCCGCGTTACCACGGAGGATGGGAAGTTCGTGTTCCAGCTGCTTAATGCGATCGTGCAGTCGCGAAAGAAGGGAAAGCTCATCCACCCTTGAGTGCGACTACGCTAAGGTATCACCAGCGGATGGCGGATCCCGAGGTTCACTCGAAGGACCACTCGATGTACCCTATCACAAGCCAAGCAAGAGATAATAAGGGACCAAGCAACACATGGACAAAAACTCAAGTGCATTCAAACATAGCAAAAGTACCAATAGAAACACTCAGCCAGCGACATGTTTTCAACAAAAGGAGTTGAGCTATTAACTATTACAAATATAACTACTGAGGAGCAGCCTGCTTCTTCGACTTGGACTTTGGTTTTGGGGGCCTCATCGAGTCTGTGGCAGTATCAGACGCCGCATACTTCCCACCGGCCCCTGACGCCGTAGCCTTCGCCACCTTCTTGGCTCGCTACAGCTCCTCAGAATACTTGGCGACTGTGTTGATGAGTTGCGTCCCGTACTTGCCGCAGACAGTTGCAAAAGGAGCAAAAACTACATGTTGACCATCTGCGCCGACGGGCATCGCCTTGGAGACCGCGGATGGATCCATCTCCACTCCATGGGATTGCACCATGGCGAGTGCCATGGAGGCACCGACTGCACGGTGCGATTTCCTGAAGTCCGAGGGAATACCTCCAGCAAGGGACTCCGCCAGGTCATCCAAGTTCTCAATCAGCTCAGCCTTGGGCGCTAGCTCCTTGCGGATGTGACTGAGTACACCCTTAGCTTTGGTCAGTGTTCCCTGAATGGAAGCGCTATGGTCTTCTACTGCCGCGATGGCGCCTGCCAAAGCATCATCGTGACGAAGCGCCTGGGCGTCGAAGCTCAGACCACCAGCATCTACACAGAGCAAAGTGTTAGCACAACAACAAGATATCGAGGAAAGAAGCAATCAAAATCGAAACGAAAGAATACCTGAAAGAGACTTGGCAATCGAGAAGAGCTGTTCTTCGAACAACTTTTCCCTTGCGGCGATGGAGGTGCGCAAATCCTCTTCGTGTTTCCGTGATTCATCCAGCGCAGCGACTGCCTCGTCGCGACTCTTCACCGCTGTAGCAAGCGTATTTTCAAGAGAAGCAGCATCGCGGAGGAGTTCGTTATGCTCGGCTGCCAAAATATAAGATGGAGCATCATTCGAATGTATAAACTTCGCAAGAATAAAGAGGAAGAAGCAAAATACTAACTTTTGACGACTCGATGGCGATTGTCCAGCATGGCATGCTGACGACCCATCGCAAGTACCTGCTCAGCCAAGCGAGTAGCTTCCTTCACAATAAGCTGCCTCAGAAGAAAGTAAAAGATCAGCAGACAGCATGGACCACAAATTCGACTGCAAAAACAAAATCACACTTACATGCTCCTCCAGGAACAACCATCTGCTATTCCACAGCGTGTGGAGAACTTGATGAGTTGTGCCTAGAGTGGGCCGCCAACGGAGGAGAAGAAGATCGCTCAGCCACTTCCTTGGCCTTGGAGTCTGTGACTCTAGATTCCTTCAAAAATTGGACGTCGTCAGAAGACGACGACGCTGGTTGACTATGGAACAAAAACCAGCATCAGGAAAATGCAATTACAAAAGGAACCAAGACAAGAATTGTAGACTTACCACTCAAATTTATCAAAATCGAAGGTTTGGTCCTCCGACTCTGACGACTCCTTCAGCAGCCGCATCTTCTTGCGAGCAGATGGCGCCATGGAGCTCACAGGAACAGCAAGAACCGGTGACTCCGCACCAATAGCCGGGCCCTCTGGAGTCGAAGGAGACAACGTATCTGAATCTTCGCTGCGCGAATGCTTGCGAGTGTCCGGACCGCTGGACTCGGGGGCTTCCTCCTCCTCTTCAAGTGGGACGGTCGACTCTGACTCATCCACTTCATCTACTTTGCGAGGAATAACCCCCTCAGGAAGAGGGGGAAATTGGGAGTCACCTTCCAATCCTGCATACAGAAAACAAGTCAGCATACATCAAGAAATCGGAAGCACTCGACAAATAAAGCTACTTCGCAGCACAATCATACCTCAGGAGGAGCGTTAGAGGCATCAAATGGAGGCACGACTGGTTCACTGGGGAGGACATCCTTGGTGGTGTACTTGGTCAACAGTCGTACCCTCTTATCTACTTCACCCGAGGAAATGCCATTGGCAGATACGCGAGTGACATCGTCCGCACCAGCCCATTGGAACATGGGGTGGACTCTGGCCTGTAGAGGCTGGATGCGACGGCGGAACCATGTGAGAATGAGGGTGGCACCTCCCTCTTCTTTACCCATGCGATTCTCGAGGTCACAGACGTGCTCGTACAGCACTTCTGTCTCCTCAGACTCGCCAAGCATCACCATGTTCTTCCAAGAACGTCTCCTCTTGCACGGCGTCGCAGGATCGAAGGGCGCGAGTCTGTAGTGCTCTCCGTCGGCCTTCTGGTCGCGGATGTAGAACCACTTGTCCCTCCACCCTTGGACGGATGCCATGAGCTTGATATAAAAGTATGTGATGGAGGATTCGACATGTATCCCGGAGCCTCCTACGCCGTAGACTACCGAACCAGATGCCGACTGACGCTTTAGCTTGAAAAGCCGCTTGAAGAGACCAAAGTGCGGCTTGACTCTGAACCAGCACTCGCAAAGCGTGATATAGCATGCAATGTGAAGAAGAGAGTTTGGGGACAGCTGGTGCAGCTAGAGCCCATAGAAACAAAGAAGTCCCCTGACAAAAGGATGCAGGGGCAGAGAAAGGCCACGGATGATGAATGCGAGGAACATCACCCGGAAACTGGACGGAGGACGCGGGGTTACCTTGTTGCCAGGCACTCGAAAATCATCTTCAGCGCGAGAAAGAACTCCACCTTGATGCAGAAGACGGAGCTCAGAAGCCTTGATGATGGACGCGCGCCACGCGCCATTAGTAACGCGGGTGCCCGCACCCTTCTTCTTGCCGGCGCCGGTGGCGCTGGTACTCATGGTGGCAGAGACACCTTTCTTCTTGGCGATGACGGTGGCCGTAGCAGACCCAGTGGTGGCGCCTCCTTCTTCTTCCCCATCTTGCGGTGGTGGTGCGAGTGGAGGAAATAGCTTGGAAAAACACGGAGTTGGTCCAGCGCCGCGAAGGGGATGAACTCTAGGAAGCAGAGGGCAGCAGCAATGGCGATGGAAGCGCAAGTAGAGAAAGAGTAGATTGGAAATTACCGCAGCCGTGCTGCTACTTAACCCCTTGCAGATGCAATCCAACGGCCAGCAGAAACCCTATTGGACGCGTGGCGCACATCGCGATCGACACATGGAGAGGCTAAAACATGAATCGTCCCCCACTACCTCCATTACACGTGGAAATCGAGGAGGCGTGGTTAAAACGAAAGATTACGCACGCCCGGTCAAGTCAGGGTCAGAAAATGGGACCCACCGCTCGCACGGGCAACTGAGGTCATCACATCGTCAGCACTGATGTCATCAAAAGATGAGCATTACAATACTTCGACTACTTTAGTCCTTGCTCGAGTCTTCGACTCCACCAATCACTCGGTGTCAACACCCGGATTTTTAATCCTAGATGCCTGTTATGTCATACATCGCAATCCCAGGATTACCATTTTTGCGAGACATAACAGATTGGATATCACAGTACATCATTCATTACAAACCATAAATAAGGTCTTACACAAATAAGGATCTCATGATCCAGTCTTAATACAACAAGCAGCAGAATAGATAATAAGCGTAGCGGTGGGGTCCATCTTCAGGGGCACAGGCAATGCTGACGAAGGCAGATAGTCCTAGTTATCATAGCCGTCCTACTGTCCATCATCTTGGTAGTCTCCTTCATAGTCTGGCCATAGGAATAGCCAGGGAGAAAAGCCATGAGTACTCTTTAAGTACTCGCAAACTACCACTAACAAGTAAGATAGTACTAGGGTAAATGCTAACTCTAAGTTTGACTATAAAGTTAAGTTTGAAACCTAAGCTGAGTTCAGAAACAAAGGAAGATAAAGTAAAGTTCTAGAATCACTTAAGTTGGGAAGCTAGTGTCATAGTCACAGCCCTGTTGTGGTCAAGTCAAGATTCATCATTCCTTTCATAAGTCATTTTGAAAACATCTGACAACAAAACAGTATGGCCACTCCAACTGTCCATAACCGCGGACGCGGATATTCGAATAGTTTGACACTCTGCAGAGGTGGTACACTTTCACCACAAGATTCGATACATCTGTTAGGCATAACCCTGAATCATCATACTTAGTATGCAGATAATCAAACATAACCTTTCCTTTACACACCCTAGTATAAGCACCTCTCCTATGAGCATGGCCTCCCAACCATGACCATCTGTCATCTTGGGCACTACATAGGTGGACAACATTGAGAGGTAGCCTCAACTCAAACCTCTCCCGCGAGGGAACTAATACTAATGCATATAAACTTCCGGCTAAGCCTTACCCAATTCAGGTATTGTGGTTGTACGGCAAAATTAGAATGGTATCGCATCCGAATCCAACCATCAGGTTTTTTTGTAAAAGGGTTAAGGCTCGGGCCTCAACATTTTCATCATCCTAATCCATTTGTGTTTCTCAACACATGTCAAAACATCTCAATAGAATGACTCATCATTCCAAGGTTTTCATAATTCATTTTCACCAAGTATTCCCATCTAAAGTGAATCAAGTTTTAGTTTAGCTCTAACTACTAAGTTAAGAGTGTTCACTAATGTGGGATGCTAAGATCAATCTCATGCCATAGAATGACATCTCAAGTTATCTAGATAGGTCAAGTTTTATACTTTTTATGCTACATTCGAAACAAGTAAAGGACTTTGGTAAAGTAAAGAAAGTAAAAGCTTGAAAGTAAACTTGGAATAGGTACTAGTCAAAGTGGTATAACCAAAGCATGCCTAATGCATCTTGCTTAGGTTATCTAAATATTCTAGCTTGCTAACAATAGCTTGCAAGGGAGATCTTGCATTGTTAATGATGGCTTGCTAGTATAATACTTGCAAGTGTTAGCTTGCCTTCGTTGGTGCAGTGATTGAAGTTTTCTTCCTCCTCCTCTTGGTAGAACTCCTCCTCCTCGAAAGCTTGGTCAGTACTATCGTCTATAAATACATACGGAGTACACAATCACCAAACAATACTTAACCAGTCTACTTAGCACTCTAAGGCACACATTGTATGATCTATTAACATCACAAGCATCACAAGGTTTAATTAACTAGCTTTATTTATTTTATTTAAGAAAAGTAATTTCTACTCATTGAAAATAACTAAGATTTAATATTCACCACTTAAAATATGGGATCATGTGGAAACATGTCATCACCACATATTCTAAAATGTGGGAATGTGATTTAAAGGTTGGATCACTTTTAATTAAGTTTAAGTTTATTATTTAATGATTTGAAGTGACTAGAAATGCCTATATAGCATTATTTTGGTACTAGTCCAAAGTCACTACATGCAAACCTTAATATTATTACATATTCAGACATGTATGGTTAAAGGTGATTTTTGAGAGTTGGAATCAACTCAAAAGCTATTATGGTTGATTTTATAAAAATGTTTGAAGGTGCAAAAGCTTTTGTCTTGTTATTTTTACTAGGAGAGATCTCTAACTCTAAATGAATTAACTCCAACGGGCTTGGATATATCTTTTTAGTAGCTTTCTAACAAAATTTGAATCACTCAAATTGGTTTAGTAAATCTTCCTGAATTGATTTTTGAACTAAGGGATAGAAGTGAGTTCAAACTAAAATAGAAAAAAACTAATTTAAATTCATGGGCTAGTGCGGGAAAACTAACGGGCTGGCCTAGTGGCGCTCCGCGGTGCGAATGACGACTGACAGGGGGGTCCTGCAGGTCAGCGCACATCAAACGTGAAGCGGTATGGGGCAACATGGACCGTGCGGTTAAAAAGAAGATCTACGGCTGAGGATCGTCGTCCCCGGCGAACAGGTCGCCGGCGAGAGCTAACCCTAGCGGCTCGGTGGGGGTGCAATGGGGGCATACCAGGGCTCCAACTAGCATGGCGATGGGGGCGATCAAACATGCTGTCGATGGTGGATTCAGGCATGGTCGCGGCGGCTCCTGGGGTGGTCGCAATCAACGACGCCTCTCCTCCTCTGCTGCGGCAAGATCCGGCTAAATTCCGGCGAACGGCAGCCCGCCTTGCTCCGGGGATGGGGTGGAAGGATCAGTGGAGAGAGGGGAGTGAGATGGTGTGAGTAGTTTGTGCTGGGGTGGCCTCCTTTTATAGGGCGACGAAGCGACCGAACGGGATGGGATGGCGACTCCAGCGAGGGTTGCACAGTGTGCTAGCTGAAGGAAATATGCCTTGAGAGGCAATAATAAAGTTGTTATTATGTATTCCTTATATATGATAGATGTTTATTTTGCATGATAGAATTGTATTGATCGGAAACATAAATACATGTGTGTTTAATAAACAAAAAGGGTTCCTAGTTATGCCTCTCTTATAGACTAGCTTGTTGATTAAAAGGATGATCAAGGTTTCCTGATCATGGACATTGGATGTTGTTAATAACAAGGTCACACCATTGGTGGAATGATGTGATGAACATTCATCCGAAGTATAGCATTACGATCAAGTCATTATGTTTGTATTGCTATAACATCATACGAAGTAATCTTTATCCTTAGACCATGAGATCATGTTAATTGCTAACACCGGAAGAGTATCTTGATAACATCAAACATCACACCGTAACAGGGTGACTATAAAGATGGGTTCAGTACTACGAAGGTGTTATGTTGAGGCTCATGGATCAAGAGTGGAATTTTTCAATCCCAATGACGGATAGATATACTCTAGGCCCTCTCGGTGATATCACATTGAGATAGCTTGCAAGCAAGTGATGTGATCACTAGAATGTTATATCACGGGAAGGAGAAAAGAGTGCATGTCGGTAACGAGATCAAACTAGGTATGGAGATACCGATGATCGAATCTAGGACATGTAATATATCGCGATACAAAGGGATTTAGTTACAAGCGTTAAAGGTTCTCATGATCACAGAAGTCATCGTTGAATGTGTAGGAGTCAGTACGGATCTCCAGGTCCCGCTGCTGATTATTGATCGGAGAAGGGTCTCGATCATGTCTGCATTATTTGCGAACCATAGGGTGACACACTTAAGAGTTACCGGACACCATTTTGGAGCACATATGTTTCATACGAAAGAATTGCAAAGCGCAGGAATTGTTTCAATAGAAACCGGAAATTGTTTCGGGTGAAATTGCAGAAAGTGGTTCTGCATGTGATATTGAAATATTGCAAGGGGATATATGTGTATGTTTGTTAATTAAAGTAATTAACAAAATTCTGAATAAATTTAATAAAATAGTTTTATTAAATGAGAGAGCATTAAACTTGGAGAATTTTAATGCATTTAAAGTGGAGACTTTAAAAGGGAATGTGAAGAGGCATTTTAATGTGGATGGGTTACCACCACATGAATGGGGGAGGTGAGGGGTCACCCCCCCATGCGCCGGCCATGGGGAGGAGCGGCACCCCCCTCCTCCTATAAAAGGCCGCCCACTCCCTCCTTCATCCTCACACCTCCTTGTGAATGATCTCTCTCCCCTCTAGAATTATTCCCCCATGGTCTCGGATTAGCGAGAAACATGTTCCCGGTGGCATTTCGTCTGGAAGGAGTTGCTGCTTCCGCTGGATCGCTGGAGCGAGGAGGTGGAGTTTGTCTGGTGGCTTGAACGTGTGTGCGAGTATGGATGCGCTGCTGAGTTGCGGCGCTCGGACTTCTACTCGATCTTGAGATCGGCAAGTGTACGACTACATCAACCACGAGTTCCTACTCGTTAATAAAACTCGTTGTCTTCGAGGGTAAGTTCTTGTTGGATGTATGTCCACCCGTTGCTTTGTACCTAGTAGATAGATCTTGGCGTGTAGTTCTCGTCATAGGAAATTTTTTGTTTTCTATGCTCCGGACCCAACAGTAGTATCAGAGCCTGATCTATGCGTAGGTGCTTTGCACGGGTAGTACACATATGTTTATATGTGGGCGATGATGATCATGTTATTGCATCTTCTATGTATTTTGGATATTGGTGGAATAGTGGGATGAAGCGGCCCGGACCAACCTTACATGTCATCGTACATGAGACCGGTTCCACGACTGACATGCAGCTTGTTTTGCATAAGTGACTGGCAGGTGTCTGTCTCTCCTACTATAGTCAATATCTGATTTACAACGAGTTGCTAATAACTTAGTTATCCTCGTTGTGTTTCATGTTCGTAGGTGAGAACGGTTCTTTCTCCGAAAGCCCTAAGCCACGTAAAACTTGCAATTGATAAATTAGAGGCGTCTAGTTTAGATCGTTGCTGGGCTCGTGTATTGATATGGTATTGTTGTAAGTAGATGTATGATAGATACTCTTACAGCACACTCAACGTGTAAGTTCCATAGACCTTGGCCTTACACACAAAGGAATTATAGAGATCATACCACGATGCAAGTGATAGAGATCAAATGCATGGACCATATCATCTCACTTTACACATTAGATGTTAGCATCTTATACTGCTAGTTTGGCGCTTTTGGTAGCATTGTAAGATGATCCCTCATTTAGATATCAAGATAAAAATGTGTTATTCCTTGAGTATGCACCATTCTGTGGATCGTGTTTCGAGACATCACGTGATGATCGGGTGTACTCGAATCTACGCTTTCATAGGAACGGGTGTAAGACAGTCTTACACACGTGAATACTAAGGTTCTTACTTGGAGAGCCTAGCATGTACAGACATGGCCTCAGAACACGGACGGAAAGGTTAAGCATGAGTCATATGGTTGATATGATGCCCATATAGATGCTCGCCTTTGAAGCTACACCGACTCACGTGATGATCGGACTTGGTGTAGTGGATTTGGTTCATGTAATCACCAAAAAGGCACGAGAGATGTCCTTTTTGAGTGGGAGTTCATTAGTAATTTGGATTAGTTGAACTCAATCTATCATAAACTTAGTCTAAATAAACTTTACAAATTCTGTTGTACATGGCACCACCTGCTTTTAATTTCAATGTGTTCATGGAGAAAGAGAAACTTGCTGCGAATGGTAGCAACTTCACCAACTGGGCTATGAATTTGAGGATTCTCCTCACTGCTGCACAAAAGCAATATGTGCTAGATCCGCCGCTAGGCCCCCCACCAGCTCCTGATGCCCCTGATGAGGAAAAGAATGTCTATGTGACTCGTCAGGAGGACCACAACTTAGTTCATTGCGGCATACTGTATGGGCTAGAGCCAGAACTTCGAAAGCGTTTCGAAAATGGCAATGCCTTTGATACCATGGGAGAATTGAAAATGATTTTCGATATCCATGCTGCCGTAGAGAGTTATAATGCTACTGAAAAGTTCTTTAGCTGCATGATGGAGGAGAACAGCTCCGTTAGTGAGCATGTACTCAAAATATCTAGGTACGCCGATAAGCTTGTGTCCTTGGGAATAACGATTCTCATTGACTTGGGCATACATCGTGTTCTCCAATCTCTGTCACCTAGCTACAAGAGCTTCGTGATGAACTATAATATGCAGGGCATGAAGAAGACTCTTCCCGAGCTTCTGTCAATGCTTAAGACTGCAGAAGTGGAGATTAGGAAAGAACATCAAGTGTTGATGATCAATAGGACCACCGGTTTAAAGAAGGACAAGAAACGCAAGCACAAGGGAAAGAAGGGTGGCAAATCTGTTGCCACGCCTGAAAAGAAACCCTGAGCTGGCCCTAAGTCCGATACCGAGTGCTACTATTGCAAGGGGACTGGCCATTGGAAGCGCAACTGCCCCAAGTATTTGGCGGACAAGAAGTCCGGCAAGGCAAACAAAGGTATATGTGATATACATGTTATTGATGTGTACTTGACTAGTTCTCGTAGTAGCACTTGGGTATTTGATACGGGATCGGTTGCTAATATATGTAACTCGGTTCAGGGGCTACGGAACAAGCGATAACTAGCAAGGGATGAGGTCAGGATGTGGGTCAGCAATGGATCAAAAGTTGATGTGATCGCCGTCGGGACGCTACCTCTCCATATGCCATCGGGATTAGTTA
Source organism: Avena insularis (assembly GCA_023614405.1). Classification (NCBI taxonomy): domain Eukaryota; kingdom Viridiplantae; phylum Streptophyta; class Magnoliopsida; order Poales; family Poaceae; genus Avena; species Avena insularis. The sequence goes on from CM042690.1 coordinate 192,657,676, forward strand.
TAAACCTAAATAATTGTTATTTGGTGCCTGCACTGAGCAGGAACATTGTATCCGGATCGTGTTTGATGCAAAGTGTTCATTCCTTTAAATCTGAAAACAATGGTTGTTCGATTTATAAGAATGATATCTTCTATGGTCATGCACCTATGTTGAATGGTTTATTTCTTATGGATCTCGATAGCAATATTACGCATATTCATAATGTTAATGCTAAAAAGATTAAACTTGATAATGATATATCTGCATATATGTGGCACTGCCGTCTAGGTCATATTGGTGTTAAACGCATGAAGAAACTCCATTCTGGTGGACTTTTGGAATCACTTGATTTTGAATCATTTGATACATGTGAGCCATGCCTTATGGGCAAGATGACTAGAACGCCGTTTTCCGGTTCAATGGAATGGGCGATAGATCTATTGGAAATCATACATACTGATGTGTGTGGACCAATGAGTGTGTCGGCGCGAGGTGGATATCGTTATTTTGTTACTTTCACGGATGATTTGAGTAGATACGGGTATATCTATTTGATGAAACACAAGTCTGAAACTTTTGAAAAGTTCAAAGAATTTCAGAATGAAGTGGAAAATCATCGTAATAGAAAGATCAAATTTCTACAGTCTGACCGTAGAGGAGAGTATCTAAGTTACGAGTTTAGCACACACACATGAAAGAGTGTGGAATAGTTTCACAACTCACGCCTACCGGAACACCACAACATAGTGGTGTGTCGGAACGTCGTAATCATACCTTATTGGATATGGTTCAATCTATGATGTCTCTGACTGACTTGCCACTGTCATTTTGGGGTTATGCACTAGAAACAGCTGCATTCACTTTAAATCGGGCACCATCTAAATCTGTTGAAATGACACCGTATGAATTATGGTTTGGAAACAAACCTAAGTTGTCATTTCTTAAAGTTTGGGGATGCGATGTTTATGTGAAGAAACTTCAGCCGGATAAACTCGAACCCAAAGCGGAAAAATGCGTCTTCATAGGATACCCTAAGGAAACGATTGGGTATACCTTCTATCACAGATCCGAGGGCAAGGTTTTTGTTGCCAAGAATGGATCCTTTCTTGAGAAGGAGTTTCTCGTGAAAGGTTTGAGTAGTCGGAAGGTAGAACTCGAAGAGGTTATTGAACCTTCTCTTCATGAAATGGCGAGTAGCGCAGCACCGGAAGTTGTTTCGGAGTTGACTTCACCTAATGAAGGGAGAGCTAATGATATTGATCATGAAACTCCGAAAGAGGACACTACCGAACCTCGCGGGTCAAGCAGGACACGTGCAGCTCCTGAACTGTACGGCAATCCTGTTGTGAATTTCATGGTTGATGAAATGGATGACCCTGCGACGTATGAAGAAGCGATGATGAGCCTGGATTCCAACAAATGGCTAGAAGCCATGAAATCCGAGATGGAATCCATGTACGAGAACCAAGTTTGGACCTTGGTGGACTTACCTCACGATCGAAAGGTCGTTGAGAATAAATGGATTTTCAAAAGAAAAATTGATGCTGATGGTAATGTGACCATCTATAAGGCTAGACTTGTCACAAAGGGGTTTCGACAAATTCAAGGAGTTGACTATGATGAGACATTCTCTCCCGTAGCGATGCTTAAGTCGGTTAGGATTATGTTAGCAATTGCTGCATATTTCGATTATGAAATATGGCAGATGGATGTCAAAATTGCGTTCCTCAATGGTAATATTGAAGAAGAGTTGTATATGATACAACCTAAAGGTTTTGTCGATCCTAAGGATGCTAATAAGGTATGCAAACTTCAGCGATCCATCTATGGACTGAAGCAAGCATCCCGGAGTTGGAATCTCCGCTTTGATGAGGTGATCAAAGAGTTTGGATTTGTCCAAACTTATGGGGAGGCTTGTATTTACAAGAAAGTGAGTGGGAGCAATGTGGCATTTTAGATATTATATGTGGATGACATATTATTGATTGGAAATGATATAGATCTTTTAAACAGTGTTAAAAGTGATCTAAACAGCAAATTTTCGATGAAAGACCTTGGTGAAGCGTCATATATATTAGGCATTAAAATCTATAGAGATAGATCAAGGCGCCTAATTGGGTTATCGCAGAGTACATACCTTGATAAGATATTAAAGAAGTATATGGACGAAAGTAAGAAGGGGTTCTTACCTATGTTGCAAGGCAAGACATTGAGTAAGACTCAAAGTCCGGCTACGGCGGAAGAAAGAGAGATGATGGATAAGATCCCCTATGCCTCGGCCATAGGCTCTATTATGTATGCCATGCTATGTACAAGACCGGATGTGGCACATGCTATTAGTTTGACTAGTAGGTACCAATCTGATCAAGGTTCGAAACACTGGATAGCGGTAAAGAACATCCTCAAGTACTTGAGAAGAACCAGGATATGTTTCTTATATACGGAGGTGAAGAAGAGCTAGCCGCTAAGTGTTATGTCGATGCTAGCTTTGACACCGATCCGGATGACTCTAAGTCTCAATCCGGATACATATTTCTCTTGAACAGAGTAGCAGTTAGTTGGAGGAGTTCCAAACAACCTGTGGTGGCTGGATCAACGACGGAGGCGGAATATGTTGCTGCTTCAGAAGCAGCGCAGTAAGCGGTTTGGATGAAAGAGTTCATTACGGAACCAGGTGTGGTTCCTAGTGCGTTGGACCCGATGGTGATCTATTGTGACAACAATGGATCCATAGCCAACGCAAAGGAACCGAGGTCTCACAAGAATTCCAAGCATATTAAGCGCCAGTTTCACTCCATCTGCGAGCATGTCAAGGATGGAGATATAAAGATTTGTAAAGTACACACGGACCAAAATGTAGCAGATCCGTAGACTAAAGTTCTCCCTAGGGAAAAACATGATCAACACCAGAACTCCATGGGTGTTAGATTTATCACTATGTGAACTAGATTATTGTCTCTAGTGCAAGTGGGAGACTGAAGGAAATATGCCCTGAGAGGCAATAATAAAGTTGTTATTATGTATTCCTTATATATGATAAATGCTTATTTTTCATGCAAGAATTGTATTGATCGGAAACATCAATACATGTGTGTTTAATAAACAAAAAGGGTTCCTAGTTATGCCTCTCTTATAGACTAGCTTGTTGATTAACAAGATGATCAAGGTTTCCTGATCATGGACATTGGATGTTGTTAATAACAAGGTCACACCATTGGTGGAATGATGTGATGAACATTCATTCGAAGTATAGCATTACGATCAAGTCATTATGTTTATATTGCTATAACATCATACGAAGTAATCTTTATCCTTAGACCATGAGATCATGTTAATTGCTAACAACGGAAGAGTATCTTGATAACATCAAATGTCACACCGTAACAGGGTGACTATAAAGATGGGTTCAGTACTACGAAGGTGTTTTGTTGAGGCTTATGGATCAAGAGTGGAATTTGTCAATCCCTATGACGGATAGATATACTCTGGGCCCTCTCGGTGATATCACATTGAGATAGCTTGCAAGCAAGTGATGTGATCACTAGAATGTTATATCACGGGAACGAGAAAAGAGTGCATGTCGGTAATGAGATCAAACTAGGTATGGAGATACCGATGATCGAATCTCGGACATGTAATATATCGCGAGACAAAGGGATTTAGTTACAAGCGTTAAAGGTTCTCACGATCACAGAAGTCATCGTTGAATGTGTAGGAGTCAGTACGGATATCCAGGTCCCGCTGCTGATTATTGATCGGAGAAGGGTCTCGATCATGTCTGCATTATTCGCAAACCATAGGGTGACACACTTAAGAGTTACCGAACACCATTTTGGAGCACATATGTTTCAGACGAAAGAATTGCAAAGCGCAGGAATTGTTTCAATAGAAACCGGAAATTGTTTCAGGTGAAATTGCAGAAAGTGGTTCTGCATGTGATATTGAAATATTGCAAGGGGCTATATGTGAATGTTTGTTAATTAAAGTAATTAACAAAATTCTGAATAAATTTAATAAAATAGTTTTATTAAATGAGAGAGCATTAAACTTGGAGAATTTTAATGCATTTAAAGTGGAGACTTTAAAAGGGAATGTGAAGAGGCATTTTAATGTGGAGGGGTTACCACCACATGAATGGGGGAGGTGAGGGGTCACCCCCCCATGCACCGGCCATGGGGAGGAGGGGCACCCCCCCCCTCCTCCTATAAAAGGCCACCCATTCCCTCCTTCATCCTCACACCTCCTTGTGAAGGATCTCTCTCCCCCTCTAGAATTATTCCCCCATGGTCTCGGATTAGCGAGATACATGTTCCCGGTGGCATTTCGTCTGGAAGGAGTTGCTGCTTTCGCTGGATCGCTGGAGCAAGGAGGTGGAGGTTGTCCGGTGGCTTGAACGCGTGTGCGAGTACGGATGCGCTGCTGAGTTGCGGCGCTCGGACTTCCACTCGATCTTGAGATCGGCAAGTGTACGACTACATCAACCACGAGTCGTTAACAAAACTCGTTGTCTTCGAGGGTAAATTCTCGTTGGATGTATGTCCACCCGTTGCTTTGTACCAAGTAGATAGATCTTGGCGTGTAGTTCTCATCGTAGGAAAAATTTTGTTTTCTATGTTGCGGACCGAACACTAGCGGCGTGGCTGGAGGTAGGGGATGGTGGCCTGCCTCCTGGCGGTGCTCTACGGCTTAAATGCGCGGCTAGCGGCAGTGGCGTTTGGTTGGGAGCGTCCCGCGCTCTAGGAGACAGAGGCGATGCTCGGCCGCACGGGCGAGTGGGGTGGCGGTGCAAAGCCGTGTCTGGCGAGTCTTGAGGGGTCGGCGGCGGCGTGCAACATTAGGTTGAGGCGGTTTGTGGCGTCTTTGGCGGTGAGGCGCTTTAGCGGCGCTCTATGGCAGAGAGAATGGGCGGCGGTGCTGGGGTGTGGTACAGGAGCTGTGGGTGATCGAGGGGTGGACAGGGAGGTGCGGTAGGGTTAGGCGGAGCTAGGGGACTTGCTGGAACGGCGCGGCGCTTTCCCTGGCGCTTTGCCCTCTTCTGGCAGGCGGCGACCACAAAGTGGTGGCGCTCCACTGCTGCTGCGGCTTAGGGGTAGGCCGGTGAGGGTCTGGTTGGTCTCAGGGGGACTAGGGAGTAGAGAGGGTGCAATGGGGGACAATGGTTTAAGTAGAAACAGTAATAGTTAGGCAGTTTAATTTCTGTCTACAAGGTGCTCGATCAAATGGCCGCAAGATCAAAACATTTGAATTTTGGGCTGAATTTTGGTGGAGTGTTGTATCTTATGCTTGAGCTTCTAGGTGTGCTTGGGTTTTGAAAATGGAATTCATTTGAGTGGTTTTTTAATAAGTGTGATCTTGATACCTACACTAGATTCAATTTTCAAATGCCATTTAAAATTAGTGTTTGCAAGTTTTTGGTAGATCACAAAGTGGGCCTTGATACATCACTACATGTACTAGCAAGGGGTGCAAAGATCCACAGTTGTTTCTTTTAAGAATTGAGTTCTAGTAATAGCCAAAGTAGGCATGTTGATTAAAATGGCACAAATGACCATTTGGTTATTTTATTCATTTTGATTTGTTTTTCTTTGGAATTTGTTTGGGAATGATCTAGATGATGTTTATTTCACCTAAGAATCATTTTACAATCAATGGATCACTTAATCATGGCAATTCAAATCAACTCCTAATTTAAATGCACACACATATGAATGCTTTAATATTTTTAAATGGAAAAGTTTTTGTTAACTCTAAATTTGAAGATTTGGATCTTGATCACTTGGATTAGAGTTTTGGGATGTTACAAACCTTCCCCCCTTAAAAAAAATCTCGTCCCGAGATTTACGAAAGAAAAACTAGGAACTAAAGAGATCTGGGAACTCTGTCCTAATGTAATCTTCTCGCTCCCACGTGGGTTCTTCTTCGATATGGTTGCTCCATTGAATCTTAAGAAACTTGATACTCCTGGTCCTGGTGGTTCTGTAGGCTTCCTCCAAGATACGGATGGGCACTTCACGATATGTTAGGTCCTTGTTGATCTCCACGGCTTGGTGATCGATGTTCTTGAAAACTTCAGTCTTCTTCGGCACTTCTAGGCATTTGCGAAGTAATGAGATATGGAACACACCGTGGATGGCTGACATCTCTTCTGGCAGTTCTAGTTGATATGATACTTCTCCTTGACGGTTCAGAATCTTGAAAGGTCCGATATATCTGGGCGCTAACTTTCCTTTTAGACTAAAGCGTTGCGTTCCCTTCAATGGCGAAACCTTGAGATATACAAAATCTCCGACATTGAAAGTCAGGTCTCTCCTTCTCTTGTCAGCATAACTCTTCTGTCTCGATTGGGCGGTCTTGAGGTGCTCACGGACTTTGTGAACCTTCTCTTCGGCTTCTCGGAGAATGTCAGGTCCAAAGATCTGACTCTCTCCTACTTGCAACCAATTCAACAGGGTGCGACACTTTCTTCCGTATAGGAACTCAAATGGTGCCATTTGCAAACTAGCTTGATAACTGTTGTTATATGAGAATTCTGCGAAAGGCAGGCAGTCTTCCCATTTTCATCCATACTCCAAAACACAAGATCTCAGCATATCCTCTAAGATTTGGTTGACTCTTTCAGTCTGTCCATCCGTTTGCGGGTGATAAGCGGTGCTGAAATTCAATTTGGTTCCTAATCCTTCCTGGACTTTCTGCCAAAATCTCGAGGTAAATTGGGTTCCTCGATCTGATACTATGGTCATGGGGGTTCCATGCAGACTAACAATTCTAGCAATATACAGCTCTGCTAACTTTGAACACTGGTAGGTTATCTTGACAGGTATATAAAGTGAGATAGCTTGGACAGTCTATCAACAATGACCCAGATTGAGTCATTTCCCCTACTAGAAGTAGGTAAACTGGTGATAAAGTCCATTTCGATGGAATCCCATTTCCATTTCGGAATCTGCAATGGTTGCAACAGTCCTGCGGGTCTCTGATGTTCTGCCTTGACTCTTTGACAGATGTCACACTTGGCGATGTAGCTTCCGATTTCTCTCTTCATCTTGTGCCACCAAAATTGCTCTTTCAAATCTTGGTACATCTTTGTTCCTCCGGGGTGGATAGAATAAAGAGTATCATGAGCTTCCTTCATGATAACCTGCTTCAGTTCCGTATCTGCTAGAACACAGATACGTCCTTTGTACCACATAACTCCTTCATCTTCAGTGAATCCAGGTACCTTTCCTATACCAATACGATGTTTGATTCTGTCGATACTTTCATTTCCCTTCTGGGCTTCCTTGATTTGGCTGATTAACGTGGGTTGAAGTTCAATGCTAGCTAAGAATCCTTTGCTAACAAGCTCAGTTCTAAACTGCTCCAACTCCTCATACAAACTTGGCTGCTTCTCCTTGATCATGGTGTTTAGCCTACACGACAATCTGCTAAGAGCATCCGCTACCACATTGGCTTTGCCGGGGTGATAGTGAATGTCAAGGTCATAATCCTTGAATAACTCTATCCATCTCCTTTGCCTCATATTCAGCTCCTTCTGAGTGAAAATATACTTCAAGCTTTTGTGATCTGAGTAAATCTCACAGCGATTACCCATCAGATAGTGACACCATGTCTTCAATACCAAAACTACGGCTGCTAATTCAAGATCATGGGTTGGATAGTTCTGCTCATGCTGCTTCAGTTGTCGAGACAGATACGCGATGACCTTTCCTTCTTGCATCAATACACATCCGAGACCAATCTTGGATGCATCACAATATACATCAAACGGCTTCTTGATATCTGGCATGATCAATATTGGGGTTGATATCAATCTCTTCTTCAGCTCTTGAAACTGGCTTCACATTTGTGGGTCCATTCAAACTTCTTGTCCTTCTTCAGCAATTGGGTCATGGGTCTGGCGATGCTCGAGAATCCTTCTACGAACTTGCGGTAATATCCCGCCAATCCGAGAAATGCACGAACTTGGGTTTGAGTGGTTGGGGCTTCCCATTCTTCGACATCTTTGATCTTGGTGGGACCAACAGAGACTCCTCCGGCAGACACAATATGTCCTAGGAATCCTACTTCTTTCAGCCAAAACTCACACTTGCTGAACTTGGCATATAACCGATGCTCTCTCAGGGTTTCTAGGATAATACTCAGATGTTGCTCATGCTCTTCTTCTGACTTGGAGTAGATAAGGATATCATCGATAAACACAACTACAAACTTATCTAGGAAATTCATAAAGATCTTATTCATGAGATTCATGAAATAAGCAGGGTCATTGGTTAATCCAAAAGACATGACCGTATACTCGTATAAACCATAGCGAGTAGTAAAGGCGGTCTTCAGAATATCCGTTGCACGAATCTTAAGTTGGTGATAACCAATCCTAAGATCAATCTTTGAGAATACCTGGGCTCCAGTCAACTGATCAAATAGATCCTCTATCTTTGGCAAGGGGTACTTGTTTTTGATGGTGACATCATTCAACTTTCTGTAATCGGTGCACAGACGGTTGCCTCCATATTTCTTGTCGATGAATAACACTGGTGATCTCCATGGCGATGCGCTTGGTTGAATCAAGCCTGTTGCTAACATAGCATCCAACTGCTTCTTCAATTCCACTAACTCTGAGGGGTTCATGCTATAGGGTCTCTGGGCTATGGGTCTGGTTCCGGGGATTAGTTTGATAATGAACTCAGTATCCCTATCCAGGGGCATACTTGGCAATTCATCTGGGAATACGTCGGGGTATTCACAGACTACTCTGACTTGGTCTATGGTGGGTAAGGCTAGACTCTTGTTGCACTTGAATTGACGAGGTAAGGTTTCAGATATATGCTCTCATCGTGACTCCAGAGCTACTGGTCATGGTAATGGCTTTCTTAGCACAGTCTATCAGTCCTTTATGCCTTGACATCCAGTCCATACCTAGTACTACTTCCAATCCTTTGGTTCCGAGTACGATTAGGTTGGCATAAAAATATATCCCATGTATTCTGATAGGCACAGCTTTGCAAATTTTTCTAGATTTTGTAGTTGAACCGGGGATTTGAACTATCATGACGTGCTTCAAGTTGGTTGGGTGAATCTTACTAGTGCATGCAAATTCTTCGGTGACAAATGAATGCGATGCTCCCGAATCAAACAATACTCTTGCTAAAACTGAGTTGACAAAAAACATACCCAGCACTACATATGGCGCTTCTTGGGCTTCTTCAGTGTTCATGTGGAAGAGACAGACGTTGCGGTTGTTAGGGTTTCCTGGGGAAAACCTTCTCCTTGGTTGAACACGACGCTGCTGTTGAGCTGGGGCATTCACATTGGCAGTGGCGGCAGTCTTCTTGGGGCACTCATTGGAATAGTGGCCCTTCACTCCACACTCAAAACAAGTTATCTGGGACTTGTCTTTTGCTGCGACAGGCACGGCATTGCTGCCAGTTCTGGCTGCAGTGTTGCTGTTGTTTTTGCTCTTGGGAGGGGCACGGTTGAAATTGTTGGTGTTGCCGGAGTTGTGGTTGTTTCCTCTAGACTTCACATTGCCTCCGCTACGGTTGGGGTAGCTTGGGCGAGACATTGGAGGTCGGTTGTTCCTTGGTGCATATCCTGGTGAGGGGTTGGGACGGTACTTCTGGTGACTGTTGGATCCAGATTGCTGCATCATACGACATTTGCAGTTGTCGTTTGACTGATTAATCTTCCCTTCCATCTGAATGGCAGAGTCAACTAGCTCTTCGAGATCCTCGAAGCGGATGTTGACGAGGACAGTCTGCATCTCGCCATGCAGTCCATTCAGGAATCTCTCCTTCTTCTTGGCCTTCGTGTTGATCTCATCAGGTGCATATCTGGCAAGTGACAAGAATCTGTCACGGTACTCCACCATAGTCATTCTGCCTTGCTTCAACTCTCTGAATTCATCCCTCATTCTGGTGACTAGGCCCCGCGGCACGTGAGTGCGGCTGAACTTGATTTTGAAGGCTTCCCATGTCATCACTTGACCATGGTTCATCAGGCGGATGCTGTTCCACCAGGCTCTTGCATCTCCTACCAAATAGTGGGTGGCAAAGAGAACTTTCTCGTTGTCATCAACTCTGGCTACTTCCAAATTGTTCTCCATCGTCTGCAATCAGTCATCTGCATCTAATGGGTTCTCTGAAGTGCTAAAGATTGGGGGATTGGTATTCTGGAAGTTCTTTAGCTTGGATCCTTGATGATCCTGATTTCCATGCCCTTGGTTGTTGAGAGCCATCTGGGCGATCTGTTGCAGTGTTGCTAGATTAGCTTGGCACTCTGCCATGCTTGCTTCTCTGTCTACGATGAGATTCTGCAGGATCTGCAGCATTGGGTCTGGTGATGAGCTGCTCCCTCCTTGGTTTCCACGAGTCACCTGAAGATTGAGGTAGATAAAGGGGTAAGAGGGAAATTTCTAAGGTTCATGGTTTTGATTTCAAAGCTAAAACTTTGAGTTTGACTCAGGTTTTGCAACTAACTCCATTTCATTCATTCAAACAAGCACACAATACAAACACACACACACCACAACAACAAAGGAAAACAGATGGTTTGAAGAACCATTCTGCAAGCTACGATACATTGGGACCGATACATCTCATGCTACGACAGTGCTCTAGTGCATCTACTCATCATCGATGAAGTCGGAGTCCTCATCGTTAGTGTAGAAGTCCATGGCATCCTCCTCCAAAAAGTCATCGGCATTGCTGAGGTAAGAATCCATGTCTCCCTGGATGTCTTCACCCTCCTCTTCTTCCTCCTTTGCTGCAAGCTGAGCTTCTTTCTCCTTGACGGTCTTCTCGAGGTCGGCTACCTTCTTGCAAAGACGGGCGATGGTGCGATCCTTCTTTTCACGCTGGAGGCAAAGAGACTGACGGTCCTTGACTAGCAGTGAGAAAGTCTGGGCCTTCTGGGCGGCAATGGCATGATTGTGGTTGGCAAACTCCCTAGCATTGTCCAATTCCTTCTGGCGATCGTACAGCAGGAAGTCAAGGTTCTCCACTTGACGCTTCAACTCCGGGTGACTTGGCATCTCCATCGGCATTCCCATGAAGTCACGTCTTACATAGTGAGCAAAACGGGTTCCTTGGATTTGGTTGACACTGAGGGCACATAGACGTGCGAGAGCTTCATGCATTTCCCTGGCTAATCCATCTAGCCAGTTGTTCTCTCTTACGGAGAACTGGATTCTCCTGGACATTGGTGCTTCTATGCTTCCTCGAAAATCAGCGGTGACTAGCCATTGTAAATCTCCTCCTGGGGGTCCTGGAAGTTGAGCTCCAAGAAACTCCGGATGCGGGCGTCCCAATCACTCAGATAGTGAATCCAGATCCCTCTCGAAGATTAGCTGGCCTCCATTGCCCAACTGGTAGAACTTGCTGAACTGAGTCTCCATCTACAAGAATTTAGGATGAGGAAGTTAGTGAAGTGATCAAGTGTGTCAAATTTTAGGTAGTAATGTAAGAATTGGAGGAACATGAATTTTTTTTGAGAAAGAATGAATTCCCAAGGGTAAGAGAGGATATAGTTTTTCATAAATACTCACTTTGGTTTTGAAATTAAGTTTTTGTTTGGACGTCCATTCTAATCTAGGGTCTCCTATGGTCAGGATGGCTCTGATACCAACTTGTCAACACCCGGATTTTTAATCCCAGATGCCTATTATGTCATACATTGCAATCCCAGGATTACCATTTTTGCGAGACATAACAGATTGGATATCACAGTACATCATTCATTACAAACCATAAATAAGGTCTTACACAAATAAGGATCTCATGATCCAGTCTTAATACAACAAGCAGCGGAATAGATAATAAGCGTAGCAGTGGGGTCCATTTTCAGGGGCACAGGCAATGCTGACGAAGGCAGATAGTCCTAGTTATGATAGCCGTCCTGCTGTCCATCATCTTGGTAGTCTCCTTCATAGTCTGGCCATAGGAATAGCCAGGGACAAAAGCCATGAGTACTCTTTAAGTACTCGCAAACTACCACTAACAAGTAAGATAGTACTAGGGTAAATTCTAACTCTAAGTTTGACTATAAAGTTAAGTTTGAAACCTAAGCTGAGTTCAGAAACAAAGAAAGATAAAGTAAAGTTCTAGAATCACTTAAGTTGGGAAGCTAGTGTCATAGTCACAACCCTGTTGTGGTCAAGTCAAGATTCATCATTCCTTTCATAAGTCATTTTGAAAACATCTGACAACAAAACAGTATGGCCACTCCAACTGTCCATAACCGCGGACGCGGCTATTCGAATAGTTTGACACTCTACAGAGCTGGTACACTTTCACCACAAGATTCGATACATCTGTCAGGGATAACCCTGAATCATCATACTTAGTATGCACATAATCAAACATAACATTTCCTTTACACACCCTAGTATAAGCACCTCTCCTATGAGCATGGCCTCCCAACCATGACCATCTGTCATCTTGGGCACTACATAGGTGGACAACATTGAGAGGTAGCCTCAGCTCAAACCTCCGCATGAGGAACTAATACTAATGCATATAAACTTCTGGCTAAGCCTTACCCAATTCAGGTATTGTGGTTATACGGTAAAATTGGAATGGTATCGCATCCGAATCCAACCATTAGTTTTTTTATAAAAGGGTTAAGGCTCAGGCCTCAACATTTTCATCATCATAAACCATTTGTGTTTCTCAACACATGTCAAAACATCTCAATAGAATGACTCATCATTCCAAGGTTTTCATAATTCATTTTCACCAAGTGTTCCCATCTAAAGTGAATCAAGTTTTAGTTTAGCTCTAACTACTAAGTTAAGAGTGTTCACTAATGTGGGATGCTAAGATCAATCTCATGCCATAGAATGACATCTCAAGTTATCTAGATAGGTCAAGTTTTATACTTTTTATGCTACCTTCAAAACAATTAAAGGACTTTGGTAAAGTAAAGAAAGTAAAAGCTTGAAAGTAAACTTGGAATAGGTACTAGTCAAAGTAGTATAACCAAAGTATTCCTAATGCATCTTGCTTAGGTTATCTAAATATTCTAACTTGCTAACAATAGCTTGCAAGGGTGATCTTGCATTGTTAATGATGGCTTGCTAGTATAATACTTGCAAGTGTTAGCTTGCCTTGGTTGGTGCAGTGGTTGAAGTTTTCTTCCTCCTCTTGGTAGAACTCCTCCTCCTCGAAAGCTTGGTCGGTACTATCCTTTATAAATACATACGGAATACACAATCACCAAACAATACTTAACCAGCCTACTTAGCACTCTGAGGCACACATTGGATGATCTATTATCATCACAAGCATCACAAGGTTTAATTAACTAGCTTTATTTATTTTATTTAAGAAAAGTAATTTCTACTCATTGAAAATAACTAAGATTTAATATTCACCACTTAAAATATGGGATCATGTGGACACATGTCATCACCACATATTCTAACATGTGGGAATGTGATTTAAAGGTTGGATCACTTTTAATTAAGTTTATTATTTAATGATTTAAAGTGACTAGAAATGCCTATATAGCATTATTTTGGTAGTAGTCCAAAGTCACTACATGCAAACCTTAATATTATTACATATTCAGATAGGTATGGTTAAAGGTGATTTTTGAGAGTTGGAATCAACTCAAAAGCTACTATGGTTGATTTTATAAAAATGTTTGAAGGTGCAAAAGCTTTTGTCTTGTTATTTTTACTAGGAGAGATCTCTAACTCTAAATGGATTAACACCAACGGGCTTGGATAGATCTTTTCAGTAGCTTTCTAACAAAATTTGAATCACTCAAATTGTTTCAGTAAATCTTCCTAAATTGATTTTTGAACTAAGGGAAAGAAGTGAGTTCAAACTAAAATAGAAAAACCTAATTTGAATTCATGGGCTAGCGCGGGAAAACTAACGGGCCGGCCCAGTGGCACTCCACGGTGCGAATGACGACTGACAGGGGGTCCCGCAGGTCAGCGGCACATCAAACGCGAAGCGGTATGGGGCAACATGGACCGTGCGATTAAAAAGAAGATCTACGGCTGAGGATCGTCGTCCCCGGCGAACAGGTCGCCGGTGAGAGCTAACCCTAGCAGCTCGGTGGGGGTGCAATGGGGGCATACCAGGGCTCTAGCTAGCGTGGCGATGGGGACGATCGAACATGCAGTCAACGGCGGACTCAGGCGTGGTCGCGGTGGCTCCTGGGGTTGTCCTTAATCAAGCGCTATCTATCCTCTCGCTCAAGGCTAAATTCCGTGACGCCCGCTGCTACTCGGGGATGGGGTGGAAGGATCAGTGGAGAGAGGGGAGTGAGATGGTGTGAGTAGTTTGTGCTGGGGTGGCCTCCTTTTATAGGGCGACGAAGCGACCGAACGGGATGGGCTAGCGACTCCGGTGAGGGCTACGCAGCGTGCTAGCGGCGTGGCTAGAGGTAGGGGACGGTGGCCTGCCTCCTGGCGGTTCTCTACGGCTTAAATGCGCGGCTAGGGGCGGTGGCATTTGGTTGGGAGCGTCCCGCGCTCTGGGAGACAGAGGCGCTGCTCGACACGGCGCACGACGACTGTGGGTCGCGCGGTGGCACACGGCCGTGTCTGACGGGGTGCTAGGGTCGAGGCGGAGCGGCGTGCAACATTAGGTCAAGGCGATGTGGCATCTTTGGCGGTGGCGCTCTGGCTGTCTGTGAAGAGAATGGGCGGTGCTAGGGTGTGGTCCAGGGGCTGTGGGTGATCAAGGGGTGGACAGGGAGGTGCGATAGGGTTAGGCGGAGCTAGGGGACTTGCTGGAACAGCGCGGCGCTGTCCCTAGCGCTCTGCCCTCTTCTGACCGGCGGCGACCACAAAGTGGCGGCACTCCACTGCTGCTGCGGCTTAGGGGTAGGCCGGTGAGGGTCTGGTTGGTCTCAGGGGGGACAAGGGAGAGTGGAGAGGGTACAACGGGGGACAATGGTTTAAGTAGAAACAGTAATAGTTAGGCAGTTTAATTTCTGTCTACAAGGTGTTCGATCAAATGGCCGCAAGAACAAAACATTTGAATTTTGGGCTGAATTTTGGTGGAGTGTTGTATCTTATGCTTGAGCTTCTAGGTGTGCTTGGGTTTTGAAAATGGAATTCATTTGAGTGGTTTTTGAATAAGTGTGATCTTGATACCTACACTAGATTCAATTTTCAAATGCCATTTAAAATTAGTGTTTGTAAGTTTTTGGTAGATCACAAAGTGGGCCTTGGTACATCACTACATGTACTAGCAAGGGGTGCAAAGATCCACATTTGTTTCTGTTAAGAATTGAGTTCTAGGAATAGCCAAAGTAGGCATGTTGATTAAAATGTCACAAATGACCATTTGGTTATTTTATTCATTTTGATTTGTTTTTCTTTGGGATTTGTTTGGGAATGATCTAGATGATGTTTATTTCACCTAAGAATCATTTTACAATCAATGGATCACTTAATCATGGCAATTCAAATCAACTCCTAATTTAAATGCACACACATATGAATGCTTTAATATTTTTAAATGGAAAAGTTTTGTTAACTCTAAATTTGATGATTTGGATCTTGATCACTTGGATTAGAGTTTTGGGATGTTACACTCGGGGGCTACTCCCATAGGGAGCGCTCGTCACGCACCCTACAATTTTCTTTTTCTGCAGGAATATGGACATTCAAAGCTTACCCAACCACTCGAATCTACGATTCGAAGATGGATCATGGGTTACTCCCATAGGGAGCGCTGGAAACAAATACGACTGAAACAAGCAAACAAAAGACGACATCAGTCGCGAAAGTTCTTTAGTCCCTGCCTGAGTCTTCGACTCAACCAGGCACTCGGGGGCTACTCCCATAAGGAGCGCTGGTCACGCACCCTATGATTATTTGTACATCGCCCTATGTGTTGATAACATCCACACTCGAAGTCTATGGCGACACCGCCTCATACTTTTCCTACAAAGGGACTGTGTCTCCTGGGTCACCCGAATCATCTCGGATGACAAAAATTCGGATGTCGCGCTTACAACGTGATGATAAGACCTGAATAAGGCCTGGCAACGCATTTGCTGCGCACTACCATAAATATATCCGTGCCTACATGTACGATGAACATGCCTTGATGGACGCGTTGAGTGCTCACACCCTTACACTGGAATTCGACTCCTGGAAGACCTCTGCGGCTTGAGTCAAATTACACCAGCACTTTTCTGAATTCGAGTCTGGGGACTCGAGTTCGAGTAGATTGCGTTGTTTTGCCCTAAGGCAGTTAACTGATACCGATGCATCGGTTAAATCAGGCACGCATATTAACAATCCCTATGATATAGACAGAACACTCAAAAAAATACTCAGTCATGCACTCGAAAGGCTTCATAAAGTCCCCAGTCGAATCTACGATTCCACTGGACACTCGGGGGCTACTGACATGGGTATACCCTGCAGGTACTCGAGTTTGGTATATACGGTCTGGGTACAGTGGAAGCCCACGGCGTTGTCATGGCCCAATGAAGACTTCAAGTGGCCCACGGACTCTCAATGACTTGCGAGACAAGGAAAAGTTTAAAGATAGAAAGTTTAAAGGGAAGACCCTAATCTGTAACCGACTCGACCTGCTACCCGAGACCTGGCCTATCTATATAAAGGCCAGGAGGGGGTAGCGAGGAAGACACATGCAACCCTAGTTTCCACAACTCTCGCCAGATTGCATCTGCGCACCCCTGTAATCTTCGATTCCTTCGTTAATTCCAAGAGCAGACAAGAAGGAGTAAGAACCTCTACGAGGCCTGAACCTAGGTAAACCTTGCGTCCTTGTGTGCTTGTTTGCTAGCCAATTGATGCTTCTAGTGCTCCCTCCTTCTCCAAAACCCAAGTCCATAAAATGGGCATTGATGAGTTAAACCCTCGTCACTTGGTGATCACAAACTAAACTGCCTAACTATTACTATTGTTAATCAAAGCCTTGTGCCCCATTTGACTCCCTCATCTCTCCTTTGTCCCCTCTTATCCTAACCCAGCCCCAGACAACACCCCCCTTCACCGCTGCGCTAGTACCATGCCGCCCAAAGATGGTCGTCGCCGGTCGACCATGCCCAAGTCGTAGCAGACCACCCCGCCCTCTTCCACTGTGCCTAGGAGGTAGGTGAGACCACACCGCCACCCCATGTCCCTGCTCCGAGCCCTGCCAAGCACTAGACCACTCACAGAGCGCCGCGCTCTACGCCTCTACGCCATGCAAAGACCGCCGGTCTGCGCACCGACAGCCCTCGCATGACAGACCCTCCTTCCCTCAGCTTGCATCGCTACCGCCTTAACACCAGCATGCCCCGGACATGCCCGTTTGCCGCCGTTTGACCCGTAGCCCCCGCACGCCGCGTCGAACGCCGCCTCTGCCGCGCAGAGCACCAGCCGCGCCCGACCGATTGCCACCGCCCCTAGTCGCGCCTTTATGCTGTAGAGGACCGCCAGGAGACCATGCATTGATCGCTGCTCGCAGCCACGCCTCTAGCAGCCCATAGCCATGTCGCCTCTGCCGCCTGACCATGCCGTGTTGTCCCGTCGTCGAGCCTATAAAAGGAGGCCAGCCCTAGCATCATTCCTCACACCACTCACCTCCCCTCTCACCACTGAGCCTTCCCCACTTCTCCCCGGAGCCAATCAAGCCCTTAATCACAGGAATTCCATCGGAGTTGGCCACTACTGGAGGAGAAGGGCCCCGCTGATTGCGAGCACCCCAGGAGCCGCCGCGACCACGCCTAGAACAGTCGTCGTCCACCAGTTCGATTGCCCCCATCACCACGCATAGCTAGAGCCCTGGTAAGCCCCCACGTACCCTCACCGTGCCGCTAGGGTTAGCTCTCTCCAGCGACCTGTTCGCCGGGGACGATGATCCTCAGCCGTTCATCCGTCTTTTAATCATAGCACTGAGTGTGCCCTGTACCGCTTCGCATTGGATGTGCCGCTGACATGCGGGACCAGCCTGTCAGTTGCCCTCTGCGTTGCGGATCGCCACTAGGCCGGCCCGTTAGTGTTCCCGCGCTAGCCCACAAATTCAAATAGATGTTTTTCTATTTAGATTTAAACTAGATTCTGTCCACTTGTTTAAAAATCACTTCAGAGAGATCCACTTAACCAAAATGCATGATTCAAATTTTGCTAGAAAGATAATTAAAATCTCTATCCAGACCCGTTGGATTTAAATCAATTAGAGTTAGAGATCACATATAACAAAAATAACAAGACAGAGACTTTTCTACATTCAAACATTTTTCAAAAATCAACCATAATAGCTTTTGAGTTGTTTCCAACTCTCAAAAATCACATTTAATATCTATCTGAATATGTAATAATATTTAAGTTTGCATGCAGTGAATTTGGACTAGTACCAAAATAATGCTATATAGGCATTTCTAGTCACTTTAAATCATTTAAATGATAAACTTAAACTTATTGAAATGTGATCAAACCTTTAAATCACATTCCCATGTATTAGAATATATGGTGATGACATGTGTCCACATGATCCCATATTTTAGTTGGAGAATATTAAATCTTAATTAATTTCAATGAGTAGAAATTACTTTTCTCAAATAAAATAGATGAAACTACTTTTTTAAATCTTGTGATGATTGTGATCATACTAAATCATCAAGTGTGTGACTTAGTGTGCTAAATAGACTAGTTAAGTATTGTTTGGTGATTGTGTATCCCGTATGTATTTATAGACGATAGTACCGACCAAGTCTACGAGGAGGAGGAGTTCTACCCCGAAGAAGACGAGGAGAACTTCAATCACTGCACCAATCAAGGCAAGCTAGAACTAAGCAAGTTAACCCTTGCCCCTTTGACTTGAGCAAATGCTTTAGGCATGCTTTGGTTATACCTTTTGATTTATACCCATTCCAAGTTTTACTTACCAATTTTACCTTTTGCTTTACCAAAGTTTCTTTACTTTTAGTAATGCTTTGTGTGATTTTAGAAAGTAGTATAGATAGCATAAAGAGTATAAAACTTGGCCTATTCTAGATGTCATTCTATGGCATGAGATTGAGATTAACATCCCACCTTAGTGAACACTCTTAACTTAGTGGTTAGTGCTAAACCAAAAACTTGATCACTCTAGATGGGAATACTTGGTGAAAATTCTTATGAAAACCTTGGAATGATGAGTCATTCTATTGAAATGTTTTGACATGTGTTGAGAAACACAAATGGTTTATGATGGTGAAAATGTTGAGGCATGAGCCTTAGCCCTTTATAAAAACTGATGGTCGGGTTCGGGTGCGATACCATTCCAATTTTACCATACAACTACAATACCTGAATTGGGTAAGGCTTAGCTGGAAGTTTATATGCATTAGTATGGGTTCCCTCGTGGAGGATGTTGGAGCTGAGGCTACCTCTTGATGTTGTCCACCTATGCAGTGCCCAGGATGGCAGAGGGCCATGGCTGGGAGGCCAAGCTCATAGGAGAGGTGCTTATACTAGAGTGTGTAAAGGAAAGGTTATGATTGATTATCCGCACACTAAGTATGATGATTCAGGGTTACCCCTGATATCGAATTTTGCGGTGAAAGTGTACCCTCTCTGCAGAGTGTCAAATTATTCGAATAGCCACATCCGTGGTCATGGACAGTTGGAGTGCCCATACTGTTCCGTCGTCAGATGTTTTCAAAATGACTTATGAAATAATTGTGACTTGACTTGACCACAACAGGGCTGTGACTATGAAAACTAAGTTCCCACTTAGGTGATTTTAGAACTTTATTTTATCTTTCTTTGTTTCTGAACTCAGCTTAGGTTTCAAACTTAACTTTGCAAATAAACTTAGAACTTAGCATTTCCTACTAGAACTACCTTACTTGTTAGGGAGAGTTTGCGAGTACTTAAAGAGTACTCATGGCTTTGTCCCTGGCTATTCCCATGGCTAGACTATGAGGAGGACTATCCGGAAGAAGGACAACAGGATGGCTATGACAACTAGGATCATCTCCCATCGTCAGCATTGCCTGTGACACTGAAGATGGAGCCCACCGCTACGCTTATTTATTCCGCTACTTGTTTGTATTAAGACTGGATCATGAGATCCTTTATTTGTGTAAGACCTTATTATGGTTTGTAATGGATGATGTACTGTGATATCCAATCTGTTATGTCTCGCAAAAATGGTAATCTTGGGATTGCGATGTATGGCATAACTGGCATCTGGGATTAAAAATCCGGGTGTTGACAAGTTGGTATCAGAGCCATCCTAACCATAGGAGACCCTAGTTAGAATGGACGTCCAAACAAAAAAACTTAGTTTCAAAACCAAAAAGAAGTGAGTATTTATAAAAACCTATTTTCACTCTTATCCTTGAGATTCTTTCAAAAAAATCATGTTCCTAAAAAATTCCTACATTACTACCTAAAATTTGACACACTTGATCACCTCACTAACTTACTCATCCTAAATTCTTATAGATGGAAGTTCAGTACTGCAAGTTCTACCTGTTGGGCAACGTAGGCCAACTTATCTTCAAGAGGGATCTTGATGCACTGTCCGAGTACCTTGAGCGCCCGCATCCGGAATTCTTCGGAGCCTAACTCAAGGATTTTCCAGGAGGAGATTTACAATGGCTGATAGTTGCTGATCTTCGAGGCAAGATGGAAGCACCTATTTCCGAGAAGATTCAATTCACCGTGAGAGAGAACAACTGGCTAGATGGATTATCTAGGGTTATGCATGAAGCTCTCGCCCGTCTTTGCGGACAGAATTCAACTTGATCCAGGGAACTCGCTTTGCTCATTATGCAAGGCGTGATTCTATGGGAATGCCATTGGAGATGCCAAGTCACCCGGAGTTGAAGCGCCAAGTGGAGAATCTTGACTTCCTGTTGTATGATAGACAGAAGGAATTGGACAATGCTCGAGCCTACGCCAACCACAACCTTGCCATTGCCGCCCAGAAGGCCTAGACTTTCTCACTGCTCGTCAAGGATCGTCAATCACTTCGCCGGCAACACGAGAAGAAGGATCGCACCATCGCTCGTCTTCGCAAGAAGGTGGCCGACCTCGAGAAGACCATCTAGGAGCAAGAAGCTCAGCTTGCAGCAAAAGAAGAAGAAGAAGAAGAAGAAGAAGGTGAAGACATCCAGGGAGATATTCACTCATACCTTAGTGATGACAATGACTATCTGGAGGATGATGCCATGGACTTCTACACCGACGATGATGACTCCGACTTCATCGATGATGAGTAGATGCACTAGAGCACTATTGTAGGAGTGAGAAGTATTGGTCCCATTGTATCTTAGCTCACAGAATGGTTCTTCAAACCATCTGTTTTCCTTTCATGTTGTGGTGTGTGTGTTTGTATCGTGTGCCTTGATTGAATGAATGAATGAGAAGAAGTTAGTTTGCAAAACCTGAGTGCAAATTCAAAGTTTTAGCTTTGAAAACAAAACCATGAACCTTAGAACTTTCCCTCTTACCCCATTATCTCAATCTTCAGATGACTCGTGGAAACCAAGGAGGGAGCAGCTCATCATAGGACCCGATGCTACAGATTCTGCAGATGCTAGTTTCCGACCGCAAAGCTAGTAGGGCAGAGCACCAAGCCAACCTAGCCACCCTGCAACAGATCACCTAGATGGCCCATAATAATCAAGGCCATGGAAATCAGGATCATCATGGATCCAAACTCAAGAACTTATAGAATACCAATCCCCCTATCTTTAGCAAGTATGAAGACCCGTTGGATGCTGATGATTGGTTATAGACCATGGAGAATAACTTAGAAGTTGCAGGAGTCGATGCCAACAGGGAAGTTCTGTTTGCCACCCACTATCTAGCAGGAGATGCAAGAGCCTGGTGGAACAGCACCCGTACAATGAACCACGGTCAAGTGATGACGTGGGAAGCCTTCAAGGTCAAGTTCAGTCGCACCCATGTGC
Source organism: Avena insularis (assembly GCA_023614405.1). Taxonomy (NCBI): domain Eukaryota; kingdom Viridiplantae; phylum Streptophyta; class Magnoliopsida; order Poales; family Poaceae; genus Avena; species Avena insularis. Next base: position 192,679,537 of record CM042690.1, read on the forward strand.
CACAGGGTTTAGTCACCAGAATGAGAGATAAATTCAGAGAACTAAAGCAATGCAGGATGACGGTAGTGGAGTACCATGACAGATTTGTGTCCCTCGCCAGGTATGCACCTGATGAGATCAACACTGAAGCCAAGAAGAAGGAGAGATTCCTGAACGTACTGCATGATGAGATGTAGACGGTGTTAGTCAACATCCGTTTTGATGATCTCGAAGAGCTAGTCGACTCTGCCATCCAGATGGAAGGGAAGATCAACCAAGCGAATGACAACCGCAAACGCCGGATGATGCACCAAGTTGGGTCCCACAATACCCAGAAGTATTGCCCCAACCCATCTGCTAGATATGCCCCAAGGAACAATAGACCCCCAATGTCTCGTCCAAGCTACCCCAACCGTAGCGGAGGAAATGTGAAGACCGGAGGAAACAACAACAACAACCCTGGCAACTCCAACAACTTCAACCGTGCACCGCCCAAGTCCAACAACAACAACAACAACAATACTACCCCAAGGACTGGAAGCAATGTCGTGCCTGTTGCAGCCAAAGACAAGTCCCAAATCACTTGTTTGGAATGTGGAGTCAAGGGTCACTACTCCAACGAGTGTCCCAAGAAGATTACAGCCACTACCAATGTGAATGCCCCATCTCGGCAGCAATGCCATGTTCAGCCCGGACAAAGATTCGCCCCAGGGAATTCGCTCAACCACAACGGCCGTCTCTTCCACATGAACGCTGAAGAAGCCCAAGAAGCGCCAGATGTCATGCTGGGTATGTTTTCTGTTAACTCCGTATTAGCAAGAGTGTTGTTTGATTCTGGAGCCTCACACTCGTTTGTTACCGAAGAATTTGCATGCACTAGTAAGATTCACCCAACCAACTTGAAGCATGTTATGATAGTTCAAATACCTGGTTCAACCACCAAAGCTAGAAAAAATTGCAAGGCTATACCTATCAGAATACATGGGATAGATTTTTATGCCAATCTAATAGTACTTGGGAGCAAAGGTTTGGAAGTAGTACTAGGAATGGATTGGATGTCGAAACATAAAGGATTGATCGACTGTGCCAAGAAAGCCATCACCATGACCAGTAGCTCTAGAGTATCAGTAGAGCATATATCTGAAACCTTGCCTCGTCAATTCAAATGCAACAAGAGTCTAGACCTACCCACCATAGACCAGGTCAGAGTAGTCAGTGAATACCCCGACGTATTCCCAGATGAATTGCCCGGTATGCCCCCAGATCAGGATATCGAGTTTATTATTGAACTAATTCCTGGAACCGGACCCATAGCTCAGAGACCCTATAGCATGAACCCATCAGAGTTAGTGGAGCTGAAGAAGCAACTGGATGCTATGCTGGAGAAAGGTTTGATTCAACCAAGCGCATCGCCATGGAGATCGCCTGTTCTGTTTGTCGACAAGAAAGATGGAGGCAACCATTTGTGCACAGATTACCGGAAGCTGAATGATGTCACCATCAAGAAAAAGTACCCACTGCCCAAGATAGAGGATCTGTTTGATCAGTTGACTGGTGCCAGAGTGTTCTCTAAGATTGATGTTAGGACTGGTTATCATCAACTAAAGATTCGTGCAACGGATATTCCAAAGACCGCCTTTACCACCAGATATGGATTGTACGAGTATACGGTCATGTCTTTAGGATTAACCAATGCCCCCGCTTATTTCATGAATCTCATGAATAAGATCTTTATGAGTTTTCTAGATAAGTTTGTCGTTGTGTTTATCGGTGATATTCTTATCTATTCCAAGTCAGAAGAAGACCATGAGCAACATCTGAGAATCATCCTTGAAACCCTTAGAGAGCATCAGTTGTATGCCAAGTTTAGCAAATGTGAATTCTGGCTGAAAGAAGTAGGATTCCTCGGACATATTGTGTCGGCGGGAGGAGTCGCTGTTGATCCCGCCAAGATCAAAGATGTTGAAGAATGGGAAGCCCCAACCACTCAAACCCAAGTCCGTGCATTTCTCGGATTAGCGGGATACTACCGCAGGTTCGTAGAAGGATTTTCGAGCATTGCAAGACCCATGACCCAATTGTTGAATAAGGACAAGAAGTTTGAATGGACCGACAAATGTGAAGCAAGTTTCCAAGAGCTCAAGAAGAGATTGATTTCAGCCCCAATATTGATTATGCCAGATATCAAGAAGCCGTTTGATGTGTATTGTGATGCATCCAAGATTGGTCACGAATGTGTGTTGATGCAAGAAGGAAAAGCCATAGCATATATGTCCAGACAATTGAAGCAACATGAGCAAAACTACCCTACCCATGATCTTGAACTAGCAGTTGTAGTTTTAGCTTTGAAGACATGGCATCATTACCTTATGGGTAATCGCTGTGAGATTTATTCAGATCACAAGAGCTTGAAGTATATTTTCACTCAGAAGGAGATGAATATGAGGCAAAGGAGATGGATAGAGTTAATCAAGGATTATGACCTTGACATTCACTATCACTCCGGTAAAGCCAATGTGGTAGTGGATGCTCTTAGCAGATTGTTGTGTAGGTTAAACTCCATGATCAAAGAGAACCAGCCAAGTTTGCATGAAGAATTGGAGCAGTTTAGAACTAAGCTAGTTAGAAAAGGATATTTAGCTAGCATTGAACTTCAAGCCACTTTGATTAGTCAAATCAAGGAAGCCTGGAAGGGAAATGCAAGTATCGACAGAATCAAACATCGTATTGGTACAGGAAAGGTACCTGGATTCACCGAGGATGAAGAAGGAGTTTTGTGGTACAAAGGACGTATCTGTGTGCCAGCAGATTTGGAGTTGAAGCAAGTTATCATGCAAGAAGCTCATGATACTCTTTATTCTATCCACCCCGGAGGAACAAAGATGTATCAGGATTTGAAGGAGCAATTTTGGTGGCACAAGATGAAGAGAGAAATCAGAAGATACATCGCCAAGTGTGATATCTGTCAAAGAGTCAAAGCGGAACATCAGAGACCTGCAGGACTGTTGCAACCATTGCAGATTCTAGAATGGAAATGGGATTCCGTTGAAATGGACTTTATCACCGGTTTGCCTACTTCTAGTAGGGGAAATGGCTCAATCTGGGTAATCGTTGATAGACTGTCCAAGGTAGCCCATTTTATACCCGTCAAGAAAACCTACCAGAGCTCGAAGCTAGCAGAGTTGTTCATTGCTAGAATTGTCAGTTTGCATGGAACCCCCAAGACCATAGTATCGGATCGAGGAACCCAATTTACCTCGAGATTTTGGCAGAAAGTCCAAGAAGGATTAGGGACCAAGTTGAATTTCAGCACAGCTTATCACCCCAAGAACGATGGACAGACTGAAAGAGTCAACCAGATCTTAGAAGATATGTTGAAAGCTTATGTGCTAGAGTATGGATCAAAATGGGAAGATTGTCTGCCTTTCGCAGAATTCTCATATGACAACAATTATCAAGCCAGTTTGCAAATGGCCTCATTTGAATTTCTGTATGGAAGTAAGTGTCGTACCCCCTTGAATTGGTCACAAGTAGGAGAGAGTCAGATTTTTGGACCCGACATCCTATGAGAAGCCGAAGAGAAGGTTCACAAAGTCCGTGAGCACCTCAAGACCGCCCAATCTAGACAGAAGAGTTATGCTGACAAGAGACGTAGAGACCTGACTTTCAACGTTGGAGATTTTGTGTATCTCAAGGTTTCGCCGTTGAAAGGAATGCAATGTTTTAGTCTAAAAGGAAAGTTAGCCCCCATATATATCGGACCCTTCAAGATTCTGAATCGTCGAGGAGAAGTATCGTATCAAGATTCTGAATCGTCAGGGGGGAGGTTTGTAACATCCCAAAACTTTAATCAAGGTTATCAAGATCCAAATCACCCAATTTAGGGTTAACAAAAACTTTTTATTATTAAAAATATTTATGAATGCATGTATGTTTGCATTAATATAGAATTGTTTGAAAATGCCATGTTTGATTGTTCTAATGGTTGTGAAATGATTCAAAGGTGAATGCCACATCATCTAGATCATCCAAAAACAAAATCCAAAGAAAAATAAATCAAATAAGATTAAATAATGCAAATGGTCACTTTGGCCATTTTAATCTACTAGGCCACTTTAGGTGTTCCTAGAAGTCAATTTCAAACAGAAACATTCTCAACTCTCTTCACCCCTTGCTAGTACAAGTAAAGATCTACCAAGGCCCATTTTGAAATCTTACAGAAACCTTTAGCAAGACAATTTAAATGACATTTGAAAAGTGAATCCATTACATATGCATAGATCCCACTTTTTCAAAAACCGCTCAAATGAACTTCCCTTGCCAATCCCAAGCAACCAAAGATTACCAAGCATTAGATCAAGTCACACACCAAAAATCTTTTCAAAAAGTTCTTGCGGCCATTGTGTCGAACACCTGGTGATCACAAACTAAACTGCCTAACTAGTACTGTTGTTAATCAAAGACTTGTCCCCCATTTGACCCCGTCATCTCTCCTTTGTCCAATCTTATCCTAACCCAGCCCCAAACAACACCCCCCCTTCACCGCTGTGCCAGTACCGCGCCGCCCAAAGATGGTCGTCGCTGGTCGACCATGCCCAAGTCGCAGCAGACCACCCCGCCCTCTTCCTCCATGCCTAGTAGGTAGGCGAGACCACACCGCCACCCCATGTCCCTGCTCCAAGCCTTGCCAAGCACTGGACCACCCATAGAGCGCCGCGCTCTACGCCTCTGCGCCATGCACAGACCGCGCCAATGTGCCGCACCCGACAGCCTGGCACAGACCCCGCCTTGCCCTCAGCTCGCACGCGCACACCCGCCTTAACACCAGCACGCCCCCGGACATGCCCGTTTGCCGCTGTTTGACCCGCAGCCACCGCACGCCGCATCGAATGCCGCCTCTACCGCACAGAGCACCAGCCGCACCCGACCGATTGCCAATGCCCCTAGCCGCGCCTTTACACCGTAGAGGACCGCCAGGAGACCGCGCATCGATCGTCGCTCGTAGCCACGCCTCTAGCAGCCCGTATCCATGTCGCCACCATCGCTAGACCATGTCGCGCTATCCCGTCGTCGAGCCTATAAAAGGAGGCCACCCCCAGCCTCATTCCTCACACCACTAACCTCCCCTCTCACCACTGAGCCTTCCCCACTTCTCCCGGGAGCCAATCGAGTCCTTAGTCACCGGAATTCCACCGGAGCTGGCCGCTACTAGAGGAGAAGGGCCTCGCTGATTGCGACCGCCCCAGGAGCCGACGCAACCACGCCTAGAACCGCTGTCGTCCACCAGTTCGATCGCCCCCATCGCCACGCCTAGCTAGAGCCCTGGTAAGCCCCCACGTACCCCCACCGTGTCGCTAGGGTTAGATCTCGCCGGCGACCTGTTCGCCGAGGACGACGATCCTCAGTCGTTGATCTGTCTTTTAATCGTAGCGCTGAGAGTGCCCTGTACCGCTTCGTGTTGGATGTGCTGCTGACATGCGGGACCAGCCTGTCAGTTGCCCTCTATGCCGCGGATCGCCACTGGGCCGGCCCGTTAGTGTTCCCACGCTAGCCCACAAATTCAAATAGATGTTTTTCTATTTAGATTTAAACTAGATTCTGTCTACTTGTTTAAAAATCAGTTCAGAGAGATCCACTTAACCAAAATGCATGATTCAAATTTTGCTAGATATATAATTAAAATCTCTATCCAGGCCTGTTGGATTTAAATCAATTAGAGTTAGAGATCACATATAACAAAAATAACAAGACAGAGACTTTTCTATATTCAAACATTTTTAAAAAATCAACCATAATAGCTTTTGAGTTGTTTCCAACTCTCAAAAATCACATTTAATAATATCTATCTGAATATGTAATAATATTTATGTTTGCATGCAGTGACTTTGGACTAGTACCAAAATAATGCTATATAGGCATTTCTAGTCACTTTAAATCATTTAAATGATAAACTTAAACTTATTGAAATGTGATCAAACATTTAAATCACATTCCCATGTATTAGAATATGTGGTGATGACATGTGTCCACATGGTCCCAAATTTTAATTGGAGAATATTAAATCTTAATTAATTTCAATGAGTAGAAATTACTTTTCTCAAATAAAATAAATGAAACTAGTTCTTTAAATCTTGTGATGATTGTGATGATACTAAATCATCAAGTGTGTGCCTTAGTGTGCTAAATAGACTAGTTAAGTATTGTTTGGTGATTGTGTATCCCGTATGTATTTATAGACGATAGTACCGACCAAGTCTACGAGGAGGAGGAGGAGTTCTACCCCAAAGAAGACGAGGAGAACTTCAATCACTTCACCAACCAAGGCAAGCTAGAACTAAGCAAGTTAACCCTTTCCCCCTTGACTTGAGCAAATGCTTTAGGCATACTTTGGTTATACCTTTTGATTTATACCCATTCCAAGTTTTACTTACAAGTTTTACCTTTTGCTTTACCAAAGTTTCTTTACTTTTAGTAATGCTTTGTGAGATTTTAGAAAGTAGTATAGATAGCATAAAGAGTATAAAACTTGGCCTATACTAGATGTCATTCTCATGAGATTGCGATTAACATCCCACCTTAGTGAACACTCTTAACTTAGTGGTTAGTGCTAAACCAAAAACTTGATCACTCTAGATGGGAATACTTTGTGAAAATGCTTATGAAAACCTTGGAATTATGAGTCATTCTATTGAAATGTTTTAACATGTGTTGAGAAACACAAATGGTTTATGATGGTGAAAATGTTGAGGCATGAGCCTTAGGCCTTTATAAAAACTGATGGTTGGGTTCGGATGCGATATCATTCCAATTTTACCGTACAACCACAATACCTGAATTGGGTAAGGCTTAGCTGGAAGTTTATATGCATTAGTATGGGTTCCCTCGTGGAGGAGGTTTGAGCTGAGGCTACCTCTTGATGTTGTCCACCTATGCAGTGCCCAGGATGGCAGATGGCCATGGCTGGGAGGCCAAGCTCATAGGAGAGGTGCTTATACTAGAGTGTGTAAAGGAAAGGTTATGATTGATTATCCGCATACTAAGTATGATGATTCAGGGTTACCCCTGACGGATGTATCGAATTTTGTGGTGAAAGTGTACCCCCTCTACAGAGTGTCAAACTATTCGAATAGCCGCGTCCGTGGTCATGGATAGTTGGAGTGGCCATACTGTTCCATTGTCAGATGTTTTCAAAATGACTTATAAAATGAATTGTGACTTGACTTGACTTGACCACAATAGGGTTGTGACTATGAAAACTAAGTTCCCACTTAGGTGATTTTAGAACTTTATTTTATCTTTCTTTGTTTCTAAACTCAGCTTAGGTTTCAAACTTAACTTTGCAAATAAACTTAGAACTTACCATTTCCTACTAGAACTACCTTACTTGTTAGGGATAGTTTGCGAGTACTTAAAGAGTACTCATGGCTTTGTCCCTGGCTATTCCCGTGGCCAGACTATGAGGAGGACTATTCGGAAGAAGGACCGCAGGACGGCTACGACAACTAGGATCATCTCCCATCATCAGCATTGCCTGTGACACTGAAAATGGAGACCACCGCTACGCTTATTTATTCTGCTACTTGTTTGTATTAAGACTGGATCATGAGATCCTTTATTTGTGTAAGACCTTATTATGGTTTGTAATGGATGATGTACTATGATATCCAATCTGTTATGTCTCGCAAAAATGGTAATCCTGGGATTGCGATGTATGGCATAACAGGCATCTGGGATTAAAAATCCGGGTGTTGACAGGAGCTTCTGGATCCAAATCCTGCAGCGCGACGGTGCTCCGCGATGAAGAGACTCCTGCTTGCACGATCCGGACTTGGGACCACGGTCACGGGAGAGAGAGAGAGAACCAATTGGAGGTCTCCCCAAAAGAGAGGGAACCTTTTATTGATTATTGTTTATTTAATTTGTCGAAATACCTCTCTTTATGTAGGGACCCCCCCCCCACATAGGCAATTGCCTTAGCCATGTGGGACTAAACAAAGGATAGGGGAGAATGGGAGTCTTGGTCGGCCAGCCAAGGCCCTAGTGGGCCCCGCGCGGAGTGCCCAAGGCCCAGCCGGGCACCCCTCCCCCTCCTTACCTTTTGGTCTTTCCCTCATGGGCCCTTTTCCCTCCGGATTTTGGCCCAATTAGGTATTTGACCTTTTTTAATTCTTTTTATTTTATTGAATAAATATAAATGAATGATTAAATCAATATTCAACATTCACTTACATATTATTCATTCCCCATTGATGCGTAACTCCTTCCATCTCATTCCGGACATCCTCCAGACTTAACGAAACCCTTCCGGATTTCTCTCTCTCTTTTCTTCGGTGATTCTGTCGATACCAAAACACTCTCTAAGCATCATCAAGCCCTTAAGCGTGATACCCCACGATTCGGGAACACTCCGAACATGGTTGGGACCCTCCCATACCATTGATCATCAGAGGGACCTGGATGGCCATGTTGATCCCTATGCATTCCACGAAATCTTTCGTCGCTAAACCATGAACGCCGTGTCATATTCCCTTTGTCTCTTGATACTTGCATTGTCCGAGATCTGATTAATGACATCACTATGTCATGTTCAATCTCGTTATCAACAAATTCCTGTTGGCTCGTTCCGACAAGTGATATCCCCGTGATCAAATCACACATTGTGCAGCTATTGGATACAATTTCTTCGAGTGGGCCCTTGAGTATCTTTTCTGTCACGCGGATGGAAAAATATCGCTCTTGACGCGTATTGCCTCAACTATTCCTCTGAATACCTGAACACACCTTTATGATCACCGAGTCACCAAATGATGTTTGATGCTATCTAAGTATCCTCGGGTAACAGTGATTGATATGATCTCACGGTCTAAGAAATAGGACACTAGGTCTATTCTAATCATCATAACTTGAACTTCATGACATGATCGGGTCACTATGCTTAGGCTGGGTATAGCTCATCATATCATTCTCTCAATGAGGTGACTTCATTTTCAACTGGCATAAATGCCACATGATCAGGAAACCTTGATCATTTGTTAACCAATGAACCAGTGACTAGAGCTTCACCGGGAACTCCTGGTTGTTTATATATCGCACGTGTATTGACGTTTCCTTTCAATACAGTTATGGAATGATATAAAACTTAATCATAAACTTTATGAAATATGATACTAATCCATATTATTATGTGTCTCTAGGGCATATTTCCAACAAGTAGGACACGACGTTGAAGGTTTAAGCGATGAGATTCTTGAAACGCACGTGGTTCATCATGGGAATCAAGGTCCTGCTGATGATCATTGATACGATAGAGGTCTCGATCATGTCTGGAGTGTTTCTGAACCGAAGGGTAACACACTTAAGGGTGGGGACACATAGGGATTGATATGGCACCACAGGAGAAATGAGAAAGAGAAACCGGAATAGTTCTGTGTAACAGCCTATGTTGATCAGAGGGGTCCAGAAGGAGTTTCAGAGTGAAGGATATAATAATATATGTGTTTTATATTAATTAATTGAATTAATATTAAAATATATATTTTTATTTTATTTTAATAGGCAACCCATTGCTAATGGGCCTCACCCGAAGGGGAGGCCCAAAGGGGCAAGGAGCCTAAGGGAGGAGGGCTAGCCGGCCTAGCCCTAGTGGGCTCCCCACATGGAGCCCACCTAGGGCCGGCGACTGTGGGATTAGTCCCACACCGCCTACCCCTTGGGTAGTGCCTGCGTGACCCAGCATACCATTACATGATGTAGTACACTATAGTCGTTGACATAACACCAATGAAACACCGTTCCACTAGTATTACATCCCTTAGAGTGGTACAACAGAAACATAGCAGGTCCAAGACATGACTAAAGGTTATAACTCGAATCTTTACAAAAGATCTAGAGAACATTCTAGATTAAAGAGGAAGAAAGAAACTTCTTATAGAGAAGAACCAGAAATATCGACTCAGAACTATCATACTAATAAGACTAGTATCTAAACTATTTGGCTTGCCATTGCTTCTATTGGAATGCTCTACATAAGTAGGTTTTATGGCTAGAGAATATACTCCTATCTAATCAGAAACTTCGTCTTCACTTCAGCTGATGTGTATGTTGATTCCATTGACTTTATTGAAATACTTGAGCTTTCGATGTTGATTCCTTGAGCATAAATTGGTGTTAATGTCGTCTTCATTGGCTTCAGGATCTAGCAAGGGTTAAGAAGGTATGGTTGAGTATGAGCATACTCAGCAAGTTCACTAAAAGGAGTGTTTGATGCACTATCTACAACCACAGACCATAGGTCGTAGGCTATGTAGGTTTTCGTAAACATTTCTGCAGAGCTTGCTTTTATTCTGAAAAGCTATGTCCATCATCCTTCGCAGGTTTACCAAAACTTTGTGGATTTCCTTTCCTGCCGCGTTCATAGCTCCTTCCAGGAATAGGGAGTAACATGTCACAGTTCTTACACTCTGCAGAGGTGCGTTGCTTTACCCATAAGAGATCAAATCCTTGTTGCACATCCGGGCAGCTTATTTCCGTCCACACTTCCTATGATGTGGGGCCCAATAGATGACCCAAGCCAATAACTGCCCTTCTCTGCGACCCTGCATGAATACACGACCCCCTAGTCCAAGTCATACCTCTGTTAAGCCCCATTTTTGGACCAGCTATAACTCTGGTAGGCTCCTAAAGAGTCTATGAGACGGTTGTGCCCCTGGAAAGCTCCATAAAGGACCGACTATACCTCCAGCAGCTGCTCACAGATAGTCTAGACACCAAAATCACGGGGAGCTAAGGGGTCCCACCCATGTTGAGCCTCGTAAGGACACCAGCCACACGAGATGGTCATCCGTCCATGCGAAAGGAAGAAGATCTAGCTGACTTCTCCGTCCCATTCCAAATCTTATGGTTAACGCATAATATACGATGCTAGAATCACTGGCGACATTGGTTATTAATTCCTAGATGATACATTCCTGTGCAATGGCGTTTCCATTGCCAGTTATAATAGATTAGCTGATCACCCTGGATCAGTAACAGATACTTCAAGTTAATTATGAAAATATTGTTTTTGACCTTTTTGAAATGCAGGTGATGACTCAACAGTTTGCAAATACTTGATAGCAAATAATAAAAGGACATGAGCAAGTGTGAACTTGCCTTTTGTGATTGCAAGATTATGCACTCACGGTCTTCAGGACAATAGAAGACTCAATATCTGATATCAGCATCATTGGTCTGGTAAGGACTAATGTTTAAAGAAGCAATATGCTGATGCATAAGTAATGTAATGCATTTTGTAAGATCCTGAGATAATTCCTGAATAATGTGCATGAGTTAAATTTAAGTGATGCTTTTAGGATTTAATTATTTCTAATGTTACTTCATAAGTAAATATATCTACAAAGCATTTTAAGTGTTTAACATGCAAAGTACATAAGTGAAGTATAATAACACTCTAAGACTAAGGTGAATTATTGTCTAGTAATTATGGTATAAGTTAATGTGTTAGGTTGTTAACAGTTAAAGGACTTATTTATAAGGTTGTTGTTTGAAGTGGCAAAACAAATCTTTATGGTTAATATAATGTGATCGATGTCGTTTGCGTTTGCTCGAATAGTTTGGACTTGAGATGCCTTATGTCATAATTGAACAGACCAAAGTTAACTATAAAAACATAATTAAACCTTATATGTTATGCTTATAACTTTGTGGAGAAAAGTTAACTTTAAAACATAAGTAGACTTAGGTGTGATGTGTCTAAATAATTATCAAGTTCTAGGGTTATGATAAGGATGATTAAGAGTGTGAGATCATTCACTTCCAATTTAAGTGAATGATGAGTTTAAATGTGATTTGCTATTAAGAATATAATTCAACTTAATAAAGAAAGTAAATTTAGATGATTTTAATGATCTATTAAAGTTTGAAATCATTTTTAAGAATGGTTAAAAGATAAATAGCATTCACTTTTATTGCAAGTGAATGATGTTTAAAATTTATTCAAGATTGTTGTTTTAATTTGGAGTTATGCTTTTAAAAGAGTTTTACAAGGTTAACAAGTAACACTGAAGCTTTATTATAGATCCAAGTTATGGTTTTGGAATTAGTATTTAGATATAAAGGACTTAAGGTTCCGTATAGAATTGTGATTATTTCTTACTTAAGAAATGTTTTTAAGGAATTTACAAAATAGGTCTTTTATAAAATAAATAAGGATTCATTACTTTAAAATTGTAAAAACCTTTGGAATAATATATTTAGTATTTTTCAAGTAAAATATATATATTTAAGTTCTTAAAAATGGTTTTTTATTTATTTTTAAGAAGTGTTCTTATTTTTATAAAAAATCCACAAAGGATTAAATGTTCTTAGAAATTAGTTTCAAGTTTTACTTGTAAAAAGTTAAGTTACTATTTTTATAAAATAATGGATTTATTTTTGTTTGCAAAAATGGTTTTTATTCATTTTTAGGACATCTCCTTATTTTATTAAATTTCAATTAGGGTTTTAGTGTCCTTAATATTTATTTGTATTTTATTTAATTTAAACATACAAATTTGTATTTTCATGTAGTAAGGATTATGTTCATGATCATTTTTATATATTATATGTATTTTTAGGATTCTTCTATAATTTTCTCGAGTTAAACAATTTCTAGGGGTATTTTGGTTTTTTACTAAATTAATTTTAAGTCTTTTCTTTTAAAACCTGGGCCTGGCCCACGGGCTAGCTCAGCCTAGCTCGGCCAAACTGGGTTGGGTAAAACCCACCCTAGTGCACCACTGGACAGACCCACCAGCCCAGTGTGCACCCCACTCTCACGTGCTCGACCTCACCCTCTCGTCTCACTCTCTCGCTCTGGCGACCACGAGCTGTCCCACTATTGCCGCTCGATTCTGGTTGCCCTTAACCTCTCTGGCCACCGCCGTGGTGCAAGGTGATGGTATCGACCCCGCTGCATCGTTCTACCCTCTTCGATTTGCCGCTTGTGCCCTCTACTGGTTGTGCCACCACCTCATTGGTGCCTAGGGTTTGGACCTCGTCGATGGTTTGGCGCTTCGCCGCCCTTTTGGCGCTGCCCTTGTGCCTTGGCGATGATGTGGTGTCGCCCTATCATCTGTAGCCGCCACTGACGCGGCTCGGCGCGGGTTGCAGCGCCCCTCTGGGGTGCTCCTCGTGCCGCCATGTGCTTCCTCGATGCTGGCCACTGCCTCCTCTTCTTGCTAAGCGAGGACCTCGGGTGAGTGTACTTCTAATCCTTGCTCTTTGTCTCCCTTTACTACACTCTATGTGATTACTGCCCTGAATCCTTGATTAGGGTCTGGTTTCCTGTGGAATGCCTCTACTTGTAGACTATAAATGATCTGATGCTATGTATTCTTTGATATGACTAGAAGTGTCTTGTGGTCAAACTAAATATTTTTTTAATTTAAGATTGCAGCTATCTTAGAAAAATATGCTCTTGGTACTATGGTGTTAATCTAGGTTTGACAGATGATTCTTATCTGATAACTGATAAGATTAAGTACTAAAGCTTGTTTGCTGGTTATGGATTCAGTTTTACTCTAATGGCTTGTTTGAAAGAGATCTTAGTGGTTCTAATTCTGGAGCTTACTTATACTTGTCCACAGAGGTTGAGGTTCAGAACTTGTCAATTTGCCTCTATATTGAACTACTGAAATGATTCCCCTAAGTATGAGATAACGATTTATTTCCTCAAAATGATGATACACTTGTTATTTACTTTGATAAAACTTTGTGGAGAGTTTTAAGTAAAAAGAAGTGATTCCTAACTAGTTTAGGAAGATGATTTATTTATCTGTTATGTTAAAGTTTGGAAGAACAACTTCCAGAGGCTAAAAGACTGCTATGTTAGCTGCTATTGTGGTACCTACTTGGAGGATGCATAGAATCTTCCCTAGTTGGCTTCTGCTGGTGGGCAGAGCACTATGGTGCCTCCTTGGTGGAGTGTGCATAGTGATTCCTAGTATAAACTAGGAATATGATTTAAAATTTTTCTAATGAGATTATAAGCTAAGTAATTGCTGTCAACTTAGCTATGAACAACTTAAAGATGATTCCTAGTATAAACAAGGAATATGATTTAAAATTTTGTTTGCTGGATATATTTCAGACTTCTAAATGCTTGGTTTTATATGACTTCCATAGGTGGCTTTGCTAACCTGGGTTGCAGATGTGGTGCCTCAAACCTGGAGTGTGCATAGTATTGGTCCAGGTAGTATGATTTATTGCTGGGTATATTGCTATCTTGTTTGCTTCTAGCCAGTGATGCAAAAGGATGAGGCTATAATTGTTGGATGAGCATAAATTCTTGTAAAATAAGAACAAATGCTATGGTTGCCTTCAATTAGCTCTAGGATGAACATAGCATAGCACTTCTATGCTTATCTGAGAGCTCTATGCCACTTTTAAATTCCCTTTCATTTAGAGTTAAGGGATTGGAAGGGATACTACTCAAGATCTTGGTTGTTACCTTGTTATGCTGAGTTGAATGGTGCAGATGATGGTTTATTGATGCATGTGTAGTGGGTCTTGATCACCACTTTGGTCAGATCTTCCCCTTGATCTACTACTGGATCTCTAGCTTGGCCTTCTCCTTGGCTTGACCTTGCTCCACACCAGAGCTACCACCTCCCCATGTGACCAAGGTTGCCTTAGTGTCTACTGAATTCCTTTAAGGGATTGATTTGTGGTTTGGTGAATATCTAACTGAGCTGAGATGGTTGTTCAAACTGTTCTTGAGGTGAGAAACTATTTTTGGCAGAGAGGGATCTGTCTGCATCGGCTATGTTTTTAACTCTCTCTCAGAGCTCCCTTGTGTTGACAACACGCAGTTTTGCATGTGTGAGTAAGCTGCTGTCTAGTGGGACCTACGTTGGTTCAAGTTCCATTGTACTGAGATATTTATTCAGTGAGGATCAGCTCAACTAGTTTGGTCTTATCTATCACATATCTGAACATTTTTCTTTTGCTTATTTTGGTGAAACTTGCCCCTGCCGATGAGGTTGTACTGAGGACATTACTGAATCAGACCAAATGCTCAATTTGGTGAAATTTGTCCCTTTAAAATTAGCTCAGTGATGAAATGATTACAGTGCATTACACTGTTCATTCTAAGAGTAAAACCACTACACTAACCCCTTCCCTTCTTATTGTTTGTTTTATTTATTGTTACTTGCAGGTATCAAGAAGATGGTAAAGGGAAGATCAAGAATTTAGATGGAAAGTATTTTAGATTTAGTCTAGGTTTTCCTGTTATTTAATTGTTGTAACTTCTCTTTCAATGTAATACTATATTCATATATTAATAAAGATTTCTTTCCTCAATTGTTATAATTTTATTTTATCCTTTATTGATTTATAGTTTGAGACATGTAAATATTATATCTTATTCATGATTCTTTTGTAATTTATTTCTCCTTTTATTTATCTGTAATAAACAATGTAATATAGTTTGTTTTAAATAATAAAATTGAATTTCCTTTTTTAGTTCAACTTTATCTTTTTCTATAACTTATATTATTCTTCTTGTAACCTTCTTTTTTATTTAAATACTATAAAAGGCATTGTTATTTATTATTATTGTAATAAAGTTAGACTTCCTTCTTCTTTTTAAAATTTAAACCCATTAAGCATTTAGATATTACTTATAAATAAGAATTTGTGTCCTATTTGTTATTATTATTCATTTCAACATTTATAATTCAATTTCCAATTTCTTTTGAATTCAAATATACCATTTGAATCTTAAAATTTGAAATGATTCCCCTTAGACACAAAGATATAATAGAGGTCATGTAGAAATCTATCGTACTTGCCTAGATATTTTTATCAGAGCAAGAGAGATCTCGATCCCTCTATAGCTCCTTTAATTTTGCTTGAAAATCCTGGATTTTATTATGCATGAATGCAATGCATACACCCGAGTTCAGCTTATTTCTAAGCTCCAATGCTGGTATGTTACAGTGCCCCTCCCCTCCCACTATATATAGGGGTCACCCCCTCTCCTTGGAAACCATCCCATTCTCTCTTCTCTCTCTCATTTTCTTTGGTGATTTCTCCGTAATATTGGAGAGGACCCCGAGGGACTTGAGTTCTCCACCTTCTACCGTCGTGTGATCTTCGGTCCGCCATATTTCTTCTTCCGCTGCTCGGCTGGATTGGAGCCTGGGAGACGTCGCCTACACCGGACGTGTGTAGAACTTCGGAGGCGCCACAATTGGGGTGCTTGGAGCTGCTCATCTTCATCAACATACGCCTTCCCGCGTAAGGCATTCCTCGATATTCAAGGGTATGAATACCATCTTCCTTTCCATTACTTATGTCTACAAAGTATAGATCCTGATATCAGTGTTCGCATAGTTAGAAATTTTTTGTTTTCCGCTTTGGAACCTACAACTTTGGCTGTGAGCTTTTCGGAAGCCAAGGAAGAGAATAGGCATATGCGTGCTTCCCGCGACTTCCTACTCGGGAATCAAAACGTTTTTGCATTAGGGTCATATCGTTCAGCTATAATTACAAGTATAATGCCACCCCCGCTGTTCCCGGCCTCCGTTCTCCCTCTTGCCCGCTCATCCACACCCGCTTGCTGATGTTGCTTGGTTGCTCGCTCATATGCGTTGTTGCCGTCGACTACTACTATTTGACTTTCTCGCTAATTTCGTTTGCTCGTCCATGTTGCCACCAACTAGTAACCGAATAGTACTCTGTGCTCTCTAAATTTATGCACGTAGGAGTATTTTTGCTATTGCAAAGTGAGTCATGTAAAATTGTACTAGTGCACTTGATTTGCTAGTGTAAATGAATTGCTCCAAAATAATTATCACTATAATATTTACTTTATTATCTCAAACTAGTTGTCCCAACTATGTCTAAATACACATGTATCTTGATAAATTTGAGTCAATTAATTTGGAACATATGAAGTATTTTGGATAAAACTATATTTATTGTATTATTTGGTTTATAAATTTTTTTATTCTCATGTTATTATAAAGTGATCCACATGTTATTTACACATTAATTAACAAAAAATACACTACTCGGAGGTATTTCAGACAATCCCTCATTTTATAGCCAGACAACCAGCTAAGTCACCAAACAAAAGTGAAACTTAGAAAATCAGCTTTCCCTATGCAACAGCTTTCCCAGCACAACACCACAGCCAGCCACAACCCAAACAAATAGTCCCTAAGGCTGTTATGAATATGTGGTAATTCCATTTGGGATAACCAATGCACCATCCACATTTCAACAATTAATGAACTCAGTGTTGGAACCCTTCCTCATGAAATTCACCTTGGTAATCTTTGATGATATACTCATGTACAACAAAACAATGCAAGAACACCTTGACCATTTAAAGCAAGTGCTTGATTTATTGCAGAAAAAACACCTCTATGCCAAGAAATAGAATTGGTCTTTTGCATAGCAGCAACTTGAGTATCTAGGACACATAATCAGTGGAAAAGGGGTTGCTACTAACCCAAACAAAATTGAATCCATCCTCAGTTGGCCAACTCTAGAAAATGTCACCCAATTGAGAAGTTTTCTTGGCCACACTGGCCATTATAGAAGATTCATCCAAAACTATGACATAATCTCCAAACCATTGTTTGATGCACTCAAGAAAGATATTTTTTCTTGGAAAGAACACCAACAAGATGCATTCCAACTACTCAAGTAGAACATGACTAGTCCTCATGTACTTGCCCTTCCTAATTGTTCATGACCATGTACAATGGAAGTAGATGCATCTGATTTTGGTATTGGGGAAGTACTGATGCAGAGAGGCAAGACAAGATCATTTCTAAGTAGGTCCATTGGTCCAATATCAACAGGACTGTCTACCTATACCAAAGAGGCAATGGCCATTCTAGAAGCACTAAAAAATTGGAAACACTACTTCTCTGTCTCCTCCATCATCATCAAGATAGACCAACAAAGCTTGAGATACATACAAGGTCAAAAATTGACCGAAGGCATTCAAAAAAATGCCAGGAAAATTACTTGGCTACAATTACATTGTGGAATATAAAAAAGGAAAAGAAAATAAGGTGTCAGATGCCCTGTCCAGAGTTAAGCACAAGGTGCTCCTCACTTTTCACTAGTGTTGTTATTCCAACATGGATAGCTGATGTGGTCAAATCTTACAGGGAAGATACAAAATGCAAGGGAATAATTTAGCAACTACCTTTCTCCTCAAATGCACTACCCAACTTCACATTTCTAAGGGAATTATCACATACAAAGGAAAAAATGTAATTGGCAGTAGAATTGACTTGATATATAAGATAATCTCATCATTGCATGATTCAGAGCTAGGTGGCCACTCTGGGAAAGAGCAACATACCAGAGAACCAAGATCTTATTCCAGTGGCAAGGCTTGAAACAACAAGTCATTAAGTTTGTCAAACAATGTCCTATTTGCGAAATCAATAAATCAGAAAATTGCAAATACCCTGGACTACTACAACCACTACCAGTACCTGACTTTGCTTGGACACACATAAGTATGGACTTCATAGAGGGACTGCCAATTTCCGACAACAAGGATCTCATTTTAGTGGTTATTGACTGAAAAAATATGCCCACTTCATTGCGCTCAAACATCCCATCATAGTAGAACATTCACCAAGGAATTTACTGACCATATTTTCAAATCACATGGACTACCCACATTCATGGTCACTGATAGGGACATAATTTTTATAAGCAACCTTTGGCAAGATTCGTTCAAATCCATGGGTTTTAAACTACACTTCAGCACTTCATAGCACCCATAGACTGGTGGTCAGACTGAAAGGGTCAACCAATGCCTGGAAAATTATCTCAGGAAAATGGCATTCTTGCATCCCAAAAAGTGGAGTCATTGGTTATCTTTGGCTGAGTGCTGGTACAATGCCACATTTTGTACATCCCTGAAAATGTCACCCTTCTAAGCCTTGTATGCTAGACCACCCCCTCAACTAGCTAAACTCTTGTTACCAGCTGAAGAAAATCCAACTTCATTAACCCCAAATGCCTCAAAAGTAGAAAATTTGCAGCTCAGATCGAAGACAACTAGCCAAGAGCACAAGAAACATGGAAATACATGAAGAAAAGCATAGACAGGAAAGAGAACTGGTAGTGGGAGATATGGTTTATCTTATGCTCCAACCTTACATGCACACTTCCCTTAATATTCACAGATGTCTTAAGTTGCATTCCAAATATTATGGACCTTTTAGGGTGCTGGAGCGTATTGGCAACACATCCTACAAATTACTGCTGCTGGAAGGTTGTCAACTCCACCCTACCTTCCATGTTAGTAAGTTGAAAAAGCACCTGGGCCCAAAAGCTGTCCCAACACCACATCCCCTCTGCTGAATCAAGATGACACAATACTAATAGCACCAGAAGCAGTACTGGAGCGCAAGCTGTTCCCACGAGCTCAAGGTTCAATTTCAATACTTGTTGTTCACTGATTAATCAAGTGGGAGAACCTACCACCAACAAGCTACTTGGGAAGATTCGACTTTCATACAGAAAGTCTTTCCCGCCTTCCAGCCTCAAGAACAAGTCTGAACTTAATCGAGGAGAATTGTCAAGACCCAATTTGTATCAGATAAGGAATAGGCGTGTCGGATCTCACTGCAACCGTCCACTTAGCATCCGACAATGCAAATTGCTTCATACCCATTGGCGCAATCTTGTAAACGGTGAGGATGATGATGTCACCCCCTCTGTTATTCTGGTTTTAGATTCAACCACTCACTAGTTTGTCTTCTAGCTCAATTTCCTCTATTTAGTCAGCAATCCCACTAGGGGTTGGGCATATCTCTTGTTAGGGTTTATACCCCGCTGCCACTGTTTATGGTCTGGCTAATAGCACTTCTTTAATCGAATCTGCCTGTTGAAATAAAATCTCTGAAACTAGGTGCTAACTGTTGTGTTTCTCTGAATATATTTAGTCCTATTTGAGTGATCACTTAGTCCGGGATTGTCAGTTATTAGGGTGATTTTAACGGTATTTGACTACTATGCAGACGCGGCCTAAATTACCGGCAGTGGGTCGCGCCGTTTTTTGGTCGGGCGGCGCGCCGGTATGGTATCTTCCGCTGAGAGCGAGGAGTAGCAGGCAGCAGCACGCAAACCCTTCCCTGGTTTCCACCACCCGCGCCTCATCCACACAGAAAACGGGCATCATGTGCTCGACGGTTTGCCTCTGAGACGACGCGGCCATGGCGCTCGCCCTCCTCTCACCCGCAGTCCACCATCCCTCCCTGCGCCCCCTCATTTCTCCACCACACGCTTGCGCCACCACCTTCAACACCGGCTTCTCCTTCTTCTTCCCTCCCGCCCCCCGCTGGCCCTCCTTGCAGAGGGCCAGCTCCGCGGCCTCCAGCGATGGCGCCGGCCCGTCAGAAGCGGCGGGCGACACATCGCTCGACGCAGACCTCCTCAGGAGGGTCTCTGGGGCGGCGGACGCAGACCAGGCGCTGGACATTGTCGCGGAGTCGCTGGGAGGGGCGGGTTCCGGTTCGAAATCGTCGCTGGACGCGTTCGACTGCAACGCGATAGTCGAGGCTGCGCTTGATCGGGGCAACTTCGTTCTCGCGCTCTCCGTCTTCGAGGCGATGCGGTCCGGCTTGGCGCAAGGTGAGGCCCCTTGGCTCTTCTTCTATTTTAGTCATGACCAATGTGTTGCTTGAGCGCTGAGTCTGGTGTCCAACACTGAGCTGCAGTAGGGTCCTGGAGCTGGGCGAGGCCGGACGTGCGGACTTACGCGTTGCTAGTCCAGCGGCTGGCGGCGGCTCTGCGTGTTTCTGATGCTATCAGGATAGTCGGTTACGTGTCCCGTGCTGGTGCATCTTATGCAGAGGAGGTGAGATTTCGTGCTAGGAAGTCACGTGTTAAAACTTAAAAGCAATGCCATGTGCTTATACTTTCGTAAGATTTCTGACCCATAATCCTGTAGCATCAAAACCCATTCCAACTTTAACTGATATATATCTAGCACAATATTTTTTGGCTACTATCTGAAGTACCTGAAATATGAGGAATCAAGCCAAATGAATTGAGCTAGATAGCAAATTCCAGATTAAAAAGTAGAAAAATGCATGGGGTCAAGTTTGAAATGCTCAAGGTAGATGTGACCATGTTGTGAGTTTGCAGAAGGTACACCTTAGTTAATAGTTCACACAGCACAAGAGAGTGAAATCAGCTCAGAAACATTCTACCATGCAAACTTTATCTTTGTTTGGCAGCCAATGTATCAAAATATGCATGTCTCATGAGTTAAATATTTCCTGAACAAGTGCGGAAAATAGAAACAGTATTACTACGTTGCATTGTACTTACAATCTTTTCTTCATTTCATGCAGTCTCTAATTTCGAAGACTTTTGCAGCATTAATATCACAAGATTGCGCATTGCCACAACAATTCAAGTAGTTCTGAACAACTTAGAATTTTGACAATTCTGGTGCGTCTTACTTTAGGAATGGGAGTGTCCCATATTAACTTGTGCATACCATCGTGCATGGGAGATATCATTTATACAAATTAAACTTGCGTAAGTGTTACAACTTACTGCAGGTCCCATTTGGGATGACTGTTTGCTGTCCAACCTGCATGGTGGCAATTGCTGTTGCGCAGCCTCAGCATGGAACTCAGGTTTGTTTCCGTAAAACTAACTTGCTTTACATCTTGTTGACTTGTTGAATTCTACCAATTATCTTACACTTGCGATCTTCTGAACAATGCAAGAGACCTATAGGTGACTTGGAAGAATAAGATGAAAAATAATGGGGCTGGGTAGCTGTTATATATTATTACCACATGAACCATTGTGTAGTAGCCAAAATCTGGTAGGGGCACAAAAAGAAGAGTTCTAGGAATATAAATTCTTTTAGATACCACATGCAAATCGCAATTATTGTAGGTCAGTCTTGTTGTGTATCCTCACTGGGGTTTAGTGACAATTGATAGCTTTAGTAATAAAGAGTATAATATCCTTACGCAGATCAAATCCAATGTTGTAGGGATGATCATTGTGAAACAGTGGTAAGAAATATGTTCCTGCTTTTATGTATAGGCACGTTGAGAGATGACAGCATCAACAAAAAAAAACTTCATTATTTTATTTGGATGCTTTAAAATGCAAATTTCATTATGGTATTTTTATTTGGATGCTCATCAGGTGGTTTCATGTTCAAAGTGCCGTTACCAGTATGAACTATTTTCTGGAGACATTATCAGCATTGAGTCTGAAGAAGTAAGGTTAGTGAGTGTGGACATGTTTTATTCTTTGTGCTGTCTCTTGGATTTTCTGTTGATTATTATAATTTTTGTACATTTAGCTATGATTATGATCACTGTTTCTTAGTAGACTAGTAGTAACTGATAAGTACCTTTGACAGAAAAATTCTAATAAAACAGGTGTCTTTTTGGCTTGCTGGGTAAGGCTAGGTCTAACTTCTGTTAGTACTTGTAACACCCTCAGAATCGGCCCTATGCAAGTCTTAGCGATTCTCGCCAAACCCACATAGAAACGATTCAAAGGTGCCCACCAGGCACTTTCGTGCGGGTGGAAAACGAAGTAATAACATTACACAACAGTCCTCGATGGGACCCACAGAACAGATATATATACAACACGACTCCATGAGTCAAGAATACATATATACAAGACAAAGATCCAAATCACCTTGAAACGATAGAGCGTCCGAGTACGGACAAGATGCAAATTGAGCTAAGAGCCCTGAAGAATAGCCAATGGCGTCCATAACCCTGCCCAGGCCAAGCCGGAAGGGTAACCCTGCTAACGACGTCGATCTCAACGCCTGCTTAAACAAAAGGGGTGCCGACAAAGGGCAAAGGAAAAAGAGAGAGCGGTCAGTACTGAGGCCAGTACACGGCGAGGCTAGAATTCGGCGGTCCTCGCCTACATAGGTATGGTGGATCAAGCGGCGACATGTACTAAACAACCTATAGAGACTCGATATAAGCTTGCCATCGAGAGGGATAAGAAAGACCTATTCGAACCATCCCGATACTACCACCAAACATACCCATCCCGGTATTTCCTCGACACCAAACGAGGAAGTCAACCGAGGAACTCACACATTGGCGCTTTTATTTATCCGATTATCGTTGCAATTACTAGTCAAGTATAGATAGTCATCCCGATAAAATAAGCAAGGCAGTTTTATTTGACCATTCCGTTGTAGTTGCGACACTTACTAGTCAAATACAATTAGCATGAGATATCCCAAAACCCAGCAGTTGTTGGTACTTTTATTTAGCCATTCCGTTGTAGTTGAGCTGATTACTAGTCACATCGGATACAAGTCAATTTAGAACAGTAAACTTTAGTTATAGTTGTCTATGATCGAGAACTGCTCCAAGTCGTCCATAACCGCGACACGGCTTTTCCAAAAGATTTAACCGCAGGGTGCACCAAAGTATCCACACGCACTTGACCCTTTTTGCGGATCAATTAACATACACCCATCGGTATGTCGGCCTAAGTCATGACGTTTCGGACCCAAAGCAAGTACATGGGGCCACCCCACTAAGTCTACCCGCAAGAAGTCGGCCGGTCTCGAGACGGACTCGGGGTTTGGGTGGGCCAGGTAAACGACGGGAACCGAAAAGATGACGGGCTTGTCGATACAGTAAAACGTGTCCCGATCCTAAACAAGACAGTGCGATACATCGCACAATTTAAATAAAGCAAGAAAGCATGGCATAAGTACGAATAGTAAATAAAACCTCAAACTAGTTGTGGCCCCAGTACAATACTTTGAAATCAGGTACTAATCGATGGGGTGCCCACACATCCCACATGTGGTTAAGCGCTCGATCTCTAAGCAGTGTCAAGAACTCGGGTCCCACGGACACCAAATGGTGAGGTCGAAACCAAATATTGTCTATCACCCACCGGTGCCTCTGCATTACCTACTTCAATTTTAGTTGTTAAGCGAATTAAAGCCATGATCATCTCCAACATTAAACATGCGCCATACTCCAACAATCGTGGAACTTGACGACACGCAACAAGACTTGAGCACGCATTACGACGCAGCAAGTCCAACTATCTACCAAACAACGGTAATAGGATGTGTCCAAGGCAATATAAGGTGCAAGGGATATCACGGGCACGAAAACTAGAGCATCGCAACACGTAGCAATAGATCAACAGAGGGAATAAATACTATAAAAGTAAGATAGGTAGAAAGGGAGATGCTCTTTGAAAACATTGTCGAAGGTTCATCCAAGATCGGGTCAAGCTCACATCAACTCAACGGCCTTATCCGAAGAAGCAAAACACTAGAATAAACAGGATGCACTATTTAATACTACGGCAAAAAGATCGGGCATGATGCATGTATGATGTATGACATGGCAATCAAAGTGCAATTAGGCAATATTAAGCGGAACCGGGTCCCGCATTTAATTAAGCGGTTCAAGTTATTTACCTACCCGCAAATTAAATGTTGGATTAGCAAGACGTAGCAGGGCTTGATTCGCTATGCCAATTTAAATGGAGTCCTAGAATAAGACAAAGATATCCCGCATAGACTCCATATTTAATTATGAGGTGAAGCACAATGCTCCCAACCCACACACATGAATGCGACATGAATGACTTAATGCACCAAGAAGAACATGTAATATTATAAAAATACGTTAACGGAAAAAGGGGTCAAACATAAGGGTTAGGCGAACTTGGGCTCTGAGGGGTTCGGGTTCGACGAGGTTCCAAGACGGAAACGGTTCGACAGGATCGGTCTCGGCGGTGGAAGTAGATCTTGTCGATCCGGAAGAAGGACTGGTTTGGCGGGCGATCGGATTCGCTGGTCGGTGTCGATCTTGTCGCTATGAAGATCTTGTCGTCCGCGCCATCGAGTCGGACTTAGCGTCGGTGAAGAACTTGGCATCCTCGAGGAAGTACTTGTCGATCCGTGAAGAAGATCATGTCGGTCCACCTGGTCGGGCTTGAAGCCGGAAGGAGTACTTGGCTGCGAGCGGAAGTCTTGATGGTGCTCGTGTCCGTGAAGGTATTGTCGCAGGGTGTCCTGGTAGGCGAACTTGTCGGTTCCTCGGTTTCGATTGTCGGTGTCGGACTGGTCTCTGTGACCGGAGATCTTGGTGTTCCGTGATGGAGAACTTGGTTTTCGGTAGGCGATCTTGTCGGCAAAGCGAACTTTCTCGGTCGTCGAAGAGGTCGGTCTTGTCGGCGCTCGATCTTGCGGTGACATTTTCACAGCCTCATCACCGACGAGGACGGCGAAGGACTTGAGATGATCTTGCATATTGGCGAAGACATACAGCAATCAAGACCAGCCTAGTGTATGGAGTTGGCGCTGCTTGTACAGCGCTCGGATGGTGACTTGGCTACCACACACGGTTCCTAGGACATCTTGCACAAGGGCAAGCCATGGGCGGTTCACGGGACAGCCGACGGTTCTCTGCGGTCATGGGCACTAGGCGTCCAGCCGGCCGAGCCGAGGCCCCACTGAGGGAGAGATGGTCGAGGCGCGAGAGTGAGCCTTGATGGAGGACGGCCCCAGTGCCGGTGTCAGGCGAGGTGGAGGGGCCCTCATGATCACTGGGTCGCGGGCTTGGAGATGTGCTCGAGGAGGAGCCAAAGGGGAGGAGGCGGCTGCAGAGAGCTGGCGGGCCCTGGCTGCTGACGGAGGGCGACGCTGAAGCCTTGGGCGGTTCGGCAGAGGCCTCGCCAGAGGTGCCCGGTCGAGGAGGCAAAGTGTGTCGGCCGAGGAGGAGGAGCGGAGCGGGGCATTGGGCGGAGGGTGAGTGGCTTGGAGGAGGCGGTCGGCGCCGGAGGAGGAGGCGCCTGTGCGACGAGAGGCGACCGCGCGAGGTGGAGACCATGCCGACGGCGGCGAGAGGAGGAGGGCCATGGATCTGCGGACCGGAGGAGGCGAGGAGGAGAAGGCGAGGAGGAAGAGGAACCGCGAGGGTTGAGGAGGAGAGAGGTGGGACGTGGCTGGTCACGCGTGGGAGGGAACCCAGGGGATCGCGTCATGGGGGTTGCGTCTGAGGCGGGGAGGCGGGAGTGGTGGGGCAGGCGGGGTTGGGAGACACGGGCAACGATCCAGAGGGGGCGGGGCGCGCCAGTGGGTGGAACGCGGGTGGCGAAAGGAGGTGGGGCAGGGCAAAGGCGGTGGAGTCTTGGTGATGGTGGCGGATGGTGGTTGGTGGAGGAGTGCCGGGCGAGGTGAGGTGCGAACAGGATAGGTTGGGGTGAGGTGGAGGGCTGGGTAGGATAGGATTGGGTAGAAAAAGATTTTTGTTAGGCTGGTTTTTGTCTCGGGGTGGCCGATTGGTCGAATCGGCTGGAACGGCTGCCCTAAAATAAAACAGATATTTTAATATTTAAACTGGGCTTTTGAAATCCATTGGTGATTTAAAAACAAAATAATCCGAGTCCCGGTTTTGGATTTGAAATAAAGACGAAGTATTTAGAAAACAAAATATGTTTTTCAAAATAGTTTTACAAACAAATGCATGATCTTGACGATGCTCAAATGCAAGGTGGCATGATGACATGAGCATGCGGTCATGATGATGCAATGCACAAAAACAACGCGATTTTCTAGTAGTGGTTTTAGCGGGATGCCACAATTCGACACCAGTAACAATGGATCTCCCTCGAGATCCGCCTCTGCATCGGAAGGAAGGTCGGCGATCTGCGTCTTCTCGCTTCGTGTAGGTCCTCGCGACACCACTAACAAGAGGTCGTTGTCCGTGATCGTCGAGAGAACACTCCGGGAACAAAAGGTCGGAGGTAGAGGTATCAACCAATAAAGCCACCTCTAGCTACGATAGAAAGAGGGAACCGATGCATTCTCATCCACTTCAATGTACAAAAGCGAATAGAAGGGGTAGTCGGCATGGGGGCCAATCCATCACGCACCCAAACTATTACTCTGCACAATCGAGAAAAGCTGCAACCATTCTCGAGTCGATCAAGATCTCGACAATCGAGGTTCGGAAACAAAGGAGTGATGCAGACTCTGCATCGGATCTGGCGTAGATGATGTCGTCGCGTTGGAAAACACCGGAAGGCACAAACAAGGAACAAAGAATGGTACCATCGATAAAGGATCACTCAGATAGCATGAAGTCTGGATGTAGAAGCACCGTTACCAAAGGAAGAAGCGAATCCCTGAAGGTACGACGGAAACCCAACCCACGAGAAATCCTGGACTCGAAGAAAGAGACGAGAGCAGATTCAAAACACGCAGAGGTAAGAGGAGATTAGCAGAGAGGTAAGGAGTAAAGTCAGACCTAACCAGATCTATCCAACCGATTTTGCAAAAATAGTTTTGACACTCTACTTCGGCCGTTAGCTAGGTTATCCTACAGGCTGGACTTGTGGGGTATCGCAACTGCTGAGCTCTGATACCACTCTGTAACACCCTTAGAATCGGCCCTATGCAAGTCTTAGCGATTCTCGCCAAACCCGCATAGAAACGATTCAAAGGTGCCCACCAGGCACTTTCGTGCGGGTGGAAAACGAAGTAATAACATTACACAACAGTCCTCGATGGGACCCACAGAACAGATATATATACAACACGACTCCATGAGTCAAGAATACAGATATACAAGACAAAGATCCACACCTTGAAACGATAGAGCGTCCGAGTACGGACAAGATGCAAATTGAGCTAAGAGCCCTGAAGAATAGCCAATGGCGTCCATAACCTGCCAAAGCCGGAAGGGTAACCACGCTAACGACGCCGATCTCAACGCCGCTTAAACAAAAGGGTGCCGACAAAGGGCAAAGGAAAAGAGAGAGCGGTCGATCGAGGCCAAGACACGGCGAAGCTAGAATTCCAGGTCCTCGCCTACATAGGTATGGTGATCAAGCGGCGTGACATGTACTAAACAACCTATAGAGACTCGATATAACCGCCGGCCATCGAGAGGGATAAGAAAGACCTATTCGAACCATCCTCGATACTACCACCAAACATACCCATCCCGGTATTTCTCGACACCAAACGAGGAAGTCAACCGAGGAACTCACACAGCTTGGCAGTTTTATTTATCCGATTATCGTTGCAGAATTACTAGTCAAGTACAGATAGTCATCTGATAAAATAAGCAAGGCAGTTTTATTTAACCATTCCGTTAGAAGTTGCGACACTTACTAGTCAAATACAATTAGCATGAGATATCCCAAAACCCAGCAGTTGTTGGTACTTTTATTTAGCCATTCCGTTGTAGTTGAGCTGATTACTAGTCACATCGGATACAAGTCAATTTAGAACAGTAAACTTTAGTTATAGTTGTCTATGATCGAGAACTGTGCTCCAAGTGGTCCATAACCGCGGACACGGCTTTTCCAAAAGATTTAACCCAGGGTGCACCAAAGTATCCACACGCACTTCGACCCTTTTTGCGGATCAATTAACATACACCCATCCAGATGTCGGGCCTAAGTCATGACGCTTCCTGCACCCAAAGCAAGTACATGGGGCCATCCCACTAAGTCTACTCCATGACAAAGTCGGCCGTCTCGAGACGGACTCGAGGTTTGGGTGGACGGTCAGAAACGATCGGGAACCCGAAAAGATGATCGGCTTGTCGATACAAATAAAACGTGTCGATCCTAAACAAGACAAAAGACATCGCACAATTTAAATAAAAAGAAAGCATGGCATAAGTACGAATAGTAAAACCTCAAACTAGTTGTGGCCCCAAACAATACTTTGAAATCAGGTACTAATCGATGGGGTGCCCACACATCCCACATGTGGTTAGCGCTCGATCTCTAACAGGTGTCAAGAACTCGGGGTCCTACGGGACACCAGTGAGCGGTCGGAAACCAAATATTGTCTATCACCCACCGGTGCCTCTGCATTACCTACTTCAATTTTAGTTGTTAAACAGCAATTAAAGCCATGATCATCTCCAACATTAAACATGCGGCCATACTCCAACAACTGTGGAACTTGACGACACGCAACAGCACTTGAGCACGCGGCTACGACGCGCAAGTCCAACTATCTACCAAACAACAGGTAATAGGATGTGTCCAAGGCAATATAAGGCTACAAGGGATATCACGGGCACGAAACTAGAGCATCGCAACACAGGTAGCAATAGATCAACAGGAGGGAATAAATACTATAAAAGTAAGATAGGTAGAAAGGGGGAGATGCTCGCCTGAAAACATTGCCGAAGGTTCATCCGAAGATCGGGTCAAAGCTCACATCAACTCAACGGCCTTATCCGCGAAGAAGCAAAACACTAGAATAAACACCGGATGCACTATTTAATACTACGACAAAAGATCGGGCATGATGCATGTATGATGTATGACATGGCAATCATGCGGTGCAATTAGGCAATATTAAACGGAACTGGGGTCCTGACATTTAATTAAACGGTTCAAGTTATTTACCTACCCCGCAAATTAAATGTTGGATTAGCAAGACGTAATGTGGCTTGATTCGCTATGCCAATTTAAATGGAGTCCGGAATAAGACAAAGATATCCCGCATATAGACTCCATATTTAATTATGAGGTGAACCGGCACAATGCTCCCAACCCACACACATGTATGCGACATGAATGACTTAATGCAACAAGATGATAATGTAATATTATAAAAATAGGGTCTCGGATAAAGGGGTCACACATTAGGGTTCGGCGAACTTGGGCTCTGAGGGGTTCGGGGTTCGACAGGGTTCGACGGGGGCGGAAACGGTTCGACGGGATCGGTCTCGGCGGTGGAAGTAGATCTTGTCGCATCGTGGCGGAGAACTTGGTTTTCGGTAGGCGATCTTGTCGGCAAAGCGAACTTTCTCGGTCGCATCGTCATTAGTCGGTCTTGTCGACGCGATCTTGCGGTGACATTTTCACAGCCTCATCACCGACGAGGACGGCGAAGGACTTGAGATGATCTTGCATATTGGCGAAGACATACAGGCAGATCGAAGACCAGCCTAGTGTATGGAGTTGGCGCTGCTTGTACCGCGTTCGGATGGTGACTTGGGCTACCACACACGGTTCCTAGGACATGCTGCACAAGGGCAAGCCATGGACGGTTCACGGGGACAGGCCGATGCGGTTCTCGGGCGGGCTGCGGTCGGGGCACTAGGGCGTCCAGGGCCGGCCGAGCCGAGGCCCCACTGAGGGGAGAGATGGCCGGAGGCGGGGCGCGAGCGGAGCGCGATGGAGAACGGGCCCCAGCGACTGGCGCTGCCGGGCGAGGTGGAGGCGGGGCCCTATGATGGCTGGGTCAAAGGCTTGGAGATGTGCGAGGAGGAGCCAAAGGCGGAGGAGGCGCTGCAGAGGAGGCTGGCGGCACTCTGCCGACGGAGGGCGACGGGAGCAGCTGGAAGCGCGGTTCGGCAGGCGGCCTCGCTCGGAGGTGCCAGGTCGAGGGCGGCGAGGCTGTCGGCCCGGAGGAGGGAGGGGCAGCAGGCTCGCTGGCGAGGCGGAGGGTGGCTCGAGGCCAGGCGGCGGCAGGTGCTGGAGGAGGGCGCGGCCACAGGTCGGGGGACGGGAGGAGGCGACCGGCGGTGCGAGGAGGCCGACGGGGTGGAGACCATGCCGACGGGCGGCGAGAGGAGGAGGAGGACGGCCGCGGGATTTGCGGGACCGAGGGAGGCGAGGGAGGAGCGGGGGTGCGAGGAGGAAGAGGAACCGAGGAGGGAGGAGAGTCGAGGTGGGACGCAGGGCTGGTCACGCGTGGGAGCGGGGCGCAGGGGATCGCGTCGGGGTGGGGTTGCGTGCAAGGGGACAGAGGCGGGAGTGCGGGGGGGGGTTGGTGGAGACACGGGGCAACAATCCCGAGGGGAGGGTCGGTGGGGCGGCGCGCCCAGGTGGGTGGAACGCGGCCGGGTGAGCGGGAAAGGAGGTGGGGCCAGGGAAGGCGGCGGTGGGTCGAGGTGGCAGATGGTGGTTGGTGGAGCGCCAGGGTGAGTGAGGTGGCGCAACGGGATAGGTTGGGGTGAGGTGGAGGGGGCTGGGTAGGATAGGATTGGGTAGAAAAAGATTTTTGTTAGGCTGGTTTTTGTACTGGGGTGGCTGACTGGGTCGAATCGGCCCGGAACGGCTGCCCCTAAAAATAAAACAGATATTTTAATATTTAAAACTGGGCTTTTTGAAATCCATTGGTAGACGAAACAAAATAATCCGGAGTCCCGGGTTTTGGATTTGAAATAAAGACGAAGTATTTAGAAAACAAAATATGTTTTTCGAAAATAGTTTCAGACAAACAAATGCATGATGATGACGATGCTCAAATGCAAGATGGCATGATGACATGAGCATGCGGTCATGATGATGCAATGCACAAAAACAACGCGATTTTCTAGTAGTGGTTTTAGCGGGATGCCACAGTACTTTAGAGATACTCAATGTTAATTAGGATTTATATCACAATGAGTCATGAAAATGTTGAGCTTCATCATTTTGATCCATCTGTGATCTAACTGATACTTTTTCATGTCTTGAGGATGGTACAGTGGGCAAGTATATATTGCTCTAGGAATTTCTTTGCTGGGTCTTACAGTTGTTCCAACAAATGTCTGCTTTCCAGGATGCCAAAACTTTCAGACACTAAAATCTGTTTGATTCGTAGGATAGGAAAATAGTAGGAATAGGAAAAATGTAGGATTGCAATGTCATGCCCACTCCAATCCTATAGGAATTCATATGAACCAAAGTGTGTTTGATCCACCATAGGAATCTGCAAAAGAGGTATGGGTGGATGTTTGATTTCCTATGAAAACTAGTACAAAGGAATCTTTAGGAAAAAATCCTATGGGAATCAATCCTGCAAATCAAACAGCCGTCGTAGGAAAATTTCCAATAGGATTTAATCCTACAAAATTCCTAGGCAAATCCTTTGAATCAAACGGACCCCAAATGTTCGATAACTAGACATCGTTCTTAAATGTAACTCTATAACAGGTCGCTTTCAGGCCTTCCAATGATTATTCATCCTGTGTGCATTCTATCTTAAGCAATTGCGTTAATTTATTGTTACCTGACAATACAGTTTATAGTGGTTCATTTCCCTTTTCCAGCTGTACTATGCATGATGTTGCTTCTAATATTACTTTTCTAAGGATCTCCTCCTGCCGAACGCAGCATGGACATTTCAGCTTTTGAGAAGGCCTTGCAATTTATAAATGTGATGAAAGATGGTCTTCCAGCTGCAGTTCACTCTATCGTGGTAGCTTTCCTTTTTGAAAATGCACAGTAGACCCTAGTTTGTCTATAATCTTTATGCATAGTAGTACTTACTTTGATTAATCATATGTTTATGTGTCGTTGTAGATCCGCACACCCTCAGGAACAGCCCGTACGCATAGATTTGCTACCAAGACTGTGGAACTGCCTGCTCAAGGAGGAGAAAGAGTGACCATTTCCTTGGCAGCCCCAACTAATGTGTATCGTGAAATGGGCCCCCTCAAGATTGTGGCACGCCCAAAAGGTTTTAGTCCAGGAGAACCCATGTGCCTCACGAACCACGCCAGTGGACAGCTTTCGAAGTTGCTAAGGGTGCCATCAAAGAATGTGGGACCATTTGTTCTTACTCCGTATCTATTTATCGGTGCTCTTGCTTTGCTTGCTTCTGGAGATGCTGTTTCTGCATTCATTGATCCAAGTCTTCCTAGACTAATTACAGCAACTGTCATTGCATCAGCTGCTGTAGGAACAACTCTAAATCAAGTGATCCTGCCAGAGACTCGAAAGGTATATTTGATTCCATGTCGCACAAACATCTTGGGGAGTTTTTTCATTAAAGAAATGAAACAAAGTGCAAACACTGTGAGCAGATGGTATAATGCGCTAGACTCATGTATTGACAATAAATATGTTACTTATTTAATATTAGACTGTTCAATCCTTCTTTATGTGTTGGATTGGCTCCATCCAATCTTGCCATTACTTGTTGGCACTACTACATCCTTTCCTAGCATTACTGATGGGCAATGATGATTCTAAGGTTGTGTTTGGCAGCTCCGTGTTTTTAAAACTAGAGTATTGCAAAGTCAAAGTATTGCAACGCTGGGCAAGGAATTACTTCAGTTTCTTGACACCAGAGTTTTTCTTAAAAAAGGTTGGGACCAAAATTTCTAATACAGCAAAGTACTGCAGTTTTGGAGAATATTTCAGTTTTCAAAACCACAGTATTTATTGCATCCAAATACCTCAAAATATTTAATACCACCGGATTTTTAGAAACCATGGTATTCTCAGAATACTTCAAAAATACTTTCATGCCAAACAGGGCCTAAACCTCGTCCACTATATTTTCAAACATTTTATCCAAAATCTCAACTGCACTATCAACTTGAAAGTCTTATTCTGGTGATCAACAGTTCGTATATGAACATAGTGATTTATAGTCTCAAATTAGAAATTATGATATGTATTATTTGTTGCGCCTGATTTAAGTCTTGTGTTTATCCAGCTTCCGCAAAAGGCAGTAGATATAGTTGCTGTACGGCAGAAACTCTTGTCTCAGTATGACATGCTTCAGAGTCGTCTTAAGGATCTGAAACAGCTTACTGAAAAAGAGGTTTGTCTCTTTAATCTCTGTAACCAGTAAATTTTCTGCTAAACATAAAACTTTGGAAATCATAGTGTTCAGAGTTATTTCATCGAAGGTGTGGATGTTTGCAAGAATGTGTCAGTTGGAGAACAAGATATTAGCAGTAGGCGAACCATCCTATCGGTAATTCTTACAGAAATTCCATGTTCTTCTTTCATACTAGTTTAAATTACTTTAAAACACTCTCTTATTAGACTATTTTCCTGTTCTACTGTATTTTACTACTCCCTCCGATCCAAATTAATTGACTTGAATTTGTCTAGATTCGGATGTATTATGTCTAGATACATCCGAATCTAGACAAATTCAAGTCAATTAATTTGGATCGGAGGGAGTAAGAGAATTAAGCGTTGTACAAACTAATTTCAGTGCTCGACGTGGTAGACTGAAGAAGGTACGAAAAAGCTTGGAAAGTACGCTGTTGGCAAAGATTGAGCTGATGGAAAGTTACGCGAAAGTAATACAATAAACGATGAATATAAATCTGCATACATTCATTTAATCAAACTTTACTAAAATATAAATATGCTATTGCAGTTATGTTCAATGATTGAAATTGAAGTTGAGATGGACTCTGATGTTCTCGTTGCTGAAGCAGCTACTGGTGCAGTAAGTAGTTTAATCCTTCCAATGCATACAGTATATACCTAAAGTACCATTGCTTTTGTTTTCTTGTTTATTCCAGGCAGATAGCTAATTATCAGCGTTATGGTTTCAGGAAAGAATATCAGAACAGATTCAACAGTTAATGGAAATCGATAGTCTTGAAGAGGTGAGAAATACTTTATTCCCAAATTTATATCGAGCATAACAATCTTTATAAGGAACTAACATTTGCTTCTGAAATCATTATAGCAATGGCGTATACAAGCCGAGGCTAATGATGAAGCAGAAAGGCTTCTTAGGTCAGATTCTTCGGAAGCATTGTCCGCTGAGCATGTATAATGAGATTTTACTTCCAAACTAAGAAGCCATAATACTGGGCTGGGCATAGTGACTTGCGAAGAAGATACTAGTTCCGATGCAGAAGATACACTGATCACTGTGTAGAACCATTTATTTCAATACAACAGGGTCATAGTGAATATGTGAAGAGCAAGCGATACATTTTCCCCCTACCACGCACGCTTGCAGACACTTGGCAGTACAGATCAGGACAAGCTTATATAATGAAATATGTGAAAGATGCTTACACCGGAGACAGAGAATGTCGAATCCTGAAGAGCCATGAGACATTAGCGGCAGTTCTAGGACTCTACTGCTGGGTTTGCTAGCTGATTTGCAGCATGTTTTCCTAACTTTAGCAAAAATATTTGATGCTGGAATGTAAATGGCTCCATGTAACCATTGTGTTGGGACTGTAATTGTACATAAGTGTGTAAACTGAATTGCAACATACTTTCTCCTATCTGGATGATTGCAGATCATTCAGATTGATGTTGCAGAGCATCTCTCTGCAAAAGAAAAATGTGTCTAAAATTGAATGACTTGTTACCAAATCTCTGTGGCCTGGGATACAAGTAGGGTTGCAGAAGCGGGTCCGCATAGACCCGCTAAACGCATTGGTTAGTACTAATTCTACTAGTACATGCTTCTATCTCCATTTAATACAAGCCTGATGTAAATTGTACTACTCAGACATCCGGCATCCCGTGCCGCTTGACACCCTAGATACAAGGGTCAGTAAGAGGTTCTTTTTCCATATGCTCTGATAGTCATGCTGGTTCTTCATACAGTACAATACAGTGCTTCAAGTCAAAGTTGCTAGAGCCTGGAGAAAGTATTCTTAGCATTCAGTTACGTGGCATGACATAATTAAAGCAGATAAGTTTCTTCATTTCTCTCACACATTGTTCTCTAGTCGCCAGTTATCACATTGGTTCAAGGTATTAACATTTCGTTCAGTGGTAATCCTCTCTTTTCCATACATACTGGAGATCTGTCTATACATGATGGAACTGTGAAAATTACAAAGCTGCCTTAGAGCCAATATCGACAAATCATACACGGAGAGGCTCGTACATCTGTCTATACAAGATGGAACTATGAAAGTTGCAAGCTGCCTTGTACTAGCCAATATCGATCATCTACACAGATATCAGGCTTGTCGTAGATGATGCACGAAGCGGCTTGTACCAATGTGGCTGCACAAGTCGGCTGACGCCGCTGCACATCCTGCCCAAGAAGTCCCGCTTATCGGTTTCGACTGCAAACTACTCCTCCCTTCGTCTCAAAATAGATGTCGTAGATATGTCAAAATTTGGACGAATCTAGACACTATTTAGTAAGATTCATCCAAATTTTGAAAAACCAGCGACATCTATTTTGAGACGGAGGGAGTAGATTTTTCGAAGTTGGGAATTGAAATATAAACATTCACCATGGACCGGAGTTTAAGACTGAAAATAGATACTGTATGAAAGGAAGAAGCAGGAATAAAAAAGCGCTTGACAAGATGTTTGAAATTAGAAATACGGCAGCTTGGTACGCCCGTTGTCAGCGGGCAAGCCATTTCCAGTTCAGCTCTGTTATCATGTGCCTTCCTTGCCGTTTCGTCGGTTCACTTCAAGTAGATCAATAAACGAGGTGTAAAATCGATACTAAAGTGATCACCAATTCACCATTGACATCAAATTACACCACTGTTCCCAAATGTGTATCTATACAAGACGAGTCACGATCACCATGAGCGTAAAATAACACATGCTAATGTGTAATAAGAAACTCGTTTATCTATACTCCTACAAGATTTGGAAACTTTGAAGTTTATAAAGCTGCCTTAGAGAGGCAATAATGATCTACACGGAGATCAGGCTTGTCGTCGATGACGCATGCTGAAGCGGCTTGTATACATGTGCCTGCACGAGCCGCCTGACGCCGCTGCACATCCTGCCCAAGAAGCTGCTGCCGCCGAGCCGCTTGGCCTTGGAGTCGCCGTCGTCGTGGTGGGATGCTCCCACTTGGTAGTGTGCCAGCCAGACTTTGCAGTCGACGTCCATGGCGAAGTTGTCGAGGTGGCGGCCGAGCACGTCGACGGATGCGTGATGGCCGTGACTGAAGAGCAGCTCAACCTTGAGGTTCTTGGCGTAGACCGTGGGATCGCTGGGGCACGCCTCCACGGCAACCCTGGCGACGGCTCGCGCGTGATCAGCGTCCCCGTTCTTGATCTCGAAGTTGATGAACATGCACCAGAAATCGACGCCGCTGTCCTCTCCCGCGTATAGGCGATGCCCGCACTCCAGGAAGAGGCGCCGGGCGTCGCCGACGTTGCCGTCGTTCAGTTCCATCCTGATCCACGCTTTGTAGACGGTGGCGTAGTCGACGACGTGATTGCATCTGAGGGCGCTGCGCAGGAGGAGGCCCGCTTCCTTCATGTCGCCGTCGGCCTTGTACATCTCCTGCGCCTGCTCGCACCACCGCAGGGCATAGCCGCGGTCGGGGTAGGCGGAGTCGAGCATGTCGTAGGCGCGGCGCCGGCGAGCGGTCGCGGTGGCACCCGCTCCTCCAATCATCGCCATTGCCGATGGAGATCAGCTGGGTATGGAATCGAGCAGAGCTACGGCGGAAGGACGTACGAATGTATAGATATGGGCGCGCGTCCAGCTTATTTGCCGTTTGCTTATCGTGCCGTTCGTGTTGGACTCGGAAACCAAGACTGGAACAGAGTCCGCGTCTCTCGTTCAAATCCTAGTACTGTACTGTACTACCTGATTGGAGCAGTGACCAAACCGAAATCAGTTCGGTAACAACTCGATTTTCAACAAAATTTCCTTTTGCTCTGCTATAGACTCATCTGATATGAGGAGGAATTGCATTGGGTACAGAGAGGACGTACGTGCAAACTGGCTCCGACATGGAGACAGTAATACATGCTTTTTCCATACGACGGAAGGACGTACGAATGTATACACAAGAGAGGGCGGGTCATGCTTGCTACTCGATTTGCCGTTTGCGTATCGTGCCGTTCGTGTTGGACTCGGAAACCAACGGGCACCGACGTGTACTACGTATTCTGGCTGGCTGAATCTAACACTGAAACAGAGTCGACGTCTCTCGTGCGAATGCATTCTTACAGGAACCCGTACCTTTTTTTAAATAATATAATAATAATAATAATTCGTGCTGTAAGATTGGTGCCACAATTAAAATTTTAGTTTCACCAGATGGATAAGCACGCTTCGCCGCGTCGTCTACAGTGCGTTTTAACCTTTCGTGGTTGTCGCGGGTGGTCCGGGTACGGTTAGTTTCAGTCCCGTATGGTTCAGGTTTTTTTATCCTTTTAGAATACTCAAACGGTCCTTCTTAGTCCTTTATTTTTCAAAAAGGGGAATAAGACCCTGTGTAAACTAGAAAGAATAGATTGAGATGCAAGATGATTTCATTGATCTCATGTGATGTACATATATAGGGGTACATGTGACATGAGTATGTCCTATGGGTGGCTAAGATTGGCCTACCTGGTTCAGCCCAACGGAGGCCCAACGAGACATGCCGTGTCTAGTATTGAAGCCCATGAAGGCTCGGGTGTCCCAGGTCCATAGAGGACGCGACTCCTTGAAGGACGACAAAGAATAGATAGAAAGATTAAAAGAAACACTAACTTGTAACCGACTCGGTGGTATCCTAAGACCCGGCCTACTCATATAAAGGCTGGGAGGGAACCGCGAGAAGGGACCTACCGTTAACCCTAGCACATACACCCACCAGATTGCATCTGCGCATCATCGCCATCAAGGCAACCTTGTAACCTTCGGTTCTTCTTCAATCAAGAGTAGACAAGCAGGAGTAGGATTTTCCCTCCGAGGGCCTGAATCTGGGTAAGCATCGTGTCCCCGTATTACTTGCCTGTTAGCCGAACGAGATCTCTAGCGCTCCTCACTTCCTCAAATCCAAGTCCATATACTATGGGCATTGACGTGTTAACCCCATGTTAACAGGCGTGACCGAACCCCTAGAGTATCCTATACAAACTCTATACAAAGAAATATACTTGGGTTTTGGTATACACACGCACGTGTACGGGTCAGACACGTATCAGCTATTCAACACCCCGTAGTCTGAGCTTCGCTGGAGACGCACAGACTGTACCGAAAAGCTTCAAATGTCGTCGTGGGAAGTCCTTTCGTCATGAGGCCAGCAAACTGTTGAGAGGTCGACACATGTAGAACACGAAGCTGACCGAGAGCAACCTTTTCGCGGAGAAAATGAATATCCAGTTCAATGTGCTAGGTGCGGCGAGGACAAACGGGGTTCTGAGTTAGACATGTATCAGCTATTCAACACCCCCGCGGTCTGAGCGTCGCCGGAGACGCACAGACTGGACTAAAAAGCTTCAAATGTCGCCGTTGGAAGTCCTTTCGTCATGATGTCAACAAACTGTTGAGAGGTCGACACATGTAGAACACAAAGCTAACCGAGAGCAACCTTTTCGCGGAAAAAATGAATATCCAGTTCAATGTACTTGGTGTGGAGATGACGAACGGGGTTCTGGGTGAGGTAGACAGTAACTATGTTGTCATAGTACACCACAGTAGCCATGGGTGTCTCGAAGTGTAGCTCACCAAGAAGTTGACGAAGCCAACAACGTTCAGCAACAACGTTCGCAACAGTGCGGTACTCCGCTTCCGCGCTCGAGCGAGAGACAGTGGGCTATCTCTTGGAAGACCAAGAGATAAGAGAATCACCAAAGTAGATACAATAGCCAGAAGTAGACTGTCGTGTGTCAGGGCAGCGAGCCCAATCTGCATCAGAGTAGCTGAGGAGCTCCGCTGAAGAAGAAGCCATAAGACAAAGACCGTGAGTAGTAGTGCCCTTGATATAGCAAAGAATATGCTTAACCAAGGCCCAATGAGCATCGTGAGGAGGATGCATGTAAAGGCCTACTTGATGAACAACATAATCAAGGTCCGGGTGAGTCAATGTTAAGTACTGAAGAGCTCCAACATTGTTGCGGTAGTGAGTGGCGTCTTCAGCAATTGCGCAAGTGGTGGTAGAGGTGTTGGGCTTCGTGTCAACATGAGTAGCAGGCCTGCAATTCTACATGCCAGGGCGATCAAGAAGGTCTTTCGCATAGCATTCCTAAGACAGGAAGAAGCCAGCCAGGCTACGCTACACTTGGATGCCGAGGAAGAAGTGCAGCGGACCAAGATCCTTCATAGCGAAGGCGCGGTGAATACACTCAATGATGTGCTGAAGGAGGGGTGTTGAGGAAGCCGTGAGAACAATATCATCGACTTAGAGAAGAAGGTAGGCCATGTCGTTGCCGTGATGAAGCACGAACAAAGAGGAATCAGAGCCGGTGGCAGTGAACCCAATAGAGCGAACATAGGCATGAAACCGCTGGAACCAGGCACGGGGGGCCTGCTTGAGGCCATAGAGAAACTTCACCAAACGACGGACATGATCGGGTCGCATGTCATCAATAAAACCGCAAGTTTGCTCTACAAAGACAAGTTTCAGAAGCTCGCCATGAAGAAAGGCATTCTTGACGTCAAGCTGATGAATGGGCCAATTGTGAGAAGCGGCCATGTGGAGAACGACACATATGGTGGCCGGTTTAACAACCGGGGAGAACGTCTGGTCGTAGTCAATTCCTTGTTGTTGATGAAATCCACAGACAACCCAGTGCACCTTGTAGCGATCAATAGTATCATATGGTCGAAGCTTGTGACAAAAAAACCCATTTGACGGAGATGGCATTAGCCCATGGAGGACGAGGCACAATCTCCCAAGTCTTGTTAGACTGAAGAGCGTCAAAGTCCTCCTGCATGGCAAGGCGTCATCGGTCGCCGTGAAGAGAATGGTGATGGAGAGCTTGACGTAGACATGGCAACATAGTCATCGTAGCGTGTGTTGGGTTGCAAGATCCTACGCATAGCGTGGGTCACCACATGGACAGGTGGAGCAGGAGGAGCTGGGCCGCTGGCGGATGTCGAAGACGAGGCGACATGAGACCCGGCTGCCGTGGCAGAAAGGGTGGCCAAAACGGGCGTCACGGTAGGAGAACCCGCTGCCGTAGCAGGAGAAATAGCCACCGCAACCGGACTTGCTGTAGTCATTGTGGCAGGCTCAACGGTGGTCCCATATGGCAAGGTAGAAGGCGGGGATGACCACAATGAAGGCCGGTGGGAGGGGCCCACGGGAGGAGCGGCAGAATGTCGTCGCTGGGGACAGATGAAGACGGTGATGATGCCGGTGATGACGACGGTGCCTGCTGAAAGGGAGACACACGTTCGTTAAAGTAGACGTGCTGTGAGGTTAGTACACACCGAGAATCAGGATCGTAATACTGGTAGCCTTTGGTGTTGGGTGGGTAGCCATGAAATACACACGCAACATAGCGAGGAGCAAGTTTATGAGGAGCCGTCGCTTGCATGTTGGGGTAACAAAGGCACCTCAAAACTCGCAGGTCAGCATCAGATGGTGGAGACCCAAATAAAATTTGAGATTTTGGCATGGACGACAGGGACACCAGTTTAGAAGGTGAGTTTCCTTGGAGAGCGCATCAGGCCAAAACTTTGGTGGTACAGAAGAGTGGAATAGCATGGTTCGAACATTATCATTAAGTGTGCAAAGAATGTGTTCGTCCCGATAGTTTTGTTGAGAAGTGTATGGACAGGTGAGATGAAGAATGATACCGTGAGAGATGAGAAAAGAGAAAAAAGCGTGGTTGTCAAATTCATGACACTTGTCGGTCTGGAAAGAGAGGATGGGGTGACCAAACTGAGTATGAACCAAGGCGTGAAAAGACGTAAGGGTGGCGAAGACATCGAATTTTTGTCAAAGAGGGAATGTCCAAACATAGTGGGTGTGATTATCAAGCTCAACAAGGTAATATTGGAAACCAGAATTACTAGAAATTGGAGACGTCCAAATGTCACAATGCAATAGTTGAAACGGAAAAGCTGAAATTGTGTTTTACTGTGCAAAGGGTAGATGAACATGTTTCCCTAGGCGACAGGCATGGAAAGAGTGCGATGCTAATTTGTTACATGAAAACGAAGAATATGATAAAATTTGACGAAGGTGGTTGTGGCCGGGGTGTCCGAGACGAGCATGCTAAAGGTCTGCGTTGCTAGAGGCGTGGAGACTATGGTGGTGGGTGGTGGTGGCGCTAGGGTGGAAGGTGTAGAGATCCCCAGAGCTGTTACATCGGAGCAGAACCCTCCGTGTACGAAGGTCCTTTATACAAAAGCCAAAAGGGTCAAATTCAACTGAAACATGATTGTCGCGAGTAAGAGAACGAACAAATAAAAGATTTCTAATGAGACCAGGAGCACAAATAATGTTTGTTAGACATAAGGGAGAAGAAAAGTTGGAAGAAGAAGATTGCCAGAGTGGGTGATCGGAAGACGAGCACTGTTACCGACGATGATATGACTGGAAGAAGGAGACAAAGGAAGGAGAGAGAGGCTACCGGGGTTCGATGTCATGTGAGTCGAGGCACCGGTGTCGATGGTCCAGTCGTCGCCGCCCTAGTAAGCCGCAGGGTGTGGCATGCCTTGGAGGGCCGAAAATAGTTGCGGATCCTACTGCATGGTTGGCTGCTGGTAGGCCAGCACGTGGAGGATGCCTAGCGAAGCCACCTGCTGCTGGTACGTAGGAGCATAGGCGGCGTAAGCCTGAGGAGGGGCAATGCCAGGACGTGGCCCCAAGAGACCTGTCGTAGGAGGGATCCAGGAGGGCACAAGCCATGCCTGGACCATGCCGGTCCACGGGTTGATGCCGGTCGGAGGGGGCATCCAGGGCATGGCGGCATGAGGCGGGACGACTGGTTGAACCGGCGCAGGATCTCGGCCATGGGTTCTTCTTCTTATTTTGGCAGTATCCACCACCCAAAGGAGGTGTAGCAAGTGCCACTGGTGGGGGTGTAGGGAGAGATCCCTACTGGTGAGCCGCACGTGGTTGGCAGTGCATTTGGCGAGATCAGCAAGATGACGCTCCTCGTTTCCCACGTTCGAGTGAGTACCAAGGAAGTTCTTCGGGTGCATGTTGAGGATTGCGACAGTGTGCCCAAATTCGGCGTGGAGACCACGAAGGAGCTTGACGATGAGTTGTTGATCGGTGATGGGGGCGTCTACGTCACGCAACATGTTGGCCAACAGCTTGAGTTGGCGGCAGTACTCGGAGATCGAGTGATCGTCCTGGCACAGCTCATGGAATTCCTGCTGAGCGTAGACTGCGCGCTGAAGGATGTTGTCGAGGAAGAGGTTGTAGAGGGTGATCCAGCAGCCGTACGCCATGTCCAAGGGCCGGATGATCATGTTGCGGATGTCCTTGGAGACGGTGTTGTAGAACCAGGAGACGATGGTGTGGTCGATGCACATCCACTCGATGTCATCGACGCGATTGCGAGCATCGATGGAGCCGTCGATGTGATCTTGGAGGCTAAACTTGTGGAAGTGGACCATGAAGAGCGTGCTCTAGGTGGTGTAGTTCGCCTATTTGAGACCGATGACCTCATCAACATGGTTGCAGATGTCCAGCAGTTTGAGGCTGGAAGAGGAGATGGCGGGGGCGTTGGCGTGAGGGCTCCTGAAGGGATTGCTAGCGCTGGACACGGAGGAGCGAGAGTAGTCGCTCATGGTGATCCGATCTAGTGAAGAGGTGCAGCGGCAGCAGCAGTAGGAGGCTGCAGCATCGATGTTTTGTAAAGGCCATGTTCATAGCACTAGCATTAGGACTTTTAGCAAGCTTTTGTAGGAACTTAATAACTTCAGAGATATTGCAACCATCAAGATCAAAATCATAATTATCATCTAGAGTAGTAGAGCTATTACTAGCCTCAACACTAGTGGTAGTGATAGTAGAAACACTAATGTTTCTAGCAATTTCATCTTTTCTTTCCCACTTAGCATGTAATTCAGCTAATAGTCTAACATTTTCATCAATTCTTACTTGTATGGCATTAGTAGCTGCAAAAGGATTATCAATAGTTTCAGGTTTAGCAGCCATTTTATTCAAAGAATATTGAGCTTCAGCCAAAGATGCTATATTTCTTTCA
The DNA here is from genome assembly GCA_023614405.1 of Avena insularis. NCBI lineage: Eukaryota > Viridiplantae > Streptophyta > Magnoliopsida > Poales > Poaceae > Avena > Avena insularis. The sequence continues at coordinate 192,723,129 of CM042690.1, forward strand.
GCATTAGAGAGTTTTTCCTCAATAGTTTTATTGAAAGCAGTTTGTTTACTAATAAAGTCTTTAAGCATAACTTCAAGTTCAGAGGGAGCACTCCTATTATTGTTGTAAGAATTTCCATAAGCATTACCATTGTTGGGAGGATATGGCTTATAATTGTTGTTACCAAAATTATTCCTGTAGGCATTGTTGCTAAAATTGCTATTTCTTATAAAGTTCACATAAACTTGCTCTTCTTGAGCAACCAAAGAGGCTAAGGGAACATTATTTGGATCAATATGGGCTTTCCCATTAACAAGCATAGACATAATAACATCAATCTTATCACTCAAGGAGGAGGTTTCCTCAACAAAATTTACCTTATTACCTTGTGGAGCTCTTTCAGTATGCCATTCAGAATAGTTAACCATCATATTATCCAGAAGCTTAGTTGCAGCACCCAAAGTAATGGTCATAAAGGTACCTCCAGCAGCAGAGTCCAATAGGTTCCTTGAAGAATAGTTTAATCCTGCGTAAAAAGTTTGGATGATCATCCAAGCAGTCAGTCCATGAGTGGGACAATTCTTTACAAAAGATTTCATTCTTTCCCAAGCTTGAGCAACATGTTCATTATCAAATTGTTTAAACTTCATTATTTCACTTCTCATAGATATAATCTTAGCAGGAGGATAGTATTTTCCAATGAAAGCATCTTTGCATTTAGTCCAAGAATCAATACTATTCCTAGTCAGGGAATTCAACCATTCTTTAGCTTTTCCTCTCAAAGAGAAAGGAAACAATTTCAGCTTAATAATATCTCCATCTATATCCTTATGCTTTTGCATCTCACAAAGTTCAAAAAAGTTATTTAGATGGGCAGCAGCATCTTCATTACCAATACCAGAAAATTGTTCTCTCATAACAAGATTGAGTAAAGCAGGTTTTATCTCAAAGAAAGTAGCTTCAGGAACAGGAGGAGCAATAAGTGTGCTCATAAAATCATAGTTGTTGGTGCTAGTGAAGTCACATAACTTAGTGTTTTCAAGGGTAGTCATTTTTTGTGTTTTTAATAAAGAAAGCAAACTCGTAAAACTAATTTTTTGTGTGTTTTTGATAAAGAAACAAGCAAACAAAGCAAAAGTAAACTAAGCAAAACAAAAATAACAAACTAAAGAGATTGGTTATGAGGGACTCCCCTTGTGAAGATGTCCTTGACTCCCCGACAACGGCGCCAGAAAAAGAGCTTGATGGCCCAAAATATATCGAGCTCGTTGGAGAACCCCAAGAGGAAGGTATGATGAGCACAGCAGCAAGTTTTCCCTCAGTACGAAACCAAGGTTATCAATCCAGTAGGAGCAAGGAAACACCCCAAATGTGTTGCTAGCTGAGCCTTGGCAGGGCGCACTACCGGTGCTAGTAGCAACGTGGAGACCTGCACAACACAACCACAGAACTTTTACCCCAACTTACGATGAGGTTGTCATTCTCACCGGTTTTGCTGAAAACAAAGGATTAAACGTATCGAATGGAAGGAAGTAATAGTTTGCAGAAAGTAAACACAAAGCAGTAAATAGTTTGATTGTAGATTGAAAGTAAAAGAAAGGACTAGGGTCCATAGTTCACTAGAGGTGGCTCTCCTTAAGATAGATAACATGTTGGGTGAACAAATTACAGCGGGGCAATTGACAAACACCGAGAAAGCATACAAGCATATACTAATCATCTTGACTCCTTTGAGATTTGATTGGGCATTACAACATTATACATAGACCGCCATCCAACTGCATCTATAACTAATAATTCACCTTCAGGTTATCATCCGAACCCTCTCCAGTATTAAGTTGCAAGCAACAGATTATTGCCTTACGAATTGTGTGTAATGTAAACAATACGATTGTTCTATGAACAAAGGATTGTTGTTTTCTCCCTAGTAGGAACAACACATCTAGTACCTTAGAGATTTCTGTCACTTCCCCAGATTACCAGAGGCATGAACCCACTATCGAGCATAAATACTAACTCTTGGAGTTGCTAGCATCTACTTGGCCAAGATAGCTACTAACAACGGAAAGCATGCAAGATCATAAATAACAAAGACATGATAGAATCAATAATCAATCTGAAATAGCATCTCAATATACATCGGATCCCCGCAAACATAACATGCAGAATTACAAATAGATGATCTTGATCATGAACGGAGCTCACAAGATCTAAACATGAAAGCACAAAGGAGGAGAACCAGTCATCTAGCTACTACATAGACTTGTAGTCCAGAGATGAACTACTCACGCATCACACCGGAGGCTTGCATGATGATGAAGAAGGCCTCTAGGGTGAATTCCCCTCTCCGGCAGGATGCCGAGAAGAGCTTCAGATCCCTCCCGATCTAGGGATGGAGATGACAGCGGCTACAAACTCTTTCGTGGAATTTTGATCGGGAACTTAGGGTTTCCGTATCAGAGGCAATATATAGGAGGAAGGAGAGGCCGAGGGTGCCAGGATGGCCACCACCTCTGGCGCTGAGCCAAGGGCCAGGTGGTGTGGCCGCCCTCTGGCCCTTCTCCGTCTCGTATTCTGGCTCCAAGTGTCCCCCGGTAATATAATAACTTTGGCTTTTGTCCCGTCCAATTCCGAGAATATTCATTTTCTGACTTCCTGGAACGAGAAACAGCAGAAAATATGCAGCTGGCACTGTGGCTCTTGTTAATAGGTTAGTCCAAGAAATCATATGAAAAGTACTCCAAAGTGTGGACAAAACATAAGAAAGTAGATAAAACCAATCATGGAACATCAAAAATTATAGATACATTTGCAATGTATCAGGCGACGGCTAGGGTTCGAGGAGGAAGCGATTTAGGTATAGGAGGATAACTCTAAAACTGATACAATGTAAACTAGAAATAATAGATTGAGATGCAAGATGATTTTATTGATCTCATGTGATGTACATATATAGGGTACATGCGTGACCAAAACCCTAGAGTATCCTATACAAACTCTATACAAAGAGATATACTCGGGTTTTGGTATACACACGCACGTGTACGAGTCAGACACGTATCAACTATTCAACACTCTGTCCTCTGCATCAGTCGATGCACACAGCCACTGGAGGAGCTTGGGCCAAACTATTGGAGGTGTGTGGAATGAGTTGCACAACCATATTGGGCCAATATTGGGGGAGGGGAAAATAGGCCAAATAGTACTGTCTTAGGGGAAAATATGCCAAATACTACTAGATTTTAACTGAAATTTTCATGGCTTGGGGGGCGATCGCCCTAGAATTACACATAGCTCTGCCTCTACACACAACCTTTTATTAAAAAATTAGCATCCAAAATTATTACAAATCATGGATCACGTAGAGTTGATGCATGTATCAACCAACGAAAAACATGAAACAAGTGACTAAACATCATGCTTCAATCGACTAAAATGCAGCCAACCAGACTAGCTGAAGATGTTCCCATTGATCATCAATAGACAACTGCACCTAGTAGCCATGATACCCCGCTGATCTTGCGGCGATAGGAGCGTCCAAAGTTGCACCCAATATGCCACCATGTGGATAACCTGTAAAAGATTAAAATATTTTATTTGATAAAGGTAATATCATTTATCTATCTCTAAATATACCAACATAACACCGATACAGCAATGTGAATTCAGACATTAGATGATTTATTGACACCATTTAACCAATTATTAAATAAATTTGGTACACTAATCCGAGGGGGGCAAATCATAAGAAAAATAAATAATATGCCATAAGAGACAGACAAAAGGAATAGATATAAGTATATGTTCTGATGTCTTTATCCGTTTAGATCGGTACACGACAGAAAATGAGTCATGGTTGCGAGTGCGCCCAGTGGCACAACCCATATGGTCCACAATGACCAGATGTTTTCTCCCACAAACATTTTCAGTACTTTAAAAAATATTTTATATGAATAAAACTAAACCCTACCTTTAGGCACCATCAGTAGCACATGAGCTAGCCAATCATCGTTGTCCATCATCAGATCGTTGTACGGCTGTGAGCATCTAGAGCCCATTCTATGGTCAAGTAGGCTATGCCAGTGGCAACAGACACATCTCTTTGCTAGGCCACATAGGCCATAGATCTAGAACCACATTCCTAGGCCACGCGACCTACGGCGGTGCATGCGCTGGAAGCAGTAGTGGAGCTGCCACCATCGCAGAGAGCCTAGTGCCATTGTCTAATTCCTCCTAGGTCCACCATCATAGAGAGCCGAGCATCGTCGTCCAATGCCTCCTAGGTCCAGAGCACGTCCTTCTCGCGCTGGGAGACTTCCATGTCGCACCATGTGGACTCGTCCTTGTTGTAGCCATGCTTCACGATGGGATCGTCCTCTTGCTTCATGATGATGCATGTTCCGTCGTCACCCTCATCGAAGTCCACAGGAACATTGTGGTAATCCATCCCTGACTCGAACTCGCCTCGGAACATGCACGCCCGCTGCTTTGTGCTCCCAGGCGAGGAACCGCCTCCAAACATCCTTGTGGTGGTACGCGCTTTCGTACCGCAGCACTGATGGTAGCCGTGTGATGTGGTGGCGCATCTTTGCTTCCAGCACAGGGAGGGAGATGTTGTGATGATCGCATCCATGCCCCTCCATCCATCGCCGCTGGCAATCGAGCAGCGGCACATACATGCGGTCGGGTCGGCGCCCCTCGGCAAAATGGTGTGCCGCTAGCAAGGCCGCCTCTGTCCCCAAGAAATATTGCGCTCGTGGAGGTAGCGAAAACAGCAGCAGGTGAGGGGAGGCGGTCAGGCCGGCGGTAATACATATGCAATAAATCCATTAATACAATAAATCTAATGATCTTGTAGAAAACGCATACATACATGAGGGGCTCACGTCTCTGAGTATCACCGGGTAGTATGTCTTGTAGAAAATGCATCCATTAAGACATGACGCGAAGCTACCCTGATTGATACCTATAATAATATGTCCAAACAAGACAGCACACGACACCTGCACAAGCTAGCTGCACCACATACACGCATGAACAGTATATAGGCCCACATGGCATGGACATGACGCTGCAAATGCTCTCAGATCTCTTGCATGCAACCAATGTTAAGCTATAGTATATTATGGTTTCATCCCAACAATTTTTAGATTCATTATGGTTTTATCCTGGGCACGAATCTTAGGGCATGGATCAATGGTGAATCTCGTGCCGATAGGTAATGGTTTCGGTAAAATTTCCATGTTAACGTCTCTCATTCTAATCCTAGTGTGTACTATACCTGATTGGAGTAGTGAGCAAACGGAAATCAGTTCAGGGTATATTCATGATCCGTGTGCACTATACACACCGCCTCAACCGATTTAACATGAGAAAACAACCAGTACGGGATTGCCAATTAACACATATATTTTTACCAACTAAATTGGAACCACCACCGTCACCAACCAAATCGGCACCATGGCTGTCCAGTTCTTTGATTACATCATCTAGAGGTTCGGAGTGCCTCATAGCATCATCACTGATAATGGCACGAACTTCACCTCGAAGGAGTTCCAAGACTTATGCGAGCGGATGGGCATCAACATTAGCTACACCTTCGTGGCACACCCCCAAACCAACGACCAAGTCAAAAAGGCCAACTGCCTCGTCTGCAATGGCATCAAGAAGTGACTCCTTCGACCTCTCGAGCAAGCCGTCGAAGCATAGACTAAGGAACTTCCCTTGATGTTATGGAGCCTGCACAACTCCAAACAACACCACCGGCTACACACATTTGTTCATGGTGCACGACGCTGAGGTGGTGTTACCCGCCGAAGTACGCTACAAGGCCCCACGGGTGGTTTCCTATAGTGAAGCCGAATCCACGACTGCACTCGAAGATGACATCGATCTACTGGACGAGGCGCGAGACATTGCAGCCGCTCGCTCGGTGGTTTACTAGCAGAACCGCTGTAACTACCACAACCGACGGCTACGACCAAGATGCTTCTCCAAATGAGACCTCGTCATGCGACTTAAGCAGAAAGGCCACCTGAAGCTCGAGTCCCCCTGGGAGGGACCCTACATCATCACCGAGGTGATCCCAGGTGGAGCATATCGCCTCAAGGACGTATAAAATGGAGTCGAATACTCAAACCCTTGGAACATCACACAGCTGCAACGTTTCTACCCCTAGACGTTTTTACATTTCAATAAGGCTACTTAGCCGAAACATGTACCTGCTACCCTCCAATAAATAAAGCTAAGTTCCTCAACTATGACTTCACTCCCTTTTTATTTCGTATACAATGCACTCAAGGACTATGCCTCTTCGACAACTTTGTCAAATAAACTCAATTAACTATCTACTGGTCCAGCCCGAGTAGCTGACTTGGCCCACAATCGAATCCTTAAAAACTCTAATCCAGTTGCAACTCAACTGACTGATTGGCAAGATACTGAGATTTGTCGGCGTCAGACTAACGAAAAGGCGTAGCAACAATGCACTCGCATCAATATATACAAGCATACAACGTTACATGGGCCACAAAGCCCTCTCGGATTACACAATTTTTACATTGTCTACATATTTTACACAGGCCTAATGCTACCGCTCTCGTTGGAGCACGACGTTCGTACGCTCGTCGAACAAATGAATGATGTCCTCTGCGGGCTGTGCAACCGTCCGATAGTGCGGCCGCATATTCCACGCTAGGCCATCCGGAGGTGCCAGCGGTACTTCAACAACGACCTCCAAGTCCACATTCGCATGCTTCATGTGGACGAGGGCCAGCACAGCCTTATGACCGCGACAAGCTGCTAGCGAATGCACTTGCGCACAACACTAACATGTTGAAACTTCCGAAGTAGCGCCAACACACTGGAGGGATCTTTATCCAATGGAAACATTGCACTATAAATGGATGCAAGTGCGGATCGCGTGTTCTTCGGGTAATCCAACACCTGAGAGATGCGATCTTGGAACGTGGCCAATACAGTGGCCCAACTCCTATAGGTCCAGAAGAACCCCATCCTCCAGCTCCGCTTGAGTAAGGAAACTCAACCAGATGCTGACACGCTCTTTCTCTTCCTACGGAATGAGATTGACAACTACACACACAAGTTAGAGGCATCCAGTCGACAGTAAGCAAACTTCCAAGAGCAAAATCAACTAGAGACACTCACATTGAAGCTGCTCACCGATCTGGGCCACCTCACCTAGAAGATACTTCTCGCGCTCTAATGCCTTCTCTTCCTTCGATTTCCACACATCAGTGTTCCCTTTGACGACCACGAGTGTCTTCTCCAACTCCGTAAATCAGTCCCATATAAGGGGTAGTTGTGATAACTCGCCAGCTCTTGAAATCCGTATGAGAACTAAAGCAGTAGCAGAAGAGGGGGCATCTGGCGTTCCAATGGCGGTGCCCTATACAAGAAAATAGCCGAAGAATAAGACCCTCTCACATCAGGCGACAAGCATAACAATTGCGTAACTGAGCACAAATAAGGATATCAACAGAAGACATTTATACAAGTTTATTCAAAATCCAAACAGGCATTGATAGTCATCACCCACCAGCTACGAGCACTACGGCTACAATCAAGTACCAACCTTACAAAAGAGAAGGCAATCGCAAGCAGCACCAAGCTACCTAAGCATCAGTATTTGAAGGCTTTGCGGCGCCCGTGGCAGCTTCCTCCGTGTCGGCGTTTGCCGCGGCCAACCACTTCTGCTCTTCGGAGTACTTTGTAAGCAAATCAATTAGCCCAGGGTCATGTTTTTTGTAGCCCTTGGTGAAAGGGCGAAAAGCTACTGATGTCGACGCTCTTCTATTCTTGTAGATAGTTGTTGGGCCTCCAAGTGCATATGTTTGTAGAATAGCAGCAAGTTTCCCTTAAGTGGATTACCCAAGGTTTATCGAACTCAAGGAGGAAGTGGTCAAAGGTATCCCCTCTCAAGCAACCCTGCAATCAAGATACAAGAAGTCTCTCGTGTCCCCAACATACCCAATACACTTGTTTGGTGTATAGGTGCAAAAGTTCGGCGAAGAGATAGTGAAATACATGTGGTATGGATATAAGGCAACAGTGCCAGAAAAGAGCTTGACGGGCAGGAAGATACTAAAGGCAATCTGACATAAAGATGGGAGCAAGCAAATATGTAACAGATCTAATTGCAAACGGTGTTTTAGTGCTTAGAAACAAGGCCTAGGGATCATACTTTCACTAGTGAACACTCTCATATAAATATCTTCTCTTCATGATACTACTCTGAACTACTCTTCGGTTGGACACTCTAATCCATGGTAGGGCTATAACAGCACACCTCAAAGTCCGCTTTCCCCATCTAGATAATCCCACACTCTCACCTTGAGCGCTAGATGGTTCCAACAAACACCACAATTTCATAAAGACATCCAACTCCAAATATAACTCATAACAAGTATTTGTAATCTCTAGCCTAAGTGCCACCATGGTGTGCACGCTGTAACTTTCACACACATGTGGAGAGCAGAGATCTATTAAAGCACTTGAGTAGCAAGGTAGATCTACTTGATTACAAAGATCATGATCACAATATGATCATGCATAGAGAGAGAGATGGACACATAGCTACCGGTAGAACCCTTAGCCTCGAGGAAGAAATACTCCCTCATCATCATGGGAATCAGCAACGACGATGGAGATGGTGGTTGAGATCGATGAGGATGGCTCCGGGGCACTTCCCCGTCCCGGCAGGGTGCCGGAACAGAGACTTTTGTCCCCTGAATCTCCTCTTCGGTGGCGGCAGTGCTACGGAACTTTTCGCGGCTGGAGGCTCACGGATTTAGGGTTTTTGCATTGGGGGCTTCTTATAGGCGAAGGGGCAAGGTCGGTGGCCGGCCAGGGGGCCCACACCATGCCAGTGGCCGCCTGCCTGCCAAGGGGGTGGCCTGTGACCCTCCTTCGTCGCTCCTTCGGACTCCATGTGTCTTCCGGTAAAATATTGACTTTGGCTTTTGTCTCGTCCAATTCCGAGAATATTCATTTTCTGACTTTCCTAGAACCAAAAACAGCAGAAAATAAGCAACTAGCACTGTGGCATGTTGTTAATAGGTTAGTCCTAGAAAACATATAAAAATACCTCAAAGTGTTGACAAAGCAAAGCAAAGTAGATACTAAACAAGCATGGAACATCAAAAATTATAGATACGTTTGCAACATATCAACATCCCCAAGCTTAACTCATGCTCGTCCTCGAGTAGGTAAGTGATAAAAAGAAAGAATAATTTTTGAGGTGACATGCACCATCATTAACTTGATCAAAGTATTTGTAGAACATTGATAACTGGGATCATAGTACTTTAACATAGCATGAAAGATATAGTTCTAACAATAATACATAGCAACTATGTTGTAACATGAAAAGGTACAAACAAAAGATTCATGAATAACAATGCTTTGAAATACGTTGTTTTGTTTCACATAAAGAAAACGTAATGAGAATGGTATTCAGCTTGTCCCTCATAGTGTAGCAAAACATAAATGCATAGGACACCTTCAAAGTTCATAAGGGTGACTAGATACAAATAGTTTAAGAACAAGCAATATCAAAGTTATGAATCAATCAACAAGTCTTGGGACAATGCACATTAAACTAAGAATGGCCACTATGCTCTCTTAATAGGTGCATAAAGATAGAAGATAGAGACTCAACATAAAAGTAAAAGAAAGGATTCAAGTCTCATAAAGAGCTTCCAAAAATTATGGTACTTATTAGCTTTCAGCTCTCATTGCCCCTATCATAAGCATCTTGAAGTGATTAAGGTTAAAGTGAACAAACTACGGAGTATATGCTTGACAAAGTATAAGTTGGAAATCTCATGTCCCTTGAATACGAGGGTCGCTCCTCATGCTACTCAAGTTTAGTTACCGGTAAGTTCTTTTCATAGTAAGTACATGTGTATGATAGAGAACCGCCAATGGGGTAGGATTTTCCCGATGATACGGAAGAATCCCCATATCAAAATGACAAGGCAAGTAGACAACGAGCATCTCAGCAATCTTCTTATTTACCATGGGAAAATGGTGCTTTTTTCTCTCTTTCCTCTTTTCTCATATCTCTTTTTTTCTTTTTCTCTTTTTCTCAGTCTCTATCTCTTTTTTTATAAGAAGAATGCTTCATAGATTGCTCATTATGGTTACGCTGCAGGTTTCCACCATGATTAGGCATGGATTAGACTAGCGTCCTAGGCGTTTCTCTAACACACATACATAACTCCATGGACTTACAAGCTTCCCTTTCATTTCACACCGATGATATTGATACGTCCATTTTGCATCACTATTCTATATCATAATTTACTGTTATTCATTGATATATTTCATATTAAGGGATGATACTTATGTAATTTCATCTGTTTTTGCATGGTTGATGACTTTTGGAGCATGGACCGCTGCAGTCAGGATTCTGATGGAAAAGGTGCAGTTTGGAGGCAAAATTCACGAAGATCAGAAAATCCGGGAAAATATATGGAAAATCCTATTTTTCCATAAGACGAAGGAAGCCAGAAGAAGGAGTGGAGATGGGCCACAGGGGCCCACACCACCCCCTGGTGCGAGCCAGCCTAGGCCACGCCACCAGGTGGTGTGGCCGCCCTGGTCCACCTCCAGCTTTCCCCTCTGGCATATATAATCCTCCCAAAATCCTAAGACTCGGGGAGCAACCACATAAAGATTTCGCCGCCTCTGCGGGGCGGAAAACACCGAGAGAGAAAGATCTCTTCAGTAGACAAATTTTTGCCAGGGGAATTCCTTCCCGGAGAGGGGTGATCATCGCCATCAACACCACCATCAAGCTGGACATCATCGGGATCATCATCATCATCACCACCATCATCACCATCAGCACTCTCATCACCATCTCCATACCGCTGTAACAATTGGGTTGAATCTTGCATAGTTCTTAGGGGAAACTTTCTCGATGTTGATTACTCTTTGTAGTTGATGCTATTGAGTGGAACCATTGAATTATTGTTTATGTTCAGATTGTTATACATCATTATTCCATCTCTGATCATGATCCATATGATGTCTTGTGAGTAGTTCGTTTTGTTCTTGAGGACATGGGAGAATTCATGTTGTTAGTAGTGGAGTTGTGTTGAGAAAGATTCAATAGTTTGATATTTAAGTTGTGGTGTACTTCTTCTAGTGGTGTCATGTGAACATCGACTACATGACACTTCACCTATATGGGCCTAGGGGAATGCATTTTGTATTTGGCTACTAATCGTAGGGGTTGCCGGAGTGATAGAAACATAAACCCCCGTTAGGAAACCATTGCACAAGGGACGTAAGGGTCTTAGAGCTTAAACTTGTGGTTAGGTTTCTACCTTAATTACTTTCTTGTACTTACGGATGTTTGCAAGGGGTATAATCACAAGTATGTATTAGTCCTAGGAAGGTCGGTACATTAGCACAGGTTCACTCACACAACACTTAGCAAGGTAAAGAAGATTAATCAACTATATGAAGCGAAAGCACTTGACAGTCTTCATGTGTGTCCTCGAGAATGTTTGGTCATCTTAAGTAATACAACCGGCTTATCCTTTGCTGAATAAAGGATTGGGACATTTGCTGCATTTATTCTTATTGTATTTTATTTACTCATACTTTATTTACCTGCACTATCAAAAACCCCTAAAAATCCGTTTGCTAAGTATTTGCAGAGAATTCCTGATCCGTACCACTAGCCAGCACCTTCTGCTCCTCGTTGGGTTCGACACTCTTACTTATCGAAAATACTGCGATACACGCCCTATACTTGTGGGTCATCACGACTATTTTCTGGCGCCGTTGCCGGGGAGTGAAGCGCTATTGGAGAGTGGAACTGGTAAAGGAGACTTCTACTATGAGTATTGTTTACTTCTGTTAGTTGCTTTATTTTCAATATGGATAATTCTCTGAGTTTTAGTTTCGTAATGCTACTACCACTGCTAAGGTAGTAGACGAACCACCACCTGTTGAGAATGATACTTTTAAAATACCTACGAGAATTATTGATCGTGTTATGGATAACTATTATGTTGGGGATGGAACTGTCCATCCCGGTGATCATTTGCTCCTTATACATGAATTATGCGGGTTGTTCAAGTGTGTAGGTATTACTACAGATCAAGTTAAGAAGAAGTTATTCTCATTATCACTGAAAGGAAGAGCCGAGGAATGGTATAAGCTACTGAAGAATGGTCAAGCTCTTGAATGGGAGGAAATAGTACCTCTCTTTTATTCAAAGTTTTATCCTCCTAGTGAGATTCATAAAGATCGGAATCAAATATACAACTTTTGGCCTCTTGATGGAGAGAGTACAGCTCAAGCTTGGGGGAGATTGAAGTTACTAATGCTCAAATGTCCCATTCATGAGCTCCCCAACAATATTATTATCAATAACTTTTATGCAAGGCTTTCTCTTCATGATAAGGATTTATTGGATGCTTCTTGTGCTGGATCATTCACTCGCATGGAAGAAGAAGCTAAATGGGATCTTCTGGACCGTATTCAAGATAATGCTGAACCTTGGGAGAATGACAAAGGTAGAAAGTCAGGTATAAATTATGATTATGGATGCATTGAATCTTTTATGGGAACTGATGACTTTCAAAATATTAAAAATGCTTATGGTTTAGACTCTCAAGCCATTGCTTCTTATTTTAAGGCTTTTGCTTCCCACATTGAAGTGCCTAAAAAGAAGTGGAATAAGTATCATGAACCTTATAAAGATATTGCTAAAAGTGTTCCTGCAAGAAATACTGAAGTTTATACTACTAATCATGTCTTACCTGAGCCTTACATTGAGAAAATCCCTTTCCCAGTTAACATAAAGGAACATTCTATGATAGCTAGTATGTTTAATGAAAGTACAAATAAAGCTATTGAACCTGATAAAAAAATGGTTGATGAACCTATTATAGAAAATGTGAAAGACTTTGTCACTAAATATGTAGAAGAGGGACACACTATCCTTTGTAAGGATATTTCTAATATTATTTCACAAAGTAGTGTTATGAGAGCTAGTGTTCCTGTGTTTTCTGTTAGAATAAGTGATCATTGTTATGATGGTCCTTGTGATAGTTATATTGTTAAGTTTATGCATGATACTTAAAGTTACTATGAGAGAGGGAAAAGTGTTCTTATGCATCTTAATAATATCAAGTTTCCTCGTTTTATGCTGAAATTTTTATGTTGCACTTCTTTTGCCTTCCTATGCTAGCAGTTTCTGGTTTCAACAACTTGTTTGTTTACAAAATTCCCTTGCATAGGAAGTGGGTTAGACTTAAACGTGTTTATTTTTGCTTCTTAATGCTCTCTTTCACTTCAATTCATATTCCTATGTGAGCATCTTTGAAATTATCATGCCCATCTTAATGGCTATAAAGAAAGTGCTTTTTGGGAGACAACCCAGTTTATTTTTGCTTTCAGTTTGTTTTTGTTTCTTTAAGTCTTGGAATTTATTACCTCGGTAATAACCTCTCCTTATCCTTTTTGTTTGGTTTTTTTTGTCAAGATCAACCTCTAATGAGAGAGAAGTAAGATTTGGGGAAGATGCTGTCCTGAAACAGATTTTTGTGCTTCACCGTAAAAATTCGTGAGAGATCTCTGTACGTCGGATTGAGCTGTGATTTTTTGTGATTCTTCCCCAGGTTGTTATTTAACTTCTGTTAGTTTTGCAATTTTTTATTTGATCAACAGAAGATTTTCGAAAAAATTGATCTTTACCTGCTGGTCTGTTTTGACAGATTTTGCTATTCTTGCATTTGCTTCTTTAATCGATTTCCTTTTTGAATTCTTTTTGGGTTTTCGGAAGGAGTTGCTACAATAGCTTATGTTTTGATGGTTTTCAGTTGAAAGTGTACTCAAATGGTTTTATCACTTCACTTATACTAATGTTGCTAATGAGAACTGTGTGAAAGAAATTTCCAGGTTAGTGGAGATAATGGTGTAATGAGAAAGTGAAAGGTTTAATGACTCACAATAAGTGTATGAAGATGAAGATATTGATGTTATTCAAGTGGTGACTCCTAAAGAATCCACTAAATACCAAATTCAGAGACCTGCAGAGTCCTTTTTCAAATAGGTAACAGTTCTGGTAAGAAAAGTTTCGCGAAAGATCTGTCCAATTATATTTTTGCAGTTTTTATCCAACAAGGAAAGTTACGAAGTGAAAGAGGGACGGAAACGGAGCCAGGGTGGCTCACACCACCCCCTGGCGCGGCCCCCTAGCCGCGCCAGCAGGTGGTGTGGCCACCCCGGACTCCGTCTCCAACCCGTTTTCTCCTAGTACCTTCCTTTTGTTGTGAAACTTTGTAATATATAATCCCCCCGGATCCCCCGAGGTTCGTATATCATGTTCTCGTCGTGTTTTTGTTTCATTCTGTTTTGTTCAGATGTCGTCCAGGGGTTCATCTTCAAAGGATTACGAGCTGCGACGCTGTCGCGAGCTCCATCGCGATCTTGAGCAGAAAACCTTCGTAGGATGGGTAGAAGAAGAAAGGATCACAATTAGGCGTGAAGACATGGATCGAAATGGCAGGGAGGAAGTAAAGGACATGACAATAGGCATGAAGGGGCTGATACCTCCAACTCTTGATCTCAATTCTTGCCCTGCAGCAGTGGAGGCTCTACGAGTCACTGATGAGTTCTGCGACAAGTACCGAGTCTTGAGGAGGAAGGTGGATATGCTTGAAGAGGAAAATAACAGGTTTCACAAGATGCTAGAAGATTTCCTCGCGCCAACCGCGAGAATACCACCACCACCGAAGGAGTAATTCGTCATCAGGTTTGGCATCCCCTTGGTTTGTTCCAAGCTTGGGGGAGTGCCGCGGTATCACATCACTATCTTCTATCTTTTTACCTTTCTAGTAGAGTCATATCATGAATAGAAAAGTTATCATGTAGGATGGTTTGCATTATGGAAGTGTCCCCTCTCTCGTCTCTCGTTAGATATGTATCCCTTGGTGTGAGTAGCCGTTATGGAATATTAATGAGAAGTTCTATCATTTACTCTTTTGCATATCTTATATTAGTTTTCAATTCATGGTTATATGATTGATCTTGTTGTTAGTATCGGTATCACTTTGGGATCGTTGAGTTAATTTAGTTGGTTTTGGCAAACCTAGCTCGGTCAGTAGCAACACTATTTTTGAGAGTTGAGTGAAAAAGATAGAAGTACTCTAAAGAAATATAATTTCATCATCTTTCTTTCTTGATTTGCTCATAAGTTTAGTATTCTCTAGTTAAGATCTTTTGTGCTTCCAAGGAAGATTGCATGTTTGTTTTTATCACTTGTATGTTGGTTTGTTTCCTTCAACTCTTATACTTGCTACCCAACCTTGCTAGCCAAAAACCTATACTGAGAGGGAATTCTTCTCGTGCATCCAATCCTTAAACCAAACCTATGCCATTTGTGTCCACCATACCTACCTTTTAGCATTATTGCTATTCCAAGTAATTCTTGTTTTTATCTACCTTCCAAATTAAATTTGTTATGACAAAATTAGTGATTAAAGCTCTCACGAACTTGATGGCACACTTTACTTTCTTGCATCTAATAAACTTGAACCATGGTGTCCATCTTTGTTGCGTATATGCTTGCGCTTTATAAGTTGAAGTTAGGAGAACCATGTATCATGGGGAACGCTTTCAACATTGCACTGGTACTTTGTACCTCGTTGATATCATGATTCTTTTGCCTATGGATCCCGGTGGTCTAAAATAAAAGGGGAACTTGTAAGATGATGGAGTTTATATGTGTGTTAGAGAAACGCCTGGGCCGCTAGCCTAAGCCATGCCTAATCATGGTGGAAACTTGCAGCATAACTATAGTGAGCATTCTATGAAGCATCCTCAATAAAAACCTATGGAAATAGCAAATAAAAAGATCACTGCGATGCTCATTGTCTGCTTGCCTTATCATTTTGATTATGGGATAGCTCCTGTGTCATGTGCAAGGGGTACCCCGTTGGCGGTTCTCAATGATACACATGTATTTACAATGACAAGAGATTACTCATGACTGAAGTTGAGTAGCATGAGGTTCGGTCTTCATAAGTAAGGGGCATGATACTTCAATTTATAACTTGTCAAGCATATCCTCTTAGCTGTGCCACTTTAACCTTAAACACCTAAATATGCCTATGATAGGGGCAATGAGAGCTGAAAGCTAATAAGTACCATAATTTTTGGGATCTCTTTATGAAACTTGAAATCCCTGCTTCCCTCTGCGAAGGGCCTTTCTTTTACTTTTTAGTTGAGTCAGTAAACCTATTCCCCTCTACCTCAGCAAGTATTTTGAGTTGTTGTGTTTCATTCATTCATATGATGATTTATTCAATCATGTTTCTTATGTTCCTTGTTTTGCACTTTGCTCTTATCTTGGTGTCTACTACTTTGAAAGCTATCATTGAAAATCATTTATTTGTGAACTCTAGCAAATTATCAACTATTCTTCGACCAAGAGCTAAGTTTGCCATTACCAATTATGATTTACTTTATGTATCTTTATTGTGTTTCCTTTACTTATTGCAAGTTAAGTTATATAATAGTGAGTTGTCTTCTATTATGATCTATGTATTGATGAATGTGATGCTTCTTGTCTGTATTCTTTTATCGACTCTTCACTCCATAAACCTGAGGTCATGTTTATTGAGTTCAGTTTCGCTTGGGGACAAGCAAAGTCTAAGCTTGGGGGGAGTTGATACGTCCATTTTACATCACTATTCTATATCATAATTTACTATTATTCATTGATATATTTTGTATTAAGGGATGATACTTATGTAATTTCATCTGTTTTTTGCATGGTTGATAACTTTTGGAGCATGGACCGCTACAGTCAGGATTCTGATAGAAAAGGTGCTGTTTGGAGGCAAAATTCGCGAAGATTAGAAAATCCGGGAAAATATATGGAAAATCCTATTTTTCCAGAAGACAAAGGAGGCCAGAAGGAGGAGTGGAGATGGGCCACAGGGGGCCCACACCACCCCTGGCGCGGGCCAGCCTAGGCTGCGCCACCAGGTGGTGTGGCCGCCCTAGTCCACCTCCAGCTCTCCCCTCTGGCGTATATAATCCTCCCGAAACCCTAAGACTCGGGGAGCAACCACAGAAATATTATGCCGCCTCTTCGTGGTGGAAAACACCGAGAGATAAAGATCTCTCCGGCAGACAGATTTCCGCCAGGGGAATTCCTTCCCGGAGAGGGGAGATCGTCGCCATCAACACCACCATCAAGCCAGACTTCATCGGGATCATCATCATCATCACCACCATCATCACCATCAGCACCATCATCACCATGTCCATACTGCTATAACAATTGGGTTGAATCTTGCATAGTTCTTAGGGGAAACTTTCCCGGTGTTGATTACTCTTTGTAGTTGATGCTATTGAGTGGAACCATTCAATTATTGTTTATGTTCAGATTGTTATACATCATTATTCCATCTCTGATCATGATCCATATGATGTCTTGTGAGTAGTTCGTTTCGTTATTGAGGACATGTGAGAAGTCATGTTGTTAGTAGTGGAGTTGTGTTGAGAAAGATTCAATAGTTTGATATTTAAGTTGTGGTGTACTTCTTCTAGTGATGTCATGTGAACGTCGACTACATGACACTTCACCTATATGGGCCTAGGGGAATGCATTGTGTATTTGGCTACTAATCGTAGGGGTTGCCGGAGTGACAGAAACCTAAACCCCCGTTAGGAAACCATTGTACAAGGGACGTAAGGGTCTTAGAGTTTAAAGTTGTGGTTAGGTTTCTACCTTAATTACTTTCTTGTACTTACGGATGTTTGCAAGGGGTATAATCACAAGTATGTATTAGTCCTAGGAAGGTCGGTACATTAGCACAGGTTCACCCACACAACACTTAGCAAGCTAAAGAAGATTAATCAACTATATGAAGCGAAAGCACTTGACAGTCTTCCCGTGTGTCCTCGAGAACGTTTGGTCATCTTAAGTAATACAACCGGCTTGGCCTTTGCTGAATAAAGGATTGGGCCACTTGCTGCATTTATTCTTATTGTCTTTTATTTACTCGTACTTTATTTACCTGCACTATCAAAAACCCCTAAAAATCCGTTTGCTAAGTATTTGCAGAGAATTCCTGATCCATATTACTAGCCAGCACCTTCTGCTCCTCGTTGGGTTCGACACTCTTACTTATCGAAAATACTGCGATACACCCCCTATACTTGTGGGTCATCAGACATCCATAGACAAAAGAGCATGATATCAACTAGGTACAATGTACAAGTGCAATGTTGAAAGCGTTCCCAATGACAACATGGTTCTGCTAATCCCCAACATATAAGTGCAAGCATATACAACATAGATAACACAATGGTTCAAGTTTATTAGGGATAAGAAAAGTAAAGTGTGCTATCAAGTTCGTGAGAGCTTTAACCACTAGTTTTCACATAACAAGTTTAATTCGGAGGTAGATAAAAACATGAATATATTTGGAATAGCAAATGCTAATAGGTAGGTATGGTGGACTCTTTGGAATAACTTGGTTTTATTTGGAGTTGGATGCATGAGTGGAACTCATACTTGGTATGGAGGCTAGCAAAAGACTAGGAGCGACCAACTAAGAGAGCAATAATGGCCATAATCATGCAAAGCGACAAAACATCATTAATTAAAGCATAAAGTGATATTACAAGTTGAAAACTAAAGGATCATAGAGGCTATGGTGACTTGGGATAGTCTTAACATGGTGTGAGCATGTGCCAAGTAAACCCAAATAAAACATCAAAGGAGAATACCACAATACTATGCTTTAATATGCTAAAACAACGCATGATTCTTTCAAGGCACATTAAGTAATCTCAATTGTTTATAACATGTCATGCTACAACATTATTCACTAAGCATAAAACCAAAATAATATCAAGCATGACATGATAAAGTCTAAGTCACAGTCAAAACAAGCTCCTTTTTACCACTTAAGCATGAACTTTCCTACTCTTTTCCAATCCAAACTGATCTTATTTGAAAACTAATGTATAGATGAGGGGGTCTAAGCAATTTATTCAAGCAAACTAAGCAAACTAAGCAAATGAAAACCAAAAACAAAAACTAAGACGCTCCAAGAACAACACAACTGTGCATGAAACAATAAAAATGAAGTGTTTGGAAGAAACCTGAGATTTTTATTGCTGAAGAAGGGGATGCCTTGGGCATCCCCAAGCTTTGACGCTTGTACTTCTTGGATATTTCTTGGGGTGACACGGGTGGCATCTCCAATCTTGAGCTTTTGTCCATACTTCATCTTATCACATTACTCTTCCCTACACTTAAAATTTTCCTTCATACAAAACTTCACACAATCTTCATTAGCAACATTAGTGTACTCAAGATAATAAGTCTTTTGGTTCAGTTTCAACATAAGTAAAACTTCCATTAAAACACAAGCTACTGTAGCACTTCCTTTAAAAATTTCAAATGATCAAAGAGAACTCAAATAGAAAGAGATTAAGAGGCAAATGCAAATAATGGCAGAAATCTGTCAAAACAGACTGGAAGGTAAAAACCAATTTTTTCGAAGAGCATATGTTTCTCAAATCGAAAAATGTTGAACTAACGAAAGTTGTATAACAACCCGGGGCAGAAGCACAAAAAATTACAGCTCAAACCGACGTACAGAGATTTTTCACGAATTTTTACAGCGAAGCACAAAAATCTGTTTCGGGACAGCAACTTTCCCAAGCATTACTTCTCTCTCATTAGAGGTTACTCTTGGTACAAAAATCACACAAAAATGATAAGGAGAGGTTATTACTGAAGCAATAACTTCCAAGACTCAAGAAAACTATTGGGTTATCTCCTAAGAAGTACTTTTCTTTAACACCTTTAAGTTAGGCATGATAGTTTGAGAAGATGCTCACATAAGAAATATGAATTGAAGTAAAAGAGAGCATCAAGAAGCAAATTCAAAGCACATTTAAGTCTAACCCACTTCCTATGCATAGGAATCTTGTAAATAAACAAGTCATGAAAGCAAAAAGCAACAAGCATAGTAAAGCAAAACAAGTGCAACTTCAAGACTTTCAACATAAAGAGGGGAAACTTAATATTATTGAGATGCATAAAACCATGTTTCCCTCTCTCATAATAACTTTCAGTAGCATCATGAATAAAATTAACAATATAACTATCACACAAAATATTCTTATCATGAGACACATGCATATAATAATTCTTACTCTCTACATAAGCATAGTCATTCTTATAATTGTAGTGGGAGAAAATTCAACAAAATAGTTATCATTATTATTCTCATCACCATAATTATCAAATATAGGAGGCATACTGTAATCATAATTAATTTTCTCCTCAATAGTAGGTGGACTGAAAATATCATATTCATCATTGTAATCATCATATATTGGAGGTTTGGTATCATCATAAGCAATATAATAGCTATCTTCCAAAGCTGGGGAACTAAAAAGATCATTTTCATAAAAACTAGCTTCCCCAAGCTTAGACTTTTCCATAGCATTAGCAATAATGGTGTCCAAAGAATTCATACTAACAACATTGCTATTAGCATGCAAATAAAGTTCCATAGGTTTTTTAATTTTATCTTCAAACACTTCATGTCCTAACTCAAGATAAATACTATAAAGCTCTCTAATTTTGTTGTTGTCTTCCATTAAGCCTAACTAGTGAAAACAAGAAATAAAAGACAAAATTACAGAATCTAAAGGAAATAACTTTGATCACTCACACCGGAGGATGTGAGTACCTTTTACCTTACCTCCCCGGCAACGACGCCAGAAAATAGCTTGATGTCTACGCACTTCTGTTCTTGTAGACAGTTGTTGGGCCTCCAAGTGCAGAGGTTTGTAGAACAGCAGCAAGTTTCCCTTAAGTGGATTACCCAAGGTTTATCGAACTTAGGGAGGAAGTGGTCAAAGGTATCCCCTCTCAAGCAACCCTGCAATCAAGATACAAGAAGTCTCTTGTGTCCCCAATACGCCCAATACACTTGTCAGGTGTATAGGTGCACTAGTTCAGCGAAGAGATAGTGAAATACAAGTGGTATGGATATAAGACAACGGTGCCAAAAAAGAGCTTGACGGGTAGGAAGAGACTAACGACATTCTGAAATAAAGATGGAAGCAATCAAACATGTAACAGATCAAATTGCAAATGGTGTTTCAATGCTTAGAAACAAGGCCTAGGGATCATACTTTCACTAGTGAACACTCTCATATAAATATCTTCTCTTCATGATACTACTCTGAACTACTCTCCGGTTGGACAATCTAATCCATGGTAGGGCTCTAACAACACACCTCAAAGTCCGCTTTCCCCATCTAGATAACCCCACACTGTCACCTTGAGCACTAGATGGTTCCAACAAACACCACAATTTCATAGAGACATCCAACTCCAAATATAACTCATAACAAGTATTTGTAATCTCTAGCCTAAGTGCCACCATGGTGTGCATGCTATCACTTTCACACACATGGGGAGAGCAGAGATCTATTAAAGCACTTGAGTAGCAATGTAGATCTACTTGATTACAAAGATCATGATCACAACATGATCATGCATAGAGAGAGATGAACACATAGCAACCGGTAGAACCCTTAGCCTCGAGGAAGAACTACTCCCTCATCATCATGGGAATCAGCAACGATGATGGAGATGGTGGTGGAGATCGATGGAGATGGCTCCGGGGGCACTTCCCCGTCCCGACAGGGTGTCGGAATAGAGACTTATGTCCCCCGAATCTCCTCTTTGGTGGCGGCAGCACTGCGGAAGTTTTCGTGGCTAGAGGCTCCTGGATTTAGGGTTTTTGCATCGGGGGCTTCTTATAGGCGAAGGGGCAAGGTCGGTGGCTGGCTAGGGGGACCACACCATGCCCTGGCATGGCCTAGGGCTTCCTGTGCCAAGGGGGGTGTGGATGCCCTGTGGCCCCCCTTCGTCTCTCCTTCGGACTCCATGTGTCTTTCGGTAAAATATTGAATTTGGCTTTTGTCCCGTCCAATTCCGAGAATATTCATTTTCTGACTTTCCTGGAACCAAAAACAGCAGAAAATAGGCAATTGGCACTGTGGCATCTTGTTAATAGGTTAGTCCCAGAAAACATATAAAAATACCTCAAAGTGTTGACAAAGCAAAGCAAAGTAGATGCTAAACAAGCATGGAACATCAAAAATTATAGATACGTTTGCAACGTATCAGCTACCTCCTTTCCGTCCATCGTCACCGGCATCGTGGAGGTTACCTTGCTACTATCTAGGTTGGCATCATACGCCTGCGCCATAGCGAGTCCCAAGGAGGCACCCGCAGCCTTTTGCATATGCTTTTATTCTTTGGGAGCATCACCCGAAAAGGCATCTGCAAGGCTACCAACATCTTCGATGACAGCAGCCTTCAGGAACTTCTCCTGGTGGAAGCGCCCAAGCACGATCTTGGCCTTGATGAGGACATCCTTGGCATAGGATCTGCGATCTTCAACTACGCTCACAACACCAACCAACGAGTCATCACGTTGCAGCGCTTGGCAGTCAAAGTCGACATCAACTGCATCTATCGATGCACACCAAGTACGGGACTCAGAACACATACCAAGCAAGAGGAAGATTGGACCAACACGCAACAAACACTTACCAAACAAAGCCTGGGCGGTAGTCATGAGTTGGACGGCCAATGCCATCTCCCGCTCTGCCGCAGATGCCGCAAGGCTCTCCTCATGCTGCTTTGACTCAGACTTCAGGCGCTCGAGGGCTTCAACCATGTTCTTCCCCTTCGTATCGGTGCTGCCAAGACTCTTCGCGAGAGATTCTAGGTGATGCAGAACCTGGTTCTTCTCCTCTAGCACACAACACAACACCGTCCATCAAATTGCGGACATAGGAATCAACCAATATACAAAGGCGGAGCAACTCACCTCAGAGGTGTTTGAAGTCAGACTCCAACCGCACATACTGCTAGCCCATCTGTACAATGTTCCACAAATATGGTTGCACAATCATTCGGGTCAATGTAAAGGAATCGGGGGCTTCCAAGAAGACATAAAAGAAAACTTACATGTTCACTCGAAGACTCTAGCGGATCTTGCTCTACAGTCCGAGTGACAATGACCCACGCCTACCCAACTTGGATGAGCTCGAGGAACTGTCATCATCGGTGGCCACCGTCTTCGGAGAAGGGGCAGCCTCCATAGTGCTCGCCGCCTTGGAGTCTATGACTCCCTCCTCCACTTCATCCTTGGCGGCCTCTTCTAGAGAAGATTCCCTAGTGATCCAGGAAATAAGACCATCTTTCAAGACCCAACCAACATACTTAAAACGTCATGGTAGGAGTCAAAAGCACTTACGTGCTGAAGTCATCAAGATCGAACACCTCCCTCTTCTGTTTCTTGGCTAGAGGCGCAGGAAGCACAACCCAAAGGGGTATTGCTAGAATCGACCCAACAACACCTGCATCAGGAGCAGGATCCTTTGCAGTTTCAAGAGTCAAGGTGTCTGAATCTTCACTCCGGTCCCTCTTACGAGTGCCATCATCGCTAGACTCGTGATCCTCTTGCGACTGAGCAGCTAGGATAGTGGAGTCCGATTCATCCGGCTCTTTACCCTTAGGGGCATCCCACTCTTTAGGTAAAGGGGCGCATTGCCCTTAACCTTCAGGCCCAACAACAACAGCAACAACACCATCAAGCTCACACCACACACTTGAAGATAAATCAAATACACAGCAAGGACACTACCTTTGGCATGGGCTTGGCGGCGCAGAACGACACAGTAAATGTCTCCATGGGGAGAGCCTCTTCAACATCCAGGCTGGTCAAAGACTTAACTTTCTTATCCAGCTCCACAGATGACATGTCCTCTGAAGACGTGCGGGTCAGGTCAGATGAACCGGCATAAAGGAACATCAGATACACCCTGGCCTGTAGAGGCTGTACCCAATGCTGCAAGAATGTTCCAATGATGTCGACACCGGTGACCTCCTTGCCACAAACCAGCTATAGATTATTCACCCGCTCGTAGAAAGGTTCGACTTCATTAGTCTCACCTAAAGGAATTTCGTTCTCCAGGATCGCTTCTTCTTCATCTCAGCACTCGCGTCAAACAGAGCAAGGCCATACTTCTGATTTACCAGTTTCTAATCGTGGATGTAGAACCACTTGGATCTCCATCCTTACGTAGAGTCAACGATCTTGAAACTGAAGTACTGATTGCCCAGGCGAATGGATATGCCACATCCACCAACCTCATACACCACTTATCTAGAGCCCGACTGCCTCTTCAATCCATATAGCTTTTTGAAGGGTGATGAAGCAGGCAATATGAAGAATCGAACTGGGAGACAACTGATGTAGCTGAATCCCGCACAAAAAGAGCAAATCACGCAAAAAATCATGGAGGGGGAGAGAATGTCCTCGAAGGACAAATGCAAGGAACATCACCCGAAATCTAGTAGGAGGATCAGGATTACCTCAGTATCGGGAACCTTGAAGTCACCCTCCACTGCGGGAATCTGGCCGGCTTGGCGGAGTTGCCATAGGTCAGAAGCTCTCACCATGGAGTGCCGCCAGCCGCCATTGGTGACACGGCTCCCTGCAACTTTCTTCTTGGGGGCGGGGGTGGTGCTCGATCCAACGACCGCGGTCTTCTTGCTCTTTCCATTGCTATGGCACGCCTCTTCTGCCGAGATCGCAGGAATGCACTAGGGAAAATGCGAAGCACATCCAACGCAAAGACCAACTAAAGAGCAATGGAGCAACGCAAGGGAGAGCAGATGCGAGGAATAAAGGAAGACGAAGACGAAGGAAGGGGAAATTTTACCCTAGCAACCCGTTACTTAACTGGGAAGACGCACAATCTCAATAGTCCATTCACATATTATGACGCGTGGTGGGCATCGACGCAAACACGGGGAAGCCTAAAACCCGAACCGCCGCTGCACTCTCTCCACTACGCGCGTAAATCGAGGGGGCGCGTTTAAATACCCCAAATTACACCATGACTAGTCAAATCATGGTCAGATTTTGGAGCCCGCAGTGTTACGTCTCGTCGCACTGCTCACACTGAGGGTTGAGCTCATCTATCGTCATCAATGATGTCACTAGAGTTCACGCTCTTATTAGCAATTGAAGCCAAAAACAAAATCTTCTTCGACTGCCTCAAGAACTCAGTTTTGCTCGAGTCTAGGACTCGACGAAACAATCGGGGGCTACTCCTAACAGGCATGCTGATCGCACATCTGACGTACTTCCGGGTCTAGTGTGCAACCCAACAACTGCAAACCCTGGGATAGTACTCTTTGGCACCTTTTACAAATCAATGATTTGACTATGAACTTGGGGGCTACTTTCATAGGGAGCTGTGGTCGCGCATTGGACGAAGTGCGGCCACTGACGGCATTCACAAGCCTCGATGGCTATAACTCCTTGCTCGAGTCTACGAGTTGAACAGACACTCGGGGGATACTCCTATAGAGAGCGCTAGTCGCACACCCTATAAAAAAAGGAAAAAATGCATTCACTCCCCGGAACCTCTGTTTTAACTACGTCCGCAGCATGGGTCTGCCCATCGGCAATCAAAGCTCTCGGTGAATCCGCCTCCTATACCATACAATGTTAAGTAAAGAGACAACGTCTCCTTGGCCACCCTAATTGCTTCCACAACAACTAAAATTCGGATGCTACATCTATGATGTAAATATAAGATCTACAAATATAATCTAATGGCCTGCAATCACATCGACTATGCTCTACCAGATAAATACCATACACACAGGTGTGATGAAAAATCCCTACGGACATGTTGGATACATAACCATTACCACTGGAATTTGACTCATTAAGGCCTCCGCGACATGAGTCAAATCACACCAGCAATTTCTGAATTGGAGTCAGGAGACTCGAGTTTGAGTTGATAAGGTTGTTTTTGCCCAAGAGAAATTAACTGGTCCCTATCTGTTAGATGAGCTAGGCGCATGCATCAAGCATCCCTATGACTCGAATAATGTGACCCGATAAACTTTCGGGTGATAAGCAGTTGCTTCTGACAACTTCAAATTCTCGATTGGAATGGACACTCAGAGGCTACTAACATAGGTATGCCCTACGCGTGCCTAATCTTGGCCTACCCGGGTCGGCCCATTAGGAGCCCACGTGACGATCTACCAGCAATGGCGAAGCCCATGATGATTGGGGTGGCCCCAGACCCGTGAAGGATGTGACTCCTTGGTGGATACGACAAGCTTTAGATAGAAAGTTTAAAGATTTAACCTTAACTTGTAACCGACTCAGTTGTATCCTGAGACCCGACATCCTCATATAACCAATTTGGATGTGACTCCTTGGATGATTCGATGAGACCTCCTTGGCAATGCTGTCGTGCGGCCGCCATGGCGGGCGGCGGTTGCATCGAGTCTGGCTCGAATCCTATCGAGCGCCTATGGCTGCGGAGGCAGCTATGTGCTGGGTTCTAGCGGTTGCTTCGGTGATTGGACCATCTTCTCCTCTACCTCCGGCTGGTGGCGTGAGGGCTGCTGGCTCAGATTGAATAAACGAGGTGGTCCTAGGATTCTTCTAACGCCAAGACGGAGATCCGCTTGATGTTTGTCTCCATTGATCTGATTTCTATGTCGTGTTTCGAAAGGATCCGCCAGCGAACTCCATAGTCCGTTCATGCCGAGAGATTGCTGGATCAGGTGGGATTCAGTCATGTGCACCCATGTTTTACTCTGACCGTTTGGGTTCAGAGGGAGCGCCTGAAAACTCCGTTGGCTGTTAATATCATGGGGCATGTTCTCGTTCCATGGCGCTGATGTAGAATGTCATGGAGACCGAGATCTGAGAACTGACAATGGTGGTTCGAGTTTAGGTGGTGATGAGGAATTAGCTTGGTGACTCGTGACTTGGAGCAGTGGCATGCAAGTGGGTGCGACTACACAGGAGAGGTTCATAGTCCTATCTTTCAGGGTAAAACCCAGGGTCTAGCCTTAATTAGTTGTTCCTGGCAATGGCCTTGTTGAATGTATTGTTTTGAGAGCGTGGTCTTTCTTCAGAGTGAAAACCTAAGATCTATGATCGGGTGATGACAGTGTTTGTGCACTGTTCCCTTCTTGGAGGCATCGCTTTTGGAGAAGCCGGACTTCTGGTGCTGTCTTGGTAGTGGTAGTACTGCTGTTTCAACGAATGGATCACTATAATAGGACTTTTCTTTTTTATAATTATTCATTTTTTTTTGGCTGTGTGCATCCGTAAGGACACTATGGCAATACGTTGTTGCAGAGATTGGATGCAATTGGTATCTTGTGATATTAATATTTCATCCTTTCCAAAAAATGCACATGCGGCTTCATGTGCAGCTACCTCGACATCGGCAACTCCGACCACAACCTCGACCACTTCGACCGCTCGCACGGCTACATTGACCACGGCACAGCCCCACACTCTCGGCTCCCTCGACATCGGCACAAAGGGCTACTACCTCGCTTGAGCTTCTCATCAGCTTTTTCTATAGTCCAAGCTACTGTGCCATGACACCATCCACGATGTTCCCGCTCGGACTGCGGGGGAATGTCATCCTACTGGATGTTATTTAGGTTTATATCCAGTATGGCCATCCGTGATGTTCCAGTTGTTCACGACGCTACCACTACGACTGCGGGGATGTTATAGTATTGCATATACGTTTATTATGGCAGCATAAGATAGATATAGGATACGTTTTCAATCTCCATATAGTCCTAACTTGAATTGTACTCCAAGATGAACTCCTATACGCCTATATATACTCTCCTAGAGGCTCAATAATACATACATCATATTCCTCCATTCTCTCCCCCTCTCCATTGTTCTACACAACAGGTATGAGAAAATATGCTTCTCCCTCCGTCCTAAAAAGGATATCGAAGATTTGTCTAAATATGAATATATCTAAACACGTTTTAGTGTAAACATACATTTAAATTTAGACAAATTTGTGACACCCTTTTTAGAACGGAGGAGTGTTCCAGGGAAAGGAAAAATCGGTGCAATTCAAGTGGTATCAAAAAACTCTTGCCAAATCGAAACTTGCAAGGCAAATACTATCAATCAATCAAGAAAATAAGGCATCAATCGGAGCGACGAGTGCTGGTAAACTTAAACAAGGAGACAACACAATCAAGTAGATCAATGAGCAAAATATAGCATCGATGGTATAGTGATCATTACACTGATGTTTACAGAGGTGTATCTATACGAGATTTGGGAACTTTAAAATTTACAGAGCTGCCTTAGAGAGGCAATGATGATCTACACGGACACCAGGCATGTCGTCGATGACCCATGAAACGGCTTGTACTGCACGAGGCGCCTGACGCCGCTGCACATCCTGACCAAGAAGCTGCTGCCGCCGAGCCGCTTGGCCTTGGAGTCGTCGTCGTCGTGGTGGGATGATCCCACTTGGTAGTGCGCCAGCCAGACTTTGCAGTCGACGTCCATGGCGAAGTTGTCGAGGTGGCGGCCGAGCACGTCGACGGACGCGTGATGTCCATGACCGAAGAGCAGATGCACCTTGAGGTTCTTGGTGTAGACCGTGGGATCGCTGGGGCATGCCTCCACGGCCGCCTTGGCGACCGCTCGCGCGTGATCGGCGTCCCCGTCCTTGATCTCGAAGTTGATGAACATGCACCAGAAATCGACGCCGCTGTCCTCTCCCGCGTATAGGCGATGCCCCCACTCCAGGAAGAGGCGCCGGGCGTCGCCGACGTTGCCGTCGTTCAGTTCCATCCTGATCCACGCTTTGTAGACGGTGGTGTAGTCGACGACGCGGTTGCATCTGAGGGCGCTGCGCAGGAGGGGGCGCGCTTCCTTCATGTCGCTGTCGGCCTTGTACATCTCCTGCGCCTGCTCGCACCACCGCAGGGCATAGCCGCGGTCGGGGTAGGCGGAGTCCAGCATGTCGTAGGCGCGGCGCCGGCGAACGGTCGCGGTGGCACCCGCTCCTCCGATCATCGCCATTGCCGATGGAGATCAGCTGGGTATGGAATCGAGCAGAGCTACGGCGGAAGGAAGTACGAATGTATAGATATGGGCGCGGGTCCAGCTTATTGGCCGTTCGTGTTGGACTCGGAAACCAAGGAGCAGAGCTACATATTCTAGCTGGCTGAATCTAAGACTGGAACAGAGTCGGCGTCTCTCGTTCCAATCCTAGTATGTACCTGATTGGAGTAGTGACCAAACCGAAACCAGTTCGGGGTATATTCAAGACCCGCGTGCACTATACGCACCGCCTCAACCGTTTTTTTTTGAGAGGACAACCATGTACAATAAGTTAATAATCAGATTAATAAGAAATCGATATATTTTAGAAAGAAACTATTTATATACTCTTATATTTGAAAAGAAATATACTTATGGAACATGTATCAGATGAGAGGTAGGGTTCCTGTCCCCTCTGTCGGCACCCCCCCTCCCCCCCCCCCTCCCGCAGGTTAGCCCCGCCTACTCTGGCCTTTTAGACCCTAGAGGTGCGGGGGACCCAGTTCACTCACTAGCTAGAGGGTTCCATTTTCTTGTTTTAGTTAATTTACGTGTTTTCGTCTAGTTGTGGCTTCATCAAGGTACGGTGAGACGGCGACGATATGTGTGTCAAAAACAAGATCCTCTCCGCCCTATTTCTTCTCTGGTGGTGTGACTTGTGCCGGCGGAAGGTGCCCATTGTGTCGTGTGTCTAGCTGATCTCCTATAATTGGGTCAGTTTTCATGTTTGTTAATGTAGTTGCAGGTTTGGATCTTCCGATATATGGTTCATATATATGTGGACGATGTTTGCTCTCTTGATGTGGTTCTTTGGGGTTTTAGCGTGAAGATTTCCTTATGTTCGCTACAACAAGCTCTAATACGATAACTTTCGACCGGCTCTGATGAGGAGGGTTGAGGACTGTAACACCATCGCCTGATAAGACTGAGTTCCTATGTATAGTACCAATCCCTGGATCGGTCCACTGGCACACACAGTATAGATGAATAACAAAGAATATAATAGTGCATCATTATTACATCAAATGATCCAGAATTTTTAATTCTTACATAATGCTTAGCTCAAAGCTAGCTCAAATAATTTAATAGCATGAGGAAGCATAAATAGATAATAGGCTCCATCTTTAAGTGTGCCACAGGCGAACAAATGTCGAGTGGAGGGTTGCAACCTATAAGATCACTTAGAACAATTGGAATAACCTGCACGTTGCAGCCACAGAGTGGATAATATTTTAAATGTATGGCAAGTGGAACTATGAGAGAGTGAAACAAGTCTATACACTACATGCTTATTTGGCTTCTGGAGTTCAAGACATGTTTGCGGCATCAAAATAAGTTTATCCTATATTTTTAAATCATTTAGATCATTTAGCACACAACCCAATTAAATTCAACTGCAAGTTTTGTCTAATTATAAAAATGGGACTGAATTCAGCAACTCAATTTTTCCATAACCGGGAACACGGTTAAATACTTAGTTTTACACCCTGCGGGGGTTTGTACACTTAACCCATATGACCTGGTCAACCGGCTCTTACCATGACATGCATTTTGAGTCACAATAGGGAGAAGTCTAAGAAGAGACAATTTTAGAAATAGTTCTCCAAACCCATCCACACACCGTACCAACCTACCATTCACTATATCTCTGGATATGAAGGGTTCGGTTCACCACGACCTACTAAGTCCAACCAGCCGCCCATAACTCACTGGCACATGGTTGC
Source organism: Avena insularis (assembly GCA_023614405.1). Lineage (NCBI taxonomy): Eukaryota > Viridiplantae > Streptophyta > Magnoliopsida > Poales > Poaceae > Avena > Avena insularis. Next base: position 192,753,853 of record CM042690.1, read on the forward strand.
ACACGAAAGCTACCAAAAAAGACACTAAACATTTCTCTAGGGCATGGGAGCCTTTCCGTATTAAAACCATCCAAAAATTATCAATCTTATCACACCTAGGTGATTCATTAATTAAGTTTTTTTGGTTTTCACAAAACAATTGCTTTCAAAAACATAGTTCATCATGGTATAAACCCACCCTCGTCTAAGTAAGCATATATAACATATGGTGGCTCACCTAACAGGAGTACTACGACAATAATGGGATATAACATAGCAATAATATTCCTACACATGGAACTACAAAAATAGAGCTACAATGCATAGGAAAATAAGTAGGACATTTATGTAGCACCACTTACCTTTGTCGTAGGAGTCAAAAGCACAATCTTGACAGTCACAGATTGCACTCCTCACAATCTACACGGTTCGATAATACCGGGGTAAACGACAAGAAAAATGAATCAAACAAATGTAACAAATGCATGCATGACATGTTCATAAATCTTTCAATAGGATATTGAGGTTCTCTGATCATTATTCTTACAAATGTCATGCATCAAAAACTTTTTAATGCATCAAAACCATTTATTGCACTAATTAGATCCTTTTAATATGCTTTATTCAATTTAAATTAGCCTCTATTGTAAACAAGATAGATAATTTTTGGTAAAAATACTCCTGGATAGGTATATTGATGTAGAGCCAGGAGCAAAAGGATTCATGTCAAAAAGACTTATATATATTTTTCTGGAATTAAAATACTACAATAAGCTTTTTAATATTTCAAACTATATATGTATAGTAAACTCGTAATTTTATCCTAGAACCATGTTCTACACAATTTTAAAATCTAGAGGTATATCATTTGAAATTTTCTGATATGTATTTTATTTTCAATGAATTAATTGCTCTAAAAAAGGTATTAAACCAATTAAATTATCACGACAAATCCTTACATTAAATGTCAAATCCAATTACAGATTAATAATATACACAAAATTATCTTTCCAACAGTATCTTATCTGTATATTTCAAAGGTGTAGATATTTTCTTATGAAATTTTGAAGTTAATTACATTTTCTGCAATTCTTAACCATTTTCTTTATTTGCAGATTAACTGCGCCGACTGGCGCTGACTAGGCGCTGAGTCAGGGCTGACGCCGACGACACGCCTACGCCACATGGCGTTATGAAACTGGCCGATACCCCTTCAGCTAAGTATTCTAATCGTGAGCATCCATCCTAGATCTAGCGGCTGGGAACGGTAGCTTCCTGGCTCACCGGGGCATGACGGCGGACGTGGGTGGTGGCTCTAGCGACGTCAAGCTGGTTGGTGGTGTTGGCGTGATGTGTTGCTTCCCCGGGTGGCAGCGGCAGACGGCTGGAGCGATCCGGCGAGGTGGAGCTCCGACGGCTTCTTCTACACGCTCTAGTGGTCCCGTGATGGGGAAAACGTGTCAGGGAGAGGCGGTGAAAGATATGGGGATGGCCAGGGGAGAAAGGGAGGACTCGGGGTGAGGTAATCCTCGAGGACATTCTCCACCTCGGCGAGTTCACTAGTAGATCGATATGAGCTCCGAGCGGCGCTAGGGTTTCGAAAAAAACTAAAAGTGAGTGAGGGGAGTTTATATGGAGGGGTGGCACGGAAAAGAGGCAAGGGTTTGAACGGATTCAACGAATTTGACAGAATTCATTTCGTACAGGGACGTGTTTATCTCGGGGAAACCAGACGAAGGTGGGGGATGACACGCAGACCCTACATGACAACGGCGAAGAGAGGGCGCGTGGGCTGCGGCTGTTGCAATGGGCCGGCCCAGCACGGCGGCTGCTTCTGCACGCTATACGCCATGACAAAGAGCAAAGGGGAGATGGGCTGTAGGCGTTCGCTGGAGCTAAGCACGGGCGTTAGTTAGGAGTAGGATTATGTGGGATGGGCTGCAGGGCTGGATAGGCCGGGGCGGTAGGTTGTGCAGGGGTTCGTGTCTAAAAACAATAAATTTTTCCTACGCCAAGAACCCTAATGCTATGACCTATCTATTAGTAATGCAGTAACGGGAGGGGATTTTTGCGAACTTACCCTTGAAGATCAAAAAGTGTTTTCAACATTCAAGAGAACGTGGTTGATGTAGTCGTACCGACACCGACCTCGGGGTCGTGTTCAAGTCTGACGACTCCTGCGGCTTCGACGACTCCTAGTGCCCGAAGTGTTGCACCTCCGAGGGAGTTACACATGTCTGGTGCTTGACGATGACTCCCGCTTCTCTGATCCACCAACATTTGTGGAAGCAGACCTTCTAGATCTGAATCTCGCAGCGCGACGACACTTCCCGGTGAAGAAATCTACTATTCATGCAGTCCAGACTTGGGACCACGGTCACGGGAGAGAGAGAGAGAGACAGAGAGACGATCAACTAGAGGTCTCCCCAAAAGAGAGGAAACCTTTTATTAATTATTGGTGTATTTATTTTCTCAAGATACCTCTCAATATATAGGGGAAAAGGGGCCCCATAGCTTATTAGCTAAGCCATGTGGGACTAAACAAGGGAGAGGAGAGGGGGAGGGTTTCCCGGCAGGCTAACGCCCCCATGGGCCCTGCCGGCATGTGCATGGGACCATGCGGCCCCTCCTCCCTTTTGGTATTTTCCCTCATGGGCCTTTTTAACTAGGGATTTTGGCCCAATAGTGAATTTTTTCATTTTAATTCTTTTCTTTTATTAAATAAATGATTATATCAATATTTAACATTTAATTTTCCATCTTATTCAATCCTCGTGACAATGGAACTCCTTCCATACCACTCCGGACATCCTCCGGACTTTCCTGGAACTCTTCTGGTTTCCTCTCTTTCTATTCTTCGGTGATTCCAACGATATCAAAATGATCTCCGAGCACCATCAAGCCCTTAAGCGTGATAGCCCACGGTTCGTAACACTCCAGACATGGTCAAGATCCCTATCGTACCAATGATCATCAGCGGGACCTGGATGCCCATGATGACCCATGTGCATTCCATGAATATGTGTCGTTGAACCATGAACGTCGTGTCCCATTCCTTTTGTTTGTGTGATACTTGAATTGTTCGAGATCTCATCAGTGACATCACCATGTTGTGTTCAATATCATTAGCGACTAATGCTACTTAACTCATTCTGACAAGTGATATCCCCGTGACCTAGTCACACGCTACACAGCTATTGGATATAACTTCTACGAGTGGGCCCTTGAGTATCTTTCTGTCATGCGGATGGAAAAATCCCGCTCTTGACACATAATGCCTCTGCATGCCCCTCTAAATACCTTAACACACCTTTATGATCACCGTTTCACCGAGTGATGTTTGATGCTATAAATGTATTCTTGGGTGATAGTGATTGATATGGTCTCACGATCTAAGAAATAAGACACTATGTTTTGTAATCATCGTAACTAGAACTTTGTGGCACGATCGTGTTATGATGCTTAGATTGGGTATTAATCATCATCTCACTCTCCCAATGAGGTGAGTTCATTGTCAATTGACATAAATGCCACATTATAAGGAAACCATGATCATTTGTTGACCAATGAATCAGTGACTAGAGATTCAAACAGGAACTATTAGTTGTTTATATATCACACGTGTATTGATATTTCCTTTAAATATAGTTATAGCATGATATAAAACCTAATCATAAACTTTGTGAAATATGATAATAATCCATATTATTATTTGTCTCTAGGGCATATTTCCAAAAGTCTCCCACTTGCACTAGAGTATAAATAAACTAGCTGCATTTGTTTACCAATCATCGGCACCATATAACCTGGCACTTCTGATCATGCTTGCTCATGGAAGAGGTTGAGTCTAGGGTCTGGACTTTATAACCCATCATATCCTTTGCAACTTACTAATGTCATCTTAATTGATATTAATACTTTATCATCTTATGATAACATCTTGTGTATGCATAGTAGTTATGGTAACAAAGCCAGGTCAGTTCCAGGAGCCAGCAGTGACATTAGATCAGTCAATGTGAACTTTCTCATGGGCACTGTGCCCTGGGACACACTCTCTATGAGAAAATGAACTTCTCTAGCCATAACACTATACATGACACCAAGCAGTATATTTATACTTATACTTTAAATGTAGTCATCGAAACAATAGTGCACCATGTGCAACTTTCGATGTTTGTCACCATGCTTTCTTTCTGACTCAAGTCGGTATTCTCAATGCAGAGATACCTAGTCTTTTAAGGTTAACATATGTCCTTCAGCATAACACTTTATGTTTTATGCATGTTGTCCTTTATAGATCTAGAAAATATGTCTACAGTTCTCATTAGACACTGTGGACAAAACCCAACTCAATGTTCAGTGATTCATACGTAATCACTTCCGAACTTTTCTTGTTAGATCTTATTATGTTGAGATCTCATCATGGTTTCTAAGACAAAACCTATGTCATAACATAGTGGATGGCGATCACACTTTTCTTCCTTTTAACCATTGATATAACACTCCAATGCAATTCCTAGATTAAATTATTAAGAACCATTCCTTCATCAATTCCTATTCTGAAACTACTTCAGAATCTCTTTTAGGAATACATTACAACATAATATTGTAATGTACTTTCTTTCAACTTACCCTTATAAATCATTAGTTATTACTACTTGTGCTTTTATTCTTAATGTGTCGTATACACATAAGAATATACATTAAGCTCCCACTCAAAATATGTTTCCTACATATTTGAGTCTGAAACTTACATTGTTCCCACTCCAAAATATGTCATTCACATATTAATTTAGGAAGACTTTATAGTTCCCACTTAATTTCATGAAAATTTCATATCTTCTCAATATTTTGAGTGGCTTCAAATCCATTGATCAATTATCAAATTGGGAGTTTCTTTTACGAGAAAACCCCTTGTACTTTAGCACTTCTGAATCAAATTCATTTGAATTCTCCCAAGACATTATTTGCGATGAATCGTGCTTTGTCTTTCACCTTTTCCATAATGACCTTGCAGTCCTTTGGAAAAATCAAGTAACCCCTTTACTTGACAAGATTTAGTAACACTTTAGTTTTAAATCTTAAGTGAAATTCACTTCTAGGTTTTCTCGCAATTTTAGTTTACCATCACTTTTTTTGTAGTTCGTAGGTATGTCATGTTCCGATAATCATGACAAGTGATTCACAAATGTCTCCATACAATATATAGGGTACATTTGCGATTCCTACTTTGTTTAGTAAAAGCACTAGTAGGGAAACACGATGATCACTATCATTGATCCTTTCCTTTATGTGAAGAGACACGTTCTGGAGCATGTTCCGTTGCGCTTATTTACACCCTGATGCAGGGTCACGAACCTTCATCGTGCTGTCACTTTCTTCCATTCACTTCATTGTCGAGGATCATACTTCCTCGAAAATGTACCAAACTTTAGGCAATACTACTTTTGCCTTTATTTTGGTTTTTAGTCATGGATTTCATATTCAAAGTTTCCAATGAATACACTACAAGGACTTGTTTGCAGTTGTTTTGGCGATATCGAATAACTCCAAAACTTCCACGACACTCCATACAAGATATGGTGCCGATCTCATGAATTTTAGATGGTTTAATTTATTCTAAGAGAGTGTTCGCTATTTCCAACTAACGGTCTTTACACTAACTCTGCCATACTTTATCTGGCGCCATCTATTCACCCACTCAATATCAATTATCACACCGTGATGCTTTGAATTTCAATGTATCAAAATGCACCACATTTCACAATTTCTTATGACAATCTCATCACGTCGAATTTCATTACTATTGATCAAATCGTAGTAATTTAATTCTCTTTTATCTTCAATACCCTTTGATGCTGAAATTCTTTGATCACATCAAATAGTTTTCATGCTTCTGTTTTATTTGGTAAACTCTTTTACAAAATTCAACAACTACAAAATGATAATCACCACTTTGTTGAAATACCGTACATTGAATACATATTTTCTTTCAACAATTCATCAAACACTTTGTATTTTACAATATGCGGTGTTTCAGTTATCTTACCAAACTTGGGCATGATTTAAATGTGACAAGAGATCAAATGACTTTCACATATTATCAACATAACTTTTGAATTTCAAACACTGGTTTCATTCAAAATGAATATATCATTAAGTTGGGTATTTTCGAGGCATTTCAATATTTTACAAATGTTCATTCATTATCAATTAGTTTTACAACACCAATAATTCACACATAATCGAAAAACTATATGAACATGAATAGAAATCATTCATAAAAGCAGAACAACTATTTTGTTACAAACTCATATGAATAACCGGCTCGCGAGGTGCAAGACACACTAATAAAGTTCATATTCCATCGATTACAATAATTATTAAAAAGATAAACTAAATGATAAATGTCGAGGGAGAGTGTCATCGGCCATCATCATGCTTGCCATAAACACGCAACATCACTTCCTCTCCAGCAAGCAGCTCTCATGCAGAAGGACCTGTTTTCACAAAACAAAACAAGCATTAGGTACTTCAATACTGCAACAAGTGTTTGTAAGATTATAATGTTTACAAAACTGTATATCATATATACCTTCATCATTGATGACCTCTCTGGCAATGGGTTCAACCTTCACGTTTGTGAAATGTAATATAAACTCATGGAAATCTAGTGTTTCCCCGTCACCTCTCATAATGCATGTCCGGGCGTACCCTTCATAGTAGGGAGGCAGCGACCGAAGTAATATGTCTATTGCAAAGGAATCGGTCATCTAGTAGTCCACAAAGTAAACCAGTCTCATGTGTGCATCATGCATGCACTCCAAGTGACTCGCCAGACAAGTGTTTTCCTCCATCTTTATGGAAAGGAAATCTCCAAGCGGCTCGTGCTTCCACATGCGCACTTGACTTTCGAACCCTTCTCTTAGCTGATCCACCATCGCATATGGGTCAATATCACCCATGAGTGGATGTAGTTCGTTCACCATCCCGTAGCGCATTATCATTTGAATGTAAGTGGACATCTCTTGACGAAAATAGAGGTCTTCCTGCTCTCGTGGGATCCCATAGTGATCTGGCTCGTCCAAATCCATCGTGAGGCATATGTAATCTTCCACATTATTCTTACTAAGGAGATCATTCAGACGCACAAGCCATTTAGGGAAGTTGGATCCATCAAGTCTTAGTTTTTCAGCAACTACCCATTCAGTAATCTCAAAAGAAGCTTCATGGTGAGCCATTTCTACATTTACAATTACAAAAGGATTTTAGACTAAGTTTATAATTATGTGAGTTAAACAAGAACTCCACTAAAATTACTATCCACAAAAAGGTTTTAGTGATTATATGATCCCCATTCACGACACTGCTCCGATTGTCACGGTCGGCGATATAGTTGCAAAGGTGGACGCCGAAACGTCGAGCACATCATTCATATGACTCATGTTCGATATTTCGATCATCTGTGTTCAAGGTCATGTATGTACATGCTAGGATCTCCAACTCGACCTTACATGTATTTGCTATGCAACATGGCTTACACCCACTGTATGCGAATGCAGATATGCCTGACACCCAATCGTCATGGCCTTCCTCATAACGGAGAACTTTCTTGATGGTGCACACTAAGGTAGAACACTTTTGTTGGTATTATATTTTAGGCATCATCTTATTTAGGCTACAATCGAGTATCTCATACTAGAACATACCAAGATGCACAAACAATAAACATCGAATGTAAATGCAATGTGATATGGTCCTTCGCGCTCTAATCTCCATCCTGCGTTTCCAGATCCAGTGCCTACGGCGTTGTAGTCCACCATCATGATGACTGTTACTACTACTTAGGAACAGAAAATAAACTACTTTACCTTGACTACGACTATATCACATCATAATGCCCCTGCAAAACAAAGTCAGACGCTTCTACTTTAACTTTGCATGTTTTACATGGCTGTTAGGGCTTTCGTGCAAGAACCGTTCTTACCTACGAACTTCAACCATAACATTGATCAAATAGTTGTCTATGGTATACCCCTTTCGGGGCCCTCCGTTCCAAATGGCATACCAACTAATGCGAGAGAGACAGATACCCCAAAACCACTTTATACGGTACAAGCCGTATGTCAAGCGTGGACCAGTCTCGTGAATTAACGTGTAAAGTTGGTTGGGGGCCGCTTCATCAAGCATTACTGCGGTATGCACAAGTACACATGGGAGGGTAATAACTATAAGATCAATGCCCACACGCTACAACTCGTGTGTTGTACCCGTATAAGCAATTCTACACATAGATCTAGCTCTAATACCACTACAGGGGTTCGCGCCTGAAAACAATAATTTTTTCCTACGCCAAGAACCCTAATTCTAGGGCCTATCTATTAGTAATGCAATAATGGGAGGGGCTTTTTGCGAACTTACCCTTGAAGACCAAAAATCATTGTCAATGTTTAGGAGAACGTGGTTGATGTAGTCATACCGACGCTGACCTCGGGGTCATGTTGAAGTCTGATGGCTCCAATGGCTCTGACAACTCCTAGTGCCCCAAGAGTTGCACCTCCGAGGGAGTTACACATGTCTGGTGCTTGACTATGACTCCCGTTCCTCTGATCCAGCAGCAGTTGCATAAGTAGACCTTCTGGATCCGAATCCCATAGCATGACGACGCTCCGTGGTGAAGAAGTCTGATGTTCGCGCAGTCGATTCTTGGGACCGCGGTCATGGGAGAGAGAGTATCAACTGGGGGTCTCCCCAAAAGAGAGGAAACCTTTTATTGATTATTGGTGTATTTATTTTCTCAAGATACCTCTCAATATATAAGGGAAAAGGACCCCATAGCTTATTAGCTAAGCCATGTGGGACTAAAAAAGGGAGAGGAGAGGGGAAGGAGTTGGCCGGCCGACCAAGGCCCCCACGGGCCCCGCCAGTCGGTGCATGGGGCCCATGCGGCCCCTCCTCCCTTTTGGTATTTTCCCTCATGGCCCTTTTTCCCTAGGGATTTTGGCCCAATAGTGAATTTTACCATTTTAATTACTTTTATTTTATTAAATAAATACAAATAAATGATTATATCAATATTTAACATTTAATTAAATATTATTCAATCCTCGTGGCAATGGAACTCCTTCCATACCACTCTGGACATCCTCTAGACTTTCCTAGAACCCTTCCGGTTTTCTCTCTTTCTATTCTTCGGTGATTCTGATGATACCAAAATGATCTCCGAGAATCATCAAGCCCTTAAACTTGATACCCCACGGCTCAGGAACACTCTAGACATGGTCTAGATCCCTCTCGTACCAATGATCATCAGCGGGACATGGATGCCCATGATGACCCCTGTGCATTCCACGAATCTGTGTTGTTGAACCATGAACGATGTGTCCTATTCCTTTTGTCTCTGCGATACTTGCATTGTCCGAGATCTGATCAGTGATATCACCATGTCATGTTCAATATCATTACCAACAAATGCTACTTAAATAGTTCTGACAAGTGATATCCCCGAGACCTAGTCACACGTTGCGCAGCTGTTGGATATAACTTCTCCGAGTGGGCCCTTGAATATCTTTCCGTCACGTGGATGGACAAATCCCACTCTTGACACATAATGCCTATACATGCCCCTCTAAATACCTGAACACACCTTTATGATCACTGTTTCACCGAGTGACATTTGATGCTATCAAGGTATTCTCGGGTGATAGTAATTGATATGGTCTCACGGTCTATGAAACAAGACACTATGTTTCCTAATCATTGTAACTTGAACTTTGCGACACGATCGTGTTATGATGGTTAGATTGGGTATTGCTCATCATCTCATTCTCCCAATGAGGTGAATCCATGATGAATTGGCATAAATGTCACATGATCAGGAAACCTTGATCATCCGTTGACCAATGAACTAGTGACTAGAGATTCACCGGGAACTATTGGTTATTTATATATCACATGTGTATTGATGTTTCCTTTCAATACAGTTATAACATGGTATAAAACCTAATCATAAACTTTGTGAAATATGATAATAATCCATATTATTATTTATCTCTAGGGCATATTTCCAATAGGTTGGGCCACGGGTTAGGTTTAGGTTTTTATTCTTGTCTTTTTTTTATTTTAGTATTTCTTTTATATCTTGTGCATAATAACACCAAATGAGTTCATTGTTATTTCTAAGTTTTTGTAATATTCAATAGATCATATTAAGCTACTATTTAGCAATAGTTATTGTCTTAAAAAATAATGGATTCTATAAATCCTATTTACTTCCTTATAGGAATAAAGTAGCACATTTGAATTTAGGGTTTTGTTTGATGTTCGAATTTTGGAATCTTTGCTAAATTTTGCATGTATGCAATTCAATGCTCATGAATGTCATGTAAAGACTTTTTTCTAGTCCTAATTTATAAAATCTTCGGATGTGACAAACTAACCCACTTAAGATGAATCTCATCCCGAGATTCGAAATGTCTAGCAAGGTGTGGGTGGCGTATTAGATGCTAACCCGCTTCAGAAGATTAAACTTAGCATCTGTAAAGGTAAATATTGATCTATATCTAAATTCTTCTTCCCTTAGAGATTGTGAATCCAATGTAAATAAGCTAGTGAGAAATTTGTGTGCTACCAATCTCTAGGATTTAATTCTGGAATGTTGTACTGGCTATCAATTCTTCTCAAGTGAGTTAACTTTAACAGATTCTCTAAGTAACTCCACATGTAACTATTCTCATCAATGGGTGCCTTGATATGAATGAATATGATGCACTAGTATTGAAAAATTACGAGTGCGATGTATGAATTAACCAGGAACTTAATAGTCACGAAGCCTGGCTTGTTGAGTGTTTTCCCCATGTTCACATGGTCATAGTTGCCTTCGGGGTTGAATCTGGCTTGGCTCCATCTTCAATCCTCCTCTCCGGGCAGTTATCAGCATAGTGTCCCTTCTGGTTGCACTTGAAACACGTCACTTGGATACTATCCTTCTTATGATAGTTGTCATTATGACCATTGTTGCCTCCAGAAATGTGGCCATTTCCTCCTCCATGGTGTTGATGTCAATTGTCACCATAGTTGTGATGACCATTACCTCCACGATAGCCATGGTAATTCATAAGAAGTGCGAGCCCGGTGGTGTGATCCTGAGTGGTAATTGTCATTGTGCTTCCTCTTGTGATTTTCCACCTGCTTGTGCTTTCCCTCTAGAATTCTGGCTTTGTCCATCGGCTCCTGGAAATTAGGGCAATAGACTACTGACAACAACAGCGAATGCTCATCACTAAGACATCTAGGAACCTCTCTCTTCTCTTAGCATCAGTGTCAACATCTTCAGCGGCATAGCGAGACAGATTGTTGAACTCCTCTATATAGTCCGCCACCTTGTGATTGGTTTGGCGTAGGTTGTAGAACTCCTTCCTATTCAAGCTCATGGTCCCTATAGATACATGGTTGGTCTTGAAACCTTCCTCAAACATATCCCAGGTGACAGCAGCAATGGGGTGGGTGATCTGGAAAGCATCCCACCAGGAAGCAGTTGGTCCCTCCAATAGGTGAGCAACAAATCTCACCTTCTCAGCATCGGTGCAGCCAACAGTCACTAGATCCTTGTTCACCAAACACAACCAGTAAAGAGAAATCATAGGCTCAGTTATAGTGGAAAACTTAGCTGGCCTTAGTCTCAGAAACCTGGTGAGAGCATCTCCTTGGGGCTGGTTGTTCCCATTGTTGTTGTTGTTGTTGTTGTTGTTGTTGTTGTTGTTGTTGTTGTTGTTGTTGTTGTTGTTGTTGTTGTTGTTGTTGTTGTTGTTGTTGTTGTTGTTGTTGTTGTTGTTGTTGTTGTTGTTGTTGTTGTTGTTGTTGTTGTTGTTCTGGGCGGCCATGAACCGATTCATCACTTGAGTGATATATGCTTGTGCTTCTATCAGCTGAGCGATATCATCGGGTTGACGACGTGGAGGCATATGTTGCAACAACATAGACGAGTTATAGATAGAAATACTAGAGAAGTATTACTACCCATAACTATATGAAACAATCAATTGACACACAAGCAAACAATCATTAAAATAACACTCAAGCCAAAATAGTTTTGTTTATCTTATAGAAGTTTTGTTTTAGTCGCATACCATCCACAAAATAGTTTTGTTTTGACTAAAATTCGTTCGGGTGTGAACCTAGAATCTTAAAAGCAATGGACAGAATCTATCCTGAAACTACAACAGTGTTCACGAATTTTTCTGGGCACCTTAAACTCATCTGGAATTTTTGCTGATTTTTATGCTTATACTACAGAAAATTACTAACAAGATCCTAAACTATGAGCTTAATCCGATTTAACAGTAAAATTTCAGAAATCACGCAGTACAACAGGCCATGCAGAAAACTACAGCAGTAATACCACGAATTTTTTATCAAAACCTTCATTAATATATTATGAAATCTTTCAAAAATATTTTGGAACTTTGGTCTATCAAATATAACAGCCTAAGCATAATAAACCAACTATCACACAAGTTGTTGCAATGATCGATTGCTAGATCTAAGCGAAATCCTATCGAGAACTATATGGTGGACATCATCTAACTTCCTCGCACAAGTGTTCCTCTACAAGTTTGACAAGATGAGATTAGAAAAGAAAGATCAAGGATTACAAGAATCTAATAAGTACAAAATTATGAGTTCATTGCTAGAGAGAGAGTCTTCCTTCTATATTTAAAAAAATAAGAGTGTGGGAATTTAAAGTGAAAGTGTAAGAAGAGAATAGATAGAATGAAATAGTGTTTATTATTTCCTATGGCTTTCCTAATTCCATTCCTAGGTCATGATCCTACAATCAATACACTGCTCTGCTACCATCCTGTAATACCCTAACTTGATAAGGCTGAGTTCCTACGTATAGTGCCATTCCCTGGATCGGTTGACAGACACAAACAGTACAAATGAATAACAAAGAATATAACAGTGCATCATTATTACATCGAATGATCCAGAATTTTTAATTATTACATAATGTTTAGCTCAAATCTAGATCAAATAGTTTAGTAGCATGCGGAAGCATAAATAGATAATAGGATCCATCTCAATTGTTCCATAGGAGAACAAATGTCGAGTGGAGGGTCGCAACCTATAAGATCACTCAGAACAATCGGAATAACCTGCAACATCAAATGTTGCATCCACGGGGTGGTAATACTTTGAATATATGGAAAGTGGAGCCATGAAGGAGTGAAACAAGTCTATACACCACATGCTTATTTGCCTTGTGGAGTTCAAGGCATGTTTCCAACATCAAAATAAGTTTATCCTATGATTTTTAAATTATTTAGATCTTTCAGCACACAACCCAATTAAGTTCAACCACAAGTTTTATCAAATTATGAAATTGGGATGAGAGGGAATATGTCATAGCCACTAAATTCAGAAACTAAATTTATCCATAACCGAGGACACGACTAAGTACTTAGTTTTACATCCTATAGGGTTTGTACACTTTACCCATGTAACCTAGTCAACCTACACTTACCATGGCACGCATTTTGAGTCACAATAAGGAGAAGTCCAAGAAGAGACAATTCGGGAAGTAGTTCCCCAAACCCATACACGCACAATACCAACCTACCATTCGTTATATCTCTGGATACGAAGGGTTCAATTCACCACGACCTACTAATTCCAACCAACCACCCATAACTCACTGGCACATGGTTGCACACGAAAGCTATCAAACAAAGACACTAAACATTCCTCTAAGGCATGGGTTCCTTCCGCATTAAAATCCATCCAAAAATTATCAATCCCATCACACCCAAGTGATTCATTAATTTAGTTGTTCTGTTCTACACAAAACAATTTCTTTCAAAAACATAGTTCATCATGGTGTAAACCACCCTCGTCTAAGTAAGCACATCTAACATGCAGTGGCTCACCTAACAAGGATTACTACGACAATAATGGGATATAGCATAGCAATAATATTCCTACACATTCAACTACAACAATAGAGCTATAATGTATAGGAAAAATAAGTAGGACATTTATGTAGCACCACTTGTCTTGGTCGTAGGAGTCAAAAGCACAGTTTTGACTGTCGCAGACGTTGCACTTCTCACAATCTACACGGTTCGATAATACCGAGGTAAACAACAAGACAAAGGAATCAAAAATGCAACAAATGCGTGCATGCCATGTTCATAAATGTTGTAGTAGGATATTTAGGTTCTCTGATCATTATTCTTATAGATGGCATGCATGGAAAACTTTATAATGCATCAAAACCATTTATTGCATTAATTCGATCTATTTAATAGGCTTTATTCAATTTAAATTAGCTTCTATTGTAAACTGTAGAGATAATTTTCGGTCAAAATACTCCTAGATAGGTATTTTGATGTAGAACCAGGAGCAAAAGGATTCATGTCAAAAAAGACATACATATATTTTTCTAAAATTAAAATACTATAATAAGCCTTTTAATATGTCAAACTTTATCTATACTGTAAACTCGTAATTTTATTCTAGAATCATATTCTACAAAAAAATCAAATCCAGGGTTATATCATTTGTAATTTTCTGATTTGTATTTTATTTTCAATGAATTAATTGCTCTAAAAAGGGTGTTAAACCAATTAAATAATCACAACAAATATTTGTAGTAAATGTTAGATCCAATTACATATTAATAATCTACACAAAATTATATTTCCAATAGTATCTTATTTGTCTTTTTCTGATATGTAGATATTTTCCTATGAATTTTTGAAATTAAATATAGTTTCTGCAATTTTTAACCATCTTCTTTATTTGCAGATTAACTGCGTCGACTGTCGCTGACTGGGCGCTGACACGGACACCACGCCTGCACCACGTGGCATTACTCCACTGTCCGGTACACCTTGGGCTAAGTGTTCTAATCGTGAGCATCCATCCCAGATCTAACGGAAGAGAATGGTATCTTCATGGCTCACCAGGGGAATGATGGCGGACGGCGGCGACTCTGGATACGTCGAGCGGGTTGATGGAATCAGCGTGCTATGGTGCTTCCCTGGGCGGCGACGGTAGACAGCTGGAGTAGTCCGGCAAGGCGGAGCTCCTCCGACGGGGAAAACGCATCAGGGAGAGGCGGTGAAGGATATGGGGATGGTTAGAGGAGAAAGGGAGGACTCAGGGTGAGGGAATCCTCAAGGTCATGCTCTACCTCGATGAGTTCCCTAGCAGATTGATTTGAGCTCTGGGTGGTGCTAGAGTTTATATGGAGGGGCGGCATGGAAAAGGGGCAAGGGTTTGAACAGATTCAACGAATTCGATGGAATTTGTTTCGGACAGGGACATGTTCGTCTCGTGGAAACCATACAGAGGTGGGGGATGACACGCAGGCCTTGTGCGTCAGCGGCGGAGAGAGTGCGAGCGGGATGCGCCTGTTGCTGCCGCACGCAGCGCGCTGCGGCAGAGAGTGAAGGGGAGATGGCCCGCTGGCGCTTGCTGGCGTCTATGTGTGAGCGTTATCTAGGAGCAGGATTACGTGGGCTGGGCCGCAGGACTGGATAGGCCGGGACGGTAGGTTGGGTTGCGGGTTAGCTTTAGGTTTAGTTTTTATTCTTTTCTTTTTCTGATTTTGGTATTTCTTTTATAACTTTGCATAGTAACAGCAAATGAGCTCATTATTATTTCTAAGTTTTTGTAATATTCAATAGATAATATTAAGCTACTATTTAGCAATAGCCATTGACTTAAAAATAATGGATTTTATAAACGCTATTTAATTCCTTATAGGAATAAAGTAGCACATTTACATTTAGGATTTTGTTTGATGTTCGAATTTTGGAATCTTGCAAAATTTTGCATGTATGAAATGCAATGCTCATGAATGTCATGTAAACACAATATTTTTCTAGTCCTAATTTCTGAAATCTTGGGATGTGACAAGGACGACGGCACGCCTTCGACTCACTTCATCTAGGTGTTCCGAGGATCTATTATAACTACTATTGTCAATGATTATCAATAGTTTAGTGGACCTTTTTGCAAATATATAAATGTTTTTATATTTCGAAACTTACATCCATTTACTTTATATATAAGTAATGTTCATGCATATGAAAAATAAATATTAATCCATATCGAAAGAAACATCTGATGGATGATTGTTTACAAGATCACACTTCTGAGGATTGTACAGGTGTTTATTAGTTAGGTAGTGGCTCAGACCAACTAGTAAGGATCAATATGATGCTAAAGTTTCATCATAATTTACTCATGGTGTGATCACAAAGTTATACAAGACTACTTCATGTAAGAGTATGCCCTTAATCATTATTTTGATTAACATTGATACCAAAGTTAAAGTGTGGACTAATGTTACATACAAGTGGTTACACATGTTTTAGTTCACAAGTGATGATGGAAGGTGGTAGGAGGGCCCCTTTTTGCTATTCAAGAGAAGAGCCAGTGTTTTCATTGTATCTCTCTCTTTTCATGTTTGAGTCAAATAGTATAAACACCACACTATTAAGAGGGGCGGTCTCGATGAGCTCCTTGAAGATGCCAAAATACCTACACACATCCCCAAAACTAAATAGCCATCACACCCACCAGAGGAGAGCATAAGACGAACGGAAAAAATGTTGTGTTTGAGGGTTTCTTCGAAACAGGCAGGCAATCTGGCGCCACCGGATGTGCCGCTAGAATGAGTTTTGGCCTGCCGATTTTGATAACCCCATATCGAACTGCTAGTCATAGAAGCACATCGACGGGGCACCGGTTCATCCGACACGGCGCCAGTTTATCCGGCGCGTAGCTGGTTCACTTTGGTGCAGACTCCGTCTCGCCGGTTGTGCTCTCGGTTCGTCCGGTGAGCGGTGCGCCAAATTTAGCGTCGGTTTGGTCGTAGAACCCCCCAAATGGCTACCTTCTCCCTTGGACTATATAGCATATCTTCCTCACTGAATAGGTTAGGTCAACCATTCATATTATCTCACTCTATTGTTGAAACATCAAAGTTTGAGGATCTCGCATTCTACCCACCCAAAGACAAATCCCTTTGGTAGAAAGCAAGAGGAGGTCTGGGTCTACATTTCCACAAAGCCATATTTCATTCCCCTTGAGTTCATTGAGTTTTCTTATTACTATTGGGTTCGTGGGAAACCCTAGGCGTCTAGGGTCGCCCGAAGGCTTTCGTCTTGTAATTTTCCTCGTGGAAAGTTTGTGAGGGTTTGGAGACTACCTTAAGTCTACCATAAGTAAGTGATATATTCCTTCGTGGGATAGACTCGGAGAAGAAGGTGAGCCTTCGTGGCATCGAGCAATCCTTCCTGGGACGTCACACCTCTCCAACATGACGTACCTTCTCCCCAAGGAAGGGAACACGGGAATACATCTTCGTCTCTGTGTGCCTCGATTATTCCTAACCAATCTCTTTACTTGTGTTATTTACTTTGTTATAGCCTTTGTGCTTGAAGTATATTATCATCATCTAGGTTGCCTCAGCTTGTTTTCATTTTAGGAACATTTATATTCCACACAGCCTAAAACTTGCAAGAGATTATAAATAATTTAATAGAAACCTACTCAGCCCTCCCCCTCTAGGTTAACCATCTCTATCTTTTCAATTGGTATTAGAGCCTCGCGCTCTTTCTAACGGACTTACCACCTAATGAGAAAGATGATTTTATCTTAAGATGAGGAGGGTAAGACTTATTCGATAAAGGAGGTTCGCAATATTGTTGCCCGTGAAGCCTGTGAAAAGGCTAAGGTGGATTCCAACCTACTTGTGAGTTATTTAGAAGGATGTTTTAAGGGTATTGGTGATGGGCATTTTCTTGGTAACGCTTTGGTAGTACCTCAAGGGAGGTCGTTGGACACCGAGAAGGATGTTTGTGTGGAGTTCTCTCAAGAGAGTGAGCCATAAAAGGTAACCACAAACCATGATCAATTCCCTGATGTATATCCTAAGCAAAAACTTACCATGCCTCATATTAATGGTTCGAGGCCCACACCCTGATTTGATGGAACTCACTTTTCTTATTGGAAAGCTTCCATGGAGTCTTATCTTCGCAGCTATAGTGTGGAGCTATTGGAGATTGTCAATGGCTCCAACCCACATGATCCAACCAACCTCACTACTGGAGAGTACTATGATCGACAACTCAATGCTACAACTTATGCCAAGATTTGGAGTGTCATTCATCACACTCTTCTTGATCAAGTTAGTGACATTGACATCACCAAGGAGCTTTCATATAAGATTGTATTTCTTCAAGAGGGAATATCCCACATCCAAAAGTTCAAATATGAAGCTGCCAAGTCTCAGATGAACTTGTTTTGGAACAAATATGGACAGAGCATCTTCATGTAACACCCTCAAATCGGTCCTATGCAAGTTTTAGCCCTTTCTGCCAAACCCGCATAGAAACGATTCAAGGACGCCCACCAGGCACTTTCGTGCGGGTGGAAAAACGAAGTAATAACATTACACAACAGTCCTCGATGGGACCCACAGAACAGATATATATATACAACAAGACTCCATGAGGCAAGAATACAGATATACAGTACAAAGATCCAAATCAGTTTGAAAACGATAGAGCGTCCAACTAAGGACAAGATGCAAATGGGGCTAAGAGCCCTGAAGAATAACCAATGGCGTCCATAACCCTGCCCAGGCCAAGCCGGAAGGGTAACCCTGCTAACGACGGCGATCTCAAACCTGCTAAACAAAAGGGGTGCCGACAAAGGGCAAAGGAAAAAGAGGAGCGTCAGTACTGAGGCCAGTACATGGCGAGGCTAGAATTCGGCGGCTCTCGCCTACATAGGTATGGTGGGCTGAAGCGGCAGCACAGCGGCACTAAACAACCTATAGAGACTCGTTACACTGGCGGTTATCAGAGAGGGATAAGAAAGACCTATTCGGATCTAACCTGAAGCTAACACCAAACAAACCCATCCTGGTATTTCCCCCTCGAGACCAAACGAGGAAGTCAGACCGAGGAACTCACACAGTTGGCAATTTTACTCATTCCGTTATAGTTGCAGCAATTACTAATCAGAAATAGATAGCAGGAGTCATCCTTATAGCATAAGTAGTGGGCAGTTTTAATTAACCATTCCGTGGTGGTTGGAACCTTTACTAGTCAGATATAATTGTCTTGAGGAATCCCAAAACCCAGCAGTTGTTGGCACTTTTATCACATTCCATTAGAGTTGCAATACTTACTAAGCAGGTATAGTATGACATAGATCACCACAGATCCACCAGTTGTTGGCATTTTTAATATCCATTCCGTTATACTTGAACTGATTACTAGTCACATATTAAGTCAAATTTATAGCACTACTTTAGTTATGCTTGTCTATGATCGAGATACTGTGCTCCAAGTCGTCCATAACCGTGGACACGGCTTTCAGAAAGTTTTACCCTGCAGGGGTGCACAAATAGCAACACACACTCGATCAACCTCGGAAAAACCAACTCAAAACCCAACGAGGCATTCACGACAAAGCGATCACAGGATTCAGAAATATTTCAGGGGGACACCCCACTAAGCTACCCGCAACGAAGTTGGCCGGCTCCGGAACGGACCTGTGGTTTGACGGCGGCTGTAACGACTGGGAACCCGAAAGTGTGACTAGGCTTGTCGATACCGCGAAAACATGGCGCGATCCAAAACAGTACAGGTGCTCCACGCACAATCTTAAATAAAGCATAAAGCATGGCATAGGTATAGGATAGTAATAAAACCCCAAACTACTTTGTGGCCCCAAGAAATAGAAATGAATCAAGCTCTGGCTCAGGGGGGTCCATAAGGCCTCCCGGATGTGGATAGTGCAAAAAATCAAGGAACAGGTATCAAGTACTCGGGGTCCTACGGGACAGAAGTGGGCGTGGAAGAACCAAATAACATCTATTGCCCACCGATGCCTCTGCATTAGTTATATCTAGCATTTTAATAGTTGTATTTAAAGTCATGATCATCTCCACCACTAAACATCTCCACCTTAAACATCTGCCAGCATTCCAACAACTGTGGTATTCGACAACACGAGATCACACCTGAGCAAGCAACTACGACTCGCAAGGCCAGCTATCTACCAAACACAGGTAATAGGAGGTGTCCAAGGCAATATAGAGGCTGCACGGGATATAACTGGTACGGAACACTAAAGCATCACGACACGGATAGCAATAGATCAACAGGAGGAAATAAAGACTATAAATGCAAAATAGGTAGAAGGGGGAGAGATGCTCGCCTAGGAAACACTGTCGGAGATTCATATTCGGAGAACTTGTCGATACTCGCATCAACTCATTGGCCTAATCCGTGAAGAAGCAAACACTAGAAGAAACACCGGATGCAATATTTAATACTACGGCAGAAGATCCGGCATGATTATGATATGATGCAGATGCGGTGCAATTAGGCAATATTAAGCGGAACTGGGGCCCCAACAATTAATTAATAGGTTCCAGTTATTTAGATACCCCACAAATTAAATGTTGTCTTAACAGGGTGAAACATGGCATCGGTTCGCTACGCCAATTTAAATGAAGTCCGAAATAAGATAAAGATATCCCGCATATGTACTCCATATTTAATTTAGGTCAATCTCCTAAATACCCCCAACAACCACAATATGTATGCGAATATGAACAATTTAATATGCAACAAGTTTGTATTTCATTTATAAAATACGGGCTCAAAAAGGGGTCACACATTAGGGGTCGAAGATCTTGGGGTCTCGAGGAATCGGTCTCGGCTTCGGACTCCGGGATCGGGTCTCCAGGGTCTTGGTGTTCGACGGGGTTCGAGCGTGCCATGATCGGTCTTCGGAGCCGTGTGGCGATCTTGGGGTCAGGATCTCGGCCATGTCGACGCACTTGGGTCTCGACGCCTTTAGGTCCGGGGTCTGGGCGTCCATGAGGTGGTCTTGGGTTCGTGTTGGAGGTCTTGCGTCTTCGGGTCCCAGGAAGAAGAAGCGCTGGGTCCGACGGTGAAGATCATGAGTCGAGACAGGGAACTTGAGGCCCAGCACTTGCAACATAGGCTCGCTGCATCTTGCTTGGCACAACACAACAACACCAGGGCTTCGATAGACACATGTACAGGGCGACATGGTCTTGTAGGCCTGGGCGGAGGCGCTGGTGGGGGTCGCCGGTGTCGAGGCGGATAGGGTCGCTGGCCGGCCAAGGGGAGCCGTGGAGAGGGGTGTCGAGGACGGCGGGCGGAGTCTAGGCCGAAGGAGAACCTCCGGCGAGGACGGGCGCGCAGAGGCAGCGGCGCTCGCAGCACGAGATGCGGGAGCGGGGGTAGGTGGCGAGGCGAGGCCGCCGGTGGCTTCGGGAGGAAGAGGACGAGGGTGCCATGGGGGATCGAGGGCGTCCCTGTCTCACCGTCGTGCGAGGAGACGAGGAGGGGAACCCCGCTGTTGGCGACGAGGAGCTCGAGGCGTGGAGGATGCCGTCTGCGTCGGCGGGCCTTGGCGGCGCGTGGCCCGAGGAGAGAGAGAGAGGGGAGCGGCGCGCGGTGCGACCGCGTCTCCCGTGTGGGCCCGGGGCGGAAAACGAGGCGGGGCGGCTATCGGTCGGGGTGGGACCCGCGACACGGTAGGTGGGGGAGCAAGCGGGGTTCCAGGCGGGAACGGGCGGCGACCAGGTGGGGTGGGATGCGTGCAGCTGCGTGGGGCGCGCACACGAGCGGGAAAACGGTCGGTGGGGGCCTAGGCTGGCTGCAGGCCGCAGGTGGAAGTGGTGGCGCATCTGTCCAGCGGCTGAGGTGGCGCACAGGGGTTGGAGGGAGGATTGGGCCAGGGTGAGGTGGCGACCGGTGATTGGCTGGGGTGAGGTGGCTGGGGATGGGTAGATTAGGATTAGGTAGGAACAGGTTTGGGGTAGCTCTAGTTTTTGTACTGGGGGTGGCCGACTGGGTCGGATCGGCACGGTACGGCTGCCCCCTGAAAATAAAATAAATATTTTATTATTTAAAACGGGGCTTTTGAAAACCATTGGTAGACGAAACAAAATAATCCGGAGACCCGGGTTTTGATTTAAATAATAACGGGGCGTTTAGAAAACGAAAACAGACTTTTCGAAAATAGTTTTATGCAAACAAATGCAAGATGACATGACGATGCTCAAATGCAAGGTGGCATGATGACATGAGCATGCGGTCATGACGATGCAATGCACAAAAACACCGCGATTTTCTAGTAGTGGTTTTTGCGGGGCGCCACACTTCGAGACCTATGTAAGACTTATTTCTCTCCATGTGAAGATAAAGGGTCTTGGTTGTGACAAGTATTATGATGGTTTCAATGTGAATAGTGAGTTCATCAAGTCCAAGATTGTTGTCATGATCATAGTTGAGTACAAACAACTCTCCCTAAATTTGCAAATTCTTGATGCTAGAAATTCTTTCTCTCCCGATGATCTTGTGTCATACTTTGTTGCAACGGATAATATGTAAAATTAGGGAAAGAAGGTCAAGGAGATCAATCATGCCATGGGGCCATCTCATACGCTCGCATTGAAGGACAAGCATGTGCAAGTGGATGAAGAAAGTGAAGAAGAATTGATCAAGATCAAATGAGTGAAGTTGATGAGATCTATCTCGGCTTGAAATTTTAACCAAGAACATGAATTTCCAAAGAAGGAGAAACTCAACCAGAACTAGTGAAAATAAAATGGCTTGTTACAGTTGTGATCAAGCGAATCACTTCACCAACAAGTGTCCTTTTCAGAAGAGATAAGATAAACTCAAGTATCAAGAGGGCGTCAAGCCAAGTTTGAGGTCCAACCCCATCAATAAGAACAAGAGACGGGAATGCAAAGGCTTCCTAGATCAAGAGTACATATCCGATGCAGAGAGTAAGGATGAGGAGAAGGTTGTGGGTGTGGGTGTGGATGATAGCTGTGAGATTCGACATATTTTTGATGGTTTTTATTGATGGTTTTCCTCTGGATTTGATCATTTTCTAGCTTTACCTAACGCTAATACTTCAATAGCAAAGAAAACTTGGTTATTAATGTGTGTTTCAGGTTCTGAACATCAACGGAAGGTTTTAACAAGGGAAACACAATATTCAGGCAAAAACAAGCAAGTATCTTTTTTGGAAGCAATCAAGCGAGGCAAACAGAAGCTTTAACGAGCAACTATATGGTGGGAACATTTTTCCAGCCGTATAGCTGCCGCCGCCTCCGTCTTGTCAAAAGGGACAACTTTCATGAAGAGGACGGGGACGAAAACAGAACACAACAGCCGCCATCCCATCCAGAAAGGAGAAAGAAGAGATCCGGAGAAGGAGGAGAAGACGTTCTTCATCTTGCTCCATGATCTTCGACCTCCAAGACAACACACCCCCATAGCCATTACTTGTACTTGAGAGAGAGAGAGAGATCTTCACCTTGCAAGACTAGGGTTTGAGATTGTTTCTTCCTATCTTGAATTGTGTTGGATTACTTTTCTATTCTTATTGTGGATCTCCACTGTAATATCGAGAAGAACTCCCTTTATTTAATTATATCGATGATGCTTTCTTATCTCATGTGTGAGTAAGTTCCTTGGGCGTGGGAGATGTAAGGGATTGGTGAGATGTGATGTGCCTCCATATATTTTCCATTAGTTTTTGATTGATTTTAACTACTGTATTATGTGTGCTTGACAATCTATGGGATGCCTAATGCTTGTTGTCCAATTAAGGGCCCAGACAACATGATGCTTTATTCTACATGGATAGGATCTTGCTCGCTGGCAGACCGGCAACCGCCGAGTGACACGAGGAAACTAGTTGACTCGAGGAGTGACACGAGGAAACTAGTTGACTCGAGGATCACGAGGAACCACTGTGCTTATTGTTAGTCCGATCCAAGGAGCTTAATTGCTAAGCAACCTGAAGGATCTTAATCCTCTAGTGTCTGACCATGGTTTTGGTAACAGACTAGTAGGATTATTGAAGTTGGGATGAAATTTACCAAGAGGAGTTCTGGCTAATTATGGGTTGCTCACCTACACATATACTTATAAGATTACAATAGTTACACTTATCATTCGTCCACCTGGCACGACCACTATCATCTTGAACTATATCTCCCCGTGCCTTCTTTGTCATCTGCAAAAAACCACAAACAATCGAATTGTTTTTTCCTTTTATGCTTTTTATTCCTGAAATTTACATTTTAGTTTTACTTAAATACATCCAGTTTAAACCAAATATCATTGTTATTTCCACACTTGCAGTCAATTCCCCTGAAGACCTGTGACAACTTTGGATGTGACAGAGACGTTATTCATAAACACTTACCTTTGGGCTCCCTATGGGATCGATATCTATACTTCAAAACTAGCTACAAATGATCTGTGCACTTGCAGACATCAAGCTATTTTATGGCGCTGTTGTAGGGGAGCTAAGTGCTAAGTGTTTGTCTCTTGACATTTCAGGTGTTACTATTACAAAATGGTCTCCCTAGGAGACAAAGGGTCTACACGCTCTAGTAGGACCTATTTACCAGATTATTTTGAGCGCGTTCCTGCTCAAAGGCGCGAGGAAATTATTGAAAAACTTTTAAGATCAAATAAGGTTGAAGTTGAAAAGCTGAGTGATATTATGAAACATGTCTATTTACAGGACTACTACCAAGAAACCTAAGAAAACTCTCAGAGAACACAGT
The DNA here is from genome assembly GCA_023614405.1 of Avena insularis. Taxonomy (NCBI): domain Eukaryota; kingdom Viridiplantae; phylum Streptophyta; class Magnoliopsida; order Poales; family Poaceae; genus Avena; species Avena insularis. The sequence goes on from CM042690.1 coordinate 192,778,490, forward strand.
GCTCCAAGTTCCGAGTTTCTTAAACAATCAATATAATTCCCTAATCCTGGAGTTAGAGAATATCGATTTGATGGTGAGATTATTAAAAATTTGCAGGAAAAAGCTTTTAGTGGAAGGGAAGATGAAGACCCAAGAAGACATCTTAGAGAGTTCAATGATGTGATAACATCACCTGGGCCAAAAGGTTTGCCAAAGACTTCTCTCGTCTAAAATTATTCCGTTGGTCTCTTAAAGGTAAGGCTCTAGACTGGTTATATTCTCTCCCTTGTCATTACATTAAATGTTGGGAAAAAGGCATTGTTAAATTCATAAATAGGGTTAATCCTTTTAAGAAGGTAACTGAAATTATAAAGAATATAGGCAACTTTAGCCAGAACGTAGGAGAAAACTACCCACAAGTCTGGGATAGATTCTTTGGAATGATCAATAGTATTCCTAATCATGGCTATTCTGAATCAACTATTTGCCATTTATTTTACCATGGTCTTAATACTCAATGCAGAGAGTTGCTTGACTTCTCAGCAGGAGGATCGATAAATACTTTAACTGTTAAAGCATGTTTGGAATTGATGTCTACGAGGGATAAGAATGATTCTATATATAATCCTGATTTCGACACTAAGCTGGAAAAAGGGACACTTCGTATAACTCCTAATCTTATGCCTGAAGTACACAAAACAATCAAAGAAAAAGGTATACCTTCTGAACTTGTTAAGGAAAATAAAGTAGACTTGTTACAAGTTTTTACTGAAGAAGATGAAAGTAGAAAAGTTTTTCAAGAATTAAAACATCGACAAGCAAAATCTCATAATAACCTACAAAAGCACTTTCAAAAGCATAAGAAGATTTTGGCGGAACTCACGGAAAATTATGATGAGAATGGCCAAGAAATAAAATTATTTCACAAGTAACTTAGTATGATTTAACCCAATGTGAACAAATAGCATCTGGTTATCAAAATTTTCTTCGAGATGATATAGGTATTCCTGTATCTACTAATGTTACAAGGAGAGGTGCAGTTGTTACAGGACCATTAGGATCACCTGAATATGAAGCTAAAAAAGATCGAAAGGAAAAAGCCTTGCTCAAAGCAATCCAATCAGATGATACATTGGTGGATCCTCAAGATGAAACTACTTAAGAAACACAAGATCAAACCTTGGAGGAGCAAAATGATGCACATGACGATCGTTATGACTCTGATGCAGAGACAATTGATCCAAGAGAAGAAAATGAAAATAGCAATGAAGATGAAGTTGTTGTAGTAGAAAAGAAGAAGAGTGATAAGCAGCAACAAAAGAAAGAAACAAAAGAGCCTGACTCCCCACAAAAGGTAAAAGACAAGAATAAGAAAGGTGAGCAAAAGCTTCCTTATCCAGATCAAAAAAAGAAAGCACCGGATCAGGTAATCTATGATTCTTTTAAAAAGGCACTTGATGATCTTCGTCTAGAAATCCCATTTGCGGATGCAATAAAAGTTCCTACCTATTCTAAATTCCTCCGTGATATTCTTAGTAGAAAGAAAGAACTGAAACTGTTGCCATGGTGACTAGTTATCCTGCTAATGGGAAGCTATTGTCTAAATCGGGAGATCCCAGAATACCAACTATTTCATGCTCAATAGGCAAAATAGACATTCATAATGCCTTGTGTGATTTAGGTGCATGAGTTAGTGTAATGCCATATTCCCTATATAAAAGGTTAGGATTAGGGGAGTATTCCCCTACTACTATCACTTTACAGATGGCTGACAAGTCCACTAAACAACCCATTGGTATGATTGAGGATATTCTACTTAGAATAGATGAGCATGTTATTTCCACTGATTTTATTATTCTTGAAATGCTAGAGGATGAAAAATTATCCATAATACTTGGAATACCTTTCCTTAGTATTGCAGGAGCGTCAGTTGATTGTGTTGAGGGAAAAATAATCTTCAATGTTTATGATGCTAAAATCATCCGGTATTTTCCAAAGAAGCTAGAAGCAGGAGAAATATATATTCCACCGGCAAAACGAGTTCATATGGTAAGTGCCTTTGATAAGGGGCAACCCAAGGTAAGAATTCGAGAATAGAGAAGGGGTTGAATTATTCAACCATTCTTAATAAAATGCATAATGGGAGTCAACCCATCACATTAATAAAATAAATTAAAGAATAAAATGTTCATCGCATTCCTAGAACTTTTTCACAGACATTCTTGCAGAAGCACACCCGTGAAGATGCAGCTGTCAAAAAGTAGTAGAAACATCGATTGAACAAGTGTAGAATAAGTATAAAAATAAAATTTTAAGTTTTATCTACAAAAACTAGCTTAATCATTTTGTTCAGATTAAAGAGTGAATATCCAGTTGAGGAGAAGAAGTTAGGTTGTACTAATAATCCCGCTCTTTACATGCTGAGGTTGGTCGACAATTCCTACTGTCATTTTTCTGTCAAAAACAAGGTATTTTGCTAAGTTTCAGGATAAGAAAGAATTCTCGAAGAAATGGATTTTTTTTGATGACTATAGAAGGTTTAACGACCAACTATATAGCAGGAATAAAAATTTTAGCCGTATAGTTTGGCCGTATAGATATCTTTGTCATAGACAAATTTTCTTTCTTAGGCCTAGAAGGTTTAACGACCGACTATACGACGGGAATAAAAATTCCGGCCGTATAGTTCCGGTCGTATAGATATCGATGCCTTTATACTATTTCTTTCCCAGGGTATTGATGGTTTAACGACCAACTATACGGCAGGAATAAAAATTCCGGCCATATAGTTCCGGTCGTATAGATATCGATGCCTTCGTACAATTTCTTTCCCAGGGTACTGATGGTTTAACGACCAATATTGGGGATATACTTTCCGGGTATCCTCACTGTGCCTCACTGACCAGGGTGGCCTACTTCGGGTTAGAGCTTTGCTTCACAGGCGTGGCCATCGGGAGAAGAGACTTGAGTCCCCCTGCTACGGAGCACCTGGGAAGGCCCAGAAGACTTACCGACATAGGCCTGTAGTGTTACTTGTAGTTCAAGATGTACTCTGTAAACGACTCTTAGTCATAGCCGGATAGGTCTCTCCTGTAAACCCTAGGCCGAATATCTATATAAGCCGTCCTAGGGACCAGCCTTTAGGGACCCCACAATAGTCTATAATCTCAACCCGCACAGGCGAAACCCTTGTAACCCATATCTAGCTCTACCTTATTACTAGATTGCTAGCAGGAGTAGGATCCGTCCAAAGCCGGCAGATTCGAACCTGGGTAAACTTGTGTGGTCATCGTCCCGGAAACACCATATGTCTCACACCCCTCTCTTCCGCATGCCTCGAGGACCCCCTCATGGCGTACTTGTCATCAATCCGATGACAGTTGGCGCCCACCATGGGTCAAGTGAGCTTTGGATATGCGTTCTGAGCGAAATCTGGAAGAATTGGAATCGGCAAAACAATCACCGTCGACCGTGTCCTCTACACCAGCAATATCCCTCTCATCGTTCTCGACGAGACCTAGATTATGGATAGGGAGGTCATGACTGTGTACACCATCATGTCTTTTGGTGAGATCGATGATCGGTTTTGTTGAACCTGCCCCACCCACCCTAGCGGTGATGATAGAGGAAGAAGAAGTTTCTGGGTCCACTTTGTTCACGAAGGCGGCAGCGTTCTGGATCCCGTAAAATCCCAATCCCACCCAGTCCACATCTAACGCAGAGATAGTGGAGAAAGCTGAGCCTGAAGCAGATCTTACGGTGCAAGTCGAATCTGGAGTGGATGTCCCTAGGGAGGCCGAATCCTAGATCGATCTCCCCATCGAGGTCGAAATCCAGGAGGAGCAAGACAACAACTCTGGTTCCGGCTCTGCAAACGCTGGAACAAATCAACCTTTCCTGACACATATTCCGGTTATCACCAAATCCAGATGAATGAATCAGACAGAGTCAAAACTTCATTCATAACCCCCTTCGGAACCTTCTATTTTGTTATGATGCCCTTTGGGCTTAAGAACACAGGAGCTATGTACCAGCGCACTATGAAGCGTTACCTTCATGATCAAATCGGATGCAATGTACATGCATATATGGATGACATAGCGGTGATGTCCAAAAAGAAGGAAACCCTAATTTCGACTTGGAGGAAACATTAGCTAATCTACGCAAATACAATATAATGCTTAATCTAAAGAAGTGCTTCTTTAGAATACCAGCCAGAAAATTGTTAGGTTTCATCGTGTCTCAAAGAGACATACAGGTGAATCGTGAAAAATTAAGGCTATACTCAATATTTCCAGGCCAACTCGCCTGAAGGACGTTAAAAGACTAACTGGTTGCATTGCTACAGTTAGTCGATTTGTAAGCCAGCTCGGTGAAAGAGCCACATCACTCTACAAGCTCTTGAAAAAGACTAAAAAGTTTGTTTGGACTGATGAAGCTGAAGCTGCACTACAAGACCTGAAAATAGTACTTTCGTTCGCTCCTATCCTTGCGGCACCGGAACCTCGCGAACCGATGTTGCTCTATTGTTGCGACAAACAGAGTCGTCAGTGTCATCATGGTGGTGGAAAGCCTAGAGGAAAAACAGGAACACCTAGTGAAACGACCGACTTATTACCTCAATGAAGTCCTAACTGAATCAAAACATCGGTATCCGCACTATCAAAAGCTGGCTTATGGTGTGTTCTTCGCATCTCGGAAGCTACGACACTACTTTTAGGAGCATCAAATTACCGTGGTGAGCACAACTCCCACGAGAGACATAATTAACAACAACAACAACAACAAGATGTGTCACCAAGTGGGGAATAGAGCTTTTAGCTTTCGACATTGAGTACAAACCTCGTACAACAATTAAATCCAAAATCCTTGCTAACTTTGTCACTGATTGGACAGAGACAACGAAAAATATGACCCTCCCAGAGTCGGAATACTGGACTTTGCATTTTGACAGTCTAAACGCTCAGGGGATCGGGGGCTAGCGTGGTGCTCAAATCACCCCAAGGACATAAGCTTTTCTATGTATTGCAGATCCACTTCACGACAACAAATAACATTGCTGAATATGAAGCACTGCTGCATGGAATCCGGATTGCTAAGGATATCAGCATCCGATGACTAATGTGTTCGGATCTTGTTGCTCAACAAGTGTCGGATATCTGTAATGCAAACAAACACATGGCAACATATAGGGATGTCGTGGATGAACTATCGAAATTGTTCGAAGGGTTTGAAGTTCAACACATCCCTCGAACAGAAAATGAGAAAGCAGATGCATTATCTCGTATAGGCTCTGCGCAGAAGAAGGTCCCGAATGGCGCTTATTTAGAGAACCTCAAAGTTCCCTCTATAACAGGAGTTGATGAGGAATATCCGACCAAATCCGACTCACCTTTAGTAGCAGTTCTGGCTGTGATTCCCAACTGGACTCAACCCTACCTTGATTTCTTGGTAGACGGAAAATTACCCGAAGACGAGGTTCTAAGCCGGCAGATCGTCCGACGAGCGAAAACCTATACAATAATAAATGCTGAGATCTATAAGCGGAGTGTATCCGGGGTCTTTCAGCACTGTGTATCTCCGGAAGAAGGAGTAGAAATCCTAAGGGAAATTCACAAAGGGGAATGCGGCCATCACGCTGCAGCCAAATCTTTAGTGGTAAAAGCTTTCCAGCATGGATTTTTCTAGCTTACAGCCAAGGGAGACGCTAAAAGGCTGCCAAAAGTACGGCAAACAAGATCATGTTCCGGCTGATCAGCTGCGAACAATACCTAAAACATGGCCTTTCGCAGTCTAGGGGCTTGACATGGTAGGACCATTTAAACGGGATCCAAGTGGATTTACTCACCTCTTAGCGATGGTGGATAAGTTCACAAAATGGATTGAGGCTAAACCCGTCACAAGTTGTGATGGAGCAACAACTAGAATATTTATCGAGGATGTTATAATCCGATACGGTTATCCGCATAGTATTATCATGGACAACAGGAGCAATTTTTCTATGGGAGAAATTGCCGAATTCTGCGACGAACAAAATATCCGTCTTGACATTGTGTTAGTCGCACATCCACAAGCTAATGGACAAGTTGAAAGAGCAAATGGTTTAATCCTATAAGGCCTCAAACCAAGACTCGAAGCACCACTTTGTCGTGTTGTGGGGGCTTGGGAATATGAATTACCATCTGTGATATGGAGCTTGAGAACAACTCCGAACAGGTCAACTGGATACACACCTTTCTTCTTGGTCTATGGCGCAGAAGCGGTTCTTCCTAGTGATTTAATTCATACTTCTCCCCGAGTTGCTGTGTATATCGAAGATGATGCTAAAATTTCTTGACAAAATGATCTTGATTTAAATCAAAGAAGTTCGCGTCGTTGCTGAGCAAAGATCAACATCCTATCAGCAAAGGTTATGCAAGTATTGTTGGGGATATACTTTCCGGGTATCCTCACGGTTCCTCACTGACCAGGGTGGCCCACTTCGGGTTAGAGCTTTGCTTCACGGGCGGCCCAGTCAGGGAGAAAGACGGAGTCCAATCCGGCTACGGGAAGGCCCAGAAGACTTACCGACTTAGGCCCATAATGTTACTTGTAGTTCAAGATGTACTCAGAATCGACTCTTAGTCGTAGTGGATAGATCTCTCCCAGAAACCCTAGGCCAGATATCTATATAAGCCATTAGGGAGAGCCTTTAGGCAACACCTCAATAGTATACAATCTCAACTCGCATAGCGAAACCCTTGTAACCCATATATTGCGGCTTCGCCAGACATCGGTTGCTAGCAGAGTAGGATCCGGCCCAAGGTCCGGATTCAACTGGTAAACTTGTGTGCTCACTATCCCGGAATACCATACGTCACACACCCCTCTCTTCTGCACGCCTCGAGGACTCCCTCATGGCATACTTGTCATCAATCCGATGACAGTTGGCGCCCACCGTGGGGAAAGTGAGCTTCGGATCTGCGTTCCGAGCGGAATCTGCAAGAATCGAAATCGGCGAGACTATCACCGTCGGTCGCATCCTCTACGCCAAGGACGTCCCTCTCATCGCTCTCGAACGAGACCTAGATTCTGGCTAAGGAGGTTGTGACTGCCTACACAATCACGTCTTTTGGCGAGATCGATGTTTACATCGGTTTCGCTGAACCTGCCCAACCCACCCCAGCGGTGATGATAGAGGCAGAAGAATCTTCTGGGTCCCCTTTTGTCCATGGAGGCGACAAAGTTCTGGATCTCAGAAAACCCTAAACCCACCCAGCCCACACAAGTTGTGGTGATAGTGGAGAAATCCGAGCCTGAAGAAGACCTAGCAGCCCAAGTCGAATCTGAAGTGGACCTCCCTGGAGGAGTCGGATCCCAGATCGACCCACCCGTGAAAGTCGAAATCCAGGAGGAGCATATCAATGACACTGATTCCGGCTCTGATGATGCCGGGACAGACAGACCTTTCCTAAGGTACACATTACGACGTATGATAATGCAAGATGCGAGCGCAAATGCAATTCTCGAGACCATCAAAAGTTTTTGACATGGCTGATCGCGAAAGCCGCAGGTACCTCAGGAAGCACGCGTCGCACTTCGTCGGGTACGTGGGATCCGGATCCGGCTCTGCTGATGCTGGAGAAAACACCGACTCGATGCTGGAGGCAATTGGAACAAACACCGACGTACCCGCATCCTCGGATGAATCGATGACGTCAGCAGATTTCCGAAAGTTCTCCGTGGAATATGAAGAGGAGTACAACTCCAAGGCTGCAGAAGAAGGAGAAGCCATGGATGAAGGATCCGGGGAACACTCTCCCAAAGCGTAGGATGACATGGACGTCGGAGATAATCCCGAGGTCCAGATGTCCGAAAGTACCAATCAGAGCTTGACTCCAGGAAATGGACCCAAAGCCGTCTTTGCTACCGGCGCTGCCAAGAAGGCAAAGAAGAAGAACAAGAAGAACAAGACCCCGGCAAAAGACCCTCTGACAGAGGAGGTGATTGCCGAGGAATACGAAGAAGACTTGGATGGAGCACTTATCCCAGAAGAGCCGAAAAAAGAAGAATCGGTGGATGGACACGTGATCACCGAAGGTGCGCGTAAACTCATCGATGCTGCATTAACCACACCTATTCCTACAGTTGTAGAACTTACTGCTGAAGAGCTGGACGAAAGGGCTCAAGCCCTAGAAGCGCGTCGTCAACAACTCCTGGATGAAGCCAAAAACATCGAGGTGGAGAAGAAACGGATGGCAACTAAGGACTACATGTCTCGGTTGCATCAGAAGACACGGAAGCGTCACACCGATGACGACCAATTCCCACATGTCCGTGCCGTCCTTTTCAGAGATGAGATGGGGAAGCCACGGAAAGATAGCAAAGGAGATTGGGTATATCCAACCCTAGTACAGAATACCGTGGCGACCCGAGAAATTCTATCGGCTAATCCAGCACCAGAGGAGATCCATTTGGGTATCAAGCTACTCAACAAGGGACTAGAGCAGCAAAAGGTCGCCCTGTCCGGAAGTCAAAAACTGGTCTCGGATTCCGACCAATGTCGAACAGTTCCGGCATGCGCTGACGTGAGACCCCACCGTGTTCGGAAGCATCATTATCGCCCCGAACAACGGGAGGACAATTATTCGAGAACCGGATCGTCAGGACAGCATCACAGGACTGCACGCGACTAGAGCAACGCCGCACCAGCGGCCGAGAAAGAGGCCATCGTTGCTCTGAATATGAGGAATTCTCCCCGACGAGAATCTAATGATCAAAGGGGAGAAGATAAAGAGAAACGTCGGGAGGAGGATTGTCAAAAAATGCCACCTCCTAGACATGCAAGCCATCCGGCTGAGCCCCACCATGGTGGGAACGACAGACGAAGAAACGACGGAAACCACGCCGGAACAAGCAGGCAGGGGGCTCGTCGTAGTCAAGACCCTCCCTAGAATCGGAATAATGACATTCCGGACGTAGGCCGGTGATCAGCCGGAAACTATCCAGCTGCCCCACCCTCACCACCACACAGTCATCACAACGGCTCCCAAGGAGGGCAAGGAGGACGACGTGGCGGAGGAGATGGTGGCAGAAGCCGAAGTCCGGCTCCAAGGCACCGCAGCCACAACCGACATTCGGGACGATCTTTATCCCCGAATGACGCAAGGCACAGGATCAACTCCAACATAGAGGCTCAGCGCTACGAAAACGATGATATCTACGTGGGGCCAAAGTGCTCTGGACCACGCATCAGAGCTACAAAATTCCCGGAAGGATTTGCTATCTCAAGATATATCCAAGCCTACGATGGCATTGCTCGGTCAGATACCTGGCTACAGGATTTCTTCCAAGCTTGCTGCATCGCCAAAGGCGGAAACAGCTTGGTCGCAACCCGATATCTCCCACTTATGTTGCGGAAGACGGCGCGATCATGGCTCAATGAACTTCCGGAGAACACCATCCATAATTGGTATGACACGCAAAGTGCGTTCTTTCGGAATTTCGAAGGCACATATCGGAGGCCCTGTACGGTCGGAGACCTGCAGCGTTGCACCCAGAAAGCCGGAGAAACTTGTCGAGACTACCTCGGATGATGGATCGACACCAAGAACTCCTGTGAAGGAGTAAATGATCAAACTGCGATTGAAGCTTTCATTGCTGGTCTCCCAATTGGTCTACTGCGTCATTGCTTGAAGTGTGACAAGGTCACTGATTTGGGAGAGATGATAGAAACATCGAGCAAATATGCAAATGCTGACGACGATGTAGAGGGATTGCTCAATGCCCTAGTTGTGCCTCAGTCGGCAAGACAACCAAAGCAACAAGCTCAGAAGTGCAAAAATACCTCAGAAGAAAAACCCAACGCGGAAACAGCATTGGTTACTACTGTTTCCGGGTCTGGAGGACGAGGAGAACGTGGCGAAGGCCACGGGTGTGGCCGTGAGACTTCAAGGGTCCAAGGTAGAGGAGAACAGCAACCAGGCAAAACCTACTCTTGGCCCGACATTGCCAATAACCCATGTGTGCATCATCTAGACGCCAATGGGGACTCGTCCCACACCAACGCCGAATGTCGTTTCAATGACGACATCAAAAGAGATGACATCGCAGGCTACAAAGCTAAGTGGAAGAAGGGAAAGAAAAATCCCGAAAAGGACAAGGAGACCAAGGAAGAATCCGATATGGAGGAAGCTGATGCTTCAAATCCCAAGCCAGAAGGGAAAAAGACTTTTCCCACCAAAAAGGACACTTATGTCACTTTCCTCAGATCTCAACCAGCGAAGGTCAAGAAAGCAGTTCTCCACAAGCTCAATGCAACAGTTCCGGCTGTCCCCCAGTATCTGGACTGGTCAGAAGTGGCAATCACATTTGACCGCGATGATCATCCGCCTAAGTTACACAGGCGAGGAAAATACGCCTTAATCGTCAACCCACTTATTGATGGTTATGGTTTCTCCAAGACACTCATGGACGGTGGTAGCAGCATCAATATTATCTATGTCGAAACTCTACGCCAGATGAAGATCTCGGAAACCCAGCTGAACCATAGCTCTGTGATATTTCACGGAGTTGTCCTAGGAAGACAAGCTAATTCCCTGGGAGAGATTACTTTGGATGTTACCTTTGGAACTCCAAAGAACTATCGGACGGAGGCACTTTCTTTCGAAATGGTCCCGTTCAAGAGTGCATATCACGCTATATTCGGACGTCTGGCTTACTGGGCTTTTATGGCTCGTCCGTGTTACATTTACAATATGATGAAAATTCCAGGTCCCAACGGTGTGATCACTATCAGGGGAGACCCGAAGAAAGCGCGAGAGTGCGAGGATGGAAATGCTGCCTTTACCGAAGCCGTGTTGCACGCCTAGGAGTACCAGGAGATCAAGAAGAGCATAGACCCGTCCAAGATGCCCGCAACGAAGAAGGAGGTGACAAAGCCAAATCCAGAGTTCAAGGCATCAGAAGAGACGAAGAAAGCACCGTTGAAGGATGATGACCCCTCCAAGGTGACCCAGATAGGCGTAGGCCTAGGTAGCGCATAGAAAAGCATGCTCATCAAGTTCCTCCAAGCAAATCAAGATATCTTCGTATGGCAGCCATCTGACATGACCGGAGTACCTAGGGAACTTGCCGAGCACTCTCTAAATGTAAACCCGAATGCTAAACCCGTCAAACAGTCCTTACGACAGTTTGGCGACGAAAAGCGTAAGGCAATAGCTAAGGAACTAGCGCAACTCGAGTTATCCGGATTCATAGAAGAGGTCATCCACACTGAGTGGTCGGCCAATCCTGTAATGGTCCCTAAAAAGGATACCACTGATTTAAGGATGTGTGTTGATTATACTGCCTTGAACAAGGCTTGTCTAAAAGATCTGTTCGCTCTGCCTAGAATTGATCAAGTTATCGATTCTACGGCAGGCTCAGAACTCCTCTGTTTTCTCGACGCATATTCCGGTTATCACCAAATTCGGATGAAGGAATCTGACAAAGTCAAAACTTCATTCATAACCCCTTTCGGAACCTTCTGTTTTGTTACGATGCCTTTTGGGCTGAAGAACGCATGAGCTACGTACCAGCGCACGATGCAGCGTTGCCTCCATGACCAACTCGGACACAATGTACATGCATACATGCATGATATTGCGGTAATGTCCAAAAAGAAGGAAACGCTGATTTCCGACTTGGAGGAAACATTTGCCAATCTACGAAAATGCAACATCATGCTTAACCCAAAGAAATGCTTCTTTGGAATACCAGCCGGAAAATTGTTAGGTTTCATTATGTCTCAAAGAGGCATAGAGGTGAACCGAGACAAAATCAAGGCTATACTCAATATTTCTAGGCCAACTCGCCTGATGGACGTACAAAGATTAACTGGTTGCATCGTTGCAGTCAGTCGATTTGTAAGCCGGCTTGGTGAAAGAGCCACACCATTATACAAACTCCTGAAAAGGACCAAGGATTTTGTTTGGACTGATGAAGCTGATGCTGCACTACAAGACCTGAAGAAAGTACTCTCATCTGCTCATATCCTTGCAGCGCCGGAACTGATGTTGCTCTATCTTGCTACGACAAATAAGGTCGTTAGTATCGTCATGGTGGTGGAGAGACCAGAGGAAAATCAGGAACACCTGGTGCAGCGTCCGACTTACTTTGTCAGCGAAGTCCTGACAGAATCAAAGCAGCGGTATCCGCACTATCAAAAGTTGGCTTACGGTGTTTTTCTAGCATCTCGTAAGTTACGACACTACTTTCAGGAGCATCCAATTACCATGGTGAGAACAGCTCCCATGAGAGATATAATTAACAACAGTGACGCCATAGGACACGTCGCCAAATGGGGCATAGAGCTTTCAGCTTTCGATATTGAGTACAAACCTCGGACAACAATTAAATCCCAGATCCTTGCTGACTTTGTCGCTGATTGGACAGAGATGAAGAAGAACATGATCCTCCCTGAGTCAGAATATTGGACCCTCTTTTTCGATGGGTCTAAGGCTCGAGGGGGCTCGGGGGCTGGCGTGGTGCTCAAATCACCCCAAGGAGATAAACTCTTATACGTGTTCCAGATACACTTCACAGTGACAAACAATATTGCCGAGTATGAAGCGCTGCTACATGGAATCCGGATTGCTAAGGATATTGGCATCCGACGTTTGATGTGTTACGGAGATTCTGATCTTGTTACTCAACAAGTGTTAGATATTTGTAATGCAAATAAACACATGGCAGCATATAAAGCTGTCGTGGATGATCTATCTAAATCGTTCGAAGGGTTTTAAGTTCAACATATCCCTCAAGCAGAAAATGAGGAAGCAGACGCACTATCTCGGATAGGTTCTGCGCGGAAAGAGGTCCTGGATGGCGCTTTTTTAGAGCACCACAAAGTTCCCTCAATAAAGGGAGTAGATGAGGAATATCCGACCAAATCCGACTCACCTTTGATAGCAGTTGTGGCTGTGATTCCCAGCTGGACTCAACCCTACCTCGATTATTTGGTAGATGGAAAATTACCTGAAGACGAGGTGCTGAGCCGGTAGATTATCCGACGAGCAAAAGCCTAAACTATTGTTAAAGGTGAGCTCCATAAACAGATTGTTTCTGGGGTTTTTCAGCGCTGTGTATCTCCGGAAGAAGGAGTGGAAATGTTAAGATAAATCCACGAAGGCGAGTGTGGTCACCACGCTGCAGCCAAATCTTTAGTGGCAAAAGCCTTTAGACACGGATTTTTCTGGCTTACAGCTCAGGCAGATGCCGAATGATTAGTCAACACGTGCAAGGGCTGCCAAAAGTACGCCAAGCAAGCTCATGTCCCAGCTGATCAGCAGCGAACAATACCTATAACATGGCCCTTTGCGGTCTGGGGGCTTGATATGGTAGGACCTTTTAAACAAGCTCCAAGTGGATTTACTCACCTCTTAGTGATGGTGGATAAATTCACCAAATGGATTGAGGCTAAACCTGTCACTAGTTGTGACGGAGCAACAACCAAAATATTTGTCGAGGATGTTATAATCCGGTATGGTTATCCGCATAGCATTATCACGGACAACGGGAGTAACTTTTCTATGGGAGAATTGGCTGACTTCTGCAACAGGCAAAATATCCGGCTTGACATTGCGTCAGTCACACATCCACAGGCTAACGGACAAGTCGAAAGAGCAAATGGTTTAATTCTACAAGCCCTAAAACCGAGACTCGAAGCACCACTACGACGTGCTGCGGGGGCTTGGGCAGAGGAATTACCCTCTGTAATTTGGAGTTTACGAACAACTCCAAACAGGTCAACAGGATACACACCTTTCTTCTTGGTCTATGGCGTAGAAGAAGTTCTTCCTAGTGATTTGATTCATTCTTTCTCTAGAGTGGCCACGTATATTGAAGAGGATGCCGAGATTTCTCGACAAAATGATCTCGACTTAGTCGAAGAAGTTCGCGTCGTTGCTAAAATGAGATCTACAGCCTATCAGCAGAAGTTACGCAAGTATCATAGCCAGAGAGTCCGAAATAGATCTTTCAATAAAGGTGATTTGGTTCTCCGGATTGTGCAAAACAGAAAGCACAAACTTTTCCCAGTATGGGAAGGGCCCTTTTTAGTTAGTCGAGTATTGCACAATGGATCGTACTACTTAACTGACATGAGGCCAGTCAAAGAAAGACCTGCTACTAAGAAGAGAAAGAGAGCTGGAGGCAGTACAAATCCGGATTAGTTAGACAGACCGTGGAATATTGCTCAGCTACATCCCTTTTATTCTTAGTTTATCCTTCTTTGTAAACATACAGATGTACATGTTCTGTGAGAAATAAAAGTTTTGGTTGCCTCAAGTTTTTCTGAGAAGTTTTTACCATCTTATTTCCGAATGATCATGTCATAGTCGAAAATCCCAGAATGCTTGAAAGTACTTTATGCTCATGTTCGTTCTGGTTTAGATTTCCAATTCTAAAATTGCTACCCTCGGGTATAACTCTAAAGTTTCTAGTCTTTACTTTGGTTATTTGTCTGATTCCTGGATGCGGGCATTTTCCGAGTAGTGAATTGTTGGTACTGGAAGCCGGCTTTGTTTCCGAGTTTAAACTGGTTTAGCAATTGAGCTCCGTTGCTCGGCAAAGTTTCCGGCAGAAGGTTTAAACGGCTCACGAAAGGGACGAGGCGGAAAGCCAGATAAACGGTAAGTAGAGACAAAAAAATACAAGTGCTTATGTAAACATTTTAGGCACACAAAAAAAACTCAAAGCCAAAAGTGCTGAATAGATCAAAAGCTTAGCACTAGCAAAATTAAAGTACTGCATATTTACAGATGCATCATGTTTTTCCGGAATAATACAAAAAATTCTGATCTATGATGCAGGAGGAGATGAAGGAGCTGCCGACTCGCTGGAGATTCCGCCTTGATATCGTTCCGAGATGTCCACATCCGAGGTGGTGCGTTCATCATCGGAAACTTCTGTTGGTTCTTCCGGAGGAGGAGGCGGAGTATCTAGACGGGTGAAGAAGGGGATCTTGTAGCTGGTCAGGTCAGCCACGTGACACCCATATCCGGCGCAGGAATGCATGATGGCTTGAAGGTCCTGCTCCTGGCCGTCTTCATCTACCTTGCAGTACCCTCTGGTCACTTGCCATATTTCCATGTTTCCATGGTGGCTCATGACCATGGTGAGAGCGTTCTGCGCAGCAGTCCATGCGTAGGACATGTTCCAGTCCCAAACAAGTTGCGGCATCTCCTTTGCCTTGTCCCACACCTGAAAATCCGACATGCTTGGCATGTCCGGAATCTTGAGAGCTTCGCCGATGTCCTCAAGGGACTGGCAGAAGTCATGAAGCAGGTCACCGACTTGGGTAAGCCGGTGGGTGCGGGGCTTGGAGGAGGAAGAATCCGTCAAGTTCAGAGGACGTATACACAAAACAAGTTAAGAAAAATCCGACATTGATAAAAGTCGAAGAAAGAGACAAGTCAGATAGATGGAACGTACCAAAAATGACGTCGTCAATTTTGGTCTTCTCCTCTCGGAGACTCTGGAGTTCAGCCCGGAGCACCTGGGACATGTCCTTCTCTTTGCTAAGCTCATTTTTGAGGTCCGAGATTATTTTATCTTGAGCAGCGATCTTGCGATCATGCTCTTCAGTAGCCATGGAGGAAGATTCAAGGACTTGGGCTATGCTATTTTCATGATTTGCCTTGAGCTGGTCCGGCTCTTGGCGAAGCTCCTTGTTCTCCACCACCAAGGTCTTGAGGTTCTCGGCCTCTTCAATCATGGCGACGGATTGTTTCACCAGCGCTGTAAGTCAGAAAGGAACAATAGTTCAAGAACAAATTCGACATTAAAAATGACAAAGACAAGGTTTAAGTCTCGGAATGTTTACCTTCGGCCTCATTCTTGGCAACTTTAAGTTCAGCATTCTTAAGCCGGAGAGCCTTGATCTCTCTCCGCTTATCACAGACATTCTTCAATAAATCCTGATTATAGGAACACACTTTCTGTAAGTCGGAATACCCAAAGTCAGAAAGCTACTTAAGACTCGGGCTAATATTTTTGCTAATATCAGCACGAGCCTTGGGGCTACACTAGTTCGTTCTTTGGCATCCTAATGAAGCATAAACCCAGATTATATATCCTACTTCATGCTTGGGGGCTAGAGGATATGATATAAAACAATGGAAAAAACAGGAGTTGGAATTCCAACTTACATATTGTTTGCGGGTGAGTTTATCCAAACCCGCGTTCACTTCAGTGGCCACCTTTTCGGCGAGAGTCGGAGGAATCACTGGGGATGTTGGAAGCTCACCAGTCCTAATCCTCTCTTCGCGAAGGCGCACTTGAGCGAGAAGGTCGGAGAACTTGACGTCCTCTGCTTCTTGCGCTTCTTCCTCGGTAGATAAGGTTCTTTTCTCCAAGCATTGCTTGGCGAGCCGCTGGATTTCTTCAGCAGATTTCCGGGACAGGCCAAACTTGGCAAGTCCCGGATTGCTCATAAGGTTTTCGGCGAAGGTTTCTGCCGAGGGATCATTACCCAAAGAGGGTTCACCCTTATCTAGATCTAACGCACCCATGGTGACATCAGTTTGCGACTCAAGGTTCGTAGGCCCCATTGAAGGAGCCGGATCTTCTGCAGCGTCCGGGGAGATCACCGGTGTTGCAGAAGGTTGAGGGGCAGGAGTCGGAGGAGCCACGGTAGGAGAAGCTATCGTAAGCTTCGTCTGCTGCAGCGGCTTCGAAGGAATCCCTTTCCCTTTGCCCTTGAGGAGAGGTTTTGCTCTGAGAATGTAGTAAGTCGAAAACATTAGATCTCGGAATGAAATCCGAGTAAAGTACAAAGGCGGAAAATTCTGATTGAAAGTTACCTCTTCACAACGGGCACCTCCTTTGTGCCAACAGCCACTGTCGGAGCTTTGCGCTTCTGGAGCGCAAGATCCGGTAATGGGACCACTTCTACCTCCTGAGAGAACTCCGGAGGATATCCTTCGAGCGGAGCAAGTTCCGACTCGGGGAGGTTAGCAAGCCGAAAAGAAGAAAACATATCAGCATTGCACTATAACTCAAATATTGAAACACATAAAAAAGGTGTACTGATAGAAGCTTACCGGCACTACGGGGTTATCCGCCGTGTGCATGTCCAGAGAAACCTCCGGGATTCTCCTCTCGATCCACTCCCTAATGAACCACTTGATCTGGCTTATGTAGCCCTGTGTGGTGAAGGTTTCGGAGCTGATGCGGAGGGAGTCTTTTGGAGACGATGTGATGGAATGCATCAGTCGGGTTCTGTGGTACTGGAGGGGCTGGATCCGACATGAGACCCAGCACTGGACCAAGTCGGATCCCTTCAGATCCTTGTGTTTGATCAAATATTCGATCCGCCTCTTAGCGAGGATCAGATCGTCGGTGAGAGCCGGAGCAGCCTCATCCCAAGAAGGTTGGGGCGTGGCGGCTCCGTCGATGAAAGCCGGCAAAGCAGTGGCTTTGCCGGGAGCCGGAATATTCCTATGATAGGAAAACGTGGCTGGCCATTGTTTGACCGAGTCACTAGCTAGAATTTTGGGATACGCGCGCTCGCATCTAAGCGAAAAACTAATAGTGCCGGTGATGTAAGGAACACCGACAGTAATGGAGTTTCTCCGTACATGAAAATAGTACCAAAAAGAGTCAAACTCGGCCTAATGCCGAGAAAGCCCTCGCACAATGAAGCGTACGCGCTCATCTCTAACAGAAAGTTGGGAGGAAGATGATGGAGTTGAACTCCGTAATGATCAATCACCTTGGAGAAGAACTTCGAGGGAGGAAACAATAAACCTCTGTCGAGGTGGGTGCCGAAGTGGACCCGCTCGCCGTTGCGCGGGTTGGGGACGGTTTCCTCGAAGCCGCTCCGCCAGTCGCCGGCGGCAAGAAGCCCCTCCTTCTCCACGTTCTTGAGGCCCTCCTCGTTGAGGGCGCAGGGAATCTAGAGCCCACGAAAGCTCTCTTTCTCTGCCACCGCTTCCGCTGTCGCCGCCGCTGCCGCTAAGCCGGAGGAAGAAGATGAAGCCATTTCTCCGGCGAGCAGATTGACCTAAAAGGGGCGACGCTGGGAGTTCTATGGGGAGGAACAAAGGAGCTCTGTGCGCGCAGGGAGATTGGGAGGAAAGGAAAAGGCAAAGGACTGGTGGAAGAAGAAGGAAGGAATCCTAACCCCTTATATCCACCTAACTGCGCCAAGATTCGTGCAAATGCTATAGTGTAAACGCCACGTGTCGTGGAAGGAACTAGGAAGGACCCACGCAATGATTGCGTCGCCTCGATCTCCACGCGCGCATTGAAACGGCGCCTCGGTTCCGCGAACCGCGGACCCACCAACGGTCGTGCTGATGGAATGCCTGTCAGATGACGTGACTTGACCATGACTTGTGTCAAGTGGCGTTAGAGATCAAGTTCTGGCTTAGATTGAAATCAAGTTAGAAAATCCGAGTAACCTACTGATAGGTCTTGACTTATTTTTAAGACCCGGATCGTATTTTTTGTTGTGAAGTTTCAGGAACCCTTCAAGATTATGCAAGCCGAAGATCAAGCTAGACGATGATAAATCCGACTTTGGATCTTGGAGGCCTCCGGGGGCTGCTCTTGGGGATATACTTTCCGGGTATCCTCATAGTTCCTCACTGACTAGGGTGGCCCACTTCGGGTTAGAGCTTTGCTTCACGGGCAGCCCAGTCAGGGAGAAAGACAGAGTCCAATCCGGCTACGGGAAGGCCCAGAAGACTTACCGACTTAGGCCCATAATGTTACTTGTAGTTCAAGATGTACTCTGTAACCGACTCTTAGTCATAGCCGGATAGATCTCTCTTGTAAACCCTAGGCCGGATATCTATATAAGCCGTCCTAGGGAGAGCCTTTAGGGCAACACCTCAATAGTCTACAATCTCAACTCGCACAGGCGAAACCCTTGTAACCCATATTCCGGCTCTGCTGTATTACTGGATTGCTAGCAGGAGTAGGATCCGTCCAGAGCCAGTGGATTCGAACCTGGGTAAACTTGTGTGCTCACCGTCCCAAAATACCGTACGTCTCACACCCCTCTCTTCCGCATGGCTCGAGGACCCCTCATGGCGTACTTGTCATCAATCCGACGACAAGTATCATAGCCAGAGAGTCAGAAAGCGGTCTTTCAATAAGGGCGATTTGGTTCTCCGGCTTGTGCAGAAGAGAAAGCACAAACTTTCCCTAGTATGGGAAGGGCCCTTTTTAGTGAGCCGAGTATTGCACAATGGTTCTTACTATCTAACTGATATGCGGCCAATCAAAGAAAGACCTGCTACTAAGAAGAGAAAGAGAGCTGGAGGCAGTACAGACCCAGAAGAATTAGACAGACCGTGGAATATTGCTCAGCTACGTCCCTTTTATTCTTAAATTTTCTTTCATTGTAATCATATATGTGTACATGTTCAATGAGAAATAAAGTATTGGTTGCCTCAATATTTTCTGAGAAGTTTTGTATTACCATCTTATTTCCGAATGATCATGTCAAAATCGAAAATCCCAGAATACTTGAAAGTACTTTATGCTCATGTTTGTTCTGGTTAGATTTTCGATTCTAAAATGCTACCTTTGGGTATAAATCTAAAATTTTCTAGTCTATACTTTGGTTCTTTATCTGATTGCTGGATGCAGGCATTTTCCTAGTAGTGAATTGTTGGTAGTGAAAGCCGGCTTTGTTTCCGAGTTTAAACTGGTTTAGCAATTGAGATCCGTTGCTCAACAAAGTTTCCGTGTTGAAAGTTTGCCGGCTCACGAAAGGGACAAGGCGGAAAGCCAGATAAGTGAAAAGTATAGACAAAGCAAAAGTGCTTATGTAAAATTTTAGGCACGTCAAAAAAAATCCAAAAGTGCTAAAAAGAAGTCAAAAGCATCAGTTCTTACAAATCTTAGCACTAGCAAAAATATTACACTGGTTATTACAATCCGATTGTTTCAGAATAACACATTGTTTTTCTGGTACTCTACGATGCAAGAGGAGAGGTAGGAGCTGGCGGCTCACTAGAGACATCACATTCGCCTTGATATCTTTTCAAGACAGGCAAATCAGATTTGGTTTGCTCATCATCAGAAACTCCAGCTGTTTCTTCGGCAGGCGGATGAGGAATTTCCACGTGAGTGAAGAATGGAGTGTCATAGTTGGTCAGATCAGCTACGTGACATCCATAACCAGCACAGGAGTCCATGATGGCCTTGATGTTCTGCTCCTTGCTGTCTTCATCCACAGTTGAATAACCGCTGGTTACTTGCTAGATCTCCATGCTTCCATGGTGGCTCATAACCATGGTAAGGGCATTATGTGCCGCGGTTCGTGCATAGGACATGTTCCAATCTTGGATGAGCTGGGGCATATCCTTTGCCTTGTCTCGCACCTCAAAGGCAGACATTCTATTCATGTCCGTTTGAGAACTTTGCCAATATCCTCCAATGACTGGCGGAAATCATGAAGTAAGTTGCCGACTTCAGTAAGCCGGCTGATGCGAGACTCGGTGGAGGAACAATCCAGTAAGTTCAAAGGAGCTGTATATACAAAAGCAAAGTGAGACTTATATCCGGATTCCTAGGAATCGGAAAGAAATAAAGGTTAGAGATAGGAAAATTACCAAAGATGGCATCATCAACTTTGGTCTTCTCCGCTCGAAGACTCTGGAGTTCATCCTGGAGAGCTCGGGTGATGTCCTTCTCCCTGGCCAGCTCATCATTGAGATGCAAGATTTTCTTATCCTAGATTGCGATCTTTCGATCACGTTCTTTGGTGGCCATGTTAGAGGATTCAAGAATGTTGGCAATGCTGTGCTCGTGATCCATCTTAAGTTCATTCAGCTCCCGCCATAAGTCAGTGTTTTCCACCTCCAGGGTTTTGAAATTCTCGGCCTCTTCAATCATTTTACATGACTGCTTTACCAGTTCTATAAGAAAAGGAAAACAGTCGGATAAGCATTCGACTATGAAAGCAAAAAAGAACAAGGATAAGGACTGAAATGATTACCTTCGGCCTCATCCTTCGAAATCTTTAGTTGAGCATTTTCAAGACAGAGATCTCTGATATCTCTCCGCTTATTGCAAATATTCTTTAATAATTTCTAGTTATAAAATTCCGGCCGTATAGTTCCGGTCGTATAGATATCGATGCCTATTTCAGAAAATTTATCTCGAGGTTACAGAAAGTTTGACGACCAACTATACGGCTGGACCATTTTGGTCCGGCCATATAGTTGTGTCCGTATAGCTTTGATCTGGCATAAAGAAATCCTAATTGTCGACGCCGCCACAACTATACAGCGGGAACTACTTCACCCGTCCGTATAGTTGCGGCCGTATAGTTCGGCGCGACCTCTTAATCGCGTCGGGGTGGCTAGGTTTTTTCTTACTCCTCACTTTTTCTCTCATATTCTCTCTCCAAACCTCTCAAAACCCACCTAGAACTCTTGATTCTTCGTGGATTTCATTTGTTTGAGTGGGGGAATCAATAGATCGGTATGTTTCTCTCCCTATTCATGCTTTATTTTCAGAATTCCATGGTTGAAACTCTCACATTGATCTAGTGGATGAACTCAAGATTATTTTGTTTTTCCTATTGATTTCTCGCGTTAGGATTAAAATTTTCCACTTAGAATCAGTCGTATATCATGTAGAAACTATATGCCTAAGGTTTTATGGTGAAATTTGTCAGTGCATCAAGATGAACAAAATGGGTAGCATTTTTCACAAGAGCAAGCGCCAACATGGCGAGAGCTCGGTGCCGGGCTCAACAACAAGTTGGCCATTGTTTCATCAAGGAGGGTGTTGCCCACACATTGGGCCGATCATAGCTTTCTCACCACGGCAGGGTTGAGGGAGGACTTCGACCTCATGTGTGATAAGGCCGGGCTAACACTACTCGGCTACACAAGCCACAATACCTACACCAAGCTCACCCATGAGTTCCTTGCCTCTTTCTACGATGACCACAAGGAGAAAGGTAATGCATGCACGATAAGCTTCACCATAAACTAGCAGCCGTATGAAATAACTTTCAAACAATTCTGTGATGCTTTTGGCCTCCCTCATAGTGGGGAGTCAACTGTTACAAATTTATATAGCGTCTCAAGTGGAGAAACTTGGGAGGTTATTTCTATTAACGGTGGCAGGGACTTCTACCAGAAGAAGATGCCCACCATTCAGAACCCAACAATTCACTACTACGCCTTGTTCCTCGCCAATACATTGTTGGGAAGAGGAGATACCGATTCCATGGCTAATGCAAACATGGCCATGATCATCAAGGCACTCTTCCCCAATGCACCGCAAAGCCCGAATCCTGCGGCTCTACTACTCTAGCACCTTTGCCACCAGAGCAATAAAACGAAAGGTGACATTCGCATTGGTGGATTGGTAACCCACCTTGCCCAAGCATTGAATATTACATTACCTATTATGCAACCTGTTGATGGCTCCAAATTATGGACGTCAAGTATTTAACTGCTTCTGGATTCCTCGGTGTTTACCAAGCTAACAAGAGGCTCCGAGCATATCAGTTTGGTTATCTTGGTGATGCACATGGTGAGAAGGTTTCGTTGCCCGGTCCACAAGCCTTCTTGATTGTGGAGAAGCACACCTGGATCCTCACCAAGGATCAAGTGGTGGAGATCATGGCCGAATTCTAGCCTGATTAAGAGGAAGATGAAGAAGGAGGGAAACAGGATGCGGATGAGCACGAGAAGGAGCAATTATACAACCTCTGCTTGGGAGGGACAACAGCAGCAGGGGGATCCTAGGACCCATGGCCCAATCAGCAGCAGCAGGGGTTCAACTATGTCCCCTATCAAGACTTTTAGCAGCTCAACCAGTGCGTTGGAGAAATTGACCACACGCTACAAGGAGTGAATGAGGATGTTAGTGCCTTCACTCACAACTTCAGTAACTTCATGACCCACTTCCCCAACTACTACCAGCAGTATCCGCACCAGCCGCCGAACAACGACAACAACTAAGCCTGGCAATAGCCTAAGCTTGGGAGAGGTTTGAAAACCTCCAAACCTTGCATTCATATTTTCGTTTCTTCTTTTGATTTATTTTACTTCTTCAAAATTGCATGTTTACTTTTATTTTGCATTCCTAAATAAAAACAAAAAACACACAAAAATTAGTTGTAACCTTTATTGCAAATTTGTTTCTTTATTTTTCTCGGAGATTGCTCAATTTCAGGTGAGTTAGCAATAGGGAAATGTAGAGGGGGTTCGACTCAAGTACGAAAATGAAGCAAGCAAGAGGAGGTATCACATACCTTTCATCACCCTTTCTGCAACTTTAAATTGACCCTACAATTATTCACTCGCTTGCACTTGAGTCACTCCCCACTTAGCTTGTTATCCTATCAATTCTATTTCTTTGCCAAGTGTCTCCTTTTTAGCTTTGAAATAATGAGAAATGAACTTCCTTAAAAATATTTCAGACATTTTACAACAAGAAAAAGCATCCAAAATATGGCTTGAGTCCATGTTTATCCCAAACGATTTGATTTTAGAACTACTCAACCCAATTTGAGCTTAATGTAGATAGACTTGATAGCACTCTTGAATGAAATTGTCTGATAAAATGGATGCTTCGAAGTAGTAGAGATTATGCCACTGCCTTTTCTAATAATTACCGTAAGATATTGCTTTACACGTGTCATTACAACACTGTCGTACTCCATGGGGAACTATTAACTCTGCTGGCCATCGAATGATCTAAATGTGGGAAACCACTTGATTTCGGCTATTGAGTTATGTAAGTGTTTGTAGCAGCAATGCTATGACGGGTAAAATTTTAGTCTCCTCGTGGTTTCACATTCCAAGTGAAGTTGTAGTACTCCTCTAACCCACTATTGCTCAACACTTATCTATTGGCATGGTCACGAGTGCACAACACAGTCCCAATTAACATGTTAAAAACAGTGGCATGATTTCTCTATGAAAGGGCTGAAGTTTTTGAAAAACAAGGAAAGGAATCAAGGTGCTTTGAGAGCCTTGAAATTTTGAAATGGGTATAGATGAGTTGTTCTTAAATGGAATGTTTTTGGTGCCAACTTGATTACCCTTAATTGATTAAAGAACCAAGATCAAAAAGTTTTCATCTCTCAACAAAGAGAGACACCAAAAGAATTTGTTCCACTTTCCTAGCAAAAAATTTTACACTTACTCGGTCATATGATTTATTTGCTAGCAAGATATACGTGGTTAGGAAGTGGACTCAGTGCAAACTTGTGAATACTTGTATGATCATGTTTAAGATTGCAGGAATTGTGAAGAAAAGAATTTGACACCAATTCGAGCTTGTAAGTTCTTTTATTTCAGTCTCGAATCTCCGCTATTCTTCCTTATTTTCTTGTCACCCGAGGGCAAGCAATGTCTAAGCTTGGGGGGAGTTGATAGTTGTGAGATTTGACATATTTTTGATGGTTTTTATTGATGGTTTTCCTCTGGGTTTGATCGTTTTCTAGCTTTACCTAACGCTAATACTTCGGTAGCAAAGAAAACTTGGTTTTTAATGTGTTTTTTAGGTTCTGAACATCAGCGGAAGGTTTTAACAAGGGAAACACAATATTCAAGCGAAAAAAGCAAGTCTCTTTTTGCAAGCAATCAAGGAAGGCAAACAGAAGCTCTAACAAGCAACTATACGACGGGAATATTTTTTCGGCCGTATAGTTCCCACCATATAGCTGTCGCCGCCTCCGTCTTGTCAAAAGGGACAACTTTTGTGAAGAGTTCTGGGACGAAAACAAAACACAGCAGCCGCCATCCCATCCAGAAAAGATAAAGAAGAGATCCGGAGAAGGAGGAGAAGACGTTCTTCATCTCGTTCCATGATCTTCGACCTCCTACCCAACACACCCCCATAGCCATTACTTGTACTTGAGATGCCTAATGCTTGACAATCTGTGGGATGCCTAATGCTTGTTGTCCAATTAAGGGCAAAGACAACATGATGCTTTGTTTTACATGGAAAGGATCTTGCTCGCTAGTAGACCGGCGACCCTCGAGTGACACGGGGATATCAATGGGAAACTAGTTGACTCGAGGATCACGAGGAACCATTGTTCTTATTGCATTAGTACAATCCAAGGAGCTTAATTTCTAAGCAACCTAAAGGATCTTAATCGTCTAGTGTCTGACCATGGTTTTGGTAATAGACTAGTAGGATTATTGAAGTTGGGATGAAATCTACCAAGAGGAGTTCTGGCTAATTATGGGTTGCTTGCCTACACATATACTTATAAGATTACAATTGTTACACTTATCATTCGTCCACCTGGCACAGTCACTATCACCATGAACTGTATCTCCTCGTGCCTTCTTTGTCATATGCAGAAAACCACAAACAATCGAATCACTTTTTACTTCTATGCTTTTTATTCCCGAAGTTTACATTTTAGTTTTACTTAAATACATCCAGTTTAATCCAAATCTCATTCTTATTTCCACACTTGCAGTGAATTCACCCGAAGACCTATGACAACTTTGGGTGTGATATAGACTTTATTCATAAACACTTAACTTTGGGCTCCCTATGGGATCGACAGTTATACTTCAAAACTAGCTACAAACGATCTGTGCACTTGTAGACATCTGTGGAAATTTTGGCTTTTGCCAAAACTAGGTCATTCACCCACAACTATACCAAGGACTACACAAATGAATCCCCTACTCCTAAGGTTGTCGGCCCTTGCCTTATGGAAAAATCTCCAAAGTAGTCTCTCTATAGCATATTGGATAATGATGATATAGTGACAATGATGAGTTCGATGAAAACTACATAAAGGAAATGTATAAAATTATGGTGTCTCTTCCTATCAATGTGCGTGGTAGATTCAAGCAATTAATGTATCTTGTTAGTTCACGTGACAAGACCATTGATGACTTGGAATCTCATACAGAAGATGAGAAGCGGATATTCAATCTCCTGAAGCAAGAGCTAAGCAAGGATAAGAACACTAGTTTACTTCTTAAACAAAAAATTGGAAACTTTGAACTTGTTAAGGCAAAATATATGGATACTCTTGATAGGGCTAACTCATTGTCCTAGGTGCTTGATGCCTCAAAGAAGGAACTTGAGATTGAGCATAATTCTTTCACCAAGGACCTTGAGCACCTTGAAAAAGCTAAATTGCTTGTTGCTGGCCCAAAATATATTGAGCTCGTTGGGGAACCCCGAGAGGAAGGTATGATGAGCACAGCAGTAAGTTTTCCCTCAGTACGAAACCAAGGTTGTCAATCCAGTAGGAGCAAGGAAGCACCCCAAAGGTGTTGCTAGTTGAGCCTTGGCAGGGTGCACTACCGGTGCTAGTAGCAACGTGGAGACCTGCACAACACAACCATAGAACTCTGTCCCCAACTTGCGATGAGGTTGTCAATCTCACCGGTTTTTCTGAAAACAAAGGATTAAACGTATCGAATGGAAGGAAGTAATAGTTTGCAGAAAGTAAACACAAAGCAGTAAACAGTTTGTAGATTAAATGTAAAAGAAAGGACCAGGGTCCATAGTCCACTAGATGTGGATCTCCTTAAGATAGATAACATGCTGGGTGAACAAATTACAGCGGGGAAATTGACAAACATCGAGAAAGCATACAAGCATATACTAATCATCTTGACTCCTTTGAGACTTGATTGGGCATTACAACATTATACATAGACTGTCATCCAACTGCATCTATGACTAATAATCCACCTTCAGGTTATCATTCGAACCCTCTCCATTATTAAGTTGCAAGCAACAGATTATTGCATTACGAATTGCGTGTAAAGTAAACAATATGATTGTTCTATGAACAAAGGATTGTTGTTTTCTCCCTAGTAGCAACAACACATCTAGTACCTTAGAGATTTCTGTCACTTCCCCAGATTACTAGAGGCATGAACCCACTATCAAGCATAAATACTAACTCTTGGAGTTGCTAGCATCTACTTGGCCAAGATAGCTACTAACAACGGAAAGCATGCAAGATCACAAATAACAAAGACATGATAGAATCAATAATCAATCTGAAATAGCATCTCAATATCCATCGGATCCCCGCAAACACAACATGCAGAATTACAAATAGATCATCTTGATCATGAACGGAGCTCAGAAGATCTAGACATGAAAGCACAAAGGAGGAGAACCAGACATCTAGCTACTACAGGGACCCCTAGTCTAGAGATGAACTACTAACGCATCACACCGGAGGATTGCATGATGATGAAGAAGGCCTCCAGGGTCAATTCCCCTCTCCGGCAGGGTGCCGAGAAGAGATTCAGATCCCTCCCTATCTAGGGATGGAGATGACGGCGGCTACAGACTCTTTCGTGGAATTTTGATCGGGTACTTAGGGTTTTCGTATCAGAGGCAATATATAGGCGGAAGTAGAGGACGAGGGGGTGCCTGGGGTGGCCAGACCACCCCCTGGCGCAGGCCAAGCCTAGCCATGCGGCCAGGTGGTGTGGCCGGGCCCCAGCCCCTCTCCGTCTCGTATTCTGGCTCCAGGTGTCCCTCGGTAAAATAATGACTTTGGCTTTTGTCCCGTCCAATTCCGAGAATATTCATTTTCTGACTTCCTGAAACCAAAAACAGCAGAAAACAGGGAGCTGGCACTGTGGCTCTTGTTAATTGGTTAGTCCAAGAAATCATATGAAAAGTACTCCAAACTGTGGACAAAACATAAGAAAGTAGATAAAACCAAGCCTGGAACATCAAAAATTATAGATACATTTGCAATGTATCAACATCCCCAAGCTTAACTCCTGCTCGTCCTCAAGTAGGTAAGTGATAAAAAGAAAGAATAATTTTTGAGGTGACATGCACCATCATAAACTTGATCAAAGTATTTGTAAAACATTCGAAGCTGGGATCATAGTACTTCAATCATAACATGAAAGAC
The DNA here is from genome assembly GCA_023614405.1 of Avena insularis. NCBI lineage: Eukaryota > Viridiplantae > Streptophyta > Magnoliopsida > Poales > Poaceae > Avena > Avena insularis. Next base: position 192,806,337 of record CM042690.1, read on the forward strand.
AAAGTTCTAGCAAGAAGACAAAGAGACTATGGTGCAACATGAAAAGGCACAAACAAAAGATTCATGAATAACAATGCTTTGCAAGACGTTTGTTTGTTTCAAATAAAGAAAACATAGCATAATAGTATTCAGCTTGTCCCTCATAGAGTAGCAAATATAAATGCGTAGGACACCTTCAAAGTTCATAAGAGTGACTAGATACAAATAGTTTAAAACAAGTAAATCAAGGTATGCATCAATCAACTAGTCTTGGGACAATGCACATAGAACTAAGAATGGCCACTATGCTCTCAAAGTAGGTGCATAAAGGTAGAAGGTGGAGACTCAATATATTGGTGGAAGAAAGGCCTTCATAGAAGGAAGCAGAGATTCAAGTTTCACAAAGAGCTTCCAAAAATTATGGTACTTATAGCTTTCAGCTCTCATTGCCCCTATCATAAGAATCTTGAAGTGATTAAGGTTAAAGTGAGCAAACTATGGTGTACATGCTTGACAAAGTATAAGTTAGAAATCTCATGTCCCTTGAATACGAGGGCCGCTCCTCATGCTACTCAAGTTTAGTCACCGGTAAGTTGTTGTCATCGTAAGTACATGTGTATATAGAGAACCTCCAACGGGGTACCCCTTGCCTGATGATACGGAAGGATCCCCATATCAAAATGACAAGGCAAGCAGACAACGAGCATCTCAGCAATCTTCTTATTTACCATGGGACTATGCTGCTTTTTTGTCTCTTTCCTCTTTTCATAATAACTTTTTTTCTCCTTTTCTCTTTTTTCTCAATATAGGACTCTTTTTTATAAGAAGAATGCTTCATAGACAGCTCATTATGGTTACGCTGCAGGTTTCGACCATGTCAGCATGGATTAGACCAGCGGCCCAAGCGTTTCTCTAACACATATACATAACTCCATGGACTTACAAGCTCCCCTTTCATTTCACACCGACGACATCCATAGACAAAAGAGCATGATATCAACTAGGTACAAAGTACCAGTGCAATGTTGAAAGCGTTCCCCATGACAGCATGGTTCTGCTAATCCCCAACAAATAAGTGCAAGCATATACAACATAGACGACATAATTGTTCAAATTTATTAAGGGCAAGAAAAGTAAAGTGTGCCATCAAGTTCGTGATAGATTTAATCACTAGTTTTCTCATAACAAGTTTAATTTGGAAGGTAAACAAAAGCATGAATATACTTGGAATAGCTTAAGCTAGTAGATAGGTATGGTGGACTCTTTGGAATAACTTGGTTTAGGGAGTTGGATGCATGAGTGGAACTCATACTTAGTTGCGGAGGCTAGCAAAAGACTGGGAGTGACAAACTAAGAGAGAAATAATGGACATAATCATGCAGAGCGACAAAACATCATTGATCAAAGCATAAAGTGATACTACATGTTCAAAACTAAAGGATCATCAAGGCTATGGTGACTTTGGATAGTCATAACATGGTGTGAGCATGTGCCAAGTCAACCCAAATAAAGCATCAAAGGAGAATACCACTATACTATGCTTTAATATGCTAAAATAACGGATGATTCATCCAAGGCACATTAAGCAATCTCAATTGTTTATAACAAGTCATGCTACAGCAAAGAATACTAAGCATAAAGCCAAAACAATATCAAGCATGGCATGACAAAGCATAGGCCACAGTCAAAAACAAGCTCTCTTTACCACTTAAGCATGAGCTTTCCTACTCTTTTCCAATCCAAACCAAACTATTTGAAAACCAATGTATGAAAGAGGGGGTCCAACCAATTTATTCATCAAACTAAGCAAACAAAGCAAACGAAAAACCAAAACAAAAACGAAAAAGAAGACGCTCAAAGAACAACACAACTGTGCATGAAACAATAAAAATGAAGCGTTTGGAAGAAACCTAGAATTTTTATTGATGAAGAGGGGGATGCCTTGGGCATCCCCAAGCTTTGACGCTTGTACTTCTTGGATATTTCTTTGGGGTGACACACGTGGCATCCCCAAGCTTGAGGTTTAGTCCATCCTTCATCTCATTACTCATTCCTTCCATACACCTGAATTTTTTCCTTCATACAAAACATCACACAATCTTTATTAGCAACATTAGTTCACTCAAGATAATAAGTCTTTAGGTTCAGTTCTAACACCAATAAAACTTCCATTAAAACACTAGCTACTGTAGCACTTCCCTCAAAAAGCTCAATTCCCCAAAAGAACTCAAAAAGGAACCAACAAGAAGCAAATGCAAATAATGGCAGAAATCTGTCAAAACAGACTAGCAGGTAAAGACAATTTTTTTCGAAGACCTTTTGTTGCTCAAATTAAAAAGTGTTGAACTAAAGAAAGTTAGATAACAACCTGGGGAAGAAGCAAAAAAATTCATGCCTTAAAAGGACGTACAGAGATTTTACATGAATTTTTACGGTGAAGCACAGAAATCTGTTTTGGGACAGCAACTTTCCCAATCATTACTTCTCTCTCATTAGAGGTTACTCTTGGCACAAAAAGCAAATAAAAAGGATAAGGAGCGGTTATTACTAAATTAATAACTTCCAAGACTCATCTAAAACTTTTGGGTTATCTCCCAATAAGTACTTTTCTTTAACGCCTTTAAGTTAGGCATAAGAAGCAAAAAGAATCAAGTGTTCTCAAATGAAGAAGCATTAAGATCAATACCAGAAATATCTTCAACAAGGCAAGGGATATCATCCAAATAAGTTCTAGAGGATCCTCTCTCAATGCTCTTAGGTTCACTATTTTCATCAAAAGGGTTTTCAGGAACAATCCAATCAAGATTCTTTTCTATGGCTTCATGTATTGCTGCTAGTTTAAAGGGTATTGGTATCTTAGTTTCCTCCCCATTAGGTTCAGTTTTGTTCATCTTTTCTCGTGTACCAACTACATCTACACATCAGCCTAGCATATTGAAACGTTTAAAGACTTTTCTAGCTTCCTTGGCAATATCATAGAATTCCTTAAGCAAAGGTTCAAGAATAAAATCCCTCTTTTCAGGGTCCTGAATTTCTTTAAGTTTAAGAAACATTACTTGCATTAAGGGGCTAAGGTTAACCAACCTAGCTTCCAACATGTGAACTAAAGAAGCTGCAGCAATCTCATAGTTTGGAGGAAGTTCTGCAAGGGATATATCCTCAATATCCTAATGTTTACTAACATGATTAAAGAATTCTTCAATATTATCTTTTCCAATTATAGAACCACTCCCTATTGAAAGGTCTTTCAGGGTGAATTTAGGGATCAACTTGGTGAGCTAAGGAAGAGGTAACAACTAAAGGAGACTTAATTTTTTTGTGTTTTTTTAAATAAAGAAAGCAAACTAGTAATACTTTTTTTTTTGATAAAGAAACAAGCAAACAAAGCAGAAAGTCAACTAAGAAAAACAAAAATAACAAAGTAAAGAGATTGGTTATGAGGGACTCCCCTTGTCAAGATGTCCTTGACTCCCTAGCAACAGCGCCAGAAAAAGTCTTGCTAGGCCAAAATATATCGAGCTCGTTGGGGAACCCCAAGAGGAAGGTATGATGAGCACAGTAGTAAGTTTTCTCTCAGTACGAAACCAAGGTTATCAATCCAGTAGGAGCAAGGAAACACCCCAAAGGTGTTGCTAGCTGAGCCTTGGCAGGGCGCACTACGGTTCTAGTAGTAGCAACGTGGATACCGCACAACACAGCACATAACTCATCCCCAACTTGCGATGAGGTTGTCAATCTCACCGGTTTTGCTGAAAACAAAGGATTAAACATATCGAATGGAAGGAAGTAATAGTTTGCAGAAAGTAAACACAAAGCAGTAAACAGTTTATAGATTGAATGTAAAAGAAAGGACCGGGGTCCATAGTTCACTGGAGGTGGCTCTCCTTAAGATAGATAACATGCTGGGTGAACAAATTACAGCGAGGCAATTGACAAACATCGAGAAAGCAATACATGCATCTACTAATCATCTTGACTCCTTTGAGATTCGATTAGGCATTACAACATAATACATAGACCGCCATCCAACTACATCTATGACTAATAATCCACCTTAAGGTTATCATCCGAACCCCCTCCAGTATTAAGTTGCAAGCAACAGATTATTGCATTACGAATTGCGTGTAAAGTAAACAATACGATTGTTCTATGAACAAAGGATTGTTGTTTTCTCCCTAGTAGCGCCAACACATCTAGTAACTTAGAGATTTCTGTCACTTCCCCAGATTAACAGAGGCATGAACCCACTATCGAGCATAAATACTAACTCTTGGAGTTGCTAGCATCTACTTGTCCAAGATAGCTACTAACAACGGAAAGCATGCAAGATCAAAAATAACAAAGACATGATAGAATCAATAATCAATCTGAAATAGAATCTCAATATCCATCGGATCCTCGCAAACACAACATGCAGAATTACAAATAGATGATCTTGATCATGAACGGAGCTCACAAGATCTAGACATGAAAGCACAAAGGAGGAGAACCAGCCATCTAGCTACTACATGGAACCGTAGTCCAGATATGAACTACTCACGCATCACACCGGAGGCTTGCATGATGATGAAGAAGGCCTCCAGGGTGAATTCCCCTCTCTGGCAGGGTGTCGGGAAGAGCTTTAGATCCCTCCCGATCTAGGGATGGAGATGACAGCGGCTACAGACTCTTTCGTGGAGATCAGGTACTTAGGGTTTCTGTATCAGAGGCAATATATAGGCGGAAGGAGAGGCCGAGGGGGTGCCTGGGGCGGCCAGACCACCCCTTGGCGCGGGTCAGGCCTGGCCACACAGCCAGGTGGTGTGGCCGGGCCCCATCCCCTCTCCGTCTTGTATTCTGGCTCTAGGTGTCCCTCGATAAAATAATGACTTTGGCTTTTGTCCCGTCCAATTCCGAGAATATTCATTTTCTAACTTCCTGAAACCAAAAATAGCAGAAAACAGGGAGCTGGCACCGTGGCTCTTGTTAATAGGTTAGTACAAGAAATCATATGAAAAGTACTCCAAAGTGTGGACAAAACATAAGAAAGTAGATAAAACCAAGAATGGAACATCAAAAATTATAGATACATTTGCAATGTATCACTTGTCAAGTGTGAGCTCATAAAACTTGGGGAGAATCATGATCAATTCGGGTTACTTATGAAAAGTCTCTTGGTACATTGAAAGATCCAACTATTGTTGAAAATATTGCTTGTACCTATAACTTTACCTTTGATCAAGCTCTCCTCATTGAGGAAAATAAGAAGTGAAAGAACAACTTGAGAAGGAGCATCCTACACATACTACTAGGAGCAAGATCCTTGATTAGGTTCTTGATCATCAAAAGGCGAGAGCTCCAAAGCAAGGAATTGGTTTTTACCCAAATAACAACAAGAGTGGTGCAATTCCACCTAAGAATGTTATATTTGTGCGAGAAGGGCACAAGGTGGATGGACAAGCCAAGGAGAAAGTTGTGAATGGGGGATCCACAAGGGCAAACCCAATCATAAATTTGCAGGGAAATTTAACCCACCCTACATGCTATGTAAGGGCACTCAAGGGGATGTGTATGCTAAATATGTTGGCCCTCGTAATGGTTATGCTTATAGGTGGTACTCAATTTGATACCCAAAGATCTTGTTACTAATGCTAGGGGACCCATTACTCGATGGGTTCCTAAACCAAAGACTTGAGTTTGTAGGGTTATGCCTCTAGTGGGAAAAAGGGTGTTTGATAGTGGATGGACCAATCATATGACCGGAGGTAGAATTGTGCTTGACCAATTCATTCATGATGTCAATCCAACGTCAAGCATCACTTTTGGAGATAAATCTAAAGGAAAGGTACTCGTTTATGGCAAGTTGGTGGTCTCCAAGAGCTTGTCTATATATACCATCATGCTTGTTGAAAACCTTGGTTACAACTTCCTTTTATGGAAAGTTGGTGGTCTCCAAGAGCTTGTCTAAACATCTTGCAGATGCCGGTTATGATTCCTATTTCTATAAGTATTTTGTGAAAGTCTTTAGGAGTGATAACCTCAATTTGGTCCTTGTTGGATATGTGGAAGGTGCCCTTTATGTGGTCGACCTCTCGCAAGAGAGACCCTATCTTCCTACATGTCTAATGGCCAAGGTTGACGAGGGATGGTTTGGCATTGTCGCCTAGGCCACATCAACACGAGAAATCTTAAACAACTCCTAAAGGGTAAGAATATTGTTGGACTAACTAGTGACTCTTCTAATAAAGATCATGTGTGTAGTGCTTGCATCTCTAGGAAGCAACTTGGGAAGAATCGTCCATCCAAGATAAAGGTGATTGCATCAAGGCCTTTGGAGCTCCTTCATTTGGATCTCTTCGGGCCATCGCACTATGATACTCTTGGTGGAAGTTCGGGCTCATTATCATTGATGACTATTCAAGATATACTTGAGTCTTCCTCCTTAAGTCAAAGTATGAGACCTACAAGAACATCATGTTCCTCGCCAAGAAAGATCAACGCACCTATGAAACAGAGATCAAGTCTATTAAGACCGACAATGACACCAACTTAAAGAACTATACTATGCAAGAGTTCATTCAATATGAGGGTATCAAACATGAATTTTCAGCTCCCTACATCTGTTGGGGGATGACCCTGTGTAGGGTCAAGCCGGGGTATAAAGGCAAGGTTTGCCGAGGTACAATGAGGTCAAAGCAGGTGTTGGCCGACGTACCTTAAGGACAGCCGAGTTACGCTCGACCCGGCCAAAGTGGTGTTCACCCAACATTACCTCGACCGACATTAAGCATATGTCGGCACCTTCAATGTTACTTTTGCAGGTACCCTCAGGGCCAAGTTAACCAGGCACTAGTCGAGTTACTACTTGGCTTACGGGAGAAGGAAGGTATATTCCATAGTCAGCACTTTTATCTCTCCACTGTAGAGAGAGCGCAGAAGACAGAGAGATGGACCAGCAGCATGGGCCGACAAAGGTGACGTTGCAGCTGGTCGCGTGACACGGCGCCGCAGAGGCTTACGCCAAGGGTTCAGAGAGGCTTACACCATGGGCTCTAGGCGGCTTACAAAGGGAAAAAGGAGAGCACCGCTTTGCTATTTCAGGAGGAGCATATTCTAGGAATATGCCCTCCACGTATGCCCTAAGTGTAACCTGGCCACCCCTTTATAAGGTGCGCCAGGTCCTCCTAGAGGGGGTCGATCATTTTGCTAAGGGAAGAACCCTAGAGAAAGGGTTGAGTAGAGAAGAACTTCATCTTCGTCCTCCCCACGAATAGCTCAATGAGCAACTATAGCCACCATTGGTCTTGATAATACAAGTCATCTGTGTAGAATCACCACACTATCCCTATCTGGATACCTCTAGCGCACATTGGCCCCATCTTTAGCCTATCCATGGCATCTGCTGTGACACCACCATGACAGTTGGTGCCCACCGTGGGGCAAGCAGCGACGCTAGCTGGATTGAAGATCCGGATGGGAAACATCATCGCCACCAGGGAATGCCTCATCTCCGGGCGTGTTTAATGCTTTGGAGCACTGGACTACGTCAGCAACAACGTGCGCAGCTTCGGCAACTGCCCTCCTCCGTGCAACGGGCTCTTCATCAGCCTTGGTGCCCACAAGATCTACGTTGGCATGGATGAGTCCTGCATTCACCTGCTGCACGTCGTCGAGGAAGGAGAACCACCTCTCAGTGTGTCTCACGACCCGCGTATCACTCGCCCCGCTAGCTGCACTGAGGTAATGATGACTGTGCCTAGCGTGAGAACAAGTAAGGACCCGGCAGAAGACCCGGAGGCAACACCGAAGGTACCTAGGAAGAGAGGTCCTCCGCTAGAGAGGCTGGAGAATGTGTTGCAGTAGGCAATAGAGAGCTTAGCTACTCCCATAGCACCTATAGTAGATCCGGCTCAGGCACAGGCCGAGCTAGAGGAAACCCGACAGAAAATGTTAGCAGGGGCTAAGAAAGTAGCAGCGCTTCAGTATTCAGTGAACATCATGCTGCGTGAATATGCAAAGGCAAACAGGATTAGTCCCACCCGTATGGTCGGAGTGAAGATTAGGGGTAGAAACCTCATTAGTGAGATAGACAAGGAGTATGTACCTAGGCTGGCGTATTCAGCTACCCTTGTGATAGCAGGGCTGCCGAGGTATAGCACCCTGACAAAGAACCTCAGGGCTGCAGATGCAGTAGTGTCCGAGTTAGAGGGTCTAACTAGCGAAGCCTGGGAGAGGCAACAGGAAAGAGTTAATCGCCTGGTAAAAGTTGCTAATAAGCAAAATGAGGACTTGCTCAAGGCAAACCCGGCTGGAGCAGGAGGTTCCCGTGTCTTTCATTCGGCAGGGGTGCTCCGGAAAAATCTGCTGGGGTGGCATCATCCCCTCACACGGGCCCAAGAAGGGAAGAGGTAGTAACCTCGGTGAGAAAGAATAAGAAGATGGTCCCATATGACTCGGCAAGGGCATGGAAAGGAAAAGTGGTGCAGGGTGATGAGGATCGCCACAGTGTCAGCCGATGTGAAGGACGACGAGTAACCATGGCCAAGGCCATGAAGGACATGGAAATGCTGGGCACGGCAATGCCGGACAGCGTAATTTGGCAGGAGCTGGACAAAATCCACCTCGGAAGCACTAGCAATAGTACATTCCTTGGCAAGAGCAAAGTGTCGACCCAACTATGCAACATCAGTATGTTCATCCGGATCAAGATAGGTACAATGATGGTTATTCGGCGATGGCTGATGCGGGTTTTCCCAGGCCGGATCACCATGTGATAGGGTCAAGGCTGGGAAACAGGAACCTGCAGCCACATGATGCAAGGTTGAAGCTGGACCAGATTTATAGGTCGGAAATGATAGAGGGACAAGGTCCTTCTGGTCCAGCATGCTTTGGACCTTGGATTATGAGAGAACCTCCTGTGTCGAACTTCCAGTTGGCTAGAGGGACAAAACATATGACGGAAGTACCAAGTCGGAGGATTGGCTGATTGATTATGCCACCGTGGTAAACATTGCCACGGGCAACTTGAGATGGGCTGTGAGATATGTACCTCAGATGCTAGAAGGGCCAGCAAGGGTCTAGCTAAACAATTTGCCGCTAGGAAGTATCAACTACTAGATTTATTTTGAGGAGATGTTTATCAGTAACTTCACGAGCATGTATAAGAGGACGAATAGGCCACAGACTCTGGCAATGTGCAAGCAAAGGCCGAATGAGATAGACCGGGAGTTCTTAACTCACTGGTGCAACATGCGCAATTCATGCGAGGGGGTGATTGAGTCACATGCTATTGCTTGGTTTGCACAAGGATGCAGGTATGCAAGTATGTTGTGGCAAAGGCTACAAAGGGATATGCCAACTACGTTGGTTGAAATAATCAGGATTGCGGACTCATATGCGTTGGGTGATCCAACTAAACCTTGGCTTATGGCAAGCGAATCAAATGAGGAGTATTACCCTCGGGATAGAGCCGGGTCATCCCGGTGAAATGATTTCTGGGGTAAGAGGAGAGATGAGCAGCCAGATTACAAATATGATTTGCAACAAGTTGCAGCAGTGGACCAAGATCAACCAGGAGCTGGGAATAGTCAGCGCCAAAAGAGTGGAGGACAACAGTGGACTCCGAGAAATGATGGTAAGAAAACTTGGATGCCAGAACAGAAGAAGCAGTGGCAAGAAAAGAAAGACATGTCGAGGTATACGTATGAGGCTATACTGGATCAACCATGCAAGTTTCACACGCCTAACCCAAGTAACCCAGCCAACCACACGACTCGGTAGTGTGAGTGGATGAGTAAAATAGATCAAAGTCACTCGGAGAATGCGCAAGCACCTCGGCATGATGTACCTCGGCAGCAGCAACTCACTGAGGCAAATGGGTAGCAGTTGATGTTACCACCACCCCCGCCGAGGTATGAAAATCACAACAGAAGGGATGCAGTGCACTAGGTGGAGAACCAGAACCAACAGAACCAATGATACCCCGGCAATGATGGGAGAAATGAGCACAGGGAACATCATCAAGCGTACTGTGTATTTGCCATGGAAGAAACTGATAGGCAGAATGTGAGGCACCGACATATGGAAGTCAATGCAGTTATGCTGGCTGTGCCGAGGTACATGCCTTGGTCTCATCAGGAAATCACATGGAGTATCAAGGATCACCCCAGGCTCATGTCGAGTCCTAGATCATATGCTTTGGTGCATGACCCAACTTTCATAAGGCCAAACATCAATGTGAAATTTTCCAAGGTGTTGATTGACAATGGCAGCAACATTAACATATTGTATAAGGACACAATGCACAAGCTAGGAGTCTTAGAGAATATGCTACAAGCAACCAAGACTACAATTCATGGCATTGTTCCGGGTTTGTCTTGTGATCCCATTGGAAAGGTCTGAATTGACGTGTTATTCGGCATAAGGGACAACTACAGAACCGAGAACTTAGAATTTGAGGTTGTGGATTTGGACAACGCTTATCATGCATTACTCGGCATGCCAACTCTCTCGAAGTATATGGCAAGTGATCACATCAGTTTAAAGATGAAGATGCTAGGACCAAATGGAGTGATCACTATAACGGGAAATTTCAAGCGCTCAATGGAATGTGCCTCATCCGGATCTAACTTGGCTGAGTCACTCGTGATAGCACAGGAGAAGAGAAGGATCCAGGAGGTTGCGGCATTAGCTCAGGCCGTGCAGCTGAATATGCTGGCTCTGACTAACCCGCATGGAAGTGTGTCGTTTCAGCCGACAAAAGATACTAAGAAGGTGCCAATTGATGATCAATTCCAAGAACGTACCGTAACTATTGGTGCCGGGCTTGGCGACAAATAGGAAAGCAACCTCGTCAGCTTCCTCCATGAGAATCAGGTTATCTTTGCTTGGTCCACAAAGGATCTGCAAGGTGTACCGAGGGAGTTGGCCGAGCACTCTTTGCATGTGAGACTCGAAGCAAAAGCCGGTGAAGCAACCTCTCCACCACTTTGCTGAAGATAGGAGAAATGTCATTGGTCATGAGATAGCTCAGCTCCATGCATCCAGGTTTATCATGGAAGTTCTTTACCCGGATTGGCTATCTAATCTGGTGCTGGTAGAAAAGAAGAAAGATGATCCAAATGTAGCAGTGGTGTCGCGTATGTATACTGATTACACGAACCTGAATAAGTCATGTCCAAAAGATCCATTCCCACTGCCGAGGATAGATCAGGTCATTGACTCGACCACTGGATGTGAGTTATTGTCATTTGTAGATGCGTATTCTGGTTTCCACCAGATACCTTTGAACCCAGATGATCAAATAAAGACTGCTTTCATTACCCCGTATGGGGCTTATTGCTATCGCACCATGCCATTTGGCCTACGTAATGCAGGAGCAACATATCAGAGGTGTATGTAAAAATGTTTACATAATCAAACTAGAAAAATGTCCAAGTATATGTAGATGATGTTGTGATAAAAACAAAGGAAAGTAAAACACTCCTACATGATATCCGGCAGACATTCGCGAACTTAAGAAGGTTCTGAATATAGCTTAACCTGGAAAAATACACCTTTGGTCTCCCGCCAGAAAGTTACTCGGGTTCTTCGTGTCCAGCCAAGGCATCGAAGCAAACCCAACTAAAATCTGAGCCATTGAGCGAATGGAGCTGCCGAAGTGTCTTAATGATGTGCAGAAGCTCACAGGTTGCCTGGCGCTATTAAGTCGGTTGTATGTCAGCTGGGAGAAAAGGCTTTTCCTCTCTATCAGCTAATGAAAAATTAGATAAATTCATATGGACACCACAGGTAGATAGCACGTTTCATGAACTGAAAAAGATGTTAACCTCTGCACCTGTGTTAGCCTCACCACTATCCAAAGAGCCGATGTTGCTCTACATAGCAGCGACCAACAGGGTCATAAGTGCTGTGATAGTGGTGGAGCGTGACGAAGAGGGTAAGTCGGTGCAGAAGCCAGTATATTACCTTAGTGAGGTCTTGTCCACTTCAAAGCAAAACTATCCCCATTATCAGAAGATGGCATATGGCGTCTATATGACGGCTAAGAAGCTCAAGCACTATTTTGAGGAACACCCCATTAAGGTGATATGCGAGGCACCTATATCTGAGATAATGAGTAATGTAACACCCCTAGTTTTATTGACACTAATTAGGGTTTGTTTTGTGCATCATGAGCATAGCATGCATCTCATGGTTTGATAAATCTTGCATTAAGAGAAAGAAGAAAACCCTAAAACCCTAGTTTTCCCCCTCTCTCTCAAATCAACTCAAAATGGTTTTGATTATTTCAAAAACTACCAAAATGTTGGAGCCCAAATGGATTAAAAGGGCCTCACAATATTTGAATAGTGTTACAAAACCCTCTGGTATTTTTGAAATGTTCAAAATAGTTTTGAAAATGAAAATACAAAAAAATAAACAGAAAACAAAAAAAGAAAAGGTTTACTAAAAATAAAACATGTTGCTAACCCTAATCGGGCGTGAGCCAGCTAACCCTCCTAGCCAACTTAGCAGAGCCAGCTTACTTGCCAAGCTTTCCATGGCCCGAGAGTTGGCCCAAGCAAGCCCACCGGCCCGATACCCCTTCCCCGTGCTTCTCCTTTCTTCTTCCTCACCGACGGAAGCTCCTGCGTGTCAGCCACCTCGTCGTCGATCTCCCTCGTGTTGTGATGCCCACAGCCGCCCCTGGAGCTGAGGATAAGAACGGCTCGCTGCTGTCTCTCCCATACCCGCTTTCACCTCGTCTCGCCTCCTCTATTGTTTTTCCCTTTGGTCCCAAACCCTAGCCACAACAACCGTTCGTCATGCCGTCTCCGCCACCACGGGTAGACAAGGTCGCCGTTGATCTCCTCTTGATGTCCTTGGTCGCCCCGCGGAAGCAATTGAAGCCGTGCGCCCTCAATCGAGCTCTCCGACCGCCTATTCTCCGACGCTAGCCACCGCCGATTCACCGCCACCCGACCTCCCCTTGCTTCACCGACCTCGCCTTCACACTCGCGGTGAGATCCTGTACCTTCTAGTGTCCTCCAGTATCTCCCTATTGCTCCCTATCGCCTCGCACCGTGTGTGACATCATGCCGCTGGCCGTTATAGCTCCTGCTCGGCGACCTGCAGTGGCGGTGCCACCACTATTTGGTCCGCCTCAGCCTCCTCTCTTTAACCAATCCCTCGACGCATCCCCGCGAGCCCCGGATCGATCGATCGACGACCTGGGAGCTTCCTCATTGATGACATCAGCAAGGCGTCATGCTGGCGTCATTAATCCCTTTCTTTATTTTAAAAGGTTTTTGTAATTGTTTTATTAACTAAAAATGCTGACAGGTGGGCCTAGTTCGTCAGGTTTTTAATCTTTTCAGAAATAATTTCTGTAATTAATAAATATCTGACATGTGGGTCCAGCTGGAAAATAATTTTAATAACTCCAAAAATGTTTAATTGTTTAAAAATGATTTTAAAATGGATTAAAATTGGGAAAAATCATAACTAATTCATTTTAAATCAGAAAAATATGTATAATATATCAAAATATTCAGAAAAATGAGATCTACACAATAGACCCATAATCATGCATTGTTAATCAACTTACATGACAAGTTTAATTAGAAGAACAAAATAATCCCTCTCATATGCATTCAGGGTTTCTCCGAATTAGGGTTTGGACCCTTCGGATCCCCTTTAAATTGCCAAGCATGCTATAGGGTTAAATTTCAATACAATTTAACTTGTCATATCATCATCTTTGCTTGAGCATTACACCGATGCCATGTGTTGATTGTTGTTTACCTTTCTTTCCGGTGTTTGGTTCTTTCCGGTAGAATACAATATCGAGTCCAACATTGAAGACTGAGATCAAAACCATCGAAGGCTATCGATGAACAAGTCCATATGATGAACACTGTAGGTCAATAGTTTGGTATCAACATTCAAAGGCAAGCAAAACACCACACATGATATAATCCTACAATTTCAAAATATTTCTTTATTGCCATGTGCATATGATTCTAAAGTATTTTTATCGATAGATAGAGTAATCCTATCTGATGCATGTTCCCCTTTGTAACCTATATTCCCTGATCCACTACTCCTAGCATAACTAGGGTTTGGCTTATGAGCTTCGCTAGAGCTGTTATATCTATTGCGCTTAGCCATGCTTAGTTGTTACTGCTGGTCCATCCGGTTGATGAATCGAGATGCGAATGAAACTAGTTGGAGAGCATGACGTGGTATGATCAGAGATGAGAGTTAAACATGCTAAGGCTTGTATGGGAGGCCATGTCAGGTTGTGGTTTTTGCAGTCCCATACTTGCCACCACTAGGATCTGAGTTCTTGCCTCTTGAACCAAGATGGGCGTGCAACCACACGGGGGCCTAGAAACCCCTCACCAACTAACCTGCCTAGTAGATTCCATGAGTCACATAGTTCGGCGTTCCATTCGACATATGCATTCTGTTGTTCTCGAAGGCGGTGGAGGTGCATTCATACAGTAGGTAAGCGTGGCGAGAACAAGAGAGGCACAGCCTCCGTAATCTTGTTCCCGCATATCTCTAGGGACCGGCCGGGACTTGACCCGTTACAACGGCATCTCCTTAGGGAATGACTCATGGTCTCGGCGAGAAAGGTAAAGGTCGTGGTAAACCACTCATGGCCTTCCAAGGAAGAGGGCTAATGTTAACTGGCACTAAGAATCGGTTGGTACGTGTGGGTAAAGTTGTGCACCCCTGCAGGGTTATTAATCTTTTTGAAAAGTCGTGTCCACGGTTATGGATGACTTGGGAATGGACGTGATGATCATAGAGAACTATAACCTAATCGTAAAACTTGGCAAGTAAAGTGTGCTTAAGGATGCTTCCTCAGGGGATCGAGGGGTGATCCTGGTTGGTAGGTTCAGTGAGAAAGATTCGTGGATATCAAAGATGATCAAGCTAGAGATATCGTTTCTTATCCCTTTAAACTGTTCCATTGGTCGAGCTTCTCCTCTCTCTCTTTTACAAAGAAAGTTAGCTTTATGCAAAAGTAACCCGACCAGCCATAAGTCTTATGGAGTACACCTCTCACTCGGTCTTGCTTTGTTGATACTTTTGCAGCGGTAAGTGTTACCATAGAATATGAGTTCGTTACATCATCGACATCGACGAGTAGTTTGGGGTTCCTGCCGGCAGCCTAGAATCTATGGAATGGGGCGTCATCGTTATGCTTCGCATGTTAGGCCATTTGTTAAGTTTGCTATACTTAATAGCATAATTTGCCTTCCGTTGTTTGATGTTTGTGGTCGTGGACCTCGCTTGTAATATTTTGGTTCTTTGCTTAGTTATGAGCTGTAATAATTTTTGTGTCGAGGGTCACCGTAATGTTACCGATTCTTTCTTTGTACGCTTCCGAGATTTAGGTTAGGCTTATATCAGACAGAGGTCTGGGATTTGTCTAGCCTTAATCTCGGGGGTGTCACAGGTTTTGGTATCAGAGCAGTACCGACTGTAGGAAAACCTTTCTACTGGTCGATGTTGAGTCTAGTGCTTATGAAAACTATTTGAAAGATGAAAATTATTTTCGAAAACTCTAGTATGCTTATTTTTTTCCTTATCCAGTTTTGCTCTAACTCTGGGTCATCTTACCTTGTGTTGACTTTGAAAATTTTTCTATCTCGTGTCGTCTTTCAAAGCTTAGGTTCCTTTTTGGTATGTGATGGCTCGGTGTTGATGTAGAGCTCGTTGGGAACCCCAAGAGGAAGGTATGATGAGCACATCAGCAAGTTTCCCTCAGTTATGAAACCAAGGTTTAATCGAACCAGTAGGAGCAAGGAAACACCCCAAAGATGTTGCTAGCTAAGCCTTGGCAGGGCGCACTACCGGTGCTAGTAGCAACATGGAGACCTGCACAACACAACTACAGAACTTTGTCCCCAACTTGCGATGAGGTTGTCAATCTCACCGTGTTTTGCTGAAAACAAAGGATTAAACGTATCGAATGGAAAGAAGTAATAGTTTGCAGAAAGTAAACACAAAGAAGTAAACAATTTATATATTGTATGTAAAGGAAAAGGACCAGGATCCATAGTTCACTAGAGGTGGCTCTCCTTAAGATAGATAACATGCTGGGTGAACAAATTAAAGCGGGGAAATTGACAAACATCGAGAAAGCATACAAGCATATACTAATCATCTTGAATCCTTTGAGACTTGATTGGGCATTACAACATTATACATAGACCGCCATCCAACTGCATCTTTAACTAATAATCCACCTTCAGGTTATCATCCGAACCCCCTCCAGTATTAAGTTGCAAGCAACAAATTATTGCTTTACGAATTGCGTGTAAAGTAAACAATACGATTGTTCTATGAACAAAGGATTGTTGTTTTCTCCCTAGTAGCAACAACACATCTAGTACCTTAGTGATTTATGTCACTTCCCCAGATTACCAGAGGCATGAACCCACTATCGAGCATAAATACTAACTCTTGGAGTTGCTAGCATCTACTTGTCCAAGATAGCTACTAACAACGGAAAGCATGCAAGATCACAAACAACAAAGACATGATAGAATCAATAATCAATCTGAAATAGCATCTCAATATCCATCGGATCCCCGCAAACACAACATGCAGAATTACAAATAGATGATCTTGATCATGAACAGAGCTCACAAGATCTAGACATGAAAGCACAAAGGAGGAGAACCAGCCATCTAGCTACTACATGGATCCGTAGTCCAAAGATGAACTACTCACGCATCACACCGGAGGCTTGCATGATGATGAAGAAGGCCTCCAGGGTGAATTCCTGTCAACACCCGGATTTTTAATCCTAGATGCCCATTATGCCATACCTCGCAATCCTAGGATTACCATTTTTGCGAGACATAACGGATTGGATATCACAGTACATCATCCATTACAAACCATACATAAGGTCTTACACAAATAAGGATCTCATGATACAGTCTTTAATACAACAAACAGCGGAAATAAAAGATAAGCATAGCGGTGGGGTCCATCTTCAAGGGCACAGGCAATGCTGATGAAGGCAGATAGTCCTAGTTATCATAGCCGTCCTACTGACCATCATCTTGATAGTCTCCTTCATAGTCTGGCCATGAGAATAGCTAGGGACAAAATCCATGAGTACTCTTAAAGTACTCGCAAACTACTATTAGCAGGTACTATAGTTCTAAGTTAAAGTGCTAAATCTAAGTTTAACTATAAAGTTAAGTTTGAAACCTAAGCTGAGTTATGAAGCAAAGAAAGGTAAAGTAAAGTTCTAGAATCACTTAAGTTGGGAAGCTAGTATCATAAACACAACCCTGTTGTGGTCAAGTCAAGATTCATCATTCATTTCAAGTTATTTGGAAAACATCTAACAACGAAACAGTATGGCCATTCCAACTGTCCATAACCGCGGACACGGCTATTCGAATAGTTTGGCACTCTGCAGAGGTGGTACACTTTCACCACAAGGTTCGATACATCTGTAAGGAATAACCCTGAATCATCATATTTAGTATGCAGATAATCAAACATAACCTTCCCTTTACACACCCTAGTATAAGCACCTCTCCTATGAGCATGGCCTCCCAACCATGACCATCAGTCATCTTGGGCACTTCATAGGTGGACATCATGAGAGGTAGCCTCAGCTCAAACCTCTCCCGTGAGGGAACTAATACTAATGCATATAAATTTCCAGCTAAGCCTTACCCAATTCAGGTAATGTGGTTGTACGGTAAATTTGGAATGGTATCGCATCCGAATCCAACCATTAGTTTTATAAAAAGGGTTAAGTCTCATGCCTCAACATTTTCATCATCATCAACCATTGGTGTTTCTGAACACATGTCAAAATATCTCAATAGAATGACTCATCATTCCAAGGTTTTCATAATTCATTTTCACCAAGTGTTCCCATCTAAAGTGACTCAAGTTTTTGATCTACTCTAAACTACTAAGTTAAGAGTGTTCACTAAGGTGGAAGTGATAGGTTCAATCTCATGCCATAGAATGACATCTAAAGGTTTCTAAGTAGGTCAAGTTTTATACTTTTTATGCTACCTTTAAACTAATAAAGAACTTTGTGTAAACTAAGGGAGGTAAATCTTGTAAACAAATACTTGGGGTAACTAATAGTTAAAGGGGTGTGATCAAAGCATGCCTAAAGCATCTTGGATCAAGTTAACTAGCTTAAATCCAGTTTACTACATTAGCTTGCACTGTTAATGGTGGGTTGCAAGTATAACTTGCAAGGGTTAATCTTGGATAGTGCTAGCTTGCCTTGGTTGGTGCAAAGGGTTGAAGTTTTCTTCTTCTTCGCCTTGGTAGCACTCCTCCTCTTCAGACTTGGTCAGTACTATCACCTATAAGAATACATATGGAGTACACAATCACCAAACAATACTTAAATAGGCTAGATAGCATTCTAAGACACACAATGGATGATCTATTATCATCACAAGTTTAATTTAATAGTTTCTTTCTTTTTATTTTAGAAAAGTAATTTCTACTCATTAAAATTTAACTAAGATTTAATATTCACCACTTTAAAATATGGGATCATGTGGACACATGTCATCACCACATATTCTAACATGGGGTAATGATATTTAAGGGTTGGATCAATATTACTTTGGTTTAAGTTCATTATTTAATGATTTAAAGTGACTAGAAATGCCTATATAGCATTATTTTGGTACTAGTCCAAAGTCACTGCATGTAAACCTTAATATTATTACATATTTAGATAGATATGATTAAATGTGATTTTTGAGAGTTGGAATCAACCCAAAAGCTAACTTGGTTAATTTTATAAAAATGTTGCAAGTTGCAAAAGCTTCTATTTTGTCATTTTTATTAGGAGAGATCTATAACTCTAATTGAATTAAATCCAACGGGCTTGGATAGATCATCTCCATACCTTTCAGACAAAATTGGTTTCATGCAATTTGGATTTGTAAAACTCTCTGAATTGAATTTTAAACTAGTGGACAGAAACTAGATTTAACTAAAAAGAAAAATCTAGATTTGAACGGGTGGGATAGCGCGGGAAAGAACTTGGGCCGGCCCAGTGGCGCTCCACGGCACGGGGCTCAGCTCACAGGGGGGTCCCGCTTGTCAGTGGGTCTTAAGACACGAAACGGTACGCGCGATGTGGGCCGTAGGATTAGAAAGGGGATTCTCGGGTGAGGGTCGTCGACCATTTAACCGTCGGCCAAGTAGCTCGAACCCTAGCTGCTCGGTGGGGGTCTGTTGGGGATGTACTAGGGCTCCAGCAGGTCGGCGAGGCAAAACGAACTGGTGCTCGGCAGGCGAGGCACGCTGGCGTGAGCTCGGTGGTCGCAATCAGTGGCGCCTTGTCCTCCCTGCGGCTGCTCGGCTCCAATTCACGAGGCGAGCTCGTGTTGCGGCCATGGTGGGTGAGGTTCAGAGGTGAGGGAGTGGTGTGGAGAGAAGAGGCTAGGGAGGCCTCCTTTTATAGGCCCGACGGTGAGACCGAGCGGGATGGGCTGGCGACTCCGGCGACAAGGCTACGACCGGCTAGCGGCATGGCTGAGGGTGGCAATCGACAGGCGGTCTCCTGGCAGTGCTCTAGGAAGTGAATGCAGCCTTAGGGGCGGTGGCATGCGGCGAGGTGGCGCCTGAGCAGGGGTGTCTGGGTGTTCCGTGGAGTCGTGGCGGAGCGGTGGGCACGGGCTGCGGTTGAGCGGGCGGCTTGTGCCGCGGGGACAGAGCATGCTCATGGCGGTGTCGGCATGGTCGACCAGCCTGGGCGCGGGCGGTTCCTGGCCGCCTGCTCTCTGCCTCTGCCTGGGCTGGTTGGACGGTGGAGGTGGACCACAGGCAACTTGCTAGACATGGAGAGAGAGGCGGGAGAGGGCTGCTGCGGCGAGTGCATGGTCGGCCGGCGAGAGAGGGCTCAGCATGGCAGTGCAGTGCAGCTAGGAGGTAGGGGAGATGTTGGGGTTGGTCTGGTTAGGCTTGAGGGGGACAAAGATGATCAAAGCACATTAAAATTGCTAGACAAAATCAACCCATAACAGTAATAGTTATACCATAATGATCTTGCCAGCAAGGTGTTTAACAAAATGGCCGAAAGAGAAAAAGTTTTGAATTTTGGTTTCAAATTTTTTGGGTGTTCTCCACTAGTGCTAGGTAGTCTCTGTTGCAAGGGTTTTGAAAGTGGAGCTCAAAAGATGGGTTTTGAAATAGGGGTAATCTATGCATATGCATTGGATTCAATTTTCAAATGCCAATTAAAATAGTTAACTGAATGTTTTTAGCAGATCCAAAGGTGGGCCTTGGTACCTCATTATGTGTACTAGCAAGGGGTACAAGGATCAAGAATTGTTTCTGTTAAGAAATGAGTGCTAGGAACACTCAAAGTAGTGTAGTGGATTAAAATGGCCAAAATGACCATTCCTCCTTTTTAATTCTTTTTGGTTTGATTTTCTTTAGGAAAAGTTTGGGAATGATGTAGATGATTTTTAAATCACCTAAGAAACATTTTACAAGCATTGGATCACTTAAACAAGGCACTTCAAATCAACTCCTATTTTAAATGCACACACATATGAATGCTTTCATTTGATCTTGATAAGCTTGGATTGAAGTTTTGGGATGTTACAAACCTTCCCCCTTTAAACAAAATCTCGTCCCGAGATTTACAAAGAAAACTAGGAACTAAAGAGATCTGGGAACTCTGTCCTAATGTAATCTTCGGCGCCCCAAGTAGCTTCCTCCTCGGTATGGTTGCTCCAATGAATCAAGAAACTTGATGCTCCCGGTCCTGAGTGGTTCTGTAGGCTTCTTCTAAGATACGGATGGGTACTTCCCGATAGGTCAGGTCATCATTGTTGATTTCCATAGCTCTGTGATCGATATTATTGAAAACTTCAGTCTTCTCAGGCACTTCCAAGCATTTGCGAAGTAACGAGATATGGAACACATTGTGGATGGTTGACATCTCTTCCGGCAGTTCCAGTTGATACGATACTTCTCCTCGATGGTTCAGAATCTTGAAAGGTCTGATATATCTAGGGGCTAACTTTCCCTTCAGACTAAAGTGTTGAGTTCCCTTCAATGGTGAAACCTTGAGATATACAAAATCTCTGACATTGAAAATCAGGTCTCTCCTTATCTTGTCAACATAACTCTTTTGTCTGGATTGTGCGATCTTGAGGTGCTCACGGACTTTGTGAACCTTCTCTTCTACTTCTCGGAGAATGTCGGGTCCAAAGATCTGACTCTCTTCTACTTGCGACCAATTCAAAGGGGTATGACACTTTCTTCCGTATAGGAATTCAAATGGTGCCATCTGCAAACTAGCTTGATAACTGTTGTTATATGAGAATTTTGCGAAAGGCAGGCAGTCTTCCCATTTTGATTCGTATTCCAACACACAAGCTCTAAGCATATCCCCTAGGATCTGGTTGACTCTCTCAGTGTGTCCATCTGTTTGCGGGTGATAAGCGGTACTGAAGTTCAACTTGGTTCCTAAACCTTCCTGAACTTTCTCCCAAAATCTTGAAGTAAACTGGGTTCCTCGATCTGATACGATGGTCTTGGGGGTTCCATGCAGACTAACAATCCTAGCAATGTATAGTTCTGCTAACTTTGCACTCTGGTAGGTTGTCTTGATAGGTATGAAGTGGGCTACCTTGGGCGCCTATCAACTATGACCCAGATTGAGTCATTTCTACTAGAAGTAGGCAAACCGGTGATAAAGTCCATTTCAGAATCCCATTTCCATTCCGAATCAGTAATGGTTGCAACAATCAGTAGGTCTCTGATGCTCTGCTTTGACTCTTTGACAGATGTCACATTTGGCGATGTAGCTTCCGATTTCTCTCTTCATCTTGTGCCACCAAAATTGCTCTTTCAAATCCTGATACATCTTCATTCCTCCGGGGTGGATAGAATAAAGAGTATCATGAGATTCCTTCATGATAACTTCCTTCATTCAATCTGCTGGCACATGAATACGCCCTTTGTACCACTGATTCCTTCTTCGCCTTCGTGAATCCAGGTACCTTTCCTGTACCAATACGACGTTTGATTCCGTCGATACTTTCATTCCCCTTCTGGGCTTCCTTGATTTGGCTAATCAAAGTGGGTTGAAGTTCAATGCTAGCTAAGAATCCTTTGCTAACTAATTCAGTCCGGAACTGCTCCAACTCCTCATACAAACTTGGTTGCTTCTCCTTGATCATGGTGTTTAGCCTACACGACAATCTGCTAAGAGCATCCGCTGCCACAATGGCTTTGTCGGGGTGATAGTGAATGTCAAGGTCATAATCCTTGATTAACTCTATCCATCTCCTTTGCCTCATATTCAGCTCCTTCTGAGTGAAGATATACTTCAAGCTATTGTGATCCGAGTAAATCTCACAGCGATTACCCATCAAATAATGACGCCATGTCTTCAATGCTAGAACCACAGCTGCTAGCTCAAGATCATGGGTCGGATAGTTCTGCTCATGCTGCTTCAATTGTCGAGACAGATACGCGATGAATTTGCCTTCTTGCATCAATACACATCCTAGACCAATCTTGGATGCATAACAATATACATCAAACGGCTTCTTGATGTCTGGCATGATCAAAATTGGGGCTGATATCAATCTCTTCTTCAGCTCCTGGAAACTAGCTTCACACTTGTATGTCCATTCAAACTTCTTGTCCTTCTTCAACAATTGGGTCATTGGTCGGGCTATGCTCGAGAATCCTTCTACGAACTTGCGGTAATATCCCGCTAATCCGATAAATGCACGGACTTGGGTTTGAGTGGTTGGGGCTTCCCATTCTTCGACATCTTTGATCTTAGTGGGATCAATAGAGACTCCTCCGGCAGACACAATATGTCCTAGGAATCCTACTTCCTTTAGCCAAAACTCACACTTGCTGAACTTGGCGTATAACTGATGCTCTCTCAGGGTTTCTAGGATAACTCTCAGATGTTGCTCATGCTCTTCTTCTGACTTGGAGTAGATAAGGATGTCATCGATAAACACAACTACAAACTTATCTAGGAAATTCATAAAGATCTTATTCATGAGATTCATGAAATAAGCAGGGGCATTGGTTAATCCAAAAGACATAACCGTATACTCGTATAAACCATAGCGAGTAGTGAAGGCGGTCTTTGGAATATCCGTTGCACGAATCTTAAGTTGGTGATAACCAGTCCTAAGATCAATCTTGGAGAATACCTGGGCTCTAGTCAACTGATCAAATAGATCCTCTATCTTTGGCATGGGGTACTTGTTCTTGATGGTGATGTCATTCAACTTTCTATAATCTGTACGCAAACGATTGCCTCCATCTTTCTTGTCGATTTAATAACACTGGTGATCTCCATGGCGATGCGCTTGGCTGAATCAAGCCTGTTGCTAACATGGCATCCAACTGCTTCTTCAACTCAACTAACTCTGAGGGGTTCATGCTATAGGGTCTCTGGGCTATAGGTCCGGTTCCGGGGATTAGTTCGATAATGAACTCAATATCCCTATCCGGGGGCATACCTGGCAATTCATCTAGGAATACGTCGGGGTATTCATAGACTACTCTGACTTGGTCTATGGTGGGCAGGGTTACACTCTTGTTGCACTTGAATTGACGGGGTAAGGTTTCAGAGATATGCTCTACTGTTACTCCAGAACTACTGGTCATGGTGATGGCTTTCTTAGCACAGTCTATCAATCCTTTATGCCTTGACATCCAGTCCATACCTAGTACTACTTCCAATCCTTTGGTTCCAAGTACAATTAGGTTGGCATAAAAATCTATTCCATGTATTCTGATAGGCACAACTTTGCAAAGTTTTCTAGCTTTTGTAGTTGAACCGGGGATTTGAACTATCATGACATGCTTCAGGTTGGTTGGGTGAATCTTACTAGTGCATGAAAATTCTTCGGTGACAAATGAATGCGATGCTCCAGAATCAAACAATACTCTTGCAAAAACTGAGTTGACAGAAAACATACCCAGCACTACATCTGGCGCTTCCTGGGCTTCTTCTGCATTCATGTGGAAGAGACGACCGTTGTGGTTGTGAGGGTTCCCTGGGGCAAACCTCCTTCCTGGTTGAACACGACGCTGCTGCTGAGCTGGGGCATTCACATTGGCATTGGCTGCTGTCTTCTTGGGACACTCATTGGAGTAGTGACCCTTCACTCCACACTCGAAACAAGTGATCTGGGACTTGTCCTTGATCATGACAGGCACAACATTGCTGCCAGTTCTAGCTGCAGTGTTGTTGTTGTTGTTGTTGCTCTTGGGAGGGGCACGGTTGAAATTGTTGGCATTACCGGAGTTGTGATTGTTTCCTCCGGACTTCACATTACCTCCACTACGGTTAGTAGCTTTGGGCGAGAATTTGGGGGTCGGTTGTTCCTTGGTGCATATCCCGGTGAGGGCTGGGGCGGTACTTGGTGACTATTGGATCCAGATCACGCTGCATCATACGACGCTTGCGGTTGTCGTTTGCCTGGTTAATCTGCCCTTCCATCTGAATGGCAGAGTCAACTAGCTCTTCGAGATCCTGGAAACGGATGTTGATGAGGACAATTTGCATCTCATTATGCAGTCCGCTCAAGAATCTCTTCTTCTTGGCCTCTGTGTTGATCTCATCAGGTGCATATCTGGCAAGTGACAAGAATCTGTCACGGTACTCCACCACAGTCATTCTTCCTTGCTTCAATTCGCGGAACTCATCTCTCATTCGGTTGACTAATCCATGCGGCACGTGAGTGCGGCTGAACTTGACTTTGAATACTTCCCATGTCATCACTTGACCATGGTTCATATTATGGATGCTATTCCACCAAGCTCTTGCATCTCCCACCATAGTGGGTGGCAAAGAGAACTTTCTCATTTTCATCAACTCTGCAACTTGAGGTTATTTTCCATGGTCGTGAATTAGTCATCAAGATCTAAGGGTTTTCAGATTGGTTGAAGATTGGGGGATTGGTATTCTGAAATTTTTTGAGTTTGGATCCATGGTGATCCTGATTTCCATGTCCTTGTTTGTTGAGAGCCATTTGGGCAATCTGCCGCAATGTTGCTAGGTTGGCTTGGCGATACCTTGCTTCTTCCTGCATGATGAGATTACGCAAGATCTGCAGCATTGGGTCCTGACGAGTGCTCCCTCCTTGGTTTCCACGAGTCATCTCAAGATTGAGATAGATATAGGGTAAGAGGGAAATTCTAAGGTTCATGGTTTTGGGGTTTTCAAAGCTTAAAACTTTGAGTTAGACTCAGGTTTTTCAACTAACTTCATTTTCATTCATGCAAGCAAGCACACGATACAACACACACCACAACAAACAAAGGAAAGCAGATGGTTTGAAGAACCATTCTGCCAGCTATGATATAGTGGGACCGATACAACTCATGCTACGACAGTGCTCTAGTGCATCTATTCATCGTCGATGAAGTCGGAGTCCTCATCATCGCTAGAAGTCCACGGCATCCTCCTCCAGAAAGTCATCATCGTTGCTGAGGTAAGAATCCATGTCTCCCTGGATGTCTTCACCCTCATCTTCTTCTTCCTTGGCTACAAGATGAGCTTCCTGCTCCTTCATGGTCTTCTCGAGGTCGGCCACCTTCTTGCAAAGTCGGGCGATGGTGCTATCCTTCTTGGCACGATGGCGGAGAAGAGACTGGCGGTCTTGGACAAGCAGTGCGAAAGTCTGGGCGTTCTGGTCGGCAATGGCACGGTTCTGGTTGGCTAACTCTCGGCATTGTCCAGCCTCGCCGTCTGTCAGCAAGAAGTCAAGATTCTCCACTTGACGCCTCAACTCTTGGTGACTTGGCATCTCCATCGGCATTCCCATGAAGTCACGTCTTGCATAGTAGGCAAAACGGGTTCCTTGGATCTTGTTGACGCTGAGGGCACATAGACGTGCGAGAGCTTCATGCATTGCCCTGGCTAATCCATCTAGCCAGTTGTTCTCTCTCACGGAGAACTGAATTCTTCCGGAAGTTGGTGCTTCGATGCTTCCTCTAAGATCTGCGGTGACTAGCCACTGTAGGTCTCCTCCTGGGGGTCTTGGAAGTTGAGCTCCAAGAAACTCCGGATGTGGGCGCCCAAGAACTCGACAAAGTGAATCAGATCCTCTCAAGATCAGCTGACCTCCGTTTCCCAACTGGTAAAACTTGCTGAACTGAGTCTCCATCTACAAGAATTAAGGATGAGGAAGTTAGTGAAGTGATCAACTATGTCAAGTTTTAAGTAGTAATGTCAGAATTTTGAGGAACATGAATTTTTGCGAAAGAATGAGTTCACAAGGGTAAGAGAGGAAATAGTTTTTCATAAATACTCACTTTGGTTTTGAAGCTAAGTTTTTGGTTTGGACGTCCATTCTAACTAGGGTATCCTATGGTCAGGATGGCTCTGATACCAACTTGTCAACACCCGGATTTTTAATCCCAGATGCCCGTTATGCCATACCTCGCAATCCCAGGATTACCATTTTTGCGAGACATAATAGATTGGATATCATAGTACATCATCCATTACAAACCATACATAAGGTCTTACACAAATAAGGATCTCATGATCCAGTCTTTAATACAACAAGCAGCGGAAATAAAAGATAAGCGTAGCGGTGGGGTCCATCTTCAAGGGCACAGGCAATGCTGACGAAGGCAGATAGTCCTAGTTATCATAGCCGTCCTGCTGACCATCATCTTGATAGTCTCCTTCATAGTCTGGCCATGAGAATAGCCAGGGACAAAAGCCATGAGTACTCTTTAAGTACTCGCAAACTACTATTAACAAGTACTATAGTTCTAAGTTAAAGTGCTAAATCTAAGTTTAACTATAAAGTTAAGTTTGAAACCTACACTGAGTTCTGAAGAAAAGAAAGGTAAAGTAAAGTTCTAGAATCACTTAAGTTGGGAAGCTAGTATCATAAACACAACCCTGTTGTGGTCAAATCAAGATTCATCATTCATTTCAAGTTATTTGGAAAACATCTGACAACGAAATAGTATGGCCATTCCAACTGTCCATAATCACGGACACGGCTATTCGAATAGTTTGACACTCTATAGAGGTGGTACACTTTCACCACAAGATTCGATACATCTGTCAGGGATAACCCTGAATCATCATACTTAGTATGCAGATAATCAAACATAACCTTCCCTTTACACACCCTAGTATAAGCACCTCTCCTATGATCATGGCCTCCCAACCATGACCATCAGTCATCTTGGGCACTTCATAGGTGGACATCATGAGAGGTAGCCTCAGCTCAAACCTCTCCCATGAGGGAACTAATACTAATGCATATAAATTTCCAGCTAAGCCTTACCCAATTCAGGTAATGTGGTTGTACGGTAAATTTGGAATGGTATCGCATCCGAATCCAACCATCAGTTTTATAAAAAGGGTTAAGGCTCATGCCTCAACATTTTCATCATCATCAACCATTGGTGTTTCTCAACACATGTCAAAACATCTCAATAGAATGACTCATCATTCCAAGGTTTTCATAATTCATTTTCACCAAGTGTTCCCATCTAAAGTGACTCAAGTTTTTGATCTGCTCTAAACTACTAAGTTAAGAGTGTTCACTAAGGTGGAAGTGATAGGTTCAATCTCATGCCATAGAATGACATCTCAAGGTTTCTAAGTAGGTCAAGTTTTATACTTTTTATGCTACCTTTAAACTAAGTAAAGAACTTTGTGTAAACTAAGGGAGGTAAATCTTGTAAACAAATACTTGGGGTAACTAATAGTTAAAGGGGTGTGATCAAAGCATGCCTAAAGCATCTTGGATCAAGTTAACTAGCTTAAATCCAATTTACTACATTAGCTTGCACTGTTAATGGTGGCTTGCAAGTATAACTTGCAAGGGTTAATCTTGGATAGTGCTAGCTTGCCTTGGTTGGTGCAGTGGTTGAAGTTTTCTTCTTCTTCGTCTTGGTAGCAGTCCTCCTCTTCGTAGACTTGGTCGATACTATCGCCTATAAGAATACATATGGAGTACAAATTCACCAAACAATACTTAACTAGGCTAGATAGCATTCTAAGACACACAATGGATGATCTATTATCATCACAAGCATCACAAGTTTAATTCAATAGTTTCTTTCTTTTTATTTTAGAAAAGTAATTTCTACTCATTGAAAATTTAACTAAGATTTAATATTCACCACTTTAAAATATGGGATCATGTGGACACATGTCATCACCACATATTCTAACATGGGGGAATGAGATTTAAGGGTTGGATCAATATTACTTTGGTTTAAGTTCATTATTTAATGATTTAAAGTGACTAGAAATGCCTATATAGCATTATTTTGGTACTAGACCAAAGTCACTGCATGTAAACCTTAATATTATTACATATTTAGATAGATATGATGAAATGTGATTTTTGACAGTTGGAATCAACTCAAAAGCTAACTTGGTTGATTTTATAAAAATGTTGCAAGTTGCAAAAGCTTCTGTTTTGTCATTTTTATTTGGAGAGATCTATAACTCTAATTGAATTAAATCTAACGGGCTTGGATAGATCATCTCCATACCTTTCAGACAAAATTGGTTTCATGCAATTTGGATTTATAAAACTCTCTTAATTGAATTTTAAACTAGTGGACAGAAACTAGATTTAACTAAAAAGAAAAATCTAGATTTGAACGGGTGGGCTAGCGCGGGAAAGAACTTGGGCCGGCCCAGTGACGCTACGCGGCGTGGGGTTCAGCTGACAGGGGGTCCCGCTTGCCACTGGGTCTTAACACGCGAAACAGTACGCGTGCTGTGGGCCGTAGGATTAGAAAGGGGATCTACGGCCGAGGGTCGTCGTCGACGACGAACAGGTCGTCGGTGAGCTCGAACCCTAGCGGCTCAGGTGGGGTCTGCTGGGGACGTACCAGGGCTCCAGCGGGGTAGGCGAGGCGGGCAAACGAACTGGTGGTCGACGCAGGCGAGGCGCGCTTGGCGGAGCTTGGGGTGGTCGCAATCAGGGCGCCCTTCTCCTCCCAGCGGTCTTGCTGCTTGGCTCCAATTCCTCGAGTGAGCT
The DNA here is from genome assembly GCA_023614405.1 of Avena insularis. Classification (NCBI taxonomy): domain Eukaryota; kingdom Viridiplantae; phylum Streptophyta; class Magnoliopsida; order Poales; family Poaceae; genus Avena; species Avena insularis. The sequence continues at coordinate 192,835,319 of CM042690.1, forward strand.
CACCTTGCTCCGGCTAGAGGTAGGTGAGATTTAGAGAGGTGAGGGGAGTGGAGTGGTGTGGAGAGAAGAGGCTGGGGAGGCCTCCTTTTATAGGCCCGACGGTGAGACCGAGCGGGATGGGCAAAGCGACTCCGGCTAGCAGCATGGATGAGGGTGGCGATCGACAGGCGGTCTCCTGGCGGTGCTCTAGGAAGTGAATGCAGCCGTAGGGGCGGTGGTATGCGGTCTGGGCGAGGTAGCGCTCTGAGCGGCAGAGGCGGCGGTGTCCACGGCGAGCGGTGGTTGTGGTGCGTTGGGCGGCGAACGGGGGTGTCTGGGGTGTTCCCTGGGTCGTGGCGGAGCGGTGGGCGCGGGCTGCGGTCGAGCGGCGGCTCGTGCACGTGGGGACAGAGCATGCTCTGCGGGCGGCATCGGCATGGTCGACCAACTCCGGGCGCGGCGGTTCCTGGCCGCTCTGCTCTCTGTCTCTGGCCTAGGGCTGGTTGGACGGTGGAGGTGGACCACAGGCAACTTGCTAGACATGGTGAGAGAGGCTGGAGAGGGCTGCTGCTGCGAGTGCACGGTCGACCGGCGAAGATGGGCTCGGCATGGCAATGCGGTGCAGCTAGGATGTAGGGGAGATGTTGGGGTTGGTCTGGTTAGGCTTGAGGGGGACAAAGATGATCAAAGCACATCAAAATTGCTAGACAAAATCAGCCCAAAACAGTAATAGTTATACCATAATGATCTTGCCAGCAAGGTGTTTAACAAAATGGCCGAAAGAGAAAAAGTTTTGAATTTTGGTTTCAAATTTTTTGGGTGTTCTCCACTAGTGCTAGGTAGTCTCTGGTTGCAAGGGTTTTGAAAGTGGAGCTCAAAAAAGATGGGTTTTGAAATATGGGTGATCTATGCATATGCATTGGATTCAATTTTCAAATGCCAATTAAAATAGTTAACTGAATGTTTTAGCAGATCCAAAGGTGGGCCTTGGTACCTCATTATGTGTACTAGCAAGGGTACAAGGATCAAGAATTGTTGTTAAGAAATGAGTGCTAGGAACACTCAAAGTAGTGTAGTGGATTAAAATGGCCAAATGACCATTCCTCCTTTTTAATTCTTTTTGGTTTGATTTTCTTTAGGAAAAGTTTGGGAATGATATAGATGATGTTTAAATCACCTAAGAAACATTTTACAAGCACTGGATCACTTAAACAAGGCACTTCAAATCAACTCCTATTTTAAATGCACACACATATGAATGCTTTCATTTTAAATTTGGAAAAGTTTTTGTTAACCCTATTTTTGGATGATTTGATCTTAATAAGCTTGGATTGAAGTTTTGGGATGTTACAATTCCCTCTTCGTGGTGCCGGAAGAGCTTCAGATCCTCCCGATCTAGGGATGGAGATGACGCTGACTACATACTCTTTCTTGGATTTTGATCGGTACTTAGGGTTTTGGCCCCGAGGGCATCTTATAGGCGGAGGGAGGCCGAGGGTGCTGGGCTGGTCGCACCACCTCGGCAGCCAGGCCTGGCCCGCACGGCCAGGTGGTGTGGTGGCCCCCTGGCTCCTCTCCGTCTTGTATTCTGGCATGTGATGACTTCTCGAAAAATAGGCACTTTGGCTTTTGTCCCGTCCAATTCCGAGAATATTCATTTTCTGACTTTCCTGGAACCAAAAACAGCAGAAAACAGGCAATGTAATGTGGCTCTTGTTAATAGGTTAGTCCAATAAATCATATGAAAAGTACTCCAAAGTTGGAACAAAACACAAGAAAGTGGATAAAACCAAGTATGGAACATCAAAATTATAGATACATTTGCAATGTATCAACATCCCCAAGCTTAACTCTTGCTCGTCCTCGAGTAGGGTAAGTGATAAAAATAAAGAATAATTTTTGAGGTCACATGCACCATCAAAGACTTGATCAAAGTATTTGTAAAACATTCAAAGCTGGGACAAAGTTCTAGCAATAAGACAAAGAAACTATGATGCAACATGAAAAGGCACAAACAGAAGATTCATGAATAACAATGCTTTGCAAGACGTTTGTTTGTTTCACATAAAGAAAACATAGCATAATAGCATTCAGCTTGTCCCTCAATAGAGTAGCAAATATAAATGCATAGGACACCTTCAAAGTTCATAAGAGTGACTAGATACATATAGTTTAAAACAAGCAATATCAAGGTATGCATCAATCAACTAGTCATGGGACAATGCACATAGAACTAAGAATGGCCACTATGCTCTCAAAGTAAGTGCATAAAGATAGAAGGTGGAGACTCAATATAATGGTAGAAGAAAGGCCTTTTTATAAAAGGAAGTAGGGATTCAAGTCTCATAAAGAGCTTCCAAAAATTATGGTACTTATAGCTTTCAGCTCTCATTGCCCCTATCATAAGCATCTTGAAGTGATTAAGGTTAAAGTGAACAAACTATGGTGTACATTCTTGACGAAGTATAAGTCAGAAATCTCATGTCCCTTGTATACGAGGGCCGATCCTCATGCTACTCAAATTTAGTTACCGGTAAGTTCTTTTCATTGTAAGTATATGTGTATCATAGAGAACCGCCAACGGGGTACCCCTTGCCCGATGATACGGAAGAATCCACATATCAAAATGACAAGGCAAGAAGACAACGAGCATCTCAGCAATCTTCTTATTTACCATGGGAATATGGTGCTTTTTTCTCTCTTTCCTCTTTTCATAGTATCTCTTTTTTTTCTCTTTTCTCTTTTTTCTCAATATAGGACTCTTTTTTATAAGAAGAATGCATCATAGACAGCTCATTAAGGTTATGCTGCAGGTTTCCACCATGTCAGCATGGATTAGACCAACGGCCCAGGCGTTTCTCTAACACATATACATAACTCCATGGACTTACAAGCTCCCCTTTCATTTCACACCGACGACATCCATATACAAAACATCATGATATCAACTAGGTACAAGTACCAAGTGCAATGTTGAAAGCGTTCCCCATGAAAGCATGGTTCTGCTAATTCCCAACAAATAAGTGCAAGCATATACAACATAGAAGACACAATGGTTCAAGTTTATTAAGGGTAAGAAAAGTAAAGTGTGCCATCAAGTTCGTGAGAGCTTTAATCACTAGTTTTGTCATAACAAGTTTAATTTGGAAGGTAAAAAAAAGCATGAATATACTTGGAATAGCATAAGCTAGTAGGTAGGTATGGTGGACTCTTTGGAATAACTTGGTTTAAGGAGTTGGATGCATGAGTGGAACTCATACTTTGTTGTGGAGGCTAGCAAAAGACTGGGAGCGACAAACTAAGAGAGAAATAATGGCCATAATCATGCAGAGCGACAAAACATCATTGATCAAAGCATAAAGTGATACTACAAGTTAAAAACTAAGGGATAATAAAGGCTATGGTGACTTGAGATAGTCATAACATGGTGTGAGCATGTGCCAAGTCAACCCAAATAAAGCATCAAAGGAGAATACCACTATACTATGCTTTAATATGCTAAAACAATACATGATTCATCCAAGGCACATTAAGCAATCTCAATTGTTTATAACAAGTCATGCTACAGCAAAGAATAGTAAGCATAAATCCAAAACAATAGCAAGCATGGCACGACAAAGCATAGGCCACAGTCAAAAACAAGCTTTTTTTACCACATAAGCATGAACTTTCCTACTCTTTTCCAAACCAAACCAAACTATTTGCAAACCAATGTATGAAAGAGGGGGTCCAACCAATTTATTCAGAAAACTAAGAAAACCAAGCAAACGAAAAACCAAAAATAAGATGCTCCAAGAACAACACAACTGTGCATGAAACAATAAAAATGAAGCGTTTGGAAAAACCTGGGATTTTATTGAAGAAGAAGGGGATGCCTTGGGCATCCCCAAGCTTTGACGCTTGTACTTCTTGGATATTTCTTGGAGTGACACGCGTGGCATTCCCAAGCTTGAGCTTTAGTCTATCTTTCGTCTTATTACCTATTCCTTCCATACACCTGAAAATTTTCCTCCATACAAAACTCCACACAATCTTTATTAGCAACATTAGTGTACTCAAGATAAATAAGTCTTAAGTTTCAGTTCTAATACCAAATAAACTTCTATTAGAACACTAGCTACTGTATCAATTTCCTCAAAAGCTCAATTCCCAAAATAACTCAAAAAGGGACCAACAAGAAGCAAATGCAGAAAATGGCAGAAATCTGTCAAAACAGACCAGCAGGTAAAGACGAATTTTTTCGAAGACCTTCTGTTGCTCAAATCAAAAAGTGTTGTACTAATGAAAGTTAGATAACAACCTGGGGCAGAAGCACAAAAATTCACGCCTCAAAAAGACGTTCCGAGATTTTACACGAATTTGTACGGTGAAACACAGAAATCTGTTTCGGGACAGCAACTTTTTCAATCATTACTTCTCTCTCATTAGAGGTTACTCTTGGCACAAAAAGCAAATAAAAAGGATAAGGAGAGGTTATTACAGAGGTAATAATTTTAAAGACTCATCTAAAACTTTTAGATTATCTCCCAATAAGTACTTTTCTTTAACGTCTTTAAGTTAGGCATAAGAAGCAAGAAAGAATCAAGTGTTCTCAAATGAAGAAGCATTAAGATCAAATTTTGTTTTTATAGGAGAAGCAAAAGAAATCTTTTCTGTCTTTTTAGAGAAGTGTTCTATACCTTTCTTGAGTAAGAGTTGATATTTAATGGTGCCTTCTTTCATATCAATAATGGTACCAACAGTTCTAAGAAAAGGTCGCAAAGTGATTGGACAAGAAGAATTGCATTCAACATCCAAAACATAGAAATCAACAGGAACAAAGGCGTTGTTAACCATAATAAAAACATCATTAAGACTCCCATAAGTTTCTTTTTAGCATTATCATCAAGTGGGACATTCAAATAATAATCTTGAAGAGAAGGTAAATCAAGCATATCATAAATGTTATATTTACTAATTGGAGGCACAGAGAGACTCTATGTTAATCCTAGCGGAAACGCTAAAATAACGATGCAATGTAAATTTTGTGGTTACGATCAATAAAACTGAGTCAGAAGATATATTCCCATATGCCGAGAGTCCTAGAAGTGCACACAACCGTATAAGCTAAGTAAAAAAAAAAGGTCCTACACGCTTCCATCATGCCCCGGCAAGGTGCAATCTATCTGGCGACCGAAAAGGAGATGTTGGCTCGATCTCTTGCCGCAGCTAAGGCCGCCGTCGTCCTCATCTCTGAGTCCCACGGCTCGATCGCTTCTATGTAAAGCCAACGCTGGATTAGTGCTCGTGATAGCATTAGTCTGCATTTGATGATCACGTCTCCTTCCTCCTGGTATCACGTGCCGCCGGTGTCCTACCGCCCATTAGGCTTGCACACCTCGAGTACCTTAATGGCGGCGACCTGCGGAGCTGACGGATCCAGACGTTGGGCAGTTGTCTTGCGCGCGCTCGAGCTCCTGATCGGCGTCGAGCTGCGGAGCAACCAGCTCCAGATATCGGACGGTCATCACTGCACCCGTCTAAATTTGTGACTCAAGTTAAAGTCACGACGATCCTTGGCGGGGCAGGCGATCAGATCAGTCTCTTCTTTTGTTCGCTATCTTCAGCCTGACGTTCCTTCATTATTAGACTGTCATTCCTTTTTTTCATGCCCTTCTTATCATATCTTTGATCTATTTCTCTCTGATTACAAACAGCGCTGATGCAAGGAGCAAGACTGAGGCGTTCTACGAAAAGGCTAGACCTATAACTTATAGGATACAAATGGTGCTCCACTGTTCTGAATGCGTGTGTTCTGGACCAGAATATCTAGAAATTTGTTCATATTGTAGATCCAATAGCTCAGTCATATCTGAGTCATAATAAAATCCATGACCATGGACTTCATCAATGCCCTGATTTCTCATCCCAAATTATTAATGCCAATATTCTTAATAGCTATCTATATATAATATTGTTACATTTCATTTTCCTTTTGATTTGCAGCTAGCCATTTAATTAGTGATGTATTTGACGCTGAGATTTTCAGTTTTAACAACAGGGGTGATGGAATTTGCATTTTATTTCCGAAACTGCCACTAACGGAGATTTGGATATCATGGATGAAAATATAGATTTGCACCATCTTTCGGAAAAGAAAATGATGAATGTTCAGTCTTCTACGAATTCCGGTGATTTTCAGTTTTTGCGGCAACATGTAACAATGGTTTGTGCTACAAACCCTATGACAAATTTGCATATGGTTGACACCAAGGTATATCGATGCTTTATTGTTGGTTAAAGCCCATTGTAGTTTTGTTTACAAGATATTTTCTATGTCATGGTACTAAATTTGATACAACCTGACGAATTAGGAGCAGAAGAAGAACACGTTCACTATTTTCAGGTGCACTGCTTCTATTCTTTATTGTTCTTGATAAGAGAAAATAAAGATTCTCCTTTCTAGCATCTATTTATGATACGATATAAAACAACTTCGAACGTTTGACCAGCAAGATTTGTTTGTCCGGAGAACACACTTAAACCGTTCAATTAATCAATAAGATCTATACTGTGTAGGGTTGTACTGTCCATGTAACTCTATGCCTTTTCCTTGCATTAATCTGAATTTAAATGCATGATCAGAAATAGAGTAGTGTGACAAATGTATTTTGAAAATAAATTATTTTTAGATCAAGTGCCTTTTGAAAATACTGAGGTTTGAGTGAACTATGAAAGCACCAAATAAGTAATAGAACACATATTTTCTCAAACTCTCTATAGATGTATCAACTTAGGTAATTAATCATTTTTATTTGTTAAAAAAGGACCAAGACATCATAACGAGAAGATTGCCGGTTATTTGTTTTTTTAACTAATAATAAATTCCTATGATGCTCCGAGCATGGCTATAATAAGTTAGTCTATAGTCACAATCTTAAATAAGAAAATATTTCTTTTTTTTTTGCAGGTAACTGAGCAAATATTTCTACTAAATGTGACCGTGATAGATACTTGCTGAATGTTTATGCATTAATCTTGAAAACTATAGGAAACTCTCATCTTAATAAGATGGATTAAACACAAAACTTACATGGATTAGTTATTGCATGAATCTCCATGCAACATTAGTGTGTCCCGAACATCTTCAATCAAAAGGCCAAGGAAACAGAAGCACTATTGTTATAAGAAAATTCAACTATATCATAGGATAATTGAAGTTTAGAGAGTACAATAAGAGAAAGCCAAATAAATTAGAACTAATTAATGAAATGTATGTTTTGTGTAGCAAACATGAAGGGACACGGTATCGTTTATATTTATCTTATAGGTATATGTTTTCTGTTATCTACTCTCAGAAGTATTGGAGAAAAGAAATTGCAAAGACCCTTAAAAATATTTTTCGTCTACCAGAACGTATTAGCCCGTGCAGTCGCACGGGTTAGCGACTAGTATTTCTAGGCATAATAGAAACACTACTATCAAGATCACATAAAGCTTTGAAATCAAAGTCATTCACTTTCATATTAATGATGGGTTCCCAACCATCTTCTTGTTTTATAGGAATAGAAGCTTTATGTTTTATCTTTTCTTCTTTAATCTTTATGAGAGCATCAGTAATGTGTTTTATAAAGGCCATGTTCATAGCACTAGCATTAGGACTTTTAGCAAGCTTTTGTAGGAACTTAATAACTTCAGAGATATTACACCCATCAATATCAAAATCAAATTTATCATCTAGAGTAGTAGAACTATTACTAGCCTCAACACTAGTGGTGGTAATAGTAGAAACACTAATATTTCTAGCAATTTCATCTTCTCTTTCCCACTTAGCATGTAATTCAGCTAGTAGTCTAACATTCTCATCAATTCTTACTTGTATAGCATTAGTAGCTGCAAAGGAATTCTCATTAGTTTCAGGTTTAGCAGCCATTTTATTCAAAGTAGATTGAGCTTTAGCCAAAGATGATATATTTCTTTCAGCATTAGAGAGTTTTTTCTCAATAGTTTTGTTGAAAGCAGTTTGTTTACTAATAAACTCTTTAAGCATAACTCCAAGTTCAGAGGGAGCACTCCTCTTATTGTTGTAAGAATTTCCATAAGCATTACCATTGTTGGGAGGATATGGATTATAATTGTTGTTACCAAAATTACTCATATAAGCATTATTGCCAAAATTATTATTTCTTATGAAGTTCACATCAACTTGCTCTTCTTGAGCAACCAAAGAAGCTAAAGGAACATTATTTGGATCAATATGGGCTTTCCCATTAACAAGCATAGACATAATAATATCAATCTTATCACTTAAGGAGGAGGTTTCCTCAACAGAATTTACCTTCTTACCTTGTGGAGCTCTCTCAGTACGCCATTCAGAATAATTAACCATCATCTTGTCCAGAAGTTTTGTTGCAGCACCCAAAGTGATGGTCATAAAGGTACCTCTAGCAGCAGAATCCAATAGGTTTCTTGAATAATAGTTCAATCATGCATAAAAAGTTTGGATGATCATCCAAGCAGTCAGTCCATGAGTGGGACAATTCTTTACCAAAGATTTCATTCTTTCCCAAGCTTGAGCAACATGTTCATTATCAAGTTGTTTAAACTTCATTATTTCACTTCTCATAGATATAATCTTAGCAGGTGGATAGTATTTTCCAATGAAAGCATCTTTGCATTTAGTCCAAGAATCAATACTGTTCCTAGTTAAGGAATTCAACCATTCTTTAGCTTTTCCTCTCAAAGAGAAAGGAAACAATTTCAGCTTAATAATATCACCATCTATATCCCTGTGCTTTTGCATCTCACAAAGTTCAACAAAGTTATTTAGATGGACAGCAGCATCTTCATTACCAATACCAGAAAATTGTTCTCTCATAACAAGATTGAGTAAAGCAGGTTTTATCTCAAAGAAAGTATCTTCAGGCACAGGTGGAGCAATAGGTGTGCTCATAAAATCATTGTTGTTGGTGCTAGTGAAGTCACACAACTTAGTGTTTTCAAGAGTAGTCATTTTTTTGTGTTTTCAAATAAGAAAGCAAACTAGTAGAACTATTTTTTGTGTTTTTGATAAAGAAACAAGCAAACAAAACAAAAAGAAACTAAGCAAAACAAAAATAACAAAGTAAAGAGATTGGTTATGAGGGACTCCCCTTGTGAAGATGTCCTTGACTCCCCGGCAACGGTGCCAGAAAAATGCTTGATGGCTCTGTATATGGCGCCAGAAAAATGTTGGAGCGGTGTTGATGTAGAGCTCGTTGGGAACCCCAAGAGGAAGGTATGATGAGCACAGCAACAAGTTTCCCTCAGTATGAAACCAAGGTTTAATCGAACCAGTAGGAGCAAGGAAACACCCCAAAGGTGTTACTAGCTAAGCTTTGGCAGGGCGCACTACCGGTGCTAGTAGCAACGTGGAGACCTGCACAACACAACCACAGAACTTTGTCCCCAACTTGCGATGAGGTTGTTAATCTCACCGAGTTTTGCGGAAAACAAAGGATTAAACACAAAGAAGTAAACAGGTGTAGATTGAATGTAAAAGACAAGGACCGGGATCCATAGTTCACTAGAGGTGGCTCTCCTTAAGATAGATAACATGCTGGGTGAACAAATTACAGTGGGGCAAATGACAAACATCGAGAAAGCAATACATGCATATACTAATCATCTTGACTCCTTTGAGATTCAATTAGGCATTACAACATAATACATAGACCGCCATCCAACTGCATCTATGACTAATAATCCACCTTCAGGTTATCATCCGAACCCCCTCCATTATTAAGTTGCAAGCAACAGATTATTGCTTTACAAACTATGTGTAAAGTAAACAATAGGATTGTTCTATGAACAAAGGATTGTTGTTTTCTCCCTAGTAGCAACAGCACATCTAGTACCTTAGAGATTTCTGTCGCTTCCCCAGATTACCAGAGGCATGAACCCACTATCGAGCATAAATACTAACTCTTGGAGTTGCTAGCATCTACTTGGCCAAGATAGCTACTAACAACGGAAATCATGCAAGATCACAAATAACAAAGACATGATAGAATCAATAATCAATCTGAAATAGCATCTCAATATCCATCAGATCCCTGCAAACACAACATGCAGAATTACAAATAGATGATCTTGATCATGAATGGAGCTCACAAGATCTAAACATGAAAGCACAAAGGAGGAGAACCAGCCATCTAGCTACTACATGGATCCATAGTCCAAGGATGAACTACTCACGCATCACACCGGAGGCTTGCACGGTGATGAAGAAGGCCTCCAGGGTGAATTCCCCTCTCCGGCAGGGTGCCGGGAAGAGCTTCAGATCCCTCCCGATCTAGGGATAGAGATGACGGTGGCTACAGACTCTTTCGTGGATTTTTGATCAGGTCCTTAGGGTTTACGTCCCGAGGGCATCTTATAGTCGGAAGGGGAGGCCGAGGGGGTGCTAGAGGCGGCCACACCACCCCCTAGCGGGCTGGGCAGGCTGGCCAGCAGTGGTGGTGGCTAACACCTCTCTGTCTCGTATTTTGGCATCTGATGACTTCCGGAAAAATAGGAACTTTGGCTTTTGTCCCGTCCAATTCCGAGAATATTCATTTTCTGACTTTCCTGGAACCAAAAACAGCAGAAAACAGGCAGCTGACACTGTGGCTCTTGTTAATAGGTTAGTCCAAGAAATCATATGGAAAGTACTCCAAAGTTGGAACAAAACACAAGAAAGTGGATAAAACCAAGCATGGAACATCAAAAATTATAGATACATTTGCAATGTATCAGTGCCGAAGCTCTAAGACTATGTCTTCTTGCCTTAAGCAAGTTTCCTCTCGAACCAAGTGACATATAGGTGGTTTGTGATATTCTAGATGTCTCTCTAGAAGTATTGCCACGTTGCCACATGACCGTGTTGTCAAATTCTTGAGCAAGCAAGTTCTATGAACTGCCTTTCTCCAAGGATCTGTATTGGATACCCCTGAACTAGTTGGTTCGGTTACACAACAACTTGGAGAGTTGTAAGACAAGAGTTCTATCAGACTTGTTCCACCTAAAGGTATGTCTAGTTTTGTTCGCGCTAAAGAAAGATAGTATTTCCTCTGTGGATATGTTATCTTCCCCCGCCTTTGATTTTATTTGGGTTATCACAATCAAACTCTGTCCTAAGGACTATCCTAATGGTGTATTTACCGTGATGTTTCACTAAGTACATCTTCATGTCCTTTGGTCTGACCAATATTCACGCTTTGTTCCTATAACATATGAGTCCACTTGAGGGTCGGAGTCGCGGTGTCCTCTATTGTTTGCTGAAGGAATTTTTAAAAATAATAAAGAAAAAGAGTAAAATAGGTGATACATGCTGACATAAAGTGTAACTCAAAAAAAGGATCACAAAAGAGATGTATCGGGGGAACATGCCTATATAAATTTGAAGGGCTCGAGGCCCGCTCCCAATCCTTGGTCAAGGTGTCTTGAAGATAGACTTAACCCAGCGGAAGATAAGGGAGCTCTGAGAGCTCGAATGAGGAGACTCGTTTAGGGTCGAGGTGACCGCTCATGTCGCAAAGCTTGTGGGTGCGTCTCTGTAGCGGGCAGATTCGGCTCCGAATGAAAGTGAGCATCAGATCCTCGCCGGTCATCCCCTCTAGTTTCAGATTAATGATGCACTTCTCCACCAAATCGACCAAGGTACTTGATCTATTGGGGATATGCCCCCATATATTCCTATCAGGGATGCCAAGAGAAAAGGAGGCACCCAATCTTGTCCTTCGAGTCCGTCCTTTACATAAAAACGTCTTGGCCCACCCTTTACAGGACTCCAAGCCGGTAACACGAGGAAATAACGAGTCACACCAGGTGAGATTGAAGTCGCCTGCATTGGGTGAGAGATTTGTCTGGGGTGAAGTTCCTTATTCAGAACGAAATTAGCTCGGAAGCCGAAGAACTTAAACCAGATTTGTATTGAGGGCCACAGGCCGAGATAGGCCTCGACGCCGGAAACATAGGCAAAGAGAGATGCGATGGCATTCGCAGGAAGATGATGAGGTTGAAGAACGAAGGTGGTGAGGAAATCATGGAAGAAATCACTAATAGGAAGGCCGAAGCCGCCTTTGAAGTGGGAAAGGAAAACCACGAACTCACGGGCTCGGGAGCGAGGACAAGTTCTTCACGGTGAGGCTGCAGCTAACTCCAGTGAGGAACGTCGGGTCTAGACGAGCCAATCAAGGTCATCTTGGCACACCAGGAGCTAGCCCAAGCACCGCGCTCATGGGTGGCGCAGCCCTCCTCGTGCTCCTCGACAATGGCGACAACCTGCGGCATCTCCAGATCTTCTTCTAAGGAGAAATCCGAAGTAGGGGAGAAGGGTCGAGATTGATGGGGCCCGTGGCTACATCGAACGACAATGCTATGCCGGATCGAGCAAGAACGGAGTGCGGTAGCAGCGGCGCAATTGCTAAGTAGAAGTGGCGGTGGCGGCGGTGTTGTGAGGAAGAAGAAGAGGAAGAGGATGCGAATGGGGGAAATGGCTAAAGGATGCCCTCGCTCCCCTATTTAACCACGCCCCTAGTAGGGGTAGTAGGATCGGAGGGTGTGGCGAGCCAGATGGTGTGGCCGTATATATTTGCGGAGAAGCCAATCAACGACAAGACACATGAAGGGGTACACGGTTCAGCGGATCGTGCGATGCGACATGGCTCTGCGGTTAACGAGGAGGCACCCACGATGTGACGTATGCGCAATAACTCCTAACAGCATGCATAGTAACTATCATTGGCCCTTAAAATGAGGCAAAGGTAATGATTACCTACCATGTAGATGCAAGGAAGTGTACAAGAGAAGGAAAGAATCTAGGTGGGATAACCTAGATGCAAGAGTATAACCCGACCAACGAGGAATAACTCCGAAAGAGCCAAGGGAGGTCAAAGTAAATATCAAGTCCACAAGGTAAATAGCCGAGTTAAGTTCAGAATGTGCCACATAAAATACCTTGGCAAGAAGAACTAATCTAGTGGGTTGACCCTGTTGTGGCCTTATCAGCTGAAGTTTCTAAGCCCGCACCAGCTTCGGGGACTAATGTTGGGGGAATGACTCCGGGTAGGGTCAAGCCGGGGTATAGAGGCAAGGTCTGCCGAGGTACAATGAGGTCAAAGCAGGTGCTGGCCGACGTACCTTAAGGACAACCTAGTTACGCTCGACCCGGTCAAAGTGGTGTTCACCCAATGTTATCTCAGCCGACATTAAGCATATGTTGGCACCTTCAATGTTACTTTTGCAGGTACCCTCAGGGACAAGTTAACCAGGTAGCAGCCGGTTACTACTTGCCTTATAGAAGAAGGCAGGTATCTTCCATAGTTAGTGCTTTTCTCTCTCCACTTGGGAGTGAGCGCAAAAGACAGAGAGATGGACTAGCAGCACGGCCCGACAAAGGTGATGTCGCAGCTGGTCGGGGGACACGACACCGTAGATGCTTACACCAGGGGTTCAGAGAGGTTTATGACATGGGCTCTAGGCGGCTTATAAAGGGAAAAAGGAGAGCACCGCTTTGCTATTTTGGGAGGAGCATATTCTAGGAATATGCCCTCCACATATGCCCTAATTGTAACCTAGCCACCCCTTTGTAAGGTGCACCAGGACCTCCTAGAGGGGGGTCAATCATTTTGATAATGGAAGAACCCAAGAGAGAGGGTTGAGTAGAGAAGAACTTCATCTTCCTCCTCCCCACGAACAGCTCAAGGAGCAACTGTAGCCACCATTGGTCTTGATAATACAAGTCATCTGTGTGTGGAATCACCACACTATCCCTCCCTGGATACCTCTAGAGCACATTGGCCTCATCTTTAGCCTATCCATGGCATCTGCCATGACACCACCATGACAACATCCCTCTACAAAATGGTGTTGTTGAAAGGAAGAACCAGATAATCATTGATATGGCAAGAACAATATTGAGTGAATTCAAGTCACCCACAACTTTTGGGGATAAGCCATATCTAGCACGGTTCTACTCGAACCGACTCTTCCTTCGTGCTCCCTACGACAAGACACTATATGAGCTTATCACAAAGAACAAGCCCAAGTTTTGGGGATGCAAGTGCTTCATCAAGAATAAGAAAGTTAAGCTCAGAAATGTCGAATCTAAAACTATAGAGGGTATGTTTGTTGGTTATGCAGATAACTCCCGTGCCTATAGATACTACACTAAATCCAATGTATGTATTGAAGTATCTTATGATGTGGAGTTTTTCGATAATAATGGATCCCAATAGGATCAAGTTGTTCCATGTGATATAGGTGATGGCGATTCTTCTCAAGTTATCAAGTTAATGGGAATTGGGCATATCTTGCCTGTTGTGACTCATGATAATGTTCAAGCAAATGATGAGGAGGAATCAAGCTCAACCCAAGTAGAGCCTAGATCTATTCAAGTTGAACCATCAAGTGCATCACAAGATGGGCCACTCACTCAAGAGGAGTTGCATGTCGAAGAAGAATAACCAATCCCTCAACCCCTTGAGAGCAAGACAAAGAAAAGAACAAGAACCCCCGTCTCAAGGTCAAGCTCAAGATGTTGTTAATGATCAAGGACCATCAAAAGATGAATTTGTTGATCACAAATAAACAATACGGAAGATCAAGGCCACCTCCATGGGATTTAAGTTAACAATATCCTTAGAAGCATATCAAGAGGGATCAATACTCGCAAGAAGAAAGATCTTGTAACCTTTTGTGGACATCATGCTTTTGTATCTAACTTAGAACCACTCAAGGTATATGAGGATTTGGAGGACCCAAATTGGGTTGTTGCCATGCAAGAAGAATTTGAGTGCTTCACCCATAATTAAGTTTGGTATCTAGTGGAGAGTGAGAAAGTGTCCATAAAGGAACAAGGGTCCAACAAGCCCGAGTTCGAGAGGAGGTGAACACGCTGCCCGAGCTTCTCAACAATGATGGAGACAATGCCAAGAGCACGATAGAGATGTTGACACAAGGGTTTTACCGGTTCGGGACCCTCGTGAGTATGTAAAGCCCCTACTTCTTCTTGGTTACATTGCTCGCGATGTCTCGCGAGGGTACAATGGTGTATCAATGTATAGGGTTATAGATCGCTGGGATCGACCTCTCCCAAGGTACGAGAAGGCCTCCTTATATAGGGGAACCAGGCCTCTTCCCCCGTTCATGGGTGGGAAGGGTCACCACATCACTGTCCACCAAAACCTTAGTCCACAAGGATAATTTTCGTAGACCCGGTCCTCCTTACTAGGCGTCCTCTTCCTTTCCCTAAAGCTAGTCCCTTTGGCGTCGCTTGTCGTCGTGTGAGGCTGCATGTCTCCTCTCTTACACCAAAATAGCAAAAGGTGGATCACTGTCACTATTGAGGTCATCTACCCAGCTTTGGCATCCAGACCGTCTCCTCTGCACCGAGGTGGTCCGGGGCTCCACCGTCCAGCTGGGGCAGAGCGTACTTATCGGGTCACGTCGTCTTTGCCTCCTTGCTTGGTGTGATTACAGATGTACCCCTAAGGCATCTGCCAGGGTATCCAAGGCCTAGGCACGAGCCAAGGAGTCTTGCGAGGCCTCCCTCCTATGCGCGGTGACCTCCCGAGGTTGGGCTACCCAAAGTTGAGGTTTGAGGCCCTGGTGAGGGTTCCCCCGTGCATGTCCTTTTGAGGCAATGTTTCCCGGCATCCTCTAGAGGATATTGTTGTCCGGTCGGTGGGCCTGCTGGTCGAGATTGTGGTACCCCGTTGTCGGGACTCCAACAGTAGCCCTCGGGTGCATGTCGTGCACGTGTATCCTCGAGGACACGAAGGGCAAGGGCCCAAAATGGCCATCGCTCGGGTGCCTGATGGCTCTGAAATATAGCCATCTACGTCCATATTTAAATTAGATATTAATCATATTTTTGATGAAATATCTCTCTAAAACCCTGCCACTAATGCTAATATTTAGAGGGGTATGCAATCCTTTGTTCTTGTATTTTTCCTGCGCAGATAATGTTGTTTCAAGGAGGGAATCACTACATTAAAGTCAAAGATACGAGATTTCCTTCAACTAGAAGAAACCAAGAGCCGTCCAATGAAGGCAGACACCGTAACGACCAACTATACGGCCAGAGCAAAATTTCCGACCGTATAGCTCCGGTCAGATATAGTTGGCGCCACCATCATTAAGTCAAGCGAACAACTTTCGTGAAGGGACCCCTATATAAAGAAGCCTCCGGCGATGGGAAAACATCTCTCGCTCCACCCCAAAGAAGCCAGACTCCGCCAAAAAGCGGCCTCATATCTCCAAACCCATCTCCATCGCCATAGCCATCTTCCACCACTTGTAATAGTAGATCTCTTCTCCGACTGGCGACATTGTAAGACTATTGCTATCAATCTTATGGTTTTCATTACAATGTTCGTGATTGTTGATCTCATCTCTATGTGTGAGTAATTCTCCTTGGGCTAAGGGCTTCGGCCTAGCCATGTAGCAATTGTGCATGTGATTTATCATAGATGGGATCGTGTATTAGTTTGTATGACATGATGATTATTGTATCCTCTCTTGCCTCAATCGAAGGACTTGTCAGTGCCCAAGACCAGGTTGAGCAGGTATAGAGTATGAGTGATGACCGATCTGCAGGTTGGGAACCCCGGTGGTAGAAGGGTTAGTATGGTTGTATGTGAGGGATTTGCTTGGGATTAACGGTGACATCACTATGCATATCATTAGTTCTCTTTCTTCTATGGATGAGACTAGTAGGTTATTGCTATAAGCGATTGTGGAGGCAATAGCAATTATGGATGCACTGCCCACATATAATTTATCTTGCTCTAACAAGTACACGCATACTTTATTTCTATCTTTTTCCATCATATGTTTTTGCACAGCTATAGGAGAAACCGAACTCCCTAGGCCCTCTCTCTCCATCATCGACAACAACAAAAAGACTCAAGCTACTGGTCCGGTGAAAACACAAAAGGAATACTAAAACTCCCGAAGGTCCGCTAAAGTAACTTCACTACGCATTCGCTTCCCTAGGATTCAATAATCTAGGTCTACTAGGGAAAAAGAAGCTATACTACATCCGTAGTCCAGATCGAAGGTATTAACCCTTTTACGGCGTTGTCGGGAAGCAATAGCTACCCTAGTGAGGTTATGAGGAACCTTGCTAGTTTTAATTCTTGTTTTTAATTTTGTTAGTTTGCTTTCAGTCTTTATTTGATAAACCAAAAAATTAGTTAGTCTTTAAATTCTTGTTTTTACTGTTATAATTTTTAATCTAAGAAAACCCAAAAACATAGGAAGTATGGCTGAAAAGAAGCTTGGGAGTTTGCTACTCCCAATAATGATTATTTGTGTACTCCTATTACTCAGCTAGCAATTATTGCTGATGATTATGAAATTAAGCCCCATTACTTAAGTTTGGTTCAACAGAATCAACTTGGAGGCTCTGCTGTTGAAGATGCAGGTATGCACTTAAATACTTTCACTAAAATATGTGATATGGTGCGTATAAAAGACATTGACCCTGATGCAGTCACATTACGTCTATTTCCTTTCTCTCTACGAGGAAGAGCTAAAGAATGGTTGCTATCTTTGCCTAAAAATACTATTACATCATGGGTGGGATGTACTTCTTTATTTATGACTAAATTTTCCCACCTGCAAAGACTATGCAACTCTGATCTAATATTACTGGTTTTAGACAGGAAGAGCGTGAGCCACTAGCTCTTGCATGGGAGAGGATGAAAGAATGCCTAACAAACTATCCTAGACATGGGATGGAAGATTGGTTAATCCTCCATTTATTTTATAATGCTCTTAATCCTGTGTCTAAGTCTATGCTTGATACTGCAGCTAGAGGAACATTTATGGGTAAGCATATTACCGAAGCAAAGCAACTGCTAGACAATATGCAACACAACCATGCCCAATGGCATGTGGAAAGATCAAACACGAAGAAGGTGAACTTTGTCTCACCACAAGATAACTAAGATCTCAATGCTAAGTTGGATGAGCTCATACTAGCCGTAAAAGG
Organism: Avena insularis; assembly: GCA_023614405.1. Taxonomy (NCBI): domain Eukaryota; kingdom Viridiplantae; phylum Streptophyta; class Magnoliopsida; order Poales; family Poaceae; genus Avena; species Avena insularis. The sequence continues at coordinate 192,853,296 of CM042690.1, forward strand.
TAAGGAAACTCAGGTAAGAGCCACCCCTAAAACAAATATAGAAGAAATAGACTTTGTAGCTCGTAATAATTACAATCCTGCTTTGAAGAAGAGTTACAATCCTAATTTTCAGAAATATTATGCTAGTCCTGCAAATAACTCTAATAATATGGGAACTAGTAATGGTAGTCTCCAAGAAACACTTAAGTCTTTGATAGACTCACAAAATGAACAAAATAATATTCTAGTCAAAATTACGGAGAACCATGATGCTATGCTTGGTAAATTATCTAACCAAGCTGTTAGTTTGAGAAATGATTATGGCCCTTCAAGAAATATCAAGGATCGTTGAGGCACAGCTAGGTAAGTTAACCAAGAGTCAAACTCTCATTCTAGCTAAATTTGCAGGTAAAGCTGAGCCCAATCCTGTTGAAGACTCAAAATGATGAGGATCCAAAGGGAGGAGCTTGAAGAACTTGATTATAGTAATGCCCCTTCACCAAGGAACACTATCGAAGATCTCGTAAAAAGGATCAACGTCAAAATTCCGGTAAGTGAAGGTAACGATGAAGCTATGTATCAACACTTTGTTGATCAAGTAGCAATTAAGGTACGCGAGCTTGAAGAGGAATACAAGAAAATCGCTGAAAAGTTACCTGTTAAACTAGATGACATATTTGAGCCTACTATTTAAGATAAAGATTGGAACCAATGAGATAGCTGCACTTTGTGATCTAGGTGCAAGTGTCTCAACAATTCCAAAGAACAAGTTAAATCTTGGCTCCTTTAAAATTACTAAATTAAAATTGCATCTAGCAGATTCTACCTACAAACAAGTTGTAGGGATTAAGGAGAACACTTTAGTTTACATCAAAGGTTGTCCATCTCTCATTGATTTCGTTATTGTTGACATGCCTGAAGATACTGTTGCTCCTATAATACTAGGCCATCCTTTCTTAAGAACTATAAAGGCTTTAATTAATCTCGATGAAGGGAACATGAAGCTGCAATTGCCTTCGCGTGATCCTTTTGTTATTCATTTCCCTAGGAAGAATAAAGCCAAACATGACGAGAAGGAGGCCATCACTTTGAAGGCCAATTACTTTGGAGTGGGTGTTCCACTCATCTGGCCTAAGTGAGTATCATCAAGGTCAAGCTATTGACCATAAAAGAGTGCTCCATGGGAGGCAACCCATGTTAAATTAAGGTTTGAGTTAAGTTTTTAATTTTAGTTTAAGTTCATGCTTAATAAAGAGTGCTAGAAAACTCCATTTGAGAAGAAATTTGGTAGTATTTGAAATTCTGCATTATTCATGCTATTGTTGGTGGACAATATTTACTGTCAATTTTCTGTCAAAAACAAGGTATATCGCTCAGTTACAGGAAAATAAATAGTTTACAAGAAACAGAAAAATTTGGATGCACACAGATGGTTTAACGACCAACTATACGATGGGAATAAAAATTCTGGCCGTATAGTTCCGGTCATATAGTTATCTTTGCCATCGAATTTTTTCTACAATATGTACTGAGAGTTTAACGACCAACTATACAACGGGAATAAAAATTCCGGCTGTATAGTTCTGGTTGTATAGATATCGTTGCCTCCGTACAATTTCGTTTCATATATACTGAGAGTTTAACGACCAACTATACGGTGGGAATTAAAATTCTAGCCATATAGTTCTGGTCATATAGATATCGTTGCCTCCGTACAATTTCTTTTCATATATACTGAGAGTTTAACGACCAACTATACGAAGGGAATAAAAATTCCCGTCATATAGTTTCGGTCGTATAGATATCGTTGCCTTTGCAAATTTTCTTTCGCAGGAACAGACAGTTTAACGACCAACTATATGGCCGGAACATTTTGTTCTGCTCGTATAGCTACGTCCGTATAGCTGCGCCGCCAGGAGGAAAACCTAAATTTTTGACAAAAGGCCAACTATACGGCCGGAACACGTTGTTCTGACCGTATAGTTGCGCTCGTATAGTTGCGTCCGACCATAAAATCGCACGAGAGGTACTCCCAACTCCAAAACTTCAATCCTTCTACTTTTTTTACCTCCAAACTCTCTCAAAACCTCAAGGGATCTCCATCTCTACTCAATTTCGTTCGATTTCCTCGCACATAAGTGATCTATGGTATGTTTATCCTCTGATCCTCCAATTACTTTTTGCAAATTCATCTTTGATCTATTGTCATTATCAATCTAGGGTGAGACCTACTATGAACCAATTGCTATGATTTTCTTACCTAGATTATTATTCTGAGGAGAATTCTTTAGTGTGCTATGATGAGGAATATAATACACTTATTGTTGTTGGATCAAAAAGTTTTATTTTTGCCTTTCTTCAATGTTTTAGATGATGAACACAAGGAGTTGAACTCATGCTCGAGCCACCACTAGCGCTTCTCAGGCTGCCACTCAAGAACGCATGGGGATACGGTTCAAGAATGAGGCCCATCGTGATTGCTGCAACAGGATGAAGGACCGCGAAGTGATGGCCACCAAGTGGTGGCTTGTCCCATTATATTGAACCAACTCGGTATATCTGATGATTTTAATTTTCTTTGCAATAGAGCTGGCCTGCAAAAGTTTTTGTACAATGATGTACCTACTTATCGCCGCTTAACCATTGAATTCCTTAGCTCATTGCAAAGCACCGTTAAACAATGGCAAGGAGAGGATACTATTTCTTTCTGTCTAATGAACAACAACTACACTTTAACATTAGATGAATGGTGTGCATGTTTTAATTTTCCAAACAATGATGTTCATGCATTACGCGCATCCTTTACTGGCTTAAGTCCTTCCCCCAATCAATACTATAATGGAATGACTTTCACTAGTAGAGTGAACAAGGGAAGAATATTCAACATCCTGCAATTCGCTATTTGTTCTATGTTATTGTAACACCATGCAGGCACATAATGAGTTCACGAGACTCAACAAGGAGGACATCCTAGTCCTCACAAAGGCTGCTTACATCAACTGCAACCTATCAATCAACTTGGGCACCATCCTTATGCACTACCTGGAGAACTAAGCCTCCCAAAGCCAAGGGCCAATCACAGGAGGAGGCGTCATCACCGTGCTTGCCACTGCCCTAGACATCGATCTAGGTGACTTGCAACCCATACTAGGTGAGACACGTGTTGGTTTCTCCACCTTGAGGGCTTGTGGAATGCTCACTAGGAGAGGTGGTGTTTATTGCTAGAGTTGGGCGTATCTACCCAGCTCCTTTGCCTAATGGTCTTTTCTCTATCGAGGAAGGACGTTTGCTATATGATGTACAGGTTTAGCAGCACCAACCCAAGTAGGAGATTCCTGAAGAGGATGAGGACCAAGAGGAGGAGCAAGAAGTTCCTCATCAAGAGGAGCAGCCACAAACCCGGTTCACCACATACCAATATTTCCAAGGACTTGGAGGGACTATGGAGAGGATGCACAACCTCTCTTTGAACCTCCGAGAATCAACAAGTAACCTCTCCATTCAATTCATGAACTAGAGTAACGACTTTTTCCCGCCACCACAATGATTTGAAGGGCTTGCAAAAGCCTAAGCTTGGGAAAGTTTCCTCATATATCTTTATTTGGAATTTATTTGCTTTTATTTATTTTGAGGTTGAATTTTTATTTGAGTTTATAAGCACCCGTGTTGGTTTCCCCAACACTTTATCTTTAGTTCTTTCTATTTTCTTTTGAAATTTTCTAGCCAAGCTTTGCCGCTAATTTTCTATTCTTTTAAGGCTAGCCTAGCTGGCACTTTCTTTATGCTAATCAAACTAGAAGTTCGTTGAGTTGAATAGACAATGACTAGACACAACGGAACTCTTCCTCTCTCATAGGTCACTGACTCAATTTCATTTCTTTAAGGGAGGGTTCTAGCTAAAGGGCGGTCCTTTTCATCTCTAACTCGAATGTTCGAGCTTTGTTTCCGGTAGTTGGAGTTGCGGGGAAGCTTCCCGGATGAAAAGAGATTGAATGATAAAAAACACAAAAATATTTCTCTTTTTTTTCTTATTTTACCTCTTGCTTTTCTTTCCGCCTCGAGGTCTTCATATATTTGTAGGAGAGCGTTGACTTTGAGTTTCCAAGAAACAAATTAAAAAAAAGTAAGAGAGAAGTGGAACCAAACATGAGAGGTATGACTTATGAGAAATCTTTGCCTAATGGTCTTTTCTCTATCGAGGAAGGACGTTTTCTATATGATGTGTAGGTTCAAGAACACCAACCCAAGGAGGAGATTCCTGAAGAGGATGAGGACCAAGATTAGGAGCAAGAAGTTCCTCATCAAGAGGAGCAGCCACAAACCCGGTTCACCACATACCAAGATTTCCAAGGACTTGGAGGGACTATGGAGAGGATGCACAACCTCTCTTTCAACCTCCGAGAATCAACAAGTAACCTCTCCATTTAATTCACGAACTAGAGTAACGACATTTTCCCGCCACCACAATGATTTGAAGGGCTTGCAAAAGGCTAAGCTTGGGGAAGTTTCCTCATGTACCTTTATTTGGTATTTATTTGCTTTTATTTATTTTGAGGTTGCATTTTTATTTGAGTTTACAAGCACTCGTGTTGGTTTCCCCAACACTTTATCTTTAGTTCTTTCTATTTTCTTTTGAAATTTTCTAGCCGAGCTTTGCCGCTAATTTTCTATTCTTTTAAGGCTGGCCTAGCTGGCACTTTCTTTATGCTAATCAAACTAGAAGTTCTTTGAGTTGAATGAGCGATCTGGACTGTGGAACTCTTCCTCTCTCATAGGTCCTGACTCAATTTCATTTCTTTAAGGAGGGTTCTAGCTGAAGGCGGTCCTTTTCATCTCTAACTTTCGAATGTTCGAGCTATTGTTTTTGGTAGTTGGAGTTGCGGGGAACCTTCCCGGATGAAAAGAGATTGAATGATAAAAACCACAAAAAGATTTAACTTTTTTTCCTTATTTTCCCTCTTGCTTTTCTTTCCACCGCGAGGTCTACATATATTTGCAGGAGAGTGGTTGACTTCGAGTTTCCAAGAAACAAATTTAAGAAAAGGAAGAGAGAAGTGGAATCAAACATGAGAGGTATGCCTTATGACTCCCCACTTTTGAAGTTTGAGAAACCCATGCTAGTTAGTAGTGAATGTTGAGATATTATATTGGTGGAGTGAGTCTTTGTATCAAAGTAAGATTGTCGTTTGCATGGGTATTTAATTGGGCTCATTTTGTTGCAGTTCTCGTAATTAACCAAGTCTTTCCTAAAAATTGCTAAACAATTGTAATAAGAAAAAGTCTCATAATTGATGGCTTGGGTGTTGTAGTGCTTAGTCTTGAAGGTTTATTTCTAGAGACACTCGACACCACTGAAAATGTTGATTGACTTGATAAATCTCTTTGAAAGGATTTGTTCAATTGAATTAATGTTTAGTGTTTTTGTGAGCATGCCAAAGTTTGACTTGTTAATCATAAGAATGATATATCTTTATGCGTGTCAAACTTCATGGGATGCCAACAACTCCGCTGGCCTACGAACGATCTTCATGGAGGAAACTCCTAGATTTCGGCTATGAGTTGATTAAACACTTGTAGCAGCAATGCTATAGTGGGTAAGATTCTTGGCACTCCTGGGTAGCTGTAATCATGATGGAATCACTCCTCTGGCTATTATGAGTAATTATTATGCAAACGGAACAAAAACCTTAGTGATGCCACGAGTGTCCATCGCAGCTCGATAAACTAATAAAAATCTTTGGCATGCTCTCAATTACTTAAAAACTTAAATTCTTGAAGGACAATGAATAGAAAAGTAGTGCTTGCAAAGTCTTGATTTATTGATGTGGGAGAATTGAGATACTATAGTATATATGCTTTTCATGACAACTCTCACACTCTTAATGTACATGATTATACTTTACTGTTCAAAGGCAGGCCTATGAGTTGATTACTTGACATGGAATAAAGTTTACTCATTTGAATCATCCATGTTCACAATAATTTTGCTGCGCTATAAGGATGCATGAAACCCGTATGATATGCTTGCCATTACTCTATCTATGCTGAAGTTTTTCAGATTTATGAAGTGGAGGAAACATGAGACTATTAATCATGAGTAAGATCACCATCTCGTTATTTTAGTTTAAATGCTGAGTTCCTTTTTGATTTTGGTTTTCTTGCTCGGGATGATGAAGTTTAAGCTTGGGGAGGTTGATGGCTCAAATATAGCCTTCTACATCCACATTTAAATTGGATATTAATCATATTTTTGATGAAATATCTCTCTAAACCCTACCACTAATGCTAATATTCAGAGGGGTATGCAATCCTTTGTTCTTGTATTTTTCCTGTGCAGATAATGTTGTTTAAAGGAGGTAATCACTACATTAAAGTCAAAGATACAAGATTTCCTTCAACCAGAAGAAACCAGGAGCCGTCCAACAAAGGCAGACGCTGTAACAACCAACTATACAGCCGGAGCAAAATTTCCGACCGTATAGCTCCGGTCATATAGTTGGAGCCACCACCATTAGGTCAAACAGAACAACTTTCATGAAGGGACCCCTATATAAAGAAACCTCAGGCGACGGGAAAACATCTCTCGCTCTGCCCCAAAGGAGCCAGACTCTGCCAAAAAGCGACCTCAGATCTCCAAACCCTTCTCCATCTCCATAGCCATCTTCCACCACTTGTAATAGTAAATCTCTTCTCCGATTTGTGACATTGTAAGACTATTTCTATCAATCTTATGGTTTTCATTACAATGTTCATGATTGTTGATCTCATCTCTATGTGTGAGTAATTCTCCTTGGGCTAAGGGCTTTGGCCTAGCCATGTAGCAATTGTGCATGTGATTTATCATAGATGGGATCGTGTATTAGTTTGTATGACATGATGATTATTGTATTCTCTCTTGCCTCAATCGAAGAACTTGTCAGGTACCCAAGACCCCGAGGGTTGAGCCAGGTATAGGGAGTATGAGTGATGACTGATCTGCAGGTTGGGAACCCCAGTGACAAAAGGGGTAATACGGCTATATGTGAGGGATTTGCTTGGGATTAATGGTGACATCACTATGCATATCATTAGTTCTCTTTCTTCTATTGATGAAGCTAGTAGGTTATTGCTATAAGAAGTTGCGGAGGCAATAGCAATTATGGATGCACTTCCCACATATAATTTATCTTGCTCTAACAAGTACACGCATACTTTATTCCTATCTTTTATTTCCATCATATGTATTTGCACAGCTATAGGTGAAACCGAACGCCCTAGGCCCTCTCTCTCCATCATCGACAACAACAAAAAGACGCAGGCTACTGGTCCGGTGAAAACATAAAAGGAATACTAAAACTCCCAAAGGTTCGTTAAAGTAACTTCACTATGCATTCACTTCCCGACGATTCGATAACCTAGGTCTACTAGGGAAAAAGAAGCTATACTACATCCGTAATCCGTATCGAAGGTATCATTGCCCTTTAGGTTAGCACGGGGGGCTTGTTCGTCTGCGGTACCAAAGTTCGCAGGCCAGCGCATGGCGGTACCTAAGTTGCCTGAAATTACCGCGTTTCGAAAAGTTGGGCCGCCAACTACTAAGAGGGGCCATTTCGAGGCAAACTCATCTCACCCCTGCCAAATACAAACATTCCGTTAAACCGCCCCGTGAAGTAGACGGTCAGGACCCACATGTCAGTCATCTCTCCGTGACGCGGGCGCCAACACAGCAACCTCTTAGGAAAATCGAGCAGCTAAGTGGATTGGATGCGTTGACCAATTTCACAGATCCATTCCCAGCTTTCCCCTAGCACCAGCAGCGTCGGAATCCACCCTCCAGGCAGGACGATCCCTTCGGACATTTGAGTTCTGGGGCCAAGTTGCTGGGCCCAGTTGCTACGCCCAGTCGCTGATACCGAGCTCCAATGGCGCATGCCGTAGCCGCCGTTGCGAGGCTCTAGCCCACCTCCGCTGCCGACGAGCCGAGCAGTTCGGAGGATGGCAGATCCTACTATCAAGGAAGAAGAAGTTCTGGCTACAAGCAGGTGAGCTACCCTTCTCTTTGCTATTCGCACTAATTACAACTGCTAGCTGGCTACTGAACCTCAAATTGTTTGTTAGCCCAACGCTGACAAACATATTTTTCCACAGTTTTCTGTCAAGTGGGATCTGCACGGATCCCCCTTACCTGTTTACGGTAGTCCTCTACAGGTACGACTCTAAGGGCAAGTGGTATGGAAGCTATTGTTTCACGATGGAAGAAGCGCCTGCACAGATCTGCACTATATCTGGTATGGTTGCTGCTCTATGTAATCATGTTGAATTATGGCCGAAGCAGACAGCAAAGTTCAGCTTCATGGATGAACATGGCATCATGGTTCCTATAACGTGTGATAGTCAGCTAATTGGGTTGATGAAAAGGTATGCTTCGGCTGCCATGTTTGACCTGAAATGTCATGTACTGGATGTGCAAGCTGCTGCAACTGGGAGTCGCCCTTCTATTCTTGGACAGCATGGTTGCTCAAACCCAATTAGCTCCTGGTAAGCAAAGGTCGCTTGGGGTTCGCATGTTTGTGCTGAATTGTAATTTTTGTTTTATTTACTCTGTAGATATTTGGCATTTATGCAATAGTCTTTTTTCTTTGATATGAAGCGCCGCAAGGTTAGAAACATGACTGCTAGGTCAGTCATTTTGCGGACCGAAGAAATTAAAAACGAGTGGAAAGATGATGCTGGACACGATTCCGGTGCCCATTGTCCCAGCGATGCAGAGTACGTGAAGCTAAGAAAATTGGCACCGAGGAAGAGGAAGAAGGCAGGAAATGAAGAAGCCAGTGGACGTCAAGGCTTGGATCGTGACTGAGAAGAAGGCAATGAAGATGCATAGTAATGTGTTCAACTTGAACCTATATATGTAATTCTGTTAAATTCTGATCGCTCTATGTGTGGCACGTTGCTGGGCGAAACAATCTACCCATGTTCTCTGAGTAAAATGTACCGCGACTTAGGGTTTGGAAACTTAGTCAAGTAGTTGAATCCAAATTGTGATTGTGCCACTACTATCTGAAAACAAGGATCCTTGGTTCCACTATTCTTTGAGGCGGGAGGTCTCCAAACGACGGAATGTAAGTGGCACATAAATAAATTATTTAAGCTGCCACACTCCACGAAGCAACAACTTATTTCAGATGTTGCTGTGACGGCAACATAAACATCAATGTTCTCACCAATAATTCCCGGATGAGGAGGAAATGGGTACCACTTTCGGCATAATCTTGAGCCCGTCTATCTCACGCCTCTCTGCTCATGTATCCCACAGATGTCCGCAAAGCTCCCGGATCTCCAGAATCGGGTGTGCGTGCTTCCACTTTATAAATTGTGGTTGTGTCATTTGCATGCGGCACAATACACGTAGATTACGTTTAAACAAACCACCAATGACAGAATACACTAGTAGAAAAGTTGTCTTTTGTCCACGGTCATGTTCCCAATCCGCGACAGAGATCTAAATCGAGGCAGAAATTGATCTAAATCACAAATTCTTTCACAAATTAATCGAGACAGATCTAAATCGAGATATTTCATTACTTCAACCGCAAATTCTTCTAAACATAGGTGCAATTTCACATCCTACATTAATTCAACCACTAGCCAACAATTTAACTTCCGCTGCCACTGTCCTCCGAGCCGCCAGCTTCCTCGTCGCTGTTGGACGGAACCTCCACGATGTCCGCATTGTTCGCGAGACGGAGCACCTCTTCGCGTCGAGTGGCGGCGATGACGGTGTACTTGGTCCGTCCAGGGACGGACCAGAACCTCTCCCGCCCTTCTCTGTTGCGGAGATCCCGGTGCACCATGCGCCCGTCAACGATGCGGTTGCACATCTTGGCCTTCCGCTCCTTATTGAACAGCGCCCGGCCATGCGGATGGCCGCGCGGCGATATCAGCGCCCTCTTCCACGCTGCATCTGGCGGCAGCGGCGCGTGATTTCGCTCTCCATCTCGGCTCGGCCAGGTAGCGGAGCCACCGGCACCCCCGCAGAGCTGATGCGCCATCCGTGGGGCACCTTCGCGGCTGGGGGTGCGAGGATGTCGAAGTTCGCGAACATCACTGCCTCGTACAAGTTCAGATTGGGCATCTCCATGGCGGCGCGGTGGAGATTGGAGAGGATGGACGAGGAAGCGACACGCTGTGGTGCCTCCTATTTGTACGAGGGCAAGACTGACGGTCGGACAAAGAAGTAATGCGGGTCGGACAAAAGAAGTAATGCAGGTCGAGCAATTTTTTCCTCCACGGAATCCAGGACCAATAGTTCAGACCGCTAGGTCAACAAGTACAAATATTACAACTTAAAAAGGCACGGAGCTTAAGCTAAATAGAACTAGTTATCACACATCTCCTTGATATTCCTAATCTTGGCCCGATGCGCATCTTCCTGCGAGAGCAAGGATCGAATTGTCTGCTCTTCCTTTTAGCATCTTCCTTGCAGCTTCAATTGTTTCTCTGCATTTTCCTCATGCACTTGTCAATACCGTGGTTGTGTACTTGTAGGACTTTGGCCTGGTGGAGATCATTCCTTGCTTGAGTCAGTTCTTGCTCGCTTTAGCCTTGAATAACGCCACGTCCCTCTCCTTCTCGACTTTGATAACCTTGTCTTGCACCCACCGAGATCTCGCTTATGCTTGGTCGTGTCAACTGGTTCACATAGCGTCTCAACATTATCAAGAAGTGAGCTGAATACAAATTCTTTCAACTTGATAGTCATTTCCCATAGTTTGTCCAACGTTTTCTGCATCGATTTGGGCCACTCTAGATTTACCCATTTGACAACACCGCAACTTCCGCCTTGCATCATTGCACGATGTCCTTGACACCATAGAAACCTCATGCCCGTGTTTCGTCCTTCGAAGGCTACAAATTTAGTGGGCACATATCCATGTTTACATACCAGAGGACTGTCTTCATCCTCTAAACCGTGATAGTCGGAGTCATACATCGTATGGTTGGCCTAACACATCATACGTGCATGAGTAAACAGATTAGATCTACCTCAAAAAATAGATAACTGGCCACAGATGATAGAAATAGAGATGAGACGACTCACATCAAAATCATCGTCCTTGTCGTCACGACCCATTTCCTCGCCGTCTCCCCTTGAACCCATGGCGAGAGGGGAGGGGGGCGGCTGTCGGAGAGGGGATTGGGATGGAGGCACCGTCGGCTTGCGGCTATGACAAGATGGGAGTGAAGTGGGGAAAGTGGCTTCGAGGTAAGGAAGAGAAATACGGGAGGAAGATAAGTAATGGGACGTGACCTGGATGTGGCCCGAACTCGTGAGACGTTACACTCGCGCATGTGGGAGCGCCTGTTGCGGTTTATCCAGAGCAAGCGTGGCCAATCATGCCGCAGAACAGCCTACACGCGGATCGCTCTCATGAAGACCATCCCAATCGTCCAAGCGCCCCAATCGAACGGTATGTAACAATCGTCAAGCAGAACAACTGTGTTAGGCCGTGCCTTCTAGAAGACTCGGTCTAGCGGCTACCCATGCAATGACACTGGTGTATCCATGTGTGGTTTGTTAAAAGAACAAACATGCAATCACACTAGGTGGATCCATATGTGGTTTATGGAAGTAACAGACATGCAATGACTCTAGTTGTGATTCATGAAAACAACTGACATGTAGTGACAATGGGTGTGGTTCATGAAAAGAACAAACATGCAATGACATCGGTGGATCCATGTGTGGTTTATGGAAGTAACAGACATGCAATGAGTCTAGCTATGGTTAATGAAAATAACACGCATGCAATGACACTGGGTGTGGCTATGAAAAGAACAGACACGCAATGACACTGGTGGATCCTTATGTGGTTTGTTTAGAGGAACAGACATGCAATGACACCGGTGGATCCATGTGTGGTTCATGAGAAGAACACACATCCAATGACACTAGTAGATCCTTATGTGGTTCATGAAAAGAACAAACATGTAGTGACATTGGGTGTGGTTCATGAAAAGAATAGACATTCACTGACACTAGGTGTGGTTCACGAAAAGAACAGACATGCAATGACACTGGTGGATCCTTATGTGGTTCATGAAAAGAACAGACATGCAATGACACTGGTGGATCCTTATGTGTGGTTCATGAAAATAACAAACATGCAATCACACTGGCGGATCCTTATGTGGTTTGTTTAGAAGAACACACATGCAATGACACTAGGTGTGGTTCATGAAAAGAACAGACATGCAATGACACTGGTGGATCCTTATGTGGTTTGTTTAGAGGAACAGACATGCAATGACACCGGTGGATCCACGTGTGGTTCATGAGAAGAACACACATCCAATGACACTGGTGGATCCTTATGTGGTTTGTTTAGAGGAACAGACATGCAATCACACTAGGTGGATCCATATGTGGTTTATGGAAGTAATGGACATGCAATGACTCTGGCTGTGATTCATGAAAAGAACAGACATGCAATGACACTGGTGGATCCATGTGTGGTTCATGGGAATAACAGACAGGCAATGACACTTGTGGATCCTTTTGTGGTTTGTTTAGAAGAACACACATGCAATGACACTGGGTGTGGTTCATGAAAAGAACATACATGCAATGACACTGGTGGATCCTTATGTGGTTTTTTTAGAGGAACAGACATGCAATGACACCGGTGGATCCACGTGTGGTTCATGAGAAGAACACACATCCAATGACACTGGTGGATCCTTATGTGGTTCATGAAAAGAACAGATATGCAGTGACACCTGGTGTGTTTCATGAAAATAACAGACATGCAATGACACTGGGTGTGGTTCATGAAAAGAACAGACATGCAATGACACTGGTGGATCCTTATGTGGTTCATGAAAATAACAGACATGCAATGACACTGGTGGATCCTTATGTGGTCAATGAAAAGAATAGACATGCAACGACACTGGTAGATCCTTATGTGGTTCATGAAAAGAACAGACATGCAATGAACATTAGGTGTGGTTCATGAAAAGAATAGACATGCAATGACACTTGTTGATCCTTATGTGTGGTTCATGAAAGGAACAGACATGCAATGACACTGGTGGATCCTTATGTGGTTTGTTTAGAAGAACACACATGCAATGACACTGGGTGTTGTTCATGAAAAGAACAGACATGCAATGACACTGGTGGATCCTTATGTGGTTTGTTTAGAGGAACACACATGCAATGACATTGGGTGTGGTTCATGAAAAGAACAGACATGCAATGACACTGGTGGATCCTTATGTGTGGTTAACGAAAAGAACAAACAGGCAATGACACTAGTGGATCCTTATGTGGTTTGTTTAGAAGAACACACATGCAATGACACTGGGTGTGGTTCATGAAAAGAATAGACATGCAATGACAACGGTGGATCCTTATGTGGTTTGTTTAGAGGAACAGACATGCAATGACACCGGTGGATCCACGTGTGGTTCATGAGAAGAACACACATCCAATGACACTTGGTGGATCCTTATGTGGTTCATGAAAAGAACTGACATGCAGTGACACTAGGTGTGGTTCATGAAAAGAACAGACATGCAATGACATCGGTGGATCCATGTGTGGTTTATAGAAGTAACATACATGCAATGACTCTAGCTGTGGTTAATGAAAAGAACACGCATGTAATGACACTGGGTGTGGTTCATGAAAAGAACAGACATGCAATGACACTGGGTGGATCCTTATGTGGTTCATGAAAAGAACTGACATGTAGTGACACTAGGTGTGGTTCATGAAAAGAACAGACATGCAATGACATCGGTGGATCCATGTGTGGCTTATGGAAGTAACAGACATGCAATGACTCTATCTTTGGTTAATGAAAAGAACATGCATGCAATGACACCGGGTGTGGTTCATGAAAAGAACAGGCATGCAATGACACTGGTGGATCCTTATGTGGTGCATGAAAAGAACAGACATGCAATGACACTGGTGGATCCTTATGTGGTTCATTAAAAGAATAGACATGCAATGACACTGGTGGATCCTTATGTGTAGTTCATGAAAAGGACAGACATGCACTGACACCGGTGGATCCATGTGTGGTTCATGAGAAGACCACACATCCAATGACACCGGTGGATCCTTATGTGGTTCATGAAAAGAAATTACATGCAGTGACATCGGGCGTGGTTCATGAAAAGAACAGACATGCAATGACACAGGTGGATCCTTATGTGGTTTGTTTAGCAGAACACACATGCAATGACACTAGGTGTGGTTCATGAAAAGAACACACATCCAATGACACTAGTGGATCCTTATGTGGTTTGTTTAGAGGAACAAACATGCAATGACACCGGTGGATCCATGTGTGGTTCATGAGAAGAATACACATACAATGGCACTGGTAGATCCTTATGTGTTTCATGAAAAGAACAGACATTTAGTGACACCGGGTGTGGTTCATGAAAAGAACAGACATGCAATGACACTCGGTGTGGTTCATGAAAAGAATAGACATCCAATGACTCTAGCTGTGGTTCATGAAAAGAACACAAATGCAATGACACTGGGTGTGGTTCATGAAAAGAACAGACATGCAATGACACTAGTGGATCCTTATGTGTGGTTCATGAAAAGAACATACATGCAATGACACTGGTGGATCCTTATGTGGTTTGTTTAGAGGAACAAACATGCAATGACACTGGTGGATCCTTATGTGTGGTTCATGAAAAGAACAGACATGCAATGACACTGGTGGATCCTTGTGTGGTTTGTTTAGAAGAACACACATGCAATGACACGGGTGTGGTTCATGAAAAGAACAGACATGCAATGACACTGGTGGATCCTTATGTGGTTTGTTTAGAAGAACATAGATGCAATGACACTGGTAGATCCTTATGTGGTTCATGAAAAGAACTGACATGTAGTGACACTGGGTGTGGTTCATGAAAAGAACAGACATGCACTAACACTAGGTGTGGTTCATGAAAAGAACAGACATGCAATGACACTGGTGGATCCTTATGTGGTTTGTTTAGAAGAACACACATGCAATGACACTGGTGGATCCATGTGTGGTTTATGAGAAGAACACACATCCAATGAACTCTATTGGATATATCTTGGCATAATTTGATGTATTCCATGATGTATTTCATTGTACAAGACACTTTCCATTTTTATACTACTGCTTTTGCCTTGGTTTTATGTGGTACCACTTAGTTTTGCCCCCCCCCCTCTCTATCTTTCATAGAAGCCCAAACCTGTGCTCACCCTGTCTACTACTTGATGACCCACAAGTAAGAGTGTCAAACCCAACGAGTAGCAGAAGGTGCTGGCTAGTGGTATGGATCAGGAATTCTCTGCAAATACTTAGTAAATGGATTTTTAGGGGTTTTCGATAAAGCAAGTAAACAAAGTACGAGTAAATAAAAGACAGTAAGAATGAATGCAGCAAGTGGCCCAATCCTTTATGCAGCAAAGGACAAGCCGGTTGTATTTCTATAGATGACCAAATGTTCTCGAGGACACATGGGAAGACTGTCAAGTGCTTTCGCTTCATATAGTCAATTAATCTTCTTTAGCTTGCTAAGTTTTGTGTGGGTGAACCTGTGCTAATGTACCGACCCATCCAAGACTAATACATACTTGTGATTATACCCCTTGCAAACATCCATAAGTACAAGAAAGTAATTAAGGTAGAAACCTAACCACAGCTTTTGATGGGTCCGCAGCATAGAAAACAAAAATTTTCCTACGGTGTGAACTACGCGCCAAGATCTATCTACTAGGTACAAAGAAACGGGTGGACATACATCCAACGAGAACTTACCCTCGTAGACAACAAGCTTTGTTAACGAGTAGGAACTCGTGGTTGATGTTGATGTAGTGACACTTGCCGATCTCAAGATCGTGATGAAGTCCAAAGTGCGCTCGGCCGTCACGCCATCGATCCAACTCCAGCACCCAAGTCCAGCACAAAGCAGCGGTGCATCCGTGATCGCACACACGTCCGGTACCCGACAACCTCCGTCCCTCGCTCGGCCAAAGAAAGCAGGCAGCAACTCCTTTCGAGATAAAGCCCGGGAACATCTATCTCGCTAATCCGAGACCATGGGGAATAATACTAGAGGGGAGAGATCCTTCACAAGGAGGTGTGTGTGAGAAGTGAGGAGGTGGCCTTTTTATAGGAGGAGGGGTGCCCCTCCTTCATGGCCGGCTCATGGAGGGGTGACCTTCACCTCCTCCATTCATGTGGTGGTAACCTCCACATTAAAATGCCCCTTCACATTCTCTTTTAAAGTCTCCACTTTAAATGCATTAAATTTCTCCAAATTTAATGCTCTCTCATTTAATAAAACTCTTTTATTATTTTTATTCAGAATTTTGTTAATTACTTTAATTAACAAACATTCACATAAAACCCCCTGCAACATTTCAATATTACATGCAGAACCAATTTCAGCATTTTCACCCGAAACAGTTTTGGTGTCTATTGAAATAATTCCAGCGCTTTCTTAAATCTTTATCTGAAACATATTTGCTCCAAATGGTGTCGGTATCCCTTAAGTGTGTCACCCTAAGGTTCACGAATAATGCAGACATGATCGATACCCCTCTTCGATCAATAATCAGCAGCGGGACCTGGAGATCCATACTGACTCCTACACATTCAAAGATGACTTCTGTGATCGTGAGAACCTTTAACGCTAGTAACTAAATCCCTTTGTCCCACGATATATTACATGTTCGAGATTCGATCATCAGTATCTCCATACCTAGTTTGATCTCGTTACTGACATGCACTCTTTTCTCGTTCCCGTGATATAACATTCTAGTGATCACATCACTTGCTTGCAAGCTATTTCAATGTGATATCACCGAGAGGGCCTAGAGTATATCTATCCGTCATCGGGATGGACAAATACCACTCTTCATCCATGAGCCTCAACATAACACCTTCGTAGCACTGAACCCACCTTTATAGTCACCCTGTTACGGTGTGACGTTTGATGTTATCAAGATACTCTTCCGGTGTTAGCAATATAAACATAATGACTTTGATCGTAATGCTATACTTCGGATGAATGTTCATCACATCATTCCACCAATGGTGTGACCTTGTTATTAACAACATCCAATGTCCATGATCAGGAAACCTTGATCATATTGTTAATCAACAAGCTAGTCTATAAGAGAGGCATAACTAGGAACCCTTTTTGTTTATTAAACACACATGTATTGATGTTTCCGATCAATACAATTCTAGCATGTAAAATAAACATTTATCATAAACATGGAATAAGATAATAACCACTTTATTATTGCCTCTCGGGCATATTCCCTTCAGTCTCCCACTTGCACTAGAGTAAATAATCTAGTTTGAAAAACTTTTGTATTGAACACCTATGGCTTTACGGTGTTGCATATACGCTATTGCTAGTGGTTAACATAATCTCGGATCCGATAGTTTCAGGTCCGTGTATTTGCATGTCTCTGCGTCTCACGCATCACTCATTCTCAAATGAGATGGCATTGTATAGATTTGGTCCTTTGGTGAGACCTTTAGTTCGTTCGCTCAAAATATGTTGATATTATTGTCACACAATATATCTTCATAGTATTAGCCCACTTTGAACCACACCTAGTTTGATAACAAACTACTTAACACAAATGCCCTCCTTGTCGCTACTATAGCAGGTCATATACTTAGCCTTTTGTTGTAGTATCCGTCCACAATGTCTCAACTTTGGAACTCATCCAAATCCATCTTGGAACATCCTTTCCATTACATTGTGCCACCCATAGTCTAAATTGAGATAAATTTAATTTGTATCTTGTGACAAAACTAGTATCAATGTAACACTTTACAATGAACTACCTTTAACTATTTGTCACTTATACATTATATATTCTTAGTTCTTCCAAAGCTCATAAGAATATCTTTACTATTGTCCAATGATCATCTTATGAATCATTCTGGTATATGCTCATAACATTTAGAGCATAGGGCATTCTGGATATATACATATCATGGTATAATCGATCAAAATCTTCATGTGATTTTACTCACCAAGTGTTGAAACACTTGAATTTTGATACAATCCTTTCCATGCAGCAAGAACCTTTCTTGTTGTTTCCATATTGAACCCTTTCAATATCTCATATATGTATGTTTGGCACAACCATATTAGCGCCTTAATCTATCCATATAGATATTGATGCCTAATATTCCGGGTTTGCCCAAGTCTTTCATCGAAATCTTATTTTAATGAAATTCTTAACTTGTGTCAATACAAGATACATCATTTCCAATCAACAATATGTCCTCTACAGAATGTATTAGAAATATGTCTCAGCGCTCCCACTTAATTTCTTGCAAATGCAAGCATCTTCATCATCTTCGATGAATTTAAACTCTTTTAACAGTTTCATCATGGTGAAGATTCCAACTCCATGCTTACTTCAACTATTGAAGTTTACATGCCCTTTTAGCACCCTTTGAATTAACAAAACCCTTCGGACCATGTCATGTACATGTCCTAGGTTACTGTTCTATTAGAAGAACCTTGTTTTGTTTATTCAACAACGATATACCAAATTATATGTAGTGGTTGCTACATTAATCCGTCAAGACTATATATCGCTATGAAAGATCAAATCTTGTCATAGTCAACTCCTTGAACATTGTCGTAAACTTCTTTCCGACATGTCGACTATTTCATAGATGTTAAACATCCATGTCTTATTTCTTTATAGATCCAAACACGACCGATAGGCTTCACGCCTTTCCGGAGGGTCTTCCAAGTTCAGAAACTTGTTTTCTCATGTATGGATACTATCACGGATTCTATGACTTCTAGTCATTTTATGGAGTCAGGGCCCATCATCGCTTCTTTGCATGTAGTCGGTTCATCATTGTCAAAACAATAACGACTTGCTTATCAAATCTTACTATTTGATTCTTACCGACCCACACGGTTCTATAGGAACTCTAATCTCCGAGATCACACCTTTTGTAATCCAGAGCCATGAGCATTGTGGCCGCCAGGGACACTTTCGGTAGCTACTTAGCACATATAGCTAAGGTTCAACAACCTTATTAAAGTTCTATTGTCCTCCCACTTAACTTTTCACGAATAATTCCTTCTCAAGAAACTTGACGTTCCAAGTAACAAACTCTTTTGTCCTCGGTGTTATGGAGAAATTCCCAACAAATTATTTGGGATAACCTACAAAGACGTGCTTATCCGACTTTGGTTGTAAACATTTTACTTATGCATAGCATACCAAAATTTAAGAAAAGACAATTCGGGTTTTATCCCAAACCATAACTCATATGGTGACATTTCAATGGATCACGATGGTGCTCTTTTCAGTGTAAAAGCGGTAGTCTCTAAAGCTTCAGTCCTTAAAACATAATGGCAGTTTTATAAATGACACCCTTGATCTTACCATGTCAAACATGGTTTGATTTTATCTCTCGAATGTGACATACTCCTATGGTTTATCGGGAAACACAAATCATGGAACAATTCCTCAAGTCTTAGGTGTTTTTGCTAAACATGTAACTCAAATATCTTCCTTTATGATCGAATCATAAACTCTTTACTTTCTTGTTACAATGATTTTCAACTTCATCTTGAAAGTCTTTGAACAACTTTCAAATGTTTCATACTTCCTCCTTATTAAGTAAATATACAGATATATTCACTCAAATTTTCGGAGAAAGCTTATGAAGCAAAAAGATCCATCGCATATGGCTACACATAATGGACTATGCACATCAGCATGCACAATTTCCAATAAGCTAGTCATCCGTTCCTCTGTGGCCTATGGACGGAGTTTCAATTATCTCGAGGAAAGTCTCACATGCGTCAACTGATCAAAATCAAAGACTCCAAAAATCCATCAACATGGAGTTTCTTCATGTTTTCTTTCCAATATAATTTAAACAGCGATGTCACTTCATAAGTGATCTTTCAATCATTTGTCTTGCGACATTTTAGCAATAGTGTTTATGGATGTGATTTCTCCAACTAGACTTGTAAAAGGTCATCCATCCTTTATGGAATACAGTAATTATTTGAACAACCATTGTTCTCATAATACCGGAACAAAATAACAATTATTTAAACAAATCTTGAAGGCTTGGTTTGATGACAACGAAAAACACAATAACACTTTATTTGTTTTCGATGAACATCATCACTCATTCTCTTGGTAGTTACTTAGGCCATTGTAGTTCATGAATTGCGTTGTCATATATGACACTTCATACCAACCAATTCGGTATCCAATACCTAAGAACCACATTGTTTAACAAGCAAGGAATATAGCCATAACATGTATATATTCTATATACCTAAGTTGGACATCTCCAACCTTTTATTTTCTGCCAAATATTTTATAGATTCTCTTTCAGCAATTCCTTTTCTTTTAAAAGAATCTATCAACATCAATAGTGGTGTCATCAACATGACACATGGTACAAAGCGTATATAGTCAAATACTAATACCTTTGGACTTGCACTTTGAAGTGGATCACCATCATCAAATGTTTGGTGTTCTTTCAAAAATCCATTCTTTAGTAATCTATTAGTGTAGTAAACATTTTACTTACATCTTCTATTTATCCTTATCATGACAACTTTCATGATCAAGCTACTATAGCCTATAAGGAAGAATCGCGAGTATAATATCAGTTCCCAAAACCTTTTTGGTAGATTCGGATGCCTAGCATCTCCATCCTTCACAAATTCTCATACAATATGAGAACATGTATTTTGCTAAATTATACTCTATCATAATGCAACCAAAAACATTGTTTCAGATATCACAATATCTTTCACACAAGATGGTTTCTGAAACAATTTCCAGATCCAATATAATCTTGATATTAAAACAACTTTTTGAATATCAATAATCATGGAGGCAAGCATGATACTTTAGATACTAACATTGGAATTCTTACTCTTGATTTAATACTACTTATTAAACTTCATGGAGTAAATAGAGTTTGCTGAAAGTTTGCAATACAACTTATAAACTTTAAATTGACATTCAAAACAATACGATACCAGTTCGTAAAGTAAATATCCAGAATTCTATAGTTCTATTATCTCAAATAAAAACTAAGCATAAGGTAGAAAACGAATGCCAATGACTACAAAAAACTATGCAAATTCACTTTGATTTAATTTATGACAAATTTGGTTCGACTAATCCAAATTAGAAATGAACTCCCACTCAAAAACGACATCCCTCATGCCTTTTTGGTGATTACATGAACCAAATCCACTACACCAAGTCCGATCATCACGTGAGTCGGTGTAGCTTCAAAGGCGAGCATCAATATGGCTATCATATCAACTATATGACTCATGCTTAACCTTTCGGTCCGTGTTCCGAGGCCATGTCTGTACATGCTAGGCTCGCCAAGTAAGAACCTTAGTACTCGCGTGTGTAAAACTGTCTTACACCCGTTGTATGAAAGCGTAGAGTCGAGTACACACGATCATCACGTGATGTCTCGAAACACGATCCATAGAACGGTGCATACTTAAGGAAGAACACATTTTTATCTTGATATCTAAATGAGGGATCATCTTAAAATGCTACTAAAACGCCAAACTAGCAATATAAGATGCAAACATCTAATGTGTAAAGTGAGATGATATGGTCCATGCATTTGATCTCTATCATATGCATCATGGTATGATCTCTATCATTCCTTTGTGTTTAAGGCCAAGGTCTACGGAACTTACACGTTAGGTGTGTTGTAAGAGTATCAACTATACATCAACTTACAACATTACCATATCATGACACTAGCCCAACAACGATCTAAACTAGACGCCTCTAATTTATCAATTGCAAGTTTTACGTGGCTTAGGGCTTTCGGAGATAGAACCGTTCTTACCTACGAACATGGAACCACAACGAGGATAACCAAGTTATTAGCAACTCGTTGTAAATCAGATATTGACTATAGTAGGAGAGACAGACACCCTCCAGCCACTTATGCAAAACTAGTTGCATGTCAGTCATGGAACCGGTCTCATGTACGATGACATGTAAGGTTGGTCCGGGCCGCTTCATCCCACTATGCCACCAATATCCAAAATACATGAAAGAAGCAATATCATGATCATCATCGCCCACATATAAACATATGTGTACTACCTGTGCAAAGCACCTACGCATAGATCAGGCTCTGATACCACTGTTGGGTCTGCAGCATAGAAAACAAAAAAATTCCTACAGTGTGAACTACACGCCAAGATCTATCTACTAGGTACAAAGCAACGGGTGGACATACATCCAACGAGAACTTACCCTCATAGACAACAAGCTTTGTTAATGAGTAGGAACTCGTGGTTGATGTAGTCGTACACTTGCCGATCTCAAGATCGTGATGAAGTCCAGCAGGTCCGGCTCCAGCACGTCCATCAGATCCAGCTCCAGCACCACCAAGTCCAGCACCTTAAGCGGTGCATCCGTGATCGCACACACGTCCGGTACCCCGACAACCTCCGTCCCTCGCTCCAGCAAAGCAGCGGAAGCAGCAACTCCTTTCCAGATAAAGCCACCGGGAACATGTATCTCGCTAATCCGAGACCATGGGGGAATAATACTAGAGGGGGAGAGAGAACCTTCACAAGGAGGTGTGTGTGAGAAGTGAGGAGGAGGTGGCCTTTTATAGGAGGAGGGGGGTGCCCCTCCTTCATGGCCGGCGAATGGAGGGGTTGACCCTTCACCTCCTCCATTCATGTGGTGGTAACCCCTCCACATTAAAATGCCCCTTCACATTCTCTTTTAAAGTCTCCATTTTAAATGCATTAAATTTCTCCAAATTTAATGCTCTCTCATTTAATAAAACTCTTTTATTATTTTTATTCAGAATTTTGTTAATTACTTTAATTAACAAACATTCACATAAAACCCCCTGCAACATTTCAATATTACATGCAGAACCAATTTCAGCAATTTCACCCGAAACAGTTTCGGTGTCTATTGAAATAATTCCAGTGCTTTCTTAAATCTTTATCTGAAACATATTTGCTCCAAATGGTGTCGATATCCCTTAAGTGTGTCACCCTACGATTCATGAATAATGCAGACATGATCGAGACCCCTCTCCGATCAATAATCAGCAGCGGGACCTGGAGATCCATACTGACTCCTACACATTCAACGATGACTTCTGTGATCGTGAGAACCTTTAACGCTAGTAACTAAATCCCTTTGTCCCGTGATATATTACATGTCCGAGATTCGATCATCGGTATCTCCATACCTAGTTTGATCTCGTTACCGACATGCACTCTTTTCTCGTTCCCGTGATATAACATTCTAGTGATCACATCACTTGCTTGCAAGCTATTTCAATGTGATATCACCGAGAGGGCCCAGAGTATATCTATCCGTCATCGGGATGGACAAATCCCACTCTTGATCCATGAGCCTCAACATAACACCTTCGTAGCACTGAACCCACCTTTATAGTCACCCTGTTACGGTGTGACGTTTGATGTTATCAAGATACTCTTCCGGTGTTAGCAATTAACATGATCTCATGGTCTAAGGATAAAGATTACTTCGTATGATATTATAGAAATATAAACATAATGACTTTGATCGTAATGCTATACTTCGGATGAATGTTCATCACATCATTCCACCAATGGTGTGACCTTGTTATTAACAACATCCAATGTCCATGATCAGGAAACCTTGATCATCTTGTTAATCAACAAGCTAGTCTATAAGAGAAGCATAACTAGGAACCCTTTTTGTTTATTAAACACACATGTATTGATGTTTCCGATCAATACAATTCTAGAATGTAAAATAAACATTTATCATAAACATGGAATAAGATAATAACCACTTTATTATTGCCTCTCGGGCATATTCCCTTCAGCTTTAAACTCTAAGACCCTTACGTCCCTTGTGCAATGGTTTCCTAACGGGGGTTCAGGTTTTTGTCACTCCGGCAACCCCTACGATTAGTAGCAAAATACAAAATGCATTCCCCTAGGCCCATATAGGTGAAGTGGCATGTAGTCGACATTCACATGACACCACTAAAAGAAGTACACCACAACTTAAATAACAATCTATTGAATCTTTCTCAACGCAACTCCACTACTAACAACAAGACTTGTCCCATGTCCTCAAGAACAAAACGAACTACTCACAAGACATCATATGGATCATGATCAGAGATGGAATAATGATGTATAACAATCTGAACATAAACAATAATTCAATGGTTCACTCAATAGCATCAACTACAAGGAGTAATCAACACCAGGAAAGTTTCCCCTATGAACTATGCAAGATTCAACTCAATTGTTACAACAATATGGAGATGGTGATGAGGGTGCTGATGGTGGTGATGATGATGATGATCTTGATGAAGTCCAGCTTGATGGTGGTGTTGATGGCGACGATCTCCCCTTTCCAGGAAGGAATTCCCCCGGCAGAAATATGTCTGCCGGAGAGATCTTTCTCTCTCGGTGTTTTCCGCCCCGTAGAGGTGGCGAAATCTTTCTATGGTCACCCTCGAGTCTTAGGGTTTCGTGGGGATAATATACGCCAGAGGGGAGAGGCTGGAGTGGGCCAGGGCAGCCACACCACTCACAGGCGCGGCCTAGGCCTGCCCGCGCCATGGGGTGGTGTGGGCCCCCTGTGGCCCACCTCCACTCCATCTTCCGCATCCTCGAGTCTTCGAAAATAGGATTTTCCGTATATTTTCCTGGATTTTCCGATCTTCGCGAATTTTGCCTCCAAACAGCACCTTTTACAACAGAATCCTGACTGCAGCGGTCCATGCTCCAAAAGTCATGAACCATGCAAAAATAGATGAAATAACATAAGTATCACCTCTAAATACGAAATATATCAATGAATAATAGTGAATTAAGACATAGAATAGTGATGCAAAATGGACGTATCAACTCCCCCCAAGCTTAGGCTTCGCTTGTCCCCAAGCAAAACTGAGCTCAATAAACATGACCTTAGGTTTATGGAGTGAAGAGTCGATAAAAGAATACGGACAAGAAGCATCACATTCATCAAATACATAGATCATAATAGAAGACAACTCACTATTATATAACTCAACTTGCAGTAAGTAAAGGAAACACAATAAAGATACATAAAGTGAATCATAATTGGTAATGGCAAACTTAGCTCTTGGTCGAAGAATAGTTGATAATTTGATGGAGTTCACAAATAGCTGGCTTTTTCAATGCTAGCTTTCAAAGTAGTAAACTTCAAGATAAGAGCAATGTGCATAGCAAGGAACATAAGACACGATTGAATAAATCATCATATGAATGAATGAAACACAATAACTCAAAATACTTGCTGAGATAGAAGGGAGTAGGTTTACTGACTCAACTACAAAGTAAAAGAAAGGGCCCTTCGCAGAGGGAAGCAGGGATTGCAAGTCTCATAAAGAGCTCCCAAAAATTATGATACTTACTAGATTTCAGCTCTCATTGCCCCTATCATAGGCATCTTTAGGTGATTAAGGTTAAAGTGACACAACTAAGAGGATATGCTTGACAAGTTATAAGTTGAAATCTCATGCCCCTTACTTATGAGTACTGATCCTCATGCTACTCAACTTCAGTAACGAGCAAGCTCTTGTCATTGTAAATACATGCGTATCATTGAGAACCGCCAACGGGGTACCCCTTGCACATGACACAGGAGCTATCCCATAATCAAAATGACAAGGCAAGGCAAAGGAGCATCTCATGATCTTTTATTTGCTATTTGCATAGGTTTTTATTGAGGATGCTTCATAGAATGCTCACTATAGTTATGCTGCAAGTTTCCACCATGATTAGGCATGGCTTAGGCTAGCGGCCCAGGCGTTTCTCTAACACACATATAAACTCCATGATCTTACAAGTTCCACTTTTATTTCACACTGCCAGGATCCATAGGAAAAAGAACATGATATCAACTAGGTACAAGTACCAATGAAGTGTTGAAAGTGGTCCCCATGATACATGGTTCGGCTAACTTCAACTCATAAAGCGCAAGCATATCATAACTAAATAAAGAAGGACCCAATGGTACAAGTTTATTAAATGCAAGAAAGTAAAGTGTGCCATCAAGTTCGTGAGAGCTTTAATCACTAATTTTCACATAACAAGTTTAACTTGGGAGGTAGACAAAACAAGAATTTACTTGGAATAGCAATAATGCTACTAGGTAGGTATGGTGGACACAAATGGCAAATGTTTTGGTTTAAAGGAGGTGGATGCACGAGAAGAATACCCTCTCAGTACAGGTTTTTGGATAGCAAGGCTGGGTAGCAAGTACAAGAGTTGAAGGAAACAACCAAACATACAAATGATAAAAACAAACATGCAATCTTCCTTGGAAGCACAAAATATCTTAACAAGAGAATACTAAACTTATGAGCAAATCAAGAAAGAAAGATGATGAAATTATTTTTCTTTAGAGTACTACTATCTTTTTCTTTTCAACTCTCAAAAAGGTGTTGCTATTGACCTAGCTAGGTTTGCGAAAACCAACTAAATTAACTCAATGATCCCAGAGTGCTACCAATACTAACAACAAGATCAATCATATAACCACGAATTGAAAACTAACATAAGCTATGCAAAAGGGTGAATGATAGAACTTCTCATTAATATTCCATAACGGAATCTCACACCAAGGGATACAAATCTAACGAGAGAGGGGACACTTCCATAATGCAAACCATACTACATAATACTTCCTCTATTCATGATATGACTCTACTAATAAGGTAAAAAGATAGAAGATAGTGATATGATACATGGGTCCCCCAAGCTTGGAACAAACCAAGGGGATGCCAAACCTGATGACGAATTACTCCTTAGGTGGTGGTGGTATCCTCTCGATGAGCTCTCTGATCAGTTTCCCCAAGTCCTCAATCTCGAAGGTGAGATTACGAATAAGCTGTGAGTTTTGCTCAATGCGGCTCATGATCATGTTGGGTTGAGAATTCCAGCTCTTGCTATTCTTTCCCCACTCTTCCTCCTTGAAGTCTCCTTTTCTTGAATGGCTAGAATGAGGCAAATCCCAATTGGAGGGTAATTTCTCCTTGGGCATATTCTGGTATTGATGCTCATGGATAAGGGTATGGAAAGGATTCCTGGTGCGTGGAGGAAGTGACAGTGGAGCCAAACTGTGATGAGGAGCTTTCCCCCCAGTCTACATCCGTGCAGTCCTTCTGATCTTGGCATGTTTCACCACTCCAATGCTTGAAATGGTGGTGCCGGTATGCGGACCTTGGCCTTGCTCCTCTTCACCTTCACTCTTGATCTCCTTCTCCTTCCCAGGGTCTTGGAGGTCTTCCTCCATGGGCTCCTTCCCTTTATCCTTGGCGGACACCATTGTGCTTCTAAACTTTCAAAGAGTATGTCTTGACAGAAACAGATCGAAACAAAAACATGACGAAAACACGATATACGGACCTCGAGGGATCCGGGGGGTTATATATTACGAAGTTTCATGTCAAAAGGAAGGTACTGAGAGAAAACGGGTCGGAGACGGAGTCCTGGGTGGCCTCACCACCTGGTGGCGCGTCCAGGGGTGGGCCCGCGCCAAGGGGTGGTGTGGGACACCCTGGCTCCTTTTCCGTCCCTTTTTCGCTTCGTAGCTTTCCTTATTGACTGAAAACTGCAAAAATATAGTTGGATAGTATTTTCGCGGAACTTTTCTTACCAGAACTGTTACCTAGATGGAAACGGACTCTGTAGGTCTCAGAATTTGGTATCTAGTAGATTCTTCCAGAGTCATCTCTTGAATAGCATCAATATCTTCATCTTCATATACTTATTACTTGAATCATAAAACCCTTCTCTTCCTTATTATACCATTGTCTCCACTTCCTGGAAATTTCTTTCACACAAAACTTCACACAGTTCTCATTAGCAACATTAGTATAAGTGAAGTGATAAAACCTTTTGAGTCTAACTTCAACTGAAAACCATCAAAACATAGGCTACTGTAGCAACTCCTTCCGAAAACCCAAAAAGAATTCAAAAAGGAAATCGAATAAAGAAGCAGATGCAAGAGTGGCTAAATCTGTCAAAACAGACCAGCAGGTAAAGATCAATTTTTTCGAAAATCTTCTGTTGCTCAAATCAAAAATTGCAAAACTAACGAAAGAGATCTCTCACGAATTTTTACAGTGAAGCACAAAAATCTGTTTCGGGACAGCAACTTCCATAAATCTTACTTCTCTCTCATTAGAGGTTAATATTGACACAAAAACCAAAC
This sequence comes from Avena insularis, assembly GCA_023614405.1. Lineage (NCBI taxonomy): Eukaryota > Viridiplantae > Streptophyta > Magnoliopsida > Poales > Poaceae > Avena > Avena insularis. Next base: position 192,881,554 of record CM042690.1, read on the forward strand.
AAAACAGATAAGGAGCGGTTATTACCGAAGTAATAACTTCCAAGACTCAAAGAAACAAAAACAAACTAAAAGCAAAAGCAAATTGGGTTGTCTCCCATAAAGCTCTTTCTTTATAGCCATTAAGATGGGCATGATAATTTTGAAGAAGCTCTCATAGGGATATGAATTGAAGTGAAAGAGAGTATTAAGAAGCAAAAACACACACACATTTAAGTATAACCCACTTCCTATGCAAGGGGATTTTGTAAACAAACAAGTTGTTGAAACCAGAGGCAACTTGCATAAGAAGGCAAAAGAAGTGCGACATAAAAACTTTCAGCATAAAACGAGGAAACTTGATATTATTGAGATGCATAAGAACACTTTTCCCTCTCTCATAATAACTTTCAGTATCATGCATAAACTTAACAATATAGCTATCACAAGGACTATCATAGCAATGATCACTTATTCTAACAGAAAACACAGGAATACTAGCTCTCATAACACTACTATGTGAAACAATATTAGAGGTATCCTTACAAAGGATAGTGTGTCCCTTTTTCTCATATTAATAACAAAAGTCGTTCACATTTGCTATTATAGGTTCATCAACCATTTGTTTATCAGGTTCAATAGCCTTATTCATACTTTCATCAACCATACTAGCTATCATAGAATGTTCCTTTACCTTGACTGGGAAAGGCATTTTCTCAATGTAAGGTTTAGGTAAGACATGATTAGTAGTATAAACTTCAGTATTTCTTGCAGGAACACTCTTAACAACATCTTTATAAGGTTCATGATACTTATTCCACTTCTTTTTAGGCACTTCAATGTAGGAAGCAAAAGCCTTAAAATAAGAAGCAATAGCTTGAGAGTCTAGACCATAAGCATTTTTAATTTTTTGAAAGTCATCAGTTCCCATAAAAGATTCAATGCATTCATAATCATAATTTATACCTGACTTTCTACCTTTGTTATTCTCCCAGGCTTCAGCATTGTCTTGAATACGGTCTAGGAGGTCCCATTTGGCTTCTTCTTCCATGCGAGTGAATGATCCAGCACAAGAAGCATCCAATAAATCTTTATCATGTAGAGGGAGCCTTGCATAAAAGTTATTGATAATAATATTGTTGGGGAGCTCATGAATGGGACATTTGAGCATTAGTAACTTCAATCTCCCCCAAGCTTGAGCTGTACTCTCTCCATCAAGAGGCCAAAAGTTGTATATTTGATTCCGATCTTTATGAATCTCACTAGGAGGATAAAACTTTGAATAAAAGAGAGGTAATATTTCCTCCCATTCCAGAGCTTGACCATTTTTCAGCAGCTTATACCATTCCTTAGCTCTTCCTTTCAGTGATAATGAGAATAACTTCTTCTTAACTTGATCTGTAGTAATACCTGCACACTTGAACAACCCGCATAATTCGTGCATAAAGAGTAAATGATCACCGGGATGGACAGTTCCATCCCCAACATAATAGTTATCCATAACATGATCAATAATTCTTGTAGGTATTTTTAAAACATCTTTCTCAGCAGGTGGTGGCTTATCTACTACCTTAGCAGTGGTGGTAGCATTACCAAATAAGAAACTCAGCGAATTATCCATAACGAAAATAAAGCAACTAACAGAAGTAAACAATACTCATGAGAAGTTTCTTTACCAGTTCCACTCTCCAATAGCGCTTCACTCCCAACGGGCGCTTTAAAATAGTCTTGATGACCCATAAGTATAGGGGGTGTATCGCAGTATTTTCGATAAGTAAGAGTGTCGAACCCAACGAGGAGCAGAAGGTGCTGGCTAGTGGTATGGATCAGGAATTCTCTACAAATACTTAGCAAACGGATTTTTAGGGGTTTTCGATAAATAAAGTAAACAAAGTATGAGTAAATAAAAGATAGTAAGAATGAATGCAGCAAGTGGCCCAATCCTTTATGCAGCAAAGGACAAGCCGGTTGTATTTCTATAGATGACCAAACGTTCTCGAGGACACATGGGAAGGCTGTCAAGTGCTTTCGCTTCATATAGTCGATTAATCTTCTTTAGCTTGCTAAGTGTTGTGTGGGTGAACCTGTGCTAATGTACCGACCCATCCAAAACTAATACATACTTGTGATTATACCCCTTGCAAACATCCGTAAGTACAAGAAAGTAATTAAGGTAGAAACCTAACCACAGCTTTAAACTCTAAGACCCTTACGTCCCTTGTGCAATGGTTTCCTAACGGGGGTTTAGGTTTCTATCACTCCGGCAACCCCTACGATTAGTAGCCAAATACACAATGCATTCCCCTAGGCCCATACTATCATGTAGTCGACGTTCACATGACACCACTATAAGAAGTACACCACAACTTAAATAACAATTTATTGAATCTTTCTCAACGCAACTCCACTACTAACAACAAGACTTCTCCCATGTCCTCAAGAACAAAACGAACTACTCACAAGACATCATATGGATCATGATCAGAGATGGAATAATGATGTATAACAATCTGAACATAACAATAATTCAATGGTTCACTCAATAGCATCAACTACAAGGAGTAATCAACACCGGGAAAGTTTCTCCTGTGAACTATGCAAGATTCAACTCAATTGTTACAGCAATATGGATATGGTGATGAGGGTGCTGATGGTGATGATGGTGGTGATGATGATGATGATCCCGATGAAGTCCAGCTTGATGGTGGTGTTGATGGCGACGATCTCCCCTCTTCGGGAAGGAATTCCCCTGGAAGAAATCTATCTGCCGAAGAGATCTTTCTCTCTCGATGTTTTCCGCCCCGCAGAGGCGGCGGAATCTTTCTATGGTCGCCCCCCGAGTCTTAGGGTTTCGTGGGGATAATAACGCCAGAGGGGAGAGGCTGGAGTGGGCCAGGGCGGCCACACCACTCCCAGGCGTGCTAGGCCTGCCCACGCCATGGGGTGGTGTGGGCCCCCTGTAGCCCACCTCCACTCCATCTTCTGGCATCCTGAGTCTTCTGGAAAAATAGGATTTTCCGTATATTTTCCCGGATTTTCTGATCTTCGCGAATTTTGCCTCCAAACAGCACCTTTTCCATCAGAATCCTGACTGCAGCGGTCCATGCTCCAAAAGTCATCAACCATGCAAAAATAGATGAAATAACATAAGTATCACCTCTCAATATGAAATGTATCAATGAATAATAGTGAATTAAGACATAGAATAGTGATGCAAAATGGACGTATCACTACTCCCTGATTGGTTGTCACAGTTGTCACGCGGATCATGCGCACCAACCGTTGATTCTGTGCGATCCAACGATGATCATTGCACACGTCGTGCCCTTCACAGTACAGCGTGAGACAGCACGGACGTCTCCCTCCGCGAGACTTCTACAGGAAGGAACACGATGCCATCCATGGAAAAAGTCGTCGAGCGGTCATGTCAAGTTTAATCAAGTCTGAAAAGCCTACTACTACTACTACTACTACAACTCATGCACAGGGCAACGGTTGTCGATGGGACGCTACAATTTATTGCCACTTGATTTTAATCAGACATATCCCATTTTTACGCAGCGCTCTCAATCTCACTTCCAACTGGGCCCTACTGCTAGTAAATTCCATGAGTCAAGGGCCCCCTCGAGTAGATCTAACATTGCTAGAAATTAGTTCCGCGCCACTTGCATGCAGTGGACTCGAGGTCTGCCATGAGCGTGTTTTCAATGCAGCTCTAAAGTGGAGACCGTGGCTATTTCAAAAAAAAGGGAACCAAAAAAAGGGTGGAGATCGTGGTAGCCCCCCGCCCACCACACGTGTCCACTCGAGGACTACGAACGGTCCGGTGTTTATAACCCCCCTCGACCTGCTTCTTCCATGAGCTCGTGTCATTTCCCCCCAGTCTGTCTAGTCCCAAGACCCCAATCTACACCTGCCGCACGCGCCGAAGCTCCCTCGTTTGCACTACCTCCTTCCCTTGGTGCGCCATGAAGCGTACGCGTGGAGACAATCCGGAGGTGAAGCCAGTTGAAGGCGTAGAAGCAGATGGCTCGGTCGTTGCCAAGCAGGCGGAAGCGTCTTCTCCGGGCACGAACGCCGCTCGTCGTCGCGCCATCGAGGGTGCGAACTCATCCGTCCAGCCAGTAGCCGTCGCTGCCGACCAGCAGATGGTAGCCGTCACCGCCGAGCAGTAGTTGGTAGCCATCGCCGCTGAGCAGTAGGTGGTAGCCATCACTACCGAGCAGCAGGTAGTAGCTGTCGCAGCCGAGAAGCAGGTGGCCGACAACGTCGTGGTGCCAGCGGCAAATCTGGATGGGGGGCAGGCGACAGGCGGAGGCAATCCGGTGATCTACATCGACGACCCCATCACCGTTCAAGAAATCTTCGACACAATCACGGAAAATGATGAGTTTGAGGAGGAGATCCCTGATGAGGAGTCCGAGGTACTACATTGCTAGCTTATCTAGTTGCAGCCGTAGTTTTCACTGTTCACACATAGGATTTGCTCAATCGTGTACATATTCTTTTGCTCTTGAAGTAGGGTAGTATATATATGATTCGATCGGTTGATTGATGCATCTGCCATCTAGTCACAAAAACCCAATCCGTCTAGTCACAAAACCCCAATCTGCTCATCTGCCATCTAGTTGAGTTTGCTAGTTGAGTGTTGATTTCGATACAGAGCAGGCCTATAACATTACATTTCTATTCCTTACTGAGCCCAATGATTCAATTTTGCCCCAAAATAGTGCAAGGGCATCTGATGGTCTCGTTTTCTTAGGGATGGTTGGTGGCCCTGAGGCAGCAATGCACATAAACAATATAGGTTGTGCTGTTGGTATTTTGGTTCTCCGACTCCATCGCTGAAAAAAATGAGGCCCTAATTTTTTCTCTCATATGGAACCTAAATATATAATATTTGTATTGTTTCTGATCTATGAATGCATTGTATGATGCATTTGTATATCCTTGAATATTGTTTTGTACGATTACATTTCAATTTCTTATTGTGGCCAATGATTCAAATTTGCCCCAAAGAGAGGCAGACACATTGGTGTCAAATTTTTACAGGGATGAGTGAGAGAATCTGGGGCCATGTACAAGATCAATATAAGCTGTGCAATTGTTACTTGGTTCGCTTACGCCATTTTTGTAAAAACTTATGAGGCTGCAATCTTTATTCTACATTCATAGAACTATGATATTTGAATTATCTATTCCATGCATTCATAGTGTATAAGAATTACATTTTAGTTTGTCACCGAGGCCGATGATTGAAATTTGCCCCAAAAGAGTTCAAGGGGAGACACGTATGATGGTGTCATGTTTTAGGGATGGGTTGGTGAACCTGAGGCAGCAATACACACAAAAAATATAAGTTGTGATGTTGGTACTTTGGTTCCCCAACTCCATCTCTGAAACAAATTATGAGGCCCTTGATTTATTCTCATATGGAACTATATATATGATCCTTGAATTGTTTCTGATCTTTTAATGATTGGTATGATGCATATGTATATGAATGGTTTTGATCATAAGTATTTTTAACATGTACCTGAAGATTAATTGTTTGGTTTTTTATTTATAATTACAATATTTGGGCTTGTTTTTGTACCTGACTATGTATATCCCTGAATAATGTTTTGTACGATTACATTTCAATTTATTATTGTGGCCAATGATTCAAATTTGCCCCAAAAGAGAGGCAGACACATTGGTGTCAGATTTTTTCAGATACGAGTTAGTGAACCTGGGGAGATATACAACAACAATATAGGCTGTGCAATTGTTACTTGGTTCACTTACGCCGTCCCTGTAGAAACTTATGAGGCCTTAATCTTTATTCTACATTCATAGAACTATGATATTCGAATTACCTATTCCATGCATTCAGTGTATAAGAATTACATTTTAGTTTGTCACCGAGGCCGATGATTGAAATTTTCCCCAAAAGAGTTCAAGGGGAGACACGTATGACGGTGTCGTGTTTTAGGGATGGGTTGGTGAACCTGAGGCAGCAATGCACACAAACAATATAGGTTGTGTTGTTGGTACTTTGGTTCGCCAACTCCATCTTTGAAACAAATTATGAGGCCCTAGATTTATTCTCATATGGAACTACATATATGATCCTTGAATTGTTTCTGATCTTTTAATGATTGGTATGATGCATATGTATATGAATGGTTTTGATCATAAGTATTTTTAACATGCACCTGAAGATTAATTGTTTGGTTTTTTATTTATAATTATAATATTTAGGCTTGTTTTTGTACCTGACTAAATATCCTTGAATAATGTTTTGTATGATTACATTTCAATTTCTTATTGTGGCCAATGATTCAAATTTGCCCCAAAAGAGAGGCAGACACATTGGTGTCAGATTTTTTCAGGGACGAGTTAGTGAACCTGGGGAGATATACAACAACAATATAGGCTGTGCAATTATTACTTGGTTTACTCATGCTGTGCCTGAATAAACTTATGAGGCTGCAATCTTTATTCTACATTCATTGAACTATGATATTCGAATTATCTATTCCATGCATTCATAGTGTATAAGAATTACATTTTAGTTTGTCACTGAGGCCGATGATTGAAATTAGCCCCAAAAGAGTTCAAGGGGAGACACGTATGATGGTGTCGTGTTTTAGGAATGGGTTGGTGAACCTGAGGCAGCAATGCACACAAACAATATAGGTTGTGCTGTTGATACTTTGGTTCGCCAACTCCATCTCTGAAACAAATTATGAGGCCCTAGATTTATTCTCATGTGGAACTACATATATGATCCTTGAATTGTTTCTGATCTTTTAATGATTGGTATGATGCATATGTATATGAATGGTTTTGATCATAAGTATTTTTAACATGCACCTGAAGATTAAATGTTTGGTTTTTTATTTATAATTACAATATTGAGGCTTGTTTTTGTACCTGACTATGTATATCCCTGAATAATGTTTTGTACGATTACATTTCAATTTCTTATTATGGCCAATGATTCAAATTTGTCCCAAAAGAGAGGCAGACACATTGGTGTCAGATTTTTTCAAGGATGAGTTAGTGAACCTGGGGCGATGTACAACAACATTACAGGTTGTGCAATTGTTACTTGGTTCGCTGACTCCATCCCTAAAGAAACTTATGAGGCCGCAATCTTTATCCTACATTCACTCTTATGCAATTATTTGTCAGTGTGTTGAGATGAAATGATATATGAACCCATCAAACTATTGCTGAGATACTTTATCTTTGTTATCCACGGATATATTGTCTTACATATACATGTTGTCAATTCTTGAGTTGTAATACAATTCAATCATATGTATGAGTTCTAAGTTATGTTCTTAAAAATCAACAGGACTATGATGATGAAGTGGACGATAGCAAGGTATCCAGGGACAACAAGAGCTGCTACGTGCTGAGGCGGTTACGGTGTGGGCTAATCTGTTTCCACCGTCGGGGGAGACTGTTTTGCCCATTCGGTGACAGAGCAATCAACGTGGACCTCAACAGCATGATCCAGCACGCGGAAGGCGTTGGCAGAGGCGGAGGCAGAAGCCATAGGCGGATTACCTTGGCACGGCACGCAGCCTACGGCAAATTCCTCTAGGAGTATGTCAGGACTGACCTGTATCCCATCGACTAGGCATCACGCCTCCTGGCTGATAAACCCACCGCCTCGCTAGGCGTCTCCATGTCCCGGCCTCCTGCTGCAGCCCCTGCTTTTATTTTGTTCTAGTTAATTATTACCTATGTGTGGCATGTAAGACAATCTATTCGTGGTGTCTCTGGTGAACCTTCTATATTAATCTAGTCCTTTATATGGAGTGCCTTAAAGTTTCTAGTGTTCAATTATATTTACTAATCATGCTCATGCACACTACAAAATATTTCTAGTGCTCGATTATATTATAATTATCAAGAAATACATCAACAAGTTAAATTAGTCGAAATTTTGTATTGAAGTAACTAAATGTATCACACAGATAATAAACTAGAAACTAAAATCTAGTTCAAACACATAATGTATCACCACCACTTGTTGTCGTCCTTGACTTGCTTCCCCTTCAGCCGCTTGATGTTGTCACCGTCCCAAGATCCCTGCTCGTCCTGAAACCGCTTTCTGTCCTCCTCGCGCTTCTTCTCCTGGGCTAGCTTGCAACCAGGGAATAGCTCTCTCACGAAAAACCCCACCTTAACCATCCCATCTTTCATGGTAATGAGCTTACTATACAAGTCGTACGCCATGTAGGCATCTCTGGCTGCATACTTGAGGCACACCTGGCTCATCGGCTTCCACTCCCAGTAGTCGTGATCGAGTCGCTTTAATTTCTTTAGTTTTTCATAGGATTTATCGATGATTTCGGCTGCCAGATCACCCAAGCCATCCTTCGCTGGGTATGATTTGATCTTGTACAGATTTTCGATGTCGATGTGGTGCCCCTCTGGGGATTTTTATCAACGCACGAGAAAGCATAATTGTGTCATTTGTGATATCCATGCTAGTGAAAGTTATCCCTTTCCTAGACAAGAACTCGACCAGAGCCGAACAACGCATCTCAGTTGGTTTACTCCTGCACTTAGATGGTTCTAGGGATGTAAGGGAATAAGGGATGCAGAAGTGGTGATCTCAAATTTAAATTTCACATACCTGCAGAAGTGGTAAACGAGGACCTCCTCATGTATGGCGATTTGCACGATAGTGATCTCTTGTGGAGGATTTTTTCGCTTATTTGCACGGGTGTACTCCAAGTCTATCCCCACAATCTTGTGCTTCTCTTTCTCAAGCAATTGCTCAAACCTAGCAAGACTTGTCTCCACAGTCGCTTCATCATTTGTGTACACCACTGTCAAAGTCGTGGTGCCATGGGCAGGGACCAAGTGGGTCTCTGTTGTGCGTTTCCCATCGTCCATGCCTGCAAGGAAATGGGTGAAAGGAAATGCCTGCAAGGAACTGCCTGCGAGAGGAAGAAGAAGATGAACCGACGGTTCTAGAACAGAGGAAGAAGAAGCGTCTAGGAAAAACTGCAGAGGAATGACTAAGGAAGAGGAATGACTACAGAAGAAACGTGGTAACTGCAACTTTTGGTTCAAGAACTCACTGTGGTTACATGGAGATCGTGGTAATGTCGCCGGTTCAACAAGTGGGGCCAGTTCCTGCGAGAATATGAAATTAGCTGTGCATTTTTCTATGCGAGAAATTGAGAGAAGTCATTTATATTTTGTCTTTCATAATTAAACATAATGAAGTTGGTACAGCCCAAGAGATTTGAACAAAAGAGATTTGCTAGTTTAACATACAACAACACTTACAGGCCCAACATGGCAGAACTTGGAGAGCCCTAGAACTTGAGCTACCACAGAGACCTCGGTAGAGGTGGCAGAATTGGTGCGGGTGCAACCACGGCGACGACAAGCTCGGATTCTAGAGGAGGAAAACAGAACCGAGCATGGTCGACATGGTGATAGATCTCATCGGGAACCAATTCTCGTCCCTGACCGTGCCATGGGTGAGTCCACGGTGAGGGCGAGCTCCGACTAGGGATGGGGAGGAGAGCGGGGCCGAGCAGCTTCGTCACTTCCTAGCTCTGCGCCATGGCCACGACCACAGATTGCCGCTCCGGGGAATAAGACGCGTAATGGATGCAGGCGCCAACGCTGCAAGCCTATAGGGAGGAGAGCTAGGCCGAGCAGGTTCGTCCACGTCCCAGCTCCGCGCCATGGCTGCGACGCCCCCACAGATTGCCGCTCCGGGGAAGAAGAAGAAGACGCGTAATGGATGCAGGCGCCAACGCTGCAAGCCTAATTGACACCTAAGCGACGGGAGCGACAAAAGCGACATAACAGCGAGAACTGACACGGGGGCCCAACTTGACGGCCGTTAGCCTGATTTCTTATATTGAAACGTAAAGTTGAATTCGTGCCGAAAAAGACCCTCTGAGTATTTGGCACACCAACTGTAGTCATCGCGGATGATTTCAGGGAACTTGGGTACCGCGTTGCCTGGACACCCCAACTTTCGGGCCGCAAAATGATATTCTCCAGCACGGGTCCCTCTTGCGCTCATCCCGCCGTGCACATGAAGCATTCCTGCGTCCTCCACCATCGGTTACAGCAGTGATTACCTCGCCTTGGGAGTAGTCCCCATGATGCGATGGTGCGTGGGGAAAGCATGTAGTTAATGCCACACGTTTAGCACAAGGACGCGACCCTTAATCCTGTTAAATTGGATCATGGGAGTGCCAGCCTCCCCTTAATGCCACCTCTTTTGTTCCTTCAGTTACTCTTTCTTGTTGTCCAGCGCCAAAAACCCTATTTCTCTCCATGGCGCTGATACGTCGTAAACGTATCTATAATTTTTTATGTTCCATGCTTGTTTTATATCTACTTTCTTATGTTTTGTCCACACTTTGGAGTATTTTTACACTTTATCTAGAACTAAGCTATTAACAAGATGCCACAATGCCAGTTGCCTGTTTTCTGCTATTTTTAGTTTCAGAAAAGCCGGAAAAGAAATATTCTCGGAATTGGACCGGACAAAAGCCAAAGTTAATATTTTACTAGAAGACTCATGGAGCCAGAAGACGAGACGGAGAGGGGCCACGAGGTGGCCACACCACCTGGTGGCGTAGGCCAGGTCAGGCCGCGCCAGGGAGTGGTGTTGGCCCCTCCGGCCTCCACCGACCTTGCTCCTTCGCCTATAAAATCCCCCTGGGACGAAAACCTTAAGTACAAAATCAGATTTCCATGAAAAGTTCCACAGTGCTGTCGCCACCGAAGAGGAGATTCGGGGGACAAAAGTCTCTATTTCGGCACCCTTCCGAGACGGGGAAGTGCCCTCGAAGCCATCTCCATCGACTCCACCACCATCTCCATCGTCGTTGCTGACTGCCATGATGAGGAGGGAGTAGTTCTCTCTCGAGGCTAAGGGATCTACCGGTAGCTATGTGTTCATCTCTCTCTATGCATGATCTTATTGAGATCATGAGCTTTGTAATCTATAGATCTATTCTGCTACTCAAGTGCTTTAATGAATCTTTGCTTATCCCCACGTGTGTGAAGTTGACAATGTGCACACCGTATGGCACTTTGGCTAAGATTACATAAATACTTGTCATGAGTATAATTTGAGTTGGATGTCTCTATGAGATTGTGGTGTTTGTTGGAACCATCTAGCGCTCAAGGTGACCGTGAGGGGTTATCTAGATGGGGAATGTGAACTTTAAGGTGTGATGTTATAGCCCTACATCGTCCAACCGGAGAGTAGTTCGGGGTAGCATCATGAAGAGAAGATATTTATATGAGAGTGTCCACTAGTGAAAGTATGATCCCTAGGCCTTGTTTCTAAGCATTGAAACACCGTTTACAATCAGTTATGTTACATGTTTGCTTGCTGCCACTCTTATTTCATATTGCAATTACCACTTATAATCATCCATATTACTTGTATTTCACTATCTCTTCGCCGAACTAGTGCACATGTACACCTGATAAGTGTATTAGGTGTGTTGGGGACACAAGAGACTTCTTGTATCTTGATTGCAAGATTGCTTGAGAGGGATACCTTTGACCACTTCCTCCCTGAGTTCGATAAACCTTGGGTGATCCACTTAAGGGAAACTTGCTGCTGTTCTACAAACCTCTGCACTTGGAGGCCCAACACTGTCTACAAGAATAGAAGCGTGCATAGACATCAAGCTATTTTCTGGCACCGTTGCCGGGGAGGTAAGGTAAAAGGTACTCACATCCTCTGGCTACTAAGCTATCTTCTAGCACTGTTGCTGGTGTGTGAGTGCTCGAAGTTATTCCCTTTAGATTCTGCAATTATATCTTTTTATTTGTTGTTTTTATTTTCACTAGTTAGGCTTAATGGGAAACAACAACAAAATTAGAGAGCTTTATAGTATTTATCTTGAGTTAGGACATGAAGTGTTTGAAGAGGAAATAAAAAACCTATGGAACTTTATTTGCATGATAATAGCAATGTTATTAGTATGAATTCTTTGAACACCATTATTGCTAATGCTATGGAAAAGTCTAATCTTGGGGAAGCTAGTTTTTAAGAAAATGATCTTTTTAGTCCCCCAAGCACGGAGGAGAAAATTTACTTTGATGATACTATGCCTCCAATATATGATGATTACAATGATGAATATGATATTTTTAGTCCACCTACTATTGAGGAGAAAATTAATTATGATTACAATATGCCTCCTATATTTGATGATTATGGTGATGAGAATAATAATGATAGCTATTTTGTTGAATTTTCTCCCACTATGATTAATAAGAATGACTATGCTTATAGGGAGAGTAATAATTGTTTTATGCATGTGGCTCATGATAAGAATGTTTTATGTGATATTTATATTGTTAATTTTATTCATGATGCCACTGAAAGTAATTTTGAGAGAGGGAACAATGGTTTTATGTATCTCAACAATATTAAGTTTCCCCTCTTTATGTTGAAAGTTTTGAAGTTGCACTTGTTTTGCTTTCCTATGCTTGTTGCTTTGTGCTTTCATGACTTATTTCTCTACAAGATTATTTTTCATAGAAAGTGGGTTAGACTTAAATTTACTCCATATTTTCTTCTTGATGCTCTCTTTTACTTCAATTCGTATTTCTTATGTGAGCATCATCGAAATTATCGTTCCTAGCTCAAAGGCGTTAAAGAAAAGCACTTATTGGGAGATAAACCAAATTTATATTCAGTAGGTTTTTCTTTTGTTGAGTCTTGGAATTTATTGCCTCAGTAATAACTTCTTCTTATCCTTTTTGTTTGGTTTTTGTGCCAAGAATAACCTCTAATAAGAGAGAAATAATGCTTGGGAAAGTTGCTGTCCCGAAACAGATTTTTGTGCTTCGCTGTAAAAATTCGTAAAAAATCTCTATACGTCGGATTGAGCTGTAATTTTTTGTGCTTCTTCCCCGGGTTGTTATCCAACTTTTGTTAGTTTAAAACTTTTCGATTTGAGCAACAAAAAGTCTTAGAAAAAATCAGTGTTTACCTGCTGGTCTGTTTTGACAGATTTCCGCCATTATTTGCATTTGCCTCTTAATCTCTTTCTCTTTGAGTTTGCTTTGATCAGTTGAACTTTTAAAAGGAATTGCTACAGTAGCTTGTGTTTTAATGGAAGTTTTACTTGTGTTGAAACTGAACCTAAAGACTTATTATCTTAAGTGCACTAATGTTGCTAATGTAGATTGTGTGAAGTTTTGTATGAAGGAAATAAGTGTAGGGAAGAACAATGTGATAAGATGAAGTATGGACAAAAGATCAATCTTGCGGATGCCACCCGTGTCACCCCAAGAAATATTCAAGAAGTACAAGCGTCAAAGCTTGGGGATGCCCAAGGCATCCCTTCTTCATCAATAAAAATCTCAGGTTTCTTCCAAACACTTCATTTTTATTGTTTCATGCACAATTGTGTTATTCTTGGAGCTTCTTCATTTTTGTTTTTAGTTTTATTTTTCTTAGTTTGCTTAAACAAGTTGGTTGGATCCCATCACACTACTTTTAGAGAGAGACACACCTTGTTATTCATTGCCTAGAACACTCTAGTTTTCACTCTTATTGTTTTGTGAGTGTTCTCCTTTGCTAGCACTGCGTTTAGCTTTAGTTTTTGATTGGTGTTGGAAAAGTGTAGGAAAGTTCATGCTTATAAGTGGTACAAAAGGAGTCTTGTTTTGACTGTGGCCTAGACTTTATCATGTCATGTTTGATATTGCTTTGACTTTATGCTTAGTGATTATTGATGTAGCATGACTTGTTCCAAACAATTGAGATTGCTTAATGTGCCTTTAAAGAATCATGCATTGTTTTAGCATATAAAAGCATAATATTGTGGTATTCTCCTTTGATGCTTTATTTGGGTTGACTTGGCGCATGCTCACACCATGTTAAGACTATACCAAGTCACCATAGTCTCTATGATCATTTAGTTTTTGACTTGTCATATCACTTTATGCTTTAATTAATAATGTTTTGTCACTTTGCATGATTATGGCCATTATTGCTATCTTAGTTGGTCGCTCCCAGTCTTTTGCTAGCCTCCACATGTACCAAGTATGAGTTCCACTCATGCATCCAACTCCAAATAAAACCAAGTTATTCTAAAGAGTCCACCATACCTACCTATTAGCATTATTGTTGTTCCAAGTATATTCATGTTTTTATCGACCTTTCGAATTAAACTTGTTATGTGAAAATTAGTGATTAAAGCTCTCACAAACTTGATGGCACACTTTACTTTCTTGCCCTTAATAAACTTGAACCATTGTGCTCATCTATGTTGCATATATGCTTGCGTTTTGTAAGTTCTGAATTAGCAGAACCATGTTACCATGGAGAACACTTTCAACATTGCACTTTATTTAGTTGATATTATGTTCTTTTGCTTATGGATCCCGGTGGTGTGAAATGAAAGGGAAGCTTGTAAGGCTCATGGAGTTCGTATATGTGTTAGAGAAATGCCTGGGCGGCTGGTCTAAGCCATGCCTAATCATGGTGGCAACCTGCAGCGTAACCATAGTGAGAAATCTATGAAGCATACTCTATAAAAAAACCTATGCAAATAGGAAAGGAAAAAAAGAGAGAAAAAAGAAAAAAGCCTATGCAAATAGGAAATAAAACGATCACTCAGATGCTCATTGTCTGCTTGCCTTGTCATTTTGATATGGGGAATCTTCCATATCATTGGGCAAGGGGTACCTCGTTGGCGGTTCTCTATGATACACATGAACTTACAATGATAAGAACTTACTTGTTACTAAAGTTGAGTAGCATGAGGAACGATACTCGTAAGTAAGGGGCATGAGATTTTCAGCTTATAATTTGTCAAGCATATCCTCATATTTGTTCACTTTAACCTTAATCACCTAAATATGCTTATGATAGGGGCAATGAGAGCTTAAAGATAATAAGTACCATAATTTTTGGAAGCTCTTTATGAGACCTGAATACCTGTTTCCTTCTATGAAGGGCCTTTCTTTTACTTTTATGTTCTTCTATCTTTATGCACCTATTGATAGAGCATAGTGGCCATTCTTAGTTTAATGTGCATTGTCCCAAAACTTGTTGATTGATTCATAACTTTGATATTGCTTGTTCTTAAATTATTTGTATCTAGTCACCCTTATGAACTTTGAAGGTGTCCTATGCATTTATGTTTTGCTACACTATGAGGGACAAGCTGAATGCCATTCTCATTATGCTTTCTATATGTGAAACAGACAAACGTCTTTAAAGCAATGTTATTCATGAATCTTTTGTCTGTACCTTTTATGTTACAACATAGTTGCTATGTCTTATTGTTAGAACTATATCTTTCATGTCTATGTTAGAGTACTATGATCCTAGCTATGAATGTTTTACAAATAATTTGATCAAGATTGTGATGGTGCATGTCACCTAAAAATTTATTCTTTTTTCTCACTTACCTACTCGAGGACGAGCAGGAGTTAAGCTTGGGGATGTTGATACATCGTAAACGTATCTATAATTTTTGATGTTCCATGCTTGGTTTATATCTACTTTCTTATGTTTTGTCCACACTTTGGAGTATTTTTACACATTATATGGAACTAACCTATTAACAATATGCCACAGTGCCAGTTGCCTATTTTCTGCTGTTTTGGGTTTCAGAAAAGCTGTAAAAGAAATATTCTTGGAATTGGACCAGACAATAGCCAAAGTCAATATTTTACCACAAGACTCACGGAGCCAAAAGATGAGACGGAGAGGGGCCACGAGTTGACCACCCCACCCGGTGGCGCAGGCCAGGCCGCGCCAGGGGGTGGTGTGGGCCCCTCCGGCCTCCATCGACCTTGCTCCTTGACCTATAAAATCCCATCGGGACGAAAACCCTAAGTACAAGATCAGATTTCCACGAAAAGTTCCGTAGCACCGCCGCCACCGAATAGGAGATTCAAGGGACAGAAGTCTCTGTTCCGGCACCCTGCCGGGACGGGGAAGTGCCCTTGGAGCCATCTCCATCGACTCCACCGCCATATCCATCGTCGTTGCTGACTCCCATGATGAGGAGGGAGTAGTTCTCTCTCGAGGCTAAGGGTTATACCGGTAGCTATGTTTTGATCTCTCTATATATGCATGATCTTATTGAGATCATGAGCTTTGTAATCTATAGATCTATTTTGCTACTCAAGTGCTTTAGTGAATCTCTGCTTATCCCCACGTGTGTGAAGTTGACAGTGTGCACACCGTGTGGCACTTTGGCTAATATTACATAAATACTTGTCATGAGTATAATTTGAGTTGGATGTCTCTATGAGATTATGGCGTTTGTTGGAACCATCTAGCGCTCAAGGTGACAGTGAGGGGTTATCTAGATGGGGAGTGTGAACTTTAAGGTGTGCTGTTATAGCCCTACATCGTCCAACCGGAGAGTAGTTCAGGATAGCATCATGAAGATAAGATATTTATATGAGAGTGTCCACTAGTGAAAGTATGATCCCTATGCCTTGTTTTGAAGCATTGAAACGCCATTTACAATCCGTTCTGTTACATGTTTGCTTGCTACCACTCTTATTACCACTTATAATCATCCATATTACTTGTATTTCACTATCTCTTCGCCAAACTAGTGCACTTGTACACCTGCCAAGTGTATTGGGTGTGTTGGGGACACAAGAGACTTCTTGTATCTTGATTACAGGGTTACTTGATAGGGATACCTTTGACCACTTCCTCCCTGAGTTCGATAAACCTTGGGTGATCCACTTAAGGGAAACTTGCTGTTGTTCTACAAACCTCTACACTTGGAGGCCCAACACTGTCTACAAGAATAGAAGCGTGCGTAGACATCAGGCGCCCAAGCACTTCTTAGCCAGCGAGAAGGGTAAATATGTGATGGCGGATGCAGCGGGCATCCTTCTGGTGAAGCATAACCGGGGGCGGCCACGCGGGAGTGCCCGCAAAAGGCACGATGGGTTGTCATGACCCCCGGTTTTGCTCCTTCTACCAGAGCCCTCACGGCGGTTGAGGGGAGGCGCTAGTAAAGCATGGTCGGGGGTGCCCTAGTGGTAGCTACCAAGGGCGATGCGGAGCATGCGGCGAAGGCCCTGGAGGTGTCCCAGAGCCCACGCTGCTTCCTTCGCCGCCTCCCCCATCGGTCATGGTCGAGGCTGAGGATGGGCCCCAGCCCGTCCCGGTTACCGACTTCGTCTACGAGAGTGAAACTTCCCACGCGCTTCGCCCTCGCTTCCTAGGGCGACATCCATGAGAGCATGCGGCTGAAGCTCTCAGTCGGCAATGCCGGCTGGGGCGTGACCATCAAGTCCCCCACGTTGGGCGTAATGTACTTTACCTCTGGTAGGAGAGTTTCATCCATGACCACAAGATCCGGCATGGCTTGGTGCTACAGGTTCGGTACGTCAGTGATATGGACTTCATCGTGTTGGTGTATGACCCATTGATGTGCCGCCTTGACTACCCCCGCCACCTCGGGAATATCTGGGTGGATACGATGGTGCTGCGGTGACACCCATGAGGCCGCCAATCTTTTGTAACAGCGGACGCGATGTAGTAGAGGTTCTTAGCCCTTTCCCTTGAAGGTGTGACTGTATTGGAACTCGCTTGGCGAGCTTTTTTATTAATTTCCTTCCTTTCTGCGTTTCATGTAGAGGCGTTGGTCTGTTATTAGGCCACGCCTGGTGACAGCTAGAGAGCGTGGTGTGCGCCGTCCGTTTGCGCCATGCCACCCGTGCGACCCATGCAACCTTGCCCTATTTCGGCGGGCCTTGCCCCTGGTAGCCTCATGGTTACTCTGCCAGCCCTCGTGGAAGCGGGGCTTGGAAGGGTAAGTCGCCTCGCTTGCTCTAACGCTTGGAGGGGAATTAACGCGCCCACTCTAGTCTTGGCCATTGAGGGATGCTACCCCTACGAGCCTTTCCACCTGGTGCGCCAAATGGCATGTGCGGCCTCGTGCGAATCCTTGCCCCTGGCGGGAAGTAGCCTTGCATGGTAGCTTCCGAGGGGGGCCACGCGTGGCAGGCATTGTCCATGCTGGCTCCATGGAAAAAAGGGATGGGCGAGTGCGTTGGTATCTGGAGTTTGGGCCATTGGAGGGGTGTTCCCTCGTGAGTTGTCCCGTAGACCTCTCGGTGAGAATGTCGGAGCAAGTTCTTACCCTGTTGGTCCCTTGAGGAGGTGTTCGTGAGTCCCCACATGCAATTTCCTGCAGCTGAAGGGAGCTCCCTCATGGGCCATCCTGTAAGCCTCTCGAAGAGATGACCGTAGGGCAAATGAGTACCGCTTAGATTCCATACATGTGGTATGTGAAGTATCAAGCTCCAGGAGCGGTGGGTGAGGTGACTTGTTGTCGAAGCTAGTCCATAAGTTCAGAGCTCGACACTTTAGGCCCTGGGGTTGATTGGTAGTGGCCGCTTGGAGGGGAGTACCCTCACGAGCCGCCCCGTAAGCCTCTCGAGGAGAAGGCTATAGGGCAAATGTGTACTGTTGTGAACCCACACACACATGTTACGCAAGGTTATCTAGCACTAGGGGCTGTGGGTGAGGTGACTTGTCACCGTACCTAGTGCGTAAGTCCAGAGCTCGACACTTTAGGCCATGGGGTTGATTGCAAGTGGCTGCTAGAGGGGAGTACCCTCGCGAGCCGCCCCGTAGGCCTCTCGAGGAAAGACCGTAGGGGAAAACATATGCTGCTAAGGTTCCCTACATGTGTCATGTGAGGGTTTCAAGCACCACGAACCATGCGCGAGGTGAGTTATTACTGGATCTAGTCCGAAAGTTTAGAGCTCAACACTTTAGGCCCTGGGTTGACGAGAGGTGGTCTGGCGGTAGACACCGTGCCTATCCCCCACTCGCGTGGCAATGCTTATCCTGTTGGTCCGTCGAGGAGGAGGCTGTAGGTTTAACATGAGGTTTGGCCGCTGGAGGGGAGTACCATCATGATCCGCCCACTAGCCTCTTGAGGAGAAGACCATAGGGCAAAAACATACGCTGCCGAGGTTCCCTACATGTGTTGCACGAGGGTTTCTAGCACCATGAACCGTGGGTGAGGTGACTTATCACCGGAGCTAGTCTGAAATTTCAGAGCTCCACACTTTAGGCCCTGGGTTGACGGGAAGTGGCCTGGCAGTAGACACCGTGCATAGCCCCCCACTCGCGTGCCACCTGTCGAGGAATCTCAATCACCCACAGCTTTTTGAAAATGTTTTCCCGAAAGAGAAATAAATGGCAGAGTTGGCGCAAGGCACAAAATCAAAAAAAACCCGCCAAATAGGTCCTAGCTTATTACAATGCCACGGTGATTCGCACAAGGTCTTACAAGGAATAGGGCTGCAAAGGATGAGTGTTTCGAGTGTCACCTTCAAAAAAGTCGGATAGCCGGTCGCGCTGCGTGGGAGGGCTTGTTAGCCTCCCTGACACCTAGCTCCCCTTGGCATCCTTTAAGCACTATTGGGGAAGGGGTTGGCATTGTGTGCGCGTTGATTGTAGTCTGCTGGGAAATCGGGAGCCCCCGCATCAGCGTCACCCTCACGAGCATCCCTGGAGCTGGCGAGGGTGGGACAGGGCTACCCCTGGTACTTCTCGTGGCTTTGGGCGGCAGCCGCAACATGACCCTCATCAGAAAGGTACAATATGGCGGTCGCCCTCTTCGCCAGGGTGTTCTCTTGGGCCACCATCTGCTTCTTCCTCAAGGTTCCCCCGATGTAGTCGAGGCATCCATGTCCTCCTCTTGTAGCCATGCTCGAGAGAGTGCAAAGCTTCCCTTTCGTCGCACGGAATGGTTATGACCCCGCCATTGCCTCCCGACATCTTGACCATGTTGTAGGCGTGGTGATTGGTCGCCATGAACTTGGCTAGAGCGGGATAGCCCATGATGATGTTGTAGGATAGGCCGATGTGTGGCACGTAGGATAGGCCGAATGTGATGGAGAGGCGTGCCTGACCGATGGGTATGGTACTACCATTGATGAGTCCATAGAAAGGCATGCTTGGCAGCAGCCGGTCATACGGCACCTACAGCTTGGCAAACGTCTCGATGGAAATCACGTTCAGTCCGGTGCCACCATCGATGAGCATCTTCGCAATTGTGATGTTGTTGATGGTGGAGGTGTAGATCATGGGTAGAGTTCCCACGACCTTGGTGGAGACTGGATGGTCCTTGTTGTCAAAAGTGATGCGCACTACGACCACTTGAGAATTGGAGACGGGGTCTTGGGCCGAGCGACAGCGACCTCGCGGGTGAGCTATTTGAAGTGCCTGTTGGATACCAGGTCCTGGGAGCCACCGAGGATGTAGGCTATGGCTCCCCTTGGCTCCTGGTAGCCCCCGGTGCCCTCCTCGACCTTCTCTGGGGCACGGGGAAGCTGCTACACGACATTGCCACGATAACCCGCGGGGGGTGTGCCTTGGCCACGGTGGTTGCGGTCCTGACGTCCCCCTCCTCGATTGCCAACATGGTCATTGTCGCGCTAGCCTCCCCGTCCCCTTTCATATGACTGTTGCGCTAGTCGTGAAGCTTCTTGAGCTCGTACAATCGTAGGTGGTATGCCCATGCTTCTTGTGGAAGACACGGTACAAGCGGCCCTTGTGCTCCCCTTCTCTGTTACCCTCGTGAGGACTCTTCCACTCGGGTTCAGCAGCGAGGATGGTGGCGGGCTTCCGCTTGTGATCCTTTCTCATGCTCTTGGAGGCGCTCGAGGGTTTGGGCATGGTCTCTGCCTCGGCAAGGCCGAACATTCTCCCCGCCTCGGCCTTGGCGCACTTCTCCGCCATGACGAATAGCTCGGCAGCCGTGATGAGGTTCTCCCCACAGATGAGAATCTTTTCCCTCATGCGGACGTCCATGCCCCCTTAGAGAAGTAGGTAATGACGTTGGATTCAAGGTCTTGGGGATTTTGTTGTGGATCTGGCTAAACCTCTGCAAGAACTTAAAGAGGATCTCACTGGGCTGCTGACGGAACTTGCGACGGTCGTAGTACATGAGCAGGCACTCGTAGGTCACATTGAAGTTGACGATGAAGAGTGTGCAGAGGGCCGACCACGAGCCGATGGATTCCTCGGGGAGGTTCATCATCCAGGTTCAGGCCACGTCCTTGAGGCTCAAAGGGAACCAGTTTGCCATGATACGGTCATTGCCTCCCGTTGCCTCGATGCCCGTGGTGTAGAGCTACAGAAACTCGCAGCAGTTTGTGGTTTCATCGTAGCACGAAGGTATTTCGGGGTAGAACTTGTGCGGCCACACCATGCGTCGGAGCTCCCTGATGAAGGCGAGGCATCCATTTCTTGCACCTCCTTGTTACTGGCAAGGGTCGCATGGTTCTACTGTCCCGCCGCGGCAATCTCCTCGATGATGCGGTCCTCTCACCCGCGAGGGGGCACGGCGACCAGAAGGGCAGGCGTTGGAGGAGGGGAGATGATATGGCAGCTGTGGCCTGGATGAATGCAGCGTCGCCGACCTTGGGAGACCCGTCAGAGCCCTAGGCCGAAGGTTGGCTCATAGCCCCCGACACCTTGTTCTCAACCTCAACCCCCAGCCCCTGGGGGCGAGGATGGCGAAGTCGAGAAGCTCGGCGAGTCGCTTGCACCACTTCACCTGACAAGGCTCCGCCTGTGGGTGGTGGAAAATCTTATGCACCATGCGCTTGCCAGCCCTCGGCATGGGCCAGTCTGGCTGGCCACAAGACGACACGGTGAAAGAGAGTGACATATTGCCGTGCAAGGAGAGATGGAGCTCCCATGATAGGCGGAAGGAGGATCCTTGCTCGTCCTCCGTCCACAAGGTTGGATCCGTGGAGGTGCGTCGGTTGGTAGGATCCATCTAAGCCCGGATCGCCACGCGGCAGAGGACGTGCTCGGCCCGTGTCTCGGTGCGAGCTGACATGCCGACGGGGTTGGCGAAGGTCTTGTAAATGCGCCTCAGCCCCCTACCTGGCATGCTGAATGTTAGAGAATGTGTCCCGCGAAGGAACAAGGGGTCCAACAAGCCCTAAGTTCGAGAGGGGGATGAACACGCGTTCCGAGCTTCTCAGTGGCGGTGGAGGAGGTAAATCCTCGTGAGGAGGTAAATCCCCTACTCCTGTTTGGTTGTATTGCTCGCGGTGTCTCACAAGGGTACAATGGTGTATCAATGTCTAGGGTTACAGATCGCTGAGATCGACCTCTTCCAATGTAGGAGAAGACCTCCTTATATAGGGGCACTGGGCCGCTTCCCCCCGTTCATGGGTGGGAAGGGTCACCACATCACCATCCAGCAAAATATCTGTCCACAAGGAAAGTTTTTGTAGACCCGGTCCTCCTTACTGGGCATCCTCTTCCTTCCCCTAAAGCTAGTCCCTTTGGCGTCTCTTATCATCATGTGAGGCGGCATGTCTCCTCTCTTGCACCAAAACGGCAAAAGGTGGATTGCTGCCACTTTTGAGGTTGTCTACCCAGATTTGGCATCAAAGGGGCCAGACCGTCTCCTGTGCACCGAGGTGGTCCGGGGGGGGTCCACCATCCAGCAAGTGCGAAGTGTGCTTGTCGGGCCGTGCCGTCTTTGCCTCCTTTGCCACGTGATTACGGATGTACCCCTAAGGCACGTGCCAGGGTATCGAGGCCTAGGCACAAGCCCTCGAGGTTGGGCTACCTTGAGTCGAGGTTTGAGGCCCTGGTGAGGCTGCCCCCAGGCGCATCCTCCCGAGGCAACGCTTCCCGGCATCCTCTAGAGGATACTTTTTTCCGATCGGTGGGCCCGAGGGCCATAGGATCGTGGCACCCCTAGTGCCGTGACTTTGACAGAGTGGACCAAAGATCATCGCATCAATGTCATTGGGACGAAGTGGGTGTTCAAGAACAAGCAAGATGAGAATGGAACCATCATAAGAAATAAAGAAAGGTTAGTGGCACAAGGGTATGCTCAAATAGAAGTTATGGACTATTAGGATACCTTTGCGCCTATCGATCGCCTTGAAGCTATTCGTCTCTTTATTGCATATGCATCTTTTCTTAACTTCAAGATTTATCTAATGGATGTGCATTTCTTAATGGTCCCTTGAAAGAGGTTGCATATGTTGCTCAACCACCAGGTTTTGAATACACACGCTATACCAACCATGTGTATTTACTTCATAAGGAACTCTATGGATTAAAGCAAGGTCCTCATGCTTGGTATGAGTACCTTAGGGATTTCTTACTCAAGGACGGGTTTAGCATGGGGAATGTTGATTCCACCCTTTTCGCCAAATAGGTTAAAGGGGTGGCTTGTTCATATGTCAAATCTATGTTGATGATATTTTATTTGTTGGAGTTAACAAATCTCATAACGATGCATTTTTTGAGTTGATGACTAGGAAATTTAAGAGGTCCATGATGGGGGAGTTGAGTACTTTCTAGGCTTCATTGTGAACCAACTTGCTCAGGGAACCTTCATCTCCTAAGAGAAGTATGTGAAGGACATGCTTAAGAAGTTTGATATGACCAAGGCTCATCCCGTGAAGACCCCCATGCCCCTCAATGGGTAACTTGGTCTTGGAGAAGGTGAGAAGTATGTGGATCAAAAGGTATATCACTCCATGACTAGTTCTTTTCTTTTTATTTTTGCTTTTAGGCTGGATATCATATTAAGTGTTGGAATGTGTCCTCGTTTTCAATCTTCTCCAAAGGAGTTCCATTTGGTGGTAGAAAAAGGATTTTAAGATATCTTGTTCTCACTCCTATACTCGGTCTTTGGTATCCAAAGGGGTCAACCTTTGAGCTTGTTAGCCATTCGGATTCCTATTGGGATGGTGATAAGGTTGACTGTAAGTCAACCTTCGGGGCTTGCTAATTTATTGGCCGGTCATTGTTGGTGAGTTGGTCGTCCAAGAAATAGAACTTCACCGACCTATCCACTGTCGAAGACGAATACATGATCGCGGTATCTTGTTGCGCTCAATTATTATGGATGAGGCAAACCTTAAAAGACTATGGTGTGTCTCTGTGTACGGTGCCTCTTATATGTGACAATGAAAGCATAATAAAGATCACCAATAACCCCGTCCACCATAGTCACACCAAACATATCGACATTCTCCACCTCTTCCTACGTGACCATGTCGTAAATGGTGACATCAATCTAAGTCACATGGGAACGTTATAATTGGTGAATATCTTCATGAAACATTTGGATGAATCTTGTTTTGTTATATTGAGGGGAGAACTTGGTATTATTGATCCTAAAAACTAGGATTGATTTACTTCTTGCACTATATTCTTTCTCTTAACATGCTATATAGCCTAGTCATGCAACACATGTGGGGATAGTCACCTTACCATGCCTTGGTATGATGCAAACCCATGTGTGCAATATTAATTGATCTAATGTCATGAGATGGGTCCACACATTTATATTTGAGGCACCATGACATTTGTGCTTAAACATAGGGGAAATCCCCCGCCCAACATTTTCCTCTTATGCATCTTGGTTTTTGCCATCTTTTGAGGCTTTGTGTGCTTTATTTGTAAAATCTTGTGTTTTTGAGAAAATATTGCATCTTGATAAATCGAATTCCTATTATTGCTATTCATCTCTTGTTTGACTCTACTCCAACGTGTATGTCTAGATCAATTGTATTCCGGGGCCTCAAGGGGAAAAACTTAGAAAATCCAAGATCTCCCAATGCGATCCAAAAGTTGAGATTTCCTTTGGTGGAGAGCCTTCCAATCACCCGATCTATTGATTTGTGCAGTTTGGAGGAGTTTGGGTGGGTGGAGAAGGATAGGGAGGAGGTGGAGCACTTCAAGGCGGTGGCAATGGAGGAGAGGAGAGTGGAGGAGTTTCCAACTGATCCCCATGCCCTTGGACAGTTAAGGCCCAATTTTTGACAAATTGGCAGCAAAACCGGTGGTGCCTAGCTGCACAATGAACCATTCTGGTATAGAGCCAGTTGATCCAGCACCCCGCCGAACTGCTATTTAGTATAGTAGTTTGGCTTAGGCCAGTTCAAACCGGCAGCACGCCGAGTCAATCTAGAGGTAGGCCTAGTGGCACTAAGTTATCGTCGAAACCGCCTGAAGCTCCAGATTTTGATCTTTTGCATAGATTTTTTCGGGAAACTCTGTGGAGATGCAATGTGACATGTAAGGATTTTCTTGACAAGCTTTGGAAAGAGGAATCATGTCTTCGGGTAATTTGTTTTCCCCTCTCTAGCTCTCGGTTCCCTCTAGTTTGACTCCATTTTTGTGTGTGTTACTAAACTAGGGTTTGATATAGGGTTAGATCATATTCCTATGGAGACCACCCACATCAATTCATGGTCCCTACTCTACTCAATAGTTAGGTTTGCCAAAATTTCAAGTCATTTTTCACAAATTTATGAGACATCGCATCATTTTGTCACCACTGGGTTGTTTCTATGGCTTCTTTGGCATCCTAGTTGTGGCGCTCGATTGGTTCAGTGGCGATTTCGGCCTGCCGGGTCTAGCACCGACCAGTTCGGCGGGTGAACCAGCCCACTGGTTTGCTCACCTAAATGCCCTGTATTTGCATTTTCAAAGACTACACTTGTTCAAACACAATTTGGTTTGGTTATTTTTCCTATGACATGTACATTTATATTGTGCTATCCTTCGATAGGATGTTTACCTATAGGTTCTGAGTACAATGAGTCTGAGCATAATTAGGTTGATGCCAAGAAGAGAAAGTTAGCACCTGAGAGACCTAAGAACTGTCGTACTAGTGATTGCACAACCACTAAGCAAGCCTTGCAACAAAGCTCTAATACAGCACTAGGAGATAGAAGGAGCGCTACCAACCAAAAGATGTTGGCTTCTCAAAAGAAGGGAAATTTGCTTGGCCCTCAAGAAGAAGAAGAAGTGCCCGTGGACAATGTTTCTTAGATTCCTACTAGTCAATGGAGGAAGCTAAGGAAGTAGAATCTGTATCGTTTCCGTGAGAGGACCTTTCAGCTCAATGAAAAAAGTTTTGGACTAACACTTAGAGGTGCTTTGGGATGAATTCTACAACCAGCCTGAGTGTATGAAGATTGGCTATATCATGCTTCCCAAGGTTCTTAATATTGATCACTATAGGCTGTATGTCAACAGGGTTTCAGCCACATTAACTCATCATTGAAGAAGATGGATGTTTTTGATCTTGTTACTGATGTCTCCCAAGTGCAAGAGATCTGTTATAGTATATTCCAATAAAGAAAAGGTTGTTAGACCCACAAGGAGCTGAAGGTATTGGTTAGCAAGTTTGACAAGTAAAAATTTAAAAGATGCAAAGGTTTTGGGTTTATAGTTTCCAAAAAAGTAAACTGATGTAAAGTAAATTGCAATAAAGTAAATCCTCTTTTCGTAGAAAGGCCAATACTCTATGCAGCAAGAGGACAAGCTCAAGTGTGTGTTCTTATATGAGACAAACGTTCCTGAGGGCGAGATGGATTTACTTAGCATAAAGATTTCTAAACAACATGGTAAGTATCTCATCAAGTTTTATTCTCCTTGGACAGAGCCTAAAATAGGTGTAGCCATATACATGTGCAAGTGAACCCCTAATGCTTAGTACTAAGGCCATTTTCATGTGCAAACAAAGGATTCATTAAGAGATAAAGTCCAACCACAACATAAAGTTCCAAGGTCCCTGTTGCACCCTAGTAAATCCCTAACTAGAAATTGCATGAGAGTTGTCACATCTTACATCGGTTAGACAGAAGAGTGACGAATCAATCATCTATTACGTTAAAAGGTTTAGGGATACTAAAAACCGATGTTATAGTTTAGTGATAACTTAGAAGGACATGGCAGACTTAGTGCTCAATGGTTTGAGAACTCACATCAGAGATAGAATTGAAGGTTATGAGTTTTTAAATGTTAACCAAGTTATTCAAAGAGCTTAAGCAAAGAAACAAAAGATATGCATAGGTAAAAATCTGATTGTCCTCGTATAAATATTGTTGGATATGATAGCAAATATTCA
The DNA here is from genome assembly GCA_023614405.1 of Avena insularis. NCBI lineage: Eukaryota > Viridiplantae > Streptophyta > Magnoliopsida > Poales > Poaceae > Avena > Avena insularis. Next base: position 192,908,445 of record CM042690.1, read on the forward strand.
TAGGATGAAGCTGATATGTATGTCACTGCTAAATTTTTATGTCCCTCAAAGGCTAAACCTTATACTTGTGATGCTCTTAAGACGATTCGCAAGAATAGTGAGGATGAGATGAATTTTAGTTTCGATGTGGCCAAATATGACAGAATATTTGATGGCATGTTGAAAGATAAATACATTATAACTTCTCATACTTTACCACCGTTTGAAGAGTTAAAACGGTGTGCTTATTGCAAGTATCATAATTCTTTCTCTCATGCTACTAATGCCTACAATGTTTTTTGGCGACAGATACAATCGACTATTAATGATGGATGACTGAGCTTTGCTGATATCCAAATTAACAAGCAACCATTCCCAATGAATACCTTGGAGCTGCATGGGAAAAAAGATATTAATTCGTCTAGAGGTGGCCGGATCCGCTAATAAAAATAATCTTGTTATTAGTGAAAACAGGAACAACAAGGGGAGCGACAAGTTCTTTGGAAGGGACATCGTTCTTGGCAAACAATCCGATGGCAAGGAGACGTTGAAGATCACCATAAAAAATCTTGTACTCGGGGGGGACTGTAAGTGAAAAATGTCTGTGTGCCAAGTTCATTAATCCCAAGAGTCGATAGATTGGAAAGTGGAAGACCAATGAGGTCAAGATACAGCGCAAATGTATTAAACCAGCTTTTGACATGTTGATGTCCAAGTATGCAAACCAAGGACCGGTTACAATTATAATCGGTCACCATATATGAAGCGTCCAAGATCACCTCCAAGGGAGAGGTCCCCACGGCACATGAGGTCGTATGAGCAGTGGGCATCGGGACCATGGATGGCACCACCCCCTTACGTGCCATATTATTTCAATGGAGGATGGGGGCAAGCCCCAATGGAGCCATATGCTTTTCATCTAGGTTGGACAGAACCTAGAAGATCTATTCATGATAGGATTTCACGGCTAGTTCGGGACTGTTTGAGATACAATGATAATCGGTCATCACAGAAATATCAAGCAGAAGTGCTCAAAAGGAGTGGCTTCCTAAGTCACCATGTGCTAAAATTTCAGATTCTAGGAAGAAACAAGAAGACAATTCAAATGCTGACGTTGTTGTGGTAGGTACTCATGATATGAAGCTTAAAGAGCCAGTTGTTGGTGATAAACTAGCTAAATCTAATGGGTATATGTTGGTTATTCAACCAAGATCCTCGGCTAATGATCATGAAGCTACTACAAGCAAGGCTAAGCCAAAGGATTCTAAATATACTCAGCTCAAGTGGTGTCCTCCTAGATTAACCAAAACCAAGAAGAGTAGATTGCAGTGCATGTGGAACCAAGAGAAGGTGAAACATGAAGCAGAGAAAATAAGAGATGAATCTTTTAGTGAGACCCGTCCCATGATACCTTCCAAAATATGGGTACCCAAGCAAGTTGAAGATGCCACTGTTCCCATGGTAATTGCAACAACTCCTATATTGTCCGAGGAGGAAAATGTGAATATTGTTGCCTCATATACGCCACCCCTTATACTCTCCTCGATTTATGAAACTTTAGAACCAGCATCCATAGTAGAGGGCGATGAAGATATGGTGGACTTTGAGAACACTCCATCTCGGGATGGTATGGATATGAATATGGTGTATTATTTACCTACTGAATTCCATGCTGTATATGAACAAGGTCAGGTAGCGCATCTATATTTTGGTCCCAAGAATTCCATCTTTGAGAAACCAAGAGAACCGGTGAAGCACTTTAAGCCATTATGTGTCAAGGGACACATCAATGGATCGCCGGTTGTGAAGATGCTCGTTGATGGTGGTGTGGTAGTGAATATGATGTTGTATTTGGTCTTAAAGACATTGGGATTAGACGAGGATGACTTGATGAAGACCAATATGGTACTTAATGGATTTGAAGGAAAAGAAAAAATAGTGGCCAAGGGTGTGATGACTGTGGAGCTCACCATAGGAAGCAAGACTTTGCCCACCGCCTTCTTTATTGCTTAGGTGCAAGGTAATTATAATGTGATATTAGGCCGTTATTGGCTCCATACAAACCAATGTGTGCCATATACATTGCACCAGTTCTTGATACAGTGGGTTGATGATGAAGTGGAGGTTGTCCATGCGGATAATTCAGCTTGCGTTTCTTTGGCTAATTCGTTGGTAGATTCGCAACATCCCAATGCAACTTGCTTGACAGGGCACGACCTTTTGGATTTTGATTTTCCTAGTGCCACAAGGAATGGCTTCATGCTCGTGTCTTTAAAGCCGATTGGTAGTAATCGGCTCCCAAACATGTAATTAATTGATCCCAACGAAGAGTGGTTGTAGAAGAGGCTTGTTGAGTATTGGTCCAATGAGAATGATATGTATGAGTCTATAGAATAACTAGATGATATGGACAAGTTGGGACAAGGTTTTACATCGGCTGATCCATTGGAAGAAGTAGACATAGGAGATGGTTTAATTCCTAGGCTGATGTTTGTAAACAAAAATCTAGAAGTCGATTATCAAGATGTACTAATCGGGTTGCTTAAAGAATATGTTGATTGCTTTGCATGGGAGTATCATGATATTCCTGGCTTGATCCGAGTGCAACTTGAGCATCGGTTTCCTATTAAGGCTGGTTTTAGACTTCATAAACAATCAACTCGAAAATTCAATCCGAAGATGTATGACCGGATCAAGGAAGAGATCGGTCATTTGCTTAAAGTTAATATTATTAAACCTTGTAGGTATGCGGATTGGATTTCTAATATTTTGCCAGTAGAGAAGAAGGAGTCCAATAGGTTGAGGGTGTGCGTTGATTTCATAGATTTGAATAGAGCTACACCCAAAGATGAGTATCCTATGCTAATGGCCGATATGCTTATTAATGATGCCTTTGTGTAATGCCCCAGAATTTAGGGCTATAGATGATAGTTTGTGCATTTGCATTCATGCATAAGAAAATTTGGGGTAAATTTTTCACAAACTAAAACCCTAGAGAGATGAGAGTTTCTTTCACTACTTTGAGTTAGGATTTAGCTCTTAATAATGATTGTTATAAATTTTGACGTGATCTCTAGGAATTATAATGATTTTGGGTGAATAATTGAATTCATATTTAAATTTGAATCACTTTTGAAAAGATTTAAAATTATAAGTATATAAGATTTTATTTTATTTAAAAGGATTTATAACTAAAACTATGAATCCTTGAATATATATTAAGTATTATTCATGAAAAAGAATTGAACATAATATAATTAGAAGAATTCATAAAAGAAAGTATATGTCGTATTCTTATGTTCATCCAACAACAATAACTGAAGTACACATGAATGAATAGGAGATTACATTACAACAATAAGAGAATAAAGGAAAATGAGCTTTATTGAATAATCAACTTATAGTACATGGTTCTTTACATAAGTCAAATGGAAAAGGAATTATAAAAGAGACAAAAAGAAAACCCAAACTATTCACTAACTACATTCCTGCATCTCTAGCATCTTCATTTCTTCTTATGAGTAATTCTTGCAACATAAAAACAATTAAAAGGAAAAGACAAACAAAAGAAAAGGGATTAGTGGGGGTAATAATACTCTCAGTTGTAGTGGTGAGGTGCACTGGTTAGCCACACCATTGAGTTTTAATCAAGGGGCCAAATCATAATTGTTCTTATCAGACAATTGCCTCAACACTACATCATTGGCACTATATAGGGGAAAGTTTCATCAAAGAGAGATAAAAAGGTAAAAGGGGTAAAACATCAGGAAATATCATTCTTTCACTTGGTCGCATCCATCCAAGTGAAGCATGCACACAAGAAGCATAGTCATCAACATGCATTGGTGTGTTCTCAACACCACAGCCAACACAAGAAGTGCACAAAGAAAGAGCCCAGCTGTAGCACAACTACTAGCACACATCTTGCAATCACACACTTCAACATCCTAGTTATGGGTAGCACCTCAGCAGTACCAAATTTAGAGAGATGTTTCTCTATAAAGACAGGCTTCCTTGAAGGGGAATAATTGAAAATCAACTTCCTAATATCTCAGGAATCATTCATATACACCATTTACCACAGTATACACTAGAACCAGGGCATATCTCCAATATTTTGGTATAATACTTGATCAGGCGTATATATATCTACATTCATGCAAGGGCATGATATGTTGATCATGGAACACATGAGAAAATAGGCAGCATTTTTATTTTTACTTTAGAATGACCTTAGACCAGCATCACAGGTCAATTATAGTTACACTAAACTAAGGAGTTTCTCAACTCTCACAAATCCTAGTCATTTCAAAGTACAGTTTAGGAAGAACTTAGTACTAGACAGAATTTTGTGTACCATCCATTGAAGGTGTGACAAAGATTCAGCTTAACTAAATAATCCATACATAAAGGTTTCATAGCCAAATCTCCTTAGAAATATTATCAATCATTTTCCTAACATCACAGTTTAGGAATCATTCCAATTTATAAACATCAACATCAGAGTTCATTACAGACAATTAAATATAGAACCAACTATGAAGCTTTAATTCTGAAGCATTTCAACCATAACCAAAGCTATACTTCAATTCAGATCATCATCATAGTAGCACAAGTTTAAACACTAACAGTAAGTGGAATTCAGCCGATATTTCACTTGCTAGGAGCCATAGTCATAAAATCCGAACTCATCATAGAAAATGATTTCACACGGCTAAGCTATAGGGGGATATCCATGAAGAAATTTTCATTATCTTTGATTAACACGACAACCAGGGATGAACCCTAGTTCTTCACTACAAGAACATAGAGAGTAAAGAGAGACACACAGAGAGAGAATACAGAGGGGGAAGAAGATGAACTTACCAATGGTCCTCGCAAATTTAGAAGAGGAAGCAGTGTAGCTAGAGACAGAGACGAACATGGCGGCACGAGGAGCACCCAGGGGCACTGCAACCCGCGCCAAGCCACAGTCGTGGAGTCTCCAGAGGAAGAGGGAAACACCATATAGCCACCAAAGCACTAGAGCAGCGCCAAGGAAGCGACAGAGCACCAAATCACCGGTGGCGTCCGAACCCTAGACCTCTGGGAGGAGACGGCGTGGTCAGGGGAGGGCTCGAGAGCCAAATCGAGCTAGACCAGTTGATAGAGTGTCGTCCACTATCTCATCCTGCACCGTCGTGGCGGCCGAGGAGGTCAGAGATAACTGGAATTGAGCGCGGCGGTGGTGGCCCAAAATCACCATAGAGGGGAACAACCGAGTGGTCTTGTCTGAACGAGGAAGAGAGAGAGAAGAGTCTGGCGGTCAGTGGCTAGTACCGAAAGACGAGGTTTGACCCAACCACATGGAGCCAGGTCGGGCGGGCCAGGTATTAAAGAAATAGAACCCTAATCTAATTATTAAAAAGACCAAAATACCCCTGAGGCTAAATATGCTCTAGAAAAATAAATAAAAATCTTAAAAATAAATTTAATATGTCTAAATGATCACAAAAATATAATCCACCTAGGAAAAATACTAAATTATATTTTGAGTTGACAAATTTAAAATGAATTATTAAGAACTTCTATTCTTACATGGAATTTTCAAAAAATAAAGATAATACCTAAAAATAACTAAAATTCACTTTTGTGATTCTAAATAAATTTTAAGTATAAGAAAAATACTAGTTTGTATTTTAGTCAAGAAAATTAAATTAGGTATTTCCAAACACTTATTCTTTTAAGGAATTTTCCAAAGATCAAAATAATATTTAAAAAAATAAAAATCATCTTTAAGATCTTTACTAGGTTTACTTTAGTAGAAATATATAAGATGCATTATTTGAAAAGGATTTCAAATTATAAAGTAACAAATTCTTCAAGATTACTGTTTAAGCAAAGAATAATCTTATAACCTTATGAAATATCACAATCTTGAATAACCCATTAAATTTAAGTGCTAAACCTAAAACTATAATTTTGGACTCTAATAAAGCCTAAATACAAATCACTAATTATTTAATACTTCTTTAGAGTCTTAAATAAATTATAACTAATAACTTCAAATTAACCTTTAGCATCATTCACTTATGTTGATGATGAATAATCTCATATCTCAAATCTTACCTAACATAACTTTAAGGTTAAATAGAAATTCGACAAACCATATAATGAGATCAATGTATCTCATAATTAGCTTTAACTCTATAATCTCCTTAGCATCGATTTGCTAAGCTTAGATTCATAAATTTATACTCAATACCTACACATATCCATATTTGATCATATCGAAGAAGCTCTTAATTTTGACCACGATATAAAAATACTACATTCTAATCCAAGTTATCTTTTATAGTTAACTTTGATCTATTACTTAATCAACCAGGAGCACACTAACTTAAAGATCGATGAAGCGATCCAAATAGCCATCAATTGTAATCTAAGAACACCACACATTACTTAACTTGATATAATAAGTAATTTCTTCAGAAGTTATTCATTTTGCCACTTCAAACAAAAGCTTTAGTCAATCTGCTAACAACCACCCAATTGAAATATAATATCCTAAAAAGTGTTGATCTATCAACATCCACTAATAACTTTGTTGTACTTTACTTTCATCACTTATCAACTACTTTTAGAAGCTTAATACAAATTTATTTATAAAGTAAAACTTCATTGTAACACAAAACTTTCATAAATCACCAAACTCAATCCATATTGATACATGGGGATTTATTTTTGGATTTATACAAAATGCATATCATTATTTATGCATAACAACATATTGTTTATTTAAACATTAATCCTTACCAGACCAATGATGTTGTTTTCAGATATTGGAGTTTATACCGACTAGAAGATCCTGACTACATAATCTTGTAGTCAGAAAGGCAAGTTCACACTTGCTCATGTCCTTTTATTATTTCTATCAAGTATTTACAAACTTTTGTGTCATCGCCTGCATTTCAAAAAGGTCAGAAACACTATTTTTGATAATAATGTAAACTATTGGTTACTGATCCAGGGTGATTAGCTAATCTATTAAGCCTGGCAATTGGAATACCATTGTTTAGGAATATATCATCTAGGACTTAATAACCAATGTCACCAGTGATTCTAGCATCGTATATCACGCGTTAACCATGAGATCTACAATGTCTTTGGGGAAGTCAGCTAGATCTTCTTTCTTTCGCATGGACGGATGACCATCTCATGTGGCTAGTGTCCTTCCGAGGCCCAGCATGGGTCCCCGCAATTTTGGTGTCTAGAATATCTATGAGCGTCTGCCGGAGGTATAATCGGTCCTTTATGGAGCTTGCTAGGGCACAACCGTCTCATAGAGTCTTCATGAATCTATCAGAGTTGTAGCTTGCGTGAAAGGGGGCTTAACAGAGATGTGGCTGGTCTGAAGGGTCGTGTCTTCATGTGGGGTTGTGGAGAAGGGCAGTGATTGGCTTGGATCTTTGGTTGGGCCTCAAACAAAGGAAGTTTGAATAGGGACATACTCCCAGTTGTGCAATAAAGCTTAAGGTCTCTTGTGCGTAAAGTAGCGCACCTCTGCAGAGTGTAAGAACTGTAACATGTTACTCCCTGTTCGGGAAGGAGCTAAGAACACGGTAGGAAAGGAACTCCACGAAAGTTCTAGTAAACCTATGAAGACTAATGGGCATAGCTTTTCAGAATAAAAGCAACCTTTGAAGAAATGTTTACGAAAACCTGCATTGCCTACGAACTTTGGTCTCTAGCTATAGATATTGCATCAAACACTCCTTTTTAGTGAACTTGCTGAGTACACTCATGCTCAATCGTACCTTCTTAACCCTTACTAGATTCGGAAGCACTCAATGGCAAAGTTAGGAAGCGAACAACTTTGAAGAACTAAAGATATCCAGAAGAGATCAACAGAGTCAACGTCTACAACTGAAGTCATAAAAGTCAAGCTGAAGCATAGCACATAAATAATCTTAGAAAATAGAACCTACTTCTGTAAGAGCATTGTTGTAGCAGCAGTTGCAAGCCATAGTTATATAGTAGTGGTATTTCTAGAATCGACTTCGAGTTGTCATTTCTAGTTATCTTTTGTATATTATAATCCTTGTTATATCGAGGAAGTTCTTTGGATCTTCTATAATGTGATATATGTAATATAAAGACATGTTTTGGACCCACGATGTTTCTGTTGTGCCATTCTAAGGGATGTAAGACTCGTGAACTGTGTTCATTGGTGTTATGTCAACGACTATAGTGTACTACATCATGCAGTGGTATGTTGGGTCACCGCACTCTGGACACAAGGTTATTCGCTTTCTTGATGGCAACACGGGGTATAATCATATTTTCATGGTCGAAGAGGATGCATTCAAAACGGCCTTCCATTGCCCCAGATTTGTTGGCTTATTTCAGTGGATAGTGATGACCTTTGGATTAAAAAATGCTAGTGTCACATATCAAAGAGCTATCAATTTAATATTTCATGATCTTGTTGGGGTCATACTTGAAGTCTATATTGATGATGTTGTCACATCGGATGCTAGTGAATCTCATTTAGCCGATTTGCGCTTAGCCCTTGAGAGGATGATGAAGTATGGGCTCAAGATGAATCCTTTAAAGTGTGATTTTGGTGTATCAGTTGGGAGATTCTTGGGTTTTATTATACATGTGCATGGCATAAAAATTGATCCCAAGAAGATAGAAGCTATTCAGAAAGTGTTGGCTCCAACATGCAAGAAAGATATGCAAAAATTCCTTGGAAAGATTAATTATTTGAGGAGATTCATAGTGAACTTGTCTGGGAAGGTTGATAAATTTACCCATATCCTTCGGTTAAAGAATGATGATTATTTTAATTGGGGGCCAAAACTGTTGGAAATATGCCCTAGAGACAAATAGTAATAAGGACTATTATCATATTTCATCAAGTTTATGATTAAGTTTTATATCATTCTATAACTTTATTGAAAGGAAACATCAATACATGTGTGATATATAAACAACCAGGGGTTCCCAGTGAAACTCTAGTCACTGGTTCATTGGTCAACGAACGATCAAGGTTTCCTGATCATGTGGCATTTATGCCAGTTGGAAATGGAGTCATCTCATTCTAAGAATGAGATGATGAACCAATACCCAACCTAAACATCGTGACCCGACCATGTCACGAAGTTCAAGTTACGATGATTAGAATAGACCTAGTAGACTATTCCTTAGACCGTGAGGCTATATAAATCACTATCTCCCGAGGGTGCTTTGATAGCATCAAACGTCACTTGGTAATACAGTGATCATAAAGGTGTGTTCAGGTATTCAGAGGAACTTTTGAGGCAATATACGTCGAGAGTGGTATTTTTCCATCCGCGTGATGGAAAGATACTCGAGGGCCCACTCGGAGAAGTTATATCCAATAGCTGTGCAGCGTGTGATTTCATAGGGATATCACTTGTTGAAACGAGTCAGGTAGCATTTTTTGGTAACGAGATTCAACACAACATGGTGATGTCATTGATCAGATCTCGGACAATGCAAGTCTCGAGAGACAAAAGGAATAAGACACGACAGTCACGGTTCAAACAACAAAAGATCTTCGTGGAATGCATAGGGGTCACATGGCCATCCAGGTCCCTCTGTTGATCATTGGTCCGGGAGTGTTCCCAAACCATGGGGTATCACGCTTAAGGGCTTGGTGATGCTTAGCGAGTGTTTACAGGATCAGTAGAATCACCAAAGAAGAGAAGAGAGAAAACTGGAAGGGTTTCGGTAAGTCCGGAGGATGTCCGGAGTGGAGGTGGAAGGTGTTCCATAGCCACAAAGATTGAATAATATGTGAATGAATGTTAAATATTGATTTAATCGTTTATTCATAATTATTTAATAAAAGAGAAAATCAATTAAATGGTCAAAAGCCTTAATGACCAAAATCCGGAGGGAGAAGGGCCCATGAGGGAAAGGCAATAGGAGAAAGGAGTAAGGAGTGGATGGCTGGGCCTTGTCCGCCTGCATGGGGCCCACTAGGGCCAGCCGGAGGCTGCCCCCATCTCCCCTGCTTTAGTCCCACCCTGGGACTTTGAGAGAGGTATTACCTCCCCCTCCCCCTATATATAGTGGGGTATTTTAACTAGAAAATACACACAATATTCAATAAAGGTTTCCTCACTTTTGGGGAGACCTCCAATTGATATTATATATCTATCTATCTCCCGTGACCGTGGTCCCAAGTTTGGACTGCACGAACGAGAGACAACTTCACCGCGGAGGGCCTTCGCGCTATAGGATTCAGATCTAGGAGCTCTACTTCTGCAACTGCTACAGGATTTGGATCTAGGAGCTCTACTTCCGCAATTGCTACTGGATTGGGGAAGCGGGAGTCATCGCCAGGCACCGGATGCATGTAACTCCCCGCGAGGTGTCACACTTGAGGCACTATAAGTCGTTGGAGCCACAGAAGCGCAAGGACTTCAACACGACCTTGAGGTCGACTTCGGCTCGTCTACATCAACCACGATCTCCTGAGTGTTGACAATGCTTTTCAGTCTTCCCGTTACTGCATTAGTAATAGATAGGTCCTGGTAGCATCAGTGGTTCAGGGGTGTAGGGTAAAATTTTATTGTTTTCATACGTGAACCCCTACAGAGCTAGATCTATGCGTAGTATTGCTAGTACGGGTAGAACACACGAGATGTAGCGTGTGGGTATTGATCTTTTAGTTGTTACCCTCTCACGTGTACATGTGTATACCGTAGTAATGCTTGATCAAGCGGCCCGCAACCGACTTTACGTGTTCATCCTGAGACTGGTCCACGCTTGACATACGGCTTGTACCGTATAAAGTGGCTTTGGGGGGTGTCTGTCTCTCGCGCATTAGCTGGTATGCCATTTACAACGGAGGGCCCCGAAAGGGGTGTAGTAGATAAAACTACTCGATCAACGTTGTGGTGAAAGTTTGTAGGTAAGAACGGTTCTTGTGTGAAAGCCCATTTAGCCACGTAAAACATGCCAAGATAAAGTAGAGGCGTCTAACTTTGTTTTGTAGGGGGTGTTGCTTGTGATATGGTTGTGGCAAAGGTAAAGTACTTACCTTATGTTACGAAGTAGTAGTAGATAGTCACGGAGGTGAAGAACTACCACACCGGAAAGGCACCGGTACCCTGGTGTCTACGGCGACGGAACCCTGGTGCCGGAATCCGGTGACACCGGATGGAGATTACGATGTGAAGGACCATATCACATCGCATTTACATTCAATGTTATTGTTTTGTATATCTCATTGTGTGCTAGTATTAGATACTCGACGGTAGCCTAATAATATGAGACCTATTAAAAATACCAATGATTGTGTTCTCCCTTAGTGTGCACCACCAAGAAAGTTCTTCGGTATGAGGCAGCACCGTGATGATCGGGTGTCAGACATATCTACGTTCGCATACAGCGGGTGTAAGCCATGTTGCACAGCGAATACAATAAGGTTGAGTTGGTGAGCTTAGCATGTGTAGACATGGCCTCGGAACACGGATGGTCGAAAGATCGAGCACGAGTCGCATGAATGATGTGACCGACGGTTTGGCGTCCATGCTAGCACCCACATTGATGGCCATGATGATCAGGGGAGATGTGGGGAAAAGGGGTCGTGTTATCACTAGAACCCTTCAGGGGATAGGTTTTTTTAGTGGAGTTATTATATTGACTCATTTAATTATAAACTTCGTCTAAATTCCTTCTTGCAATTATAAATGTAGAAAATGGTTCTCCTCAATGCTACCTTCCCTGTTGACGATTGGTTAGATGAAGAGAAGCTCAGGCTAGACGGATCAAAGTTCTCTATGTGGGTTATGCGTATCCATGTTCTCCTTAACGAGAATGACGTGGTCGACTATATACTTAACGAGATGGATTTGGAGCAACCTAGTATCTTAGAGACCCTAGAGCAGCGGGAAGACCGCTATTACCGTCATGAGATGGCCACCTTCATATCAGTGACGATGCATTTCGGGATGGTGGATGAGCCGTGGCCAATCGTGGGTAATCTTGACCCTCGTACGGTAATGGTACATCTTAGGACACATTTCATGGAATAAGCACGCATATGGGAGCATGAGCTGATGGGAGATTTCCTCTCCATTAAGATGCAGGAGAACTCTTCGCTTCACGACCACTTGGAGCGCATACATGATGCGTACATGAGTCTTGCATCCTTCCTGGACAACTGGTCCGCAAGCTCTTTTGCAATAGGCGTGTTGCTGTGTTCGCTACCACCAAGCTACTAAGCACATGCCAGGATTTCCATTATGAGACGCGACACGGAAACACTGGATTTCCACGAGTTCATACCACATTTCAGGGATGTGATGGTTGAACCCGTTGTCGGAGAAGTCATCGATGATGAAGGTATATATTTGATATACAATTTTATAAATGTTATAATCTTGCAAACACATTGACGAGGGTTTAACTTGTCAATGCCCATTATTATGGACTTGGGTTTTGGAGAAGGAGGGAGCACTGGAGACATCTATCGGCTAGCAAACAAGCACACAGGGGACAAAGGATTTACCCAGGTTCAGGATTCGTAGAGGTCCCTACTCCTTCTTGTCTGCTCGTGGAATTATTGAAGGAGTCGAAAGTTACAATGGTGCGCAGATGTAATCTGGCGAAGGTTGTGGAAACTAGGGTTGCGTGTGTCCTCTTCGCCGCCCCCTCCTAGCCTTTATATAGATAGGCTAGGTCTCGGGTAGCAGGTCGAGTCGGTTACAAGTTAGGGTTTTCCCTTTAATCTTTCTATCTTTAGCTTCTTCTTGTTCTTCAAGCAATCGAGAGTCCGTAGGTTACTCGAGTCCTTCCATCCGGGCCTTGGCGACACCATGGGCCTGTATGTATTTGGACCGTATATACCAAACTCGAGTGCCTGTAGGGTATACCCATGTCAGTAGCCCCCGAATGTCCAGTGGAATCGCAGATTCGACTGGGGACTTTTTGAAGTCTTCGAGTGCCTGAATGAGTACATTTTTGACTGCTTTTATTTATGTCATAGGGATTGTTGATATACGTGCCTGATATAGCCAAAGTGTCAGTATTAGTTAACCACCTTAGGGTGAAACAACGCAATCTACTCAAACTCGAGTCCTCGGACTCGAATCCCTGCAATAATTCGACTCAGGCCACGGAGGTCCTACAGGAGTCGAATTCCAGTTATATGGGTGTGAGCACTCGACGCGTCCGTCAAGGCATGTTCATCGTGCCTGCAGGCACGGATATATTTCTGGTAGTGCGCAGTTAAATGCGTTGTCAGCCCTTATTCAGGTCTTACCTTCACGCTGTAAGCGCGGCATCCGAATTTTATCATCGCGGAGATGATTCGGGCGACCCAGGAGACGTAGTCTCTTTGCAGGGAAAATATGAGGCGGTGTCACCATGATCTGCGAGTGTGGATGTTATCAACACACAATTTTTGTGCAAATAATCATAGGGTGCGCGGCCAGCGCTCCCTATGGGAGTAGCCCCGAGTGCCTGGTTGAGTCGAAGACTCAGGCAGGGACTAAAGAATTTCTTGTTATGTCGTCTTTGCTTGTTTGTTTCATTCGAAGACTCAGGCAGGGACTAAAACACGTTTGCGACTGCTATCGTCTTTTGCTTGCTTGTTTCAGTCAAAATTGTTTTCGGTGCTCCCTATGGGAGTAACCCATGTCCATAGTCGAACCGTGATTCGAGTGGTTGGGTTTGATTGTGATTGCCTATATCCCTGCAATAAGAAAAGAAAAATCGTAGGGTGCGCGGCCAGCGCTCCCTATGGGAGTAGCCCCCGAGTGCTTGGTGGAGTCGAAGACTCCAGCAAGGACTAAAGTAGCCTGTGATGATGTCAGTGCTGACGCTTGCATGACCTCAGTTGTCCGCGTGAGGGATTTTGACGGGACGGGACAAGCAGTGGGTCCCACTTTCTGACTTTGATTTGACTGTGCGTGCGTAATCTTATTATTAACCGTGCCTCCTCGATTTCCGCGTGTAATGGGAGAAGTGGAGGGACGGTTCGCGCTTCCTCTTCTCCACGTGTCGAGCGCGATGCGCGCCACGCGTCCAGTAGGGTTTTTGTGAGCCGTTGGATTGCATCTCCTAGGGGTTAAGTAGCAGCGCTACGGCGGTAATTTTCCATCTGCACTCTTTTCTTCCTCGATGCCATCGCCATTGCTGCTGCTCATCTGCTTTTCCCTACGCTCATCTCCTCCTCAACTCTGGACCACCTCCGCTCGTTTCCAAGTTATTTTCTTCGCTCTCATCGCTGCCGCGCAATGGGAAAGAAGAAAGGAGGCGCTGCCGCTGAATCATGACCACCGCTGCCGACGAAGAAGAAGGGTGGCCCTCTTTGCGGGCACCGTCCGCCGTGAAAAAAGAAAGTCGCGGGCACCCGCGTGACCAATGGCGCATGGCGCCCTTCTATCATCAAGGCGTCGGATCTCCATCTTCTTCGCCAAGACGGAGTTATTTCTGCAGCAGTCGCCGATTCGCGCGTCCCCAGCGGTGAGACCATTCCTGTGCCTCCTGCTGGTTTTCGAGTGATGTTTTTTGCATTCGTCATTCGCGGCCTTTCTTTGCCTCTCCATCCCTTTCTTAGGGATCTCCTTTGTTTCTACGGGCTCCAGCTCCATCAGCTGTCCCCAAACTCGATTCTCCACATCACCTATTTCATCACCCTTTGCGAGTGCTGGCTCGGAATCGAGCCGCACTTTGGCCTTTTCAAACGCTTATTTAAACTGAAGCGTCAGTCTGCCTCTGGCTCTCTAGTTTACGACGTAGGTGGTTGTGGAATCCATGTCGACCCATCCGCCACCTACTTCGACATCAAGCTTGCCAAGTCCGTCCAGGGATGGAGGGACAAATGGTTCTATGTTCGCGACCAGAAGGCCAAGGACGAGCACTTTGGACTCGTGCCTTTCGATCCCGCGATTCCCCGCAAGAAGATGCATTATTGGAAGAACATGGTCATGCCTGCCGAACTCGCGGAGACAGACGTGCTATATCAACACGTCTGCGACCTCGAGAGTCGCATAGGCGTAGAAGAGGGAGGTTGCGCCCTCGTCAGGACTTGGCTGCGTCATCGCGTCCAGCCTCTCCAGGCCAGAGTCCATCCCATGTTTCAATGGGGTGGCGCTGATGATGCCACTCGCGTGTCTGCCGATGGCATGTCCGCGAGTGAGGTAGATAAGAGAGTGCGACTGGTCACTAAGTACACCTTCAAGGATGTGCTTCCGAATGAGCCAGTCGTTCCTCCTTTCGATGCTTCGAATCCTCCTCCTGAGGTACAGTTGTGCTACGTAGTAGCTTATTTTCGCGATTGCTTTTTCTGTTGCTTACTTGTTCTGTTTGCTGATCTTCACTGTCTTTATGCAGGATTGGGCGGTGTCTCCTTGTATGCCTCCTCTCCCTGAAGGTATTATTCCTCGCGAAGCTTTGGAAGAGGACGAGTCTGAGTCGATTGTCCCTTCTGATGTGGAAGAGGAAGCCCCCGAGTCCGAGAGCCCGGATACTCGCAAGTGTTCACGTAGCGAGGATTCTGATGCGTCGACTCCTTCGACTCCAGAAGGCACAGTTGCTGGCGTGGAATCGCCAATTCCCGCCGTTCTTGTGAGGGCTGTGGCACCATCTTCTCGCAAGAAGATGCGGTTGACGAAGGAGTCTTCGTCAGAGTCGGTGGAGGCCACGTTTAATCTTGAAAACTTTGACTGGTAAATTTGCGAGTTCACTAATTCTTTTATGTTTTCTTCTTGTTGGCTTTGCCCTGGAGTTTTCCTTTTCTCAATGTGGATTTGGTCTTGTAGCCAAGAGGCGTCGTCATCTTCTGGCGACGTCGAGTTTTTGAAGGAATCTGGAGTCGCGACCTCAAGGGCCAAATTAGAAGTCGAGCGCGCTCCTTCTCCTCTGGCGGCGGCCCACTCCGGGCATAATTCTTCGAGCTCTCCTCACATAGGGGAGCATCGAATGGTTGCTTTCGGATAGCGTTTGACAAACTTCTTGGTCGCTAGAGGACCATGTAAGTATATCTTTCCTTCTTTTTTAATGTGGCAGTCAACGCCTTCTGTTGCCCTCTTTTGACTCCTTGTTTTGTGTGACAGCTCCTTGTAAAGGAAGCCACACAGGTGGCAGAGCAGGTGATGGCGATGGCTCGCCAGCATGCAATGCTGGAGACGCGTCACCGCATGGTCGAAAGTGAGTGCTCTACACTTATTCTTTTCGTCTTCTCTCTGTTTTGGTACAATCGACTGATAGCCAATTATTAACTGCCATGTAGCTGAGCATAATGCTTTACTGCGCAATGTCGGCACGTTGGAGAAGACATTAGCCGCAGCTATGAAGGGGCGCGACGAGGCAATCGCGGCTCGTGATGATGCCCAGAAGCGCGAAGAGGATCTGCGCACCTCCTTTGCAGCCAGGGAAAAGTTGTTCGAAGATCAACTGTTCTCAGTCGCCAAGGCCCTCTTAGGTACCTTTACTGGTAGATATTTTATTGATGTTCCTCTCTGCATCTAGAGTTTTTGCCGGTGGCACTAGAAGTTTGATCCATGTGTGTATTTTGATTGTAGATCTTTGGCGACTTGAGTTTTGACCCATGAGCCCTTCGTCATGATGGCGCTCTGGCCGTATGATATCTGGGTCGAGGACGAGCGCGCCATTCAGGATACGTTGTCCAAGGCCAAGGTCGCCCTTAGTCGCCTCCGGGAGGAGTTGATGCCGAAGGCGACGCTAGTCGATAATATGGACAAGCTGGTGGAGTCACTCGTCGGGGGTGTGCCTGCTACTTACAAGAACTCCCTCCGCGCGGCTGGTGCGACGATGTCACTCGCCATGGTGCAAGCCCACGGAGTCGAGATAGATCCCTCTGCTGTGTCGAAGGCGATGCCTGTTGGCGCGGATGGTCAGCAGGTAGTCTTTGCTCCCTTCGCGACTACTTGTGCCAACGTGCGAAGAAGGCGGCGAAAGCTTCGGCCTCAGGGGCCGGCGGAAAGTTGGTGGCATCTGATACTACCACGGACTTGATGAAGCCCCCGAAGGCGTCAAAGTCGAAGAAGCCAGCTGCTCCGTAGTTAACTTGTTGTAATAATTGATCAGTTGTCCTTTTAGTCTAAGGACGTGCCTGCTGGTGAGTGTGTTTGTAAACACTTATGCTTATCTTGATTGTGTCTGTTCCCCTTGCCTTTGTGTTGATTTGGTCGTCTTATTTGCTTTTGTCTTGACTTGTGGTAGGGCACATCGAGTGGTCCTGTGGGGGAAAACCAGGATTCGCCATCTCTTGATGAGACAGTGGCACCACTGCGCTCCAGGGTAAGGAGCTATCCTTGCTGTCACGACTTCGTGATCGCGTGAAGCAGCTGGAGCGTGAGTTGCCCCTAATCCGTGGTAATGCGAATGTGTGGAAGTCGAAGGCGGAAAAATCCGCCACCCGCGAGCAATATCTGCTTGGCGAGGTGACGCGGCTAGGCGACCAATTTAAGTGTTAGTTTGCTCGTCCTCATCTTTTCCTTTGTAGTTAGTCGCAATGGTACGTTGTACTCATGCTGTTGGTGCTGCTTCATGTAGTTGTTAGCGCACGCCGTCCGCAGGAGGAGAGGGATAGGATTGCCATCCGCCTTCATGATCTCGCCCAGGAGCAACTTCAAGAGAGTGGATACTTCTGGGTAGATCATGATCGTGCGATTGCATTGTGACCCTGCAGGATCGTGCTTCGCGAGTGCTTCTCTTCCTAAAGAAGTCGCAGTCGTGTTTGAAGAACATCTATTGGGCGATGTTCCCGTTGGATGATACTCCATCAAGCCTGCCGGCTCTCCTGGCCAAATTTCGAGATACGTCCGCGGTTCGCGAGTGCGTGAGGCAGCAGTTGGTGGCTGGTGCCAAGGCTGCCCTCTCGATGGTGCGATTGCACAGGCCTGACGTGGATGTCGCCGCCATTGCTTCCGGGCCGCCAGCGCCGCCAGCCGGATCTTCTTGGAATATGGTGCCGCACTATCAGGCGGTGGACCGTCCAGCAGAGGAGATTGTCGACTTCTTCGAGGAACAAACCAATGTTCTTCTGTTGCAGCAGTAGCTAGATTTGTATACTGCACATAAGTGTATTTGTATTGTAAAGCTCATATATATGTTGTAGATAATTTATTGTTGAATGTGTATAAACAGCTTTGTCAGCGTTAGGTGCGTTGCACTATGCGAGTCCTTTTCGTTAGCCTGGCCATCCCTTTGTCAACCTCCCAGGCGTGTTGCGGCTGGGTTGAGTTTGTGTTAAGGGGTTCGATTGATGTGCCAGCTACTCAGGATATCGCATTTATTGGTTCGAAGAACAGATGTAGGTAGGGTGGCGTAGCCCCCGAGTATAAAATTGACAAAAGTGAAAGAAAAACACAGAGTTTTGGGGCACTTAGCTTTTATTTATTTGAAGAGTAGTACGAGGTACGATGTGTGGCTAAGTAGCCTTATTTGCGATGTAAAAAGTAAAACAACTAGGGGTAGAAGCGTCGCAGTTGTGCGACATTCCAAGGGTTGGAGTATGCGACTCCTGTCTCTAAATCTTGAAGGCGATAGGCGCCACAGGATTATACGTAATCACGTCACGGTCCTTCGAGGGATTCGAGCTTGAGATGCCCCTGCTTGATCGGGACTAGGTCACCTTGACGAAGGATGCGGTGAAGCTTTCTCTGTGGTAGTTCGCGAGTTCTTTGGTAGATCGTGGATCTTCTGCGGCGATTTCTCTTGCCTCATCGAGGAGGTCGATGGAGTCTTGAGTGCAAGAGGACTCTTGTTTGTTGTGGCGACTACTGTGGCGCCTTGTACCTTACTTGGCGGGTAATCGCTGCTCCGTGCACCATAAAGAATGGCGTGTAGCCCGTGGAGCTGTTTGGAGTTGTAGGTAGGCTCCAGTGTAGGGATTGGTGGTCATCTGGCCAGAAACCTGCGGCTTATTCGTGTGGTAGAAGTTGTCGCTTCTTGATGCCGCTGTGACGAGCCCGTTTGCTTTTCTACGACTGCTGGTTACGTGGATCTGTCGAGGCGTGGCGATGTTGATCCCGTTTCCAGAATTCTTGGAACTCCTTGGATGTGAAGTTCATCCCATTATCGGTGATGATGTTGTGCGGCCTTGACGGTACACAATGGACTCGAAGAACTTGACCGCGATGTGCCCTGATTGTTTGGTCACTGGCATGGCCTCAATCCACTTGGTGAACTTGTCGACTGCGACCAAGAGGTAGACGTAGCCTCCTTGCGAGGTCCTTGGGAGCTTGCCCACCATGTCGAGCCCCCATTGTGCGAAGGGTCAGGCCAATGGAATAGGCCGTAGTTCTGCGCCTGGTGCGTGTGGCTTGTCCGCGAATCGCTGACAAGCGTTGCACTTTTGTACTATGTCCTTGGCGTCGCGCATGGCCGTGGGCCAGTAAAATCCAGCTCGTAGAGCTTTGGCAACGAGGGCACGACTGCCGGCGTGGTGCCCGCAGGTCCCTTCGTGGATGTCGAGAAGGACTGCTCTTCCATCGGTCAGGGAGACGCATTGTTGTAACACGCCTGTGATACTGCGTTTATACAATTCGCCGTTGATAACGGCGAATGCCTTGGAGCGTCGCGCGATGTGTCGTGCGTCTGTCGGGTCGTCCGGTAGGCGCTTGCTGAGGAGGTACATAATGTACGACTGCGTCCAGGATTGTTCGATCATCATGACGCTCATTGGTCCCTCGAGTCCTGTGTCTAGATCCAAGTCTTGGCTCATTGGTGGCGTAGCCCCCGAGTCCGTTGCTGCGCTTGTTTTCTTCTCTGCGGCCTTTGTCTTGATGGAGCCTTCGCAGATGCGCTCGAGAAATACCCCAGGTGGTATGGGGTGCAGGTACAGCCTATGTTGGCGAGTGCGTCCGCCTCCTCGTTGCTTTCGCGACCTACGTGTCGCAAATCGCAACCGTCGAAGTCTCCTTCGAGTGTATCGTAGAGGTCGCGGTACACGATCATGTTGTCGTTTAGTGTGTCGCACTCGTGCATTGTTTGGTTGACGACCAGCTTGGAGTCGCCATATATGATGAGCCTCTTTGCGCCGCAGGCTTTTGCCATCCTCATCCTGTGCAACAGGGCCTTGTATTCAGCCTCGTTGTTTGAGGTTGTGAACTGCATTCGTAGGATATATTTCAGTTTGTCTCCTTGAGGTGATATCAGTATGACACCTGCTCCTGGTCCATCTTTCCGCTTGGATCCGTCGAAGTGCATTGTCCAGAGGTAGGACATATCTGGCTTATCCGGGAGTTGGTTTTCCATCCAATGCACGAGGAAGTCAGGGAGAACTTGCGACTTGATTGTGTCGCTCTTTTCGTATGTGATGTCTCGTGGAGACAGTTCGATTCCCCAAAGCACGACTCGCCCCATGGTGTCGGGGTTGTTGAGGATATGTCCCAATGGGGCGTCGCTGACTACCACGATTGGGTGTTCTTGGAAGTAATGGCGCGATACCGGCGGTCATGAAGGCGTCGACGCCAGCTTCCGTAGTGCGGTACCGCTGTTTTGTTGGCGGAGGACCTCGCTGAGGTAGTATACGGGCGTTGTACACCATGGACCTTGTTTTCTCGCCCGCTCGACGACGAGCAATCGTACTAACCACTTGGTTAGTAGCGGAGATGTACAGCATAGTGGTTCCCTTTCTCGTGGAGTCACCGATCTTGGCGAGGTGGATAGCAGCGCTGATATCTTGAATGCTTCACGCTTCATTGGTCCACTCAATTTGTCACTTTATGAGGAGCTGATAGAAGGGCAGTGCCTTTTCTCCCATTCGACTGATAAATCGACTGAGGGCCGCGATTCGTCCGGCTAGTTGCTGGACGCCTCTTATGTTCTTTGGCTTCTCCATGGCCAGTATGGCCCTTATCTTTTTCGGGTTTGCCTCAATGCCCCTCGTGGAGATGAGATATCCGAGCAGTTGCCCAGATGGTACGCCGAAGGCGCATTTGTCCGGATTGAGCTTAATCCGGTAACGATCGAGATTGGCGAAGGTTTCGCGAAAGTCGTCGATTAGAGAGGCTTCCTCCTTGGTTTTGATTACTATGTCATCGACATAGACTTGATGTTGCGACCCAGTTGCTCCTTGAGGCAAGCCTGCATGCACCGCTGGTAGGTGGCTCCCGCGTTTTTTAGCCTGAAGGGCATTGTGTTGTAGCAAAACACACCGAAGGGCGTTGTGAACGCGGTCTTCTCCTGGTCTTCCTCCTTCATTCGAATTTGGTTATAGCATGAGTAGGCATCGAGGAAGCAGAGGCGCTCGCATCCAGCGGTGGAGTCGATGATTTGATCGATCCGTGGTAGCGGGAAGTGATCTTTTGGGCAGTGCTTGTTTAAAGAAGTGAAATCCACGCACATCCGTAGGATATCCGTGTCCTTTTTTGGCACCAGCACCGTATTGGCGATCCAAGTGCTTTCCTTGATCTCGCGTATGAATTTGGCCTCGAGGAGTCTGTTGATCTCCATTCCGACTGCCTGCGCTCGTGGCTCAGACAGTCGCCTGATTGTTTGCTTGACTGGCCTTGCGTCGGGGTTGATGTGCTCGGCGAATTCTCTGGGAACTCCTGGCATGTCCGCAGGACACCAGGCAAAAATTTCCCAGTGCTCATGGAGGAATTCGACGAGCGCGAGTTCCTATGCGGGACTAAAGTTGTTGGCGATGAGGGCCGTTTTGGCGGGATCTGATGGATGGACCTGCACCTTCTTTGTGTGCACAGATGAGTCGAAGGAGAGATCAGGTGAGCTTGGCCTACTCAGGGGAGGCAGACTATTGTCTGTCATCTCTTTCAGTCTTGTGAGTTCCTCCTGCATGCCGAAGGACTAGGAGATTCTGTATAATTCCCTGTCGCAAGCGTCAGATCGCTCGAAGTTCCCGTTGATCGTTATGACGCCGTTGGGACCTGGCATTTTCATCTGCAGGTAGGCGTACTGGGGTACTGCCATGAACCTGGCGAATGTGACGCGCCCAAGGATGCAATGGTATTGTGAGGGCCAGTCGACGACCTCAAAGTCGATGCGCTCGCGCCGGAAGTTCTTCGGCGTGCCAAAGATGACGTCCAGGTTGATTTTGCCCAGGGGTATATGCCTTTCCCTGGGACGATGTCGTGGAACATTGTGTCCGATGCCTCCAAGCAGGTTAGAGGGATCCTCATTGCTCGCAAGGTACTCGTGAATATGAGGTTGATGCCGCTTCCGCCGTCCATGAAGACGCGACTCATGTCGAAGCCTCCAATTTGCGCCTCGAGTACGAGGGGGCAATGACCTGGGCGAGGTATTTGGGGCGGGTGGTCGTGTTTGTCGAAGGTAATGCACGACTCACTGCCACTGAGGTACTCAGTGGTATACCTCAGTGGTGGATGGTGGCGAGTGCATGGCCAAGTTGACTTGGCGAGTGATGGCCTTCTGCACCGTATTGGAGGGGCGCCCTTTTGGATCATCATGGTACCCATGGCCCGTGGGTACGGTTCGCCTCCGTGGTGCGGGTCCGGTGCAGCTCCGTTCGGGGGTGGCCTAGGTGGTGGTGGTGGTGGTGCGCCATGTGCCACGGCGCCTGGAGCAGCTCCGTAGCCTCTTTCGACTGCATTGCGGTTCATCCGAACCAATCCCTCGTGTAGCTTGAGGAACTCGCGGCAGTCCTTGAGGAGGTGGCTGGACTTTCTCTTGCCATCATGCTTATCGATGTAGAAGTGTACCGTGCATGGCCCAGACAGTTTGTCCTCGATGGAGGTCGCGGGTGCTTCATCGCGAGTGCGGCGTTGCCACACTTGCGTGGTTTTCTCGGAGTCGCGGTATCCGCCGCTGCGGTATCCGTTGTTGCGGTTGTCGTCGCGTCTATCGGTGTAGCCAGCTGCGACCATGTTGACGTCATCGCGATCGTCGTAGACACGCATGCGACGCTTACCCCGGCGGTCGCGTCTTCGTTCGAGTTCTGCCTCCTCGTCAGAGTGAACGCGATTCTTCACCGAATCTTCTCCATCGGCCACCGATTCACGATCTCCATCAGGTGGTCGATGGTCTGGGGCTTTGAGCAGCCTAGCTCCTCCCTGAGTTCCATGCGGCGGACACCACCGTTGAATGCATCAATCGCGCGGTCTTCCGAGATGTTCTCCGCGGAGTTCTTGATGATGGACCACCTTTGGATGTAAGAGCGCAGCGATTCGCCAGATCTTTGCTGGCAGCATCTCAGTTCTTCGATTGAGGCGGGGCGTTTGTACGTGCCCTTAAAGTTGTGCACAAAGCTGTAGACTAGCTCATCTCAACTACGAATGGATCCGCGTGGGAGGTTATTGAGCCATGCCCGGGTGGCGCCCTGCAGCTGTAGTTGTAAGCATTGCATGGCAGTACTTCGACTACCTCCATGTAGCCTGACGGAGGAGATGTGATCCTCTAGCCAGATCTTGGGGTTCTACATACCGTCAAATTTGGGTTCTCCGATGGGAGTTTAAACCCTTTAGGCATTCGCTTTTGCCTGATGGATCTGCTGAAGCATCTGGCGCCGTAGAGCTCCCCATCTTCCTCTTCCGAATCAGTCGACCGAGCACGTCGTGCCCTTGACTTGTCGATCTTGCGCTACGTGAGTTCGTCGCGTGCATCATAGTCGCAATCGTGTCGCCGTGAACGTCGGTGTCGAGACAGGTCATGACTGTCATCGCTGGACGAGGGCGAGGAGTAGCGCTTTGCCCTTTTTTGGGTCTGGTACCGGTTCCTTGTCGAGGGCGGCCTCGATCGTAGATCGGTGCATGGTCATTCGGGGATCTCCAGCTGGCGGCTGGTTATTGAGGAGGTACATGGTGGCTGCTGTCATCACGGACTACGGTGTCCTAGGAACCACGTTGCCTCTCGTGTCGACCATCATAGAACCGAAGTCGAGGACTTTCGCGGCATCTATGCGCTCTTGTTCGGTGAGGTGAGCCATCCACGACTGCCTCTTCTTGGGGAGGTACTCGTTGCCTCTTGAGGAGGATCCTCCGTAGGAGGAGAGCCCAGCACGACGAAGGCTTGATTCGTCCGCTGCCTTTTTACGCGCCTCAAGTTGCGCGATTGCTTGTTTTTGGCGCTTGAATTCCTCTTTTAGGAGCCAGTGGTAGCCCATCAGCAGTTCCTGCGGGGACCCGAAGGGTAGAGGTGCACCTCGTAGGGCTTCGCGGCAGCGATCCCACTCTTGCTCGTTGAGCCTGATCACGACGCGTTCGCCGGTTTGCTCGTTGATCATGCTAGGAGGTTCGACTGCTCCTCCGTTGCCACCATTACCGCCGTTGCCGCCGTTGCCACCTTTGCCGGCGTTGGGTGGGTCGGCGTCGTTGCCGGTGTTACCATCGTTGCCACGATTGGGTGGATCGGTGCCGTTGCCGGTGTTGCCACCATTACCACGATTGGCAGAGGTGTCGCCCGTGTTGATGACGATGCACATGAAGTGATTAGGGAAGTTGTTGCTTCCACAACTTTCAGATCTGGAACCGTAGGTTCCATCTTTAGTGGCCAGATCGCTTAGATCAGAGTCGCGACTGCTATCGCTGACCGGAGCGTTGAGCTCGCTGAGGGTGCCAATCGATGGAGGGAACCATGATGCCGGGGCAATCACGAGTGTTGCCGGCTGGTCAGGCATGCGAAGCGTGCCCATCTGACCAACTTGGAAGCGAAAGCTCCCAATCGCCCACGGGCTCAAGGCGGGCGGTGGCCGAGTGTGGACGGTGAAGTCGAAGCGCCAAGAGTGGCGAATCTCCGCTTTGGAGTTGTAGATCGCGTTGATGGGGCCAAGCCGCAACATCAGCACTCCCGTTCCACAGACGGCGCCAATTGACGAGGGTTTAACTCGCCAATGCCCATTGTTATGGACTTGGGTTTTGGAGAAGGAGGAGCGCTGAGACATCTATCGGCTAGCAAACAAGCACACAGGGGACAAAGGATTTACCTGTTCAGCCTCAGAGAGGTCCCTACTCTTGCTTGTCTGCTCGTGGAATTATTGAAGGAGTCGAAAGTTACAATGGTGCGCAGATGTAATCTGGCGAAGGTTGTGGAAACTAGGGTTGCGTGTGTCCGCCTCGCCGCCCCCTCCTAGCCTTTATATAGATAGGCTAGGTCTCGGGTAGCAGGTTGAGTCGGTTACAAGTTAGGTTTTTCCCTTTAATCTTTCTATCTTTAGCTTCTTCTTGTTCTTCAAGCAATCGAGAGTCCATAGGTTACTCGAGTCCTTCCATCCAGGCCTTGGCGACACCGTGGGCCTGTATGTATTTGGACCATATATACCAAACTCGAGTGCCTGTAGGGTATACCCATGTCACACATATTGCAATGTTAAGTATATTTGATACTTGTTCTGTTTTGCTAAAAATAGGTCCTTCTGCATGAGAGGTGCTTGCTGGAGAGGAGGTGACGTTGCGTCTTGATGGCGAGCATGATGATGATGGCCAACGACACTCTCCCTTGACGTTTATCACTTAGTTTATGTTTTTGGATGATTATTGTAATCGATGGACATGTGAACTTATTTAGTGTGTCTCACACTTTGTGTGACGGTTATTCATATGAGTTTGTAACAAACAGTTGTTCCACTTTTATGAATAATTTCTATTTGTGTTCATATCTTATTCGATTCTGTGTGAATTATCATGGTATGAAACTAATTGATAATACGTGAACATTTGTAAAATATTGAAAATGCCTTGAAAATACCTGACATGGGTATACCCTGCAGGTACTCGAGTCTTGTATATACGGTCCAGATACGGTGGAGGCCCACGGCGTTGCCACGGCCCAATGAAGACTTCGAGTGGCCTATGGACTACCGATAACTTGGGAGACAAGAAGAGGTCTAAAGATAGAAAGTTTGAAGGGCAAACCCTAATCTGTAACCGACTCGACCTGCTACCTGAGACCTGGCCTATCTATATAAAGGCCAGGAGGGGCGGCAAGGAGGACACACGCAACCCTAGTTTCCACAACCCTCGCCAGATTACATCTGCGCACCATTGTAATCTTCGATTCCTTCGTTAATTCCAAGAGCAGACAAGCAGGAGTAGGGACCTCTATGAGGCCTGGACCTGGGTAAACCTTGCATCCCTGTGTTCTTGTTTTCTAGCCGATTGATGCTTCTAGCGCTCCCTCCTTCTCCAAAACCCAAGTCCATAACAATGGGCATTGATGAGTTAAACCCTCGTCAATACCCAACTTAATGATATATTCATTTGAATGAAACCATTGTTTAAATTCATAGTTATGTTGATAATATGTGAAAGTCATTTTTTTTCTTTTCACATACGAATCATGCCTAAGTTCGGCAAAGATAACTTAAACACTGCATATTACAAGAATACAAAGTGTTTGATGAATTGTTAAAAGAGAATACATATTCGATGTATTGTATTTTAACAAAATGGTAATTATCAATATATGATTGTTTAAATTGTGTAAAGAAGTTTACCAATGGAAACACAAGTATGAAACTATTTGATATGATCAAAGTATTTCATCAACAAAGGGTATTAAAGATAAAACAGAATCTAATTACTATGATTTGATCAATAGTAATGAAATTCAACTTTATAAGATTGGCACAAAGAAAATTGTGAAATGCAATGCGTTTGAAATGTCAAAATGCAAAGCATCACAATATGATATTAGATATCAAGTGGGTGAATAGATGGCACCGAATAAATCCTTATAGTGTAGATGTAAAGACCATTAGTTAGAAATAGTTAGCACTCAATTAGAATATTTAGTGAACCATCTAAATTCGTGAGATTAGCGTCATATATTGAATGGATCATTGTGAAAGTTTTAGGGTTATTCGATATAACCAAAACAAATAGCGAATAAGTCCTTCTAGAGTATTCATTGGAAACTTTGAATACGAAATCCATGGATATAACCAAAAGTAAAGAAAAACTAGTATTGCTTGGATTTTGGTGCATTCTCGAGAAAGCTTATATTTAGTGGTATTTCTCGTTTATGAAGCTTTTGTAAGATAGTGTAAAACAAAATGAGGATTCAAAACCCTACATCAGAGTGTTGAGAAGCGCAAAGGAAAGCATTCCTGAACGACTCTTCACAAAGGAAATAATCAATGATAATGATTATTATGTTTTCCCCACTACTGTTTTCACTACATAAACTAGGATTCAAAATGTACTCCACATCTTGTATGGAGATATTTGTGAATCATTTGTCAGGATTACCGGAACATGACATACCTACGAACTACTAAGGAAATAATGGTGAACTAAAATTATGAGAAATCCTAAAGCAAAATTCACTTAAGATTTGAAAGCAACTTGTTGCTGAATCTTAACAAGTAAAAAGGGTTACTTGGATTTTCCCAAATGACCGCAAAGCCATAGTGGAAAAGCGGGTGAATGATAAAAGAACAATTTTTCAAGTATTGGACAAACTCAAATGAATATGATTCAGAAGTGCTGAAAGTCTAGTGGATTTAAAACTAGTAAGGTACTAGTGTCTCATAGTAAAAATCTCAAGTTTGATAAATGATTAAAGGATTTTGAAGTCATTCAAAATAGTGAGTGGATATGAAATTTGCATGAAATTTAGTGGGAGCTATGAAATTCTTCCTAAAACAATATGTGAATGACATATTTTTGAGTGGGAGCAATATAAGTCTCGGAATCAAAGATGTAGGAACGTATTTTGAGTAGGAGTAATGACCCATGCTCAAATATGTTGGGAACATATTTTGAATGGGAGATTAAAGGAGTGATTCTTAAGTGTATATACGACACATTAAGAATGAAAGCGCAAATACTAATAAATAATGATTTATAGGGAGTAGAAGTTGATAATAAGAATATTACGATATTATGTAGTATTCCTAAAAGGGATTCTGAAAATAGTTTCAGAATAGAAGTTAATTAAGGAACTGGTCCTTGATAAGTCAAATTAGGAATAGTATTGAGTTTAACATCAATGGTTGGAAAGAAAGAAAAGGGTGATCATCATCCACTATGTTGAGACATAGGTTCTATCTTGGAAAACCATGATGACAATGTAACATAATATATGATCCAAGAAGGAACGTTTGAAAAGTGATTACATTCGAATCACGGAACATTGAGCTAAGTTTTTCCGCGGTGTCTAATAGTGAACTATAGACATGATTTCCAAATCCATAAAGGATGACATATCTTAAAGCATAAAGGGTTATGTTATAAGGGAATATGCTGGAAACTCTGGTATCGATAATACTAACTAAAGTCAAGTAGGAAGCAAGGTGAACAGAATATCGAAATTTGCATAGGGTGCACTAGTGTTTCGATGGTTACATTTATAATAATAGATAAGGGTACCATCTAAAGTGATGTATATTGCTATGGTGGGGCTAGTTTGCTTTTAACGTAGAATGATGTGTCCCAGGGCACAGTGCCCATGAGAAAGCCCATGAGGTTGATCTAAAGTCACCGTAGGCTCCTGGAAACTGGCCTTGTTCTGCTGTCATAACGACGATGCATACACAAAGATGTTATCATGTGATGATAAAGTATTAGTGTCAATCAAGGTGACATTAGTAAGTTGCAAAGGATTTGGGATTGTAAAGTACAGGCCCAAGTCTCAACCTCTTCCATGAGCAAGCATGTTCAGGGTACCGGGATATATGGTGCCAATGATTAATAACAAATGCAGCTAGTTTATTTGTACTCTAGTGCAAGTGGGAGACTGTTGGAAATATGCCCTAGAGACAAATAGTAATAAGGACTATTATAATATTTCATAAAGTTTAGGATTAAGTTTTATATCATGCTATAAATTTATTGAAAGGAAACGTCAATACACGTGTGATATATAAACAACCAGGGGTTCCCGGTGAAACTCTAGTCACTGGTTCATTGGTCAACAGATGATCAAGGTTTCTTGATCATGTGGCATTTATGCCAGTTGGAAATGGAGTCATCTCATTCTGAGAATGAGATGATGAAACAATACCTAACCTAAACATCGTGATACGATCATGTCATGAAGTTCAAGTTATGATGATTAGAATAGACCTAGTAGACTATTCCTTAGACCGTGTATATCAATCACTGTCTCCCAAGGGTGCTTTGATAGCATCAAACATCACTTGGTAATACAGTGACCATAAAGGTGTGTTCAGGTATTCGGAGGAAATTTTGAGCCAATATATGTCGAGAGCGGGATTTGTCCATCCGCGTGACAGAAAGATACTAGAGGGCCCACTCGGAGAAGTTATATCCAATAGATGTGCAACGTGTGATTTGATCACAGGGATATCACTTGTCGAAACGAGTCAAGTAGCATTTTTTGGTAACGAGATTGAACATGACATGGTGATGTCATTGATCAGATCTTGGACAATGCAAGTATCGAGAGACAAAATTAATAAGGCGCAAAAGTCATGGTTCAAACGACAAAAGACCTTCGTGGAATGCACAGGGGTCACATGGCCATCCAGGTCCCTCTATCGATCATTGGTCTGGGAGTGTCCCGACCATGTCTGGAGTGTTCCCGAATCATGGGGTATCACACTTAATGGCTTGGTGATGCTTAGAGAGTGTTTAGAGGATCGATAGAATCACCAAAAAAGAGAAGAGAGAAAATCGGAAGGGTTTCGGTAAGTCCGGAGGATGTCCGGAGTGGAGGTGGAAGGTGTTCCATAGCTACGAAGATTGAATAATATGTGAATGAATGTTAAATAGTGATTTAATCATTTATTCATAATTATTTATTAAAAGATAAAATCAATTAAATGGTCAAAAGCCTTAATGGGCCAAAATCCGGAGGGAGAAGGGCCCATGAGGGAAAGGCAAAAGGAGGAAGGTGGAGGCCGGCTAGGCCTTGGCTGCCTGCGTGGGGCCCACTAGGGCCGGCCGGCGGCTGCCCCCTCTCCCCTCCTTTAGTCCCACCCCAGGATTTTGAGGGAGGTAGTACCTCCCCCTCCCCCTATATATAGTGGGGTATTTTGACCAGAAAATACACACAATATTCAACAAAGGTTTCCTCACTTTTGGGGAGACATCCAATTGATATTCTCTCTCTCTCCCATGACTATGGTCCCAAGTTTAGACTGCGCCAAACGAGAGACATCTTCACTGCGGAGCACCGTCGCGCTGCGGGATTTGGATCCAGGAGATCTACTTCCGCAACTGCTGCTGGATCGGGGAAGTGGGAGTCATTGCCAGGCACCGGATGCATGTAACTCCCTGCGAGGTGTCACACTTGAGGCACTAGAAGTCGTTGGAGCTGCAGAAGTGCAAGGACTTCAACACAACCTTGAGGTCTTCTTCGGCTCGTCTACATCAACCATGCTCTCTTGAGCATTGACAACACTTTTCGGTCTTCAAGGGTAAGTTCACGAAAAGCCCCTCCCGTTACTGCATTACTAATAGATAGGTCCTGGCAGCATCAGAAGTTCAGGGGCATAGGGTAAAATTTTATTTTTTCATATGCGAACCCCTCCAAAAACAACAAGCCGCATTTGAAAAGATCAAAGTAAGTTTGTCTATGCCTCTAGTGATGAGAGCACCAAAACTTAGAGAGCCTTTTAGGATTTATATTGTTGCGGAGGGAGGTGTTATTAGTGTTGTTTTGAAACAAGAGACCGAAGGAAAGGAGCATCTGATCACTTATTTGATTCGACGTTTGTTGGATGCCGAGACAATATGAACATGAAGATTGGAGAAGACCCATTGTTGAATATTTGCAGGATCCTAGCAAGAGGACGGACAGGGTTGTTCAGCGTATGGCCTTCAAGTATGCATTAATAGATGATGATCTCTATCATCGAGCAGTCGGTGGTATTCTTTTGAAGTGCTTAGATTAGGACCAAGCGAGGGTTGCTATGTGAGAGGTACATGAAGGGATATGTTGTACTCATCAATCAGCGCACAAAATGAAGTGGCTCTTATAGCATGGAGGATTTTATTGGCTGATGATGATCAACGATTGCTTCAGGTAGTATGAAGGGTGTGAAGCTTGTCAAAAGTTTGATGACATTCAGTTGGCTCCTAACGCTATGTTGAATCCTATTATCAAGATGTGTCCATTTAGAGGTTGGGGATTAGATTTCATTGGTATGATCCATTGTTCTTCTTCAAAAGGGCATAGATTCATGCTGGTAGCTACTGATTATTTTACCAAGTGGTCTGAAGCAATACCTCTTAGAAATATGACCCATAAGGACGTGATCAAGTTCATAACTAAGCACATTATACATAGATTCGGCATTCCTCAAACATTGACTAAAGATCAAGGTATGTCATTTATGGAAAAGGAAGTGAAAGAGTTCACTGAATCTTACAAGATAAAGATGCTTAGTTCATCTCCATATTATGCGCAAGCTAATGGATAAGCTAAGTCGAGCAATAAGATTCTGATTGATTATCTGAGAAAGTGGCATGAAGTATTGTCTGAAGATTTATGGGCGCATAGGATCTCGAGGCATGGTGCAACAAAGGTAACTCCAGACAAACTTGTGTATGAAGAAGAAGCAGTTTTGCCGGTAGAGCTAAATCTAGCTACTTTGAGATTTGCTAAGCAAAATGATTTATCGGCAGTAGAATTTCATAACTTGATGATGGATAAAATGATGAAGTCGCCAATAAACATTTATTTGCTTTGAAAGAGATAGAGAAAGAAAAGTTACGGGTAGCAAGAGCTTACAATAAAAAGGTAAAGTTGAAGAGCTTCCAAGTTGGTGACCTAGTGTGGAAGGTGATTCTGCTAGTTGGTTCAAAGGGTAGAAAGTTTGGCAAGTGGTCTCCGAGCTGGGAGGGTCCTTTCAAGGTTGTGAGAGTAGTTCCCGGGAATTCATATTTTGTGGAATCTATGGAAGGGAATTTACTACCTTGAGATCTCAATGTAATATATCTAAAGAAGTTCTACCCGAGTGTGTGGAGTTCGCAGCATAGAAAACAAAAAAATCGTACGATATGAACAACTAAGCACCAATATCTATCTATCAAGATATAATCAATGGGTGGATATACATCCATAGAGATCTTACCGTTGATACCAAAAAGCTTTGTTAATGAAATCTAATTTTGTGGATGATGTAGTCGTACACTTGCCGATCTCAAGATCATGATGAAGTCTAGCAAGTCCAGCAAGTCAAACACTGCAAAGCAGTGGTGCATCCATGATTGCACACATGTCTGGTACCCCGACAACCTCCGTGTCCTCGCTCCAACGATGCAGCGGAAGAAGCAACTCCTTTTAGACAGAGCCATCGGGAACATGTATCTCGCTAATCCGAGACCATGGGGAAATAAACTAGAGGGGGAGAGAGATCCTTCACGAGGAGGTGGTTCTCTTTATATAGGGGAGGGGAAGCCCCCATGCCATGTCCAGCGGTTAAGGTGGGTTCCCCCACCTCTCCTTCATTCATGTGGGTGGAGCTCCCACTCACATAAACACACCTCCACTCACATGTCCACTCACATGCATTAATTTTCCACCAAAATTAATGCAAGATCTCATTAAATAAAACTATTTTATTCAAAATTTTGTTAATTACTTTAATTAACAAACATTCATAGAAAACCCCCTACAACATTTCGATATCACATGCAGAACCAGTTTCACCAATTTCACCCGAAACAATTTCGGTGTCCATCAAAATGATTCCAGTGCTTTATAATCTTTCTATGAAACATATTTTCTCCAAATGGTGTCGGTATCCCTTAAGTGTGTCACCCTACGGTTCCCGAATAACGCAGACATGATCGAGACCCCTCTCCGATCAATAATCAACAGCGAGACCTGGAGATCCGTACTGACTCCCACACATTCAACGATGACTCTAGTGATTGTGTGAACCTTTAATGCTTGTAACTAAATTCCTTTGTCTCGCGATATATTACATGTCATCATCGGTATCCCCATACCTAGTTTGATCTCGTTACCTACAAGTACTCTTTTCTCATTCCGTGATATAACATTCTAGTGATCTTATCACTTGCTTGCAAGCTCTGTCAATGTGATATCACCGAGAGGGCCCAGAGTATATCTCTCCGTCATCGGGATGGAAAAATACCACTCTTGATACATGAGCCTCAACATAACACTTTCAGAGTACCCAATTCCACCTTTATAATCACCCTGTTATGGTGTGAGGTTTGATGTTATCAAAGTACTCTTCCAGTGTTAGCAATTAACATGATCTCATGGTCTGAGGATTAGGGTTACTTTGTAGGACTTATTATAGCAATGTAAACATAATGACTTTGATCGTATTACTATACTTTGGGTGAGTGTTCATCACATCATTCCACCAATATTATGACCTCATTATTAACAACATCCAATGTCCATGAGCAGGAAACATTGATCGTCTTGTTAATCAACGAGCTAGTTTATATGAGAGGCATAACTAGGAACTCTTTATTTGTTTATTAAACACACATGTATTAACGTTTCCAATTAATACAATTATAGCATGCAAAATAAACATTTATGATAGACAAGGAATAAGATAATAACCACTTTATTATTGCATCTCGGACATATTCCCTTCGGTCTCCCACTTGCACTATAGTCAATAATATATTTTGTAATCTTGCGCATTCAACACCTATGGCTTTCTGGTGTTGTATATACGCGTTTGCTAGTGGTAAACATAATCTCCGGATCTGACACTTCTAGGTCCGTGTGTATTTGCATGTCTTTACGTCTCTACGCATGACTCATTCTCAAATGAGATGGCATTGTATAAATTTAGTCCTTTGGTGAGACCTTAGTTCCTTGGGTTAAAAATATTTCGATACTATTGTCGTACAATATATCTTCATAGTGTTGGGGGGATACCCCCGGGTAGGGTCACTCCGGGGTATAAGGGCCGAGTTAGCCGAGGTTTGGCAGGGTCAAAGCAGATGCTGGCCGGGTCACCTCAAGGCAGGCCGGATCACGGAGTAACCCGGACCAGGGGGGTCGCCTAACATTGTCTCAGCCGACTTAAGGAGTAAGTCGGAAGTGCTTGACTAACTTATATGCAGGAACAGGTATGGCCGGATCTACTATGATCCGGGTCCCCGCTTAGCTTCTGGAGAAGGAAGGAATCTCTCTGGTCAAAAAGAAGGTCCAGTACGCACTGCAAGGGCAGGACCACCGGGTCATGGCCGACAAGGGTGACGACGCCCATGTCGGCTGACGCGGGCGCCGTAGAGGCTTACGTCACTAAAGCATGTATGACGTGGGGGAAAAGCACCCCTGTCGGGTTACCACTTTGAGAGGAGGCATATTCTTAGGAATATGCCTCCACGTATGCCCTAGGCAGGGACCAAGCCTCCTCTATATAAGGGGGGCTAGGGTTCCAGTAGAGGGGGTTGAGTTCTTTGAGGCCATAGGGTTTTGGTCAAGGTTCTAGGGGTGAACTGTAGGCAAGAGTAAGAGAGATCCTTCTTCCTCCTCTCGCCAATACAGCTCTAGGAGCACTTGTAATCTGCAAAGGAAATCAATACAAACTTCTGTGTGGGGAATCACTCCAATATCCCTCCCTGGATTCCCCTAGCGTGTATTAGTCCCCACCTTTAGCCTATCCATGGCATCTGCCGTGACACCACCACGACAGTTGGCGCCCACCGTGGGGCTAGCGGTGCTAGCAGGGGTGAAGATCCGGATGGGAAACATCATCGGCACCGGCAAACGCATCATCTCCGGGCTCGAGCGCTGGACTTCGTCAGCGACAACGCTGGCTGCTTCGGCACGCGCCCACTTCCGCGCAACAGCCTCTTCATCAAGCTCGGTGCACACAAGGTCTATGTTGCTGTGGACGTGTCATGTGTTCATCCGCGCCGCATCGTCGATGCGGGGGAACCACCCCTCACTGTGGCACGCGGGGCGCGTATCGCTCGCTCCCCGGACCATGCGGAGGTGATGATGACCGCGCCAGGTGCAGGCGCAAGCAAGGAGCCAGCACCGGACCCGGAGGTAACGCCTAAGGCACCGAGGAAAGGTAGAGGACCTCCACTAGAGAGGCCTGAGAACATACTGAGAGAAGCTATGGATAGCTTGGCAAACCCGGTAGCAGCAGTGGTAGATCCGGCTCAGGCGCAGGCTGAGCTAGAGGAAACTAGGCAAAAGATACTAGAGGGCGCAAAGAAAATAGTCATGGCTCAGCAGTCGCTGAACATGACACTGCGTGAATATGCAAAGGCAAACAAAGTTGATACGGTAAAAGTAAAAGGGAGAAATCTCATAAGTGAGATGAACAGAGAAGGTGATGATGGAGCAGAGGGTGGGAAAACTATACATGCGTGGGGTTGCCAAAGTATAGTACTCCAGCAAAGAACCTCAGAGCAGCGGATGCGGCTGCGTCCGAGTTAGAGGGTCTGACGGGTGAGGCCTGTCAAAGACAGCAAGATAGGGTTAACGAGCTGGTTCGGATCGCGAACAGACAGAATGAAGAGCTACTGAGAGCTAACCCGGAGAGAGCTGGAGCTTCCAAAATCGTCCATTCGGCGATGGGTAACCCGGAGAAATCCGCTGGAGCCGCATCGTCACCTCATGGTGGTCCAAGGAGAGAAGAGGTAGTAACCTCGGCCAGACGGAACAAACAGATCGTCCCATACGACCCGACGCGTGCAGGGAAAGAAAAAGAAACGCGGAAAAAGGATGATCGACGAAGTGTGAGCCGAGGTGAAGTTGGCCGAGGTAACCATGACCAAGGCAATGCCAGTCAAGGAAACGCTGCCAACGGCAATGCCGGACAGCGAAACTCTGCAGGAGCAGGACAACCGCAGCAGCGGAATATACCAAGGCAAGAGCAAAGCGCCAGCCGAGGTATGCAATAGAAAGGTACGCCCCAAGTGCAAAACCGATACAACGACGGTGATTCGGAGATGGTGAACGCGGGCTACCCGAGACCGGACTATCATGTGATAGGGTCAAGATTGGGAAGCAGGGATTTAATGCCGGATGATGCTAGGTTAAAACTGGATCGCCTGTATAGGTCGGAACAGATCGAATGTCAAGGTCCCCCGGGTCCAGCGTGCTTTGGACCTCGAATCATGAAGGAGCCACCGGTACCCAACTTCCAGCTGCCCAGAGGCACGAAGACGTATGACGGCAGTACCAAGCCGGAGGATTGGCTGATAAACTATGCTACAGCTATGAAAATTGCCACTGGCAACTTGAGATGGGTTGTACGATACGTACCCCAGATGTTGGAAGGTCCGGCCAGAGTATGGCTGAACAATTTACCACCCGGAAGCATCAACTGCTGGATAGATTTTGAAGAAATGTTTATCAGCAACTTCTCAAGTACATATCAGAGGCCGAATAGGCCGCAGACCCTAGCAATGTGCAAGC
This sequence comes from Avena insularis, assembly GCA_023614405.1. NCBI lineage: Eukaryota > Viridiplantae > Streptophyta > Magnoliopsida > Poales > Poaceae > Avena > Avena insularis. The sequence goes on from CM042690.1 coordinate 192,944,673, forward strand.
AAAGACCTAACGAGACGGATCGTGAATTCTTGACCCGGTGGTGTACCGTGAGAAACTCGTGTGAGGATGTCATAGAGTCACAGGCCATAGCATGGTTTGCGCAAGGATGCAGATATGGCAGCGAGCTGTGGATGAAGTTGCAAAGGAAAATGCCAATTACGTTGGCAGAGATGATCCGGATTGCAGATTCGTATGCTTTGGGTGATCCGACTCAACCTAGGCTCGCGTCAAGCGAGTCAAACGAGGAATACTATCAGAGGGATGGAGCTGGGTCATCTCGGAGGAATGATTACAGAGGAAAAAGAAGAGATGATATACCAGATCATCGCTACGGTTCGCAACAAGTTGCAGCTGTGAATCAAGATCAACCCGTGGCAGGGAGCAACCAACGCCAGAGAACAGGAGGGCAATGGACTCCAAGAAACGATGGCAAGAAAACATGGACTCCGGAGCAAAAGAAACAGTGGCAAGAAAAGAAAGACCGTCTGAGGTATACCTATGAGTCGATGTTGGACCAACCGTGTAAGTTTCACACGCCAAATCCGAATAGCCCGGCGGGTCACACAACGAGGCAATGTGAGTGGATGTGTAAGATAGAACAAGGTGGTTCAGGGAATGCTCAGGCACCCCGGAATGATCAACCTCGGCAGGAGTTACCTCGGCAGCAGTTGCTCTTCGGGGCAAACACGCAACAGCTAATGCTGCCTCCCCCTCCGCCGAGATATGACAACAATGAGAGAAGGGATGCAGTGCATCAGGTGGAAAATCAGCAACAGCCGGATCAAAGGTACCCCGGAAACGAGGGAAGGAATGAGTACAGGGAGCATCATCAGAGTTACTATGTGTTCACAACTGAGGAAACAGATAGGAAAAGCTTGCAGCACCGACATATGGAGGTTAATGCGGTAATGCCAGCAGTGACGAGGTACATGCCTTGGTCGGACCAGGAAATCACCTAGAACAACAAAGATCATCCTAAGCTCATGCCGAGTCCAGGCTCGTATGCGCTAGTGCTAGATCCGACATTCATTGGACCAACCATCAATGTGAGGTTCTCCAAGGTACTGATCGACAATGGCAGTAGCATTAACATCATGTATGCGGATACAATGCGCAAGTTGGGCATCTCGGAGAACATGCTCCAGGCTACGAGAACAACTTTCCATGGCATTGTACCAGGCATTTCTTGTGAGCCCATAGGCAAAGTCCGGGTCGACGTGCTATTCGGCACAAGGGATAACTGCCGAACTGAAAATCTGGAGTTTGAGGTGGTGAACTTGGAAAGTGCGTATCACACATTACTCGGAAGACCAGCATTGAACAAGTTCATGGCAAGCTGCCACATCAGTTATCTAAAGATGAAATTGCCCGGGCCAAATGGAGTGATTACCATTGCTGGAGATTTCCGACGTTCCATTGAGTGTGCTTCAGCCGGGTCTAACCTAGCCGAGTCACTCGTGATTGCGCAAGAGAAAAGAAAAATCCAAGAGGTGGCGGCATTAGCTCAGTCCGCGTAGCAATATATGCCGGCATTGAGTAACCCGCATGGCAGCGTTTCATTCCAAGCCGCAAAGGACACCAAGAAGGTTCTAGTTGATGACATGTTCCTGGAGCGCACCGTAACAATTGGTGCCGGGTTAACTGACAAATAGGAAAGCGAGCTCGTCAACTTCCTCCGTGAGAATCAGGATATTTTTGCTTGGTCTACACAGGACTTGCCAGGTGTTCCGAGGGAGTTGGCTGAGCACTCTTTGAACGTAAGGCCCGGAGCAAGGCCGGTGAAGCAACCTCTGCGCCGCTTCGCCGAGGATAGGAGAAAATTCATTGGAGACGAGATAGCTCGATTGCTAGCAGCAGGATTTATCATGGAGGTGCTGTATCCGGATTGGCTCTAATCCGGTGGTGGTAGAAAAGAAGAAGGACGATCCGGACGTGGCAGTGGTTTGGCGTACGTGCATCGATTACACGAACCTGAATAAGGCGTGTCCAAAGGATCCATTTCCACTGCCGAGGATAGATCAGGTCATAGACTCAACCGCGGGATGTGAACTGTTGTCATTCATTGATGCATATTCTGGCTTCCACCAGATACCTCTGAACCCGGATGATCAAATAAAGACTGTGTTTATTACCCCGTACAGGGCTTACTGCTATCGCACTATGTCGTTCGGTTTACGTAATGTAGGTGCAACGTACCAAAGATGTATGCAGAAATGTTTGCACGGCCAAATAGGTCAAAACGTACAAGTATACGTAGATGATGTGGTTATCAAGACCAAGGAAAGCAAAACGCTCCTTGACGACATCAGGCAGACATTCGCGAACTTGAGAAGGTTCTGGATGAAGCTTAACCCGGAAAAATGTACCTTCGGTGTCCCGGCTGGAAAATTACTCGGATTTCTCGTCTCCAGCTGAGGTATCGAGGTTAATCCAACTAAGATCCGAGCCATCGAACGAATGGTGCTGCCGAAGTGTCTTCACGATGTCCAGAAGTTCACTGGGTGCCTGGCATCGTTGAGTCGGTTTGTATGTCGGTTGGGAGAAAAGGCACTGCCTCTCTATCAACTCATGAAAAAGTCGGATAAATTCGTTTGGACGCCACAGGCCGATGAAGCCTTTGCCCACTTAAAAAAGATGTTGGCCACTGCACCAGTGTTAGCCTCTCCACTATCAAAGGAGCCAATGTTGCTCTACATAGCCGCAACCAACCGAGTTGTAAGTGCAGTAATTATAGTGGAGCACAATGAAGAGGGTATGTCGGTGCAGAGGCCAGTATATTACTTGAGCGAGGTATTGTCTGCCTCGAAACAGAACTACCCGCACTTTCAAAAGGTGGCGTATGGTGTCTACATGGCGGCAAAGAAATTAAAGCATTACTTTGAGGAGCACCCCATCAAAGTAATATGTGAAGCTCCCATATCCGAGATAATGGGTAACAAGGATGCGAGTGGCAGAATTGCAAAATGGGCAATTGAGTTAGCTCCTTATACACCCCAATACGACAAAAGAGAAGCGATCAAGTCCCAGGTTGTGGCGGACTTTTTTGTGGATTGGGCCGAGGTACAATACGAACCACCGCCACCAGATCCGAACTACTGGAGGATGCACTTTGACGGGTCAAAAACCAAAACCGGATTAGGCGCCGGGGTTGTGCTTACCTCGCCAAACAAGGACCAGCTAAAATACGTATTGCAGATCCATTTCGCGGCATCGAACAATGTCGCTGAGTATGAGGCTCTTGTGCATGGGATCAAAGTGGCAAAGGAGATTGGCATCCGTCGGATAATATGCTTTGGCGACTCGGATCTGGTGGTGCAGCAAGTGTCCGGAGTGTGGGACGCCCTGGATCCAAATATGGCACTGTACAAGTTTCATGTGCAGAAGATATCTGGTTACTTTGAGGGGTGTGAATTTCACCATGTACCCCGAGTGGAAAACGAGGCTGCCGACATGCTGTCGAAGCTCGGATCGACCCGACAGGCAATTCCACTGGGTGTAGCATTGGAACACCTCAGAAAACCATCCATCAGGCCGTCCCCAGGAACCGACTCGATCTATGTTCTGGAAGATACAGAATCCGGAGCTGAGCCCATGGACATTGACACGGGAGGTAGTACGCGAGACCCAGAGACTGCATCAGCCAACCCGGGGGCTGCCTCGGCAAACCCGGGGACTGCTCAGCGTGATCCGGCTGAAGTTATGCCGGTGGATCAGATGGAAATTGATGAGGAGATGTTCCCTCCACGAGCGATACCAGCTTGGGCACTGCCTATATTCCAATTCTTGAAAGACGGAACGTTACCCGCTGAGGAGGTGTTAGCCAGGCAAACTCAGAGGAGAGCAAAAGCATACACGATTATCAATTCCGAGCTGTACAAACAGAGTGTAACCAACGTCCTCCAGCGATGCGTTGACCCAGAAGAAGGACTTGACATCCTCCGAGATATACACCAAGGAGAATGCGGGCATCATGCCTCATCCCGAGCCTTGGTGGCAAAGGCGTTCCGGCATGGATTCTACTGGCCAAGTGCCTTAGAACAAGCAGAAGATCTGGTAAGAAAATGCAATGGTTGTCAAAGGTACGCCAACAAGACACATATGCCTATGTCGGAACTCAAGACCATACCAATTACGTGGCCATTTGCTGTATGGTGCTTGGATATGGTTGGCCCGTTCAAACCAGCAAGAGGAAACATGACACACATTTTGGTCATGGTGGACAAGTTTACAAAATGGATTGAAGTGAAACCTATAAGAAAATGTGATGGAGCTACGGCTGTGACATTTCTCAAAGACATCATCTTGAGATACGGTTATCCACAACTGATAATGGAACAAATTTTGCGGAAGGAGCATTTGCGCGCTTTTGCCGAGACAATAAGATCCGACTCGATGTCGCCTCGGTATCCCACCCCACATCGAACGGACAAGTGGAAAGATCCAATGGATTAGTATTATCCGGGATAAAACCCCGGCTCATTGAGCCGCTGCAAAGATCAGCGGGGTGCTGGATAGAAGAACTACCAGCGGTACTGTGGAGTTTAAGAACAACTCCGAATCGATCAACAGGCTATACGCCATTTTTTCTGGTATATGGGGCAGAAGCTGTATTACCAGCCGACATAGAGCATGATTCGCCTAGGGTCACCCAATACCAGTGGGCGAAGGAAGTGCAAAAATGATGTTGATCTGGGAAGAAGCGAGAACTGCATCGCCCGGATCCGCCATATATCAGCGAATTCTCTGACGCTACCATAGCCGGAAAGTGTGCCCCCGAGTCTTTCGGGAAGGCGATCTGGTGCTCCGGTTGGTACAACGTACTACTGGCATGCACAAACTATCCCCCCCATGGTAAGGGCCATTCATTGTGAGCAAAGCATTGCACAATGATTCTTACTATCTTATAGATGCAAAGGCATAGGAAAAGAACAAGGTGGACAGGTCCAGAGAGGAATCTAAGCGACCGTGGAATGTAGCACTACTTCGTCCCTTCTACACTTAGCTAAGAAGTGTATGTATCCGAGTCGTCTCATATGTCGGTATGTATGTCGGCAATGAGCTTATCAATGAAATAGCAGCGCCTCGAGCAGTAACTCGGGGACTGCCTTAATAATGTTTGTTGTTACTTCTTATGCGGTAGCTGGAATAAGTCGTTCTACTTAACCCGGATTAGTAATGTGTGAGCACCAAAAACCCAACTCTTCGACTTGCTGCTGTCCAACAAGAATTGGCTACATGGCAAGCAAGAGAACAAGTTTGGAATTGCGTAGCACATGAAAAACGACTAAGGAAATGAATTTATTCGAGCTAACATTTGGTTTTCGGACTAACCCTGTATTTATTTTCAAGTTATTATGCTGAATTATTTTGAGCTAAGCCTAAAAGTTTCTAAGTATTGTTAAAACAATTTTTGAAGCTCGGATTCGTAAGTCGTAAAACCGAATCAAGGTAGACACGGACCGAGCCAGAGAATTGGACGAACAAGAAAATGAAACTCGGGGACTACGCCCAAGTTAATCCGGCATAGAAATGTAGTAGCAAAATATCACATATCCAGCATACAATTGCACCCGGCATACCGGGGATCTGATAAATTTTCAAGTTTTTTGAACTAAGGAGCAGCAGGAGGAGGAAGTTCGGCGTCGTCGTCGTCGTTGTCTTCAACATCTGAGGCATCATCTTCTCCACCCTCATCCGACCCATCTTCAACGTTCTCAACGTGCTCGTCCCCAGCGGATTCCAGGAAGCTCGGTCCTTCAACCCAGCCATGGATGGGAGAATATTCGATAAGGCTATAGGCGCAATCCTGGCGCCAAGCTACCCACTCCAGATCATCGGTCCATTTGGATCCGGTACGCCGGCGTGTAAGGAGGCTGAGGTCGATCTTCTCGTACCATGTGAGAATATGGTGAAGGATAGTATCAGCTGCGGCACGCCCAGCGGACTCCCTCCAGAGGTCGAGCTGGGTCTCGATATCCGACAGCTTTTCAGCAAGAAGTGTGATCCTCTTCGGAGCGCTCTCACTGGGCCAGAACTTGTTGAAAATCCGAACGGCAACGTCGAGGAGATCTTTGTCGTAGTTCTTGATGATTTCCACGCGAGATGACAGGCTGACCAATAGGTCCTCCATGTCTAAGGGAATGCCCTCACCGTCAAGAGTGACGGGAGTACCCCTCTCTCGGCGAAATTTGGCAACAGCAGCGCTTGCAATAGAAGTACCCTCTGGAAAGTGGTCTGGAAACAACGCAAAGGAAGAAGGTAAAGAAAAGACATATGAGGTAACCCGGAGAATTATGTCGGATAAGGGAAAGGAACTTACGAGAAATATGGCTATGGATCCGGGTTAACTCCTTGATGCAGTCATCGCGTCTCTTGCGAAGTTGGTCAAGCTCAGCGATCGCCGACCCAAGCTGGATGTCGGATTCTTTGAGTAGATCCTGGTCCTTGGAAATCTGGACAGTAAGGCGCTCACGCTCTTCTGTGAAGTTCTGGCCAACCTTTTGGAGCTCAGTTTGGTGCTGGGCCTTCATCTTCTCCATCTCAGCCTTGAGCTTGGCAATCTCGTTGTCCTTAGTTCGGAGGAGAGCAAGCTCGTCATCTTTCTTCTTCAGCTCGGCTTGATGTTGCCCTGCTTGTTCGAGAAAATGCAGCATCATATCAGGCACGGGCACACTATCCTCAAGCGATGCTGAAATAGTATGTTGACCCGGCAGAGCCGAGGAGTGAATGTTTGCCGAGCCAAGGAGAAGAGGAAATGGAAAACACTGCAAGGTCGGACAAAAGAGGACATACCCCGGATTTCCTCCAAGTTCTTCCGCATGATCTTGTTCTCAGCCTCCACCCCAGCTGCAGAAATCGAATGAGGAGATTAGTTCGGCAGAAGAAGGTGAAGAAAAACGGAGAAGTGCCGAGGGAAAAAATTACCCCTCTTTTCATGTTCTGCAATAAGTGCAACATGTTTTGCGCGTAGCATCTTGTGGGTATCTAGCAGGTGTTGGAATTCAGCGCTCCGGCGATTGGTGGTTACCTGAAAAGAGTACAGAAGTGTAAAATTGGCTTGGTGCATATTGGAAGTGTACAAGATCCGGGCCAAGTGGAACTTAACCCGGCTCTAGGTGTGTGCATATTCGAAGTGTACAAGATCCGGGCCAAGTGGAACTTAACCCGGCTCTAGGTTTGTGCATATTCGAAGTGTACAAGATCCAGGCCAAGTGGAACTTAACCCGGCTCTAGGTGTGTGCATATTCGAAGTGTAAAAGATCCGGGCCAAGTGGAACTTAACCCGGATCTAGGTGTGTGCATATTCGAAGTGTACAAGATCCGGGCCAAGTGGAACTTAACCCGGCTCTAGGTGTGTGCATATCCGAAGTGTACAAGATCCGGGCCAAGTGGAACTTAACCCGGCTCTAGGCATGTGCATATTCGCAGTGTACAAGATCCGGGCCAAGTGGAACTTAACCCGGCTCTAGGTGTGTGCATATTCGAAGTGTACAAGATCCGGGCCAAGTGGAACATAACCCGGCTCTAGGTGTGTGCATATTCGAAGTTTACATGGAGCTACATTAGTTTTCTAATGAGCATCCGGCCGAGTAACAAGCTACTCCACCGGAGGCTCGGGGACTAATGGTTATTATCTACAGCATATAAAGGAGAAACGACATACCTCCATCATTCGCCCCGCGAGGTTAATTGCCTTAGCGGCGGTATTCATCTGGGCGGAAAATTCTGCGGGGCCGAACTTTTCCGGGAGATCGTCGTTGTGGACGAACTCTGCCTTATTCCAGTTCATGAAGAACTCAATAAGACTCGGAGGGTACCGCTCACCAGTGGGCATATGGGGTGCCACCAAGCCCTTTGTGTGCGCTTCTTTCCTCTCAACCAAGGCAAGGGCTGGGATGGTATGCAGAACCATCTGTTGCACATCAGTTGGCTCGGCAGGAACATCCTTCGCTGCTGGGGCTTTCTTGGGAAGCATCGACGATAGGGTTCGCTGCCCAGCCTCGACGGATGCTGACTTGGTAGTATCCGGAGCCTTTTTTCCCTTAGCTTGCTGGGAAGAAGTAACCGCAGTGGATTTCCCCTTAGAAGCTGCTGGAGTAGTTCCTCGCCGAGGCTGAGATGACTCGGACGAGGCGGAAGAACTTGGCATTGGAGCTCTTGTAGCTGAACTTGGAGCTGTGGTTGGTTTCCTTGGTGTCCGAACAGGTGCTGGTGCTGGCTCGGTCGCTGATACTGGAACTGCTGTTGGTGCTGGTGTTGAGATAGACTCGGTGGTTGCTGGTTGCGGCGATGCCGAAGTGGTGGACATCGTCGCCTCGGCTAGACCGACCCATCCTGCTCCAAGGTCGCGTTCCTCTCGACGAGGTAGTGCGGAACCCGGAGCAGCCGCAGAACCCTCCGGAATAGGGCTCAGTGGGCGTGACTCGTCGTCACGAGGAGGAGAAGGGCCGGATCGAAGCGGTGAAGAGATGCTTGATCCGCTCTGAGGGACCTCCACCGGAGGTCTGAAGAAGAGAATAATGTCAGAAGAGAAATAGCCATAATGCAAGGAAAAGCGAGTTAAGCAACGAAAGATGACTTACGCATCCGAGGTTTCGGCCTCCTTGGGTTTCCGAGCCCTTCGTGTCGGGGCTTTGCCTGCCCGCTTGGAGGCAGTCTTGTCTCCGGCCTTCTTTTGCCTTTTTATGGGCTGAGAAGGTTCGGAGGAAGAACTTGATGCGGCTCCGCGCTTCTTCTTCGACGCCACCGGAACTGGCTCGCCCGTAGCAAGTGGAAGATCCTCGTGGATATGCCCACCGGGGTTAGCTGATGCCGGAAAGGCAAAAGAAAGAGGGACAGCCTCAACAGGTTCAATCACGTCGACATCCGAGTCATCCTCATCATCGGGCCAATCTCTAAGAGAAGAAAATTTACCGCTGGGTCGTTTGGTAGCGTCGGTCATAGGGAGGAACATCTCCTGGTCCGGCTCCTCCTCATCCGGGATTTCTCGGTCCGGCGCCCACTTAAGGGTCGGATCCGTACCATCCTCAAGAGTTTGCTGAAGGAACAGCTGAGAAAAAGCATGAAGAACAGAGTCAGAAACACAACAAAAACCGACACATATTTGATCTGAAATAAGTTAGCCCCGCAAAGCTTACCGCGGGAGGGAGCCTGTCACGACAGTAGTGCTCAATTCCCCACGTCCATTCGGCGGAGAAGTCCCGGTGGGTGGTGAAGAGAGCCTTAACCCGGTGAAAAATCTCCGTGTTGCTCAGCTCGAAGGAGGAGGTCCGGTTGGGGTCGCGGCCGAAACTCATGTGGAACAACTTGTGGGTGTGCTTCTGGAGGGGAGAGATTCGGTTGCACACGAACGTGATCATGGCATCCTCGTTGCGTAATCCGAGTCTCTTCAGCCCCGCGAACCTCTTGTTAACTTGGTTGGCCAGAGCTATAGGCTTCTTGGGGACCTCCTCCCAGAATTCCATGTCAGGCGGACCCGGAGCGTAGGGCAGCAACCGAATCAAATCTTCAGTGCCCTCATTCCGTACATAGAAGAAGGTCCAGGCCCATCCTTTGCAGGAGTCAAGCCCGGTAACCCGGGGGAAAACGTAAAGTCTCTGGGGCGAGATGGAGGCAGCTCCGAATTGGGTGAGTTGCTTATCCTCCGACTCTACTTGGATGTTGGGGATGACGTTGCAACGAAGGCCGAAAAACCAGATCCACAGCTCCTTCGTGGGCCATAGTCCGATGTAGCCTTCGATCATAGAGGCAAAGGCGGAAAGAGAGGTGATAGAGTTGGCTAGGAGATGGTGCGGCTGCAAGTGGTAGGTCCTAACCCAATCGCGGAAGAAATCGCTCACTGGCAGACCAAATCCCCGTTGGAAGTGGGACAGGAACACGACGAACTCACCCGGATTGGGTGAGGGGGCCAGTTCGGCGGAGGGGAGATGAGCGGCGACACCGGCAGGAATGCGCCTGGTTCGGTAGAGCCAGTCAAGGTCATCTTGACAGACCCATGATCCGGCCCACGCATGATCCGCGTCCGCGTCCTCCTCCATCTCACCTTTCGGACGACGAGCTCCTCCTCCGTCATCTCGTATTCACTATCCTCACTGGAACTAGCGACGGCGGAGATCTGAGGCCTGGATTGGCGTGGACCCATGGCGAAGAAGCTGCGCAGCGGTGGCTGCGATGCAGAAGCACGGGGAAAGTGCAGCGGCGGCGCTGCTGCTAGAAGCACTGGCGGCGGCGCGGTCGCTAGGAAGACGAAGGAGAAAAGTAATGGGCAGAGGGGCGCAGAAGTGGGAAAAATGCGAAGGGGTGCGCCCCTCCGCTACTTAACCACCCCCAGAGAGGGTGAGTGGGATCGCGTTGCGCCAACGAGCCACATGTTGTGGCTGTGTATCGCGCGCCTCAGCCAATCGTAGAGGAGCCACACCGAGGGCCACAGAGCAGAAGCAATCCCGTGACGTGATGCACTGATGCGGTAAACGAGAAGGCAGGCGTGACGTGACCCTCGCACAGTGATAACTGACAATTACTGCGGCGGTTACTGTGCAGACCCTTAAAATAAGACAACATAATGATTATCCTCCACGTGGGTTGGCGTATGAGAGAAGGAAGCAGGGCCCGGATCAAACCATGGTAACCATGGGATCCGAGCCAAAGTGGTAACCCGGCCGGCAAGTGAAAACTTGGAACGTGCGAAGGGAACGTAAATCCATATAATCCGAGATAAAAAGCTGACTCAGAAATAAACGTCCAAGGCTCGAACATAAATGAACCTGATGTGGCCTTAGCAGCCAAGGCCGCTAACACCGCACCAGCTTCGGGGACTAATGTTGGGGGGATACCCCCGGGTAGGGTCACTCCGGGGTATAAGGGCCGAGTTAGCCGAGGTTCGGCGGGGTCAAAGCAGATGCTGGCCGGGTCACCTCAAGGCAGGCCGGATCACGGAGTAACCCGGACCAGGGGGTCGCCTAACATTGTCTCAGCCGACTTAAGGAGTAAGTCGGAAGTACTTGACTAACTTATATGCAGGAACAGGTATGGCCGGATCTACTATGATCCGGGTCCCCGCTTAGCTTCTGGGAGAAGGAAGGAATCTCTCTGGTCAAAAAGAAGGTCCGGTACGCACTGCATGAGCGAAGAAAGCAAGGGCAGGACCACCGGGTCATGGCCGACAAGGGTGACGACGCCCATGTCGGCTGACGCGGGCGCCGCAGAGGCTTACGTCGCTAAAGCATGTATGACACGGGGGAAAAGCACCCCTGTCGGTTTACCACTTTGAGAGGAGGCATATTCTTAGGAATATGCCTCCACGTATGCCCTAGGCAGGGACCGAGCCTCCTCTATATAAGGGGGCTAGGGTTCCAGTAGAGGGGGTTGAGTTCTTTGAGGCCATAGGGTTTTGGTCAAGGTTCTAGGGGTGAACTGTAGGCAAGAGTAAGAGAGCTCCTTCTTCCTCCTCTCGCCAATACAGCTCTAGGAGCACTTGTAATCTGCAAAGGCAATCAATACAAACTTCTGTGTGGGGAATCACTCCACTATCCCTCCCTGGATTCCCCTAGCGTGTATTAGTCCCCACCTTTAGCCTATCCATGGCATCTGCCGTGACACCACCACGACACATAGTACTAGCCCACTGTGAACCACACCTAGATTGATAACAAACTACTTAACACAAATGCCCTCCTTTGCTGCTACTATAGCAATCATATACTTAGCCTTTTTGTTGTAGTATCCTTCACAATGTCTTAACTTTGGAACTCATCCAAATCCACCATGGAACCTTCTTTCCATTACATTGTGCCACCCATAGTCTAAATTGACATAAATTTAATTTGTATCTTGTGACAAACTAGTATTGATGTAACACTTTACAATGAACTATTTGTAATTATTTGTCACTTCTACATAAATATATTCTTAGTTCTTCCAAAGATCATAAGGATATCCTTACTATTGTCCAATGATTATCTTATCAATCATTCTGGTATATGCACATAACATTTAGAGCATAGGACATATCTAGATATGTACATAATATGGTATACATTATTGATCAACATATTCATGTGATTTCACTCACCAAGTGTCAAAACACTTGAATCGTGTTTCACTTACCAAGCGTCGATACACTTGAATCTTGATTCAATCCTTTCCATGTGGCAAGAACCTTTCATATCGTTTCCATATTGAACTCATTCAATATCTCATATATGTACGTCTAGCATAACCATATTAGCGCCTCAATCTATCCATATAGACGTTGGTGCCTAATATTTTGGTTTTGCCCAAGTTTTTTACCGAAATCTAATTTTAATGAAATTCTTAACTTGTGTCAATAAAAGATACATCATTTCCAATCAACACCATGTATTCTACATAATGTATTAGAAATATGTCTTAGCTCTCCCACTTAATTTCTTGCAAAAGAAAGCATCTTCATCATCTCCGATGAAATTAAACTCTTTTAACATTTTCATCATGGTGAAGATTCCAACTCCGCTATGCTCACTTCAACCATTGAAGTTTGCATGCCCTTTTAGCATCCTTTGAATCAACAAAACCCTTCAGACCATGTCATGTACATGTCCTAGGTAACCATTCTATTAGAATAACTTTGTATTGTTTGTTCAACTACCATATACCAAAAATTGATATGTGTAGTGGTTGCTACAATAATCCGTTCAGAATAAATATCGATACAAAAGATGAAATATTATCGTAGTCAACTCCTTTGAACATTGTCGTAAATTCATTTCCGACATGTCGACCATTTCATAGATTTCAAACATCCATGTCTATTTCTTTATAGATCCAAATACGACCAATAGGCTTCATGCCTTTCCAGAGGGTCTTCTAAGTTCAAAAACTTGATTTCTCGTGTATGGAAACTATCACGGATTTCATGACTTCTAGTCGCTTTATGGAGTCAGGACCCATCATCGCTTATTTACATGCAGTCGTTTCATCATTATCAAAACAATAATGACTTCTTTTTCAAATCTTACTATTTGATTCCTATCCGACACATACGATTCAAATAGGAACTCTAATCTCCAAGATCACAACCTTTGTAATCACGAGAGCCATGAGCATTTTAGCCACCTCCAGGACACTTTCCGGCGCTACGCTACTTAGCACATGTTGCTTAGTTTCATCAACCTAATCAAAATTCTATTATCCTTCCACTTAACTTTTGTGAAAAATTCCTTCTCAAGAAACTTCACGTTTTAGGCGACAAACTCTTTTGTCTTCAGTGTTATGGAGGAATACCCAACTATTACTTTGGGATAACCTACAAAGACATGCTTATATGACTTTGGTTGTAAACATTTTACTTATGCCTAGCATACCAAAAATTTAAGAAAAGACAACTCAGTTTTTGTTCCGAACAATAACCCATATGGTGTCATTTCAACGGATCACGATGGTGCTCTTTTCAGTGTAAAAGCAGAAGTCTCTAAAGCTTTAATCCTTAAAACATAATGGTAGTTTTATAAATGACACCTTTGATCTTACCATGTCAAACAAGGTTTGATTTCATCTCTTGAACACTCCATACTCCTATGGTTTATCAGGAAATACAAATCATTGGAACAATTCCTCAAATATTAGGTGTTTTGCTAAACATGTAACTCAAATATATTCCTTTATGATCCAATCATAAATTATTTATTTTCTTGTTACAATGATTTTCCACTTCATCTTGAAAACCTTTGAACATTTTTCAAATGTTTCATACTTCTTCTTTATTAAATAAATATACACATATATTCACTCAAATTTCCGGAGAAAGCATATGAAGTTGAAAGATCCACCGCACAGGGCTACACGTAATGGACTATATACATCAACATGAACAATTTCCAATAGGTTAGTTGAGGACATCCCTATACTTACACCCACCCCAATTACTACTGAAGATGTTCTAGTTGTTGCAAGGAAGGATCAGTCCAATGAGATTAGAATTGGACCCATTACAAGAGATCGTGCTAAGCTACTTGAACAACAGGTGAATTCACTCCTAAATAAATCTGGTACTTTAATTGATGAGAACTTTATACAACCTAAGTCTATGCATTTATGTATGATCGGGTTCGTTGGAGAAACAAGCATGGCGTGAGGAGGAGAAGGGCTACAAGAGAAGCCCAGCATGATGATCGTCCAAGGATGCACGAGGGAGGAGCGGAAGGAAGGCGCAAGAGAAGATCATCAAGACGGAGGCAAGAAGCTCTGCAACGACTGGAGTGTCCGGCCGAGTCCACCCGGACTATCTGGCCTGCCTGGGAGAAGAATTGGTGCGGACAATCAGTACACCAAATCGGACACTACGTGGACACCACCTGGAAACTTTGAAGTTTCTGGCCGGACCAGAGTGTCCGGCCCGACCGAACTGTCCGGTCGATATCAACCGGACTGTCCGCCTGCCGACTCAAATCTGGTCCAAGTCGGTTGGATCAGTTTGAGTCGTATGCGTCTTAGTTTAGGTTTCTGGCTGCCCTAGCCACCCTTATAATCCCTTGGACTCCCCATAGTTAGGGTTGAGACCACGTTAAAACTATTTTGGAGTTGTCTCTTATTAGAACCTCTGGAATTACACTGTGATCGAATTATACTACTGCAATTGAGTGTGATCTGTTGTTCCATTGGTAATTAGTAGATTGCAAACTACCGTTCGTGGTCGACGGACGTGTGCGCAAGAGTGTGGTGTTGTGAATATCCCACAGGGTTTGAGAGTTGTTGCATTGGCATCAGGGTTCGAGCGAGAGAGTTATAGCTACAGGCTAGTTATCTATCATCCACTATCATCATCGACAAGTGCTTGATGAGAAGATCAGGCCACCCCATATCATCTTTGTATCAGATTTCCTTGTTTACTCAGGCTATGATCCACAAATCCATCCATAGATTAGTTTATTTTCAGTCCTATATAGAAAAACCTTTACAAAAAGATTTGCCATAGACTAGATTGCATCATTTTTGAGTTTTAGTTGCTGATAGTGTCTTCTCGTAGATCCAATCTACATGTTTTTCTCTTAGAAGTCTAGTGTTATTTTGTGTCTATGTTTAGGGTTCGATCTTGTTTGCGGCCATGTCCACCATCACCATTTTCCGTAAGTTTTCATCGTTTGTCCGAGTCCACATAGTGTCCCTTTGTTTGCATACCATAGACACAACCTATCTAAAGCATCCGTGCCTAGGAACGTACCCACGAGACTAGTTGCTTTACTCCGACAGGCTACTCATTAGGGTTTCGAAGTGCAAAACAAATCGACAGGCAAAACCGGACTATCCGGCATATCTAAACCAGACTATCCGGCTCGACCGGAGTCTCCGGCACGAATCATCCGGACTATCTGGCCTAGTTTGTTCTAAGTTGCTGCACTCGTGTTTGCTTTGACTCATATAGTTGAAAAAAATCAAAAAAAAGAGAAAATAAAAGAGAATCAGTATAAAAAGGAGAAAAGAGCTACAAGCGTGACAAAAAGAGATATCGAAGTGTACATTATTGGAGGCCTAGTTGATTATAGCACTTGTGGATTGAGAAATCTTGTGCCTGTTTACTTTGAGCTTTTTACTAGCGTCTCTCTTGTGCATTGCAATATTCCTTTTAATAAGTTGCTTTGCCATGTTTATCTCCACCGTGTGTGTTTCTTGGGTTTTTGTACGATCGGCACTAGGACTTGTTTGTAGTGTAGTTAGGATACCATACCTAGAGCTCCACCATAAATAACATGTGTGCCCTGTGATTGTTCTCTATACCCTTGATATTCACTTCATCACATCAGTGCATCAGTCTTTGATTTCGTTTTGGTAAAGCATCTCTATTCACTTTGGAATGGTAAGATCTGCTTTCTTGTCAGTTGGGAGTGAGTTGTGAGTGTTTCCACCAAACAGATTTTGACTTTTGCACTAACCTACTAACCATGTCTTTTAGTGATGATGATGTTGTGTCACAGAAAAAGAAGGATGATGATCTTGTTAATTGGTGGGAATATGAAGCATTGAAATCCCACTTGACACGTGTGTTCACTCACACGACAGATGCCATTGACAAGAATATTCAGGACGTGCAAGTGGCTTTGGGAGAAAATGAAGAGGCAGCCACTAAAATACAAACACAAGTGACAACTATTAACACTAATGTCATAGCTTTGCATCGTTCTATTGATGCTTTCACAGTAGCACTTGAGCAAAGACAGCAACAACCACCTGAAGACGTTGTTGAAGACGATGATGAAGGAAGTGTTGCTGGAGCTGCCCCAAATCTGGCAGGGGACATGCTAATCCCCCTGCGCCTGCGCTTGCAGCTGCACCTGCATATGCACGTGGTTTTACTCCTATTGGGCGTGCTCAACATGTCCCTAACCAAGTTGTTGATGATGGTTTGGGCAAGCCAAAATTCTCAATTCCCAAGTTTGATGGCTCACTTGATCCTGAAGTTTACCTCACATGGGAGTTGAAGATCGAGAAGCTCTAGTGTTTGTATGATTATATAGAAGACAAGAAGGTAAAGCTTGCAGCGTCAGAATTTGAAGGATATGCTTTGCATTGGTGGGATGCTATTGTGCAAAATAGAAGGGATGACAATGACCTTCCTATGATGAGTTGGCGCGAGATGAAGCGCATCATGAAGGATCGTTTTGTACCCACCAACTACTTGCATTCAGTTTTTGATAAGTTGACACAATTGAGGCAAGGAACCATGTCGGTTGATGAGTACTACATGGAGATGGAGACACTTATGCAGTGTGCTAGAGTTCGTGAATCCCTTGAGATGACCATGCAATGATTTCTCAATAATTTGAAGTTACCAATCAAGAGCATTGTTCGTCATCACAAGTACGAGACTATGAATGAACTATTTCATCATGCTAGAGAGGCCAAATCACATCTAGCTGGGGAAGCTAAGGCACGTGCGAGGTTTCCGTCTACCAGTCTTTTTTTGTCCAGGTCTACACTGCCACCACCTATGGCACCACCTGTAGCGGCTGCTAGCCACCCTTCACCATCTTCGGCCAAGCATTCTCCCATGCCATCTTATGGTTCTAATTCTAAGAAACCCGCTGCTCCTGCTGCTAGTTCTGGTTCCAATATGTCAACTGCGCATACTCGCGATGTGGAGTGCCATAGTTGTGGAGGTAGAGGTCATTACAAGTGAGATTGTCCAAACCTCAAGGTAATGTTTGTCAATGAACAAGGCGAGTATGAGAGTGGAGATGAAGTTGATCCTAATTGTCCTGATGACAATGGTTATGACAGTGAGGGAGGTACAGATGCTTTTCCTGAGCATGTGCCAACCATTATGGTTTCTCCACGTATACTTAGTGTGCAGTCTATTGTTGATTCGCAGCACTGCAACTTGTTTAATAAAAAGCACTCATTGTCCCTAACAAAGCTTGCAAAGTAATCATTGATGGAGGTAGCTGCAGAAATCTTGCAAGCAAGGAGATATGTGCCAAGCGAAATTTGACTTATTTACCTCATCCCAAGCCATACTACATACAATGGTTGAGTGACAATGGTGAGATGAAGGTAAACCATATGGTACGTGTGATTTTGAAATAGGGCCATACAAGGATTCTATTGATTTTGATGTGGTACCTAGGACTGTTTGCCATCTCTTATTGGGTCGGCCTTGGCTTTATGATCGTCATGTGCAACACAATGGCCGT
The DNA here is from genome assembly GCA_023614405.1 of Avena insularis. NCBI lineage: Eukaryota > Viridiplantae > Streptophyta > Magnoliopsida > Poales > Poaceae > Avena > Avena insularis. The sequence continues at coordinate 192,962,336 of CM042690.1, forward strand.
GCCAATACCTATCACTTGGAACTCAAGGGCAAGAAAATTAATATGCAGCCAATGACATCACAACATATTGTGAATGAGTCTCGTCAAAAGATAGAAGTGAACTTGAAGGATGAATCTATAGATAGGCGAGATAGTGTTGCAGCTGTACATGATGTAATAGAGGCCAAAAACAGTGATATAACGAAAAGTGAGAGAGTGCCTAATCTTTTGATATTAGCCACCAAGGAAGATATGAGAGAGTTTCGTGGGGATCCTATAGCCATGCCGCTTGTGCTCATGTATAAGGGCGAGGTATTGGTTTCTAACGACATGACCCCTATTTCTCTTGGTGTATCTACTATTTTGCGGGATTTTGGTGATGTGTTTCTAGAAGATGTGCCCGCGGGATTACCTCCATTGCGTGGCATTGAGCATCAAATCGACTTGATACCTGGCGCCACATTACCAAACCGTGCACCCTGCAGGACCAACCCCAAAGAAACAAAAGAGATATAGAAACAAGTACAGGCGTTGATGGATAAAGGGTACATTCGTGTTTCTCTTAGCCCTTGTGATGTTCCTATTATTTTAGTGCCTAAGAAATATGGTACATGGCGCATGTGTGTAGATTGTAGAGCTATTAATAACATCACTATTCGATATCGTCATCCTATTCCTCGATTAGAGGATATGCTAGATGAATTGAGTGGTGCTGCTATTTTCTCTAAGATTGATTTGCATAGTGGTTATCATCAAATTAGGATGAAAGAAGGGGATGAATGGAAAACTGCTTTCAAAACGAAATTTGGTTTGTATGAGTGGTTAGTTATGCCGTTTGGTCTTACTAATGTACCTAGTACATTCATGAGATTAATGAATCATGTTTTGCGAGAATTTATTGGTTGTTTTGTGGTTGTTTATTTTGATGATATACTTATCTATAGCCACAACGAAATTGAACATTGTAGTCATATCTGACAAGTTTTGCAAGTGTTGCGTGATAATAAATTGTATGCTAATCTTGAGAAGTGTACATTTGCAAAAGATAAGGTCATATTTCTGGGATATGTTGTATCTAAGCATGGGGTATAAGTATATCAATCTAAAATTGAATCAATTCAGAATTGGCCTATTCCCATGAATGTGAGTCAAGTGCGTAGTTTCCATGGATTAGTTGGTTTCTATAGGCGCTTTGTGAAGGATTTTAGCACTATTGCTGCACTATTGAATGATTTGACTAAGAAAGTTGTGCCATTTGTGTGGGGCGCAGCCAAAGATATTTCTTTTGATACATTAAAACGTTTGCTTACTTTTGCACCATTACTTGCATTACCTGATTTTTTTAAGCAATTTGAAGTTGAATGTGATGCTAGTGGTATAGGTATTGGTGGCATTCTGATGCAAGAGGGTTGCCCTATAGCATATTTTTTTGAGAAACTTACTGGTGCTAGACTGAACTATCCATTTATGATAAAGAATTGTATGCACTTGTTAGAGTTCTTGAAGTTTGGCAACATTATTTATGGCCAAAAGAATTTATCATACATTCTGATCATGAAACATTGAAGTATTTGAAAGCTCAACCAAACCTGCACAGAAGATTAGCTAAATGGGTTGAGTTTATTGAATCTTTTCCTTGCATCATTAAGTATAAGAAGGGAAAGGTAAATGTAGTTGCTCATGCTTTGTCTAGGAAAAACATGCTATTAACCCATCTTGATGTTAAAATTCTTGGACTAGAGAGTATTTGTGCACTTTATGCAACTGACAATGATTTTGCTGAACCATATCGTTTGTGTGCTCCTAGAACTGCATGGGATAAGTATCATATACATGATGGATATTTGTTTAGAGCTAACAAACTATGTATTCTAGAATCGTCTATGTGTTTGTTCTTAGTATAGGAATCACATGCTGGTGGTTTGATGGGTCCCTTTGGGCGTGAGAAGACATTGCTCATGATTGCTGACCACTTTTATTGGCCCAAGATGAGGCGTGATGTGTACAGATTTGTGAGTCGTTGCATTACATGCCACAAGTCCAAATCAAAGTTGAAGCCTCATGGTTTGTATACACCTCTCTCTGTACCTACTACACCATGGGAAGACATTAGTATGGATTTTGTGCTAGGTATACCTAAAACACAGAGAGGTCATGATTCTATATTTGTGGTAGTGGATAGGTTCTCTAAGATGGCTCATTTTATTGCCTGCCACAAAAGCGACGATGCGTCGCATGTTGCTAACCTGTTTTTCAGGGACATCGTGAGATTACATGGAGTACCCAAGATGATTGTTTCTGACCATGATGTTAAGGTCATGGATCTACTTTTGGAAGACCTTATGGGGGAAGCTAGGAACGAAGCTGTTGTTCAGTACTACATGTCATCCCCAAACAGATGGCCAAATGGAGGTGGTGAATAGAACATTGTCACAATTTCTAAGGACTATGATAAAAAAGAATCTGCAGGAGTGGGAAGAGTGTTTGCCACATGTTGAGTTTGCATACAACAGGGTTATGCATTCGACTGCTCAGCTTTGTCCTTTTGAGGTGGTGTATGGCTTCAAGCCATTGACGCCACTTGATTTGTTGCCTTTGCCATTACATGAGAGAGTTGATATGGAGGCATCAAAGCATGCTGAATATGTGAAGAAGATTCATGAGAAGACTCGAGAGGCTATTGAGAAGAAAGGAAAGAACATTGTTGCTGCAAGGAATCAAACATGGAAGGAAGTTTTGTTCAAGCCTGGCGACGTGGTATGGGTGCATCTGCGCAAGGACAGGTTCCCACTACTGCGACAATCCAAATTGAAGCCACGTGGTGCTAGTCCTTACAAGGTGTTAGCCAAGATTAATGATAATGCCTACTCGATTGATATACCTATTGCTGAGTTTGGTGGAGTTAGCAATAGCTTCAACGTTGTTGATCTATCACCATATGATGGAGAAGACCTTGGAGCGTCGAGGTCGACGCCTTTTGAAGGGGGGAGATGATGAGGACATCCCTATACTTACACTCACCCCAATTACTACTGAAGATGTTCCAGTTGTTGCAAGGAAGGATCAGTCCAATGAGATTATATTTGGACCCATTACAAGAGCTCATGCTAAGCTATTTGAACAACAGGTGAATTCACTCCTAAACGGATCTGGTAGTTTAATTGATGAGAACTTTATACTACCTAAGTCTATGCATTTATGTATGATCAGGTTCGTTGGAGAAACAAGCATGGCGCGAGGAGGAGAAGGGCTACAAGAGAAGCCTAGCATGATGATCTCCCAAGGATGCGCGAGGGAGGAGCGGGAGGAAGGCGCAAGAGAAGATCATCAAGACGGAGGCTAGAAGCTCTGCAACGACCGGAGTGTCCGGCCGAGTCCACCCGGACTGTTCGACCTACCTAAGAGAAGAATTGGTGCGGACAATCAGTACACCAAATCAAACACTACCTGGACACCACCCGGAAACTTTGAAGTTTCTGGTCGAACCGGACTGTCCGGCTAACTCCACCTCGAGTGTCCGGCCTGACCGAACTGTCGGGCCCATATCAACCGGACTATTTGCCCACCGACTAAAATCTGGTCCGAGACGTTTGTACCAGTTTGAGCCGTACGTGTCTTAGTTTCGGTTTCTGGCCGCCCCAGCCGCCCTTATAAGACCCGGGACGCCCCATAGTTAGGGTTGAGACCACGTTAAAACTATTTTGGAGTTGTTTCTTATTAGAACCTCTAGAATTACCCTGTGATCGAATTATACTACTGCAATTGAGTGTGATATGTTGTTCCATTGGGAATTAGTAGATTGCAAACTACCCTTCATGGTCGACAGCTGCGTGCGCAAGAGCGTGGTGTTGTGAATATCCCACAGGGTTCGAGAGCTGTTGCATTGGTATCAGGGTTCAAGCGGGAGAGTTCATAGCTACAGGCTAGTTATCTATCATCCACCATCATCATCGACAAGTGCTTGCTGAGAAATTGGGCCACCCCATATCATTAGTCATCCGTTCCTCTTTGGCCTATGAATGGAGTTTCAATTATCTCGAGGAAAGTCTCACAAGCGTCAGTTGATCAAAATCAAAGACTCTAAAAATCCATCATCATGGAGTTTCTTCATGTTTTCTTTCCAATATAATTTAAATAGCGATGTCACTTTGTAAGTGATCTTTCAATCATTTGTCTTGCGACATTTTAGCATTAGTTTTTATGGACGGATTTCTCCAACTAGTATACTTGTAAAAGTTCATCCATCTTCTATGGAATACGGTAATTATTTGAACAACCATTATTCTCATAATACCGGAACAAAATAACAATTATTAAAACAAATCTTAAAGGCAAGCTTTGATGTCAACGAGAAACACACTAACACTTTATTTGTTTTCGATGAACTTCATCACATATTCTCTTGCTAGTTACTTAGGCCATTGTAGTTCATGAATTGTGTTGTTCTGTATGACAGTTCACACCAACCAATTTGGTATCCAATACCCAAGAACCACATTGTTTAACAAGCAAAAAATACAGCCATAACATGTATATCATCTATGTACCTAAGCTGGACATTTCCAGTCTTTCTCTTTTCTGCCAAATATTTTATAGATTCTCTTTCAGCATTTCCTTTTCCTTTAAAAGAATCTATCAACATCAATAGTGGCACCATACACATGACACATAGTCCAAAGCGTGTATAGTCAAATACTAATACCTTTGGACTTGCACTTTGAATTGGATCATCATCATCAAAAGTTTGGTGTTCTTTCAAAAATCCATTCTTAAGTAATATTTTAGTGTAGCAAACATTTTACCTACATCTTCTATCCATCCTTATCATGACAACTTTCATGATCAAGCTACTATAACCTATAAGGGTGAATCGTGGGTATAATGTCAGTTCCCAAAACCTTTTTGGGAGATTAGGATGCCTAGCATCTCCAACCTTCGCAAATTATCATACAATATGAGAACATGTGTTTTGCCAAATTATAATCTATTATATTTCAACCATAAACATTGTTTTAGATATCACAATATCTTCCACACACGACGGTTTTTGAAATAGTTATTTCAGCTCCTAGATAACCTTGATACTAAAACATCTTTTGAATATCAAGGATCATGGAGGCAAACATGATACTTTAGATACTAACACTAGAATTGTTACTCTTGCTTTAATACTACTTATTAAACTTCATGGAGTAAATGGAATTTGCTGAAAGTTTATAATAGGACTTTTAAACTTTAGATTGGCACTCAAAACAATACGATACCAGTTCGTAAAGTAAATATCCATAATTCTATAGTTCTACTAACCATAAAGTAGTACACGGATGCCAATGACTACAACAAATTATACAAATTCACTTTGATTTTAGTTTATGATAAATTGAGTTTGACTAATCCAAATTACAAATAAACTCCCACTAAAAAACATCCCTCGTGTCTTTTTGGTGATTACATGAACCAAATCCCCTACACCAAGACCGCTCATCACGTGAGTTGGTGTAGCTTCAAAGGCAAGCATCTATATGGTCATCATATCAACCATATGACTCATGCTTTACCTTTCGGTTCGTGTTCTGAGGCCATGTATGTACATGCTAGGCTCGCCAAGTAAGAACCTTAGTACTCGTGTGTGTAAAGCTGTCTTACACCCGTATTATGCGAACGTAGAGTCTATCACACTCGATCATCACATGGTGTCTCGAAATGACGAACTTTCTTAACGATGCATACTTAAGGAAGAACACATTCTTATCTTGATATGTAAATGAGGGTCATCTTATAATGCTACTAAAGCACCAAACAAGCAATATAAGATGCAAAAAACATCATATGCAAAAAATGATATGATATGGTTCCTGCACTTGATCACTATCTTGTGCATTGTGGCATGATCTTCATCGTTCCCATATGTGTAAGGCCAAGGTCTATGGAACTTACACTTTGATATGTTATAATTTCCAAGAGTATCAATCCATACTTGTAACATCCCAAAACTTTAATCAAGGTTATCAAGTTCAAATCACCCAATTTAGGGTTAACAAAAAACTTTTATTAAAGAAAAGGCATATGAATGCATGTGCGTTCGCATTAGTGTAGAATTGTGTGCATATGTCATGCTTGATTGTTCTAAATGTTATGAAATGGTTTAAAGGTGAATGCCACATCATCTAGACCATTTACAAACAAAATCCAAAGAAAAAGAAATCAAATAAGAATAAATAAAGCAAATGGTCATTTTGACCAAAGTTAACCACTAGGCCACTTTGAGTGTTCCTAGAAGAGAATTTCTAACAGAAACATTTCTACTTCTTTCCCCCCTTGCTAGATCAAGTAAAGATGTACCAAGGCCCACTTTACCAACTTACAAAAACATCCAGCAAATCAATTTAATGGACATTTGAAAATTGAATCCAATTAATATGTGAAGATCCCACTTTTTCAAAATCCCACCAAATCAACTCCATTTTCCAATCCCAAGCAATCATAGATAACCAACCATAAGTGTAGACCACTCACCAAAATTGAGCCAAAAATTCAAATTTAAATCTCATGCGGGCATTGTGTCGAACACTTTGGTGAGCACAGAAATAGCTGCCAAACTTTTACTGTTTTTGATCAATGCTTTGTCTACCATTTGTCACCAAAACTTGTCCCTGGTCTCCCACAGTCCCAACTAGCACCGTAGAACCACTCCCCCTTGATGTTTGCACCAGTGCCGAGCCACCCCGAGCACCCCCATGCCGGTCGACCATGGACCGCTCACCCCGGACCGCCCCGAGCTCGCCCATGATGTCTAGGAGGTAGCTGCGACCACACTGCCGCCCCCTATTCACTCGCCGAGCGAAGCCAAGCCGTGGACCACCCCAGTAAAGCCACGCCCAGAGCGTCTGCGCCATGCCAAGCACGCGCCAAAGCGCCGCGCCTGACTAGCCCGCGCACGCCGCGCCTCGACCTCATCCCGCACGCACTACTCCGCCATGACCCCAACAGCCGCCCGGACATGCCCGTTCGCTTCCGCCCGACCCGTAGCCACCATGCGCCACATCGAACACTGCCTCTACTGCGTAGAGCACCACACGTTCCTGACCAATATAGACCGCGCCTTGCCGCTCCATCAAGCCCGTGAGAACTGCCCTGAAGCAATGCATCGACCGCCGCTCACAGCCATGCTGATAAACGCTCGTAGCCATGTCGCCAGAACCGCCTGACCATGCTGCTTTGCCCCTCTCTCCGCAGTATAAAAGGAGGCCACCCCCAGCCTCCATTTCCACACTACCTCACTCCCCTCTCCTTACTAATCCTTCCCACACTCTCCTCGGAGCAAGGCGAGCCTCAGTTCACCGGAATTGCACCGGAGTTGGCCGCTGTAGTTGAAGAAAGGTGTCGTCGATTGGAGCCGCCCCAAGAGCTGCCGCGACCATGCCTCGAACCGTCGTCGTCTACCAGCTCGAATGCCCCCATCACCGACCTTAGCTGGAGCCTAGGTGAGCCACAACGCACCCCCACCATGCCGCTAGGTTTCGTTCTCGCCGGCGAGCTGTTCATCGGGGACGACGAGCCTCAGCCATTAGATTAGATTCTAATCGTAACGCCCAGATCGCTCGGTACCACTTCGTGATACGTCCAAAATGTATCTACTTTCCTGAACACTTTTGCTATTGTTCTTCCTCTAAACTTGTGTGATTTGGATACAACTAACACAGACTAATGCTATTTTTAGCAGAATTACCTTGGTGTCTAGTTTTTGTGCAAAAAATCAACTATCAGAAAAAAAACCGGAAATATGCCAAAAATCCTATTTCACCAGAAGACGAGACGGAGTAGGGCCACGAGGGGCCCACACCACCTGGCCGCACGGGCCAGGCCAGGCCATGCCTGGGGGGGTGTGGCCGCCTCGACTGCCCCCTCGGCCTCCCTCTTTGCCTATAAGTTGCCTCTTGACCTAAAAACCAAGGGGGGTTCAACGTTTTTCTAGAAAGAGTTCCGTTGCGTCGCCACCACCAGATTCCACGATTCGGAACCAGAAACTCTGTTCTGGCACCCTGCCGGGATGGGGAATTGGAAGAGATCATCGCCATCATCATCACCATCGCTTCTCCATTGACCATCCATGTTTCCCCCATCTATGAGTGAGTAATCCCCCGATGTAGGCTATGGGGATGGTAGGGATTGGATGAGATCGTTCATGTAATGGCATCAGATTGTTAGGGCATGGTGCCTAGTATTTATTGTTACTGCTTTTTGACTTTGTTGCAACTTGCTATGCTTAATGCTTGTCACTAGGGCCCGAGTGCCATGATTTCAGATCTGAACATGTTATTGATTCATTATGATAGTATTTTTTATGGTCTTACCTGCAAATTGTATACACATATTGTTGTCCGGAACCAAAGGCCCCGAAGTGACAACAATCGGGATAACCGGAGGGAATGGCTTTGATGTGAGGATCACATGTGTTCATGGAGTGTTAATGCTTTGCTCCGGTGCTCTATTAAAAGGAGCACCTTAATTACCAGTAGTTCCCTTGAGGCCCCATTGCAAACGGGCTGGCAGGATAAAAGATATTGTGCAAGTTCTCATTACAAGCACGTATGACTATATATGGAACACATGTCTATGATTATTTAGTACTTGGATGCTTTATCTTATTTATCTCCAAATGCCCTATGTTTTGATTGCCATATGAATTGTCTTGTCCATGCAACGCCCGTCCATCCATCCCTATGCCTACCGCGCTTTAGTCCTACTGTTTACTGCAATTGTCATTATTGTCTTTACTTTTACTACTGCTATTACTTTGCTATTGCTACTACAAAACTGTTACTACTGATAAACTGTTGTGAGCAAGATTGTTTCCAGGTGCAGCTGAATTGACAACTCAGTTGTTAAGGCTTATAAATATTCTTTGGCTCCCCTTGTGTCGAATCAATAAATTGGATTTCACTTCCCTCGAAAATACTGTGATACACCCCCTATACTTGTGGGTGATCAAGACTATTTTCTGGCGCCATTGCCAGGGAGCATAGCTTTATTTATCAAGTTCACTTGGAATCACTATTGTTCGCTACCATCCATCCATCATGGGTAAGTCTCGTGATGGCAAGGTTCCTATTTTACCATCCACTACAAGAAGAGGTACGGTTCTAAACACCTCTGTTGCTCTTGATTCACCATCTGTTATGAGTAAGCTCCTTACACCACCACATACACATGCTACACACACTGATACTACTGCTGAATCTGAAACTTCTGATACTTATGATGCTGCTTCTACTGTGCTTGATAAGAGTGGTTCATTAGGTACTTTCCTAGATGCTACGATTGCTAGAACTATAGCTAGAAATACTGAAACTCCTAATGAAGACACTACTACATGTCAGTTCACCTGAGTCTAGAGAGAGTTATGATATTGAAGACTGTTATATTGAGATGACCGATGAATTTATTAAAGAATGTAAAAACACCCATGATAGGAGTGCTATTAAGAGTCTCCTTGAGAGGCGTACTATAAAACCCAAATTGTCTCCTAATGCTAAGTTTGCTGCATCTCCCATAAACATTAAAGATAAGGATTGTGATTTCTCCCTTGATCTATCTTACATAGCTATTGTTGAGAAATAACCTTTTTGTGGGACTAAGAATGAAAGTGCGATAGCACATATGACTGAGCTCTCTAGCATGAGTGGCCTGTTTTCTGATGATATTAAGATGCGCACCTACTTTGTTGCTAAAATTTTCCCTTTTTCACTGAAAGGAGAAGCTAAAACTTGGTTTAATAATTTACCTCTTGGATCTATTGATATCCCTAATTGCTTGATTAGTACATTCCTGCAGAAATATTTTCCTCCTAGTGCTAGACATGCTATTTTGCAGGAACTTTTTGATTTTAAACAGGGAGAAAAAGAGATATTGCCTGAATCATGGGCAAGGTTTTGTGCTTTGATTCATGCACAGGCTGGTTGTCCATTACCTAAGAATGAGCTTCTTTATATATTTTATAATGGGCTAACTAAAGAATCTAGGACATACCTGGATAGTTGTGCTGATTGTGTTTTCAGGAATAGGACTCCCAAAGAAGCTGATGAATTAATGGCTAAAATAAGCAAGAATTGTGAAGACTGGACTCCTCCTGAACTAGCTATACCCGAGACAACTATACCTGGACCAACTATTCCTGCGCCTATATCAACATCAAAGAAGAGGGGAGTTATTGAACTAAATGATGAAGTGATGAAGGAAGCCAAGAAATGTCTTAAGGAGAAGGGAATTAAAGCTGCAGATGTAAAGAATTTACCTCCTATAGAAGAATTATGTAAGCCAATTCCCCACTCATCCACTATTTAGGTACACTCTCTCCAACATTTTGATGAAGGTGATATTCCTTACTCTAAACCTCCTGATCAATGCTTAGAAGAATTTGATGCTTTTATTGTTAAGCAAGATAATTTTAATAAAAGGGTGCAAAATCATCTAATGGAAAACACTAGAGCTATTATTGAGTTGAAGGATATTGTGGAAAGGACCTCTAATGATGTTAAAATGCTTGTTAAACATTTTCAAATGGTACAAACTCAAATTGATCAGCTTATTAAAGTACAAAAAGACTTTCTAATTAATGCTGCTAAAGAAAAACATGCTTATGAAATTAGAACTAGAAGTGGTGCTGCCACCCAGGATCCTCTATATCCTGAGGGGCATCTTAAAAGAATTGAGCAGGATTCTCAACAAGCTGAAAATAGTGGTACTACTCCTAAGAAAAGAAAGAATAAACATAAAACTATTGTAGAACCTTCTGAACCTGCTAAAGATCCTAATAGTATATCTGTCTCTGATGCTAAAACTAAAAGTGGTAATGAATAAAATGATGCTCCTAAAGTTGAAGAAGAACCTAAAAGGCACACTAAGAATACTAAATACACTAAATAAGATTTTGTTGCTAAGAAACATGGTAGTGAAAGAGAGCCTTGGGTACAAAAACCTATGCCTTTCCCTGATAAGAAACACAAGCCAAAGGAAGATGAACACTATAATAAGTTTTGTGAGTGGATGAAACCTTTATTCCTGCAAATTCATTTGATTGATGCTATTAAATTGCCTCCTTACTCAAAGTATATGAAGGATATTGTCTCGAATAAAAGGAAGATCCCTAATGAAGAAATCTCTACTTTGCTTGCAAATTATTCCTTTAATGGTAAGGTTCCAAAGAAACTTGGGGACCCAGGGATTCCAACTATTCCTTGCTCTATTAAAAATAGTTATGTTAGAACTGCTTTGTGTGATTTGGGAGCAGGAGTTAGTGTTATGCCTTTTTTCTCTCTGTAAGAGACTTCAACTAGAAAAATTAATACCAACTGATATATCTTTGCAAATGGCTGATAAATCTACTACTATTCCTGTTGGTATATGTGAGGATGTACCTGTTCAAGTGGCTCATAATTGCTTGATATTAACTGATTTTGTTGTGTTTGAAATGCCTGAAGATGATAATATGTCTATTATTCTTGGGAGACCTTTTCTTAATACTGTAGGAGCTGTTATTAATTGCAATCAAGGAAAGGTGACTTTCAATGTTAATGACAAGGAACATACTGTCTATTTCCCCAAGAAGATTGATAGGACTTATGGTTTGAATTCAATTGAACATGTTGAGGGCATTCAAGTTGGAGAAATATATTGTCCCATACCAAGAGAAAAATATGAAACTATTATGATTGGGACCATTGCTATCAAGGTTGAGGTAACATAATCATTAGTGGAATTTAAAGTTTTGTTTCATATAAAATTGTTTTGGTAACAAGACCTGATCAACCTTATTAACAAAAGGATTTTAATGAACAAAACAATGTTTTCACCATGATTATATTTGCTTACTTTTATTTTATCCATTTTAGTTTTTGCTTTCGTTTAGTTTACTTTTATATTGTTAGTTGCTTGCATATTAGAGTGTCTTAGAACTTCTGAAGTTTTAGCTTTGTTTTGTCATTGCATCATTCCAAGAACATCTTTCTATCAGAAAATCATTCGTCTATACCTGAAAATTCCTCAAAAATAAAGTGTCTCGAAAAATTCTAGAAAATTCATATTTTTACGTGAAAAAGGGGCAGAGAAGTGCCTGGAGAGTACCAGGGGGCCCACCAGGCAGGCACTATAGGGGTTCCACGCATGAAAACAATAAAATTTTACTCTACGCCCCTGAACCCCTGAAGCTGCCAGGACCTATCTATTAGTAATACAGTAACAGGAGGGGCTTTTCGCGAACTTACCCTCGAAGACCAAAAAGCGTTGTCAATGCTTAGGAGAGCATGGTTGATGTAGACGAGCCGAAGCCAACCTCAAGGTCGTGATGAAGTCCTTGCGCTCCTTCTGGCTCCAACAACTTGAGTGCCTCAAGTGTGACACCTCGTGGGAGTTACACACGTCTAGTGCCTGACAATGACTTCCGCTTCCCTGATCCAGTGAGCTATGGAAGTAGAGCTCCGGATCCAATTCGTGACAGCGCAGCATGGTGAAGATGTCTCGCCATGCAGTCTAGACTTGGGACCACGATCACGAGAGAGAGAGAGGGGGGAGAGAGAAAATATCAATTGGAGGTCCTCCCAAAAGTGGGGAGACCTTTATTGATTATTGGGTGTATTTTCTAGGCCAAATACCCCACTATATATGGGGGGAGGGGAGGTACTACCTCCCCTCAAGTTCCGGGGTGGGACTAAAGGAGAGGAGGGGGAGGGGTGGCACCGCCGGCCACCCCCATGGGCCACTCGCGGGAGGGCTGGCCCACTAGGGCGCCGGCCACCCCCTTGGCCCCCTTCTCCCTCTCTCCTTTCCCTAATGGGCCCTCTCCCCTCCGGGAATTGGCCCATTAAGCCTTTGACCTTTTAATTGTTTTTCTCTTTATTTAAATAATTATGAATAAATGATTAAATCAATATTTAACATTCTTTCACATATTATCTAATCTCCGTGGCTATGGAACACCTTCCACCTCCACTCCGGACTTACCGAAATCCTTCCGGTTTTCTCCCTTCTTTTCTTCGGTGATTCTACCGATCCCATAAACACTCTCTAAGCATCATCAAGCCCTTAAGCGTGATACCCTATGGTTCGGGAACACTCCAGACATGGTCGGGACACTCCCGCACCAATGATCAATAGAGGGACCTGGATGGCCATGTGACCCCTGTGCGTTCCATGAAGATCTTTTGTCGTTTGAACCGAGACAGTCGTGTCTTATTCCCTTTGTCATTCGATACTTGCATTTCCCGAGACCTGATTAATGACATCTTCATGTCGAGTTCAATCTCGTTACTGAACAATGCTATTTGACTCGTTCCAACAAGTGATATCCCCGTGATCTAATCACACGGTGCGCAGCTATTGGATATAACTTCTCCGAGTGGGCCCTTAAGTATCTTCCCGTCACATGGACGGACAAATCCCGCTCTTCACATATATTGCCTCTACGGTTTCCTCCGAATACCTGAACACACCTTTATAACCACCGTTTTACCAGATGGCGTTTGATGCTATCTAAGCATTCTCGAGAGACAGTGATTGATATAGCCTCACGGTCTAAGGAATAGTCTACGAGGATCCTTTTCTAATCATCGTAACTTGAACTTCGTGACATGATCGAATCACGATGTTTAGGTTGGGTATTGGTTCAACATCTCATTCTCAGAATGAGATGACCTCATTTCCAACTGGCATAAATGCCACATGATCAGGAAACATGATCATCTGTTGACCAATGAACCAGTGACTAGAGTTTCACTGGGAACCCCTGGTTTGTTTATATATCACACGTGTATTGATGTTTCCACTCAACACAGTTATAGCATGATACAAAACTTAATCATAAACTATATGAAATATGATAATAGTCCTTACTACTATTTGTCTCTAGGGCATATTTCCAATAGGCACACCACCTGGTGGCACGGCCAGCCCAGGGGCGCGCCTGGCCATGGTATGGGCCACCCTGGCCCTCCACTCACTCTCTCACTTGCCACTTCTTTCTCTCTCCCGAGAAAACACCAGTTCTTTGCTCGAAATCGCGTTCTTGCTGTTCTTCCCCACGATTTTTCGATCTCCTTGCTCAGCCCATCTTTGCTGCTGAAATTTGGAGCATTTGTTCTCCGATATGTGACTCCTCCGTTTGTCCAAGTAGATTTGTTTTTAGTGGTTTATATATTGAGTATTTTGCTGCTGTAGGTGACAGGTTATGAGAGCTTGTAAGCTTGTTCAATGCTTAGAGATATTGTTTTGATGCATGTTTAGGCCTCTTACAAGTCCCTATGAGTAGTGCCCTTCATTATTTATTCACTTTGCAATCACTTGTGTAATGGATGTTAAAATTTCAGAATAGAAGATGAATGAATATCAACTCAACCAACATGAACTGAGGGTGCCCGAGGTTATGAAGGTTCACCGAGAGGAGGAAGTTTTTCCTTCCATCTATCCATGCTCCGAATTCATGAGGGCCGCAGGAATTTCCCAGGACTTCCGTACTTTAGTTGCTAATGCAAGATTGGAGCACTTTGTGGAAGATGAACCTAGTCAATTTGTGAAACTAACTATGTCTGTGGTGCAGGACTTTCGATTTAGTTGCTCTTTGCCTAACCCCATGGTTCACTACAAAATTTACAATATAGCTGTCGACCTTCCTCTTGATGACTTTTGTGCAGCTATTAAGGTACCTCAGTGGGGATCGTGTGGAAGGATTAAAGAGCGACCTGCACCACTCATGGACTTGTATGCGGAGATTTGCCAAGGGAGCAGCTTCTCGAAGGAGAGCGGGAAAATTCGTAACATTCATCTCCTGTCTATTCGCTACTTTGCTTACTTTATTGCCAAGTGTGTTCTCGCTAGGAAAACTGCTAATAAGTTATCCTCATATGATCTAGCATTCATCTCATCTGCTTTAAACGAGATAGGACTTATTACTTGGGTGCCTTGATAGCTTTCCGTCTTGCTGCTAACCGCGAGAAAGGTGGAATTTATGGAGGCCTCATAGCCTCTTGTTTATTAGCTTTGCATGGTATAGTGCCTCATCATGTAGACCTACAGTTTCCCATAGAAAGGCTTGACCTTAATTCCATGATACATCATAAATTTGTTTCTTCTTGGGCTAATTTGAGTGATCTATCTTATGAAATAACCTTTCTCAAGGCTGGTTGGAGAAGGAGTAAGTCCGAGCAAATTGTTCTTTTGCCTGCACCTGTTTTGTTTAACCTTGATACCAGGGTAGGATGGTCACTCACTGAGGAGGAGCTTGATGCGTACCTAGGAGAGCTCTCCCAACAGGAGCAGGATAATAGAAGGGAGGTTACAGATGATTTGGTCCAGCCCTTGAATGAGGGAGAGTCTTCATATCAGCAGCCTACCTATAATTGGGGAGCTTCTTCTTCTTCCCAAGGGCCTAACCACGATCATTCTTACAATGACCCGCCTGCTTGGAACCCTTACCCGCGTTGGGGTTGATACCCACTTAGGCCAAAAGCCTTACCTGCTGGGCAAATCGGAGGTGCGTCTGGTTGGCGTATTTCTAGCACCCGATGCATCGTTGGACGATGTCGGTGGCGTCGGCATGCGTGGTGAGCCAGTAGAAACCGTGCCGCATGGCCTTGGCGACCAGCGACTTGGCGCCGGCATGATGGTCGCAGTCGTCGGCGTGGATGTCCTGGAGGATCTTGCGGCCTTCTTCTGGCTGCACGCAACACTGGAACACGCCAGTCACGCTGCGTTTGTGGAGCTCATCGTTGATGATGACGAAGGATTTGCAGCGGCACACAATCATGCGCACTTCTGTCTCGTTGCTTGGGAGGATCTTGTGCTCCAGGAAGGCGACATATGGCGCCGTCCAGTCGCTGGGCTCCATGATCATGGCGACTAGGGCCGGCTCGGGTTGTAGTGGTATCCCGATGTCGATCTCCTTCGGTGGGCAGATCGAAGGTTTGTGGATGATGTCGAGGAAGATGCCTGCGGGTGGCGTTTGTCGAGCCGACCCGATGCGGGAATGGGCATCTGCCTCCTCATTCTTGTGTTTGTCAATCCACTCGACTGAGTAGCCGTCAAAGTGTCCTCCCAGCTGGTCTACCGCTTGGCGGTACGCTATCATTGTCAGGGAGACAGCGTCACAGGTTCCAGCGACCTGGCCGGCGACTAGGTCGGAGTCGCCCTAGCACCGTAGGCGGTTGATGTTCATCTCCTTGGCGGCCCGCATGCCGTGAAGGAGGGCCTCGTACTCTGCCATGTTGTTGGTGCAAGGATTGAAGTTGAGGTGGAGCACGTAGCGAAGCTTGTCTCCCCTGGGGGAGGTCAGTATGACCCTGGCCCCTGCACCGTCGACGTTCTTGGACCCGTCGAAATGGAGCGACTAGTAGTGGAGGTATGGTAGCTTCTCCGGCTGATGTGCTTCTTCCCAGTCTGCGAGGAAATCAGCCAGGGCTTGCAACTTGATCGCTTTGCGGGGCTCGTATTTGATATTGTGTACGCCGATTTCGATGGCCCACTTGGTGACTCGCCCAGTCGCCTCGTGATTACGTATTATGTCTTGTAGTGGTGCGGAGGAGATGATCGTGATTGGGTGCTCCTGGAAGTAATGTGGGATTCGCCGTTGAGCTCGGAATACCTCGTATACCGGTTTCTAATACTGCGAGTAGAGCTGTCTTGAGTCCGTCAGGACTTCGCTGATGTAGTAGACGGGACGCTGTATGGGGCGCTCCTTGCCCTCATCTGGCTGTTCGACGACCATCACGGCGCTGACGACTCGAGTGGAGGCTTCCATGTAGACGAGCATTGGCTCTTTGTCGACTGGGGTGCTGAGGAGTGGGGCCGCGAGTAGCACTTCTTTGAGCACTTTGAGTGCGTCGTCCGCCTCCGCGTCCCATTGGAACATGGGGTTCTTGCGCATCAGGCAGTAGATGGGCATTGCCTTCTCGCCGAGCCGGGGGATGAAGTGACTAAGAGCTGCGACTCGCCCGGCCAACTTCTGGACGTCGTGCAGGCACTCGGGTTTCCCGAGTCACGCGATGGTGTCGATCTTGGTGGGGTTAGCCTCGATGCCTCGCTTGGAGACTACGTATCCCAGGAGCTGTCCGTTGGGGACGCCGAAGGTGCACTTTCCTGGGTTTAGCTTGATGTTGTACCTCCGCAGGTTTGCGAAGGTTTCGGCCAGGTCGGCGAGCAGGTCGTCCTGGCGGGTGGATTTTACCACCACGTCGTCGATGTAGACGTGAATGTTTTGGCCAATTTGGCTCGCAAGGCACTCCTGCATGCACCTTTGGTACGTGGCGCCGGCGTTCTTGAGGCCGAACGTCATGGACAGGTAGCAGAAGGCGCCGAATGGTGTGATGAACGTCGTCTTCTCCTCATCCTTGACCGCCATTTTGATCTGGTTGTAACCAGAGTACGCGTCGAGGAAGCACAGCGACTCTGATCCTGCGGTCGAGTCGATGATCTGGTCGATGCGCGGTAGGACGAACTCCTCCTTTAGGCAGGCGCTGTTGAGGTTGGTGTAGTCGATACACATTCTCCACGCGTTGTTCTTTTTCAGAACCAGGACTGGGTTTGCCAGCCACATGGAGTATTTTATTGGCCGAATGAAGCCTGCGGCTAACATACGTTGTACTTCTTCGGCGATTGCTCGATGGCGCTCTTCATTGAAGGGCCGTAGAGATTGCTTTACTGGTCGCACTTTGGGTTCGGCGTTTAGTTTGTGCTCAGTGAGTTCCCTTGGGACACCTGGCATGTCATATGGTTTCCATGCGAAGATGTAACGGTTCTCACGGAGGAACCTGATGAGTGCGCTTTCCTATGCGGGGCTGATGTGCGCCCCAATGGTGACCGTCTGGCTGGATTCGCCCGGGACGAGCTCGACGGTGCGGGTGTGCGTGGTCGCCTCGAATGGGGAGTTCGCGGTGGTTGGCTTCTTCAGGATGGTGGGGTCTTCCTTGTTGATGTTGCCCGCGTATTTCGCGAGCTCCTCCGCGTGGTCAGTCTCCACGGCGATGACGGCGTCAGTGAGCTCAGCGCCTTTATCCTCGCATTCCACGGCCATATCGGGGTCGCCGTGGACGGTGATGATGCCACTCGGCCCTGGAAGCTTCATCATGTTGTATGCATAGTGGGGGGACGCCATGAATTTGGCGAACGTTTGGCGTCCCAGGACGCAGTGGTAGGGGTTGCGGAAGTTCACCAGCTCAAACACGATCCTCTCTGTGCGGTAATTTGCCGATGTGCCGAAGGTGACTAGAAGTGTCACTTTTCCAATCGGATACGCCTTCCGACCGGGGACGATGTCGTGGAAGGTTGTCAGGGTCGGCTCGATTGCTGCTTCTAGGAGTTGGAGCCTCTTGAATGTGTCTAGGTACATGATGTTGATGGAGCTCCCGCCGTCCATCAGTGTCTTGGGCAGCCAGTAGTCAGCCACCTTGGGCGACTCGCCCTGGGTATTCGATCCTGGGCTCGTGATCCTGGCGACTCCAGGTGATGCTCTGTTCGGACCAGTTGAGGAAGCGAGGGATGTCAACTTGGGTCAGCTCATTGACAGCGACTGCACGGGCGAGGACCTTCTTCTCGCGTTTCGTGCCGAGCCCAGTGAAGGTGTGTAGCGAGCCGACGGCGTTGCCGAAGCTGCCAGCGTTTTCATTATCTCAAGGCGGGTTGTTTTGGGGGCCCTCCCTTGCTCGCCTTGCCTTTTCGATCTCCTTAAGGGAGTGGCAGTCGACAGTGGCGTGAGTGGCAGGTTTTCCCTCCTTGCTGTGGTAGATGTAGGGCTGGTTGAGTAGGGCGGCAGGGTCGAATTTCAGCCTCGCCGCGTTGTTGGCGCGGTAATTTCCGCTGTCGCGGTAGTTTCCTCCATTGCGGCGGAAGTTCTTCGAGTCGCATTGGCCGTATCCAACATTGGCAACAAAGTCGACTCGCCCATCGCTATGGTGCTTGCCGGTGATGCGAGTGTTGCTGTAACGCATGTCGCGATGTCGCCCGTTGTCATGGCCGCTGGTGCGGCGTCTTCCTCCTGACTCGTCGTCGGAGTCTTGGTTGGGGTCCTCTTCCGCGTAGCGCTTGGCGATCTCAAGGTGGTCAGGGATGTTGTCGAGCGTCCGGTAAACCCTCTTGATCTTAGCGACCAGGGGCTCGTATCGGCAGGCGTTCTTGAAGCAATGTATCGTTGTGTCCGGGTGGATGCCGGAGGCGTTGATCCATAGTTCCTGCCACCTTTGGATCCAGTGGTGGGTCGACTCACGTTGTCCCTGGACGCATCGCTCTAGGTCCTCAATGGTGGTGGCGCGGGTGTAGGAACCCTCAAAGTGACTGACGAAGGCAGCCCGCATCTCCTCCCAGGAGTCGATGCTATCGGCAGGGAGGGTGTTGATCCATTGCTAGGTCAAACCCTCCATCATCAGGGGGAGGTAGCGAGCAGCTAGCAGGTCGGTGTGGCTAGCGATTCCCATCGCCATGAGGTTTGTGTCCAGCCAGACCGCTAGATCGTATGTCGGATCGTACTTTTCGATCTCTTTGGGCGCCTTGAAGTTGGCGGGGTATTTCTCTCCTCGGATCATAGGTCCGGCACCTTTGTGGCGACTTCGGCAGCGAGCCCTTGGGTTGGGGTCCGCGTGATTCTTGAGGGTGTGCCTCAGGTCGTTGGGCTGGCGCGCCCGCCAGGCCTGGTTGTTGACGATGTGCGTTCGGGCATCGATGGGCTGCCCATTAGCAACGACCGTGTTGTTCACCGTTCGTGGCTCGTTGGTGGAGAGCGCGGGGTTGGCGGCCCGTGGCTGGGTCGCCAGGGGCTGTGGTGGTGGGCAGATTACGGCGTTGGCGACGGTGGGGTGACCGCTTGAGGCCGCCCTGCTTGCCGAGGAGCGTGAATACATCCGCCCCCGCGGGTCGACTCCCGCGGCTTGCTGCTCAACTGCCCTGGCGAGTAGGGCCTTGGCGTACTAGATCTGCAGCGCACCCTCTCCCTGGATGTTGAGGTTGGCGACTGTGGCGTCGGTCACGATGACGTTGTCCATCGGGGTAGAGTATAGTGGTAGTCCGTTGGCGTCGTGGGCCTGTGGCGAGATTATGATTCGCGGCTGATCCAGCGGGGGTGCACGACCGATGCGTGGTGGCCGGGCCGCAGTCACCGGTGCACCGGGTGGTGGTCGATTGTTGCCGCCTGGTGGTGCGTTCTCGCAGTATTCACGCTCAGCCGCACGTGCGGGATCGCTCTTGTCGTTGAAGTTTAGGACGCGGCCTTGGATGTTGGAGTTCAGGCGGGTCCTGATGCGGCGCTGGTGGTAGAGCGACAGCTCCTGCACCGTCGCCCGCTCGAGGCGGAATTTCTCGCGCTCGGCTATCTCCTTGCACGTCGCCTCCTCCAGTCGCTGGCGGGCTTCCTCCACCTCCGTGGCCGTGGTGGTTGGCGGGATCGGTGTGGACAATGGATCTGGTGGGGCGACCGTGCTGCCCGCCATGTAGATCGCGTTGAAGCGATTGGATCTGGTGCGGAAGTCCTCGGGGGACTCAGAGCCGGAATCGGAATCGAAGATCCCGAGGATGGAGGAGTCCTCAAAGTCCTTAGGGTTGGAGACCCGCATGATGGAGTCCTCCCGTGATGCCGCGGTGATAGATCCGTCGACTGAGGCAGGGGTCGCGGAGTCGGCATCGTCATTTAGGGCCGCGTCGTCTGCGGCGGTGTTGGTCTCGGCCGCGTTGCTGGCGGCCGAGTCGTACTCGGTGACGAGGCTCCTGATGGAGCAGACCTGCTCCTCCGAGAGCAGATCGCGGCGAGGCGGTGATCCGCCAATGATCACCGTTGCCGCTAGGTCGACCGTGCCAGTGAAGCCGACAAAGAGGTTGATGGTGCCGACCGGCATTATCGCGCTGTGGGTGATCGGGCACGACGCCGGGATGTAGCTGCTGGGCAGGATCTGTAAGATCCCGCCAATGGCGATCATGCGGCCGATGGCGATCGGTCGATCGATCGGCGAGTAGGGTCTCACCACAGAACTGAGGCCAGTCCGGCTAGGCCCCACGGTGGGCGCCACTGTCGTGGAAATGGCCACAGCAGTCGCTGCAGTAGGCGGCGATTGATTGAATCGGGGCGAGAGCTGGCGGCCATCTACGGTGCAAGATGGGGGCATATGCACATGGATTTATCCAGGTTCGGCCCCCGGGAGGGTAAAGACCTACTCCTGCTAGATTGGATTGACAAAGAGCGAGTTACAATGGTGGCGAGCTCGGCGTCTAAGCAGCGAGTCACTCGAAGGGGTATATGATGGAACGTAAATCCTCAAAGTACCCTAGGGAGGTTTATATAGGAGGCACCTCGCTAGGGTTTACAATTTACAACCGAACAAGATATGGATTTGGAGGCTTTGACCTAATCCGACTAGGCTTCAAGTACGCTCATGGGCTTCCAGTCTCTAGTCGCCAGGCTTTCTACTTAGTCGCATTCCAGTCGTCATCCTGCTGGCCCACTCACGAGGCCTTTGGCCCAATCGGAACGTCCTGCTGGGCATACCCCATTAGGCATATCCCCATCAGGTTGATACCCACTTAGGCCAAAATCCTAAGCTTGGGGGGAGGTACACCGACATCACACTCATCTCCATATCATGTTTAGTAGGTACTTTGTATATCCATGTTTCCTTCTCTTTTTAGTTTTCGTTCTTTCTTTACTTTTGCTTTCTAAAACACAAAAAGACCAAAAATATTTCCGTTGTTTCTCTTTGTTTGCTTATTTTTCTTTTTTTGCCTTGGTTTTCTTCTTCTTTTTGCTTTGTTTGAACTATTCAAAAAATCCAAAAAGATTTTGCTTTGCTTGCTTTTCATTTTTGTTCTTGCCTTTAAAAATTAAAAACACCAAAAATATTTGTTGTTCTTCTTTGGTTTTGCGAAGTTTGTTGCAGGGTTCAGCAGTCCTTAGTGCAATTTGGTTTCATGTTATTATTCAAGCCACACAAGTGAAGGGCAATAATGAGGATTAATGACAACTTGAGGTGTGGTAAGAGGCTGGTAACGAACTCTATTTGTTTTCATTTTTGTACATATACTCGTCATTGTGGGCATTCTTAGTATGTTCATGTAGGGTATATGTTATTTATGGATGCTTAATAGTTCTTCCTTTCTTATATTAGATCCAGCTCGCTAATAGTTTGTAGCATGTCATATGAATGTTTGCTTGCATTGCTCTATTCATAACTTGGTATGACACTGTGGTATCCTCCTCTGAATGTTTCACTTGAAATTGACTTGGCACATGCTCATGCATGCATATGACTAAAACTTAGTTAAGCCTCGATGAATTATTTTGCCTCAAGGGTCTTGAATCACTTTCATGCTATGATTAGTCATGTTTTGTTGTAAGCATGATTATGATAGTTATTGCTCTCTCATTTGTTGCTCCCTTACTATTTCTAGCCTTCACTTGCACTGAGTATGAACTCTACTCGTGTCTCCAATTCCCCAAAACCATTATTGCCAAAAGTGTCCACCATACCTACCTATTAGCATCATTTGCTATTCCGTGCATATTCAATATGCCTTGTTTTCTTCCGAATAAAATGTTTGCTTATTATGAGAAAGTTAGTTAGTAAAGCTCTCACGAACTTGATGGCACACTTTATTTCTTGCACTTAATAAACCTGAACCATTGTGACTGCCCATGAAAGTTATATGCTTGCAAATTATAGGCTGGGGGTTAGCAGAACCATGCTGTCACGGGGAACACTTTCAACACCTGTAAATATATACCCAGTTGATATCATGCTCTTTTGTTTGCGGATGTCGTCGGTGTGAAATAAAAGGGGAGCTTGTAAGTCCATGGAGTTATGTATGTGTGTTAGAGAAACGCCTGGGCTGCCGGTCTAATCCATGCCTAATCATGGTGGAAACCTGGAGCGTAACCATAATGAGTATATATGAAGCATTCTTATTATAAAAAAAGAGAGTCGGATATTGAGAAAAAGTGAAAAAGAAAAAAAGGAGATTTGAGAAAAGAGGAAAGAGAGAAAAAAAAGCACCATTTTCCCATGGTAAATAAGAAGATTGCTGAGATGCTTGTTGTCTGCTTGCCTTGTCATTTTGATATGGGGATTCTTCCGTGTCATCGGGAAAGGGGTACCCTGTTGGCGGTTCTCTATGATACGCATGTATTTACTATGACAAGAACTTACCGGTAACTAAAGTTGAGTAGCATGAGGATCGGCCCTCGTACTCAAGGGAAGATTTCCAGTTTATAGTCTGTCAAGCATATAACTCGGATAGGACCTCACTTTCACCTTAACCATTTAAAGATGCTTATGATAGGGGCAATGAGAGCTCAAAGCTAATGAGTACCATACTTTCAGCATTTGGAAGCCTTTCAAACTTTTCAAAAACCTTTTCATTTCCTTGTTGAGTCTCCACACATTCTATGAGCACTTTCTTAAGAGCATTATTGTCATTCTTAGTGTAATGTGCTTGTCTCAAAACTTGATTAATTGTGTTATGACTTTGATACTTGTATCTTTGACATCTTTACTTCTAGTCTTCACTTGAACTTCAGAGGTGCCTTGGCACTTATGCTCTACAATCAAAGGCAAGCGAGATACCACTCTATCATACCTTTTTATGAGCATTGCAATGTTGCTTATGTTTATGTTTCATGCTACTTATTATTTTTGAGTTGGAATCTCTTCATAGCTTGCAATGACTATTAAGTAAACTTAGTTACATACTCTTTATTATGAATTGCCTGAGTAGTTGATCATATGCTGAGAATATATACATCTTATGAAGCAAATGTGTTCGCGAAAGTTTCTTTTATCGCACTCAGTTTTCAACTAGATTGCTTGAGGACAAGCAATAAGCTAAGCTTGGGGTAGTTGATACGTCCAAAATGTATCTACTTTCCCAAACACTTTTGCTATTGTTCTTCCTCTAAACTTGTGTGATTTGGATACAACTAACACGGACTGACATTGTTTTCAGCAGAATCACCTTGGTGTCTAGTTTTTGTGCAGAAAATCAACTATCAGGAAAAATCCCGGAAAATATGCCAAAAATCCTATTTCACCAGAAGACTCACGGAGCCAGAAGACGAGACCAAGTAGGGCCACGAGGGGCCCACACCACTTGGCCGTGCAGGCCAGGCCTCGGCCTCCCTCTTCGCCTATAAGTTGCCTCTTGACCTAAAAACCAAGGAGGGTTCGACGTTTTTCCAGAAAGAGTTCCACTGCGCCGCCACCACCAGATTCCGCGATTCGGAACCAGAAACTCCGTTCTGGCACCCTATCGCCATCATCATCACCATTGCTTCTCCATCGGCCATCCATGTTTCCCCCATCTATGAGTGAGTAATCCCCTGTTGTAGGCTATGGGGATGGTCGGGATTGGATGAGATCATTCATGTAATGGTATCAGATTGTTAGGGCATGGTGCCTAGTATCTATTATTAGTGCTTTTTGACTTTGTTGCAACTTTTTATGCTTAATGCTTGTCACTAGGGCCCGAGTGCCATGATTTCAGATCTGAACATGTTATTGATTCATTATGATAGTATTGTTTATGGTCTTACCTGCAAGTTGTATACACATATTGTTGTCCGGAACCAAAGGCCCTGAAGTGACAGCAATCGGGATAACCAGAGGGAATGGCTTTGATGTGAGGATCACATGTGTTCACGGAGTGTTAATGCTTTGCTCCGGTGCTCTGTTAAAAGGAGCACCTTAATTGCCAGTAGTTCCCTTGAGGCCCCGCTGCAAACGGGCTGGCAGGACAAAAGATGTTGTGCAAGTTCTCATTGCGAGCACGTATGACTATATATGGAACACATGCCTATGATTATTTAGTACTTGGATGCTTTATCTTATTTATCTGCAAATGCCCTATGTTTTGATTGCCATATGAATTGTCTTGTCCATGCAACACTCGTCCATCCATCCCTATGCCTACTGCGCTTTAGTCCTACTGTTTACTGCAATTGTCATTACTGTCTTTACTTTTACTACTACTATTACTTTGCTATTGCTACTACAAAACGGTTGCTACTGATAAACTAATGTGAGCAAGATTGTTTCTAGGTGCAGCTGAATTGACAACTCCATTTTTAAGGCTTATAAATATTGTTTGGCTCCCCTTGTGTCGAATCAATAAATTGGGTTTCACTTCCCTCGAAAATATTGCGATACACCCCTATACTTGTGGGTCATTATTTCGCGTAGTAACAGCCGCTGATGCGTAGGACCGCCCTGTCAGCAGCCCGCTGTGCCCGCGCAGTGCAGCTGGGCCGGCCCATTTCCATTCCCGTGCTAGCTCACAGATTCAAATTAGTATTTTTCCTTTTAAATTGAAATCCTATTCTGTCCAATTATTCAAAAATCAATTCAGAGAGTTTCACTTAACCAAAATGCATGATTCAAATTTTCCTAGAAAGGATATTAAAATATCTATCCAAGCCCGTTGGATTTAAATCAATTGAAGTTAGAGATCACATATAGAAAAAATAACAAAACAGAGACTTTTGCAACTTCAAACAATTTTCAAAAATCAACCATAATAGCTTTTGAGTTGATTCCAACTCTCAAAAATCACATTTGACAATACTTATCTGAATATGTATAAATGTTTAGGTTTGCATGTAGTGACATTGGACTAGTACCAAAAGAATTCTATTAGGGCATTTCTAGTCACTTTAAATCTATTAAATAATGGTCTTAAACTTTATAAAATGTGACCAACCCTTTAAATCACATTCCCATGTATTAGAATATGTGGTGATGACATGTGTCCACATGATCCCATATTTTATTTGGATAATATTACATCTTAAATAATTTCAATGAGTAGAAATTACTTTTCTCAAATAAACTAAATAAAACTAGTTATTTAATTCATGTGATGATTGTGATGATGCTAGATCATCAAGTGTGTGTGCCTTAGTGTGCTAAATAGACTTAGTTAAGTATTGTTTGGTGATTGTGTACCCCGTATTTATTTATAGACGATAGTACCGACCAAGTCTACGAGGAGGAGGAGTTCTACCCCGAAGAAGACGAAGAAAACTTCAATCACTACACCAATCAAGGCAAGCTATTATTAGCAAGCTAGAATTATACAAGATGACCTAAGCAAGATGCATTAGGCATGCTTGGTTATACATTTTGATTTATACCCATCCCAAGTTTTACTTGCAAGCTTTAATCTTTTACTTTACCAAAGTTTCTTTACTTTTAGTAATGCTTTGTGAGATTTTGGAAAGTAGTATAGGTAGCATAAAGAGTATAAAAATAGGCCTATACTAGATGTCATTCTATGGCATGAGATTGAGATTAGCATCCCTCATTAGTGAACACTCTTAACTTAGTAGCTAGTGTTAAGCATAAAACTTGATCACTTTAGATGGGAATACTTGGTGAAAATGCTGATGAAAACCTTGGAATGATGAGTCATTATATTGAGATGTTTTGACATGTGTTGAGAAACACAAAAGGATTTGATGATGAAAAATGTTGAGGCATGAGCCTTAGCCCTTTATAATAAAACTGATGGTTGGGTTCGGATGCGATACCATTCCAATTTTACCGTACAACCACAATACCTGAATTGGGTAAGGCTTAGCCAGAAGTTTATATGCATTAGTATGAGTTACCTCGTGGAGGAGGTTTGAGCTGAGGCTACCTCTGGATGACGTCCACCTATGCAGTGCCCAGGATGGTAGATGGCCATGGCTGGGAGGCCAAGCTCATAGGAGAGGTGCTTATACTAGAGTGTGTAAAGGAAAGGTTATGATTGATTATCCGCATACTAAGTATGATGATTCAGGGTTATGCCTGACGGATGTATCGAATTTTGTGGTGAAAGTGTACCACCTCTGTAGAGTGTCAAACTATTCGAATAGCCGCGTCCGTGATCATGGACGGTTGGAGTGGCCATACTGTTCGGTCGTCAGATGTTTTCAAAATAACTTGTGAAATGAATTGTGACTTGTCTTCACCACAACAGGGTTGTGACTATGAAAACTAAGCTCCCAACTTAGGTGATTTAGAACATTTACTTAGTTTTCTTTGTTTCTGAACTCAGCTTAGGTTAAATTTAGCCTTTGCAAATAAACTTAGAGCTTAGCATTCCTACTAGAACTACCTTACTTGTTAGTGATAGTTTGTGAGTACTTAAAGAGTACTCATGGCTTTGTCCTTGGTTATTCCCATGGCCAGACTATGAGGAGGACTATCAGGAAGATGGACAGCAGGATGGCTACGACAACTAGGATCATCTCCCATCGTCAGCATTGGCTATGACACTGAAGATGGAGCCCACTATTACGCTTATTATTCTGCTGCTTGTTTGTATTAAGACTGGATCATGAGATCCTTTATTTGTGTAAGAGCTTATTATGGTTTGTAATGGATGATGTACTGTGATATCCAATCTGTTATGTCTCGCAAAAATGGTAATCCTGGGATTGCGAGGTATGGCATAACAGGCATCTGGGATTAAAAATCCAGGTGTTGACAAGTTGGTATCAGAGCCATCCTGACCATAGGAGACCCTAGTTAGAATGGACGTCTGAACAAAAACTTAGTTCCAAAACAAAAGAAGTTAGTATTTATGAAAACCTATTCCCACTCTTATCCTTGATTCTTTCACACAAAAATTCATGTTCCTCAAAAATTCTTATATTACTACATAAAATTTGACACACTTGATCACCTCACTAACTTACTCATCCTAAATTCTTATAGATGGAAGTCCAGTATTCCAAGTTCTACCAGTTGGGCAATGGAGGCCAGCTGATCTTTGAGAGGGATCTTGATGCACTGTCTGAGTACCTTGAGCGCCCGCATCCGGAATTCTTCGGAGCTCAACTCAAGGATTTTCCAGGAGGAGATCTACAATGGCTGATAGTTGCAGATCTTCGAGGCAAGATGGAAGCACCCCTTTCTGAGAAGATTCAATTCACTGTGAGAGAGAACAACTGGCTAGATGGATTAGCCAGGGCTATGCATGAAGCTCTTGCTCGTCTATGTGGGCAAAACATCAACTTAATCTTGGGAACTCACTTTGCTTATTACGCAAGGCATGATTCTATGGGAATGCCATTGGAGATGCTAAGTCACCCGGAGATGAAGCACCAAGTGGAGAAACTTGACTTCCTGCTATATGATAGATAGAAGGAATTGGACAATGCTCGAGCCTACGCCAACCACAACCTTGCCATTGCCACCAAGAAAGACCAGACTTTCGCCATGCTCGTCAAGGATCACCAATCACTTCGTCATCAGCGCGAGAAGAAGGATCGCACCATCTCTCGTCTTCGCAAGAAGGTGGCCGACCTCGAGAAGACCATCCAGGAACAAGAAGCTCAACTTGCAGCAAAAGAAGAAGAGGAAGAAGGTGAAGACATCCAGGGAGATATTCACTCATACCTCAGTGATGACAATGACTACCTGGAGGATGATACCATGGATTTATACACCGATGATGATGACTCTGACTTCATTGATGATGAGTAGATGCACTTGATAACTACCGTAGGAATGAGTTGTATCGGTCCCATTGTATCGTAGTTCACAGAATGGTTCTTAAAACCATCTGTTTTCCATTTGTGGTGTGGTGTGTGTTGTATGGTTTGCTTGAATGAATGAGATGAAGTTAGTTGCAATACCTGAGTTCAAACTCAAAGTTTTAGCTTTGAAAACAAAACCATGAACCTTAGAACTTTCCCTCTTACCCTATTATCTATCTCAATTTTCAGATGACTCGTGGAAACCAAGGAGGAAGCAGCTCATCGCAGGACCCGATGCTGCAGATTCTGCATATGCTAGTTTCCGACCATGAAGCTAGTAGAGCAGAGAGCCAAGCCAACCTAGCCACCCTGCAACAGATAGCTCAAATGGCCCACAATAATCATCATGGATCCAAGCTTAAGAATTTTTAGAATACCAATCCCCCTATCTTCAACAAATCTGAGGATCCTTTAGATGTTGATGACTGGCTGCAGACAATGGAGAATAATCTGGAAGTTGCAGGAGTTGACGCCAACGAGAAGGTACTATTTGCCACCCATTATCTGGCAGGAGATGCAAGAGCATGGTGGAATAGCACCCGTACTATGAACAACGATCAAGTCATGACTTGGGAAGCTTTCAAGATCAAGTTCAGCCGCACCCATGTGCCACAAGGATTAGTCACTAGAATGAGAGATGAATTCAGGGAACTGAAGCAAGGCAGGATGACGATAGTGGAGTACCGTGACAAATTTTTGTCCCTCTCTAGGTATGCACCTGATGAGATCAACATTGAAGCCAAGAAGAAGGAAAGGTTCTTGAACGGACTGCATGATGAGATCCAGACGGTGTTAGTCAACATCCGTTTTGAAGACCTAGAAGAGCTAGTCGACTCTGCCATCCAGATGGAAGGGAAGATCAACCAAGCCAATGACAACCGCAAGCGCAGAATGATGCACCAGACTGGGACCCACAATACCCAGAAGTATCACCCCAACCCATCTGCAGGATATGCCCCAAGGAACAATAGACCCCCAATGTCGCGTCCAAGCTACCCCAATCGTAGCGGAGGAAACGTGAAGTCCGGAGGAAACCACAACAACAACCCCGGCAACTCCAACAACTTCAACCGTGCACCGCCCAAGTCCAACAACAACAATAACAACAATACTGCCCCAAGGACTGGAAGCAATGATGTGCTTGTTGCAGCCAAAGACATGTCCCAAATTACTTGTTTTGAATGTGGAGTCAAAGGTCACTACTCCAATGAGTGTCCCAAGAAGCTTGAAGCCACCGCCAATGTGAATGCCCCAGCTCAGCAGCAACGCCGTGTTCAGCCTAGAAGAAGATTTGCCCTAGGGAGTTCGCTCAACCGCAACGGCCGTCTATTCCACATGAATGCTGAAGAAGCTCAGGAAGCGCCAGATGTCATGCTGGGTATGTTTTCTGTTAACTCAGTACTTGCAAGAGTGTTGTTTGATTCTGGAGCATCGCACTCGTTATAGAAGAATTTGCATGCACTAGTAAGATTCAACCAACAAAATTGAAGCATGCTATGATAGTTCAAATACCTGGTTCAACCACCAAAGCTAGAAAAATTAGCAAGGTTGTACCTATCAGAATCCATGGGATATATTTTTATGCCAATCTAATAGTACTTGGAACCAAAGGTTTGGAAGTAGTACTAGGAATGGATTGGATGTCGAAACATAAAGGGTTCATCGACTATGCCAAGAAAGCCATAACCATGACTAGTAGCTCTAGAGTATCAGTAGAGCATGTATCTGAGACCTTGCCCCGTCAGTTTAAATGCAACAAGAGTCTAGCCCTACCCACCATTGACCAAGTCAGAGTAGTCTGTGAATACCCCGACGTATTTCCAGATGAATTGCCCGATATGCCCCCGGATCGGGATATCGATTTCATTATTGAACTAATTCCTAGAACTAGACCCATAGCTCAGAGACCTTATAGTATGAACCCATCTGAACTAGTGGAGCTGAAGAAGCAACTTGATGCTATGCTGGAGAAAGGTTTGATTCAACCAAGCGCACCGCCATGGAGATCGCCTGTTTTGTTTGTGGACAAGAAACATGGAGGTAACCATTTGTGCACGGATTACCGAAAGCTGAATGATGTCACCATCAAGAACAAGTACCCACTGCCAAAGATAGAGGATCTGTTTGATCAGTTGACTCGTGCCAGAGTGTTTTCTAAGATTGATCTTAGGACTGGTTATCATCAACTCAAGGTTCGTGCAACGGATATTCCAAAGACTGCCTTTACCACCAAATATGGATTGTATGAGTATACGGTCATGTCTTTTGGATTAACCAATGCCCCTGCTTATTTCATGAATCTCATGAATAATATTTTTATGAACTTTTTGGATAAGTTTGTCGTTGTGTTTATCGACGATATTCTAATCTAGTCCAAGTCAGAAGAAGATCATGAGCAACACCTGAGAACCATCCTCGAAATCCTTAGAGAACATCAGTTGTATGCCAAGTTTAGCAAATGTGAATTCTGGTTGAAAGAAGTAGGATTCCTCGGACATATTATGTCGGCAGGAGGAGTCGCTGTTGATCCCGCCAAGATCAAAGATGTTGAAGAATGGGAAGCCCCAACCACTCAAACCCAAGTCCGTGCATTTCTCAGATTAGCGGGATATTACCGCAAGTTCGTAGAAGGATTTTCGAGCATCGTAAGACCAATGACCCAATTGTTGAAGAAAGATAAGAAGTTTGAATGGACCGACAAATGTGAAGCAGGTTTTCAAGAACTCAAGAAGAGATTGATTTCAGCCCCAATATTGATTATGCCAGATATCAAGAAGCCTTTTGATGTGTATTGTGATGCATCCAAGATTGGTATCGGATGTGTGTTAATGCAAGAAGGCAAAGTCATAGCATATCTGTCCCGACAACTGAAGCAACATGAGCAAAACTACCCCACCCATGATCTTGAGCTAGCAGCTATAGTTTTAGCCTTGAAGACATGGCATCATTACCTTATGGGTAACCACTGTGAGATTTATTCATATCACAAGAGTCTAAAGTATATTTTCACTCAGAAGGAGATGAATATGAGGCAAAGGAGATGGATAGAGTTAATCAAGGATTATGACCTTGACATTCACTATCACCCCGGCAAAGCCAATGTGGTAGCGGATTCTCTTAGCAGATTGCCGTGTAGATTAAACACCATGATCAAAGAAGCTCATCCAAGTTTGCATGAGGAGTTGGAGCAGTTTAGAACTAAGCTAGTTAGCAAAGGATTTTTTAGCTAGCATTGAACTTCAACCCACTTTGATTAGTCAAATCAAGGAAGCCCGGAAGGGAAATGTGAGTATCGACGGAATCAAACATCGTATTGGTACAGAAAAGGTACCTAGATTTACAGAAGATGAAGAAGGAGTTCTGTGGTACAAAGGACGTATCTGTGTGCCAGTAGATTTGGACCTGAAGCAAGTTATCATGCAGGAAGCTCATGATACTCTTTATTCTATCCACCCCGGAGGAACGAAGATGTATTAGGATTTGAAGGAGCAATTTTGGTGGCACAAGATGAAGATAGAAATTGGAAGCTACATCGCCAAATGTTGATATCTGTCAAAGAGTCAAAGCGGAACATCAGAGACCCACAGGACTATTGCAACCATTGCAGATTCCGGAATGGAAATGGGATTCCGTCAGAATGGACTTTATCACCGGTTTGCCTACTTCTAGTGGGGGAAATGACTCTATCTGGGTCATAGTGGATAGACTGCCCAAGGTAGCCCATTTTATACCTGTCAAGACAACTTACCAGAGTTCGAAGCTAGCAGAGTTGTACATTGCTAGAATAATCAGTTTGCATGGAACCCCCAAGACCATAGTGTCGGATCGAGGAACCCAATTCACCTCGAGATTTTGGCAGAAAGTCTAAGAAGGATTGGGAACCAAGTTGAATTTCAGCACAACTTATCACCCGCAAACCGATGGACAGACTAAATGAGTCACCCAGATCTTAGAAGATATGTTGAGAGCTTGTGTGTTAGAGTATGGATCAAAATGGGAAGATTGTCTGCCTTTCGCAGAATTCTCATACAACAACAGTTATCAAGCCAGTTTGCAAATGGCCCCATTTGAATTTCTATATGGAAGGAAATGCCGTACCCCTTTGAATTGGTCGCAAGTAGGAGAGAGTCAAATTTTCGGACCCGACATCCTACGAGAAGCCGAAGAGAAGGTTCACAAAGTTCATGAGCACCTCAAGTCTACCCAATCCAGACAGAAGAGTTATGCTGACAAGAGACATAGAGACCTGACTTTCAATGTCGGAGATTACGTGTATCTCAAAGTTTCGCCATTGAAAGGAATGCAGCGTTTTCAGCTGAAAGGAAAGTTAGCCCCCAGATATATTGGACCCTTCAAGATTCTAAATCTCCGAGGAGAAGTATCTTATCAACTGGAATTGCCAGAGGAGATGTCAGCCATCCATAATGTGTTCCATATCTCGTTACTTCGCAAATGCCTAGAAGTTCCGGAGAAGACCGAAGTTTTCAAGAACATCGATCACCGAGCCATTGATATCAACAAGGATTTGACGTACCGTGAAGTGCCCATTTGTATCTTGGAAGAAGCCTTCAGAACCACTAGGACCCGGAGTATCAAATTTCTCAAGATCCAATGGAGCAACCATACCGAAGAAGAAGCTACCTAGAGTGAGAAGATTACATTAGGAATGAGTTTCCAGATCTCTTTAGTTCCTAGTTTTTCTTAAATCTCGGGACAAGATTTTGTTTAAGGAGGGTAGGTTTGTAACATCCCAAAACTTTAATCAAGTTTATCAAGTTCAAATCACCCAATTTAGGGTTAACAAAAAACTTTTATTAAAGAAAAGGCATATGAATGCATGTGTGTTTGCATTAGTGTAGAATTGTGTGTATATGCCATGCTTGATTGTTATAAATGTTATGAAATGGTTCAAAGGTGAATGCCACATCATCTAGACCATTTACAAACAAAATCCAAAGAAAAAGAAATCAAATAAGAATAAATAAAGCAAATGGTCATTTTGACCAAAGTTAACCACTAGGCCACTTTGAGTGTTCCTAGAAGAGAATTTCTAATAGAAACATTTCTACTTATTTTACCCCTTGCTAGATCAAGTAAAGATGTACCAAGGCCCACTTTACCAACTTACAAAAACATCTAGCAAATAAATTTAATGGACATTTGAAAATTGAATCCAATTCATATGTGAAGATCCCACTTTTTCAAAAACCCACCAAATCAACTCCATTTGCCAATCCCAAGCAATCATAGATAACCAAGCATAAGTGTAGACCACTCACCAAAATTGAGCCAAAAATTCAAATTTAAATCTCATGCGGGCATTGTGTCGAACACTTGGTGAGCACAGAAATAGCTGCCAAACTTTTACTGTTTTTGATCAATGTTTTGTCTACCATTTGTCGCTAAAACTTGTCCCTGGTCTCCCACAGTCCCAACCAGCGTCGTAGAACCACTCCCCCTTGCTGTTTGCGCTAGTGTCGAGCCACCCCGAGCACCCCCATGGGGGTTGACCATGGACCGCTCACCCCGGACCACCCCGAGCTCGCCCATGATGCCTAGGAGGTAGCTACGACCACACCGCCGCCCCCTGTCCACTCCCCGAGCGAAGCCAAGCCGTGGACCACCCCAGCAAAGCCACGCCCAGAGCGTCTGCGCCATGCCAAGAACGCGCTAGAGCGCCACGCCCGACCAGCCCGTGTACGCCGCGCCTCGACCTCATCCCGCGTGCACTGCTCCACCATGACCCTAGCAGCCGCTCGGACATGCCCGTTCGCCGCCGCCCGACCCGTAGCCACCATGCGCCGCATCGAACACCGCCTCTGCCGTGCAGAGCACCGCACGTTCCCGACCGATATAGACCGCGCCTTGCCACACTATCAAGCCCGTGAGAACCGCCCTGAAGCACCGCATCGACCGCCGCCCACAGCCATGCCGATAGCCGCCCGTAGCCATGTCGCCAGCATCGCCTGACCATGCCACTTTTCCCCTCTCTCCGCAGTATAAAAGGAGGCCACCCCCAGCCTCCATTTCCACACTACCTCACTCCCCTCTCCTCACTGATCCTTCCCACACTCTCCCCGGAGCAAGGCGAGCCTCAGTTCGCCAGAATTGCACCGGAGTTGGCCGCTGCAGTTGAAGAAAGGCACCATCGATTGGAGCTGCCCCAGGAGCTGCCGCGACCATGCCTCGAACCGCCGTCGTCTACCAGCTCGAACGCCCCCATCGCCGACCTTAGCTGGACCCCAGGTGAGCCACAACGCACCCCCACCGTGCCGCTAGGTTTCGTTCTCGCTGGCGAGCTGTTCACCGGGGACGACGAGCCTCAGCCGTTAGATTAGATTCTAATCGTAGCGCCTAGATCGCTCGGTACTGCTTCGCGTAGTAACAGCCGCTGACGCGTAGGACCGCCCTGTCAGCAGCCCGCTGCGCCCGCGCAGTGCAGCTGGGCCGGCCCATTTCCTTTCCCGCGCTAGCCCACCGATTCAAATTAGTATTTTTCCTTTTAAATTGAAATCCTATTCTGTCCACTTATTCAAAAATCAATTCAGAGAGTTTCACTTAACCAAAATGCATGATTCAAATTTTTCTAGAAAGGAAATTAAAATATCTATCCAAGCCCGTTGGATTTAAATCAATTGGAGTTAGAGATCACATATAGCAAAAATAACAAAACAGAGACTTTTGCAACTTCAAACATTTTTCAAAAATCAACCATAATAGCTTTTCAGTTGATTCCAACTCTTAAAAATCACATTTGACAATACATATCTGAATATGTAAAAATATTTAGGTTTGCATGCAGTGACATTGGACTAGTACCAAAAGAATGCTATTAGGGCATTTCTAGTCACTTTAAATCTATTAAATAATGGTCTTAAACTTTATAAATTGTGACCAACCCTTTAAATCACATTCCCATGTATTAGAATATGTGGTGATGACGTGTATCCACATGATTCCATATTTTATTTGGAGAATATTACATCTTAAATGATTTCAATGAGTAGAAATTACTTTTCTCAAATAAACTAAATAAAACTAGTTCTTTAATTCATGTGATGATTGTGATGATGCTAGATCATCAAGTGTGTACCTTAGTATGCTAAATATACTTAGTTAAGTATTGTTTGGTGATTGTGTACCCCGTATTTATTTATAGACGATAGTACCGACCAAGTCTACGAGGAGGAGGAGTTCTACCCCGAAGAAGACGAAGAAAACTTCAATCACTACACCAATCAAGGCAAGCTATTATTAGCAAGCTAGAATTATACAAGATGACCTAAGCAAGATGCATTAGGCATGCTTGGTTATACATTTTGATTTATACCCATCCCAAGTTTTACTTGCAAGCTTTAATCTTTTACTTTACCAAAGTTTCTTTACTTTTAGTAATGCTTTGTGAGATTTTGGAAAGTAGTATAGGTAGCATAAAGAGTATAAAAATAGGCCTATACTAGATGTCATTCTATGGCATGAGATTGAGATTAGCATCCCTCATTAGTGAACACTCTTAACTTAGTAGCTAGTGTTAAGCATAAAACTTGATCACTTTAGATGGGAATACTTGGTGAAAATGCTGATGAAAACCTTGGAATGATGAGTCATTATATTGAGATGTTTTGACATGTGTTGAGAAACACAAAAGGATTTGATGATGAAAAATGTTGAGGCATGAGCCTTAGCCCTTTATAATAAAACTGATGGTTGGGTTCGGATGCGATACCATTCCAATTTTACCGTACAACCATAATACCTGAATTGGGTAAGGCTTAGCCGGAAGTTTATATGCATTAGTATGAGTTCCCTCGTGGAGGAGGTTTGAGCTGAGGCTACCTCTGGATGACGTCCACCTATGCAGTGCCCAGGATGGCAGATGGCCATGGCTGGGAGTCTAAGCTCATAGGAGAGGTGCTTATACTAGAGTGTGTAAAGGAAAGGTTATGATTGATTATCCGCATACTAAGTATGATGATTCAGGGTTATGCCTGACGGATGTATCGAATTTTGTGGTGAAAGTGTACTACCTCTATAGAGTGTCAAACTATTCAAATAGCCGCGTCCGTGATCATGGACGGTTGGAGTGGCCATACTGTTCAGTCGTGAGATGTTTTCAAAATAACTTGTGAAATGAATTGTGACTTGTCTTGACCACAACAGGGTTGTGACTATGAAAACTAAGCTCCCAACTTAGGTGATTTAGAACATTTACTTAGTTTTCTTTGTTTCTAAACTCATCTTAGGTTAAATTTAGCCTTTGCAAATAAACTTAGAGCTTAGCATTCCTACTAGAACTACCTTACTTGTTAGTGATAGTTTGTGAGTACTTAAAGAGTACGCATGGCTTTGTCCTTGGTTATTCCCATGGCCAGACTATGAGGAGGACTATCAGGAAGATGGACAGCAGGACGGCTACGACAACTAGGATCATCTCCCATCGTCAGCATTGGCTATGACACTGAAGATGGAGCCCACTATTACGCTTATTATTCCGCTGCTTGTTTGTATTAAGACTGGATCATGAGATCCTTTATTTGTGTAAGAGCTTATTATGGTTTGTAATGGATGATGTACTGTGATATCCAATCTGTTATGTCTCGCAAAAATGGTAATCCTGGGATTGTGAGGTATGGCATAATAGGCATCTAGGAGTAAAAATCTGGGTGTTGACAATACTACAAATTATAACATTACCATATCATGACACTTGCCTAGCAACAACTAAACTAGACACCTCTAATTTATCAGTTGCATGTTTTTACGTGGCTTAGGGCTTTCGGAGATAGAACCATTATTACCTATGAACATGGAACCACAACAATGACAATCAAATTATTAGTAACTCATTGTAAATCATATATTTACTATAGTAGGAGAGACAGACACCCGCTAGCCACTTATGTAAAACTAGTTGCATGTCAAGTGTGGAACAGGTCTCATGTGTGAGGACATGTAAAGTTAGTCCGGGCCGTTTCATCACACTATGCCACCAATATCCAAAATACATAGAGGATGCAATAACATGATCATCAACACCCACATACTCATGTGTGTGCTACCCGTGCAAAGTATCTACGCATAGATCAGGCTCTAATACCACTGTTGGTTCGCAGCATAGAAAAAAACTCCTACGATATGAACAACTAAGCACCAAGATCTATCTATCTATATACAATCAACGGGTGGATATACATCCATAGAGATCTTACCCTTGAAGACCAAAAAGCTTTGTTAACGAAATCTGATTTTGTGGATGATATAGTCATACACTTGTTGATCTCAAGATCATGATGAAGTCCAGCAAGTCTAGCAGGTCCAACACCAGCAAGTCCAGCAGGTCCAGCACCAGCAAGTCCAGCACCGCAAAGCAGCGGTGCATTCGTGATCGCACACATGCCCGGTACCCCGACAACCTCCGTGTCCTCGCTCCAGCGATGCAGCGAAAGCAGTAACTCCTTTCAAACAAAGCCACCAGGAACATGTATCTCACTAATCCGAGAACATGGGGAAATGAAGTAGAGGGGAGATAGATCCTTCACAGGGAGGTGTAAGAGTGGAGGAGGAGGTTCTCCTTATATAGGGGAGGGGTATCCCCCATTCCATGGCCGATGGCCAAGGTGGGTGCCCCCACCTC
This sequence comes from Avena insularis, assembly GCA_023614405.1. Classification (NCBI taxonomy): domain Eukaryota; kingdom Viridiplantae; phylum Streptophyta; class Magnoliopsida; order Poales; family Poaceae; genus Avena; species Avena insularis. The sequence continues at coordinate 193,000,486 of CM042690.1, forward strand.
TCCCTCATACATGTGGGTGGAGCTCCCACTCACATAAACACACCTCCACTCACATGTCATTATTTTTCACAAAAATCAATGCAAGTTCTCATTAAATAAAAATATTTTATATATTTTATTTAGAATTTTGTTAATTACTTTAATTAACAAACATTCACATAAAACCCCTGCAACAATTCGATATCACATGCAAAACCAGTTTTAGCAATTTGACCCGAAATAATTCCCGTGTCCATCGAAATGATTCCAACTCTTTATAATCTTTCTCTGAAACATATTTGCTTCAAATGGTGTCGGTATCCATTAAGTGTGTCACCCTACGGTTTGTGAATAATGCAAATATGATCGAGACCCCTCTTCGATCAATAATTAGCAGCGGGGCTTGAGATCTGTACTGACTCCCACACATTGAATGATGATTCTAGTGATTGTGTGAAATTGCAATGCTTGTAACTAAATCTCGTTGTCTCACGATATATTACATGTCCGAGATTTGATCATCGGTATCCTCATACCTAGTTTGATCTCATTACCGACAAGTACTCTTTTCTTGTTCCTGTGATATAAAATTCTAGTGATCTTATCACTTGCTTGCAAGCTATGTCAATGTGATATCATTGAGAGGACCCAGAGTATATCTCTCCATCATAGGGATGTACAAATTCCACTCTCGATCCATGAGCCTCAACATAACACTTTTAGAGTGCCCAGACCCACCTTTCTAGTTACCCTGTTATGGTGTGACGTTTGATGTTATCAAAGTACTCTTCCGGTGTTAGCAATTAACATGATCTCATGGTCTAAGGATTAGGGTTACTTCATAGGACTTATTATAGCAATATAAACATAATGACTTTAATCGTATTACTATACTTCGGGTGAGTGTTCATCACATCATTCCACCAATGTTGTGACTTTGCTATTAACAACATCCAATATCCATGATCAGGAAACCTTGATCATCTTGTTAATCAACGAGCTAGTTTATATGAGAGGTATAACTAGGAACTCTTTATTTGTTTATTAAACACACATATATTAACGTTTCCAATTAATACAATTATAGCATGCAAAATAAAAATTTGTCATAAATAAGGAATAAGATAATAAGAACTTTATTATTGTCTCTCGAGCACATTCCCTTCAATATGGCCGATATATATTTATCGCCCTTAGCATATATGGCCGATATAGAGTTATCACCCTAAAAACAAATGGTCGATGGAGTGTTGACATTGTCGTTAGAATAAAAATGGTGCAAGCTATTTTCTAGCACGCAAGCTCTGCCAGAAAACAGGGGCGTGTGTTGGCACTCGTTTTGGGCTCATAGCTAACCAAAACGAATGGTGAGAACACTCGGAAAGGTCCACTCGGAGGATTATTAATCATCATCTAAAAGAGACCGTATAAAATTAAGCCATGATCAGGCTTAATAGTCGATTATGCTAGTGGTCAGAGAAGACTCGAAGACTCGTATATGAAGGCTTCCACTATGACTTCTTTAATATGAGCTCAAATGAAAAAGTGCTAAAAGCGAAAGTTGTGGGTCTCATTTAAACAAGAAACTTTGGTTTTTGAATCATCTCGATCCAAGTTAGTATGCGAAATTAAGAGCTAAAACACTACAATAGCCTGAAATGCCATGGAAAAAGCGGGTCACCCTACCACAAATGATGTCTGTCCTTGGGCGCGAGCGAAGCCGAAAACTGCATGAGCGAACATATTTTTGTACGATCTGAATAAATCGGTCAAGATCAACTCGGATAAAAAAGTGGTTCATGAAAGTTCTTCATTTGTTTGAGATGAACAACTTTGGTTTTGGAGCCATTTTCATCTGAGCAAGTATGTGACCTCCAGATCCAAATACGACCGAATTGAGCTAAATTCATTCGGTCAAAATCCGAGTTTAATACAAAAATAAGGGGAAAAGACCATGAATATCAGGTCCGATGAAAAACTTCAAAACATGACAGTTTTTCGTTTTTTCGAGGCAAACTACTTTGATGTTGGACTCATCTCAATCGGAGCAAGTTTACTACTCTAAAAGAAGGTCGGACCGTTTAGACAGACTCTAAACCGAACAGTTCAACCAACATATGGAAAGTTTGGACCACAGGTCCGAATTCGACCCAAGCTAGGTTTTTGGGCACGGATACAAGCCTCTATCTAGCATGAAAAGTCCATCCTTCCCTTATATACGCGAGGGGTGGCGGCCGATTGAAGAACAACACACAATCGCAAAAACCAATCTACAAACCTCTCCTGCCCTAATTTCTGCTTCTCGTTCGTCGATGTTCTTCTTACCGGAGAGATTAGATACACGAAGTCCTAGGGGTGGGTGAACCATCCTAGGGCATCTCATCACCACCGTGCGACCAAACAGGGTCCCTCCCAGCCGCATGGGGTTTCGAGTTTCAAAAGAGCTCGCCAGATTGTCTTGCGTATCGCGTTTCCGGTGAATCTCCTTCAGCGACATGTCCTGCGTATCGCGCTCGACACCGAGGGTACACGTGACGTGTTCGTGTGCGAACAAGTGGTCTGATGCTCGTTTGCAACTAAGGTTTTTGCATGAACCAGCAGCTAAGTTTTATGAAAAAAAACTTTTAGAGCGGTAGAAGACAAGCAAATATGTCGTACAAGTTCAGAGGTACTAGCTAGTACACAACCAGTCGTGAGAAAACATTAAGGGCACGTTTGGTAGCCTGCAGATGGTGTAGCCAGGCTGGGCGGTGATGAAAATGGGCCGATTGGTTGCCCGCATGCCCTTTTGGCCTGCATAAGTCCGAACCTCAAAGCATCCCTCATCCGGGCCCCGGGACAACGATCGATTCGGCCGTTTCCCCGGAGCCAGCCTCACTGCGTGCAAATGGGGGAACACGGCGTCGGAGATCATGCAGGCAGGGAGATGGCAGGAGGCCACCCGCGACCGCAAAATTCCGGTGGGAGGAATTCGCTCACCGCCCTCCTGCTCCCCTCCCTATTTAGAGACGATGTTGTTCCGACCCCAAAATCTAAATCCACCATTCCACCTCCCGTCGAGTTTTTACCCCATTAGATCTAGATCGATGTCGCTCGATTCTTCTGCGTCCATCTAGGACCGTCTCCAGGATTTATGGGCCCCCGTGCAAAATGCAAAACGAGGCCCTAACTTTGAAAATTTCACATAGTAAAAATAGCTAAAATGCACTTCTACTTTATTGTATCAGGCTCCGTTTGGCATCTAAGTTCTTCTAAAACCAAAGTATTGTAATACTGCAGTATTTTCTCACCTGACTAACAAATACTTCAGTTTTGGAAAAAGAGGTATAGACCTCTTTTCTCTATAGTTTAAAATTAGTATTATTTTGCAAAAATAACGAAGTATGAAAAACTGCAGTTTTTGCTAAAACCAAACACCTCAAAGTATTTAAAACTATGGTATTTTTAGAAACCAAAGTATTCTTGGAATACTTTAAAAAAGGTGGTGCCAAACGGACCCTAACTTCCTCACAACAAATCTTTCAAGGGCATTCCTCCAAGCCGCTGCTTGATGGCTCAATACACGGCGCCCAGAAAAGTGCTTGGTGCGTGGTGTTGATGTAGAGCTCGTTGGAAACTCCAAGAGGAAAGTATGATGAGCACAACAGCAAGTTTCCCTCAGTTATGAAACTAAGGTTTAATCGAACCAGTATGAGCAAAGAAACACCTCAAAGGTGTTACTAGCTGAGCTTTGGCAGGGCGCACTACCGGTGCTAGTAGCAATGTGGAGACCTGCACAACACAACCACAGAACTTTGTCCCCAACTTGCGATGAGGTTGTCAATCCCACCGTGTTTTGCGGAAAACAAAGTATTAAACGTATCGAATGGAAAGAAGTAAAAGTTTGCAGAAAGTAAACACAAAGCAGTAAAAGATTGTAGATTGTATGTAAAGAAAAGGACCGGGATCCATAATTCACTAGAGGTGGCTCTCCTTAGATAGATAACATGCTGGGTAAACAAATTACAGCGGGGCAATTGACAAACACCGAGAAAGAAATAGATGCATATACTAATCATCTTGACTCCTTTGAGACTTGATTGGGCATTACAACATAATACATAGACCGCCATCCAACTGCATCTATGACTAATAATCCACCTTCAGGTTATCATCCAAACCTCCTCCAGTATTAAGTTGCAAGCAACAGATTATTGCTTTACGAACTGCGTGTAAAGTAAACAATATGATTGTTCTATGAACAAAGGATTGTTGTTTTCTCCCTAGTAGCAATAGCACATCTAGTACCTTAGAGATTTTTGTCACTTCCCCAGATTACCAGAGGCATGAACCCACTATCGAGCATAAATACTAACTTTTGGAGTTGCTAGCATCTACTTGGCCAAGATAGCTACTAACAACGGAAAGCATGCAAGATCTCAAATAACAAAGACATGATAGAATCAATAATCAATCTGAAATAGCATCTCAATATCCATCGGATCCCCGCAAACACAACATATAAGGATTACAAATAGATGATCTTGATCATGAACGGAGCTCACAAGATCTAAACATGAAAGCACAAAGGAGGAGAACCAGCCATCTAGCTACTACATGGATCCGTAGTCCAAGGATGAACTACTCACGCATCACACCGGAGGCTTGCATGGTGATGAAGAAGGCCTCCAGGGTGAAATCCCCTCTCCGGAAGGGTGCCGGGAAGAGCTTCAGATCCCTCCCGATCTAGGGATGGAGATGATGGCGACTCTGATTCTTCGTGGATTTTGATCGTACTTAGGGTTTCGTCCGAGGGCAACTTATAGGCGGAAGCTGAGGCGGTCCGGGTCGGCGACCACCCCAGCACGGCCAAGCCTGGCACATGCAGTGGTGTGGCCAGCCCCTGGCCCCTCTCCGTCTCGTATTTTGGCACTTGATCCCTTCCGGAAAAATAGGCACTTGGGCTTTTGTCCCGTCCAATTCCGAGAATATTCATTTTCTGACTTTTCTGGAACCAAAAACAACAGAAAACAGGCAGCTAGCACTGTGGCTCTTGTTAATAGGTTAGTCCAAGAAATCATAATAAAAGTACTCCAAAGTTGGAACAAAACACAAGAAAGTGGATAAAACTAAGCATGGAACATCAAAAATTATAGATACATTTGCAATGTATCACTGCTACTACTCTTTTTCTCTATTAATGTGTTGAAGTGCTAGAGTTGCAGGTTCTATATGAAAAAGACATGATCCCCTGGCTTTGTAAACCAAAAAACAATACTAAGATCAAATTTATACACACAATGGATTAAACTTTAGAGAAGATCTGCAAACATGTCCTTCGAGTTTGAGGCTGAAACGAGTTCCACGGATCGAATTGGGGCATGGCGAACGGCAGAACAATCACTTGGGCGAACAGGCGGCTGAAAGCTAGTAGGGAGGACAGGCTTGCAGTGTTCTCTGTTCCGTCGTTCCGTGGTTCTCAACGAGATCACAACAACCTAAGTAGTTCACAGGAAATGGTCAAAATGGATTGATAAGGTCGATTTGTCTTGCAGCATGTGTCTAGCAGACGAATGGCGAATTGGGAGCTAATTGGGACCGACAGATCTAATCGATCAAAACCGCCTCGCATCAGCGATCAGGAACAGGGCGAGAATGACTCTTGGGCATGCTGCCATGCTAGGTTATCCCTGATTTGGCCACAGGAAGAATCACTAGGGATCGAGGCCTCGACCGTGCGCTCAGCTTGGCAGAAAATCAGAAGAGGCGTGTTGGGTTAGGCTGTGCACTGGGACATGGGGCTCCTAGTTTTGGGGGCCCTGTGCGGTCGCCCAGCTCGCACGTGGGCTTGGACGGGCCTGCATCGAGCATGAAGACGCTGGTCCTGCCACTTTGCCGGTAAGAACAGCGTCAGTTTGGCCGTCTTGCTTCACCCTAGAGCTCGTCTTCGGCTGTCCTTCCGTCTACTCCAGCGAAGGCGACCACGGTGAGCTTGTCGTCAACAAAGTTGACTAAGGCGACGATCAGGGTGGCGGCAAATCCATGGATCATGGCGACAGTCGGCATACCGGCAGCTCCTTCATCCCCTACCTTCGTGATGCATCCTTTGGAAGGTGCAGTAAGAAATCTCTCACATTGGGCTAGTTGTACATAGATCTGTGGGTATTATATACTCCATTATTCGCTAATACCTTTGATGCTTTTAGATATGTTTATGCTATGTGATTTAGTGTGCTCATGTATACTCCATTATTCGCTGTTACATGTGATGCTCATAGATCTATTCGTGATGTGTGAGTTAGTGTGATCATGTTCTTCTCTGCTCTCTAGACTTATGATGCTCTGCTTGTTCATACTTACCGTTAGCACTTGTAGTGCAAATTGTTTGTAGACCATCATGCTTAGTGTCTTG